>CM060915.1:211914943-213255568 GCA_030737875.1 Allium sativum | reverse complement strand
GTTTTACTCCAAGCAATAGTTAAATCTTTAATTAGATTTGAACATGAAATAGTAATTGAATTTACCGATAACACCGTGGTGTTAGATATGGAGTACTGCCAGTTTTGTTCAATGGGATGAATAGGTTGGGATTAGGAAATAAAACGAATGATTACTTCGGTAAGGTTCGCTAATCCGGACTAGTTTGGAAAACCTTAATATGGTTTAAATAGTGAAAAAACATATTTGAATAATAGAATATTCTGGATTGGAATAAGGCATATGTTGTCTTTTTATAACACTTGTTTATAAAATACGCGAGTTATACGGAATGACCGGGTTTATCCCATTATGAATAACTGAATCGACTATAAGTTGATGATGAAAATGATGGTTGAAGACCAGAGGTCTTCACAACGTTTGGATGATTACTGATGTCTTGATTGGGCTGTACACCCAACACGAGGTAATAAGTGGTGATCTTCCAGACGTACTTGGAGATCGACTGGATATACGAGGACCTCTCTCCTGTATTGGGCATATGGGACGAGGAATAAGGTGCCTTCGGTTTCGTTCAGACCCAGAATGGACTTGTAAATGGATGTGTGTCTGACATTGGATTTCATTCTGTGTGATTGATAGACATCAGTTGCATGGCATGAATTGCCTGTGTGGCATGCTGAGATGCAAATAATCAAGACTTCTGTTGAAAAGCAGAGTCTTGTGGTTGATGATCAAAGCACGACTTTAATATAGCATAGCTCTGTGTATAGTGTTACTTCGCGAGCCTCACACCCTCTATGAACCAGAAATGGGGGAGGACCTCAGGGAAGGCATGCGTTTCCTTCTAGCTAGGAGTGGTGTCATGGTATGGAGCCACGACATTTTTACTTATGTGGATGATGGACAGCAAGGCGCCTCGGTTATATCAGTCACTACGGGGCCGATGGATGGTGTGGTCGATATTCTGGCTAGTTTACGCCCCATAGGACAGGGAAACGTATTGTTCAGGCATTTTAATCCACTCTGTGTGGACCGTCCCTGACGATCCAAGGCTTGCCAACGTGCTTGCCTGAGGCTCGGGCTAGAGAGTCTCGAAGCGGTATGGACGATCCCTTGCCTTGGTTCACAGATGGAAATCCAACTTCCAATACGTGACTTTGCGGTTTTAATTGTAGAACTAGTATGGCGACATGATAGATGGTACCCATTCCGCCTATGATTGATACATTTATATTTGAAGTGATTTTGACACTATATACTTATAGTAATATCAAAATGATTTGTTTTAAACGTACCAAGCATGTTCAGCTATTATAAGGTAAAACTCTATCCTCCGGCTTGCATTGCATTGTATGATGGGACCTGGTTCTTATAATAGCTTCATTTTTTCAAAAAGCATTGCGATGTTTTGTTATATGCACTGGTATCTTGGGAGGAAACCCATTCCGTGTTATACAGCGTCGTCCCTTGATATATCTGATTTTAAAGTAAAAGTTTTAAATAACTGTTTTAGTTCTCACACTAGACACATGACTGACCTGGAGTTTATTGTTTTAACCAAAACTCTGGGTGCCCCTATTTTCCACATGGGCAGCTAGTAGTTTTGGTTTTGTAGATTTATATTCATAGGATCCTGGTTTACAGCTGGAATGATATTTGGAAAGCTCTGTTTCCGTGTATCTCTTTCAGTTGTGCTTTGTATTATTTTCCATTGCATTGTAATTTGTAAATCTCTAATATTTATCAAATGTTTAATATTTATTCATACTCTATATATTCTTGTACTCTGATGTAATTTGTTGTAATAAGCAATGAAATGTTCTTCTGTTTGTGTTCTGATTTGTCGTGTTCTCAAATAATCCGTTCTTTTCTTCTCTTCGGAGTCCGGGGAAGTTCGGGTTGTTACAAATAGCCACGTCTCTACTATGCTAGCCTCTTTTGTTCTAAGAAAGTGTTTCTCTACTAGACTCGTATAGTCCTTACGCAGCTTGGTAAGGTGGTTTCTAACATGTGACATAGGGTTGACTCCTTCGACTGCAATAACTACATCCTAAACCATTTAGACAAAGAATTGATATATATTCCCTATGTCTGTGTATAGGTAGGATGAAACGACCCAAACTTCCCCATAAGGAAGCCTGGATTGCTTTGAGAACAACACACATCAGAACACAAACGGGAGAACACTTTATTGCTGATTACAACAATTACATCAGAGTACAAGAATGTAACAGAGTATGAATATATATTACACAACAGAGATACATTAATATCAGAGTTTTAAATTACATTTAAATAGCAGCGGGGAAATAATACAAATATACAACTGAGAGGAATACACGGATACAGAGCTTTCCGAATACCGCTTCAGCTGTAAACCAGGATCCTGTAAATATAGCTGCAAAAGCTACCCGACTGCCCGTGTGGAAAATAAGGGCACCCGAGTTTGCCAGTGAAACAAACTACAGGTCTGTCATGGGACTGGTATGAGAAATCTTAACTTAACTATCTAATAATAAGGCTAATCACAGGACCACGCTTCTAACGTGGAACGGGTTTACTCCATTGGATTGCCAGTGCATAAAAAAAAGGAAAACGTTAAACAACGCAATGCTTTTTAGAAAAATGAAACCATTATAAGACCTAAGTCCCATCACATAATGCAACACAAACCGGAGGATAGGGTTTTACCTTATAATGGTCAAAAGATGCTTGATACGATAAAACGGATTTAATATTAGTGTGTATATGTTCTAATAAAAACATTTCAATCATAATGTATCAATCGTAGACGGCATGGGTACCATATATCATGTCGCCATACTAGTTCTACATTCAAAACCGCAAGGTCGTATTGGAAATTGGATTTCCATCATGAGTCGAGGCTAGGGGCAAGCTCCTCTCCGATTCGAGACACTCTAGCAAATGCCTCAGGATCCCCCGCAGTGAACCCTTGGATGCGGTAGGGTGGGTCCCCGCCTATCGGCAGTGGATTGGTTATGCCTGAACACACGTTTCCCGGTTCCTTTGAATCTATAGTATGACCACTAACGGCCTATAAAAATCCGAGGCGCCTCAAAATCCATCATCCACATAAGTAAAATGCCAGCCAGTTTAAGCACTGACACTACCACTAGCTAGAAAGAAACGTGTGCACTCCCTACGGTCCATATCCCGTTTTTGACTCATACCGGGGTGTGAGGCTCGCGAAGTCACGATAAACACAAAGCTATGCTGTAATAGGCTATGCTTTGATCATCCCACAAGGCCCTGCTTTTCAACAAAAGCCTTGATCATTTGCATCTTGGCATGCCACATTGACAATTCACGCCATGCGATCAATCACTATTAATATATACCCGGGTGTTAAGTAGAGAATAAATTCTCCACCACCAAACAGACATACATTAACAAATATCGATTTAATTCACATGGAACGAAATCCAATGTCAGACACGCATCCATTTACTAGCTTATACTCTGGGTCTGAGCGAAAACAAAATCCGAACAATCAACAATAGTCCGGACGGCCACCACTGAAGCCCCTTCAAGGTAGCTACTCCCATCAAGGGTCTCTATAGCAACACATCCATTCGATGTGAAGATCGTCGGTCTTCAATCACCGTCTTCATCTTCGACTCTTCATCGTCGTAGTAATTACTCGGAATGGGTTAAACCCGGTCTTTCCGAATAATTCGTGTATGTTATAATAAAAATCAAGTATTATAAAAACACATCCAACGCCACATTCCAATTCAGAATATTCTCCTAATAAAAATATTCGCATTTTTTTCTTATCAAAGATAAACTCATTAAATTTATCCTTAAATCTTTCTTTAAAAGATTTATTAAAACCCAATTTGTTTTAAATGTCAAAAATCATTCTTCAATGATTAATTAAGTGTAAGAAATTAATCTTATCTTTAACTGGGTTAAAGAACTAATGTCATTTTAAAAACACCGTTCACGATAAACCCAAAATCATCTTCCATAAAATATGGAATCTTCACAGAAATCAAATCAATATATAATCATTATAAATTTATGTATCCGACCAATAATATAAATGGAATAACGGCAAAGCCTCTTAAATTCCATATGTAGTATCGGTCTTCTTTTACAGAAGCTTATCTCGGTTATTATTAATTCGAATTCCATTCAACTCCAATTTATTATATTAAATTGGAAAACTTTACTTTTGGAAAATTTCTATTCAAATCCAGATAAAAGATTTATAAATTCCAAATTATATTTTCACTGTCAGTTGGATTAAAGAACAATGTTGCTTAAAAACCCAGTTCACAATAAACCCTACTCACATTTCATCTTATTTCAATTATTAATCGAAAACTTTGAAAATCTAAATTAAAAGATTATTCTTTTCATATGGGGTTTAAGAACAGTGTTATTTAAGACACTATTCACGATAAACCCAAATCCAATTTATTTAATTTAATTTGATTTCCATTAAATATTCACTAATTGGCAAACTTTATTAAATCTTAGTTTAATGATTAATTCTAGTTGATAACTGGTTCATTTCAATAAAAATAAAAATGTAATTTTCCAAAATATATTCTTTTTCTAAAATATTCTTTATTGGAATGTGACTAAATCAGCATCCGTATATTGCATGAAATCAACCATCATGATGAATAATTATCAAACATCCAAACGACGACCAAAGTGGAATCTATAACTGTGTGAGCATTAAAGTAAATAACTGACGCTCATCACAGACTGTCAACCCATCGATTGACAGATAACTAAATATTGGGATTAGTGTGTATCCAATATCATCCCAATACCCGTGTGGGGTTTCATCCATCAAGCAAACAATAAATTATTCGTGCACTTGGGCGATGTGTGAAAATTATCGTCCCAATCACATAAACAAGTCGGGTAACTTGTAAATGGTAGTGTAATATTAAATTTGAATATACTAAACATTATAATTAACATATCACACATTTCAACATCACAGACATATATCTCTATTCTTCTTATTACATATAAATAACATTACCAATGCAACTATTAAAAACTATTCTTTTAATTGTCTCTAAAATGACAGTAAAAATGCTTCTTTTAATTTCATACTTTTTATTTGAACGTAAAATGTCAATAAAAATGTCGCTTTAAATCTACTCTTTTTATTTGTCTTTAAAATGACAACAAAAATACAAGTTTTTCATCTACCCATTTATTTACATTTAAATGTAAATCAAAATGTAACTTTTAATCTAATCTTTTATCGCATCTAAAAAGACGATAAAAATATCACTTTTAATCCATGGTTCTATTTATATCTGAAATGTAAATATAAATGTACACTTTAATTCTATGTTTTTTTACATCTAAAATGTAAATAAAAATTCACTTTTTCAATTCATGTTTTTATTTCTAAAAGGTAAAATAAAAATGCACTTTGTAAATTCATGTTTTATTTACTCTTTTTAATGAACAAAAATGTATATTTTTGTTTCAACCTTTTAAATGAACAAAATGTCTATTCTTGTTTAATCCCTATTAATGATCACCAATGTATATTTTTATTTCATTCCCTTTAAATGACAAGAATGTGTATTTCTAATTCAACTATCCTAATTTGTCAAAATTGTTCATTTTGGTTTCAACAGTTCTAAATTGACAAAAAGGCCAATTTTGTTTTCAACTCTTACATTTGACAAAAATGTCTTAACTCTTTTATTTAACAAAAATGTAGTTTCTGTTTTTAACACTTGTTATTGACAAATAGAATTTATTCTTCCAATTGAAATCAATATTACATGAGAATGTAATGTTCTAATTCTATTCCCTTTAATGATATTTTAAATCCTAAGAAACATTGTCGAACAAAATGTTCCTTTAATCATATTAAACATTTCTAATAAAAAATGTACCTTTTATCCTATTTAACATTTCTAAAACAAAATGTTAATCTTGACCTAATTCTTTTCAATGACCAAAAATGGGTATTTCGGTGTAATTCTTTTATTGACCGAAAAAGGTATAAATTTGGTTTGATTATTTTAAGTGACCAAAAATGTATATTTTGGTTTAACCATTTTAAATGACAAAACTAAATGTTTGTACTCCATCCCTATAAAATGACCAAAAATGAATGTTTTTAATTCATTCTATTTAACTTGCAAAAATGAATATTTCCAATTCTTGACCAAAACTAATAATTTTGTCTAATTCTTTTTGTGTAAACAAAAATTGAATATTTTGTCTAATTCTTTATATGTAAACAAAATGTTTCTTTATATCTAATCCTTTATATGTTTAAAATTGTCTAATTCTTTTAATGTAAACAAAATATGATAAATCTTGTGTAATCCTTTTTATGTAAACAAAACGTAAATTTTGTCAAATTCTTTTTTAAATAGACAATAATGTAAATCTTTGTCTATTTCTCTAAAATATACAAAAATGTATATTTTTCTACTCTTTTTGCTTGTAACTAAATCGACAAATAAAACTTGTCTTAACATTCTACTACAATATAAATAGAAAGGTAACTTTTAATTTGAAAGTAAAAATGCAACTTTTATTTTAATGTTTTATTTGCATTAGTGAATGTGAATAAAAGAACAAACTATATTTTAAATATGTATTTGCATTTCTAATCAAGTTTGACCAAAGATGTATATTTATTTCACTAATTCGAGTTTTGATAAAAGTGATTTCTATTACTAATCGAGTTTTACAAAAATATGATTTCTATTTCTAATCAAGTTTTGACAAAAAATATGATTTCTTGTTCATATCTTCTAAATGGTTTTACAAAAATGAAATAATTGGTTTCACCCTTTTAAAATTTGGCAAAGGTAACATTTTGATCAAATGCAACATTTTATAATAAATGGTTATTTTTATTTTCATGTAACATTTAATAAATAAAAATATTACTTTCTATTCACACAAAAATATACTAACCAAAAATGTTATTTTTCTGTTTCAATCATCATGTTTTGACAAAAATGTCATTCTTGTCATGTCCTTCTTTTTATTTAAACCCAACACGAACACCTTTATTTATATATATATACATATATATATATATAATAAAAATATGGTTTTTATTTTATACACAAATTTGACACACATGGATATAATATATATTATATATTTACAACAAGGTATGGTTTTATTGTATATACTAAATGCTGACAAACATGAATACACAATCAAATTCGATGGTTCATCGAATCACAAACAAATCAACATTGCAGCAAATATACTTACAACATCAATACGAAATAATTATACATTTCACATCAAAATAAATAATCAATTATAAATTTTAAAATAGAAATCTCACATTGCTTTTAATTAAGATCTGAGATTTCCTGAATTTCTGATTTGCTCTGTTTCAGATATCGTCAATGTCACATTGTAGATCTCGTCAATTCGGTTCTAACGAACCTGAAATCATCGAATTCCGATTTGAATTGAATGAGATATGATCATTTTCATTTTAACATAATTTAATTAGAATTAAATTAATTACACTTCTTATCCTTTGCCCCCTTTAATCATCATCTTCCTCGTTTAGCATCGGCCACCTCAGGAACCCAAACACCCCGTCAAACCCCTCCTGCCGCACGCCTCCAAAGACCATCGTTCGCCGATCCAACAACACCATGAGGTGCGCCTCCTCCAGTGCCATGACCGCCCAGGTTGTGGGCCCACTCGCAGCTCCCTAGGGCCCACAAACCACCTGCAACCGACGCGACTTCCCAGGCCGATTTTGGCCACTCCAATACCCGAAACCCGATCATCACCGTACTATTTTGAAGCCTTCGATTTGCTCTTTGATT
Source organism: Allium sativum (assembly GCA_030737875.1). Lineage (NCBI taxonomy): Eukaryota > Viridiplantae > Streptophyta > Magnoliopsida > Asparagales > Amaryllidaceae > Allium > Allium sativum. The sequence continues at coordinate 213,247,760 of CM060915.1, read as the reverse complement.
TGGTTATGGGGTTGAGTTCTAATTCGAGAGGATTTGTTAGAAATTAGGGGATTAAAATCGGATGATGGTAGGTATACGGCGGCCTGTATTTTAGTGATTAGGGTTTCATATTGTATTGGTATTTATACGCGTATTTACTATATTTTAATTCATTTAATTCTATTAAATTTGTATATCGTCTGGAACTCCGAATTAAATCCAACGAATGTCTCCCCTAGCTAATAACCCCCGTCCCGGACGCAATGGAATATGTTTCGTAACCCAGTTCGGCTGTTACGATATGTTTTTCTTTAAATTAAATTATAAACCAATTAATTATTAAATTCAAACTTACATTTTAAATTACCAGGGCTACATACTACCTCTAAAAATTACAGGAAAATTATTTCTAGTTATGTTTTGACGATGCAGTTCTAACGAGACTAATTTCATCGAATTCTGAGACCGTTTGAAAAATGGCCTTTTTCGAGTCGATTAAATTTGACCGAAACTGACAAAACACGTTTTCCTTTGCCACGCTCACATATTAATTCGAAAAATTATGAAAATTGAAACATAGCAATAATTTGCCATTCCGGTTCCAACAAAAGTGGTTTCGTCGAAAACCGAGGTCGTTTGAAAAATGACTATTTTTTAGGCTAATATATTTAATTAAAAAATATATAAATTCTACAGCGACTTTTCTAAATTTTGAACTGGACATAACTTTTGATTTATAAAGTGGAATTTCAATTTTTCAGATTCGTTAGAAAGATATGATTAAACGGATTTAAATATTTCTAGTTTCGTTCAATTCTGATTTATTTTGAATCCGGTATAGTTAGTCAAAGTTCAAATTCAAATCTTCAAACTGCAGCGCTGTTTTAAACTCCTTTTATAATTAAATTGAATCTATTCATTTTAAAATAAATTTTTTTAGTCGTTCTTGTTTAAAATAGATTATTTTAAATATTAAAATCCACTAAAATTTCTAAAATAAAAATTTTAAATTGGCCCCAAAATTCTGGGTCGTTACAATCGCCCCCACTTAAAATCTTTTCGTCCTCGAAAAGGAACGTAGCTAAGAGTTGTTTAATTTAACCAACTCAACTTTAAATTTTATTATTGGTTTCAATTAATTATCATTCTAATATTTTAATTAGTGAAACTAATTATCAAACATCGCAACCAGCAATCAATTAGGTGATTAACTTTTCAAATATATATATAACTTTATATATAGTCAAAAATCATATTTTTAATGCAAATCACAGCAATGTGTCCTAACTAAGTTTTGCTTCTCATACAAGTCAATGGAAATATATAGAAATTCCACTTTCGAAACTCGAACATAAATACTGTGATGGTGCACCGATCATCAGAATTATCTCCGGGCGACTAGAGTGTGATTCTATATCTATCTAGTATATTAAAACTTCGAATATCCGTTAATTACTCATATATTCGAAACCTTTATATACTCGATTGTCCATATTAAAATATAATAATATTCAAATACGTGTTTTAAGATAAAATTTTCAAAACTAAATTTGTTTTTACTTTTATTTTTAAAGAAAATAATACTCTTCACACTCGTTCTAGGATACTACTGATGCTATCTCTAACGAGTTATTCTTATTGGATATTACTAATCCATTCTCTGATGAATTCTTCCGTTCGGTTCTAATGTGTCTTGTCCTCGAGCTCTGTAAACCAAAGCTCTGATACCAACTGAAACAACCCAAACTTCCCCATAAGGAAGCCTGGATTGCTTTGAGAACAACATACATCAGAACACAAACCGGAGAACACTTTATTGCTGATTACAACAATTACATCAGAGTACAAGAATGTAACAGAGTATGAATATATATTACACAACAGAGATACGTTAATATCAGAGTTTTAAATTACATTTAAATAGCAGCGGGGAAATAATACAAATATACAACTGAGAGGAATACACGGATACAGAGCTTTCCGAATACCGCTTCAGCTGTAAACCAGGATCCTGTAAATATATCTGCAAAAGCTACTCGACTGCTCGTGTGGAAAATAAGGGCACCTGAGTTTGCCAGTGAAACAAACTACAGGTTAGTCATGGGACTGGTATGAGAAATCTTAAGTTAACTATCTAATAATAAGACTAATCACAGGACCACGCCGCTAACGCAGAACGGGTTTACTCCATTGGATTGTCAGTGCATAAAATAAAGTAAACGTTAAACAACGCAATGCTTTTCAGAAAAATGAAACCATTATAAGACCCAAGTCCCATCACACAATGCAACGCAAACCGAAGGATAGGGTTTTACCTTATAATGGTCAAAAGATGCTTGATACGATAAAACGGATTTAATATTAGTGTGTATATGTTCTAATAAAAACATTTCAATCATAATGTATCAATCATAGACGACATGGGTACCATATATCATGTTGCCATACTAGTTCTACATTCAAAACCGCAAGGTCGTATTGGAAATTGGATTTCCATCATGAGTCGAGGCTAGGGGAAAGCTGCTCTCCGATTCGAGACACTCTAGCAAATGCCTCAGGATCCCCCGCAGTGAACCCTTGGATGCGGTAGGGCCGATCCCCGCCTATCGGCAGTGGATTGGTTATGCCTAAACACACGTTTCCTGGTTCCTTTGAACCTATAGTATGACCACTAACGGCCTATAAAAATCTGAGGTGCCTCAAAATCCATCATCCACATAAGTAAAATGCCAGCCATTTTAAGCACTGACACTACCACTAGCTAGAAAGAAATGTGTGCACTCCCTACGGTCCATATCCCGTTTTTGACTCATACCGGGGTGTGAGGCTCGCGAAGTCACGATGTACACAAAGCTATGCCGTAATAGGCTATGCTTTGATCATCCCACAAGGCCCTGCTTTTCAACAAAAGCCTTGATCATTTACATCTTGGCGTGCCACATTGACAATTCACGCCATGCGATCAATCACTATTAATATATACCCGGGTATTAAGTAGAGAATAAATTCTCCACCACCAAACAGACATACATTAACAAAAATCGATTTAATTCACATGGAACGAAATCCAATGTCAGACACGCATCCATTTACTAGCTTATGCTCTGGGTCTGAGCGAAAACCAAATCCGAACAATCAACAATAGTCCGGACGACCACCACTGAAGCCCCTTCAAGGTAGCTACTCCCATCAAGGGTCTCTGTAGCAACACATCCATTCGATGTGAAGATCGTCGGTCGTCAATCACCGTCTTCATCTTCGACTCTTCATCGTCGTAGTAATTACTCGGAATGGGTTAAACCCGGTCTTTCCGAATAATTCGCGTATGTTATAATAAAAATCAAGTGTTATAAAAACACATCCAACGCCACATTCCAATTAAGAATATTCTCCTAATAAAAATATTCGCATTTTTTTCTTATCAAAGATAAACTCATTAAATTTATCCTTAAATCTTTCTTTAAAAGATTTATTAAAACCCAATTAGGTTTAAATGACAAAAATCATTCTTCAATGATTAATTAAATGTAAGAAATTAATCTTATCTTTAACTGGGTTAAAGAACTAATGTCATTTTAAAAACACCGTTCACGATAAACCCAAAATCATCTTCCATAAAATATGGAATCTTCACAGAAATCAAATCAATATATAATCGTTATAAATTTATGTATCCGACCAATAATATAAATGGAATAACGGCAAAGCCTCTTAAATTCCATATGTAGTATCGGTCTTCTTTTACAGAAGCTTATCTCGGTTATTATTAATTCGAATTCCATTCAACTCCAATTTATTATATTAAATTGGAAAACTTTACTTTTGGAAAATTTCTGTTCAAATCCAGATAAAAGATTTATAAATTCCAAATTATATTTTCACTGTCAGTTGGATTAAAGAACAATGTCGCTTAAAAACCCAGTTCACAATAAACCCAACTCACATTTCATCTTATTTCAATTATCAATTGGAAACTTTAAAAATCTAAATTAAAATATTATTCTTTTCATATGGGGTTTAAGAATAGTGTTATTTAAGACACTATTCACGACAAACCCAAATCCAATTTATTTAATTTAATTTGATTTCCATTAAATATTCACTAATTGGCAAACTTTATTAAATCTTAGTTTAATGATTAATTCTAGTTGATAACTGGTTCATTTCAATAAAAATAAAAATGTAATTTTCCAAAATATATTCTTTTTCTAAAATATTCTTTATTGGAATGTGACTAAATCAACATCCGTATATTGCATGAAATCAACCATCATGATGAATTATTATCAAACATCCAAACGACGACCAAAGTGGAATCTATAACTGTGTGAGCATTAAAGTAAATAACTGACGCTCATCACAGACTGTCAATCCATCGATTGACAGATAACTAAATATTGGGATTAGTGTGTATCCAATATCATCCCAATACCTGTGTGGGGTTTCATCCATCAAGCAAATAATAAATTATTCGTGCACTTGGGCGTTGTGTGAAAATTATCGTCCCAATCACATAAACAAGTCGGGTAACTTGTAAATGGTAGTGTAATATTAAATTTGAATATACTAAACATTATAATTAACATATCACACACTTCAACATCACAGACATATATCTTTATTCTTCTTATTACATATAAATAACATTACAAATGCAACTATTAAAAACTATTCTTTTAATTGTCTCTAAAATGACAGTAAAAATGCTTCTTTTAATTTCATACTTTTTATTTGAACATAAAATGTCAATAAAAATGTCGCTTTAAATCTACTCTTTTAATTTGTCTTTAAAATGACAATAAAAATACAAGTTTTTCATCTACCCATTTATTTACATTTAAATGTAAATCAAAATGTAACTTTTAATCTAATCTTTTATCGCATCTAAAAAGACGATAAAAATATCACTTTTAATCCATGGTTCTATTTATATCTGAAATTTAAATATAAATGTACTCTTTAATTCTATGTTTTTTTACATCTAAAATGTAAATAAAAATTCACTTTTTCAGTTCATGTTTTTATTTCTAAAAGGTAAAATAAAAATGCACTTTGTAAATTCATGTTTTATTTACTCTTTTTAATGAACAAAAATGTATATTTTTGTTTCAACCTTTTAAATGAACAAAATGTCTATTCTTGTTTAATCCCTATTAATGATCACCAATGTATATTTTTATTTCATTCCCTTTAAATGACAAAAATGTGTATTTCTAATTCAACTATCCTAATTTGTCAAAATTGTTCATTTTGGTTTCAACAGTTCTAACTTGACAAAAAGGCCAATTTTGTTTTCAACTCTTACATTTGACAAAAATGTCTTAACTCTTTTATTTAACAAAAATGTAGTTTCTGTTTTTAACTCTTGTTATTGACAAATAGAATTTATTCTTCCAATTGAAATCAATATTACATGAGAATGTAATGTTCTAATTCTATTCCCTTTAATGATATTTTAAATCCTATGAAACATTGCTGAACAAAATGTTCCTTTAATCATATTAAACATTTCTAAAAAAAAAATGTACCTTTTATCCTATTTAACATTTCTAAAACAAAATGCTAATCTTGATCTAATTCTTTTCAATGACCAAAAATGGGTATTTCGGTGTAATTCGTTTATTGATCGAAAAAGGTATAATTTTGGTTTAATTATTTTAAGTGACCAAAAATGTATATTTTGGTTTAACCATTTTAAATGACAAAACTAAATGTTTGTACTCCATCCCTATAAAGTGACCAAAAATGAATGTTTTTAATTCATTCTATTTAACTTGCCAAAATGAATATTTCCAATTCATGACCAAAACTAATAATTTTGTCTAATTCTTTTTGTGTAAATAAAAAGTGAATATTTTGTCTAATTCTTTATATGTAAACAAAATGTTTCTTTATATCTAATCCTTTATATGTAAACAAAATGTTAAATTTGTCTAATTCTTCTAATGTAAACAAAATATGATAAATCTTGTGTAATCCTTTTTATGTAAACAAAATGTAAATTTTGTCAAATTCTTTTTTAAATAGACAATAATGTAAATCTTTGTGTATTTCTCTAAAATATACAAAAATGTATATTTTTCTACTCTTTTTGCTTGTAACTAAATCGACAAATAAAACTTGTCTTAACATTCTACTACAATATAAATAGAAAGGTAACTTTTAATTTGAAAGTAAAAAATGCAACTTTTATTTTAATGTTTTATTTGCATTAGTGAATGTGAATAAAAGAACAAACTATATTTTAAATATGTATTTGCATTTCTAATCAAGTTTGACCAAAGATGTATATTTATTTCACTAATTCGAGTTTTGATAAAAGTGATTTCTATTACTAATCGAGTTTTACAAAAATGTGATTTCTATTTCTAATCAAGTTTTAACAAAAAATATGATTTCTTGTTCATATCCTCTTAATGGTTTTACAAAAATGAAATAATTGGTTTCACCCTTTTAAAATTTGGCAAAGGTAACATTTTGATCAAATGCAACATTTTATAATAAATGGTTATTTTTATTTTCATGTAACATTTAATAAATAAAAATATTACTTTCTATTCACACAAAAATATACTAACCAAAAATGTTATTTTTCTGTTTCAATCATCATGTTTTGACAAAAATGTCATTCTTGTCATGTCCTTCTTTTTATTTAAACCCAACACGAACACCTTTATTTATATATATATATAATAAAAATATGGTTTTTATTTTATACACAAATTTGACACACATGGATATAAAATATATTATATATTTACAACAAGGTATGGTTTTATTGTATATACTAAATGCTGACAAACATGAATACACAATCAAATTCGATGGTTCATCGAATCACAAACAAATCAACATTGCAGCAAATATACTTACAACATCAATACGAAATAATTATACATTTCACATCAAAATAAATAATCAATTATAAATTTTAAAATAGAAATCTCACATTGCTTTTAATTTAGATCTGAGATTTCCTGAATTTCCGATTTGCTCTGTTTCAGATATCGTCAATGTCACGTTGTAGATCTCGTCAATTCGGTTCTAACGAACCTGAAATCATCGAATTCCGATTTGAATTGAATGAGATATGATCATTTTCATTTTAACATAATTTAAATAGAATTAAATTAATTACACTTCTTATCCTTTGCCCCCTTTAATCATCTTCTTCCTCGTTTAGCATCGGCCGCCTCAGGAACCCAAACACCCCGTCAAACCCCTCCTGCCGCACACCTCCAGAGACCACCGTTCGCCGATCCAACAGCACCATGAGGTGCGCCTCCTCTAGTGCCATAACCGCCCAGGTTGTGGGCCCACTCGCAGCCCCTAGGGCCCACAAACCACCTGCAACCGACGCAACTTCCCAGGCCGATTTTGGCCACTCCAATACCCGAAACCCGATCATCACCGTACTATTTTGAAGCCTTCGATTTGCTCTTTGATTTGGTTATGGGGTTGAGTTCTAATTCGAGAGGATTTGGTAGAAATTAGGGGATTAAAATCGGATGATGGTGGCCATTCGATATAGGTATACGGTGGCCTGTATTTTAGTGATTAGGGTTTCGTATTGTATTGGTATTTATACGCATATTTACTATATTTTAATTCATTTAATTCTATTAAATTTGTATATCGTCTGGAACTCCGAATTAAATCCAACGAATGTCGCCCCTAGCTAATAACCCCCATCCCGGACGCAATGGAATATGTTTCGTAACCCAGTTCGGCTGTTACGATATGTTTTTCTTTAAATTAAATTATAAATCGATAAATTATTAAATTCAAACTTACATTTTAAATTACCGGGACTACATACTACCTCTAAAAATTACAGGAAAATTATTTCTAGTTATGTTTTGACGATACGGTTCTAACGAGACTAATTTCATCAAATTCTGAGACCGTTTGAAAAATGGCCTTTTTTGAGTCGATTAAATTTGACCGAAACTGACAAAACACGTTTTCCTTTGCCACGCTCACATATTAATTCGAAAAATTATGAAAATTGAAACTTAGCAATAATTTGACATTCCGGTTCCAACAAAAGTGGTTTCGACGAAAACCGAGGTCGTTTGAAAAATGACTATTTTTAAGGCTAATATATTTAATTAAAATATATATAAATTCTACAACGACTTTTCTAAATTTTGAACTACCATAACTTTTGATTTATAAAGTGGAATTTCAATTTTTCAGATTCGTTAGAAAGATATGATTAAACAGATTTAAATATTTCTGGTTTCGTTCAATTCTGATTTATTTTGAATCCGGTATAGTCAGTCAAAGTTCAAATTCAAATCTTCAAACTGCAGCGCTGTTTTAAACTCCTTTTATAATTAAATTGAATCTATTCATTTTAAAATATATTTTTTTAGTCGTTCTTGTTTAAAATAGATTATTTTAAATATTAAAATCCACTAAAATTTCTAAAATAAAATTTTTAAATTGGCCCCAAAATTCCGGGTTGTTACATAGGATTAAAACACCTTCAGTCTTACTAGTCCAAGGATCTTGTGGCCGGACTTTTTCATTGGTTGTGGTGCTTCTATTCCCCAGATTTAGTTTTGCACTCCTTCCTCTACATCTTACCTCTTATCAGTAGATAAGCTTTTGTAAGACACCAAAGGATGACCTTAAGACTATAGGGTATATACATACTTATATAATACAAATATAAGTATGTTATGGTATCGTTATCCCATACCTCAGTAATTTACTACAACCTTTGGGTTTTAGTTTGAAAATCTTTTTAAGAGAATATTTTTAAATTACATAAACCCATGCACGAATACCATGTTGTAACACCTTATTTTCTAAGATCGAAAATTAAGTGCTATAGATGCTGCCATCATCTATTGTATTAATTTTCGGATAGAAAAATGATATATTAATGAATCATAACATCAGAGAATAAAGGAATATGAAAATTTTCGAAAACATATTCATTCAGAAGCATTCGCAATTCCCTTTCGCCACCCCATTCATAACATAATATAATTATTATGAAATATATATATTCTTTAAGAGAAACATACGTAGATACCCCTTAGTTGATCAAAGTCAAACGTATAGACATTAACATTCATGTCTTTACATACAACCAAGAATGATATAGAAACAATGGAAAAAACCTCTAGGATAACTATTGCCTCTAGCACGCCTCCGAAAGCTTATTTATAGAAGTGAAACTTGAAATACCTCAACCCTCAGTCTACTCAGTTGAGCATATATGAGTTTAAGGTGAAAACAAAAGCTCCAGATTAGCCAACATACTGGTGTAAATAATAATTTATCTATCTGATCCAAACAGATTGCTAGTGAGTCTATGCGCTTAGCGAAACGGGTTCCCCTCACTAGTACTTTCTGTACGCTAATCGTCTTTATATCTCTGCTCACACGATTATTAGAAACAATCATAAAATCTGTGTAAATATGCAACAAAGTGCGGATCAACCTAACCCACCCTATAGTTTTACCCTTTGGATGACTATGAATCCCTATCTCCACATGCTGAAGGAACACCATATATTTTTCCCCTTTGATATATCATACCTTTCAATTAGTCAACGCATGCTAGGGAACACCATACATGTGCCATGTTTTTATTTGTTGACTAACTAAGAACCTATCAACACGTGCTAGGGAACATCATACACGTGCCATAGTTGTATCCGTAGGATGACTAAGAACTTTCCAACACAAGTTGGTTAACAACATGTAAGCGTTCAAACCTCGTTTATCAACATACGCTTAGGAACTCCATGCATATCTTATAGTTTTATCCGCAGGATTACTATGAACATTTAAATCAACTTGATTTAACCCTTCCCATTGGTATCCCCAATGAGTTAAAAAAAGCAAAAAAAAAAAAAAAAAAAAAAAAAAAAAAAAACGATGTTCCCTACCAAGTTTAAGTTAAAATCCAAGATTTTGAGTAGAAAGTTATTGTATTAAAGTGATGTAATAGTTCCTTGCCGCAAGCATCACGCAAATAACATACATAAACGGTTGGGAACCCCTTTAGCTTAAATCCCAATATCGACTCTTTCCCTAAGTGTCGATGGTAACATGGTATAACCCCATGAAAACAAAAGCAAAAAAAAAAAAAAATCAATGCAAGCAAACAAGCCAAAGTAAACGTTCAATAATCGATTTATTAACTAACTAAAGCTTACATTCAATCCATCTCTTTTGGTTCCACCAAAAGCTATAGAGGCGATAGACTTTTACACTTCAAAACCATTGCTTAGAAAACAACCCCTTTCGTTCCACTGAAGGGAAGTGAGGTGACAACCGCTCTTACTTTATAAAATAAAGTTCAAGTTATAGCATGCCATTTCAATCCCCTCAATGGGCATTAAGGCGTGGCTTCAAATCTATATTTAAGACACAGAAAAAGCTTATTTATAATTTAAGGTTCAAAAAATAAAACCTACTGACACTAGCAGAGGGTCCAGGGGTGATTGCCTCTATGCTTCATTCATAAAACCCAGTTAAAGGAAAATATTCCCTTCCTGCTCAACCAAAAGGGTACTGAAGTGGAAGACTCAAAGCCTTTAATACCATAGAGGTGTATTATAATTTCAAAAATAGTCCTATCATCCAAGCATAACGGCATAGGCGATAGGCCCAATTAGAGTTGATACTTTAAAAACTCAATGCTAGTGGCTAACAACCCAAAACGAAAGGTAGAGGTGAAAGCCTCATATACGAAGACAAAAGTCTGAATACTTTATATGCCAATATGCGACATTGCAAGCATTCAAAACTTATAGGAGGAAGAGGAAGGTGCTTCCGACCACTCCGAAGGGTGCGAAGAATGGTTTTCAAATATGGGCGGTGGCTCTAAGTAAATATAAGGAAAATTTGTTCATTTCCTTACATAGACGTATTTTGCACTAACTCAAACATAATTCTTGACATATATTGGTCTGTACAAAGGGGTATTTGTCAAAATCATATATTTTTTGTATCTAATACTTTTCAAAAATAGAAAGAGTTAATTTATAACATTAATACCTTAATTAGCATTAATTTTACCCTATGTCTAGCCAACTTACAAAATTCATATCAATTAATCTATATGTGGAAAAAATCCAAAAAATTCATAGATTTGATAGTATATCCACCTCTATCATTCCAAAAAAATATGAAGTCACAAATAAATAATTGGACTTCTTAATTACTTAATTTCGGAATTTTCTTGTACGTAGACTTAGAAAACTAACAGGAAATTCGTACAAGCTTAGAAAATTATGAAGTTAAAAAATCATTTCTTAAAACATATTATAAACATCATATAAAAGGTTAAAGTTAGTTGAAGATGTTTAATTATATTTTTCCTTAAGAACCACCCAAGATTATATGCAACCAGCATGTCTTTGCATATTCAAATTTTGTTCTAGAGAAACAAGTCTATAACATCATAACAACCATGAAAACACTCATGCCATCATAAACAAATTTCGGGTATACCATAATAAACGAAAATTACATAGGTAAGAATCATTATTTACCTCGATTAGTGCTAAAATGTTGATATTTGTTGTTGTTGGGTTAAAAATTTTAATCTTCTTAAGCTTTTCTTTAATTTTTCTTCTCCTGGTCCCTCTAATGGTTAGCCTTCTCTAGAATACTTTTTGGATTTATGAAAGTGATATAATAAGGGTAAAGGTGTAGGATATGTGGTTATATGTGAGACCAAGTGTTTTCCATTTTGCACCTCACATATTCCTACTTACGTTTAATTCATTTTACTTAGTCCCTAATGCTAACTCATTACTCATTTATATACACAAATCTTAACTCAATGATCTAATTACATCTTTCTCATCTAATTTATCCAATTAAATATTCCAAATAATTTTTAACAAAAATGAGGGTTACATCGTGGATGTTATCTTTTGACTTGGATATTATATGTAACTATTTGATGTTTGATATGACTAATTATAATGGTTGAGATAGTACTAATTGTTGTACTGAAACTTCGCATGTTTAAATTTGATGTAGTTGCACGAGGAATGCTAGTTATATGGTCGATATGATTGCTATATATTATTTACCATGCTTAGATTCATGAGTCGATGTTGCAATTGGGTTAAATTCGCTTTGTTAAGTACATTTTAGCTACGCAAAAGCAGTTATTCGCTGTCTGAATGCTTATTTGCCTTTCTTCGCATCTAAAATGGTATGGTATTTCTATAAAAGAGGTAAGAAAGATTTGTATAGTATATTTGGGTATATATCTTGTATTTTTTCAAAAAAGAGATACGGATATGGGATGCCTCAAATATGAGATGTATGTGTATTTATCTTGTTGTTTGGGATTTTTCTAGCTAGCCTCGAAGAAGGTGTTGTTGAATTTTTCCCAAAACAAGAGGAATTTTGAAAGCCTATGTGTTGGTAGATTTTTATTACTTTGGGATTCCAAGACAAAACCCTTCCAGGAAAGTGAGAATGTTATAAACTGTAATTTTAAGGACAAGATGTTGACATGAATAATTCAAATATTTTTTTTGGGAGGAATGATTATGCAGTGTGAAACTGCACAGTCGATTATAATTGATTCATATATTGCATCATCAATTAATTAAAGGTCCAAATATGGTCTAATTAGAACTTGAGACTACTTCCATTGAATTTGAATAGGTGTTTTGATTCAAAACGAGGATTGATATTGCTATATTTAGAATCATGGTATTTCTACGATTTATGTAATGTTACACATATTTTATAGAAATATGTGCATGTTTCCATCTATTTAGTCTTGATTGATGGCTTTTGTCTGAGATTAGGACTTCACTATGATACGTATGGCTCAAGGATTTTTTTAAATGAATAATCCAATATCCAAAACAATATGAAAATGCATGAAAATTTCACATCGTAGTGTAGTCTCGGATGAAGACAAAATTAATATCATTATGATTGAAAAACTTGGAAAATGTAAGCCAATGAGTTTCATAGTGATTAGTTGTTCCAAGTGATTCTACAAGCTTAAAACATGCAGAAATTAATTTGGGAAACAAATAAATTATACATACACACACACACAAAGACACTCTAATATTCTTTCCCTTTTGAATTTCCTCATCTTCCTCTTTCCAATAAAAGAAAATAGTCACCCTTTCCATGAGTTAAATCGAGTGATTCGATGCATAAAAATCGACAAGGTTAGATTCATAGAACTTAAAGAGGTGAAGGCTTCAAATCTATATAAGCTTTGGGTCGCACGGCAAAGACTAGCGGCATTGATGTATTTTAACCATTGAATAGGCTTAGGTTTTATTGAAGGCAATGATGGGAGCGAACACGAGATTTTCATGCGATATTGCATTGTTAGGCTAGGTAGGACCAGTGCGGTGGGGAGTGGTGGAACATGGCTTTTGTTATAGGGGGAGACATCATGTTGTGATTTGAAAGGGACGACCGAGGCATATGGAATTAGATCATTTGTGATGTGCACAGGAAGGGAAGTGTGATCTGATTGGTGACTCTTGAATTCATTGGGTATGTGCACGGCTGTGCATATCAATTTGGGAGAGAAGGATAAACAAGGTAATTAGATGATTAATTAAATGAACTAATTATTCTAATTAATCTCGTTACTTTAAAAATTCATATATTTTGCATACAATGTCCAATTTGAACTTTGTTCTCTTGTGTTGCACTCGTGTTGGAGAGCTTTACAACTTAGAACAAGACTATCCAGCTTTGCTAAGGTAAGTAATATTTTCTCTCAACATACTATGATTGTTAGTTTAATATAAAAACAACAGTTTGAGCAACCTTTCAATTTTAAAACATGATTACTAATGGACTTAAATCCATGTGTGATTTTATATAAGAATTTAAAGTGTTTTAAAATAGTTTTAAATCTGATATAACACATAATTTAAACCCGCTAGATTTTAGTCTACTTTGATATGAATCCTCGAGTTAGTTGATATAGACATGTTATATATGTTATGATAAATGTATGTATGATTGTTGGTGTATGTACGCTTGTTTTCTTGTTTTGAATTAAAAAATGGATCAATAGGCGATAATTTTACTAAGAAATATCCCAAAGGATAGAATTCCATGCATTTTCTACATAAAAATTGATCTGAAGAAGAAAGATGATGGACTAGAGTATGTGTTCTGAACTTCGAGATGGACGCTGAATGTTTTCATTTCATTCGTACCCTAACCATTTTGGCTAAGTACATGACCAAAGTGGTTGTTATCGGTTACTTTGAAGTGATCAATATTTGCAGCTATTGATGAAAGCATTTGGCTAATTTTTACATGATTGATGGAGATAGTTCAAGGAGTATAATATGATGTTTTGTTAGTTCGACGTTTGATTTTGATGTTATGGGTCTTTAACGAGCGATTTGGACAGTAAAGCATGTGATGATTCGATGCAATAGCTTTAACGAATTTAATGACGAATAAGTGCATAGTACAGGGCTTCGAGCTAGACTTAAGGAACTATCAGAGGATGTTTAAGGGTAAAAATGATGACATTATGAAACTATTGATGATTGTCAAGAATTGTCACAACTTCAGTGAATTCAAATGAAAGAGGCAGATAACATAAATATTGTTCCAGAATGTGCTTTACCATGGATGACATATGCAAAAAAAATAGTGAAGACTCGAGGGTTCGAAGGTACTTGCAAGATAGAGTATATACTAGGGACGTCGTTGTTCTTATTGAGTGACGGCTCTTTATTTTGGATGGAGGATTTATTTATCCCGAACCAATGTTATGATTAGTCTAGTTTCTAGTCAATTAAGAGGCTTGGATTGGGTACTGAGGAACCAAAGCATGGGCTATTGTGATTGATAATCTATTCTTTAACCGTGATGGGCCCAGTGAGTGATTGAATATTCAACACTTCGAGTGGATGAATATGATGATAGATGATGAATTTATGTTTATTTTGGTTGATTATCACCCTAGGTATGTCACACGACATAAGTATCATCAATGTAGGTATATAGACACCCATCAGTACTCCTATATATGTCAAACCCATGATGATCATGGTGTATGTTAGCATATATTATTATGTGCAAACTTTTTGGATGGAGGAACATGTCAGTTATGTTTCACCACACCCTATTTCTCCTATTGGACTTTCATATTATTTTGAGATTAATTATCATTCATATGAGACTATTATTTGACTCGAGATTTTGTGCTACATTTCTTATTATCTCGGGTACTCTTAATTGAGTTGACTAGGTACTAGAAATGGCTCATGGAGTTGTGCAAATGGATTGGCAATAGGCGCTAATTTCTCTTATTTATTTTAGGATTATTATTGCTTGTTGCACTATATGAAAATTTATATCCTTGACAATGTTTAATTTGCGATTATTAGTTATAGTTCACCATTTTGAGTTTATTTATCGATTGCATAAACTCTATTACTGTTCTGTATAACTATACGAAGTCATGTACATAGATTTTGTGGTTCATGTAGTTACTAATATCTTGCATGTTTTATATGTGTGATGACTATAATATTTATTTGATGCATTGTGGGGTATACAAAATATTCTGTAATCGGATTGTTTTGTTTACTTTACAACCTTAGCTATCATCCTACATTAGGCGATACCTTTTACAGTGCAATCTACGAGTTATTATCATTATTGGTGCTAGTGGTTTGGAGCAATTATCACATTTCTTAAGAACAAAGTTTACATCAAGATGAAGAATTAGCTTAGAGTAACAAAATCAAGTTTAAAGGAGAGAAAGTGTTCAAATATTAACTTACTTTTGGATCTTTGTTTTTGGCCTTGCTTGTTTCATGTAATAAGCCCAATTTTTAGAAACATGCTCTAGAGTATCCTTTTATAGAAACTTTGTTAAATAAATCCGTAGGATTGTGTAAAACATAATTATAAGTTTAGACATGTGGAGAAAACTCTAGAATGTTACTTATAATTGTAGATTGAAGTTGTGATCACAAATTTTAACCATTGTTTGGGTAATGTCACTATTATAAATGGAAGTGATGCCTTTGTGTTTGTATAAAAAAAATACAAGTTTTTTCAATAGTAGAAAGTACGTTCTATCCAAATATTTATATCATATTTTTCCTAAAATATTCAAAAGATACATAATTAAATGTCGCAATGAATTATACTATATTCCCATCAAATGCACTTATAGAATTTCATAAATTTTAGCTCATTTTTTTCTGAAGTTTTAAAGCCAAATCAAGGATACTTCACAGCGCATTTGAAAAAACATCATTATTTTTTAAAAATTCTTTACTGTCACATTTTGTGTGTGAGGGAATTTTTTTAAAATTTTTGTATTGGTGCATATAAATAAGGATTTGTTTTTTTTAATTTTGTTTTAACGTCTAATGTTAACCGTTTTCAAATGTAGTCGGGTAGGGTATTTACTAGCGTGCAAATAAAACACCACAGTATGTGCTTTCTAATACCAAAGTGCGGTAGTCAAAAACAAAAAATCAGGCACCTTTAGTTTCACATGATGGTGTGATGCTAAAGGCATCCCATTTTATGCTTTCGGCTATTACATAGTGGTATCAGAAAACAAAAATTGAAGTACTTTTAGTAATACACTTTTTTTATTTAGCATTTCATTTTGCCTTCATTTAAAGTTATGCCAATAATTTTTTTAAAAGAAATTCTTCATGGTGCATTTTCAAAATACGTCATCAAAGATCGTAACTCTACGCAGATAGAGCCCTACAAAATCACCTTTATAGCTCGTAGCGCTCTCCAACCGCTACGCTATTTCAATTTAGCATGGATGAACATTAATTTTGCTTTTAGCCCCGCTATTTCCTGCTGCATCCGCTAAATCAAGGCATTTTAGCTTTCGCTTTAGCAACATTAATATAAAGGGCTTTATTTGATTAGTTCTTTATTTTCAAGAATCAATAAAGTTAGTGTAAATAGTTACTTTTAAGGCATAAATGTCCAATATAATGTAAAAAGCTATTATAATCATCAAATTAAGTGTACATAATCATGATATTCTTTGTTTGTTTTTTTTCAGGTTTTTTTTATTTTGTTCAGGGGGAAACCGACCGGGGCCGTAAAATCCGCCCTAGTGCACTTAGGCCTAGCCCGATCCGCGGCACCACATAAATGGCTTGTCTGAGCATATGCACATGGTAAACCCTTAGCATACCAATCCAGGTTTCGAACTCACATCGTTGTTACCACGACATAAGTCCTTATCTGTTGTGCTATTGCGGACGATATTCTTTGTTTTTGTTATATAAGACTAATTAATTTTATTTTTTTATACATATAATGTGAGAATGATAATTAATTAATTTTAAATGTTTGGTTTCATATTTATTGAGCCTTCCACTATATTCCCGCTACACCTTTTTGCACATCTACCGCAATAGAACTGCTGAGCACTTTAACTATCCAGCTCTAATGTGACAAAAGTAGTTCTATATTTGAAGTTCCAAAGACGATTAAATTTGTTATCAATTTTCAAGTGTGGGCTGAATTTACTTCCATATGTAGGATAGGGTATGTGTGTGTGTATATATGTATATATATATATATATGTGTGTGTGTGTGTGTGTGTGTGCGCGCGCGTGTGTGTGTAGGATCAAGAACACCTCAAACAGTACAACATCCATATAGCCCCACACAATTCACGATACATTCGCGTTTATCTCTCTTCTCACTAACTTGATTATAAATTGGTGGCTTAAAGTAGGATGCAAATGTGGCGCTATCTAATAAGAGTGCCCCAGAGCATTAAAGTGACCACCAAATTTTCAACAATTTTTTAACTTATTTTATTTAATTTACACAAAGAAGGTCAACTTCTCCTTACAACTATTATACATCCGGGATCCTTTCTTTTACCAATATAAAAATATCAGTATGCAAAATTAAAAATTAATTTGTGCATATGAAAATACATAAGTCTCTTTTTCTTAATCAATCAGAGTATTGTTTAAAAGTAAAAGAAAATTGATTAGTTAAGAGTTAACTAATCCCTACCCAACCCAAAAAGAGTTTTAAACATACATTGCTCTCATATAAATGTCTTTTGCAATTCATATGTCTATTAAGCACAATTCAAATAATAACAAGTGTCTAAGATCATACACCTCACATAACTGGCATAATTTTACAATAAGGAGATTTGTAACTATACACATGTATGTAGTTGTCATTTTAGTCTTTATACCTATATATTAGCCTATGTTTCACATATGTACAATATCATCAAACATTATCTACGAGTTTCATCATTGTTCTTATTTCTTTACTAAGGCATAGCACACACATAGGTGTACTTCATGCATATAAATAAATATTTAAATGTGTTCTTGCCCGTACTTATTTATCAACACGACAATACAACATGTGAATGTCTATTTATACTACTAGTCTACTCAACTACTTAGTTTCAGTGGCGTTACACATAAAAATGGTAATATATTATAACTATGTGTGAAAAATACTAAAACTTGCTCAGTTTTAATCCTCTACCACTCCAAATTCATTTTCGGGGGTAATATCAATCGCGTAAGCAAATAAATTTTGCCCATGACATCAATTTATGCATTTACCATGCTTCCTCTGCACAAATCCTACTGTGAGATGAATTGGCACGAACATACATTAATTTGTATACCATGCACACTTCAGCAACATAGAAGTGAATAAAATATTTCAAGCAGCAACTTATATTCAGTAATCAAATGGACACATTCAACAATTATCATATGTGCTTTTATATATAAGTCAATTTACGCATTTTGGCTATTTCAAGGAGAAGCCACATTCATACATTAATTATATGGTGTGACTCTCTTTTCAGCATAAAATAAAAACAACAACATATCTTTATCAAATTCATAAAATACAAATTTACTTACTCACTGTACATGCTTAGACCTTAAAACAAATTTACAACAACTAGATGATATGTAGTGCATAACTTAACAAATGTAAATTTCATGCGCATCCAAACACAGCCACTGTTTAGCAGATTTAAGCATTTTAACAACCAATCCTTTAATCCATCGTTGCAGCTGAAATGGTGCTTATGTACCTGTAATACAATTTCCCGAACTGCCTTATTTGAATGAGACACCCCAGGAGATTGCATGGGAAATCAACAGGACCAGACTTCATATGTCTAGTATGAGTATGTTTCATAAATCATATGGCATACAAAATGATGGTTTCTACTTATCATGTGTTTATGCTACTACACATTTCATTTTTCTATCTCACAATTATAAGGGAACGACTCAATTAACATTTTAAAACTGATTTAAACATATACATGCAACTAGTTATATGCTCTTCAGTTTATATGCATACCATTCAGTCAATTACCAAGAATAACAAGCATCTATTCGTAACAACTATAACATATAATCAAAGTATACATATCATATCTGTAATGGCCCGAATTTCCGTACTATCTGACCTGACTAAATACACCATAGAATCTCAAATCACAACAAAACAAAATATAACATACATATATATATATAACAGCTTTTGTGTAATAACCCGGATTTTCAGAACCAATTTATAATTTTTATTTTAGAAATTTTAATGGATTTTGAATATTTAAAATGATTTATTTTAAATAATAACGATGGAAAATTTATTTTAATCGAAGTTAGAACGAATAATTATATTTTAATTATAAAAGGAGTTTGAAATGGCACGGTAGTTCGAAAATTCGATTACAAATTTCAAATGAGTGTACATGATTCGAAATAAATCAGAATTTAGTGAAACAAGAAATGTTTGAATCTGTTTAAATATATCTTTCGAAGAATGTGAAAAATCCAGATTTCATAGCAGGAATAAAAAGTTATGCCCAGTTGAAAATTTGAAATAGTCGCTATGGAATTTAATATAATATAATAAATAGCCATTTTGCAAACGACCACCATTTTCGACAAAACCACTTTATTTGGATCCGGAATGTCAAATTATTGCTAGGTTTCAAATTTCATAATTTTTGGATTTAATATGTGAGCGTAGTAAATTTAAACATGTTTGATCAGTTTAAATTTGAATTGGATTGACCAGAAAATGGCCATTTTTCAAACGGTCTCCAAATTCGACGAAATTAGTTTTGTTTGGAATGTATCGTCAAAACATAACTAGATTTATTTTTCGGGAATTTTTGGAGTCAGTATGTAGCCCCGGTAAATTAAAATTTACGTTTGAATTTAATATATATTTATTTATATTTTAATTTGGATAAAAACTGATCAAAACATTAGAATTGGCTTGCGAAACATATCCCATTGTGTTCGGAATGGGGGTATTTACCAAGGGGCGACACTCGTTGGGATTCGTTTGGAGTTCAGATCGATGAACAACTATTTTTGGTATTAAATAAAATCATATATATTTATAAACCTAAGTTTCTAAAAAAACAAAAAAAACCCTATTAGTCAAAAATTTGGTTTGCGGTCAACGCCTCTCTTCCGCCTCCAGGAGTTATTCGACGATTGAAGAGCTCCGTGATCGATCCACATTGTAATACCCATATCTCCAAGAGCAAGAATCAAAGAACTTTTTCTGCTCTTTAAATCTAGCCACCTGTGATTGTTCATCGTCCAGTACTCAGCTCGAATCGCTGCTCCAAAGTTCGGTCGTTCACCCTCGATTTCCACGTCGGAGACACCATCGAGTTGGCCAGAAGTGGGACCCCTGGCGGCGCATCTCGTAGCTCCTCCGTGTGGCAGGGTCTAATCATCATCACGTCAACCGTGGGTGGAGCAAAAGCCAACCCTAGTTTTGAAGGGTTGAAGAAGAACACGGCCAGTTGATTTTTGAATAAGAAGGAGGTTTATTTTAAATTAATTAATTTATTAACTCTCTTTAAAATGTTATCAACGTTTATAAATTCGTATCTTTCTCATACGAAATCCGAATCGCATGAAACAGGATCCGTTGCGATCGTGGGGACGAGAGCTTCACAACAACACTAACTAGGTCAAATTTAGAGCAAATAAAAATTTAGGGTGGAATTAAATCCGAACAGTTCAGAATTAAAACTGATGGAGTGGAAACGAAAGTGAGAACTCTCTCATACTCAGTTTATATACAGTTAATATATATACTAGGATGCAGACGGAGCTTAGAAGCCACCGACACTATTTATTGTACAAACCAATTGATTATTTGTTTGTTGTGATTGGGATTGCTATTGTTCTATATAAAAATTATATATGAACTGTATATATAAAAAATTATTTATATAAAATATATATATATAAATTATCATGGAATAAAATGAGATAAATATTCATTTACAAATCGGACGGTTTGTTTGTGTACACGTATTTACTGATATTGATTGGGACGATAAATTTTTACACATCGCCCAACTGCACAAATAATAAACAATATTTGTTGCTTGAAAACCTCACATGGGTATTGGGATAATATTTGACATACACTGATCCCAATAATTAGTGGTATGTTAATCGATGGGTCGACAGACTGTATAAGCGTTATTTTTTTTAATGCTTATGTAGTTGTAGAATGCACTCTGGATGTTGTATGAATTTTTAATGATTGCTTATCCTTATTATTGTATACATGTGATGTTGAAATCCATATAAATAAAATTATATGGTAACTGATTGAGTTTGATTCTGATTCAGAAATTAATGAATATTCTAAAATAAAGAATATTTTGAATTAACGAATATTTTAAAATAAAGAATATTTTGAATTAATGAATATTTTAAAATAATATTCAGATAATATTGAAATGTGAAGCCGTGTTAAGTAGTTAAACGCCATTTTAACACGAATGGGAATTTTGTCGATTTTATTCATTTTATAATGAATATCGAAAAGTGATTTTAAAATCTGATATTTTGAAAATATTATCATTTTAATATTAGAATGATATGGAATATTTAATTTTGACTTAAATTTGAAAATCAAATTGAAATCTTTTTGAAATGAATTTAAAATCAATTTATAACGGAATATTCAATTTGGATTTAAATTTGAAAATAAAATTGAAATAGTTTTAAAATGAATTTAAAACGAATTTATATGGAATATTCAATTTTGATTTGAATTTGAAAATAAAATCGAAATTATTTTAAAATGAATATGGAATATTCAATTTTGATTTGAATTTGAAAATAAAATTGAAATCGTTTTAAAATGAATTTAAAACGAATTTATTATGGAATATTCAATTTTGATTTGAAATTGAAATGGAAGTGAAAATCGATTTTAAAACGAATTTAAAAAGATTTATAAAATTAGTTTTGAATGTAAATCGACGAAATATATAATATATATATATTATATATATTATAATGGCCTGAATAGAATGCGCCGCGCAGCGATCATTCGTGAATTTCGACCATTAACTTCAAATGGATGTTACGGGAGATCCGACCGTCGGATTCTCTTAGAATTAGAACCGTTGGGTTCGTATCGAAAAGAGCTTTCCAATGAATACAAGAGATTTAAAATATAACGGATAGATTTGGAGATATGTCCAAATTAATTTCAGAAAAGGTCGCTATGGATGCAGTTCGGTGGCTGTTATTGGAAACCGACTGTACGGGCAATAATAAAATTATTAAAAATATAGAAAAACTATGTAAAATCGTAATAAATGATTTGGAAAGATTTTGAATGAAAAATTCCAGTTTTGAAAAGATAAAAATATATTTTTATCGAAATGAACTAGTTATTAACTAGAATAATAATTATTATTTTTAGAAATAAATAAATTGGATTTGAAGATGGTTTTAAAATAACCAGAATTTTCCAAAGAATAAATTGGAATGGATTCGGAATAGAAATAATATTCGGAAAATTTCGATATTGGATTCCGTGATTATATGGATATTGTTGAGGAATTTGGAAGATATATATATATATATATCGTTATTCCCGAATCGATATTTGTTGGTTTCAGAATTTGATATTGAATATAAGCCGATATAATTTCTATTCAGAGCCTTGTATTTGATATCAAATTGTATTTTGGGTTTGTCGTGAATGGTGTCTTCATTAAGATTGTTCTTAAACCCAGTTGAGAAAAGAATGAATCTTTTAATTAAGATTTAGTGAATTTTACCAATTAATTAATATTTAATTGGATTGAAATTGGATTTTGGGTTTGTCGTGAATGGTGTCTTCATTAACACTGTTCTGAAAAAAGGTTGAGAAAAGAACAAATCTTTGAACTAAGATTTAGTGAAGTTTTTCCAATTAATTAATATTTAATTGGAATTGAATAAATGAATTGGATTTTTGGGTTTATCGTGAACGGTGTTTTAAATAACACTTGTTCTTTAACCCAATTAACAATGAAGAATATGATTCGGAATTTATAATCTTTTAATTAAGATTAAGGGAATTTTCCAAAGTAAAGATTTCCAATTTAATATATTAAATTGGAATTGAATGGGATTCGATTTGGTAATAATCGAAGTGAGTTTCTGTGGAGGTAGATTGTTAATACATACGGAATTTAAAAGGCTTTGTCGTTATTCCATTTATATTATTAGTCGGATACGGAAATTGATATCGGTTATACATTGATCTGTTTTCCATGAAGATTCCATGATTAATGGAACGTGATTTTGGGTTTATCGTGAGCCGTGTTTTAAAGGACATTGGTTCTTTAACCCAGTTAAAGATAAGATCTCATGTCTAACATTGTATTTCGATACTGTATTCGTTTATCTTTGCTAAATATCTATCTGTTTGGTGGCAGAGAATTTATTCTCTTGTTTAACACCCTTCTCTGAGATGTATGAGCTCAAAGGTTATATATTGACAGAAATCAATGGTATGGTGTTGATTGTCGATGCGGCATGTTTGTTTTCCAAAAGTGAAATAATCGTTAACATTGATTTTTGGGAAGATTAAAACTAAGTGGAGTTTTAATGAATCTTTAATTAGATTGAAAAGTGAATGCAATAATTAAAATTATCAATTCAAGAAAATGATCGAGAATGGAGTATCACCAGTTTTGCTCCAAACGATAGTTAAATCTTTAATTAGATTTGAAAGTGAAATTGTAGTTAAATTTTATCGATAACACCGTGGTGTTAGATATGGAGTATTACCAGTTTTGCTCCTTGGGATGAATAGGTTGGGATTGGGAAATAAACAAGTGATTGCTTCGGTAAGGTTCGCTAATCCTTTTGGAAAACCTTAATTTGGTTTAGAATTGAAAAGATAATGAAATCTTTTTTAATGGTATCCAAAGGAAGATTAAAGAATAAATTTAAAATAATTTATCTTTGATAAAATTAATGGGAACCTTTCCCTAAAGATTAGAATATTTGAATAAAATAATATTTTGGATTGGAATGTGGCGCATGACGTGTTGTTATAGCGCTTGATTATAAGATACGCGAGTTATTTGGAAAGACCGGGTTTAACCCATTCTAAATAACTGATACGACGAAAAGTCGAAGAGATTGAAGACGATGCAAGACCGACGATCTTCACATCGAATGGATGGGTTGCTACTGATGCCCATGATTGGAGTAGCTACCTTGAAGGGGCTATAATGGTAGTCGTCCGGACGTACTTGTTGATTGTACGGATATGCAGGGCCTCTCTCCTTATTGGACATACAGGACGAGGAATAAGGTGCCTCTGGTTTCGTTCAGACCTATAACGGACTTGCAAATGGATGGTGTGTCTGACATTGTATTCCTTTATACTATATTCATTGATCTCTGCTAAATATATATCTATTTGGTGGCAGAAAATTTATTCTCCTGCTTAACACCCTTCTCTAAGACGTATGAGCTCAGAGGTTATATTTCGACAGAAATAAGTGGTATGGCATGGATTGATAGTGTGGCATGCTGAGATGCAGTGATCCAAACTTTTGTTGAAAAGCAAAGTTAAGTGAATGATGATCAAAGCACAGCTTTAATATAGCATAGCTTTGACATAGCACAGCTTTGTGTAGCGTTAATTCGCGAGCCTCACACACCGGTATGGTGGCAAACTGATGGTTAGATCAGTATGCTTTAGAGATGAGGATTGTAATGACCCGGTATTTACAGATATCACTAACACAGATATGAAATGATTGTAAGTACGTATTTACAAATACGATCTAAAATCCAGACTTTAAAATTCCAAAACATGTTAACTGATGTATAATAGCATTTACTAATGTATGTAGCACAGCATTTACCAAAACCAATCTTTACACATTCAGGTATAATAGCATGTATTTAATAGCATTTGTTTAAATTGATTTTTACACTTGTTTGAATAATAACACTTTTACATAGCAAGTTTTAATGCCATTTTATTATGAATGTTCTGTTCATTTTTTTTAGAAGGATTTTAGAATTTAGTTTTTGCAAATTCTTGGATTAAAAAAAATTTAACACTTGAAATAAAAAGATGCCAAAAAAATTTGTTGTTAAAATCAAGTGCAAAATTACATATACATACACTAAAACATGAAAAATACCATTTCCTTTTGCAAAGCATGTTTCATGAGCAAAATTCAAGGATGCAACCTACACTAGAAAGAAGCTAGTAATGAGAATCTAAAGAGATATGTTCACATGGCAAATCATTTTTGGTATCAAATATTTTCTGTAACACCCCGCCTCCGCCAGGGTGACTCTTGTAAGCACTCTGACTTTGGAGGGGCGTTTGAATCAGGTAAACATGCATAATGATATATCAAGGCAGAACAAGAACATATGTATATATGGAAACAGAGTAAATAACATAGATAAAACAGCGGAAGATTTTCAAACCATTTCAAAACAAGTCTGGTACAACATAATATCAATTTTCCAAATAAACAAGTCTAGATAAAACAACATCAACTGACAAACTGAAATACATAAGTGCTATCCCCAAAATAAGTGAGAACCATAGCTAGCTTCATGTCGAAAACGTACATGAGCTGAAATCCCACAAGCAAGCAATCCAAAATCCAAGCTAGGCTCATGTATTCCCTCCCTGAGAACCTGGGGGGAAACGGAAGAAAAGAGGCGAAAGAAAACGGGTCAGTCAAAAAGACTGAGTAAGCCCTACTACAATCAATGTAAACTGATAAAGTTAACTGGCATGAGCAGCAAGGATGAACATAAGGATAACAACATACTAGCATGATGATTAACTAACAAGGTAGATAAAGGTGTCATCGCATAATCAGGATTAAGGTTTTGCACCACAGGTGTACTAGCAAACTAACATGACTTGAATAAACGAGTATTGATCCCTTGGCCCAAGCTTTGGCCCAATAACATGAAGTGACCCTCATACGAGGTCCAATAACATGAAGTGACCCTAACACGAGGTCCAATAACATGAAGTGACCCTAACACGAGGTCCAATAACATGAAGTGACCCTAACACGAGGTCCAATAACATGAAGTGACCCTAACACGAGGTCCAACCCAACGGTCTAGTCGATCGGCTCCCTAAGCCTAACTCGTCACGTGTTGGTGTCAATACGGCCCAAACATAATTGTAGTCGAACTGTGCCGGGTCCACCCTTCGGGTGTATCAAGCCCTAGGGTGTCAACCCCTGGACACCATGAACATGAGTGCACAATCTCGATCTACTGGTACCCGTGCATGTTTTCTCCGGCTACGGACTATGTGCACGACCAGAGTCCGCCCGGAACTACACCGGCGTACCACCCTGCCGTCGTTTATTGGTCGCTTACCTCCAGCCCAGTAATCGTGCCCCCTCCCTAGCCTAGTCCCTAGGGTCATGATGATACAAACTAGGGATTACTGCTAGAGTGGACCCCCCATTGCTAGGATTTTTCTAGTGGGTTAAGTACGGTTTAACCCCTTTACTAATCATGGATTAACTTGGTTAAGTGTAACGATGAGTTCACGACTTAACCCCGATTAATCTACCAAGCCCAAATTGGTTAAGTATTAAATGGTCCATGACTTAACCCTAATCACGAGGCATTAATTAATTAATGCGCCTTAACCTCTCACATTAGACTTTGTTGTGGTTACTAGTTAAGCCGGGCGGGTCCGGGTAGCTTTACACCACAACTTGGTCTAACCTCAGGTCCAAGGTACAACATGACCAACTTCTCACATTGGGTCCTATTGTTTGTAGCAACTAGTTAAGCCGGTCGGTTCCGGGTAGGTTTACGCTACAAACTCAACCCAACCTCGAGTTGGCCACACTTATCTTTTCTAAGTGTCATGTCCATCATGTTTCCAAAACATATTACAAATTTTCAAGCAATTGGGTAGACCTAACTTAATAGGTAAATTCCCAATGGGTAGACCTAACTTAATAGGTAAATTCCCAAGCTTATATTTTTATGTCTTTTAAGTTTACCCAACCCCAAACGCAATCCCATCGCTTACATATCGCAATAGCGCATAAAGGATAGAAAGAGGGAACTTGGCATAATCATGACATAAAAGTGTTGAAGCCACAAGTTCAACATGGTGGCATATGAAATGTACATATGTTCATATACTTGCATTAGGCCTCAAAAAGCATGCATAACTTGCATATCATATGACAACTTGCATATCAAACTTGCATAGCATAACTTGCATATCATATGACAACTTGCATATCAAACTTGCATAGCATAACTTGCATATCATATGACAACTTGCATACCAAACTTTCATAGCATAACTTGCATATCATATGACAACTTGCATATCAAACTTGCATAACATAACTTGCATATCATATGACAACTTGCATATCAAACTTGCATAACATAACTTGATGAACTTGCATAACACATCATAGTAAACTTGCATATAAACTCGCATATCATACATTTAACTTTAAAGTTTAAGTATGAAAGGAATAGGGCTTACAATGCTTATGCGGACTCAAATGAGTATAGCAAATGTAAGAAGACCCTTATGCAACCAATTAAACCCCAAAAATGCAAGCAAAATTGATCAAAACTCTTTCTTTATGGTGCAAATATAGAGACTTGACTTGAATGCAAGCTAATGATGATCATACAAGTTTAAAAACACTTGTATGCATGGAAAATCTCATAAGAATTTGTTTAGGAATTTTATGAAGAGAGTGGAGGCCATGAGAGGATTGATTTTGCCATAGTTTAGTTGCTAGAATGAATAATGATGATTTAGGGTAGTTAGGGTCTTATTTATAGATTAGGCAAGTGTTTTAGGCCATAGGATTAAACCCTAGTTCCAATCTCAGCCCTCAAAACCGAATCTGGCCCCCAAGCTCAACACAAACCCAAGATGGTGCACCAGGCTAAACAGCCCGTCTGAGCCAAGTCGACAGCCCAGTCGACAGGGCTGTCGACTTGGTCTAACCAAGTCGACTCCCAAGTCGACAGGGCTGTCGACTTGGGGTGTTCTGGCGGGAATTTTCCCGCCTGGCCCAATTACCCCAAATTTCCAAATTCAGATTTGAATTTGAAATCTGTTTTTACTTTGAATTTTTCTAAAAACTTCGTTGGGCCTTAATCGGGTCATACGGACTCCGATTTTCGAAAACTTGGACTCTATTTCGCGTATTTTTCCGAGACGAACGCAATGGCATAGCCCGTTTCCCTTGATTCAGATTTTAAAATTAAATTCTGCCTCGATTTACACTATAACAGGTTATTGAAAATATGGGTTGTTACATTCTCCCCTCCTTAAAGGATTTCGTCCCCGAAATCTTCAAGTTAGGAAGAACGTATCCTACCATCCAATCATCCATCTACTCAAAACATCATCCACGAGCAATCATTGTCCTTATAAGATTCTAAATGTTGTATGAACATATGCAAAGGTGTGTGTATATGTACTTATCTAATGCAAATATCACCCATGCAAATTATGTTAGTGAAATGAATCCATATGTATGCAATTCCTATCATAATGTATAACATCTATATGTGTGCACATAACATACATCCATATGCAACATCCATGTGATAACACAAAAATTTTCATCCATGAATAAGCATAAACACTCATGCATATGCAATATGAGGAGTGTGTGAGCTGATCTAGTGCTTAATCGTGTATAATGCATCCACGAGTAACCACTTGCAACCACTTGCAACCATCAAGCATAACATGTTTCAAACACATGTTTCATCCAAAGGGTTTCTACCTATGGTTCTCATGACAAGATTAACACGATAAACTAGATAAACATGGATAACAAAGAGAAAGATATGCTAACAAAGAAAAGAGATTGAGAGTGTACCCTCAAAAAAAATGGATAAAGCCCACGCATCTTCTCCTCGGTTTCCCAAGTTGCGTCTTCTTCTGCTTCACCCCATTGAACCTCTACCAACTTGACCTCTCGATTCCTTAGCTTCTTGGTCTCCGCCCCCAAGATACGAATTGGAGCTCTCCTCAAGGTAGCCTCTTTCTCCACTTCCACATCTTTCAAAACACTTGGCTCAACAACCTCTGCTGATTCATGCAAACACTTCCGGAGATGCGAGACATGAAAAACATCGTGTACTCCGGCAAGCTTCTCGGGCAACTTCACTCTATAAGCCATCTGCCCGATCCTCTCTATAATAGGGAATGGTCCAAAAAACCTCGGTGCTAACTTCCCAACGGCTCCAAATCGGACCACATTCCGCAAAGGAGAAACCTTCACGAAAACCATATCCCCAACATCAAACTCCAAATCAGTTCTTCGCTTATCAGCATAGGATTTCTGTCGGTCTTGGGCCGCTTTCATCCGTCTCCGAATCAACTCGACCTTCTCGGATGTATCTCTGATCATATCAGGCCCAAGTATAAGCTTATCTGTAGTCTCCCACCAACATGTAGGCGACTTGCACGGCCTCCCATATAAAGCTTCGAATGGTGCCATCCCTATGCTTGCCTGATAACTGTTATTATATGCAAACTCAACAAGAGGAAGATGGTCTTCCCAAGTACCACCAAAATCCAGAATACAAAGCCTCAATAGATCCTCAAGTACCCTATTCACCCTTTCGGTTTGACCGTCCGTCTGTGGGTGATAAGCCGTACTTAGATTCAACCTCGTGCCCATGGCCTCTTGCAAGCTATTCCAGAACTGACTTGTAAAGATTGGGTCACGGTCACTGACAATACTAGAAGGGACTCCATGAAGTCTCACAATCTCACGAAGATATACAGACGCTAGCCAAGATGCGGTTCTCTTGCTCCTCACCGGAATGAAATGAGCACTCTTCGTAAGTCTATCCACAATAACCCAAATGCTCGTATTCCCCTTCCTTGACCTTGGTAGCCCATCGATAAAATCCATGGAAATACTCCCCCACTTCCAAAGTGGAACGTCTAGAGGATGCAATAGCCCACCGGGCTTCTTCGACTCGGCCTTAACTTGTTGGCAAATGATGCATCTAGAGACAAACTCTGCCACATCCTTTTTCATCCCAGGCCAAAAGAAAATGCGCTTCATATCTTTATACATCTTATCTCCGCCTGGATGTATAGTCAACTTAGAGCGATGCGCTTCCTCTAGAACTTTTCTTACTAAATTTTCTACTATTGGAACACATAACCTTCCGTCTCTCCTCAGCCAACCCTTGTCATCAATAAAATATCGAGCGAGATGACTAGACGTCTCTCCTCGAATTAGCTTATCCATAATCTCAACTATCTGAGGGTCTTCTCTCTGCGAAGCCCCAACTTGATCAAGAAGGGTAGGTCTGAGTTCCAGAGATGCTAAAGAACCGGTCATCGACTCAACCACCAAAGAGAAATCAAAGGTTGCCACATACTCTAAGTTCTTCATCTCAACGAATAGAGGACTCAGAGTCAACCTTCTTCTACTCAATGCATCAGCCACCACATTCCCCTTGCCAGGGGTATAAGCTATCTCAAAATCATAGGATGCCAAGAATTCCATCCATCTTTGTTGCCTCAGATTCAGATCCTTTTGAGAAAAGAGATACTTCAATGACTTGTGATCGGTATAAAGCTCAAATCTTTCTCCCAGAAGATAATGGCGCCAAGCCTTGAGTGCATATACTATTGCTGCCAACTCTAAGTCATGAGTGGGATAATTCATCTCATGCACCTTGAGTTGTCTACCGCCAAAGCATATCACTCTTCCTTCTTGCATCAGAACAGCTCCTAACCCCGTGCCACATGCATCGGTGTATACTGTAAATAACTTCCCTCCATCGGGCAAAGCTAGAACAGGTGCTGATGTGAGAGCTCTCTTGAGCTTCTGAAAAGCAAGCTCGCATTCTATGCTCCAAGCAAAAACAAAATTCTTCTTCGTCAATTTAGTAAGAGGAGCGGAAATCTTCGCGAAGTCCTTGATGAACTTCCGGTAAAAGCCTGCAAGACCTAGAAAACTTCTCACTTCGGTTGCATTCCTTGGAGTCTTCCAATCCTGAACTGCAACCACCTTAGCGGGATCCACCGCTAAGCCTTGCTTAGACACTATATGCCCAAGGAATCTAACTTCCCTTCTCCAAAAGTGACACTTGGAGAACTTGGCCTTCAACTGATGCGTTCTAAGCGTATCCATCACCTCCACGAGATGCCTTGCGTGCTCTTCCTCATCCTTAGAGAAGATCAGAATATCATCTACGAAGACCACGACAAACTTGTTCAAGAACTCCCGAAACACCCTACTCATCAAGTCCATGAAATATGCGGGTGCATTAGTCAAGCCGAACGGCATGACAAGCCATTCGAAGAATCCATCTGGAGTCCTGAACGCAGTCTTGTCTATACTATCCTCAGCTACCCTGAGCTGATGGAATCCAGTAGCAAGATCAAGCTGAGAGAAAACAGAAGCACCGACAAGCTGGTCAAAGAGATCATCAATCCTCGGTAACGGGTGTCTTTTATTCTTAGTCAGCTTGTTCAACTCTCGATAGTCAACACAAAGTCGGAGAGAACCATCTGCCTTGGTAGCAAATACCACAGGCGCTCCCCATTCAGATATACTTCGTCTAATGAAGTTCTTCTCAAGCAACTCTTTCACTTGCTTACTTAGCTCCCGCCTTTCACGCGGAGCCATGTGCCGAACGGGTAAAGAAACCGGCTTTGCATTATCCACCAGATAAATGCGGAAATCAATCTCACGCTTAGGGGGCAACCCCCTAACTTCATCGAAAACATCCGGATATTCTAGAACCACTCTCACAGACTGAAGAGTTTCCATTAACGAGTCGAGTGATTCAAGATAGCACAACATGACGGGACCTCTCGGATCACAAGAAATCTCTAGGGTGTTTCCGAGGCGAGTCACGAGCCTCACAACCCTATGCTCACAATCAAGGATGGCTCCATATCTGGACAGCCAATCCATGCCCAATATCAATCCGTATCCCCTGAAACCAAGAACATAAGCACTGCACAAGAACTGTAACACCCCGCGAATTCTATAACTGTGAAATTAACAAATTAAAGTATAATTAATTTGAAATCAAAGAACTAAGGGAAACGGGATACGCCATTGCGTTCGTCTCGGAAAAATACGCGAAATAGAGTCCGAGTTTTCGAAAAACGGAGTCCGTATGAAGAAGATATGGCCTTCGGAAGTTTCTGAATTAAATTTAAAATTCAAACAGAATAAAATAAGCTCAGAAAAACAAAAGGGGGCCCAATGGGCCAGGGCGGAAAAAGACCCGCCTGACGCACCCAGGTCGACTGGGCTGTCGACCTGGTCTAACCAGGTCGACAGGCCTGTCGACAGGGCTGTCGACAGGGGTGTCGACCTGGTCCAGAGCCAGGTCGAACCCAGTCCAACCTGGCTGGCCTATTCTATGTTGGCCGATTTTCTGTGGTCTGCTTTGTCATTAGGGCTAGGTGGCAAGCTCTAATTGGTCTCTCCTTAGGATGAAAGGCTACGATCTAACCAAGCAACATCAACGGTCCTAATCAGTTCATTACCTCTATAAAAACAACCCTAGACTAACCCTAATCTATTCATTCAAAAATAAGAACAAAGCCGCCATGTTGCTGAGGAACGACTAGGGGTAGCCACCAAATTGGAGAGAAGATTAGGAGGAAAATTCTAAGGCATAAAGCAACTCAATCAAATCAAACCGCATCTTCTTATCCCTAAACTTGAGAATTCGCCGCAACCATTGTAAGTAGAGTATTACTTTGGTATGAACAAATAACTGTGTTGGTTTGTATACTTGATTGTGGTGATAAATAATTCATAATTTGTGCGTTACTATGATTATTATTGATTTGAAATTCTTGAATTATGTTATTCATTATAAAGAACTACATGCGGTAGTTCTATGCAAGTATACGTTTGGAATATTCGCAAATTATGTAATTTATGTTGAAGCTACATGTATGTAGTATTGAAAATCATGCAAGTTTGGGGTTTTGCTACTATGCCATCATAATATGTATTTTTATACAAAAATCATTTTTGTGAGTAATTGGAATAAGTTTGGGTTATTATAATCTATATGAAATTATGTTGAGAATTTGGCATCATGTATTAAGCCATGCTTTTGTACTAGAACACCTATTTGCAAACTTATGAATATGACTAGGCTATGATTGATAATTTGCATAATTGAAATTGTTAAAAAGAATTATATGATGACATATGTGGTACATAGCTAGGTTAGGTTCAAAAATCCCTTTTTGCAAGTTTGCATGACTAAAGTAAAAATCATGATTTCATGTTAGAAATATTTATGCCATGGTTATGTGAACAAATACTTATGCCATGCTTATGTTAGAAATATTTATGCATAAGTATATTTGTACCATCGTTATGTGATTAGCCTTAAATCATGATCAAGTTGAACTATGCTTTTGTATTAGTAACAAAAGTAATCCCCTTTGTAAACATGTAGAAACCTTATGAACATGATTTGCTTATGTTTGACATTATGCCTAAATAAGAACATAGGTCTATGTTGTAGTTAAGACTATGTGACACCTAATTTAGATTCTTATCTTAACTACAAGTTTACATGGTTTGATTCATTGTCACCTATGCTTTATGACCAAAGTATATGTTACTACTATGCAAGTACACCAGTTTCTATTTTGTAGTTCCAACGTCACATTGCAAGTTCATGCGCTCACCATCCCCTTTTTGTGTATGTAATCACGCTTTAAGCCTCCCCTCTTTCGCATGGCTAAGTTGGGCTTAAAAAGGTTAAGCCCAACATATAAACGAACTTGTCAAACGGGGGTAAATAACGTTGGGCTAAATTAATTAATGAATGAAAATATAAAATAGAAGGGCCCAAATTCAAGTATGGGTTGGGCCCATGATTGGTGTAACCTTTACACCATTAACTTAATAATTGGCCGCAAATATTTACATATAAGAAAATAAAGAAGAAAGACAAAATATGTAAATGTAGAACATACGATGTGTTTAACCCGAGGTTGGATTGAGTTGTGATGTAAACCTGCCCGGAACCGCCCGGCTGTCCAGTAGTCACAACAATACCTATCCAATGTGGGAGGTTAAACATGGAGCCCAATAAGGACCCGAGGTTAGACTGAGTTGTGGCGTAAGACTGCCCGGAACCAACCGGCAACAGGCAGCCACAACAATACATGTCTAATGTGAGAGGTCAGGGCCTTAATAAGACAATTAAGGCTGAGTCAGGATTGTTAGGATTAAGTGAACTAAAGACTTAATCAAAATGGAACATGCTAAACTAAACGGACTGGTGGGGGTTAGGTTAGAAAACACTTAACCAACTTAGCATGTTGGCTAGAGATAGAAAACCTAGTAACGGGGGACCCTTTTCAGCAGTAACCCT
Organism: Allium sativum; assembly: GCA_030737875.1. Lineage (NCBI taxonomy): Eukaryota > Viridiplantae > Streptophyta > Magnoliopsida > Asparagales > Amaryllidaceae > Allium > Allium sativum. The sequence goes on along the minus strand of CM060915.1, from coordinate 213,213,063 downwards.
AGAAGGTGTATCAGGATACCCTGAAACTAGGCAGGGTGGGGCACGATTACTGGGCTGATTGTAAGAGGTCAAATCGACGGCGGTGGTGTAGCAGTGTAGGTTCTAACGGGGTGCGGGCGTGCACACACTCCGGCGCAGAAAAATAAAGCACTGGGCACCAGTAGCATACCTGTGCATTCTAAGGTTGTGTCGGGCCGCCGCCATGGGACTTGATACACCCCATGGTGGGACCAGCATAGGTAACTACAACATCGGGGGCCGTAAGACACATGTAACTATGCGAGTAGGAGCCGATCATCGTAGAATGGATCACATCACCCTGATTATGGGGTGCCAGTTGGGAACTAGTTTATATGGGTTCAGAGATTTACATGGGGTACGATAGTATATTCGACCCTAGACAACTTAACCAAGTTTATAGTGCTTTCCCACTTCTTGTTTATACTTATCATACCCAGTTCTTTATTCATAGACAAAATAGTACTAGACTTACTCAGGCTTTATGTCTGACTCTACTTTTCTTTCGTCTTCTTTTCTTCCGTTTCCCCCCCAGGTCCACAGGGAGGGAACACAGCAGCTTGACCGGTCTTAACATCCAGCTTGAAGAAGAGAAATGTATTGCTTGGACCCTTTTCGTTTGAAACTATGGCTTTGGACAAACTCTATGGGGCTTTTGCAGTTTATCTATGTTTTATTTATGCTTCTTTAAATAATGTAATCAAGACAGATTATGAAAGTGTTATGTTTTTGGAAAAGATGTAAGACAATTATGGTGATGTTGTTGTAGCACGTATTTGCTTTATGAAATAAAAGTTTGTTGATTTTCCGCTGTTTACAAATATGTGTTCTTATATCTGTCTTGTATATCTGTGACTTATACTTATAAACCTCCACCAAAATTAGGGCATTCCCTTTGAGAGTGACCCTAACGGAGGTGGGGTGTTTCACTTGGTATCAGAGCATAGGTTTACCAGATAAGATAAAAAGGTTTGAAAATTTATTTTCAAAAAGGAAATTTAAAGAAGCATTTTTAAAAGAAAAATATTATTTTATTCTAAAAGGCAAAGTCCACTCCCCAAAGCCATAGGTACTATCTCTTATCCTTCGTTTTGAACCTATCCTTTTTGTTTCAGCATGTCCGAAGACCTTAACTTGCCAGAAGGGGTGCCAATACCTGGTTGGTTTAGACGGTTCTTAGAAGCAAGAGCCACTCAGCCAGGTCCTACCGTTCCTCCTCCCCCAGCTGCCGGTAATCATCCAGCTGCAGCGGCACCTTTTCCTCCACCTCCTCCTCGGGGAAACGCTTTTGCTAAGATATGTAAAGATTTTAAAGCTATGGGAGGAAGGGATTTCCATGGAACTGAGTCCTTCGTGGCAGCTAGAAATTGGCTGAAAGAAACGGAGGACCTATTCATCATCTTTGAGGTAGAGGATAGACAAAAAGTACAATTGGCGGTGTGGCTATTGAAGGGCGAGGCTTCCTACTGGTGGGAAGTCACTAATGCTGAAAGACCAGTGGAGACATGGGAGGACTTTAGGGCAAGGTTTGAGACCAAATTTCTCTCAGATGCGGAAAGAAGTTTGCAGTTGGAAAAATTCTTATTTCTTAAGCAAGGGGACAAGACAGTCAGAGAGTATGTGAATCAGTTCGATGAGCTGGCTAGGTTTGGACTTGACCTAGTCAACACCCCGCACAAGAAGGCTCTCCGTTTCGTCAAAGGGTTGAATGAGCCATTACACAGTTTGGCCATGACCCATATACCATAACCCACAGGATTGTTAGGATTAAATTTAATAGATTCAGTAGGGACAGCACAGCGCGAAGACCCCCAGCTTGTGGAAATAATTGATAGGCTAATTAGGGGTGAGACTTCAAGTCACCTCAACAGATACTCCATCGACGATAAGGGTTTGCTAAGGCGAGACGGAAGACTGTGCGTCCCACAGACAAAAGATTTAATAAAGAAGGTTCTCGAGGAAGCACATCACTCCAAGATGACGATACACCCAGGCGGAGATAAAATGTACAAAGATATAAAAAGGACTTTCTTCTGGAACGGCATGAAAAAGGACGTGGAAGAATTCGTTTCTAAGTGCATGGTGTGCCAACAGGTTAGAAAAATTAGGTGTCACATAGTCTTAACTACAACATAGACCTATGTTCTTATTTAGGCATAATGTCAAACATAAGCAAATCATGTTCATAAGGTTTCTACATGTTTACAAAGGGATTTACTTTTGTTACTAATACAAAAGCATAGTTCAACTTGATCATGATTTAAGGCTAATCACATAACGATGGTACAAATATACTTATGCATAAATATTTCTAACATAAGCATGGCATAAGTATTTGTTCACATAACCATGGCATAAATATTTCTAACATGAAATCATGATTTTTACTTTAGTCATGCAAACTTGCAAAAAGGGATTTTTGAACCTAACCTAGCTATGTACCACATATGTCATCATATAATTCTTTTTAACAATTTCAATTATGCAAATTATCAATCATAGCCTAGTCATATTCATAAGTTTGCAAATAGGTGTTCTAGTACAAAAGCATGGCTTAATACATGATGCCAAATTCTCAACATAATTTCATATAGATTATAATAACCCAAACTTATTCCAATTACTCACAAAAATGATTTTTGTATAAAAATACATATTATGATGGCATAGTAGCAAAACCCCAAACTTGCATGATTTTCAATACTACATACATGTAGCTTCAACATAAATTACATAATTTGCGAATATTCCAAACGTATACTTGCATTAAGACGGCGCCATCATAATATGTATTTTTATACAAAAATCATTTTTGTGAGTAATTGGAATAAGTTTGGGTTATTATAATCTATATGAAATTATGTTGAGAATTTGGACAAACTCTATGGGGCTTTTGCAGTTTATCTATGTTTTATTTATGCTTCTTTAAATAATGTAATCAAGACAGATTATGAAAGTGTTATGTTTTTGGAAAAGATGTAAGACAATTATGGTGATGTTGTTGTAGCACGTATTTGCTTTATGAAATAAAAGTTTGTTGATTTTTCGCTGTTTACAAATATGTGTTCTTATATCTGTCTTGTATATCTGTGACTTATACTTATAAACCTCCACCAAAATTAGGGCATTCCCTTTGAGAGTGACCCTAACGGAGGTGGGGTGTTTCACTATGAACGAATTTGCAATCTGTTACTAATACAAAAGCATAGTTCAACTTGATCATGATTTAAGGCTAATCACATAACGATGGTACAAATATACTTATGCATAAATATTTCTAACATAAGCATGGCATAAGTATTTGTTCACATAACCATGGCATAAATATTTCTAACATGAAATCATGATTTTTACTTTAGTCATGCAAACTTGCAAACTTGCTTATGTTTGACATTATGCCTAAATAAGAACATAGGTCTATGTTGTAGTTAAGACTATGTGACACCTAATTTAGATTCTTATCTTAACTACAACATCGGGGGCCGTAAGACACATGTAACTATGCGAGTAGGAGCCGATCATCGTAGAATGGATCACATCACCCTGATTATGGGGTGCCAGTTGGGAACTAGTTTATATGGGTTTAGAGATTTACATGGGGTACGATGCTAGCTATAAACTCTAGGCTTTGTCTTTCTACAAACAACGGGCTTAGGGTCAATTTCTTTCGGCTCAACGCGTCTGCCACTACGTTGCCTTTGCCCGGAGTGTAGGAGATTTCGAAATCGTACGAGGCAAGAAACTCCATCCATCTTTGTTGCCTCAAGTTAAGATCCTTCTGCGAGAAAAGATATTTCAACGATTTATGGTCAGTGTAAAGTTCGAACTTCTCACCTAGGAGATAGTGTCGCCAAGACTTGAGTGCAAAGACAATGGCGGCTAACTCAAGATCGTGGGTTGGGTAGTTCTTTTCGTGCATGTTTAACCTCCCACATTGGATAGGTATTGTTGTGACTACTGGACAGCCGGGCGGTTCCGGGCAGGTTTACATCACAACTCAATCCAACCTCGGGTTAAACACATCGTATGTTCTACATTTACATATTTTGTCTTTCTTCTTTATTTTCTTATATGTAAATATTTGCGGCCAATTATTAAGTTAATGGTGTAAAGGTTACACCAATCATGGGCCCAACCCATACTTGAATTTGGGCCCTTCTATTTTATATTTTCATTCATTAATTAATTTAGCCCAACGTTATTTACCCCCGTTTGACAAGTTCGTTTATATGTTGGGCTTAACCTTTTTAAGCCCAACTTAGCCATGCGAAAGAGGGGAGGCTTAAAGCGTGATTACATACACAAAAAGGGGATGGTGAGCGCATGAACTTGCAATGTGACGTTGGAACTACAAAATAGAAACTGGTGTACTTGCATAGTAGTAACATATACTTTGGTCATAAAGCATAGGTGACAATGAATCAAACCATGTAAACTTGTAGTTAAGATAAGAATCTAAATTAGGTGTCACATAGTCTTAACTACAACATAGACCTATGTTCTTATTTAGGCATAATGTCAAACATAATCAAATCATGTTCATAAGGTTTCTACATGTTTACAAAGGGGATTACTTTTGTTACTAATACAAAAGCATAGTTCAACTTGATCATGATTTAAGGCTAATCACATAACGATGGTACAAATATACTTATGCATAAATATTTCTAACATAAGCATGGCATAAGTATTTGTTCACATAACCATGGCATAAATATTTCTAACATGAAATCATGATTTTTACTTTAGTCATGCAAACTTGCAAAAAGGGATTTTTGAACCTAACCTAGCTATGTACCACATATGTCATCATATAATTCTTTTTAACAATTTCAATTATGCAAATTATCAATCATAGCCTAGTCATATTCATAAGTTTGCAAATAGGTGTTCTAGTACAAAAGCATGGCTTAATACATGATGCCAAATTCTCAACATAATTTCATATAGATTATAATAACCCAAACTTATTCCAATTACTCACAAAAATGATTTTTGTATAAAAATACATATTATGATGGCATAGTAGCAAAACCCCAAACTTGCATGATTTTCAATACTACATACATGTAGCTTCAACATAAATTACATAATTTGCGAATATTCCAAACGTATACTTGCATAGAACTACCGCATGTAGTTCTTTATAATAAATAACATAATTCAAGAATTTCAAATCAATAATAATCATAGTAACGCACAAATTATGAATTATTTATCACCACAATCAAGTATACAAACCAACACAGTTATTTGTTCATACCAAAGTAATACTCTACTTACAATGGTTGCGGCGAATTCTCAAGTTTAGGGATAAGAAGATGCGGTTTGATTTGATTGAGTTGCTTTATGCCTTAGAATTTTCCTCCTAATCTTCTCTCCAATTTGGTGGCTACCCCTAGTCGTTCCTCAGCAACATGGCGGCTTTGTTCTTATTTTTGAATGAACAGATTAGGGTTAGTCTAGGGTTGTTTTTATAGAGGTAATGAACTGATTAGGACCGTTGATGTTGCTTGGTTAGATCGTAGCCTTTCATCCTAAGGAGAGACCAATTAGAGCTTGCCACCTAGCCCTAATGACAAAGCAGACCACAGAAAATCGGCCAACATAGAATAGGCCAGCCAGGTTGGACTGAGTTGTGGCGTAAGACTGCCCGGAACCAACCGGCAACAGGCAGCCACAACAATACCTGTCTAATGTGAGAGGTCAGGGCCTTAATAAGACAATTAAGGCTGAGTCAGGATTGTTAGGATTAAGTGAACTAAAGACTTAATCAAAATGGAACATGCTAAACTAAACGGACTGGTGGGGGTTAGGTTAGAAAACACTTAACCAACTTAGCATGTTGGCTAGAGATAGAAAACCTAGTAACGGGGGACCCTTTTCAGCAGTAATCCTAGAAGGTGTATCAGGATACCCTGAAACTAGGCAGGGTGGGGCACGATTACTGGGCTGATTGTAAGAGGTCAAATCGACGGCGGTGGTGTAGCAGTGTAGGTTCTAACGGGGTGCGGGCGTGCACACACTCCGGCGCAGAAAAATAAAGCACTGGGCACCAGTAGCATACCTGTGCATTCTAAGGTTGTGTCGGGCCGCCGCCATGGGACTTGATACACCCCATGGTGGGACCAGCATAGGTAACTACAACATCGGGGGCCGTAAGACACATGTAACTATGCGAGTAGGAGCCGATCATCGTAGAATGGATCACATCACCCTGATTATGGGGTGCCAGTTGGGAACTAGTTTATATGGGTTCAGAGATTTACATGGGGTACGATAGTATATTCGACCCTAGACAACTTAACCAAGTTTATAGTGCTTTCCCACTTCTTGTTTATACTTATCATACCCAGTTCTTTATTCATAGACAAAATAGTACTAGACTTACTCAGGCTTTATGTCTGACTCTACTTTTCTTTCGTCTTCTTTTCTTCCGTTTCCCCCCCAGGTCCACAGGGAGGGAACACAGCAGCTTGACCGGTCTTAACATCCAGCTTGAAGAAGAGAAATGTATTGCTTGGACCCTTTTCGTTTGAAACTATGGCTTTGGACAAACTCTATGGGGCTTTTGCAGTTTATCTATGTTTTATTTATGCTTCTTTAAATAATGTAATCAAGACAGATTATGAAAGTGTTATGTTTTTGGAAAAGATGTAAGACAATTATGGTGATGTTGTTGTAGCACGTATTTGCTTTATGAAATAAAAGTTTGTTGATTTTCCGTTGTTTACAAATATGTGTTCTTATATCTGTCTTGTATATCTGTGACTTATACTTATAAACCTCCACCAAAATTAGGGCATTCCCTTTGAGAGTGACCCTAACGGAGGTGGGGTGTTTACTTAAACACCCCACCTCCGTTAGGGTCACTCTCAAAGGGAATGCCCTAATTTTGGTGGAGGTTTATAAGTATAAGTCACAGATATACAAGACAGATATAAGAACACATATTTGTAAACAGCGGAAAATCAACAAACTTTTATTTCATAAAGCAAATACGTGCTACAACAACATCACCATAATTGTCTTACATCTTTTCCAAAAACATAACACTTTCATAATCTGTCTTGATTACATTATTTAAAGAAGCATAAATAAAACATAGATAAACTGCAAAAGCCCCATAGAGTTTGTCCAAAGCCATAGTTTCAAACGAAAAGGGTCCAAGCAATACATTTCTCTTCTTCAAGCTGGATGTTAAGACCGGTCAAGCTGCTGTGTTCCCTCCCTGTGGACCTGGGGGGGGGGGGAAACAGAAGAAAAGAAGACGAAAGAAAAGTAGAGTCAGACATAAAGCCTGAGTAAGTCTAGTACTATTTTGTCTATGAATAAAGAACTGGGTATGATAAGTATAAACAAGAAGTGGGAAAGCACTATAAACTTGGTTAAGTTGTCTAGGGTCGAATATACTATCGTACCCCATGTAAATCTCTGAACCCATATAAACTAATTCCCAACTGGCACCCCATAATCAGGGTGATGTGATCCATTCTACGATGATCGGCTCCTACTCGCATAGTTACATGTGTCTTACGGCCCCCGATGTTTTTCTGAGCTTATTTTATTCTGTTTAAATTTTAAATTTAATTCAGAAACTTCCGAAGGCCATATCTTCTTCATACGGACTCCGTTTTTCGAAAACTCGGACTCTATTTCGCGTATTTTTCCGAGACGAACGCAATGGCGTATCCCGTTTCCCTTAGTTCTTTGATTTCAAATTAATTATACTTTAATTTGTTAATTTCACAGTTATAGAATTCGCGGGGTGTTACATTATCCCCCACTTAAAAGGATTTCGTCCCCGAAATCTTCAAGTTAGGAGGAATGTATATCCTAACATCCAATCATCCATCTACTCATCCATCAAACACGAGCATCCATTGTGCTTAAAAGACTTCTAATGCTTCATGATCATATGCGAAGTGTGTGTTGGATGAGTAGATGGATGATTGGATGTTAGGATATACATTCCTCATTTTCAAATCCAAACAGATCATAGACAAATGAGCTGGGCCCCCAATTGGGTTTGAAACAATTAAGGGGTCCTCTACCATACTAGTTTTTAGGTGCAGAGATTCTACTAAAGCAGACGGGATAAAGGAGTGTGATGCGCCAGAATCAAATAAAGTGCGAACGGGGTGATCATAAAGATAAACTACACTTTCTACAGAAGTATTTGTACCTCGCTGTTGCAGAGGTGGCGCTTCCAGCACATGAACCTGTGCCCCTGACTATGCGAGTAGGAGCCGATCATCGTAGAATGGATCACATCACCCTGATTATGGGGTGCCAGTTGGGAACTAGTTTATATGGGTTCAGAGATTTACATGGGGTACGATAGTATATTCGACCCTAGACAACTTAACCAAGTTTATAGTGCTTTCCCACTTCTTGTTTATACTTATCATACCCAGTTCTTTATTCATAGACAAAATAGTACTAGACTTACTCAGGCTTTATGTCTGACTCTACTTTTCTTTCGTCTTCTTTTCTTCCGTTTCCCCCCCCCCCCCCCCAGGTCCACAGGGAGGGAACACAGCAGCTTGACCGGTCTTAACATCTAATATGCGGGTTGGAACTTTCCTTATGGTTGCTTCGCGTTCCACTTCGGCTTCTTCGAGGATATTTGGCTCTACCACTTCAGCAGACTCATGTAGACATTTTCGGAGATGTGAAACGTGAAGCAACCATAAGGAAAGTTCCAACCCGCATATTAGGAAACGGAAGAAAAGAAGACGAAAGAAAAGTAGAGTCAGACATAAAGCCTGAGTAAGTCTAGTACTATTTTGTCTATGAATAAAGAACTGGGTATGATAAGTATAAACAAGAAGTGGGAAAGCACTATAAACTTGGTTAAGTTGTCTAGGGTCGAATATACTATCGTACCCCATGTAAATCTCTGATACCAAGTGAAACACCCCACCTCCGTTAGGGTCACTCTCAAAGGGAATGCCCTAATTTTGGTGGAGGTTTATAAGTATAAGTCACAGATATACAAGACAGATATAAGAACACATATTTGTAAACAGCGGAAAATCAACAAACTTTTATTTCATAAAGCAAATACGTGCTACTACAACATCGGGGGCCGTAAGACACATGTAACTATGCGAGTAGGAGCCGATCATCGTAGAATGGATCACATCACCCTGATTATGGGGTGCCAGTTGGGAACTAGTTTATATGGGTAGTGAAACACCCCACCTCCGTTAGGGTCACTCTCAAAGGGAATGCCCTAATTTTGGTGGAGGTTTATAAGTATAAGTCACAGATATACAAGACAGATATAAGAACACATATTTGTAAACAGCGGAAAATCAACAAACTTTTATTTCATAAAGCAAATACGTGCTACAACAACATCACCATAATTGTCTTACATCTTTTCCAAAAACATAACACTTTCATAATCTGTCTTGATTACATTATTTAAAGAAGCATAAATAAAACATAGATAAACTGCAAAAGCCCCATAGAGTTTGTCCAAAGCCATAGTTTCAAACGAAAAGGGTCCAAGCAATACATTTCTCTTCTTCAAGCTGGATGTTAAGACCGGTCAAGCTGCTGTGTTCCCTCCCTATGGACCTTGGGGGGGGGGGGAAACGGAAGAAAAGAAGACGAAAGAAAAGTAGAGTCAGACATAAAGCCTGAGTAAGTCTAGTACTATTTTGTCTATGAATAAAGAACTGGGTATGATAAGTATAAACAAGAAGTGGGAAAGCACTATAAACTTGGTTAAGTTGTCTAGGGTCGAATATACTATCGTACCCCATGTAAATCTCTGAACCCATATAAACTAGTTCCCAACTGGCACCCCATAATCAGGGTGATGTGATCCATTCTACGATGATCGGCTCCTACTCGCATAGTTACATGTGTCTTATGGCCCCCGATGTTGTAGTTACCTATGCTGGTCCCACCATGGGGTGTATCAAGTCCCATGGCGGCGGCCCGACACAACCTTAGAATGCACAGGTATGCTACTGGTGCCCAGTGCTTTATTTTTCTGCGCCGGAGTGTGTGCACGCCCGCACCCCGTTAGAACCTACACTGCTACACCACCGCCGTCGATTTGACCTCTTACAATCAGCCCAGTAATCGTGCCCCACCCTGCCTAGTTTCAGGGTATCCTGATACACCTTCTAGGGTTACTGCTGAAAAGGGTCCCCCGTTACTAGGTTTTCTATCTCTAGCCAACATGCTAAGTTGGTTAAGTGTTTTCTAACCTAACCCCCACCAGTCCGTTTAGTTTAGCATGTTCCATTTTGATTAAGTCTTTAGTTCACTTAATCCTAACAATCCTGACTCAGCCTTAATTGTCTTATTAAGGCCCTGACCTCTCACATTAGACAGGTATTGTTGTGGCTGCCTGTTGCCGGTTGGTTCCGGGCAGTCTTACGCCACAACTCAGTCTAACCTCGGGTCCTTATTGGGCTCCATGTTTAACCTCCCACATTGGATAGGTATTGTTGTGACTACTGGACAGCCGGGCGGTTCCGGGCAGGTTTACATCACAACTCAATCCAACCTCGGGTTAAACACATCGTATGTTCTACATTTACATATTTTGTCTTTCTTCTTTATTTTCTTATATGTAAATATTTGCGGCCAATTATTAAGTTAATGGTGTAAAGGTTACACCAATCATGGGCCCAACCCATACTTGAATTTGGGCCCTTCTATTTTATATTTTCATTCATTAATTAATTTAGCCCAACGTTATTTACCCCCGTTTGACAAGTTCGTTTATATGTTGGGCTTAACCTTTTTAAGCCCAACTTAGCCATGCGAAAGAGGGGAGGCTTAAAGCGTGATTACATACACAAAAAGGGGATGGTGAGCGCATGAACTTGCAATGTGACGTTGGAACTACAAAATAGAAACTGGTGTACTTGCATAGTAGTAACATATACTTTGGTCATAAAGCATAGGTGACAATGAATCAAACCATGTAAACTTGTAGTTAAGATAAGAATCTAAATTAGGTGTCACATAGTCTTAACTACAACATAGACCTATGTTCTTATTTAGGCATAATGTCAAACATAAGCAAATCATGTTCATAAGGTTTCTACATGTTTACAAAGGGGATTACTTTTGTTACTAATACAAAAGCATAGTTCAACTTGATCATGATTTAAGGCTAATCACATAACGATGGTACAAATATACTTATGCATAAATATTTCTAACATAAGCATGGCATAAGTATTTGTTCACATAACCATGGCATAAATATTTCTAACATGAAATCATGATTTTTACTTTAGTCATGCAAACTTGCAAAAAGGGATTTTTGAACCTAACCTAGCTATGTACCACATATGTCATCATATAATTCTTTTTAACAATTTCAATTATGCAAATTATCAATCATAGCCTAGTCATATTCATAAGTTTGCAAATAGGTGTTCTAGTACAAAAGCATGGCTTAATACATGATGCCAAATTCTCAACATAATTTCATATAGATTATAATAACCCAAACTTATTCCAATTACTCACAAAAATGATTTTTGTATAAAAATACATATTATGATGGCATAGTAGCAAAACCCCAAACTTGCATGATTTTCAATACTACATACATGTAGCTTCAACATAAATTACATAATTTGCGAATATTCCAAACGTATACTTGCATAGAACTACCGCATGTAGTTCTTTATAATGAATAACATAATTCAAGAATTTCAAATCAATAATAATCATAGTAACGCACAAATTATGAATTATTTATCACCACAATCAAGTATACAAACCAACACAGTTATTTGTTCATACCAAAGTAATACTCTACTTACAATGGTTGCGGCGAATTCTCAAGTTTAGGGATAAGAAGATGCGGTTTGATTTGATTGAGTTGCTTTATGCCTTAGAATTTTCCTCCTAATCTTCTCTCCAATTTGGTGGCTACCCCTAGTCGTTCCTCAGCAACATGGCGGCTTTGTTCTTATTTTTGAATGAATAGATTAGGGTTAGTCTAGGGTTGTTTTTATAGAGGTAATGAACTGATTAGGACCGTTGATGTTGCTTGGTTAGATCGTAGCCTTTCATCCTAAGGAGAGACCAATTAGAGCTTGCCACCTAGCCCTAATCACAAAGCAGACCACAGAAAATCGGCCAACATAGAATAGGCCACCTCCGTTAGGGTCACTCTCAAAGGGAATGCCCTAATTTTGGTGGAGGTTTATAAGTATAAGTCACAGATATACAAGACAGATATAAGAACACATATTTGTAAACAGCGGAAAATCAACAAACTTTTATTTCATAAAGCAAATACGTGCTACAACAACATCACCATAATTGTCTTACATCTTTTCCAAAAACATAACACTTTCATAATCTGTCTTGATTACATTATTTAAAGAAGCATAAATAAAACATAGATAAACTGCAAAAGCCCCATAGAGTTTGTCCAAAGCTATAGTTTCAAACGAAAAGGGTCCAAGCAATACATTTCTCTTCTTCAAGCTGGATGTTAAGACCGGTCAAGCTGTTGTGTTCCCTCCCTGTGGACCTGGGGGGGGGGGGGAACGGAAGAAAAGAAGACGAAAGAAAAGTAGAGTCAGACATAAAGCCTGAGTAAGTCTAGTACTATTTTGTCTATGAATAAAGAACTGGGTATGATAAGTATAAACAAGAAGTGGGAAAGCACTATAAACTTGGTTAAGTTGTCTAGGGTCGAATATACTATCGTACCCCATGTAAATCTCTGAACCCATATAAACTAGTTCCCAACTGGCACCCCATAATCAGGGTGATGTGATCCATTCTACGATGATCGGCTCCTACTCGCATAGTTACATGTGTCTTACGGCCCCCGATGTTGTAGTTACCTATGCTGGTCCCACCATGGGGTGTATCAAGTCCCATGGCGGCGGCCCGACACAACCTTAGAATGCACAGGTATGCTACTGGTGCCCAGTGCTTTATTTTTCTGCGCCGGAGTGTGTGCACGCCCGCACCCCGTTAGAACCTACACTGCTACACCACCGCCGTCGATTTGACCTCTTACAATCAACCCAGTAATCGTGCCCCACCCTGCCTAGTTTCAGGGTATCCTGATACACCTTCTAGGGTTACTGCTGAAAAGGGTCCCCCGTTACTAGGTTTTCTATCTCTAGCCAACATGCTAAGTTGGTTAAGTGTTTTCTAACCTAACCCCCACCAGTCCGTTTAGTTTAGCATGTTCCATTTTGATTAAGTCTTTAGTTCACTTAATCCTAACAATCCTGACTCAGCCTTAATTGTCTTATTAAGGCCCTGACCTCTCACATTAGACAGGTATTGTTGTGGCTGCCTGTTGCCGGTTGGTTCCGGGCAGTCTTACGCCACAACTCAGTCTAACCTCGGGTCCTTATTGGGCTCCATGTTTAACCTCCCACATTGGATAGGTATTGTTGTGACTACTGGACAGCCGGGCGGTTCCGGGCAGGTTTACATCACAACTCAATCCAACCTCGGGTTAAACACATCGTATGTTCTACATTTACATATTTTGTCTTTCTTCTTTATTTTCTTATATGTAAATATTTGCGGCCAATTATTAAGTTAATGGTGTAAAGGTTACACCAATCATGGGCCCAACCCATACTTGAATTTGGGCCCTTCTATTTTATATTTTCATTCATTAATTAATTTAGCCCAACGTTATTTACCCCCGTTTGACAAGTTCGTTTATATGTTGGGCTTAACCTTTTTAAGCCCAACTTAGCCATGCGAAAGAGGGGAGGCTTAAAGCGTGATTACATACACAAAAAGGGGATGGTGAGCGCATGAACTTGCAATGTGACGTTGGAACTACAAAATAGAAACCGGTGTACTTGCATAGTAGTAACATATACTTTGGTCATAAAGCATAGGTGACAATGAATCAAACCATGTAAACTTGTAGTTAAGATAAGAATCTAAATTAGGTGTCACATAGTCTTAACTACAACATAGACCTATGTTCTTATTTAGGCATAATGTCAAACATAAGCAAATCATGTTCATAAGGTTTCTACATGTTTACAAAGGGGATTACTTTTGTTACTAATACAAAAGCATAGTTCAACTTGATCATGATTTAAGGCTAATCACATAACGATGGTACAAATATACTTATGCATAAATATTTCTAACATAAGCATGGCATAAGTATTTGTTCACATAACCATGGCATAAATATTTCTAACATGAAATCATGATTTTTACTTTAGTCATGCAAACTTGCAAAAAGGGATTTTTGAACCTAACCTAGCTATGTACCACATATGTCATCATATAATTCTTTTTAACAATTTCAATTATGCAAATTATCAATCATAGCCTAGTCATATTCATAAGTTTGCAAATAGGTGTTCTAGTACAAAAGCATGGCTTAATACATGATGCCAAATTCTCAACATAATTTCATATAGATTATAATAACCCAAACTTATTCCAATTACTCACAAAAATGATTTTTGTATAAAAATACATATTATGATGGCATAGTAGCAAAACCCCAAACTTGCATGATTTTCAATACTACATACATGTAGCTTCAACATAAATTACATAATTTGCAAATTTTCCAAACGTATACTTGCATAGAACTACCGCATGTAGTTCTTTATAATGAATAACATAATTCAAGAATTTCAAATCAATAATAATCATAGTAACGCACAAATTATGAATTATATATCACCACAATCAAGTATACAAACCAACACAGTTATTTGTTCATACCAAAGTAATACTCTACTTACAATGGTTGCGGCGAATTCTCAAGTTTAGGGATAAGAAGATGCGGTTTGATTTGATTGAGTTGCTTTATGCCTTAGAATTTTCCTCCTAATCTTCTCTCCAATTTGGTGGCTACCCCTAGTCGTTCCTCAGCACTTAAGGGCAATCATGGAAACTTTGCGAGTCCATCAACTAAAAGCCAAATTCTCCAAATGCCACTTTTGGAGAGAAGAGGTGAGGTTCCTTGGGCACATAGTATCCAAACAAGGGTTAGCGGTGGACCCTGCTAAGGTAGTGGCGGTACAGGATTGGAAGACACCAAGGAATGCAACTGAGGTCCGAAGCTTTCTAGGACTAGCAGGTTTCTATCGTAAGTTCATAAGGGATTTTGCGAAAATCTCAGCTCCGCTCACGAAATTAACCAAGAAGAATCTAGTGTTCAATTGGGACTTGGATTGCGAGTTTGCTTTCCAACGACTGAAAAGGGCTCTTACAACAGCCCCAGTTTTGACGCTGCCAGATGGGAGCAAGATGTTCACTGTTTATACGGATGCATGTGGGACAGGGCTAGGCGCCGTCTTAATGCAAGAAGGAAGGGTAGTGGCTTATGGCGGGAGGCAGTTGAAGGTGCACGAAAAGAACTACCCAACCCACGATCTTGAGTTAGCCGCCATTGTCTTTGCACTCAAGTCTTGGCGACACTATCTCCTAGGTGAGAAGTTCGAACTTTACACTGACCATAAATCGTTGAAATATCTTTTCTCGCAGAAGGATCTTAACTTGAGGCAACAAAGATGGATGGAGTTTCTTGCCTCGTACGATTTCGAAATCTCCTACACTCCGGGCAAAGGCAACGTAGTGGCAGACGCGTTGAGCCGAAAGAAATTGACCCTAAGCCCGTTGTTTGTAGAAAGACAAAGCCTAGAGTTTATAGCCAGCTTCGACTTTAGGCCTTCCTCCGATTTTGTACCAGGCTTGCTAGCATCTCTCGAAGTGCGCCCAACTTTAATAGATTCAGTAGGGACAGCACAGCGCGAAGACCCCCAGCTTGTGGAAATAATTGATAGGCTAATTAGGGGTGAGACTTCAAGTCACCTCAACAGATACTCCATCGACGATAAGGGTTTGCTAAGGCGAGACGGAAGACTGTGCGTCCCACAGACAAAAGATTTAATAAAGAAGGTTCTCGAGGAAGCACATCACTCCAAGATGACGATACACCCAGGCGGAGATAAAATGTACAAAGATATAAAAAGGACTTTCTTCTGGAACGGCATGAAAAAGGACGTGGCAGAATTCGTTTCTAAGTGCATGGTGTGCCAACAGGTTAAGGCGGAACAGAAAAAGCCTGGCGGACTGCTACATCCTCTGGAGGTCCCGCAGTGGAAGTGGGATAGCATCTCTATGGACTTCATCGATGGGCTGCCTAGGTCTAGGAGAGGCAACACTAGCATTTGGGTAATAGTGGATAGGCTTACTAAAAGCGCCCACTTTTTACCTGTCAAAAGTAAAAGAACTGCCTCATCCCTAGCATCACTTTACCTTAAGGAAATCGTTCGACTCCATGGAATACCATCTAGCATTGTTAGTGACCGAGACCCCATCTTCACCAGTGAGTTTTGGCGGAGTCTGCAAGAAGCAGTAGGAACGCAGTTATGCTTGAGCACAGCCTATCACCCCCAAACCGACGGCCAAACGGAGAGAGTAAACAGAGTTTTGGAAGATCTTTTAAGGCTATGCGTCCTTGACTTCGGAGGGACATGGGAAGACCACCTTCCTTTGGTGGAATTCGCCTACAACAACAGCTATCAAGCAACCATCGGAATGGCGCCCTTCGAAGCTTTATATGGAAGACCGTGCCGATCGCCCACTTGTTGGTGGGAGTCTACTGATAAGCTCATACTTGGACCAGATATGATCCGAGAGACTTCAGAGAAAGTAGACTTAATACAAAGAAGGATGAAGACGGCCCAAGACAGACAAAAGTCCTATGCCGACAAGAGAAGGACCGACCTTGAATTTGAGGTTGGAGACAGAGTTTTTCTCAAGGTATCACCGCTAAGAAACGTTGTTCGTTTTGGGACCACAGGAAAACTGGCACCAAGGTTCGTAGGGCCATTCCCTATCATCGAGAAAATTGGGAAAATGGCCTATAGATTAGAGCTACCCGAGAAGTTGGCTGGAGTCCACAACGTTTTTCACGTTTCACATCTCCGAAAATGTCTACATGAGTCTGCTGAAGTGGTAGAGCCAAATATCCTCGAAGAAGCCGAAGTGGAACGCGAAGCAACCATAAGGAAAGTTCCAACCCGCATATTAGGAACGGAAGTGAAGAAGCTACGCAACCGCGAAGTCAAGCTCGTCAAAGTTCAGTGGAGCGACGCCGAGGGAGACGCGACTTGGGAAACTGAAGCTAGAATCCGTACAGCCTACCCTTTTCTGTTCGAGGGTACATCCTTGATCTTTCTTTTTCCTTAAGTTGCGCTTTTATCTATCTTTTTAGGTATATTTCCTCGACCTTATCTTTTAGGTAGAAACCCTTTGGATGGAAACATGTAATTGAAACATGTTATGGATGATGGTTGCAAGTG
The DNA here is from genome assembly GCA_030737875.1 of Allium sativum. Lineage (NCBI taxonomy): Eukaryota > Viridiplantae > Streptophyta > Magnoliopsida > Asparagales > Amaryllidaceae > Allium > Allium sativum. Next base: position 213,195,733 of record CM060915.1, on the reverse strand, counting down.
GTTGCAAGTGATTGCTAGTGGTTGCTCGAGGTTGCATATACACACACAATCTAGGTTTTAGATCGGCCAGTCACTTCATATTGCATATGCATATATGTTTGCATTCGTATGTGGTTGAACTTTAATGTGTTGTCATGTGGATGTTGCATTTGTATTGAATGATTGTGCACTCATATAGAATCAAGAATAGGAAAATTTGCATACATAATGGATTCATGGCACTTACATAATTCGCATTAAGGAGGTCAACTGAATCAGTAGACCGCCTGATTTTGCATTAGATAAGTACATGTACACACACACTTCGCATATGATCATGAAGCATTAGAAGTCTTTTAAGCACAATGGATGCTCGTGTTTGATGGATGAGTAGATGGATGATTGGATGTTAGGATATACATTCCTCCTAACTTGAAGATTTCGGGGACGAAATCCTTTTAAGTGGGGGAGAATGTAACACCCCGCGAATTCTATAACTGTGAAATTAACAAATTAAAGTATAATTAATTTGAAATCAAAGAACTAAGGGAAACGGGATACGCCATTGCGTTCGTCTCGGAAAAATACGCGAAATAGAGTCCGAGTTTTCGAAAAACGGAGTCCGTATGAAGAAGATATGGCCTTCGGAAGTTTCGGAATTAAATTTAAAATTCAAACAGAATAAAATAAGCTCAGAAAAACAAAAGGGGGCCCAATGGGCCAGGGCGGAAAAAGACCCGCCTGACGCACCCAGGTCGACTGGGCTGTCGACCTGGTCTAACCAGGTCGACAGGCCTGTCGACAGGGGTGTCGACCTGGTCCAGAGCCAGGTCGAACCCAGTCCAACCTGGCTGGCCTATTCTATGTTGGCCGATTTTCTGTGGTCTGCTTTGTGATTAGGGCTAGGTGGCAAGCTCTAATTGGTCTCTCCTTAGGATGAAAGGCTACGATCTAACCAAGCAACATCAACGGTCCTAATCAGTTCATTACCTCTATAAAAACAACCCTAGACTAACCCTAATCTATTCATTCAAAAATAAGAACAAAGCCGCCATGTTGCTGAGGAACGACTAAGGGTAGCCACCAAATTGGAGAGAAGATTAGGAGGAAAATTCTAAGGCATAAAGCAACTCAATCAAATCAAACTGCATCTTCTTATCCCTAAACTTGAGAATTCGCTGCAACCATTGTAAGTAGAGTATTACTTTGGTATGAACAAATAACTGTGTTGGTTTGTATACTTGATTGTGGTGATAAATAATTCATAATTTGTGCGTTACTATGATTATTATTGATTTGAAATTCTTGAATTATGTTATTCATTATAAAGAACTACATGCGGTAGTTCTATGCAAGTATACGTTTGGAATATTCGCAAATTATGTAATTTATGTTGAAGCTACATGTATGTAGTATTGAAAATCATGCAAGTTTGGGGTTTTGCTACTATGCCATCATAATATGTATTTTTATACAAAAATCATTTTTGTGAGTAATTGGAATAAGTTTGGGTTATTATAATCTATATGAAATTATGTTGAGAATTTGGCATCATGTATTAAGCCATGCTTTTGTACTAGAACACCTATTTGCAAACTTATGAATATGACTAGGCTATGATTGATAATTTGCATAATTGAAATTGTTAAAAAGAATTATATGATGACATATGTGGTACATAGCTAGGTTAGGTTCAAAAATCCCTTTTTGCAAGTTTGCATGACTAAAGTAAAAATCATGATTTCATGTTAGAAATATTTATGCCATGGTTATGTGAACAAATACTTATGCCATGCTTATGTTAGAAATATTTATGCATAAGTATATTTGTACCATCGTTATGTGATTAGCCTTAAATCATGATCAAGTTGAACTATGCTTTTGTATTAGTAACAAAAGTAATCCCCTTTGTAAACATGTAGAAACCTTATGAACATGATTTGCTTATGTTTGACATTATGCCTAAATAAGAACATAGGTCTATGTTGTAGTTAAGACTATGTGACACCTAATTTAGATTCTTATCTTAACTACAAGTTTACATGGTTTGATTCATTGTCACCTATGCTTTATGACCAAAGTATATGTTACTACTATGCAAGTACACCAGTTTCTATTTTGTAGTTCCAACGTCACATTGCAAGTTCATGCGCTCACCATCCCCTTTTTGTGTATGTAATCACGCTTTAAGCCTCCCCTCTTTCGCATGGCTAAGTTGGGCTTAAAAAGGTTAAGCCCAACATATAAACGAACTTGTCAAACGGGGGTAAATAACGTTGGGCTAAATTAATTAATGAATGAAAATATAAAATAGAAGGGCCCAAATTCAAGTATGGGTTGGGCCCATGATTGGTGTAACCTTTACACCATTAACTTAATAATTGGCCGCAAATATTTACATATAAGAAAATAAAGAAGAAAGACAAAATATGTAAATGTAGAACATACGATGTGTTTAACCCGAGGTTGGATTGAGTTGTGATGTAAACCTGCCCGGAACCGCCCGGCTGTCCAGTAGTCACAACAATACCTATCCAATGTGGGAGGTTAAACATGGAGCCCAATAAGGACCCGAGGTTAGACTGAGTTGTGGCGTAAGACTGCCCGGAACCAACCGGCAACAGGCAGCCACAACAATACCTGTCTAATGTGAGAGGTCAGGGCCTTAATAAGACAATTAAGGCTGAGTCACTCTCAAAGGGAATGCCCTAATTTTGGTGGAGGTTTATAAGTATAAGTCACAGATATACAAGACAGATATAAGAACACATATTTGTAAACAGCGGAAAATCAACAAACTTTTATTTCATAAAGCAAATACGTGCTACAACAACATCACCATAATTGTCTTACATCTTTTCCAAAAACAAAACACTTTCATAATCTGTCTTGATTACATTATTTAAAGAAGCATAAATAAAACATAGATAAACTGCAAAAGCCCCATAGAGTTTGTCCAAAGCCATAGTTTCAAACGAAAAGGGTCCAAGCAATACATTTCTCTTCTTCAAGCTGGATGTTAAGACCGGTCAAGCTGCTGTGTTCCCTCCCTGTGGACCTGGGGGGGAAACGGAAGAAAAGAAGACGAAAGAAAAGTAGAGTCAGACATAAAGCCTGAGTAAGTCTAGTACTATTTTGTCTAAAATAAAGCACTGGGCACCAGTAGCATACCTGTGCATTTTAAGGTTGTGTCGGGCCGCCGCCATGGGACTTGATACACCCCATGGTGGGACCAGCATAGGTAACTACAACATCGGGGGCCGTAAGACACATGTAACTATGCGAGTAGGAGCTGATCATCGTAGAATGGATCACATCACCCTGATTATGGGGTGCCAGTTGGGAACTAGTTTATATGGGTTCAGAGATTTACATGGGGTACGATAGTATATTCGACCCTAGACAACTTAACCAAGTTTATAGTGCTTTCCCACTTCTTGTTTATACGTCAAGCTGCTGTGTTCCCTCCCTGTGGACCTGGGGGGGGAAACGGAAGAAAAGAAGACGAAAGAAAAGTAGAGTCAGACATAAAGCCTGAGTAAGTCTAGTACTATTTTGTCTATGAATAAAGAACTGGGTATGATAAGTATAAACAAGAAGTGGGAAAGCACTATAAACTTGGTTAAGTTGTCTAGGGTCGAATATACTATCGTACCCCATGTAAATCTCTGAACCCATATAAACTAGTTCCCAACTGGCACCCCATAATCAGGGTGATGTTGTTGTAGCACGTATTTGCTTTATGAAATAAAAGTTTGTTGATTTTCCGCTGTTTACAAATATGTGTTCTTATATCTGTCTTGTATATCTGTGACTTATACTTATAAACCTCCACCAAAATTAGGGCATTCCCTTTGAGAGTGACCCTAACGGAGGTGGGGTGTTTCACATGTGTCTTACGGCCCCCGATGTTGTAGTTACCTATGCGAGTAGGAGCCGATCATCGTAGAATGGATCACATCACCCTGATTATGGGGTGCCAGTTGGGAACTAGTTTATATGGGTTCAGAGATTTACATGGGGTACGATAGTATATTCGACCCTAGACAACTTAACCAAGTTTATAGTGCTTTCCCACTTCTTGTTTATACTTATCATACCCAGTTCTTTATTCATAGACAAAATAGTACTAGACTTACTCAGGCTTTATGTCTGACTCTACTTTTCTTTCGTCTTCTTTTCTTCCGTTTCCCCCCCCCCCCAGGTCCACAGGGAGGGAACACAGCAGCTTGACCGGTCTTAACATCCAGCTTGAAGAAGAGAAATGTATTGCTTGGACCCTTTTCGTTTGAAACTATGGCTTTGGACAAACTCTATGGGGCTTTTGCAGTTTATCTATGTTTTATTTATGCTTCTTTAAATAATGTAATCAAGACAGATTATGAAAGTGTTATGTTTTTGGAAAAGATGTAAGACAATTATGGTGATGTTGTTGTAGCACGTATTTGCTTTATGAAATAAAAGTTTGTTGATTTTCCGCTGTTTACAAATATGTGTTCTTATATCTGTCTTGTATATCTGTGACTTATACTTATAAACCTCCACCAAAATTAGGGCATTCCCTTTGAGAGTGACCCTAACGGAGGTGGGGTGTTTCACTTGGTATCAGAGCATAGGTTTACCAGATAAGATAAAAAGTTTTGAAAATTTATTTTCAAAAAGGAAATTTAAAGAAGCATTTTTAAAAGAAAAATATTATTTTATTCTAAAAGGCAAAGTCCACTCCCCAAAGCCATAGGTACTATCTCTTATCCTTCGTTTTGAACCTATCCTTTTTGTTTCAGCATGTCCGAAGACCTTAACTTTCCAGAAGGGGTGCCAATACCTGGTTGGTTTAGACGGTTCTTAGAAGCAAGAGCCACTCAGCCAGGTCCTACCGTTCCTCCTCCCCCAGCTGCCGGTAATCATCCAGCTGCAGCGGCACCTTTTCCTCCACCTCCTCCTCGGGGAAACGCTTTTGCTAAGATATGTAAAGATTTTAAAGCTATGGGAGGAAGGGATTTCCATGGAACTGAGTCCTTCGTGGCAGCTAGAAATTGGCTGAAAGAAACGGAGGACCTATTCATCATCTTTGAGGTAGAGGATAGCCAAAAAGTACAATTGGCGGTGTGGCTATTGAAGGGCGAGGCTTCCTACTGGTGGGAAGTCACTAATGCTGAAAGACCAGTGGAGACATGGGAGGACTTTAGGGCAAGGTTTGAGACCAAATTTCTCTCAGATGCGGAAAGAAGTTTGCAGTTGGAAAAATTCTTATTTCTTAAGCAAGGGGACAAGACAGTCAGAGAGTATGTGAATCAGTTCGATGAGCTGGCTAGGTTTGGACTTGACCTAGTCAACACCCCGCACAAGAAGGCTCTCCGTTTCGTCAAAGGGTTGAATGAGCCATTACACAGTTTGGCCATGACCCATATACCCATGGGAGCCACGTATGAAAGATTGGTGCAAATGGCATTGCTGAATGAGGAGGATAAGGGCAAGAAGGAGACGAAGGCAGAAAGCTCTCAAGGGAAGAAAGAGGGTTTGCAGCCTAAGAAGACAGACTTTAAGAAAGGCGGGAAAGGCAACAAAGAGAAGAGGAAGTGTAATTTCTGTGGCAAAGTGGGGCACTTGGTAAAGGACTGCCGGAAAAAGAAGGCCAAGGAGAATGGTGGGTGCTTTTCTTGCGGTCAGACAGGCCACAGGGCTAAGGACTGCCCAAAGAAACGAGGGCAGGGGCAGGGGGCTGGATCCACCTCAGGGGCACAGGTTCATGTGCTGGAAGCGCCACCTCTGCAACAGCGAGGTACAAATACTTCTGTAGAAAGTGTAGTTTATCTTTATGATCACCCCGTTCGCACTTTATTTGATTCTGGCGCATCACACTCCTTTATCTCGTCTGCTTTAGTAGAATCTCTGCACCTAAAAACTAGTATGGTAGAGGACCCCTTAATTGTTTCAAACCCAATTGGGGGCCCAGCTCATTTGTCTATGATCTATTTGGATTTGAAAATTTCTATTCTAAGTGTAGAATTTCAATGTAGTGCCTTTGTTTTGGGCTTTTCGGGTTATGGTTTGATTTTGGGTATGGATTGGCTATCCAGTAATGGGGCCATCCTTGATTGTGAGAGAAGGGTTGTTAGGCTCCTAACCCAGCTCGGTAATACTTTGGAAATTTCTTGTAATCCCTCGTATGCGGTTATGCTTAGTTATCTTGAATCGCTAGATGCCTCTGTTGAAAATTTGCAATCAGTTAGCGTGGTCCGGGAGTATCCGGATGTTTTCGAAGAAGTGAAGGGCTTGCCTCCGAAGCGGGAAATAGACTTCCGCATATATCTTGTAGATAATGCAAAGCCCGTTGCGTTGCCCGTTAGACACATGGCTCCACGAGAAAGGAAAGAGCTCAGTAAACAGATTAAGGAACTTCTAGAAAAGGGGTTCATTAGGAGGAGCATTTCAGAATGGGGCGCTCCAGTGGTGTTCGCTACAAAGGCGGATGGTTCACTCCGTCTATGTGTTGACTATAGGGAGCTCAACAAGCTAACGAAAAAGAATAGGCACCCTCTCCCTAGAATTGACGATTTATTTGACCAGCTTGTAGGAGCGTCTGTTTTCTCCCAACTCGATCTAGCAACCGGTTTTCATCAGCTAAGGGTGGCTGAAGATAGCATCGATAAAACGGCGTTTAGAACCCCAGACGGCTTCTTTGAATGGCTTGTCATGCCTTTCGGCTTGACAAATGCACCTGCTTACTTCGTGGACCTGATGAGTAGGGTATTTAGATATTTCCTCAACAAATTCGTAGTGGTCTTCGTAGATGATATCCTTATCTTCTCAAAGAATGAAGAGGAACATGCTCAGCACTTAAGGGCAATCATGGAAACTTTGCGAGTCCATCAACTAAAAGCCAAATTCTCCAAATGCCACTTTTGGAGAGAAGAGGTGAGGTTCCTTGGGCACATAGTATCCAAACAAGGGTTAGCGGTGGACCCTGCTAAGGTAGTGGCGGTACAGGATTGGAAGACACCAAGGAATGCAACTGAGGTCCGAAGCTTTCTAGGACTAGCAGGTTTCTATCGTAAGTTCATAAGGGATTTTGCGAAAATCTCAGCTCCGCTCATGAAATTAACCAAGAAGAATCTAGTGTTCAATTGGGACTTGGATTGCGAGTTTGCTTTCCAACGACTGAAAAGGGCTCTTACAACAGCCCCAGTTTTGACGCTGCCAGATGGGAGCAAGATGTTCACTGTTTATACGGATGCATGTGGGACAGGGCTAGGCGCCGTCTTAATGCAAGAAGGAAGGGTAGTGGCTTATGGCGGGAGGCAGTTGAAGGTGCACGAAAAGAACTACCCAACCCACGATCTTGAGTTAGCCGCCATTGTCTTTGCACTCAAGTCTTGGCGACACTATCTCCTAGGTGAGAAGTTCGAACTTTACACTGACCATAAATCGTTGAAATATCTTTTCTCGCAGAAGGATCTTAACTTGAGGCAACAAAGATGGATGGAGTTTCTTGCCTCGTACGATTTCGAAATCTCCTACACTCCGGGCAAAGGCAACGTAGTGGCAGACGCGTTGAGCCGAAAGAAATTGACCCTAAGCCCGTTGTTTGTAGAAAGACAAAGCCTAGAGTTTATAGCCAGCTTCGACTTTAGGCCTTCCTCCGATTTTGTACCAGGCTTGCTAGCATCTCTCGAAGTGTGCCCAACTTTAATAGATTCAGTAGGGACAGCACAGCGCGAAGACCCCCAGCTTGTGGAAATAATTGATAGGCTAATTAGGGGTGAGACTTCAAGTCACCTCAACAGATACTCCATCGACGATAAGGGTTTGCTAAGGCGAGACGGAAGACTGTGCGTCCCACAGACAAAAGATTTAATAAAGAAGGTTCTCGAGGAAGCACATCACTCCAAGATGACGATACACCCAGGCGGAGATAAAATGTACAAAGATATAAAAAGGACTTTCTTCTGGAACGGCATGAAAAAGGACGTGGCAGAATTCGTTTCTAAGTGCATGGTGTGCCAACAGGTTAAGGCGGAACAGAAAAAGCCTGGCGGACGGCTACATCCTCTGGAGGTCCCGTAGTGGAAGTGGGATAGCATCTCTATGGACTTCATCGATGGGCTGCCTAGGTCTAGGAGAGGCAACACTAGCATTTGGGTAATAGTGGATAGGCTTACTAAAAGCGCCCACTTTTTACCTGTCAAAAGTAAAAGAACTGCCTCATCCCTAGCATCACTTTACCTTAAGGAAATCGTTCGACTCCATGGAATACCATCTAGCATTGTTAGTGACCGAAACCCCATCTTCACCAGTGAGTTTTGGCGGAGTCTGCAAGAAGCAGTAGGAATGCAGTTATGCTTGAGCACAGCCTATCACCCCTAAACCGACGGCCAAACGGAGAGAGTAAACAGAGTTTTGGAAGATCTTTTAAGGCTATGCGTCCTTGACTTCGGAGGGACATGGGAAGACCACCTTCCTTTGGTGGAATTCGCCTACAACAACAGCTATCAAGCAACCATCGGAATGGCGCCCTTCGAAGCTTTATATGGAAGACCATGTCGATCGCCCACTTGTTGGTGGGAGTCTACTGATAAGCTCATACTTGGACCAGATATGATCCGAGAGACTTCAGAGAAAGTAGACTTAATACAAAGAAGGATGAAGACGGCCCAAGACAGACAAAAGTCCTATGCCGACAAGAGAAGGACCGACCTTGAATTTGAGGTTGGAGACAGAGTTTTTCTCAAGGTATCACCGCTAAGAAACGTTGTTCGTTTTGGGACCACAGGAAAACTGGCACCAAGGTTCGTAGGGCCATTCCCTATCATCGAGAAAATTGGGAAAATGGCCTATAGATTAGAGCTACCCGAGAAGTTGGCTGGAGTCCACAACGTTTTTCACGTTTCACATCTCCGAAAATGTCTACATGAGTCTGCTGAAGTGGTAGAGCCAAATATCCTCGAAGAAGCCGAAGTGGAACGCGAAGCAACCATAAGGAAAGTTCCAACCCGCATATTAGGAACGGAAGTGAAGAAGCTACGCAACCGCGAAGTCAAGCTCGTCAAAGTTCAGTGGAGCGACGCCGAGGGAGACGCGACTTGGGAAACTGAAGCTAGAATCCGTACAGCCTACCCTTTTCTGTTCGAGGGTACATCCTTGATCTTTCTTTTTCCTTAAGTTGCGCTTTTATCTATCTTTTTAGGTATATTTCCTCGACCTTATCTTTTAGGTAGAAACCCTTTGGATGGAAACATGTAATTGAAACATGTTATGGATGATGGTTGCAAGTGGTTGCAAGTGATTGCTAGTGGTTGCTCGAGGTTGCATATACACACACAATCTAGGTTTTAGATCGGCTCAGTCACTTCATATTGCATATGCATATATGTTTGCATTCGTATGTGGTTGAACTTTAATGTGTTGTCATGTGGATGTTGCATTTGTATTGAATGATTGTGCACTCATATAGAATCAAGAATAGGAAAATTTGCATACATAATGGATTCATGGCACTTACATAATTCGCATTAAGGAGGTCAACTGAATCAGTAGACCGCCTGATTTTGCATTAGATAAGTACATGTACACACACACTTCGCATATGATCATGAAGCATTAGAAGTCTTTTAAGGACAATGGATGCTCGTGTTTGATGGATGAGTAGATGGATGATTGGATGTTAGGATATACATTCCTCCTAACTTTAAGATTTCGGGGACGAAATCCTTTTAAGTGGGGGAGAATGTAACACCCCGCGAATTCTATAACTGTGAAATTAACAAATTAAAGTATAATTAATTTGAAATCAAAGAACTAAGGGAAACGGGATACGCCATTGCGTTCGTCTCGGAAAAATACGCGAAGTAGAGTCCGAGTTTTCGAAAAACGGAGTCCGTATGAAGAAGATATGGCCTTCGGAAGTTTCTGAATTAAATTTAAAATTCAAACAGAATAAAATAAGCTCAGAAAAACAAAAGGGGGCCCAATGGGCCAGGGCGGAAAAAGACCCGCCTGACGCACCCTGGTCGACTGGGCTGTCGACCTGGTCTAACCAGGTCGACAGGCCTGTCGACAGGCCTGTCGACAGGGGTGTCGACCTGGTCCAGAGCCAGGTCGAACCCAGTCCAACCTGGCTGGCCTATTCTATGTTGGCCGATTTTCTGTGGTCTGCTTTGTGATTAGGGCTAGGTGGCAAGCTCTAATTGGTCTCTCCTTAGGATGAAAGGCTACGATCTAACCAAGCAACATCAACGGTCCTAATCAGTTCATTACCTCTATAAAAACAACCCTAGACTAACCCTAATCTATTCATTCAAAAATAAGAACAAAGCCGCCATGTTGTTGAGGAACGACTAGGGGTAGCCACCAAATTGGAGAGAAGATTAGGAGGAAAATTCTAAGGCATAAAGCAACTCAATCAAATCAAACCGCATCTTCTTATCCCTAAACTTGAGAATTCGCCGCAACCATTGTAAGTAGAGTATTACTTTGGTATGAACAAATAACTGTGTTGGTTTGTATACTTGATTGTGGTGATAAATAATTCATAATTTGTGCGTTACTATGATTATTATTGATTTGAAATTCTTGAATTATGTTATTCATTATAAAGAACTACATGCGGTAGTTCTATGCAAGTATACGTTTGGAATATTCGCAAATTATGTAATTTATGTTGAAGCTACATGTATGTAGTATTGAAAATCATGCAAGTTTGGGGTTTTGCTACTATGCCATCATAATATGTATTTTTATACAAAAATCATTTTTGTGAGTAATTGGAATAAGTTTGGGTTATTATAATCTATATGAAATTATGTTGAGAATTTGGCATCATGTATTAAGCCATGCTTTTGTACTAGAACACCTATTTGCAAACTTATGAATATGACTAGGCTATGATTGATAATTTGCATAATTGAAATTGTTAAAAAGAATTATATGATGACATATGTGGTACATAGCTAGGTTAGGTTCAAAAATCCCTTTTTGCAAGTTTGCATGACTAAAGTAAAAATCATGATTTCATGTTAGAAATATTTATGCCATGGTTATGTGAACAAATACTTATGCCATGCTTATGTTAGAAATATTTATGCATAAGTATATTTGTACCATCGTTATGTGATTAGCCTTAAATCATGATCAAGTTGAACTATGCTTTTGTATTAGTAACAAAAGTAATCCCCTTTGTAAACATGTAGAAACCTTATGAACATGATTTGCTTATGTTTGACATTATGCCTAAATAAGAACATAGGTCTATGTTGTAGTTAAGACTATGTGACACCTAATTTAGATTCTTATCTTAACTACAAGTTTACATGGTTTGATTCATTGTCACCTATGCTTTATGACCAAAGTATATGTTACTACTATGCAAGTACACCAGTTTCTATTTTGTAGTTCCAACGTCACATTGCAAGTTCATGCGCTCACCATCCCCTTTTTGTGTATGTAATCACGCTTTAAGCCTCCCCTCTTTCGCATGGCTAAGTTGGGCTTAAAAAGGTTAAGCCCAACATATAAACGAACTTGTCAAACGGGGGTAAATAACGTTGGGCTAAATTAATTAATGAATGAAAATATAAAATAGAAGGGCCCAAATTCAAGTATGGGTTGGGCCCATGATTGGTGTAACCTTTACACCATTAACTTAATAATTGGCCGCAAATATTTACATATAAGAAAATAAAGAAGAAAGACAAAATATGTAAATGTAGAACATACGATGTGTTTAACCCGAGGTTGGATTGAGTTGTGATGTAAACCTGCCCGGAACCGCCCGGCTGTCCAGTAGTCACAACAATACCTATCTAATGTGGGAGGTTAAACATGGAGCCCAATAAGGACCCGAGGTTAGACTGAGTTGTGGCGTAAGACTGCCCGGAACCAACCGGCAACAGGCAGCCACAACAATACTTGTCTAATGTGAGAGGTCAGGGCCTTAATAAGACAATTAAGGCTGAGTCAGGATTGTTAGGATTAAGTGAACTAAAGACTTAATCAAAATGGAACATGCTAAAATAAACGGACTGGTGGGGGTTAGGTTAGAAAACACTTAACCAACTTAGCATGTTGGCTAGAGATAGAAAACCTAGTAACGGGGGACCCTTTTCAGCAGTAACCCTAGAAGGTGTATCAGGATACCCTGAAACTAGGCAGGGTGGGGCACGATTACTGGGCTGATTGTAAGAGGTCAAATCGACGGCGGTGGTGTAGCAGTGTAGGTTCTAACGGGGTGCGGGCGTGCACACACTCCGGCGCAGAAAAATAAAGCACTGGGCACCAGTAGCATACCTGTGCATTCTAAGGTTGTGTCGGGCCGCCGCCATGGGACTTGATACACCCCATGGTGGGACCAGCATAGGTAACTACAACATCGGGGGCCATAAGACACATGTAACTATGCGAGTAGGAGCCGATCATCATAGAATGGATCACATCACCCTGATTATGGGGTGCCAGTTGGGAACTAGTTTATATGGGTTCAGAGATTTACATGGGGTACGATAGTATATTCGACCCTAGACAACTTAACCAAGTTTATAGTGCTTTCCCACTTCTTGTTTATACTTATCATACCCAGTTCTTTATTCATAGACAAAATAGTACTAGACTTACTCAGGCTTTATGTCTGACTCTACTTTTCTTTCGTCTTCTTTTCTTCCGTTCCCCCCCCCCCCCCAGGTCCACAGGGAGGGAACACAGCAGCTTGACCGGTCTTAACATCCAGCTTGAAGAAGAGAAATGTATTGCTTGGACCCTTTTCGTTTGAAACTATGGCTTTGGACAAACTCTATGGGGCTTTTGCAGTTTATCTATGTTTTATTTATGCTTCTTTAAATAATGTAATCAAGACAGATTATGAAAGTGTTATGTTTTTGGAAAAGATGTAAGACAATTATGGTGATGTTGTTGTAGCACGTATTTGCTTTATGAAATAAAAGTTTGTTGATTTTCCGCTGTTTACAAATATGTGTTCTTATATCTGTCTTGTATATCTGTGACTTATACTTATAAACCTCCACCAAAATTAGGGCATTCCCTTTGAGAGTGACCCTAACGGAGGTGGGGTGTTTCAAGAACTCTACACTCAGTATAGAGATCCTCAAATCCCCACATATCATAGACAAATGGGCGGAACCCCCAATAGGATTTGAGACACAGACGGGATCATCTACCAAGCTAGTACTAAGGTGCAAACTATCAACAAGATCAGATTAGATAAAGCTATACGATGCACCAGAATCAAACAAGGTACGAACTGGAAAATCAGAAATATATACAAGGCTCCCAACAGAAATACTACCTCGATCGGGAACTGGAGCGGTACTGAGAGCATGAACTTGCCCTCCTGAAGGTCCAGCACGCTGAGTCTGACCCTGGCCTTGCCCTCGCTTCTTCGGGAAATCCTTACTGAAATGTCCAGTCTCACCGCAGAAAAAGCATTCACCAATCTTCCTTTTCCTCTTCTTACAATCCTTGATAAGATGCCCAGCTGAACCGCAATAATGGCACTTCCCCTTGTTGTTCTTGCCCTTGTTGTTGTTCCCCTTGTTGCCTTGACTCTTGTTCTTGTTCTGATTGCCTTGACTGCCCTGACCACTTGGATTACCCTGATTTCCTTTTCCCTGGGAATCAGTCTTCTTAGCTTGAGTATCATTTTTCTTGACATCTCCCTGAAGTAACGCCATATCAACCAAGCTCTCAAATGTGGCCCCATGGGGAATATGTGACATAGCCAATCCCTGCAACGGCTCATTCAATCCTCTAGCAAAACGAAGAGCCTTCTTCTGAGGAGTATTCACCATATCCAAGCCAAAACGAGCTAACTGATTGAACTTGTTGACATATTCTTTGACAGACATATCTCCTTGTTTCAAAGTTATGAACCTTTCCATTTGCAGATTCTCCTCAGCAGAAGATAGAAACTTAAGCATGAACCTTGCTCTGAAATCGGCCCAAGTCTCAACTGGCCTAGTACCATTGGTGACTTCCCACCAATAAGCGGCTTCATCCTTCATAAGCCAAACCGCCAACAAGATCTTCCTCTGATCGTCTAACCCAAAGATAGCAAATAAATCCTCGGTCTCTTTCAACCAATTTCTGGCCTCTACAAAAGTCTCAGTGCCTTGAAAATTCTTGCCACCCATTGCTTTGAAATCTTTGCAAGACTTTGCGAAGTCAGCCTGGGGATGCTGAGGGGGAGGAGGAAGAGGAACCTTAGCGACAGGAGGAGGAGGAACATTAGCGACAGGAGGAGGAATATTAACTACTGGAGGAGGAGGAGGAGGGACATCTGCGGGGCCGGCTTCGGTCGCCCTAGCCTCCAAAAGTCTCCTATACCAAACAGGTACGTGCACTCCCTCCGGAATAGCAAAGTTATCGGCCATACTGAAAAAGAAAAAGACAGATTCAGAATGGAGAAAACGAAGGGATTTTGCTAATGGCTTTTTGGGGAATAGCCTTTAGAATAAACTAGACTTTTCTTATGGAAAATACTTTATACTTTGTTTTGAAAATAGTTTTCCAAAAGTTTTCTAAAAACCTTTTTGTTCCTTCTCGTAAACCATATGCTCTGATACCAAATGTAACACCCCGCCTCCGCCAGGGTGACTCTTGCAAGCACTCTGACTTTGGAGGGGCGTTTGAATCAGGTAAACATGCATAATGATATATCAAGGCAGAACAAGAACATATGTATATATGGAAACAGAGTAAATAACATAGATAAAACATCGGAAGATTTTCAAACCATTTCAAAACAAGTCTGGTACAACATAATATCAATTTTCCAAATAAACAAGTCTAGATAAAACAACATCAACTGACAAACTGAAATACATAAGTGCTATCCCCAAAATAAGTGAGAACCATAGCTAGCTTCATGTCGAAAACGTACATGAGCTGAAATCCCACAAGCAAGCAATCCAAAATCCAAGCTAGGCTCCTGTATTCCCTCCCTGAGAACCTGGGGGGGAAACGGAAGAAAAGAGGCGAAAGAAAACGGGCCAGTCAAAAAGACTGAGTAAGCCCTACTACAATCAATGTAAACTGATAAAGTTAACCGGCATGAGCAGCAGGGATGAACATAAGGATAACAACATACTAGCATGATGATTAACTAACAAGGTAGATAAAGGTGTCATCGCATAATCAGGATTAAGGTTTTGCACCACAGGTGTACTAGCAAACTAACATGACTTGAATAAACGAGTATTGATCCCTTGGCCCAAGCTTTGGCCCAATAACATGAAGTGACCCTCATATGAGGTCCAATAACATGAAGTGACCCTAACACGAGGTCCAATAACATGAAGTGACCCTAACACGAGGTCCAATAACATGAAGTGACCCTAACACGAGGTCCAATAACATGAAGTGACCCTAACACGAGGTCCAACCCAACGGTCTAGTCGATCGGCTCCCTAAGCCTAACTCGTCACGTGTTGGTGTCAATACGGCCCAAACATAATTATAGTCGAACTGTGCCGGGTCCACCCTTCGGGTGTATCAAGCCCTAGGGTGTCAACCCCTAGACACCATGAACATGAGTGCACAGTCTCGATCTACTGGTACCCGTGCATGTTTTCTCCGGCTACGGACTATGTGCACGACCAGAGTCCGCCCGGAACTACACCGGCGTACCACCCTGCCGTCGTTTATTGGTCGCTTACCTCCAGCCCAGTAATCGTGCCCCCTCCCTAGCCTAGTCCCTAGGGTCATGATGATACAAACTAGGGATTACTGCTGGAGTGGACCCCCCCATTGCTAGGATTTTTCTAGTGGGTTAAGTACGGTTTTACTAATCATGGATTAACTTGGTTAAGTGTAACGATGAGTTCACGACTTAACCCCGATTAATCTACCAAGCCCAAATTGGTTAAGTATTAAATGGTCCATGACTTAACCCTAATCACGAGGCATTAATTAATTAATGCGCCTTAACCTCTCACATTAGACTTTGTTGTGGTTACTAGTTAAGCCGGGCAGGTCCGGGTAGCTTTACACCACAACTTGGTCTAACCTCGGGTCCAAGGTACAACATGACCAACTTCTCACATTGGGTCCTATTGTTTGTAGCAACTAGTTAAGCCGGTCGGTTCCGGGTAGGTTTACGCTACAAACTCAACCCAACCTCGAGTTGGCCACACTTATCTTTTCTAAGTGTCATGTCCATCATGTTTCCAAAACATGTTACAAATTTTCAAGCAATTGGGTAGACCTAACTTAATAGGTAAATTCCCAATGGGTAGACCTAACTTAATAGGTAAATTCCCAAGCTTATATTTTTATGTCTTTTAAGTTTACCCAACCCCAAACGCAATCCCATCGCTTACATATCGCAATAGCGCATAAAGGATAGAAAGAGGGAACTTGGCATAATCATGACTTAAAAGTGTTGAAGCCACAAGTTCAACATGGTGGCATATGAAATGTACATATGTTCATATGCTTGCATTAGGCCTCAAAAAGCATGCATAACTTGCATATCATATGACAACTTGCATATCAAACTTGCATAGCATAACTTGCATATCATATGACAACTTGCATATCAAACTTGCATAGCATAACTTGCATATCATATGACAACTTGCATACCAAACTTGCATAGCATAACTTGCATATCATATGACAACTTGCATATCAAACTTGCATAACATAACTTGCATATCATATGACAACTTGCATATCAAACTTGCATAACATAACTTGATGAACTTGCATAACACATCATAGTAAACTTGCATATAAACTCGCATATCATACATTTAACTTTAAAGTTTAAGTATGAAAGGAATAGGGCTTACAATGCTTATGCGAACTCAAATGAGTATAGCAAATGTAAGAAGACCCTTATGCAACCAATTAAACCCCAAAAATGCAAGCAAAATTGATCAAAACTCTTTCTTTATGGTGCAAATATAGAGACTTGACTTGAATGCAAGCTAATGATGATCATACAAGTCTAAAAACACTTGTATGCATGGAAAATCTCATAAGAATTTGTTTAGGAATATTATGAAGAGAGTGGAGGCCATGAGAGGATTGATTTTGCCATAGTTTAGTTGCTAGAATGAATAATGATGATTTAGGGTAGGTTAGGGTCTTATTTATAGATTAGGCAAGTGTTTTAGGCCATAGGATTAAACCCTAGTTCCAATCTCAGCCCTCAAAACCGAATCTGGCCCCCAAGCTCAACACAAACCCAAGATGGTGCACCAGGCTAAACAGCCCGTCTGAGCCAAGTCGACAGCCCAGTCGACAGGGCTGTCGACTTGGTCTAACCAAGTCGACTCCCAAGTCGACAGGGCTGTCGACTTGGGGTGTTCTGGTGGGAATTTTCCCGCCTGGCCCAATTACCCCAAATTTCCAAATTCAGATTTGAATTTGAAATCTCTTTTTACTTTGAATTTTTCTGAAAACTTCGTTGGGCCTTAATCGGGTCATACGGACTCCGATTTTCGAAAACTCGGACTCTATTTCGCGTATTTTTCCGAGACGAACGCAATGGCATAGCCCGTTTCCCTTGATTCAGATTTTAAAATTAAATTCTGCCTCGATTTACACTATAACAGGTTATTGAAAATACGGGTTGTTACATTTTCAGTTTTCAAATCCTCCTCTTTTCTCACAAGATTTCTGAAAATGACCTTTTCTTTTTGCATTTTCTAAACCATGTTTGTTTTGTCATAAAAAATATGCATAAAGATTACAAAATCTTGTATATATGTATATGTAGAACCTTACCTACACTAGACCAATTCAAAAACATAGATCTTCTTGGATTCTTCTCACACATATTCATCACATATCATGGATTTTATTGTACCAAACTTTCAGATTTTGTATTGCCTTTGAAGGCAAGTAATGATTTTATATATTTTTATTGTTAAATCATGTTGTCATGTGGAGATATGGTTTAGAAATCCAAGGTAAAACTGAATATACATGGTACAAGAATAGATACCATAATTGGTTTAAATCAAAGGAAGATCTGGTGAAGATCATGGATGGTACATTGGTATTAAAATGATGTTGTATGGTAAACCAATAGGAGGGAAGGAGGTCATGTGCAGGGGGTTTTCAAGGTGGATAATGGCTGATCTAAACCATGTGAATGGGGAGGGGGATGGTGTTGTTTTGATGTGGTGAGAAGAAGTTTTTTTTCTTTTTGAATTGTCAATCATGTGTCAAAACAAAATCTAAAAACCTAATATTATGCATCATATTTCAATGGCTTTCTACCACCATATAAAGGACATAAGCATATACATTTTTCTACACAACACAAACACTTGAATAAGATCAGTAAGAGGAAGGAAAGCTAAGGGTTTTAATCTTGTCAGGTGAGTAAACTACTTTTAAAATTCTGTTTGAAAGCTCATGCATTTTACTAGTTTGAACTGTGAAGTTGAACTTGGGTTTGGTGATGATCTTATGTCTTGTTTGCATAGTAATCCTTGCCTGATCAAAGGTCTAGTGGTTAGTAATTAAAACATTTAGTGGCGTTAGTTTAAGGATATTATCCTACCAGCATAAACCATGTTGTTCAGATCCAGTTCTAAAGAATCAAACCATTGATTCTTTGGTCAGTGAACTAAAAAGGGTTTGAATAGGACATCCTGTTAAGTTTGAACCATTATATAACATACAGGCCATTCAAAGTAAGGAAAGAATGTGCAATAGTTCAAACAAACACCTAGACATGAAACCAGAAAAACAACAACAGTACTCTTTGTTCCTAAAAATCAAAGTGGATTTTCAAATGATGTAAAAACTTGTTTTGAGTTTATAAATGCAATAATGTATAAAAATAAGGATTTTTAAAGGAAAAACCATGATTTTTAATTCATTAAATCAAGAGATATCCTGAGATGATCAAAAAATGTACTTTGATCAAATTCCTACGAGCAAGGCAATCGGAGTCTGTGCCGTCAGGGGGAGGGCATCGTGGAGGATAGGAGGTTATAGCAAAAATATAAAAATATTTTTCTATTGCGTAGTATTTGAGAACGAAGAAGAAATCGGGTTAAGGATGGGTTTTTGGGTGTTTTGTCTTCCTCGATGAACTGCTCTTTGTCGCCGACAAGATAGGGGTGCGCGCCAGGGGGTTCGATGCTGGGAGGTGTCAAGGTGGTGCAGGTGAAAGGGATCGAAGTCCGGTTGAGGGGAGTGGCCAGGATGATGGGTTTTTTGGATGAGCCATTTTCTGATCATTTGCATGAACGGTGAAAAACACCTAGTGTCGTCAAAGTGGTGATCCAGGCTTGGGAAAGTGGTCAACAGGTGGAAGGTGATCGGTAGGGACTGTCGCAGGTGGTGGGTGGTGGTCGTATGGTGTGGGCACGTGCACATGCAAGTGTGTGTGAACAGGGAAGAAAATGCCATGGTTTTAGGGTGATCGGCCATGTTTTTATGAGGTGGTACTTTGATCACCTGGTACTTTGGCTAGAAAATGTGGTACTTCTCGAACCATGAGAGCTGGCCAGTTTTTCAGGAGCGCACACCATGGTTTCAAGGCCTGGTACTTTACCAAAAGTGGTACTTTACCATTTAATATTTAAAACAAAGATTTTTAATATAATTTAAATTTAAACTAGTTTTAAATTAAATATTAGATCAAATAAAAGGGAAAAATAAATAAATAAAAGTAGAATTTTTATTTAAATTAGCAAGTCAAAAAAAGGGAAGTGAATCAGGTGTTTAAAATTGAATGGAAGTTTTGTCAAGAATTGAAATTAAAGTACAGAAGCTGAAATTTAAATTAAAATTTTAATTTATAATTAGGATTAGAAATGGTTTTCTAATAAAAATATTTAAATTTCAAAATGAAAGGGGAACTGTATGCTATACATACGCTAAAATCGACTGTGTAAACGGTATGTCTGACACCAACAACTGATCATGTACTTTAGAAAATAAGAACTGTAAATTTTAATCGTATTTAGATTGATAAATAAAAATAGAGATTTTTATTGGTACATAGATGAAGAACTAAATTGAGTATAAGAAATCAATTAGAAATTTGACAAGAAAAATACAAAGTGCAAAAGTTGTAAAGTAAATTATAGACCATAAATTTTATCCATTTATGAATAATCAGAATTAGGAATACTAATGAAAAATATTTTTCTAAAGAAAAATAAGGTAAGTATTCATTTTTAAAGTGACGACCAAAATGGAAAGAAAAACCGTGTGTGACGCACACACTAAAACTGCCCATTTGTAAGACATGATAAAAGTACCAGATATAGGCTAGATGATCATATACTGGGCAGTTTGACTGTAATTAGATTATAATCATATTAGATTAATAATTTACAAAAAAAATGTTCGCTAATCATTTCAAAGAGGCCGAAATAAATAATTCACTTTGATTTGATTATACGCCGTGCGTCAGAGATTTTCAAGTTGAAGACGGCGATGTACAAGGGCTATTCTTGAATAGTGCCTTCGGTTTGTCCAATCACAGGACAACTTGTATGGACGAATGTCTGACAGAGTATTTTCAAAGGGATCACGTATGTTGTTTTCTTCAAACGTACCAGTTGCTGGCACAGAAGGGAGACTTCTTTATCCTGACAACCAGAGTATTTTTGTGGAAATCAATTAATGATTTCCGATGGATTTGACAATGTGGCTTTCAAAGAAATTAAACAATGATGGTAAAAAGGTAAGTCTAGCCTCAAGCCTCACACCCAGGAAATGACAAAAATCGGGCAAGCAGCATGGCTATGAGGGTCGCTCCCATTGAGGTGTATAATCACCTATCTAGAGAAATTCCTTTTACTTCTTTAACCTATTTCGGTGATGTCCCTTTTCGGGAAATGGTGGTTTGAGCCCAACCGTTGGTGATATACATTCGATACACTCAAGAGAAATGAGTGGTTGGTCATGTGTGGGCCGGGTTGCAAGGCGTTCTTGTTGAACCCAGGTGTATTCGCCTCTAGAGATACATCATCGGAAGGTGGTCCCGTAACTTGTCATAGTTGGAAATCCAATTTCCATAAGCGCCCAGATATTTTTATTTGTATACTATATAGGAGAATGTGAGATGCAAGCATTCTTCTAGATTCTATTTTATTTGTGAAAACTTATAGACACTATGATAATATCATATTTCAAGTATACAAAGGATTTTGATTTCATAAGGTAAAAACCTGTTCCTTATTCACGGCGTGGTCTTATGAGATATTTTGTTTCTTTAATCTGTTTAAACTGTTTACTCATACCAGTCCCCTGACTGACCCGGATTTTATTTTTCTGTGTTTTCCTTAAACTCTTGAGTATTCATAACAATTGTTATGAATAGAAAAGTGAATCAGGATTGGATAAAACTAGAGAAGCTGGAATGGAACTTTCTGTGTGCTGGTCTGCCTATCTCATCTACTGTATAATTAAATCTGCAAGTTGATCGTCAATGATATGCATAATTAAGGATGTACTATGAATGACATGTATTACTAGATCCAGTATGCTCTAATGTAATATGTTCCGCTATGTAATATTATGAAGTATCAGCTTTTGTATAAAAAAAATCCGTTGTGAGATTATGATGTTTCTGTGATTTTATCTTCTATTTATTCTTATTCTTATTAATGGCACGACTTCCGATGTGTTCGAAAGTTGGGTCGCTACAGTTGGTATCAGAGCTTAGGTTACTGATTACCTAGGCTTTGGGTGAGTGTGAGAGAGCGTATTTTTATAATAAAAAAAATAAAAAAAAATTAGATCAACTTGGGTGATATACCTAAGTTAGTTATCCTATCAAGTTTGGAATGACGACCTATTATATTCAGGTGATTAAAATGAGTAGCCGAGCACAAAGAGGTCGAGCTAGTGGAACTTCCACTACTATGGGTCATAATACCGGATCCCAGGATCAAGGATAGACTGTGGAGGAAGTTGCACCAGTCCAACAGGACAAAGCTTTGCAACTATTTGTAAAGAATATACGACTCTGGGAGGAAAAGTTTTCAAAGCGACGGAATCTTTCATTGAAGTCCAAGCATGGTTGAGGTCCTATGAGAGGATTTTCAAGGGACTGAGATTGAATGATGAGCAGAAACGTCTCTTAGCTTCGTGGCAACTTCAGGAAGCTGCTACTATTTGGTGGGATGCTCAGACCACGAATGCTCCTGAGGAAGATTTCACTTAGGAAAATTTCAAAGAAGCTTTCGAAGCACAATTTGTACCTGATGCAGGAAAGACTAGAAAGTACCGGGATTTCATTGATCTCAAGCAAGGGAACATGAAAATATCTGAATATGAGAACAAGTTCAATTCACTTTCTTGTTTCGGGCCAGAACTGATCAATACCCCACTCAAGAAAAATGAAATGTTTATAGCAGAATTGAAGGATAGCCTGCAAGTTCAAATGATTGGGCATCTCAAGATTCCATTTGTCGATCTGGTGGATATGGCAATTCGTTATGAGGCACTAGAGGGAAAGAAGCCAGTTGCAAAACAGCAGACAGGAGAACCCAGTGGCAAGAATTCCAACAAAAGGAAATTTAATTAGAACTGGAACAACAAGGGAATACCAAAGATGGGGGAGAAAGCCAAAGAGCGTTATAAAGATACGCAATGCCCTAACTACAAGGAGAAGGGACACATTGCAAGGTTTTGTACGAAGCCAGCAACAGAAAAGTCACAGCAAACTCAGTAGCCCGAGCAACCTCAACCAAAGGGAACAAGTGATGTTATTCCCCAAAAGTTTTCATGCTATAACTGTCATTAGCCTGGACACTTGGTTAGAGACTATCCACCGAAAAAGGCACAACAACAAAAGGTCTATGCTTTAATGCATAAGACATCAACTTCTGAGAATGTGAAATGGAAGGAGCTTCAGAAGGTACCTTACTCTTTTTGGATAAAAGGAGTTAATTAACCAGGGTCAGCCTTAAGTTAACTTAAATATAGTTGTATTAAATTAGAATAATATCCAATAAAATTGATACCAAAAAATGGGGATAGAATTCTAAATTATAATTTAGATTTCCTGAAATTAAGGCTGGACTTAAGTATGAACTCAGGGAAGGCGAACTGGTCGATTTATGAAATTAAATATTTATTGATCTGTGTCGATAACTCTAATCTACTATTTACAAATTTCGAGGATGAAAATTTTATAAGGGGATAGAATGTAATGACCCGGTATTTACACATATCACTGACACATATATGAATTGATCGTAAGTACGTATTTACAAATACGATCTAAAATCCAGACTTTAAAATTCCAAAACATGTTAACTGATGTATAATAGCATTTACTTATGTATGTAGCACAGCGTTTACCAAAACCAATCTTTACACATTCAGGTATAATAGCATGTATTTAATAGCATTTGTTTAAATTGATTTTTATACATGTTTGAATAATAACACTTTTACATAGCAAGTTTTAATGCCATTTTATTATATATGTTTTGTTCATTTTTTTTAAAAAGGGTTTTAGAATTTAGTTTTTGCAAATTCTTGGATTAAAAACTTTTAACACTTGAAATAAAAACATGCCAGAAACATTTTGTTGTCAAAGCAAGTGCAAGATTACATATACATACACTAAAACATGAAAATACCATTTCCTTTTGCAAAGCATGTTTCATGAGCAAAATTCAAGGATGCAACCTACACTAGAAAGAAGCTAGTAATGAGAATCTAGAGAGATATGTTCACATGGCAAATCATTTTTGGTATCAAATATTTTCAGTTTTCAAATCCTCCTCTTTTCTCACAAGATTTCTGAAAATGACCTTTTCTTTTTGCATTTTCAAAACCATGTTTGTTTTGTCATAAAACATATGCATAAAGATTACAAAATCTTGTGTGTGTATATATATATATATATATATATATATATATATATATATAGAATCTTACCTATACTAGACCAATTCAAAAACATAGATTTTCTAGGATTCTTCTCACAAACATTCATCACATATCATGGATTTTATTATACCAAACTTTCAGATTTTGTATTGCCTTTGAAGGCAAGTAATGATTTTATATATTTTTGTTGTTAAATCGTGTTGTCATATGGAGATATGGTTTAGAAATCCAAGGTAAAACTGAATATATATGGTACAAGAATAGATACCATAATTGGTTTAAATCAAAGGAAGAGTTGGTGAAGATCATGGATGGTACATTAGTATTTAAGATGATGTTGTATGGTAAACCAATAGGAGGGAAGGAGGTCATGTGCATGGGGTTTTCAAGGTGGATAATGGCTGATCTAAGCCATGTGAATGGGGGTGGTGCTATTTTGATGTGGTGAGAAGAAGTTTTTTTTCTTTTTGAATTGTCAATCATGTGTCAAAACAAAATCTAAAAACATGATTTTATGCATCATATTTTAATGGCTTTCTACCACTATAGAAAGGACATAAGCACGTACATTTTCTACACAACACAAACACTTGAATGAGATCAGTAAGAGGAAGGAAAGCTAAGGGTTTTAAGGTTGTCAGGTGAGTAAACTACTTTTAAAATTCTGTTTGAAAGCTCCTATATTTCGCTAGTTTGTACTGTGAAGTTGAACTTGGGTATGGTGATGATCTTATGTCTTGTTTGCATAGTAATCCTTGCCTGATCAAAGGTCTGGTGGTTAGTAATTAAAACATTTAGTGGCATTAGTTTAAGGATATTATCCTACCAGCATAAACTCGGTTGTTCCGATCCAGTTTTATAGAATCAAACCATTGATTCTTTGGTCAATGAACTAAAAGGGTTTGAATAGGACATCCTGTTAAGTTTGAACCATTATATAACATACAGGCCATTCAAAGTAAAGAAAGAAGGTGTAATAGTTCAAACAAACACCTAGACATGAAACCAGAAAAACAACAGTAGTACTCTCTGTTCCTAAAAATCAAAGTGGATTTTCAAATGATGTAAAAACTTGTTTTGAGTTTATAAATGCAATGATGAATCAAAATAAGGATTTTTAAAGGAAAAATCATGATTTTTGATTCATTAAATCAAGAGATATCCTGAGATGATCAAAAAAGGTACTTTGATCAAATTCCGGTGAGCAAGGCAATCGGAGTCAGTGCCGTCAGAGGGAGGGCATCGTGGAGGATACAAGGTTATAGGAAAAACATAAAAATATTTGTATATTGCGTAGTATTTGAGAATGAAAAGAAATAGGGTTAAGGATAGGTTTTGGGTGTTGTTTCTTCCTCGACGAACTGGTCTTCTTCGCCGACGGGATAGGGATGCGCGCCAGGGGGTTCGATGGTGGGAGGTGTCAAAGTGGTGCAGGTGAAAGGGAATGAAGTCCAGTGGAGGGGAGTGGCCCCGGTGATGGGTTTTCTTGGATGAGCCATTTTCTGATCATTTGCACGAACGGTGAAAAACACCCAGTGTCATCAAAGTGGTGATCCTGGCTTGGAAAAGTGGTCAGCAGGTGGAAGGTGATCGGTAGGGACTGTCGCATGTGGTGCGTGGTGGCCGTATGGTGTGTGCACGTGCAAGTGTGTGTGAATGGGGAAGAAAATGCCATGGTTTTAGGGTGATCGTCCTTGTTTTTATGAGGTGGTACTTTGATCACCTGGTACTTTGGCCAGAATATGTGGCACTTCGCGAACCATGAGAGCTGGCCAGTTTTTCAGGAGCGCACACCATGGTTTCAAGGCCTGGTACTTTACCAAAAGTGGTACTTTACCATTTAAGCTTTAAAACAAAGATTTTTAATATAATTTAAATTTAAACTAGTTTTAAATTAAATATTAGATCAAATAAAAGGGAAAAATAAACAAATAAATAAAAATAGAATTTTTATTTAAATTAGCAAGTCAAGAGAAGGGAAGTGAATCAAGTGTTTAAAAATCGAATGGAAGTTTTGTCAAGAATTGAAATTAAAGTACAGAAGCTGAAATTTAAATTGAAAATTTAATTTATAATTAGGATTAGAAATGGTTTTCTAATAAAAATATTTAAATTTCAAAATGAAAGGGGAATTGTATGTTATACATACGCTAAAATCGATTGTGTAAACTGTAAGTCTGACACCAGCAACTGATCATGTACTTTAGAAAATAAGAACTGTAAATTTTAATCATATTTAGATTGATAAATAAAAATAGAAATTTTTATTGGTATATAGAAGAATAACTAAATCGAGTATAAGAAATCAAGGAGAAATTTGACAAGAAAAATACAAAGTGTAAAAGTTGTAAAGTAAATTATAGATCATAAAATTTATCCATTTATGAATAATCAGATTTTGGAATACTGTTGAGAAATATTTTTCTAAAGAAAAATAAGGTAAGTATTCATTTTTAAAGTGACGACCAAAATGGAAAGAAAAACCGTGTGCGATCCACACACTAAAACTGTCCATTTGTAAGACATGATAAAAATACCAGATATAGGCCAGAGGATCATATACTGGGCAGTTTGACTGTAATTAGATTATAATCATATTAGATTAATAATTTACAAAGAAAAATGTTCGCTAATCATCTCAAAGAGGCCGAAATAAATAATTCACTTTGATTTGATTATACACCGTGCGTCAGAGATTTTTAAATTGAAGACGGCGATATACAAGGGCTATTCTTGAATAGTGCCTTCGGTTTGTCCATTCCCAGGACAACTTGTATGGACGAATGTCTGACAAAGTATTTCCAAAGGGATCACGTACGTGGTTTTCTTCAAACGTACCAGTTGCTGGCACAGAAGGGAAACTTCTTTAGCTTGACAACCAGAGTATTTTTATGGAAATCAATTAGTGATTTCCGATGGATTTGACGATGTGGCATTCAAAGAAATTAAACAATGATGATAAAAAGGTAAGTCTAGCCTCAAGCCTCACACCCAGGAAATGACAAAAATCGGGCAGGCAGCATGGCTATGTGGGTCACTCCCAATTGGGTGTATAATCACATATCTAGAGAAATTCCTTTTACTTCTTTAACCTATTTCGATGCTGTCCTTTTTCGGGAAACGGTGGTTTGAGCCCAACCGTTGGTGATATACATTCGATACACTCAAGAGAAATGAGTGGTTGGTCATGTGTGGGCCGGGTTGCAAGACATTCTTGTTGAACCCAGGTGTATTCGCCTCTAGAGATACATCATCGGAAGGTGGTCCCATAACTTGTCATAGTTGGAAATCCAATTTCCATAAGCGCCAAGCGGTTTTATTTGTATACTATATAGGTGAATGTGAGATGCAAGCATTCTTCTAGATTCTAATTTATTTGTGAAAACTTATAGACACTATGATAATATTTGATTTCAAGTATACAAAGGATTTTGATTTCATAAGGTAAAAACCCGTTCCATATTCACAGTGTGGTCTTATGAGATATTTTATTTCTTTAATTTGTTTAAAATGTTTACTCATACCAGTCCCCTGACTGACCAGGAGTTTATTTTTCTGTGTTTCCCTTAAACTCTTGGGTATTCATAACGCTTGTTATGAATAGACAAGTGAATCAGGATTGGATAAAACTTGAGAGGCTGGAATGGAACTTTCTGTGTGCTGGTCTACCTATCTTATCTACTGAATTATTAAATCTGCAAGTTGATCGTCAATGATATGTATAATTAAGGATGTACTATGAATGGCATGTATTACTAGATCCAGTATGCTCTGATGTAATATGTTCCGCTGTGTAATATTATGAAGTATCATCTTTTGTAAAAAAAAAATCCGCTATAAGATTCTGATGTTTCTGTGATTTTATCTTCTATATATTCTTATTCTTATTAATGGCACGACTTCGGATGTGTTCGAAAGTTGGGTCGAAACAAGGATAGACATACTACGGGTTGTCATGGATTCGGTCAACCGAGGTGATACTGTGCGTGGTCGCCCCACACCAGTAGGGATAGGGTACACCCCTAATTCCCAGATGGACAGAGTTAGCGGTGTTTCCAATGCTTAGACGTAAGCCGAGGTAACTTGTTTCCTGGATAGTGCGGATGTGCATTATGGCGTGTTCGCATGCCTGCGACGTAAGTCGTTGGAAATTGCACTATGCGATAGATCTTTCGGATCAGGAGTCACCAGTATGGAAATCCAAACTTCCAATACGACATTTTTGCAGTTTTGATTGTAGGGCCTAGTATGGTGACATGATATATGGTACACATGTCATTTATGATTGATACATTTACTTTCGAAATTGATTTCTACGCTATACACTTATAGTAATAATAAAAGATTTTTAAAAAAACGTACCAAGCATATTTGGCTATTTCAAGGTAAAACTCTATCCCCGACTGCGTTTATTGTGTGATGGGACATGAGTCTTATAATAGCTTCATTTTTCTTTATTTAGCATTGCGCTGTTTGTTTTAGGTACTGGTATTCTTGGGGATAAACCCATTCCGTGTTATACGGCGTGGTCCCTTGATTTACCTTATTTTAAAGTAAAGTTTTAAATAACCGTTTTAGTTCTCACACCAGTCCCATGACTGACCTGGAGTTTGTTGTTTTAACCTAAAATCTGGGTACCCTTATTTTCCACACGGGCAGCTAGTAGTTTTTGTTTTCGCAGATATTTCTTTTCCTAGGATTCTGGATTTACAGCTGGAGCTATATTCGGAACGCTCTGTATCTGTGTACTTCTTTCGGTTGTATTTGTTAATGTATTTCCGCTACGCATTGTATTTTTACATTTTATTTCCACTACTATGTATTTTAAATCTCTGATATTTTCTACAATATTTATTCATACTCTGAATATTCTTGTACTCTGATGTAAATTGTTGTAAATAGCAATGAAATGTTCTTCTGTTTGTGTTCCGATTTGTCTTGTTCTCGAAGCAGTCCACCTTCTTGTTCAGTTTAGGCCAACTGGGAAGCACGGGTCGCTACATTTGGTATCAGAGCTTTAGTTTATAGAGCTTGAGAACAAGACAGATTAGAACCAGAAGAAAGAATTCATTAGAGATTGGAATAGTAATATCCAATAAGAATGACTCATTAGAGATGGGATCAGTAGTATCCTAGGACGAGTGTGAAGAGTGTATTTTTAAAATAAAGACGAAAACTAATTTTGTTTTGAAAATTTTATACCTTATCATTTGTATTTGAATATTTATGTTATATTGAATTTGGACTATCGAGTATATGAAGATTTTGAATATACGCGTATTCGAAGTCTCGAATATACTGGGTGGATATAGAATCGCACTCTAGTCAAAAGGGGATGGTTCTGATGATGAAGCCTTATCATCAGAGTCCATGTTCGAGTTTTGAAAGTGAATATCTATATAATATCCAATTGACTGGTAGCTAGAATTTATTGTTTGTGACTTGACACTGAAATATGATTTTTGAGTATATAAAAATTATACACATTTGAAAATTTAATCAACAAATTGATTGCTGGCTGTGATGCTTGATTATTGATTCAACTAAAAAAAATACTGGAATGATAAATAAAGTATAAATCAACTTATTTGTTAAGTGAAAAATAATGCAAACTCTCTTGATAAAATCCTCAAAATATTATATAGCATATAGACGACTATGGCTTATCTCATACTAAATTCTGGATGACTCCGAAACAAGCAAGGAGAGCTCACCAGAAAGAAGAAAAAGAACGAAAGTTGAACTTAGGAACACCCAAGGTTGTTTATTGTCGTAAATGCAGAAAAGAAGGCCATTATGCAATTGTGTGTCCTGAGAAAAAAAAAAGAAAAACAGATAAGAGCGGACATAGTCTGTTTCAAATGCAAAGAGACGAGAAATTTTATACATAAGTGTCCAAACGTAAAGAAAAACCCCAAAAATCTAGGAAAAGAAAAGAAATGCTTTTGATGCAAAGAAGTAGGGCATCTAGCCCGAGATTTCCCGTTAAAGAAGGGTGATAAGAAATCCAAAGGAAAGGAGCTATCAACTTTGGAAATTTTGCAAGGAGGCACGACTTCCCAGAAAGTTGGGTTTTAATGTAACGAATTAGTATTTTGGATATACTTATGTATATGTATGATGCTTGTATGAACTTAAGTATGCTTTTTGTTTTAAAAATATATCGATATTGTATAATATAACTAGTGTAAGAAAAATGTTGAACTAAGTCGAATTTAGCACCAAATATTGAACTGAATTGAAAACTTATTAGAATTGCATATATGTACATTTATATATGCATGAACAGGTCATAGCAGGGAAGCTAAGAAGAGGAATAAAATTGTATGCCCAAAAAATAGGTACAGGTTTACTAATTTATTGGGTTTGGATGATTTTATGAGTCGATTGGCAAGTCGCTTGGCTTTTTCTTTTTCTTTTTGGATGATGAGGGACCTGCGTGGCTAGTTTTGGTTTTAAATGTCTCCCCGCATAAAGGAGGTTATGGCGAATTTTTTTAAAAATTTAGGGTGTTAGCCAAATTTTTGAAGAATTTGAAAATTCTTAGAAACTGAAAAGTTGAAGAATGAACGCCAGAATGAAAGTTGAGTTGATTAGTAAAACAACTTTCAGCTCCGTTCCTTTTCGAGGACGAAAAGAATTAAAGTGGGGGAGATTGTAACAACCCGGATTTTCAAAACCAATTCAAAATTTTTATTTTAGCAATTTTAATGGATTTTGAATATTTAAAATGATTTATTTTAAATAATAACGATGGAAAATTATTTTAATCGAAGTTAGAACGAATAATTTTATTTTAATTATAAAAGGAGTTTGAAATTGTGTGGTAGTTTGAAAATTCGATTTCAAATTTCAAATGAATGTACAGGATTCAAAATAAATCAGATTTTAGTGAAAACAAGAAATATTTGAATCTGTTTAAAAATATCTTTCCTACAAATGTGTAAAATCCAGATTTCATAGCGGGAATAAAAAGTTATGTCTAGTTGATAATTTGAAATAGTCGCTATGGAATTTAATATAATATAATAAATATCCATTTTGCAAACGACCACCATTTTCGATGAAACCACTTTTATTGGATTCAGAATGTCAAATTATTGCTAGGTTTCAAATTTCATAATTTTTGGATTTAATATGTGAGCGCAGTAAATTTAAACGTGTTTGGTCAGTTTAAATTTGAATTAAATAGACCAGAAAATGGCCATTTTTCAAAAGGTCTTCAAATTCTAGGAAATTATTTTTGTTGGGACCGTATCATCAAAACATAGCTAGATTTATTTTTTGGGAATTTTTGGAGCCAGTATGTGGCCCCGGTAAATTAAATTGTATGTTTGAATTTAATATATATTGATTTATATTTTAATTTGGGTAAAAAGTGATCAAAACATTAGAATTGGCTTGCAAAACATATTCCATTGTGTTCGAAATAGGGGTATTTACCTAGAGGCGACACTCGTTGGGATTCATTTGGAGTTCGGATCGATGAACAAATATTATTGGAAATAAATAAAATTATATATATATATATATATATAAACCTAATTTTCTAAAAAAAACAAAAAAAAAAACCCTATTAGTCAAAATTTTTGTTTGCGGTCAACGCCTCTCTTCCGCCTCCAGGAGTGATTCGACGATTGAAGAGCTCCGTCGTTCCCCCACAAATTCTGATCGATCCACGTTGTAATATCCGAATCTCCAAGAGCAAGAATCGAAGAACTTTTTCTGCTCTTCAAATCTAGCCACCTGTGATCGTTCATCGTCGAGTAGCCAAATCGAACTGCTGCTCCAAAGTCCGGTCGTTCACCATCAATTTCCACATCGGAGACGCCATCTAGTTGGCCAGAAGTAGGACCCCTGGCGGCGCATCTCGTAGCTCCTCCGTGCGGCAGGGTCTGATCACTGTCACGTCGACCGTGGGTGGAGCAAAAGCCAACCCAAGTTTTGAAGGGTTGAAGAAGAACGCGGCCAGTTGAGTTTTGAAGAAGAAGAAGGTTTATTTTAAATTAATTAATTTATTATTTCTCTTTAAAATGTTATCAACATTTATAAATTCGTATCTTTCTCATACAAACTCCAAATCGCATGAAACAGGATCCGTTGCGATCGTGAGGATGAGACCTTCACAAGAAGACCAACCGGGTCAAATTTGGAGGAAATTAGAATTTAGGGTAGAATTAAATCCGAACAGTTCAGAATTAAAACTGACGGAGTGGAAACGAAAATGAGAACTCTCTCACACTCAATTTATATACAGTTAATATATACTAGGATGCAGACGGGGCATAAAAGCCCCCGACAATATTTATTGTACAGACCATTTGATTATTTATTTGTTGTGATTGGGATTGGGATTGTTATTGTTGTATATAAAAATTATACATGAACTGTGTAAATAAAAAATTATTTATATAAAATATATATATATAAATTATCATGGTAAAATGAAATAAATATTCATTTACAAACCAGACGGGTTATTTATGTACAAAAATTTACTGATATTGATTGGGACGATAAATTTTTACACATTGCCTAACTGCACAAATAATAAATAGTATTTGTTGCTTGAAAACACCACAAGGATATTGGGATAATATTTGACATACATTGATCCCAATAATTAGTGGTATGTTAATCGATGGGTCGACAGACTGTATAAGCATTATTTATTTATTTTAATGCTTATGTAGTTGTAGAATGCACTCTGGATGTTGTATGAATTTTTAATGATTGTTTATCCTTATTATTGTATACATGTGATGTTGAAATCCATATAAATAAAATTATATGGTAATTGATTGAGTTTGATTCTGATTCAGAAACTAATGAATATTTAAAATAAAAAATATTTTGAATTAACGAATATTTTAAAATAAAGAATATTTTGAATTAATGAATATTTTAAAATAATATTCAGATAATATTGAAATGTGAAGTCGTTTAAGTAGTTAAACTCCTTTTTAAAACGAATGGGAATTTTGTCAATTTATTCATTTTATAATGAATGTCGAAAAGTGATTTTAAAATATGATATTTTGGAAATATTATCATTTTAACATTAGAATGATATGAAATATTTAATTTTGATTTAAATTTGAAAATCAAATTGAGATTGTTTTGAAACAAATTTAAAATGGATTTATAACGGAATATTCAATTCTGATTTAAATTTGAAAATAAAATTGAAATCATTTTAAAATGAATTTAAAACAAATTTATATGGAATATTCAATTTTGATTGGATTTTGAAAATAAAATCAATTGTTTTAAAATGAATTGAAAACGAATTTATATGGAATATTCAATTTTTATTTGAGTTTGAAAATAAAATTGAAATCGTTTTAAAATGAATTTAAAACGAATTTATTATGGAATATTCAATTTTGATTGGAAATTGAAATGGAAGTGAAAATCGATTTTAAAACGAATTTAAAAAGATTTATAAAGTTCGTTTTAAATGTAAGTCGACGAAATAATATATATATGTATATATACATATATATATTATTTTATAATGGCCTGAATAGAACGCGCCGCGCAGCGACCGTTCGCGAATTTCGACCATTAACTTCAAATGGATGTTACGGGAGATCTGACCGTCGGATTCTTTTAAAACTGGAACCGTTGGGTTCGTATCAAAAAGAGATTTCCAATGAATATAAGAGAATTGAAATCTAACAGTTAGATTTGGAGATACGTCCAAATTAATTTCAGAAAAGGTCGCAATGGATGCAATTCGGTGGCCGTTATTGGAAACCAACTGTACGGGCGATAATAAAATTATTAAAAATATGGAAAAATTATGTAAAATCATAATAAATGATTTGGAAAGATTTTGAATGAAAAATTCCAGTTTTGAAAAGATAAAAATATATTTTTATCGAAATGAACTAGTTATTAACTAGAATTATAGTTTAATTATTTTTAGAAATAAATAAATTGGATTGAAGATGGTTTAAAAATAACCAGAATTTTCCAAAGAATAAATTGGAATGGATTCAGAATAGAAATAATCTTCGAAAAATTTCGATATTGGATTTTTTGATTATACGGATATTGTTGAGGAATTTGGAAGATATATATATATATCGTTATTCCCAATACGATATTTGTTGGTTTCAGAATTTGATATTGAATATAAGCCGATATAATTTCTATTCAGAGGCTTGTATTTGATATCAAATTGGATTTTGGGTTTGTCGTGAACGGTGTCTTCATTAACAATATTCTTAAACCTAGTTGAGAAAAGAATGAATATTTTAATTAAGATTTAGGGAATTTTACCAATTAATTAATATTTAATTGGATTGAAATTTGATTTTGGGTTTGCCGTGAATGGTGTCTTCATTAACACTGTTCTTAAACCCAGTTGAGAAAAGAATAAATCTTTAAACTAAGATTTAGTGAAGTTTTTTCCAATTAATTAATATTTAATTGGAATTGAATAAAAGAATTGGATTTTTGGGTTTATCATGAATAGTGTTTTAAATAACACTTGTTCTTTAACCCAATTAATAGTGAAAAATATGATTCGGAATTTATAATCTTTTAATTAAGATTAAGGATATTTTCCAAAGTAAAGATTTCCAATTTAATATATTAAATTGGAATTGAATGGGATTCGATTTGGTAATAATCGAAGTGGGTTTCTATGGAGGAAGACTGGTAATACGTACGGAATTTAAAAGGCTTTGTCGTTATTCCGTTTATATTATTAGTCGGATACGGAAATTGATATCGATTATACATTGATCTGTTTTCCATGAAGATTCCATGATTAATGGAACGTGATTTTGGGTTTATCGTAAGCCGTGATTTAAAGGACATTGGTTCTTTAACCCAGTTAAAGACAAGATCTCATGTCTAACATTGTATTTCGATACTGTATTCGTTGATCTCTGCTAAATATATATCTGTTTGGTCGCAGAGAATTATTTTGTTTAACACCCTTCTCTGAGACGTACGAGCTCAGAGGTTATATATCGACAGAAATCAATGGTATGGTGTAGATTGTCAATGCGGCATGTTTGTTTTCCAAAAGTTAAATAATCGTTAATATTGATTTTTGGGAAGATTAAAACTAAGTGGAGTTTTAATGAATCTTTAATTAAATTGAAAAGTGAATGTGATAATTGAAATTATCAATTCAAGTAAATGATCAAGAATGGAGTATCATCAGTTTTTCTCCAAACGATAGTTAAATCTTTAATTAGATTTGAACGTGAAATGGTAATTAAATTTTACCGATAACACCATGGTGTTAGATATGGAGTGTTACCAGTTTTGCTCCGTGGGATGAATAGGTTAGGATTGGGAAATAAACAAATGATTACTTCGGTAAGGTTCGCTAATCCCGTCTAGTTTGGAAAACCTTAATTTGGTTTAGAATTGAAAAGATAATGAAATCTTTTGTAATGGTATCCAAAGGAAGATTAAAGAGTAAATTTAAAAGAATTTGTCTTTAATAAAATTAATGGGAACCTTTCCCTAAAGATTAGAATATTTGAATAAAATAATATTCTGGATTGGAATGAGGCGTATGATGTATTGTTATAGCGCTAGATTACAAGTTATGCGAGTTCTTCGGAAAAACCAGGTTTAACCCCTTCTGAATAACTAATACGACGAAAAGTCGAAGAGATTGAAGACGGTGCAAGATCGACGATCTTCACATCGAATGGATGGGTTGCTACTGATGCCCATGATTGGAGTAGCTACCTTGAAGGGGCTACAGTGGTAGCCGTCCGGACGTACTTGTTGATTGTATGGATATGCGAGGGCCTCTCTCCTGTATTGGACATACGGGACGAGGAATAAGGTGCCTCCGGTTTCATTCAGACCTAGAACGGACTTGTAAATGGATGGTGTGTCTGACATTATATTGCTTTATACTGTTTTCATTGATCTCTGCTAAATATATATCTATTTGGTGGCGAATAATTTATTTTCTTTCTTAACACCCTTCTTTGAGATGTTCGAGCTCAGATGTTATATGTCGGCAGAAACCAGTGGTACGGTATGGATTAATAGTGTGGTATGCTAAGATGAAGTGATCCAAACTTCTGTTGAAAAGCAAAGTTTGGTGGATGATGATCAAAGCACAGCTTTAATATAGCACAGCTTTGTGTAGCGTTAATTCGCGAGCCTCACACACCGGTATGGTGGCAAACTGATGGTTAGATCCGTGTGCTTTAGAGATGAGGATAGACATCCTATGGGTTGTCACGGATTCGGTTGACCGAGGTGATATTGGGTGTGGTCGCCCCACACCAGTAGGGATATGGTACCCCCCTCCCCGATTCCTAGATGGATAGAGTTAGCGATGTTTTCCAATGCTTGGACGTAAGCCATGGTAACTTGTTTCCCGGATAGTGCGGATGTGCATTACGGCGTTTTCGCATGCCTGTGACGTAAGCCGTTGGGAATTGCACTATGCGATAGATCTTTCAGATCAGGAGCCACCAGTATGGAAATCTAAACTTCCAATACGACATTTTTGCGGTTTTGATTGTAGAGCCTAGTATGGCGATATGATATATGGTACCCATGTCGTCTATGATTGATACATTTACTTTCGAAATTGATTTCTATACTATACACTTATAGTAATAATAAAATATTTGTTTTAAAAACATACCAAGCATATTTTGCTATTATAAGGTAAAATTCTATCCTCGACTGCGTTCGTTGTGTGATGGCACCTGAGTCTTATAATAGCTTCATTTTTATTTATTTAGCATTGCGCTGTTTGTTTTAGGCACTGGTATTCTTGAGGGTAAACCCATTCCGTGTTATATGGCGTGGTCCCTTGATTTACCTTATTTTAAAGTAAAGTTTTAAATAACTGTTTTAGTTCTCACACCAGTCCCATGATTGTCCTGGAGTTTATTGTTTTAACCTAAACTCTAGGTGCCCCTATTTTCCACATGGGTAGTTAATAGTTTTGGTTTTCGCAGATTTTTCTTTTCCCAAGATCCCGGATTTACAGCTCGATCTATATTCGGAACGCTCTGTATCCATGTATTTCTTTCCGTTGTATTTGTTAGTGTATTTTCGCTACGCATTGTATTTTTACATTTTATTTCCGCTGCTATGTATTTTAAATCTCTGATATTTTCTGTAATTTTTATTCATACTCTGAATATTCTTTTACTCTGATGTAAATTGTTATAAATTGCAATGAAATGTTCTTCTATTTGTGTTCCGATTTGTTTGTTCTAGAAGCAGTCCGCCTTCTTGTTCGGTTTAGGTCGGCCAGGAAGCACGGGTCGCTACATTTTAGAATACAAAATTTTAACTATATATGCATATCATCATCAGAGTACAACATTTGTTCATCACATATACAACACAGCGGAATAAACTCTGTATATATCTAATATTGAAGCCTCTTGCTCCAAGCTCCTCTAAGGATATCTGAAAATACCTGAACTACTTGTCTGCCCATACAAATTTGGGCACCCAAGAGTTTTGGGTAAAACAAAAACAATAAACTCTGGGTCAGTCATGGGACTGGTGTTAGTAAACTCCAATCATTGGTTTAACATTTAAAAACCCTTTTCTAAAGAAAAGATAATCGTAAGACCGATCCAAACATAAACACGGATGGTTTTTATATTATGACAACCTAAAACATTCTTTAAGATCAATACTTTTCTGATATTATAATAATGTCTAAAACAAGTAAATAACAGTCTAGCAGAATGCTTGCATCTCACGCTCTACATATATAGTATACAATCAAAACCGCGGGCCCTTATTGGATGATGTATTCCAACTGGCAAGGTAAGGGACCACCTTATGATTGTGTACCTCTAGAGAGGAATACACCGAGTTCAACAAGAACATCTTGTAACCCAGGCTAAATATAATCGGCCCCTCACTTCGTTTGAGAGTATCGAATGTATTGTCACTAACGGTTGGGATCATCAACCGTTCCAAAGCAACAACAACGATAAGATAAAGAAGCAAAAGGATTTTCTCTAGATCTGGTGATAATACACCCTATCGGGTGTGACCCACTTAGTCATGCAACCTACCAGATTTTATACCGTTTTCCCGGTTGTGAGGCTTGAGATTACGATTTTTTACCTTTCATTGATAGCACAATTACTTTGAATTCCACATTGTTAGATCCGTTAATCACTAATTGATTCGCACAAAGATATTCTGGAAATTATGCTAAGAGAAAAAAATTCTCCGCCATTATATATATATATATATATAGACCAACATATGCGATCGCTGAAAATACTTAGACATACATTCGTCCATACACGTTCGTTCTGGGACTTAACAAAACGGAAGGAACAATTTCCATTAATCCATCTTAGGCAACTTCTACCTAGGATTAACAGAAAAAGCCCTTGCACTTTACTCCGTCTTCAATTTGACTTCATATAATCTAATTCGCAACGCTACTGTCAATACGGAGTGGTTCTCGGATACTAATCCAACCAGTCTCTCCATATTGACAACGATATTGGCCAATACTTTGATAGTCGGTTATTTAACTATCAATGGAAAATAAACATTCATCCAAAGCATCAAACAATCACTAGGCCCCTTAATTAATATTTCATTAATTAAATTGCTTCTCCACTTCCTTATCAATATTT
Source organism: Allium sativum (assembly GCA_030737875.1). Taxonomy (NCBI): domain Eukaryota; kingdom Viridiplantae; phylum Streptophyta; class Magnoliopsida; order Asparagales; family Amaryllidaceae; genus Allium; species Allium sativum. Next base: position 213,157,301 of record CM060915.1, on the reverse strand, counting down.
GTTAACCCAATATTTTGAATAATCATCTGGGCCTCTTACGCTATTTGGAAAACATTTTCATATATCACCTTCTTTTATTTTATATGCTTAGAAAATATCTTCTATTTAAAATTGGAAAACATTCAATTACTTATCTCTTTCCCGAACTCATTTATTTCTATACTTAGGAAATATTTATTATCATATTTCCAAAATTCCACTTACTTAGGTAAAAAAGAATGTTGCGTAAAAAATCGTTACAACAACCCAAAATACTACATTCAACTAAATCTTATTTAAAAATTTGGTCTTCGAGACTGAATCTTTCTATTTATCGGTTAATAATGAAATCAATCAAGTTGGGGTATAACTACCTCCCAAAACGGACAAGACAACTTATCTCGAATAATCAACATCATATAAAACTAATTATCCATTTTTTAACATATATAAGTTTCTCTTTCTATTCTTACCAGATTTAAATGTATAGATTTTCTTTTGTTTATAATATTATATTAGAAGTTGATATCCTTGTCGAATTCTATATATATTGATATATTGATTTCTAGCTATCAATTTTTTTTTAAATATTCTAAATCCTTAATTTTTCAGAAAATTTCGCCAGCGCTTCCTTCGTACGACTCAATAGCTCAAACATCAACTCGCCTCTTTAAGCCCTTTCCATTCAAAAAGAAAATCAAAAAGCAAGCGGCTTGCCCAATAAGCTCATAAAATCTCATACGGAATTTAAACGTGTACCTTTTTGTCGGGCACTAGAATTATAATCTTCATTCTCTTCACTCCATACCTATTCCACGTATATACGTCCATTCCCCATTTATTCCAATTCAATCCAATAAATTTTAACTCTAGTCTCCAATATATTCTTTAATCAGCTCTTTTCCCTATTTCATTTTTTTATTTAAACATATCACGTTTAAATATATTTTTAGTTGACTTATAAACCAATCAAATTCTACTTTCAACTCAAGTTTCATATTCGATTTTGAATATGGATTCATAAATCAAAGTCATTTATCCAAATCCCAATTTTGATTCAAAATTCTGTTAACTAATTATTCTTCAAATTAGTTAATTTTATTCAATAATTAAAAATCTGATTTTTGTTCCAAAAATCACTTCATCTGTTCCACTTGAGTTCATATTTATTTTATAACTCAAATCTGGATTTTTAGAATGGAAATTCAGATTTTATTTACTTAAAATCCTTATATCAATTTAAATAAACTGTTATGGTTTTATAATGGTTATAACGTTGTTTTTATGGAAATTTGATTTTGTCAAAACTCAAAATCTATAAGACGAAAACCATATTTTTCTCTTCCATTAAAAAACTATTATTGAACTGGTCATGGCGATTCTTGTTTTAAAGAATTCTGACTTAAATTGAGTTCTGTATGCTCAATTGAAGTTCAAAATGTCTAATTACGAACTACCATGCAGCGGCAAGTCATTTTAACTATATTTAAATATAAATGTTTAAACTTTGTTTATAAATATATTTCAATCTCATTATTAAATATTTTAATACAAATTAATCCATTTTTCCAAATCCAACTTAATATTTCCAATTAACCCTAAACGTCAATTATTCCATTACTCGGCTATAAATTCAGTCACTACTCCATTTATTTGTTTTATATTCATTTCCAATTCCCTTAGAAATAAATTAATTTATAAAATTCGATGAAATTGAATTCTATTTATAATATCTTAGATCTATCTCAATTCAGTTCATATTTCAAATCATGGAATAAAATCTGTCGTTTCCTTTTCGAAACAATTTCCAATTCACTTTTAAATCCATATTTGAATTTATGATTCCAAATTATCCCATGATAATTTTCTTCACTATTTTAATAAACATCGTTTATAAATTAACTTTCTTGTTTTATAAATTAAAACAAGATTCCCTTTCAAATATTTATTTGAAACCCAACTACTATTCTGGAATATTTTGTTATATTAACTTATACATAAATATAGAACCTGTTTTCATATTTACTTCTAACTCTTAATTTCCATTTAATATACCCTTTCTGAAACTAATTTTTTTAGAATCGACATAGTCGAATTCAAATCATATATCTGTATGGATTTATTCCTATTATATTTACATTTCAAACATCGAAATAATTTCATCGCTCTCTTTTGAGACAATTCTCATTTCCACTTTGCAAATTCACATTTGAATTTAAATTCCCAAATTATCCCATGATAAGTTATTTCATTTCATTTATATACATCGTTTATGAATTCACTTCTTTTTTTATTACTTAAAACAAGTTAATATTTTCTAGCTCCTTTGAAATTCAAATTCTATTTTAGAAAAATAGATTTGCCTTTTAAATCTCAGAATTCCTTTTCACGATATTTTTGTCTGTCCATATTATAGGCCAGTGATATTTAAACATCGAAAACACCCAATTATCAATCATAGGTTTTCTAACACATCGTATATGACAATATATATATATATATATATATATATGAAAACGAATGATAATAAATTTTGAGGGATCCAGTTGGATCCCTCCAACCAGTTTTCCTGCATCCACAGATGTTAGCCAACATAATAATACCCATCCTGCTTCAAGGTAAGATATCGCGGTGTAGAAGGTCATCCACTATAATATATTGTGGGGCGCATAGGGTCATCCGCTAATGATACCTCGAGCATCCGCTAATGGTACTACGGGAAATATCCAACCACCAATATATATATATATATATACATTATAGCCACAACCACCAAGCATATATAACCAATATATGTAAAATAACCACAGTAATATTTCAATGCATCCAAATAACCAATAAACAGCATACAAAAATTATTTAAGATAAAAATTCATTTATAATAAAATTATAAACAAACCATAGAGTGCGTTTACTCATCATGATTTTTAGTTTGTGGAATATCTGATTAAAATCCCATATCGTCTCCTCTACGAATCTACTCCAATAGATTTATCTTGCACCTATGATTATTCGAATTTATTTAACGATTAAACGACTATTTATTTAAATTAACTTAATAGATAGATAAATAAATAAATCTATGTATTTTTAAACATTAAACCATTTATATATTTAGCGCTTACTTAAATAAATAAGTAACAAACTTAATTACCTTTTATCCATTTCTAGTAAATTCTTTCTCCTTATATTCAGCACAGTCCCCGTTATTGTACACTGTCACCATGGCCAACATTCAAACCTTGAATATACATGGTTATATAAATAATTAAACATTATTATTAAATAATTTAATTCACTAAATTTTATTTTTATACCTTATTCACCTTCCCCGAAATCTTCCTTTCCTGTTGCTGCAAACATGACCACTGTTGAACTCCTGACTGACATTCCCATCTCCCTCACACCTTCCACTGCATCACCCCATCCAACCAAATCAGTGAAACGCCATCTCTTTTCTCCACTGTTTTAGCATTCAAAGTCATCAACCACTCTTCTTCACGTCCTGTCACTCACCGCTCACCCATCAAAACGAACCTCCAAATACCCATCGGCATGTTAGAAACTCCAGTAGCCCACACAATCCACTAACCTTGCATACTTCTCCCTGTTGAGGTGTCGATCTCCCTTAACTCCTGCTAATCCAGGCTCTACAATCACCACCGTACGCCATGACCCCTAACACTCGTGCCCAACACTCTCAATCCCTAGCTGTCGGCATCGATAACCCTAACTCAACCCAGATGCTTCCTCCTCCAGTCGATAGTTGTGGCTTCTCTTGACAAGGTCGAGATCGAGGTCTCCTTCTTTCTGATCAAGTCATGAGTTTGAATCCCCTTCTTTTATAATGAATCGCAACCTTAGCTCTTTGATTTGAACTTGTATTTCTCCTTCACGACCTCTTCGCTTATGACTTCGACCTCGAGAAACCCTAGCTCGAGATGTGTGCTTACTTACAATTGCGACCTCTTTTACGCCGTGCTCAAGTTGATGGAGCTCACGAGCATCATTGAAACACGATGCTTCTTCATCATATTTTTTTTTGAATTGAAGATCTCGGTTTTGCTTTCATGAATAACAGGAGATAAAAGGGACGAAGGAAAAGGTTTGGAACATTTAAGATTTGAGAAAGGAAGAATAATGAAGGAAATGGGGTATTATTTATAAGTGCAAAAAGGGAACAAAACGTACAACCATTAATTCGGGTTTTCCTTCATAGTGAAGGTAGGAGACTATTCGTATGTGAATTGAAATATGAGGGTGGCTAAGCTGTAGCTAGTCTTGCTTTGGAAAGGAACCTGTTGTGTACCTTCGTTAGCTTAGGGTAGAAGGAAACCATTTGGTATAACATTTATTTACTTGAACTGATGTGATTCCAACCCATTAATTCAAAATATCTTATGTTTTCGAATTCTTATTTAAACGAAATAACCGGCATTCCTAGGTTATACCACTATTCTGAACATACTGGAATAGGTTTCGAAGCCTAATTCAATCATGTGGAGAAGATATCAATCTAAAACGATATAATATAAATTAAATTCAAAACAATTAATTTCTTGATAATAAAATATTATTATTATCGTATATAGTCAATACAATTTATAATTATCATCTGAATCGTTTCGATTTATTTTTAACTTCAAATTCAATTATTAGTTTGTTTTCGTATTACGATAATTTGATACAATCGAAATTAAATCGTATTTCGATTATTAAATCGATAAAGTCGATAAAAAAATCCATTTATATTATCAATTTAACATTTAATATAATATTAGACGTTTGAAATTAATCGACCAAAAATCAGGGTCGTTATATTCTTCTCCCCTTAAAAAAATTTCGTCCCCGAAATTACTAAGGTAGGAAAATGCTACAAACCCATTAACTTTTAAAAACCACTCATGTTGAAACTCAACATTTCATACATCAACAAATTTTAGTTTGACCAAAACTTTTTATTTCCATTCATAATGCCACTATATATGCTTACATTCATTTAATTTGAATAACTTACAACCAATTTATTCACGTTCAATTCATATTCCATTCATATGCATTGAAAGTCATTCAAATTGATTCTAATCAAATTTTTTTACTTCAATCCATTTAACTTCCTTAAGTTAAATTTAAATTCCAGAATTCAAATTCCCGGTTTTCATTTCAAATCCTTTAGAAATCACATAAATATGTACACATATATTTATAACCATCTCAAATTCAAAATGTTTGAATTTTCCAAACAACTTGATTTCCTTCAAACAAATTTTCATCAAAAACTTTTCTAAGGTAGCAGTCATCACTTAGAAACTCGAAAATGAACGCTAATGATGTTGTAGTCATCATCAGAATTATTTTCCAGCAACTGAAGTGAGTTCAGTTCTTTATCACTTTAAAAATCCATCTAAAATGATTTTTATTTAAAAATCCTTCCAAAACAAAGCTATATTATCTTAATATACTTCAGAAAATTATTTCTCAACTTTCTGAGATTTAAATTCCAACTTATGGTTTGAATCCAATTCCATTTCATCTTATTTGTATATTTTATTTATATACAATTTATATTTGGTTATATACATCCATTTCAATTTTATAATCCCATCTGATTATAATAACAACCAACACATCGATATAATATAATAATTTCAGTAAATTACTCTTTCTATATCAAAATAGAATTTTGGGTAAAATTATTTCATTTACCCTTTTCCCAAAAACATACTATATCGGTTTATCGCGCTCAAGTGTTTAGAAATTCCTATCAATATCGTGGCATCTCACAATTCGACCAGAATTCATAACTCACTCAACCAATAAATCAGCACAATATAAAACAACTTTTATATCAACTAACAAATACACGCTCTCGTGCATATATATACACACTCAACTCATTTTAAGGTACTATTGACCCTATCTTTAATGAGTAAACCCCACTAAAGCCTAGGTATTAGCTCAAGCTAAGCTCTGATACCAACTGTAATGGCTCGAATTTCCGTACTATCTAAGTTGACTAAATACACCACACGTCCAACCAATATTGCACAGTGATACGAATCATTAAGAAAAAAGAAGAAAAAGATAGAAGAAGAACAGAAACAACAACACAGAATCTCACATCGCAGCAGAATAAAATATAATATATTTATTATATATATATATAACACAATTTTTGGAATACAAAATTTTAACTGTATATGCATCTAATGATCAGAGCACAACAGTTGTTCATCACATATACAATACAGCGGAATAAACTCTATAAATATCTAATACAGAAGCCTCCTACTCCAAGCTCCTCCAAGGATATCTGAAAAAAATACTTGAACTACTCGACTTTCGTATAAATTTGGCCACACAAGAGTTTAGGGTAAAACAAAACAAAATAAACTCTGCGTCAGTCATGGGACTGGTGTGAGTAAACTCCAATTATTGGTTTAACATTTAAAAATTCTTTTTAAAATAAAAGATAATCGTGAGACTGATCCACACATAAACAAGGATGGTTTTTAATCTTACGATAACCCAAAACATTCTTCAAGATCAGTACTTTTCTGATATTATAATAGTGTCTAAAATAAGTAAATAAAAATCTAGCAGAACGCTTGCATCTCACACTCTACATACATAGTATACAATTAAAACCATGGGCTCTTATTGGATAATAGATTCCAACTGGCAAGGAATGGGACCACCTTCCAACAGCGTATCTCTAATACACTGGGTTCAGCAAGAACATCTTGCAATCCAGGCTAAACATGACCGGCCCCTCGCTTTGCTTGAGAATACCGAATGTATTGTCACCAACGGTTGGGATCAGCAACCGTTCCGAGGACACAGCAGCGATAAGATAAAGAAGCAAAAGGATTTTCTATAGATTAGGTGACAATACACCCTAATTGGATGCGACCCACTTAGCCATACGACCTACCCGATTTTATACTATTTTCCTGATTGTGAGGCTTGAGGTTACAATTTCTTACCTTTCATTGATAGCACAATCACTTTAAATGCCACATTGTTAGATCTATTAATCACATATTAATTTACACAGAGATATTCTAGATATTATGCTAAGAGAATAAATTCTCTACCACCAGATATATATTTGTATAGACCAACATATGCGATCATTGGAATTACTTTATCTGACATTCGTCCATATACGTTCGTTCTGGGACTGAACGAAACTGAAGGCACAATTTGCATTAATCCATCTTAGGCAATTTCTACCTAGGATTAACAGAAAAGTCCTTGCATTTTACTCCGTCTTCCATTTGTCTTCATATAATCTAATTCGCAAAGCTACTGCCAATACGGAGTGGTTCTCAAATATTAATCCAACCGGTCTCTCCATATTGACAACGATATTGGCCAGTACTTCGATTGTTGGTTATTTAACTATCGAAGAAAAACAAATATTCATCCAAAGCATCAAAAAATCACTGGGCCCCTTAATTAAAATTTCATTAATTAAATTACTTCTCCATTTCCTTATCAATATTTGCTAACCCAATATTTTGAACAACCATCTGGGCCTCTTATGCTATTTGGAAAACATTTTCGTATATCACCTTCTTTTATTTTCTATAGTTAGAAAATATCTTCTATTTATAATTGGAAAACATTCCAATCACTTATCTCTTTCCTGAAATCATTAATTTTTATACTTAGGAAATATTTATTATCATATTTCCAAAATTCCACTTACTTAGGTAAAAACGTGTGTTGTTTAAAACATCTTTACAACAGCCCAAAATACTGCATTTAACTAAATCTTATTTAAACATTTGATCTTCGAGACTGAATCTTTCTATTTATCGGAGTAACAACCCGTAAAATCTGAACCAATTTAAAAATTTTAAATTGGAGATTTTAGTGGATTTTAAATATTTAAAATAAATATTTTAAATAATAGTGATGAGAAGTGTATTTGAATCGATGTTTGAAAATAAATATAATTAATTTTAATTATAAACAAGGCCTGAAATGGCGCGGTAGTTTCAAAATTTGAATTCAAACGTTGACTGACTGTACCGGGTGTAAAATAAATCAGATTTTAGTGAAATATACTTATATAAATATATATATATATACGCCCCTCGTCCACAAACCATGGACGATATTTATTGGTTGTGATTGGTGTGAAAATTGGTTGGTAGCGAATGGTTGATTAGAATTGTTTGTGGTTGAAATTGATTGATTGTGGTTGAAAAATACCCGTTTGTGGTTGAGAATTTGGTTGAAACCACATAGGATTAGTTTGTGGAAAAGAAAAATATAAACATGCCGCCTGCTTGCGAACTAAATGCATGAAATCCCCATTGTCAAAAGCTGCGAGGCTTTAAGGTAGAGCGAGGAGCCGTACTAGGGACGACCCCAGTTTTAACTACCTTGCCGTTATGCTGTCGAAATTTTGAATAATATTCATGTGTTAGAATTATTTTCATGTGTTGAAACCGCATTCATGTGTTGAATAGAAATTCATTCGTTGAATAGAAATTCATGTGTTGAATGGTATTCGTGTTTTAAATAAATTGCTTTAACAATAAAAATCACATTTTTATTATATATACGAACTATAGAAAACATTCATGTGTTGAATAGAAATTCATTCGTGGAATAGAAATTCATGTGTTGAATGGTATTCGTGTTTTAAATAAATTGCTTTAACCATAAAAATCACATTTTTATTATATATACGAACTATAGAAAACATTCATGTGTTGAATAGAAATTCATTCGTTGAATAGAAATTTATGTGTTGAATGGTATTCGTGTTTTAAATAAATTGCTTTAATAATAAAAATCACATTTTTATTATATATACGAACTATAGAAAACATTCATGTATTGAATAGAAATTCATTCGTTGAATAGAAATTCATGTGTTGAATGGTATTCGTGTTTTAAATAAATTGCTTTAACAATAAAAATCACATTTTTATTATATATACGAACTATAGAAAACATTCATGTGTTGAATAGAAATTCATGTGTTGAATGGTATTCGTGTTTGAAATAAATTGTTTTATAATAAAAATCATATTTTTATCATCTATATGAACTATATAAAATAGTCGTGTTCTGAAATAAATTGTTTTGCAATAAAAATCACATTTTTATTATATACATGAAGTGTTAAAAATAGTGAAGTGTTGAAATAAATGTCTGTTGGATAAAAACATCATTTTTATCAAATGTATGAAAAGAATATGGTTTTGAAATCGAAGAATAGATTATATTTATATTTATATATATATATAATTAAAATAAATCGAATAACGAAGTTGCAGTTCGTGTTTTGAAACCGTGATTTCAAACGATTAGTGCGGGAGATCCGACCATTGAATTTTCCCGAAACCGAAACCGTTGGGTTCGCTTTGGAAATATCTTTCCAACGACCCTAACTTTGTAAAGATCCAACGGTTGGATTGTCTGGAATGTTTAATTCAAATCTGAAGAAAAATAGCGCCAGAATCGATTATATTTATATATATATATATATATATATATATAATTAAATTAAATCGAATAACGACGCTGCAGTTCGTATTTTGAAATCGAAACTTCAAACGAGTGCACCGGGAGATCCGACCGTCGGATTTCCCCAAAACTGAAACCGTTGCATTCGTTTTGAAAAGATCTTTCTAATGATATAAAATTTGTGATGATCCAATGGTTTGATTTGCAGATATGTGTAAATCAAATCTGAAGAAAAACAGCGCCACGGCTGCGTTATGGCCTGAAGCGTCGTTTGAATAAATTGGCTATTTTTAAATAAATAAAAATAGTGATAAATCGTTATAAAATATTATAAATGATATGGAATGGGAAATTTAGAAACTAACTGAAGGTTAGCTAAGTCGAATGGTTTCCTGGGTTTTGATCTGATGTTGGTTTCGGCCTTCGGGGTTAATATTTGGGAAATCGTTCTCTTACTGATTTACGGTTAGTGACTGATGAATTGGAATAAGGCGTATGTTGTGTTTGTGTAGCACTTGTTTATTATATACGCGAGTTGCTCAGAAAGATCGAGTCTATCCCATTCTGAATAACTGAATCGACGATAAGAAGTCGATGATGAAGACGGTGATTGAAGACCGGAGATCTTCACCTCAGTTGGATGATAACTGATGGCCTGATTGGGAGGCATCCCAAAATATGGATAATGAGTGATGATCATCCAGACGTATGTGGAGATCGATGGGTATGCGAGGTATATAGTGCCTCCGGTTTCGTTCAGACCTAGAACGGACTTGTAAATGGACCGTGTGCCTGACATTGGAATTCATTCTGTGTGATTGATAGCCATCAGTTGCATGGTGCGAATTGCATGTGTGGCATGCTAAGATGCAGTGATCAAGGCTTCTATTGAAAAGCAAAGTCTTGTGATTGATGATCAAAGCACGGCCTGTGTGGCATAGCTTTGTGTATAACGCGAATTCGCGAGCCTCACACCCCGGTATAAATCAGAAACAGGAGAGGACTTCAGGGATGGAATGCGTTTCCTTCTAGCTAGAGGTGGTGTCAGTGCTTAAACTGGCTGGCATATATATTATTTTCACCTGTGTGGTTATTGCTGTTGCGAGGCGCCTCGGTTATATCGGTCGATCCGGGACCGATGGAGTCATTCGTTGGCTCATTTACGCCCCAAAGGGCGGGGAGACGCATTGTTCAGGCACTATAATCCACTCCGTGTGGACCGGCCCTGTCGCTTCAAGGCGCAGTTGCAGCTGTTCCAGAGACATGGGCTAGATTGTCTCGAAGTCGGTAAGGACTATCTTTTGCCTTGGTTCATGACGGAAATCCAATTTCCAAATACGTGATTGTGCGGTTTTGATTGTATACCTATATATGGCGACATGATATATGGTACCCATGCCGTCTATGATTGATATTTATGATTTGACATTGTTTTTGAAACATATAAACACTAGTAATAATATCAAATTCTTTTGTTTTATTCGTATCAAGCATATTTTGGCCATTGTAAGGTAAAACTCTATCCTCCGGCTTGCGTTGCATTGTGTGATGGGAACTGAGTCTTATAATGGCTTCATTTTTATAAAAAGCATTGCGATGTTTAAAAGATTTACTGTTTTAAAGCACTGGCAATCCAAAAGAGTAAACCCGTTCCGCGAAAGTGGTGTGGTCCTGTGATTAGCCATATTATAAAATGTGTTAAGTAGACTTCTCATTTCAGTCCCATGACTGACTCGTAGTTTGTTTCACTTGCAAACTCGGGTGCCCCTTTTTCTATACGGGCAGCCTTGTATTCAAGTTTTTAGCAGGCTCTTTCTGGATAGCTGGAGCTGAAGATGGATTCTATCATTTATCTTTTTATGCTGTTTAGCTCTTATTGTACATATTATGTTTGTTTTCCACTGTAGACATTTATGTATAGCTGGACTGTATTTGTACTAAGTATGATCCTGTATACTGCGTAACTCTGATGATTATGTTTATCCAGTGTATTATTTGTACATTATCTAGTGTATTTATTCATTTTTGTTCTGCTTTTATCTGTTTATGTGCTATATTCCAAAGATTACCCTTGCCACCGTCAGTACGGGGTTTGGGGTCGTCATAATCGGTTAATAATGAAGTCAATCAAGTTGGGGTATAACTACCTCTCAGACCTTGACTGAATAACATTCTTAACTTGAAAACGGACAAGACTACTTATCTCAAATATCAACATCATATAAAACCAATTATCCATTTTTTTAACATTTAAAAGTTTCTCTTCCTATTCTTACCAGATTTAAATTTATAGATTTTCTTTTGTTTATAATATTCTATTTCAAGTTCGTTTCCTTATTGAATTCTATATATATTGATTTCGAGTTATCAATTTTTCTTAAACATATTCAAACTCCCGAAATATTCAGAAAATTTCGCCAGCACCTCCTTTGTATGGCTCAATAGCTCTAACCTCAACTCGCTTCTCTAGGCCCTTTCCCAAAAAGAAAATCAAAAAGCCAAGCGGCTTGCCCAATAGGTTCATAACATCTCATATGGAAATTAAACGTGTACCTTTTTGTCGGGCACTGTAACGCCCGGCCCCTAGACCCATGCTAACCAAGAGCAACACTAAGTATAACTGTCGGAAAGCATGGAGAATGGGATCGATAGGGCTAAATTCTATACTCATTCCCTTGAACGAACACTGGCACGAGAATTTAAAACTTTTCAACTTACCCTTTGTGCTCAGTATAAATTCAAAGCAATGGTATAAGAAAATTTCCCAAGATACATAGTATAAAATATAATAGAATCAAGCCAAGCACAATGGCAACAGCAGAAAACATAATACATATCATAATAGAGATGTCTGGATACATAGTCCATAATACATGATATCAATTCCCAAAATACATAATAGTGTGCATACCATAATACTATTAGCTACTGATAGTTTGAAGCTGCATAGTCCAAAACCCCAAAATGTGGAAAAAGATAAGAATGCTGTTGCAGTCCATGCAACCTAACCTACATACAATCCTCAACCTGACCCGAGGATTGTAAAAACAAATCACACGGGTCAAACTATTTCTAGTGTGACTGAAGTAAGTATCTATGGACATCGAAATTTGATAACAAAAGTAAATGATGCCACATGTATAAGTCAACATGAGGCGTATGAATGTTACAATATATGAACAGTTTAGCATAATTATCGCATTGAATAAACCATAATCTCAGGCATCGGTATTGTATGTAACTCAATACAATACCCAAACAATTATCATATGTAAAGCAATATAATAATACAAAAAGGTAATATTAAAAGGCATAGGTATTGTATGTAACTCAATACAATACCAAAACAATTATCATATGTAAAGCAATATGATGATATAAAAAGCAAGATAAAAAGACATTGGTATTGTATGTAACCCAATACAATACCAAAACAATTATCATATGTAAAGCAATATGATAATATAAAAAGCAAGATCAAAAGGGCATATGTATTGTATATAACTCAATACAGTACCAAAACAATTATCATATATAAAACAATATGATAATATAATAATTAAATGTTGGTTAAAATACTTAGTTTCCAAATTAACTTGGGTAATACCCAACATTATTCAAACAAATAATAAGGTAATAAAGAAATATTGGAACTACGGGATAAATATAATATGACTCATAACAGATACCAAATAAATAAACACCAGTATTGTAAAATCACAGTGGTAGAGCTCTAGCGCGCACCGAGACATCAGCGCCATAACTTACTCATAATGCCATAACAACACCTGGCGATCAACCCAGGATAACTAAGACGGTCTAAGGCGAAGGCCGTATGCTACCCGTTCACGGCACTACATGTGGACCCCCTACGCCTCCATCTGATGTAGTCTGTGACCCGCCGATCGGGAATCCTGATCAAAACAGCAAAATTGCCCAATGTAGCAGACCGTTTGACCTTTGGTGGTAGATGGGCGAGATTTAAAACCACCGATTCAGGTAGCGAACCTGAATCAGGTCGACCAAGATGGAGTTTTGGTCCATTGATGTAACGATAACGGATTTCGCCTAGGCCTAATCGATCGCTAAATCAACCAAGACCGTTCGAATCCCGCATACGCTAACTCTAGGCATACAACACATCAGAACAAATAACATCAGGCTTTTATAAACATTATACTAATGTTACATCAGAGTACATAATATCAGAGTACATCGAATATAATACATCAGAAGATAATTTACAATAAATTTAATACAGTGCAGCGGAACAAATAAACCAACACAGCGGAAGACTATCAATGCTCTGGACACAGCTTTAAGCTTCAATCCAGAATCCTGCCCAATAAATAAATATCTGCAAAACAAGCCACTCGACTTCCCGTGTGGAAAATAAGGGCACCCAAGTTTGAAAATGAAACAAACTATGGGTCAGTCATGGGACTGGTATGAGAAATCTTACCTAACTTATTTAATAACAAGGCTAATCACATGACCATGCCGCTAACGTGGAACGGGTTTACTCCATTGGATTGTCAGTGCATAAACAGCAACCGTAAATAAACTTATGGATCTACAATTTATCATACAACACGCAATTTTTTCCAATCTACCCATTTAGGCTTAATCCCTAAACTTAGATTTCAAAATCCAATTCTCTTTACAGAAATTATTTCTTTGGACTTTATTTCCCGATTTCTTTTATTTCAAATCATTTGAAATACATATTTAGCTTTTTTAATAAAGTAGATTTCACTTCGGGATCTCAAAAACAAAACATTTGGAAATATGAATTCAAAACGTAACAATATATACAAACAAGTATGCAACCAAACATCGGTCAAGTTCCCTCAGACAAGGTTGTACGCGCCCTAACCACTATATATATGTGCACCTAATGGCTACACTAACGATGCACTATCCCACCTATAGGGGAAAACATAAACCGTCCTCCACTTTTAGTCACACTCGGGTCACCCGATATCTAGCCACATACTTGCTAAATCATTTTATATCCTAAAGTAGGGAAAATCATTTCACAACATAATAATCACAAGTACTTTCAAATCTATATAGATTTCCACTTCCAAACATTTTGAAATTATCGGGTATAGCCCTCGAAATCCTTTCTGTTTTATAAAACAATTTATAAAACGTTCCCTGTCCAAAATCGGGAATACTATTCTTTTGACTTAAGAAATCTCATTTCGAAATCATTTATTAAATTTTGAAATAAACAACATCACTAAACACCTTATAGTCAAATCGTGAAGTGTTCCACAAGGTGTTAGCGCATAGATATTTTTACCCAACCCAATGCTAAATGTAAAAGCATAATTTTGCTCATAAACTGGTCGAGCATAATCCAAACAGTCAATCAATCACAATTTATATCAGCAACTAAGTGTATTTGGTTCAATCATATTTTATGTTACAATAAAAGAGTATTTTATCGTCTACCCATTTTCTACATTTCATATGCATACAATAAAAAGAATATTTTATTTTCTATACAATTTCTACATTTCATATGCATACAATAAAAAGAATATTTTATTGTTTGCAATTCCTATGTTCATATGACAAATAAAAAGAAATTTTATTTGTGTAACACTTTCTATGTTTTCAACGACAAATAAAAAGAGTATTTTATTTGTATACACAATTCTATCTTTCTAATGACAAATAAAAAGAGTATTTTATTTGCAAACATATTTTCTACTTTTCTAATGGCAAATAAAAAGAAGTATTTTATTTGTATACATGTTTTCTAATTTTCTAATAACAAATAAAAAGAAAATTTTATTTGCATAACAATTACACTGTTCTTAATGACAAATAAAAAAATGTTCTATTTGTGTAACAATTACAATGTCTCTTTGACAAATTAAAAAAATTATTTGTCTAACACTTATAATGTCTCAAAAGACAACTAAAAAAGAATATTTTATTTGTCTAACAATTACAATGTTTCTAACGACAAATAAAAAGAATATTTTATTTGTCTAACAATTACAATGTTTCTAATGAAAAATAAAAAAAGAATATTTATTTGCATAACCAATTCAATGTGGCTAATGACAAATAAAAAGATTATTTTATTTGCATAACCAATTCTATGTTTCTAATGATAAATAAAAAAATTATTTTATTTGCATAACTAATTCTATGTCTCTAATGACAAATAAAAAGATTATTTTATTTTCATAACATTTTCTAAGTTGCTAATGACAAATAAAAAGATTATTTTATTTGCATAACATTTTCTATACTTCTAGTGTCAAATAAAAAGAATAATTTATTTACATACAAATTTCCTATATTTAATACAACAAATAAAAATGAATATTTATTTGTACACAAATTTCTATATTTAATATGACAAATAAAAATGAATATTTATTTGTACACAAATTTCTATCTTTAATATGACAAATAAAGATGAATATTTATTACTGGTACACAAATTTCTAACTTTAACATGACAAATAAAAATGAACATTTATTTGTACACAATTTCAATATTTAACATGTCAAATAAAAATGAATATTTTTATTTGTATACAATTTCCATATTTAAAAATGACAAATAAAAATGAATATTTTTATTTGACAACAATTTCAATATTTAACAATGACAAATAAAAAAATGAATATTTTTATTTGACAACAATTTCAATATTTAACAATGACAAATAAAAATAAATATTTTTTTTTGACAACGATTTCAATATTTAACAATGACAAATAAAAATGAATATTTTTATTTGACAACAATTTCAATATTTAACAATGACAAATAAAAAATGAATATTTTTATTTGATAGCAATTCAATATTTAACAATGACAAATAAAAATGAATATTTATTTTTGATAATAATTTCAACATTTAATAATGACAAATAAAAATGAATATTTTTATTTGACAATAATTTCAATATTTAACAATGACAAATAAAAATGAATATTTTTATTTGACAACAATTTCAAATCAAATCACGTACAATACACAACTGAATCTTAACGGCGGATATATAAAAATTTCCAACAATAAATTTTAATTTTTAAATAAGAAATATCACCTTGATCGGTTAATAATGATGGTTTTAATAAAATTAAACTTGTGTTTAATTTTATCAAAAAAAATCCAACAATGTCTGTTTCAGTTTTGCTTTGCTCATGTCGTAGTGCTCTTCAAGGCAGTTCCAACGAGCCCGGGTTTGCCCAACTCCGTGCTCGCACGAAAAAGATATGGCCAATTTCTTTTTAATTACATTAATTATATAATTAACAAAATTAATTACACTATAACCTTTTTATAACATTTGAAAGTGTTGTCGTCCATCTTTGTTTTCATCGATCTGGAAACCCATTGATTCCCAACCGTTGACCGACCTCCGCCGCCACCAGACATCACCATACCACGATCCATCGCCACCATGTGAACCCCCTGCGCGTCGCCTCTCTCCCGTATCCACCATGATCAACTCGCAGGTCCTACGCTTCCTGAAAGCCACCTCGAACGGATCGACTTTCAGACGAGATTTCGCTTCAATTATTGCATGATTTTCGATCGCCACCGTTCAGAATGTAGATCTAAAGATGTTAATCGATTTTTGTTTTAGGAATTTCGAATTATTTTGAATCGATTTGGGGAAATTTACGATCTAAAACAGGACGATTTGATGCATCCATTTCACTTCAGGCGGCGCTGAATAATAGGTTAGGGTTTCGGAGAAAAGGGCTACTTATATATTTTATTAATAATAATTAATTAATTTAATTCTAAAAAGTGAATTTCGCATCCGAACACTAATTCAAACCCAACGACTATCGCCTCTAGCCAAATACCCCCATTCTGGACATAATGGAATATGTTTCGTAGGACCATTTGACTGTTTCAGCCAGTTATTCTCAAAATTAAAATATAAAACATTTAATTTTAAATTTGAACTTACATTTTAATTTACCGGGCCACATACTGGTTCCAAAAAATCTAAAAAAAATACATCTAGCTATGTTTTGATGATACGGTCCCAACAAAATTAATTTCATCAAATTTCGAGATCGTTTGAAAAATGTTCATTTTCTAGCCGATCCAATTCAACTGAAATTGACAAAACACGTTTTCTTTTGCCATGCTCACATTTTAATTCCAAAAATTATGAAAACTAGAATCTAGCAATAATTTGACATTCTGGATCCAACCAAAGTGGTTTCATCGAAAACGGCAGTCATTTGCAAAATGGCTATTTTCAAATACTATATAATATATTAAATTCCATAGCGACTATTCTGAATATTTAAATGGCCATAACTTTTTGTTCCCGCTATGAAATTTCAATTTTTCAGATCCGTTAGAAAGATATAATTAAACAGATTTAAGTATTTTTGGTTTTACTGAAATCTGATTTATTTTGAATCTTATAGATTCAGTCAAAGTTCAAATTCAAATTTTCAAACTACCGCGCCATTTCAGGCTCGTTATATAATTAAAATTAATTTATCCGTTCTAACTTTGATTTAAAATAAATTTTAGTCATTATTATTTAAAATAAATCATTATAAATATCCAAAATCTATTAAAACAGTTAAAATAAAATTTTTAAATTGGTTCCAATATTATGGGTTGTTACAATTGGTACAAAAGAGTCCAATCTATCCCAATCCCAAAATTAAAAACTTTTAATATATTATTTTGTGAATTCATGCCTTAAAAATTCATAGTGTTTATAACACCAAAACACTATATAAAATCAATCATGGCAACATTCATAAAAGTAATTTTATAAAAACCCAGTATACCTTCCAAAATGGTTAACAACACATGTGCATAGATTGTTAATCTTCCGTTTCACTCTAATGCACAAGTACCCCATAATACTTATGTATTATAACGAAACATAGGCATTGTTTAGCATGTTAAATTTAACTGAAATTAACAAAATTATTCGACTCTTTGATTTGTACATAATACTATTATTTTCGCTTGTAGAAAAATTTGCTTTCAAATTTTTTTTTAAAGAAAACAATAATTTTCAAACATATAAGTAATTTAAACCAAAGTATAATTTTAAGTTTATTTTATTTTGGGGTCAGGTCCGCCCTCAATTGAGCGGGTAGGCCAGCCAAGACTGGTCTACCAACCAGCCCAGGCTAGACCCCAACAGGGCTCCCAGGCCGGCCCAGGCCGGGCTGCCTGGGAAGCCCCCTTGGGCTATCTGACCGTCCCAGGCTGGGCCGCCTGGGAAGCCCCACTGGGCTGCCAGGCCAGCCCAAAGCGGGCTGCCAGGACAGCCCAGGCCGGGCCGCCTTGGCAGCATGCCAGGGCTGCCAGGCCGGCCGAGGCCAGGCCGCCTGGGCAGCCCTTGTGGGCTGCCTGCGTAGCTCGTTCTGGGCTGCAAACGTAGCCTGGAACTGGACTGCCTGTGCAGTCCAGAACTGGACTACTGCTATAGTTCCTCCAACCGGCTGGAAAAAAAACTCTTTTTTTAGCAATTTTTTTTTCTTTTCAATAATCATCTAAATGTTCGTGATTGAGTCAATTATACATATAACTTGCATGCAATAAAATTACATGCATGCAACGACTATGAGGCAATGAAACATATACCTTGCATGCGATAAAAATTACATGCACGCAATATACATGAGGCAATAAAATATACAACTTGCATGCAGTAAAAGTTGTATGCATGCAACCAATTTTAAGGTATAATGCCTTCAGTTTTGCAAGACTACCACAAATCTATTTCAAATCTAATCTAATTGTCCAAACATACAATAGTAAATCATACATAGGGGAAGGAGCTAACTTACAATCAAAATTTCATCTTTAACCCATCATGCATACACGATCCATGATTTAAAGAGGAAAAAGGTGGAAACTTCACTCACCTACAACTCCAAAAAGCAATCTTTCAGCTCTGAAACCACTAGCTTTGATTGCTCTCAAGGCCCTTTTCAATTATCAATAGAAAATTAAAACCCTAAATAATGATTCATGGAAGAATAAAAGAAGAGGATAAGGTAGAATTGATTTAGGGATACTTACTTGAAGAATTGGGAATCTTACTTCAATCTTTGATTTCAAATTTCTAATCTTTATTTTGATTGGAATGAGAGGATTTGATTTTTTTTTCTCTGTGTTTTTGGATTGTAGTTTCTGAGATGGAGAAATACGTAGTGTAGTAATCGATGGATAAGGATGAGAAGGATTGATATTTTATCCCAAGGCCCCTCTCTAGATACTTCAACCAAGTCCCCCCCCCCTTAATTTTACTATTTCACCTTTCTTTTTATTTCTCTTGTGCAACATAATGATTATACTTTGTCTCATTAGGAGATATTTTTGTTTTCCTCCTTTATTTAATTTGTTTCTAGAGTTTTCATCAAAATCTCTTTATAAAATGCATACTTACTTTTATTTTATTTATATTATTTTTTCCTTTTAAATTAGTATAAAAGTTCTTTCTCTCCTTCTTTTTTTCCCAAATGCACTCTTGAAAACTAACGCACACAAAAATAGTATGTTGTTTAAACTTCTCATACATAAATGTAAAACTTCATTATAATCATAAAAAAATATTTTTAATTAAAATTTCCCGCTATTTTTTTAAATTGTTATTTAATCAAAAACAATAAACTTCACCATTGTTACAACAAAACGTGCAACATTTTACATCAACTACATACACAAAATAATTCATAACACATGTATTTTCCTCTCATCCAAAATATATGTTTCACTTTTATTTATTTATTCATTCATTGTTATATATTTATATATATTATTATTTTCTAAATTGACAAATCAGTTAGTTGATTCCCAATTCAATATCTCTAAGAAAAGTGGGTTGTTATAGACTTCCCCCCTTACAAAAATTGTGTCCTCGCAATTTCTACATAAGGGATACATCTATAACTAAATTATAGATTCCACTCAAAATAATAGGACATACCTTACTCAACCACCAAACAATTTTGGATAATGCCTCTGCATCGACTTTTGTGTTTCCCAAGTGCAGTCCTTTGGATTACTTGACCATTGCACCTTGACTAAAGGAACCACTTTACTACGCAGGTTCTTCATCTCAGAGGCAATAATATGAATAGGCTCTCGAGTAAAAGTCATATTAGGAGCGATCTCAAGCTGCTGCAACTGCCTCGGCCCAATCACCTCTTCGGAATCCCTTAAACACTTTCTCAAGTGAGACACATGGAAGACATTGTGCACACTCGATAAGTGTTCGGGTAAGGCAACTCTATAGGCAAGTTTTCCAATTCGCTCCACAATAGGATAAGGGCTAACAAATCTCGGAGCAAGCTTATCGTCTACTGAACCTCATTACTCCTTTTAAAGGAGTGACCTTCACGAATACACGATCCCCAACACTAAACTCCAAGTCCTTTCTTCGTAGATCTGCATAGGACTTTTGTCTATCCTGTTCCTTCTTCATCCTTCTTCTGATCAGGTCCACCTTCTTAGAAGCTTCACGCACAGTGTCTGGACCAAGCACCAACCTATCCCCAGTCTCAAGCCAGCATACAGGGGTTCTACAGGGTCTTCCATACAATGCTTAAACTGGAGCCATGGCTATATTGGATTGGAAGTTATTATTATATGCAAACTCGACCAAGTATAGGTGGTCCTCCCAAGACCCACCAAAATCAAGAATACAAGAATGCAACAAATCCTCCAATATCTTGTTAACCCGCTCAGTTTTCCCATTGGATTGAGGATGATATGTTGAGCTGATATTCAGCTTCGTGCCCAAAGCATACTGTAAGCTTCTCCAGATTCCACTAGTAAATAATGGATCCTTATCACAAACTATAGCACTAGGTACACCATGGAGATGAAAAACTTCCATCACATATAGCTTTGCTAAATAAGGAGCAGTCCTTTTTGACTTGATTGGGATAAAATGGGAGGATTTAGTCAAAAGATCCACCACCACCCATATGCTATCATGCCCTTGCTTCGACCTTGGCAATCCATCAATAAAGTCCATGGACACCTAAGCAAAGCATTAATATTAATAGCACTACACCGAAGGATCTATGTATAAATGAACAATTTAGAATCTTAAACTCACTTATACCTGATTCCATTTCCATAGCGGAATCTCCAATAGCTGAACAAGACTGCTAGGCTTTTGGTGCTCGCACTTCACCAATTGGTAGGTAATACAATTCTTCACATACTTGCATATATCGCGCTTCATACCTTCCCAGTATTATAGACGTCTCATGTCCATATACATCTTACTGCCACCTGGGTGAATAGTATATCGCGAACTATGGCAATCACTCATCACCTCATGCCTAAGACTCGCAGCACTAGGTACAAATATCCTACCCTTCTTCCTTAAAATCCTTGAGCATCCAACTCAAAACCTTTCAAATCTTCAGCATTCTCACCAATCTTTAGCCAATGAATACGCTCTAAAGCAGTGGGATCTTCCATCAACATGAGCAATCCTATCCATAAGGCTCGGTCTCATAACCCCTTCCAGAGCAAAGAGTGGGCATATTACAATAGATTCACTAGAAGCCAACACCTCCAAGTCTCGCCATTCAGCTATCATCATCGATAACACTGCCTGGTGCTTATGGCTAAGAGCATCTGCTACACGATTACCTTTTCAAGGTGTATACTGAATATCAAAATCATATGCTGCCAAAAAGTCCAACCATCTTTGCTGGCACATATTCAGTTCCTTTTGAGTAAAGAGGTATTTCAAGGACTTATGGTCAATATAAAGGACAAAACTCTCACCCATAAGATAATGTCGCCATAGCTTCAAAGCAAAGACTACCGCTGCTAGCTCTAAATCATGAACAACATATCTAACCTTATTGGGTCTTAATTGTCTAGATGCATAAGCCATGACTCTTCCTTTCTGCATAAGCACAGCACCCAGTCCAGACCCACAAGCATCAGTATACACCACAAGATCTTGATTACCTTCTGGAATCACCAAAACTGGTGCATTAGTGAGCATCTCCTTCAACTTAGAGAAAGCTTCTTCACACTTATCTGTCCACTCAAACTTTACACCCTTCTTCATCAGCCTTGTCAAAGGAGTGACAATCTTTGAAAAATCTTTAACAAAGCAATGATAATATCCTGCAAGACCGAGAAAGCTTCGAATCTCCATAATGGTCTCGGGCCTTTTCCAATTCGGTATTGCTTCTATCTTAGAAGGATCCACAGCTAGACCAGCTTCGGATATAATATGGCCCAAGAACTTTACCTCCTTCTTCCAAAAGTGGCAATTGGAAAACTTTGCTATCAGCTTATGTTCCCTCAAATTTTCCAAAACAATCCTCAAATGACCTTCATGCTCTTGCTCAGACTTGGAATATACTAATATATCATCAATGAAGACCAAGACAAATCTATCAAGATAACTCCGGTATACTCTATTCATCAGGTCTACAAAGTATGCAGGAGCATTCGTAAGCCCAAACGGCATCACTAACCATTCATAAGAGCCATAACGAGTGCGAAAGGCAGTGAGAGGAATGTTGTCTTCTGCTACTCGCAAAGATGGAATCCACTGGCTAAGTCGAGCTGGAAAAAAGTTTTGATCCACTTAAGTGATCAAAAAGATCATCAATACGAGGTAGTGGATACTTATTCTTTACAGTCAGCTCATTAAGCTTTCTATAATCAATGCACAAGAAGAGAGAGCCATCAGCCTTCTTTACAGAGACTACATCAGCTCCCCAAGGAGAGCTACCTGATCGGATGAACTGCTTCCCCTCCAATTCAGTCAACTGCTTCCGAAGCTCCTCCATCTCAACACGAGGCATATGATTAGGAGCTCTACTGACTGGTTGGGCTCCAGGGATAAGATCTATGTGAAACTCCACAGCCCTCTTAGGCGGTAAGCCAGGAACAGGCTCGAACACATCACCAAAATCCCTAACAACAGGAACTCTGGCAATCTCATCATCTTCTCATGACTCAATGGAATAGAGCGAACCATGAGCATTGGGGCCTTTCATATCAAGTGTTATATTAACGATCCCTTTGAAAGATGGATGTCTCAAGGTAACAACTCTGTCTAGGCAAGAAAGATGAGCCTCATATCGCTCCAACCAATCCATCTCCAAGATAATATCAAAGCCGAGATACTCAAACACGTGCAAATCACATGAGAAAGGAAGTCCACCCAAGAAGAGCTCAAGATTCTTGCACAACATTCCAAGTGTTGCTGACCCACCAATGGGATTCACAACCCTTAAAGAGGTAACAAGATAAACTACTTCCAAAGCGTATCTATCAACTAAATATTTAGAGATAAAATAGTGTGATGCACCAGTGTCAAAAAGTATGCAAACGAATGTATCTCTAAATGGGGTTGTACCTTCCATTACTTGCTTTGCCTTCCTTTGGCTCGGGCCTGGATCTCCCTCTATCACGTGAAGCCTAGCTGCTTGCTTCTTCTTCTTCGTGAGTTGCGGACAATCGCTCCTTAGGTGACCAATCTGGTGACACTCATAACACTCTCTTTGAGGACAAACATTAGCAAAATGCCCTTTGCTCCACACTTATAGCAATCCACTCCACCTTTACCTTGCTTTTGTGAGCCTGAAGCTTGTCCCTTCTTTTGCTTCTTTTGAGAATTCCGCTTCTTCTTAGGGAAAAATGGAGCTTTCCTCTCAGATGCATCATCATCTCTCTCATGATACAAATCTTCATGCCTCAAAGACAAATCAACAATCTCATCAAAAGTAGAGCGAAGCTGAGTCAAGAGCTATTCCCTCAGCTTCCTACGAAGGCCATCTACAAATTTCTGATTCTTTTTGAACTGGGTGTTGATATAATATGCACCATACTTAGAGAGGGAATTGAAGGTATTGACGTACTCCTAAACAGACATATCCCTCCGCTTAAGATTAATAAATCTACGAGTAAGGATGGCCTTCTCTTCCTCTGGAATGAATCTCAACTCAAATCGTTCCTTAAATCTTTCCCATGTAAGCTTTTCCTCTCCCCTCTCAGCATCCATAATATCAAACCAATCAGAGGCATTGCCTTGGAGGAAGCTAGAAGCAATCTCGACTTTTTGATGGTCAGTCACACCCATATGTCCAAAAACATGCTCACATGTCTTAAGCAGGCCTGAACTTCAACAACACCTCCTTTCCCAAGGAAAGGCTTCCCTCTAAAGCTCGTACAGTCCTTACACATACGAGCGAAATTAGCTCTAGGAGCAGCATTAGGCGCAGATGCAGCTTGTGGCATGTTCCGCATCAACTATAACCATAGCTCCATCGTCAAACGGGGAGGTCTTCCAGCTATCTTTCTCACTACTCTGCATAAAGTGAGAAATATCATTAAGCTGAAATTAAAACAATACTCACCCTAGAACATTTAAAGATTGGGGTTTTGGTTCAGGCATATACAACTATTATTATATGATAGAAGTGATACTATAAAATAAATAGACATGTATGATGTTTCTACTTTCTTGTGCTAATCTTTGTTCTAAATATATTTCGTACTATGTTAAACCTGGGCTCTGATACCAACGATGTAACATCCGGCCCCTAGACCCATGCTAACCAAGAGCAACACTAAGTATTACTGTCGAAAAGCATAGAGAATGAGACTCGATAAGGCTAAACGCTGTACTTATTCCCTTGAAGGAACACTGGAACGAGAATTTAAAACTTTCAACTTACCCTTTGTGCTCAGTATAAGTTCAAAGCAATGGTACAAGAAAATTTCTCAAGTTACATAGTACAAAATATAATAGAATCAAGCGCAGCACAATGACAACAGCAGAAAACATAATACATATCATAATAGATATGTTTGCATACATAGTCCATAATACATAATATCACATCCCAAAATACATAATAGTGTACATGTCATAATACTATTAGCTACTGATAGTCTAAAGTTGCATAGTCCAAAACCCAAAACGTGGAAAAAGATAAGAATGCTGCTACAGTCCACGCAACCTAACCTGCATACAATCCTCACCTTACTCAAGGATTATAAAAACAAATCACACGGGTCAGACTATTTCTACTGTGAGTGAAGAAAGTATCTATGGACATTGAAATTTGATAACAAAAGTAAATGATGCCACATGTATAAGTCAACATGAGGCGTACGAATGTTACAATATATGAACGGTTTAGCATAATTATCGCATTGAATAAGCCATAATCTCGTGCATCGGTATTGTATGTAACTCAATACAATACCCAAACAACTATCATATGTAAAGCAATATGATAATATAAAAAGGTAAGATTAAAAGACATAGGTATTGTATGTAACTCAATACAATACCAAAACAATAATCATATTTAAAGCAATATGATAATATAAAAAGCAAGATAAAAAAGGCATTGGTATTGTATGTAACACAATACAATACCAAAACAATTGTCATATCTAAAGCAATATGATAATATAAAAAGCAAGATGAAAAGGGCATAGGTATTGTATATAACTCAACACAATACCAAAACAATTATCATATATAAAACAATATGATAATATACTAATTAAACGTTGGTTAAAATACTTGGTTTCCAAATTAACTTGGGTAATACCCAACATTATTCAAACAAATAATAAGGTAATAAAGAATTATGGGAACTACGGGAAAGATATAATATAACTCATAACAAATACCAAATAAACAGACGCTAGTATTGTAAAATCACAGTGGTAGAGCACTAGCACGCGCAGAGACATCAGCACCGTAACTTACTCATAACGCCATAACAACACCTGGCGATCAACCCAGGATAACCAAGATGGACTAAGGCGAAGGCCGTATGCTATCTATTCACGGCACTACACGTGGGACCCCCATGCCTCCATCTGATGTAGTCCGTGACCCGCCGATCGGGAATCCCGATCAAAACAACAAAATTGCCTAATGTACCAGACCGTTTGACCTTTGGTGGTAGATAGGCAAAATTTAAAACCACTGATTCAGGTAGGGAACCTGAATCAGGTCGACCAAGATGGAGTTTTGGTCCATTGGCACACCAGAGTCCAATCTATCCCAATCCCAAAATTAAAGTTTTTTTAATATATTATTTTATAAATTCATGCCTTAAAAATTCATAGTGTTTATAACACTAAAACACTATATAAAACCAATCATGGCAACATTCATAAAAGTAAGTTTTATAAGACCTAGTATACCTTCCAAAAAGGTTAACAACACAGGTGCATAGATTGTTACTCTTCCGTTTCGCTCTAATAGACAAGTACCCCATAGTACTTATGTATTATAACGAAACATAGGCATTGTTTAGCATGTTAAATTTAATTGAAATTAACAAAATTATTTGACTATTTAATTTGTGCATAATAATATTATTTTTGCTTGTAGAAAATATATGCTTTCAAATTTTTTTTAAAGAAAACAATAATTTTCTAACATAAAACATACAAGTAATTTTAGACAAAAATATAATTTTAATTTTAATTTTTTTAGGAATGGGGTCGGCCCCAACTGAGCGGGCATGCCAGCCAGCCCAGGCTAGGCCCAACTGGGCTCCTTGGCCGGGCTACCTGGGCAGCCTTCCTAGGCTGTCAGGCTTGCCTAGGCCGGGCCGCCTGGGCAGCCCACCTGGGCTGCCGGTCCAGCCCAAGATAGGCCGCCTAGGCAGGCCTCTTGGGCTGCCAGGCCGGCCCAGGCCGGGCCACCTTAGCAGCACGCCTGGGCTACCAAACCGGCCCAGGCCAAGCCACCTGGGCAGCCCTTCTGGGCTGCCTACGCAGCCCGTTCTGGGTTTCCTTACAACCCGTTTGGGCTACCTTGCAGCCGATTTTGGGCTGCAAACGCAGCCCGAAACTGGACTGCCTGTGCAGTCCAGAACTGGACTGCTGCTGCATCTCCTCTCACCGACTGGAAAAAAAAACTCTTTTTGTTTTCAGCAATTTTTTTTTTAATAATCATCTAAATGTTCATGATTGAGGCAATTATACATATAACTTGCATGCGACAAAATTACATGCATGCAACAACTATGAGGCAACAAAACATATGCCTTGCATGCGATAAAAATTACATGCATGCAATATACATGAGGCAATAAAACATACATCTTGCATGCAGAAAAAGTCATATGCATGCAACCAATTTTAAGGTATAATGCCTTCAATTTTGCAATACTACCACAAATCTATTTCAAATCTAATCTAATTGTCCAAACATACCAATAGTAAATCATACATAGGGGAAGGAGCTAATTTACAATCAAAATTTCACCTTTAACCCATCATGCATACACGTTCCATGATTTAAAGAGGAAAAAAGTGGAAACTTCTCTCACCTATGTAACACCCCACGTCCATTAATGTCACTCACAAAGGAAATGCATTAACTTCCATGGAGGTTATAAGTGAATATAGAACAGAAAAATTACAACAAGACAGATAATAAATAGTACTTGGAAATCTAAAACTTCATTTTATTGCAGCGGAAATTAAACATGTTTGTTACATCATAAAACCATAGATCATAACCAAGTACAATATCCATCTTCATAAAAACAAAATACATAATCTCATTACATAAATAGCCATTAAAAAGATAACAAGCTGGACTTTACTTCAACGGTCCAAGCTTTCCAAAGAGAGATGAAGCAATTCAATCAAACTCCACTAGAGCTGGGCCCAACCTGAGGACCTGGAGGGGAAAAAAGGATAGAAATAAAGGGGGTCAGACATAAAGTCTGGCGAGTATGATAATTCTAACAATACTATTATCAAAATAACTAGACTAAGGCATAAGCTGGAAGACAAGTAAATGTCTATGAACTCTTTGGAAGATAAAGATAGCGTTTAAGATAACGTTAAAGATAACGGTAAAGGCACACCTAATTACTAACGAATGATTACTACACTGCACCACACCAGTCACCCTATTGTTTGATCCCACTTGCTTCACACAGAAACTTTATAAATAGCCTTACGTACCCCTAGCTGACTACATAGGTGTCGTCTGCCCCTATCTCCACTAGGTGTACCCCACTACCCACTTTCGATCGGCTCCCTACTCGCAGATACCCGTGCTGGCCCGACAGTGGGGTGTATCACTCCCCTAAAGTGGCAACCCGATACAACTTGAGAATGCACGGCTTATACCTACACGATGCAACAACGTCTTACCTACCATCCCGGGTCCACACACGCATACGAAACCCGTTGGACTTGCGTTGCCACCGCTCCCCGTTTTGGCCTCTTACAGTCGAACCCAGCATGCGTGTCCCGTCCTCGACTTGGGTCGAGCCCACAAAGATACGTTTGGGATATTGGTCGAAATGGGCCCCCACAAGCTACCCACCTAAGCTTGTCACTAGTATATCCCACTTAACCCTCTTAGTCATGTTCATTTACATGTGTGTTTGGTTAAGTCTTACTAATCGTATTTCACATGCCACTAAGGGCACCCCCTAGATTCCTCATGCCACCCAAGGCACCTACTTAACCCCCATGTCCCACCTTATATGTTTATCTGGTTAAGTATTTCTTAATTCATTAAGGCCATAACCTCATAAAGACCTCTCACATTAGACTGGCATTTATGGCAGCTGGATTTGTCGGGCGGGTCCGGGCAGTCTTACACCATAAAAGAGTCTAACCTCGTGTCTTTACAACCGTTATGCTTTAGTTTAGGCCTAGGACCTCTCACATTGGGCTGACATTTGTGACCACTGGATTTGCCGGGCGGGTCCGGGCAGGTTTACGTCACAAACGAGTCCAACCTCGTGTCCTAAGCATTGATTAACACTTAAAATCTTTTACCCCTGTTTTAATAATTCCCTATTCAAATTATTAATTAAGTCAACTTTAAATGATGTCCATAATTGACTCAATTATGGCCATCCACTTATGGCATGCAAAATCATATCAATTGCACCCCAACTTTTTAATATTAAATCCTTAATATTACCCCTACCCCACGTTTATACGTTCGCTTATTCAACGCATAATATAGGCTAGACTTGTATAGTCTAACACCTAGCACAAAGATAAATTATCACAACATATAGACAATTAAAATAAATCTAATCATAATAGGGGTGAAACTTGCATAAACTACACATGTTAAGGATCAAAATGTGTCAACTTGTTAAATGTCTCAATTTATATGATATGATCATAGCCCAAATCTATACATAAACTTGCATATGGGGTTTTTAGGCAACATAATGATGGTGTGAACTAGCATAGGATATCACATATGTCATAGCATAATTCTAGATGTCATAATAGATGTCTTGGCATATGTTCATAACTTTTCTAATCAATCTAACTTGCATATGTGACTTGTCATATAGATCAACATAACCCAAACATGATGATTTAATTAATATGAACTAACTAGCATAGATGGTAACATCATGGCCTTTTTAACATGTATGATTCATCACAACTTTGCATAGAAACTTTCAACATACATAACATCATCATAGCATGATTTACAACATATAAGATATCATCATCACATAACATTGGATTTACAATATACATGATAGCAAAAGGGGTTTACAACAACATATATGATAATTCACATCATCTACTCATAATCCATTCATAACTCAACCTAATTAAAATGATAATAATCTTGTTAAGATCATCATACTCACAATTTAGAGAAGAAAAGAGAGAGTTTTGCTTTGCTTTAGGGTTGAGAGAATTAGAATTGAATTTGCTTTTCTTCTTTCTTAGTTGGCGGCGGCTCCATTGATTTCCATGGCGACGGTAACTATTCTATTTTAATTAGGTTTAGGGTTAGCATTAGGATGTATTTATAGGTGTAGGAAGTTATTTAGGACCATTAGATTAACCCTGAACCATGAGAACCAATCAAATGCAAAATTTTCATTTGAGCGAATCGGCCCACGGGTTGACAGCCAAACACCCTGGATTAACCCCTAGTCGACCCAGCAGGGCTCGGGTCGACCTCTAAAATGGGTCGGTTTGGGTATTACCCCTCCCAATTCGCTGTTTTGAACTTTTTCGCATATTTATTTATTTAATTTTTGATTTATATATATATCAATATATATATATTTCTCTGCGCAATCCATTTCACTTAATTCTTTTCTAAAAATTAAGTATACTTTAATTTGTGAATTTTAATGTTATAAAATTACGGGGTGTTACATTCTCCCCTCCTTAAAGGATTTCGTCCCCGAAATCTCCAAGTCAAGAAGAATGTATATCCTACCATCTAATCATCCATCTACTCAACCATCAAACACCAGCATCCATTGTCCTTAAAAGACTTCTAATGCTTTAATGTTTATATGCACAATGTGTGTATATGTCCATATCTAATGCAAAATTAGGCGGTCTACTGATTCAGTCGACCTCCTTAGTGCAATTCATGATAGTGTCATGCGTCCAATATGTATGCAAAAGATTCCTAATGATACATATTAATTCTATATGCGTGCACAACCATCCACCCGAATGCAGCAACTATATGATAATACAACCATTATACATCCATTTTACTAAATACATCCATATATATGCAATATGCAATATGAAGTGACTGAGCCGATCTGGTGCCTAATAGTGTGTGTATATGCATCCACGAGCAACCACTAGCAAACACTTGCATCCACTTTGCATCCACCATACATAACATGTCTCAAACACATGTTTCAACCATAGGATTATCCTAACTAAAGGTCAAAGATACTAGCGAGAGGATATACTAAAGATAAGATAAGTACAAGCTAAGCGATAAAGGAGAAATTAAAAGACATACCCTCAAAAAGAAAAGGGTATCGTGAACGCATCTTCTCTTCTGTCTCCCAAGTAGTGTTGCTCTCATCATCTCCCCATTGCACTTTGACTAGTCTGACCTCTCGATTCCTCAACCTCTTGATCTCCGACCCAAGAATGCGCGTAGGAGCTCGTCGAATTGTCGCATCACGCTCTATCTCCACCTCTCTAAGAAAGCTCGGCTCTACCACTTCCGCGGTCTCGTGCAAGCACTTCCTCAAATGTGACACATGGAATACGTCGTGTACACCACTAAGTCTCTCGGGCAACTCCACTCTATACGCCATATGTCCAATTTTCTCCTTAATAGGAAACGGCCCTACAAACCTTGGTGCTAATTTCCCAACGGACCCAAAGCGAACAACGTTCCGTAATGGAGACACTTTGACAAAGACAATGTCCCCAACTTCAAACTCGAGATCTGTCCTCCTCTTATCCGCATAAGATTTCTGCCTATCCTGTGCTGCTTTCATCCTCCTTCGAATCAAGTCGATCTTCTCCGAAGTCTCCCTAATCATATCGGGCCCAAGTAAGATCTTATCCGTAGATTCCCACCAACATGTAGGTGAATGACAAGGTCGTCCATAAAGAGCTTCGAATGGTGCCATACCAATGCTGGACTAAAAGCTGTTATTATATGCGAACTCCACCAATGGAAGATGCTCTTCCCACGTACCCCCAAAGTCTAGGATACATAGCCTCAACAGATCCTCTAGAATGCGATTCACCCTCTCGGTCTGGCCGTCCGTCTGAGGATGATATGTGGTGCCCAAACATAACTGAGTCCCTACTGCCTCTTGTAAGCTTCTCCAAAATTCGCTAGTGAAAATAGGATCGCGGTCGCTCACTATGCTAGAAGGAACACCGTGCAAACGAACTATTTCTCGAACGTATACGGAGGCTAACCATGGAGCAGTCCTCTTACTCTTTACGGGAATGAAATGGGCGCTTTTAGTAAGTCTATCTACTATAACCCAAATTCCCGTATTACCCTTCCTTGATCGCGGTAACCTATCCACAAAATCCATCTAGACACTTTCTCACTTCCATAGTGGAACCTCTAATGGGTGAAGCAACCCACCGGGTTTCTTTTGCTCCGCTTTTACTTGTTGGCACACCAAGCATCTAGCGACATACTCGGCCACATCTTTCTTCATGCCGGCCCAAAAGTAAATTCTCTTCATGTCTTTGTACATCTTGTCCCCGCCGGGATGAATGGTCATCTTCGAACGATGTGCTTCGTCAAGAATAGTCTTCATTAGGTCATCGTCTTTTGGTACACAAAGTCTACCGTCCCTACGTAACCAACCCTTATCGTCTAGGGTATACCTACAGAGATGGCTTGATGACTCCCCTCCTTTGAGTTTTTCTACTAACTCAACCAACTGCAGGTCGTCTCGCTGTGCCTCGCCAATCCGTCCCAAAAGCGTAGGTCTGACCTCCAAGGATGCTAGCAAACCGGGTACGAAGTCAACGGAAGGTCTAAAGTCAAACATCGAAATGAATTCTAAACTTCGCCGCTCAACAAACAAAGGACTTAAGGATAATCTTTTTCTACTTAAGACGTCTGCCACCACGTTACCCTTGCCAGGGGTATAGGCTATTTCGAAGTCGTAGGACGCTAAGAACTCCATCCACCTTTGCTGCCTTAAGTTCAAGTCCTTTTGAGAGAATAGATATTTTAAAGACTTGTGGTCAGTGAATAATTCGAATTTCTCGCCAAGAAGATAATGACGCCAAGACTTAAGCGCGAAAACAATAGCGGCCAATTCTAGGTCATGTGTAGGATAATTTTTCTCATGCGCTCTCAACTGCCTTCCACCATAGGCTATTACTCTACCCTCTTGCATTAAGATTGCGCCTAGTCCTGTCCCACAAGCATCAGTATAAACGGTAAATGGCTTACTCCCGTCTGGCAATACTAAGACTGGGGCTGAAGTCAAAGCTCTCTTCAAACGTTGGAATGCATCATCACAATCTACGTCCCATGTGAAAACTAGGTTCTTCTTCGTCAAGCGTGTCAATGGAGCTGATATTTTTGCGAAGTCTTTGATAAACTTCCTATAGTAGCCAGCCAACCCCAAGAAACTTCTCACTTCGGTAGCATTTTTAGGAACCTTCCAATCTTGGATGGCCACCACCTTCGCGGGATCCACCACTATCCCTTCTTTGGAAACCACGTGCCCCAAGAACCGTACTTCCTTCCTCCAGAAGTGACACTTAGAAAATTTAGCCTTAAGGCTATGCGCTCATAGGGTCTCCAACACTTCCCTAAGATGTAGGGCATGCTCTTCTTCATCCTTAGAAAAGATAAAGATGTCATCTACAAAGACTACCACGAATTTGTTAAGGTACTCCCTAAACACCCTACTCATCAAATCAACAAAATATGCTGGGGCGTTTGTCAAACTGAAGGGCATCACTAGCCATTCATAGAAACCGTCCGGAGTCCTAAAGGCAGTCTTGTCTATGCTATCCTCAGCCACTCTCAACTGATGGAACCCAGTGGCTAAGTCCAACTGCGAAAACACTGAGGCGCCGACTAACTGATCGAAGAGATCGTCAATCCTCGGCAGTGGGTGTCTGTTCTTCTTAGTAAGTTAATTAAGTTCTCTATAGTCTACACACAGTCTAAGGGACCCATCCGCCTTCGTGGCAAATACTACTGGAGCACCCCACTCCGATATACTTCGTCTCATGAACCCCTTCTCAAGCAACTCCTTCACTTGCTTATCGAGTTCCCTCCTTTTACGTTGAGCCATGTGGCGTACTGGCAAAGATACTGGTTTCGCATTATCCACAAGATATATTCGAAAATCTATCTCTCGCTTCGGAGGCAAGCCCTTCACCTCCTCAAACACATCCGAATATTCTCGGACCACTCTAACAGATCGTAGATTTTCCTCAGACGCGTCAAACGATTCTAGATAACTTAGCATAACCGAATTTATGGGATTACAGAAGATTTCGAGAGTGTTGCCAAGGCGAGTCACGAGCCTAACTACTCTCCTTTCACAATCAAGAACGGCCCCATTTCTGGATAACCAATCCATTCCTAAAATTAGCCCATAGCCCGTGAAGCCCAACACATAAGCATCACATCTAAATTCAACGCTAAGTATGGAAATTTTCAAATCCAAACACATCATGGACAAATAAGCTGAGCCCCTATTGGATTCGAAACAACTAAGGGATCCTCTACTAAACTGGTGTTTAAGTGCAGTGATTCAACTAATGATGTAGAGATAAACGAATGTGATGCGCCCGAATCGAATAAGGTACGGACAGGATGATCAAACATAAAAACTAAGCTTTCAACAGAAATGGTTCTACCTCGTTCTTGCAGCGGTGGGACCGTGAGAGCCTGAACTTGTCCCCTAGCCTGCCCTGGTGCCATAAGAGCCTGCACCTGTCCTCCCGAGGTAGCTCCTGCCCTCTGCCCCTTCTTTGGGCAGTCCTTCACTAAATGTCCCGCATCGCCACAATGAAAACAGCCTGTCTTCTTTTTCTTTCGGCAATCCTTGCTGAGATGGCCTGGGGTTCCACAGTTAAAGCACTTCTTCTTTCCCTTACCATTATCGTCTTTTCCACCCTTCTTGTTTTGCTGTTGTGGTTTCTTCTGATCCCCCTTCTTCTCGGGTGTCTTATCAGCTTTAGCGCTTTTCTCCTCATGCATGAGCGCCATTTCTACTAACTTCTCAAAGGTGGCCCCCATCGGGATGTGGGTCATAGCCAACCCTTGCAATGGTTCATTCAAGCCATTCACGAACCTTAGAGCCTTCTTCTCCGGCGTGTTTACTAAGTCCAAGCCAAACCTTGCTAACTGATTAAATTTATTGACGTATTCTTTCACTGATGAGCTTCCTTGCTTCAATGTCAAGAACCTTTCCATATATAGATTTTCTTCCGCCCTTGAGAGAAACTTCGCCTCGAATCTACGTCTGAAATCCGCCCAAGAGTCAACAGGACGCTCCCCATTAGTGACCTCCCACCAAAACGAGGCCTCTCCCTTCATCAACCAAGCTGCTAATCGAACTCTCCTCCCTTCTTCTACTTCAAAGATTTCTAGCAATTCTTCCACCTCCTTAAGCCAATCTCTAGCTTCCACAAACGTTTCTGACCCTTGAAATGGTTTTCCACCCATAGCCTTGAATTCCTTGCATGTCTTTGCAAAAGTATCTACGCGAGGAGGAGGAGGAGGAACGGGTGCAACTGGTGGTGGAGGAACATTGGATGGACCTGTAGCGGCCCTAGCCTCCAATAGCCTCCTATTCCATCCTGGTATCGTTACACCGTCGGGTAGATTAAGATCTTCAGCCATGCGGAAACGAAAAAGGAAAGATTCAAAATGGAGAATTCGAAAGATAAAGATATGTGGCTATTGGGGATTATGTTTTTCTTAAAAACTTTTCTCTTTAAATTTCTCATTAAAACATATTTTTGAAAACACTTCTTCCAAAAATAACTATTTTTCTAAAGTATTTTTATCTGTTCTGGTAACCTTAAGCTCTGATACCACGTGTAACACCCCACGTCCATTAATGTCACTCACAAAGGGAATGCATTAACTTCCATAGAGGTTATAAGTGAATATAGAACAGAAAAATTACAACAAGACAGATAATAAATAGTACTTGGAAATCTAAAACTTCATTTTATTGCAGCGGAAATTAAACATGTTTGTTACATCATAAAACCATAGATCATAACCAAGTACAATATCCATCTTCATAAAAATAAAATACATAATCCCATTACATAAATAGCCATTAAAAATATAACAAGCTGGACTTTACTTCAACGGTCCAAGCTTTCCAAAGAGAGATGAAGCAATTCAATCAAACTCCACTAGAGCTGGGCCCAACCTGAGGACCTGGAGGGGGGAAAAGGATAGAAATAGAGGGGGTCAGACATAAAGTCTGGCGAGTATGATAATTCTAACAATACTATTATCAAAATAACAAGACTAAGGCATAAGCTGGAAGACAAGTAAATGTCTATGAACTCTTAGGAAGATAAAGATAGCGTTTAAGATAACGTTAAAGATAACGGTAAAGGCACACCTAATTACTAACGAATGATTACTACACTGCACCGCACCAATCACCCTATTGTTTGATCCCACTTGCTTCACACAGAAACTTTATAAATAGCCTTACGTACCCCTAGCTGACTACATAGGTTTCGTCTGCCCCTATCTCCACTAGGTGTACCCCACTACACACTTTCGATCGGCTCCCTACTCGTAGATACCCGTGCTGGCCCGACAGTGGGGTGTATCACTCCCCTAAAGTGGCAACCCGATACAACCTGAGAATGCACGGCTTATACCTACACGATGCAACAACGTCTTACCTACCAGCCCGGGTCCACACACGCATACGAAACCCGTTGGACTTGCATTGCCACCGCTCCCCGTTTTGGCCTCTTACAATCGAACCCAGCATGCGTGTCCCGTCCTCGACTTGGGTCGAGCCCACAAAGATACGTTTGGGATACTGGTCGAAATGGGCCCCCACAAGCTACCCACCTAAGCTTGTCACTAGTATATCCCACTTAACCCTCTTAGTCATGTTCATTTACATGTGTGTTTGGTTAAGTCTTACTAATCGTATTTCACATGCCACTAAGGGCACCCCCTAGATTTCTCATGCCACCCAAGGCACCTACTTAACCCCCATGTCCCACCTTACATGTTTATTTGGTTAAGTATTTCTTAATTCATTCAGGCCATAACCTCATAAAGACCTCTCACATTAGACTGGCATTTATGGCAGCTGGATTTGCCGGGAGGGTCCGGGCAGTCTTACACCATAAAAGAGTCTAACCTCGTGTCTTTACAACCGTTATGCTTTAGTTTAGGCCTAGGACCTCTCACATTGGGCTGACATTTGTGACCACTGGATTTGCCGGGCAGGTCCGGGCAGGTTTACGTCACAAACGAGTCCAACCTCGTGTCCTAAGCATTGATTAACACTTAAAATCTTTTACCCCAGTTTTAATAATTCCCTATTCAAATTATTAATTAAGTCAACTTTTAATGATGTCCATAATTGACTCAATTATGGCCATCCACTTATGGCATGCAAAATCATATCAATTGCACCCCAACTTTTTAATATTAAATCCTTAATATTACCCATACCCCACGTTTATATGTTCGCTTATTCAACGCATAATATAGGCTAGACTTGTATAGTCTAACACCTAGCACAAAGATAAATTATCACAACATATAGACAATTAAAATAAATCTAATCATAATAGGGGTGAAACTTGCATAAACTACACATGTTAAGGATCAAAAGGTGTCAACTTGTTTAATGTCTCAATTTATATGATATGATCATAGCCCAAATCTATACATAAACTTGCATATGGGGTTTTTAGGCAACATAATGATGGTGTGAACTAGCATAGGATATCACATATGTCATAGCATAATTCTAGATGTCATAATAGATGTCTTGGCATATGTTCATAACTTTTCTAATCAATCTAACTTGCATATGTGACTTGTCATATAGATCAACATAACCTAAACATGATGATTTAATTAATATGAACTAACTAGCATAGATGGTAACATCATGGCCTTTTTAACATGTATGATTCATCACAACTTAGCATAGAAACTTTCAACATACATAACATCATCATAGCATGATTTACAACATATAAGATATCATCATCACATAACATTGGATTTACAATATACATGATAGCAAAAGGGGTTTACAACAACATATATGATAATTCACATCATCTACTCATAATCCATTCATAACTCAACCTAATTAAAATGATAATAATCTTGTTAAGATCATCATACTCACAATTTAGAGAAGAAAAGAGAGAGTTTTGCTTTGCTTTAGGGTTGAGAGAATTAGAATTGAATTTTCTTTTCTTCTTTCTTAGTTGGCGGCGGCTCCATTGATTTCCATGGCGACGGTAACTATTCTATTTTAATTAGGTTTAGGGTTAGCATTAGGATGTATTTATAGGTGTAGGAAGTTATTTAGGACCATTAGATTAACCCTGAACCATGAGAACCAATCAAATGCAAAATCTGCATTTGAGCGAATCGGCCCACGGGTTGACAGCCAAACACCCTAGGTTAACCCCTAGTCGACCCAGCAGAGCTCGGGTCGACCTCAAAAATGGGTCGGTTCGGTTATTACCCCTCCCAATTCGCTGTTTTGAACTTTTTCGCATATTTATTTATTTAACTTTTGATTTATATATATATATATATATATCAATATATATATATTTCTCTGCGCAACTCATTTCCCTTAATTCTTTTCTAAAAATTAAGTATACTTTAATTTGTGAATTTTAATGTTATAAAATTATGGGGTGTTACAACCTACAACTCCAAAAAGCAATCATTCAACTCTGAAATCGCTAGCTTTGATTGATCTCAAGGCCCTTTTCAATTATCAACAGAAAATGAAAACCCTAAATAACGATTCGTGGAAGAATAAAAGAAGATGATAAGGTAGAATATATATAGGGATACTTACTTGAAGAATTGGGAATCTTACTTCAATCTTTGATTTACAATTTCTAATCTTTATTTAGATTGGGATGAGAGGATTTGATTTTTTTTCTCTGTTTTTCTGGTTTGTAGTTTCTGGGATGGAGAAATACGCAGTGTAGTAATCTGTGGATAAGGATGAGAAGGATTGATATTTTATCCCAAGACCCCTCTCTAGAACCTTCAACCAAGTTCCCCCCTCCCCTTTATTTTGTTATTTCACCCTTCTTTTTATTTCTCTTATGCAACACAATGATTATACTTTGTCTCATTAGGAGATATTTTTGTTTTCCCATTTATTTAATTTGTTTCTAGAGTTTTTATCAAAATCTCTTTATAAAATGCATACTTATTTTTATTTTGTTTATATTATTATTTTCTTTTAAATTAGTATAAAAGTTCTTTCTCTCCTTCTTCTTTTTCCCAAATGCACTCTTGAAAACTAACACATACAAAAATAGTGTGTTGTTTAAACTTCTCATACATAAATGCAAAACTTCACTGTAATCATAAAAATATATTTTTAATTAAGATTTCCCCCTTTTTTTTAATTGTTATTTAATCAAAAACAATAAACTTCACCATTGTTACAACAAAACATGCAACATTTTACATCAACTACATATGCAAAATAATTCATAACACATGTATTTTCCTCTCATCCAAAATATATGTTTCACTTTATTTATTTATTCATTCATTGTTATATATTTATTTATATTATTTTTTCCTAAATTGACAAATCAATTAGTTGATTCCCAATTCAACATCCCTAAGAAAAGTGTGTTGTTATAGGCACTCGAATTATAATCTTCATTCTCTTCATTCCATACCTATTCCACATATATACTTCCATTCCCCATTTATTCGAATTCAATCTAATCATTTTTAACTGAATTCACTAATTTATTCTTTAATTATTTCTTTTTCCTATTTCATTTTTTTCGAACATATCACATTCAAATATATTTTTAATTGACTTATAAACTTTTCGAATTATATTTTCAACTCAAGTTTCAAATTTGATTTCAAATACGAATTCACAAATCCAATTCACTTATTCAAAGCCCAATTTCGATTTCAATATTCCATTAACTAATTATTCTTCAAATTAGTTAATTTTATTCAATAATTAAAAATCTGATTTTTGTTCCAAAAATCACTTCATCTATTCCACTTGAGTTCATATTTATTTTATAACTCAAATCTGGATTTTTCTAATGGAAATTTGGATTTTATTTACTTAAAATCCTTATATTAATTTAAATAAACTGTTATGGTTTTATAATGGTTATAGTGCTATTTTTCTGGAAATTTGATTTTGACGTAACTCAAAATCTATAAGACGAAATCCATATTTTTCTCTTCCATTAGAAAACTATTATTCAACCGGTCCTGAGGATTCTTGTTTCAAAGAATTCAGACTTAAATTGAGTTATATATACTCAATTGAATTTCGAGATGCCCAATTAAGAACTACCACGCGCGGCGAGTTTGTTTTGATTATATTCAAATATAAACATTTAAACTTTGCTTATAAATATATTTCAATCTCTTTCTTATATGTTTTAATATAAATTAATCCAATTTTCCAAATCCCAGTTAATATTTCCAATTATCCCTAAACATCAATTATTTCATTACTCGGTTATAAATTCAATCACTACTCCATTTATTTATTTTATATTAATTTCAATTACATTAGAAATAAATTATTTTATAAAATTCGATGAAATGAAATTCCAATTATAATTTCTTAGATCCATCTCAGTTCAGTTTATATTTCAAATTCCAAAATAAAATCCTTTTCGAAATGATTTCCAATTCACTTTTAAATCCGTACTTGAATTTATAATTCCAAATTATCCCATGATATTTTTCTTCACTACTTTTATAAACATCGTTTATAAATAAATTTTCTTGTTTTATAAATTAAAACAAGATTCCTTTTCAAATATTTATTTGAAACCCATATACTATTCTAGAATATATTTTTTATTATAACTTATATATAAATATAGAACCTATTTTCATATTTACTTCCAAATCTTAATTTCTATTTAATATTATTCCAATATCCTTTCTCAAACTATTTTTTTTTTAGATTCGACATAGTCAAATTCAAATCATATATCCTTATGGATTTATTCCTATTATATTTACATTTCGAACATCGAAATAATTTCATCGTTCTCTTTTGAGACGATTCTCATTTCCACTTTTCAAATTCACATTTGAATTTAAATTCCCAAATTATCCAATGATAATTTATTTCAATTCATTTATAAACACCATTTATAAATTCACTATTTGTTTTTATTATTTAAAACAAGTTAATATTTCCTAGCCCATTTGAAATTCAAATTCTATTTTAGAAAAATAGATTTTCCTTTTAAATCTCAAAAGTCCTTTTCATAATATTTTTATCTACCAATATTTAGGGCTAGTGATACTTAAACATCCAAAGCACCTAATTATCGATCACAGGTTTTCTAACACATCATATATGATAATATATATGAAAACGAACAATAATAAATTTTAACGAATCCAGTTGGATCCCTATTACCTATTTTCTTGCATCTACAGATGTTAGCCAACATAAATAATACCCATCCTTCTTCAAGGCAGGATATCGCGGTATAGAAGGTCATCCACTATAATATATTGTGGGGCGCATTGGGTCATCGGCTAATGATACTGCGGGCATCCGCTAATGATACTGCGGGAAATATCCAACCACCAATATATATATAAGCCACAACCACCAAGCCTATACAACTAATATATATACATAATAACCAAAATAATATTTCAATGCATCCAAACAACCAATAAACAACATATAAAAATAATTTAAAATAAAAATTCATTATAATAAAATTATAAACAAATCAGAGAGTTACCTTACTCGCCATGATTTTTATTTTACTGAATATCCAATTAAAATTCCATATCGTCTCCTCTACGAATCTAATCCAATCGATTTATCTTGCACCTTTGATTATTCGATTTTATTTGACGATTAAACGACTATTTATTTAAATTAACTTAACAAATAAATAAATCTATATTTTTAAACATTAAGCCATTTATATATTTAGCACTTACTTAAATAAATAAATAACAAATTTGATTACCTTTTATCCATTTCTAGTAAATTGTTTCTCTTTATATTCAGCAGTCCCCGTTATTGTACACTGTCGTCATGCCTAACATTCAAACCTTGAACATATATGTATATATAAATAACTAAACATTGCTATTAAATAAATTTAATTCACTAAATTTTCTTTTTATACCTTATTCACCTTCCCAAAATCTTCCTTTCCTGCTGCTGCAAATACACAACCACTGTTAAACTCCTGACTGACATTCCCATATCCCTCACACCTTGCACTGCATCGC
The DNA here is from genome assembly GCA_030737875.1 of Allium sativum. Taxonomy (NCBI): domain Eukaryota; kingdom Viridiplantae; phylum Streptophyta; class Magnoliopsida; order Asparagales; family Amaryllidaceae; genus Allium; species Allium sativum. The sequence goes on along the minus strand of CM060915.1, from coordinate 213,115,088 downwards.
CCCATCCCAACCAAATCAGTGAAACCCCATCTCTTTTCTCCATTGTTTTAACATTCAAAGTCACCAACCACTCTTCTTTACGTCCCATCACTCATAACTCACCGATCAAAACGAACCTCCAAATACCCATCAGCATGTTAGAAACTCCACACAGTCCATTGACCTTGCATACTTCTCCTTGATTCCTACCAAACTAAGGTGTCGTACTCCCTCAACTCCTGCTAATCCAGGCTCCACCATCACCATTGTCCGAACATCATGACCACCTACCATTCATAGCCCGACATCCCCAATCCTTAGCTCTCGGCATCGATAACCCTAACTCAACCAACGTGTCGTTGATAGTCGTGGCTTCCTTTGACAAGGTTGAGCTCGAGGTCTCCTCCTTTATAATCAAATTATGAGTTTGAATCACCTTCTTCCAGAATGAATCACAACCATAGCTCCTTAATTTGAACCCATGTCTCTCCTTCACGACATCGTCGCTCATGACTTCGACCTCGAGAAACCCTGGCTTGAGATGTGTGCTTGCTTAAATTGCGACCTCCCCCACATCGTGCTTAAGTTGACGGAGCTTGCGACCATCATTGAAACACGATGCTTCTTTATCATTTTTTTTAATTGAAGATCTCGGTTTCATGAATAACAAGAGATAAAAGGGACGAAGGAAAAGTTCGGATTGTTTCAGATTTGAGAAAGGAAGAATAACGAAGGAATTGGGGTATTATTTATAAGTGTGAAATGGAAACAAAACGTACAGACCGTTAATTCAAGTTTTCCTTCGTAATGAAGGTGGGAGACCATTCGTACGTGAATTGAAATAGGAGGGAAGCTAAGCTATAACCAGTCTTGCTTCGAAAGGAACCTAATGTGTACCTTCGTTAGATTAGGGTAAAAGGAAACCATTTGGTAACATTTATTTATTTGAACTTTTTTGATTCCAACCCTTTAATTAAAGATATATTGTGTTTTCTAATTCTTATTTAAACAAAATAACTGGCATTCCTAGGGTTATGTCACTGTTTTGAACATACTGAATAGGTTTCGAAGCCTAATTCGATCATATGGAGAAGATATCAATTTAAAATGATATAATATAAATTAAATCAAAACAATTAATTCCTCAATACTAAAATATTATTATTATCGTATATGGTCAATACAATTTATATTGATCATATGAATCATTTCGATTCATTTTTAACTTCAAATTCAATTATTAGTTTGTTATTGTATTACGATAATTCGATACAATCGAAATTAAATAGTTTATCGATTATTAAATCGATAAAGTCGATAAACAAATCCATTTATATTATCAGTTTAGCATTTATATAATATTAAATGTTTAAAATTAATTGACCAGAAATCCGGGTCGTTACATTATCTGTTCGTGTCATTTAGTTAACTTCATTCTTTACTGGGCCTTTCCTTTTTTGATATACACATACATTTTCAAGTATGTAAGTGTCCACTTGGTCTCAAAATCTTGTAAGTATTTATATCAGTGAATATATGTGTATCTGAAAGTGAGTCACTAATGCAAACATACATCCAAGCATGCCTTCATACCACATATACTATTCCCATTTCTAAGAGTAAATTATTCATTCAAACATGAATAAAAGAATGTGTTATTCAAACATTGTATACATTTTCCCAGTTTAATTTGTGTTTATCAAATTTGTATTTATACTTGATAGTTGTTTTCTTTTTAATAACTTATCAAGTGTCATCTGTTGAACATGTTCTTCAGATTTACTGGCAAGTAAACAAAGTAACTGATACATGAATCTGATGCCAATCAAACATACACAACAAATCATGCATTAAAATCCAAGCATTCAAACATAATGCAGTCATATGAACATGAATATCCAATTCCCCAGTTCCTTTCTCCCATTGTCATGTTTTATTTTTGACTTGTGTCATATCTATGCCTACCATCATAAACTAGGACTGATCTACACATGTTTTATTTGGTTACATTCCTAATAACCATTCGTTGAACATAAAATGAAAACTGTCTGGGTCATCAAATCAGTTATCCCAGCACATAAAGGCCTACAGGGCTTTGGACAAGCCATACGCATACCTAACATCCTTACTGATGTTAGATAGATCAATGCAACCTTGTGATAAGCATCACAACTAGACCCGTTTTCTTTGTTACTAGTTGGGAACATAAACTGTGTTAGCCTAACCTCCCTAAGAACCCAACCTCATGCATGAAATACCCATCAGAAATGACAAACAATCATATATAATGCAATTAGTATAAACTAACACAAACAATTGCTTAGTAAAACAATATATTCATATATCATTCTTAAATAAACCAGATATCCAGAACTTATATTAACATATGACAATGATAGTTATTGAAACGACCCAAACTTCCCCTTTCGGGAAAGCCCGAATTGAGTTGAGAACACGAAAAATCAGAACACAAACAATAGAACATTTCATTGCTTATTACAACAATTTCATCAGATTACAAGAATATAACAGAGTATGAATAAATAACATACAACAGAAAATTATCAGAGACTAAATTACAAAGCAGCGGAAAAATAATACATAACACAACTAAAAGAAATATACGGATACAAAGCTTTCCGAATATAGCCCCAGCTGTAAATCTTGGATCCTGGAAAAGAAATATCTGCAAAAACCCAACTACTAGCTGCCCATGTGGAAAATAGGGGCACCCAGAGTTTAGGTTAAAACAATAAACTCCAGATCAGTCATGTGACTGGTGTAAGAACTAAAACAGTTATTTAAAACTTTACTTTAAAAATAAAGTAAATCAAGGGACCACGCCATATAACACGGAATGGGTTTTCTCCCAAGAATACCAGTGCACATAACAAACAACACAATGCTTTTTGGAAAAATGAAGCTATTATAAGACTCAGGTCCCATCACACAATGCAACGCAAGCCGGAGGATAGAGTTTTACCTTATAATAGCCAAACATGCTTGGTACGTTTAAAACAGATCATTTTGATATTACTATAAGTATATAGTGTCAAAACCACTTCAAATATAAATATATCAATCATAGACGGCATATTATCCTATGCTACTAAGTCGCCATACTAGGTTTTAGTTGTAAAACCGAAATGTCATGCATTGGAAATTGGATTTCCGTCTATGAGTCAAGGCAAGGGATGGCTCCTCACCGATTCGAGACACTCTAGAAAATGCCTCAAGATCCCCCGCAGTGAACCTTTGGATCTTCAGGGCCGATCCTCCCTTACGTTTGAGGATTAATTATTCCTGAACATAAGTTTCCCGGTCCTATCGGACCTATCCATCGGCCCCGTAATGACCGATACTTCCGAGGCGCCTCGCAATCCATCTTCCACATAGGTAAAAATATATATAAATGTCTGGGCTCCATACCGTGACACCACCCATAGCTAGAAAGAAACATCGTGCACTCCCTGCAGTTACGATCCCGTTTTTGACTCATACCTAGGTGTGAGGCTCGCGAATTAATGCTATACAAAAAAGTTATGCTATTTAAAGGCGTGCTTTGGTCATCAACCACAAGACTCTGCTTTTCAACAAAAGCCTTGATCATTCGCATCTCAGCATGCCACATTGGCAATTCACGCCATGCGACTGATGTCTATCGATATATAACCTCTAAGCTCGTACGTCTTAGAGAAGGGTGTTAAGTAAGAGAATAAATTCTCCGCCACCAAACAGATATATATTTAATAGAGATCAGTCAACACATAATAAAATCCAATGTCAGACATACATCCATTTACTAGTTCGTTCTGGGTCTGAACGAAACTGGAGGCACCTTATTCCTCGTCCCGTATGTCCAACATAGGAGAGAGGTCCTCGCATATCTAGTCGATCTCCAAGTACGTCTGGACGATCACCACTAATTACCCTTTCTTGTGTGTACAGCCCAATCAAGACATCAGTAATCATCCAAACGATGTGAAGAACTCCGGTCTTCAACCATTGTCTTCATCGTTGACTTATCGTCGCATCAATTATTCAGAATGGGTATAAACCCGGCCTTTCCAAATAATTCACGTATCTTATAATCAAGTGTTATAAAAGCACAACAAACGCCTCATTCCAATCCAGAATATTCTTTTTTTCAAATATTCACATTAATAGGGAAAGATTTCCATTAATTTTATCAAAGATAAATTCTTTAAATTTATTCTTTAATCTTCCTTTGGATCTCAATTCAAACCAAATTAAGGTTTATCCAAACTAGTCGAGACTAGCGCACCTTACAAAAGTAATCATTTGTTATATTTCCTAATCCCAACCTATTCATCCGATGGAGCAAAACTGGTAATACTCCAAATCTAATACCATGGTGTTATCGGTAAATTTAATGACCATTTCACGTTCAAATCTAATTAAATATTTAACTATCGCTTAGAGTAAAAACTGGTGGTACTCCGTTCCCGATCAATTCCCAAATTTGATAATTTAAGTTATCACATTCACATTTTAATCTAATTAAAGATTCATTAAAACTCCACTTATTTTTAATCTTCCATCAATCATTATTAATGATTATTTACTTTGGGAAATCAAACATGTCGCATCGACAATCTATGCCATACCATTGATTTCTGCCGATGTATAACCTCTAAGCTCGTACGTCTCGGAGAAGGGTGTTAAGCAAGAGAATAAATTCTCCGCCACCAAACAGATATATATTTAGTAGAGATCAACAATACAGTTCGAAATGCAATATTAGACATGTAATCCTGTCTTTAACTGGGTTCAAGAACCAATGTCATTTAAAACATAGTTCACGATAAACCCAAAATCACATTCCATTAATTATGAACTCTTCACGGAAAAAAGATCAACATATAATCGATATCAATTTCCATATCCGACTAATTATATAAATGGAATAACGACAAACCCTTTTAAATTCCATATATATTACCAGTCTTCCTCCCCAGAAGCTCACTTCGATTATTACCAAATCGAATTCCATTCCAATTTATTTTATTAAACTGGAAAAACTTTACTTTGGAAAATTTTATTAAATCTTAATAAAAGATTTATATATTCCAAATCACATTTCACTGTTAATCGGGTTAAAGAACGAATGTCGTTAAAAACACAGTTCACAATAAACCCAATTCACATTCCATTTTATTCCAATTACTAAATATAATTGGAAACTATAATAATCTTAATTGAACGATTTATTTTTTTCACGCGGGGTTTGAGAACAATGTTATTGAAGACACCATTCACGACAGACCCAAAATCCAATTATTTTATTCAATTCCAATTAAATATTAATTAATTGGAAAACTTCACTAAATCTTAATTAAAAGATTTATTCTTTTCTCAACTGGTTTAAGTTTAAGAACAGTGTTATTTAAGACATCGTTCACGACAAACCCAAAATCCAATTCAATATTAAATACAAGGTTCTGAATAGAAATTATATCGGCTTATATTCAATACCAAATTCTGAAACTAAAGGATATCATATTGGGAATAATAATATCTGTATCTTCCAAATTCCTATAACAATTTCCATATAACCACGAAATCCAGTATCGAAATATTCCGAAGATTATTTCTGTTCCAATCCATTCCAACTAATTCATTGGAAAATTCTAGTTATTTGTAAAACCATTTAAAATCAATTTATTTCTTTAAAAAAAAATATTGGATTATTACTCTAGTTAATAACTAGTTCATTTTGATAAAAATATATTTTTATCTCTACAAAAGTGGAAATTTTCATCCTAATTCTTTCCAAATCAATTATTATGATTTTACACAAATTAGTAATATTATTAATAATTTTATTAAGGCTCTTTCCGTCAATTTCCATAAACGGTCATCAAACTACACTTACAGCGACCTTTTTTGAATTTTATTTGGACATAATTCCAAATCCAACCATTAGCTTTAAAATCTCTTATGTTCGTTGGAAAGCTCTTTTAGATACGAACCGGTCGGATCTCCCGTAATGTCAATTCGAAGTCAATGGTCGAAATTCGCGAATGGTCGCAGCGCAGCGCGTTCTATTCAGGCCATTACTATATTATATATATATATATATATATATATATATATATATATATATATATATATATATCGCCGATTTCCATTTAAAACGTACTTTATAAATTCATTTTAAAACGATTCTAGCTTCATTTTCAATTTTAAATCAAAATTGAATACTCCTTATCATTATAATATATAAATGATAATATTTTCAAAATATCAGATTTTGAAATCAATTCCTTTTCGATATTCATTATAAAAATGAATAAAATCGATATAAATATCGTTCGCGTCAAAATAGCGCATAACTAATCAATACGGCTTCACATGGTTCAATATTTTCGTGTCCATCCAAAATCGGACATCAAATTCACCTTTTAATCCTTTACGGAATATTATTTTAAAATATTCGTTATTTTAAAATATTCGTTCCTTCTGAATTGGAATCAGACACGGTCAATTACCGTATAATGTTATTTATATGGATTTCATACACACATGTACACAACAATAATCATACACAGTCAACCATCATGTAGAGTGCATTACACAATTTCATAAGCATTAAATATAAATAATTAACGATTACAACAGTCTGTTAATCAATCGATTGACATACAACTAAACAATTGGGATTAGTGTACGTCAAATATCATCCCAATACCCGTGTGGAGTTTCAACCAACAAATACTGAATATTATTTGTGCAGGCAATGTGTAAAATTTATCATCCTAATCAATATCAGTTAAATGGGTGTACCTAAACAAATCGTCTGATTTGTAATTGAATATTTATTTTCATTTCAGGAGAATTTTATGCCATTCATATATACGTTAAAAATTATATTTTTAACGATAAAATATTTATTTCAACACCTGAATATTTTATATAGTTAATATACACATTAAAAATTATGTTTTTAATGAATAAATACTTATTTCAGAAAATTTCGGCATTATAACACCGCGATATTACAACCAGAGTAATGTCTAGCATTACTCCTCTCCTGATACTGGCTCATGTTGTATATGACGTAGTTGTGTACACAATTATATGATTTTTGTTTGATGATAACAAACAAATATATATTATTTTAAATGTGTTTATTACTGTACTGTTCTATATATACATCACAGAAAAAAAATATAATATTTATATTTAAATAGAATACGACTATACAGAAATTCAAATATTCAGAGTATTTTATTTAGATATAATATTTTATTTCAAACATTCAAACAGTACAGCTATTTAATACTCCACTATTTTAATACATTCACAGAATATTTGTACTTGTATATTGACTGAATAAAATAAACAAGTTCGTGTGACAACAATAAAATAATATTTTATTTTAGACAAATTTGTTTATTACAAATAACTGTACAAATTCATATATACTTACGTTTTCACTATCTGACTCATTACAGTTTTACTCTACAGTCTTTTTACATTCATTTACAATTCATTTACATTCACTCTGTACAATTTCATTTTACATTATCTTCATCTTCAATCTTCTGTCTTTACAGCTCAGTTAGTCCAGTCATCATCTTTATACCTGTCATATACAGAAACACACACACTGTATATGGAACAGAAATAATTTCATACTCTAGCAAATATTATTTTATTTTTAAAATTTTATTTGCCTCAGTTTTCTGGTGTGTTTCTCATCATTTTTCATGACTTGATCTGATTCATCTGTGTCTAGGAAGACAGTTTGTATATGTACAGGGACAAGAAATTTTCTGATCGGCTGCATGTACACACGTGCATATACACGTGTGCACAGCCTCGCCAATCAGCGTGCAACTGAGGAGTAGCCACGTGGACCATCTCGACTCAGTGCAACATAGTCAAACATGAAGACAGTGCACAAAGTCAACATAGTCAGCTCAAGTCAAAGTGGTCAAGGCAACTCAAAAATCAAAACAGCAAATTCAATGTGCAACAAGAATGGCAAGTGTACACAGCAAGTGTACAAAACTTTGTTCAAACTCGTATATTCAAGTGAAGCTAGCATGAACAAGTATTCGAATCAGCATAGTTAAACTGACAACAACATACATGCAACATGAATGGATCAATTCAATGTGGTCGAGTACACAAGGCAACTCAAGTATGGTGATGATTCAATCAAGTTCAGCAAGCATGATTCAAGAACAGTCTATGGCATGGTCAACCAGAATGGTGCAACTCAGCGAACAATTTGGCAGCTTAATCAACATGTAAGCCAGCATGGTGATATCATGTACAAAACAATGCAAATGACAGCGGCATATTATGGTCGAGCCGGCAATGAAGGATCAAAATAGTACATCATAGATGAACAAAAGCAAAGCTCAAGAATGGTTTCAGCTACACATTACATTGTCGAGACCGCAAAGTCATGGTGTAAGTTACAAGCAGTGGTACAATATGCAAAACAACATTCAAGGTCAAACTCAATGTATACATACACATGGTTGAGTGGCAATGTGCAGATCTGGGTAACTCAGCTACAACAAGTAGCATGGTCGAGCCATTTCAATGCTACATGGACAAAAGCAGATTTGTGAAACATGTCATCATAGATGCAAGGTGAAAGCAAGTTTCAGATGCAAGTAGCCCATACAAAATATCATGATTCAAGATGAGACTGTTCAGCAGTTGTGATTAAGACTACATTTTCAAAGTGCACACATGACAAGGCAAGATTCAACATGAACTAGTGGTAATCACTCTCAGCATGTGAATATAAAGTGTGCCATAATTAATCAGTCAACACAGGTCACAAACAATGCTCAAACACCAAAACAAAGACTACATCTTTTATGCATAGATAAGAAATTCAGAGCCTTAAAAGCATTCCTGAAATCGACTGTGGAATGTTCCTCTTTTCAGAAATGGAAACTTATATTAACACATCGAAAATCATGTTTTTGAAATAAAATGTTTCCTGAAAATCTATTCAGTGGGCTTCCAGTAAAAAAAGAACTAATGTGGAAAATTGTTTATGGAGTAGTAAATCCTAGCAAATCAAGGTCAATAAATTTTCAGAAGGCATCAAGAAAATCCAATAAATTTCACATGTTAATGGGTGTCCAGATTTGCAGAAAATCACAATTCATATTGGGAAAGTTTTAAAATATTTCCAGAAATGATATCGTTCAAGAAATTAGTTTCCAGAATTCCAGCAATCAAGCAAAGTGGATCAAGTTTTTTTTTGGATTTCACAATATATATTGGGCAATAAATCAGAGTGTTATTACACGACAATTTTAATCACACACGGGATTTGGAGATTCACTGAAAACCGTCCAGATGCATATTCAACGAACAAATTCTTGTCTAGGTTCATTTCAAAAATTAAAGTTGAGAAATTTATTTGAAATCCCACAATAAAATCACGCAAGAATTCATTCAAAGCCATGTCTATCAAAAGAGGAAACCACACACAATCAGGGCAGGTCATTCCTATGAAATCAGAGAGCAGCTTTAGGATTTTATTATCCTATATTACACCGTTCTCATCACTGGCATTTTTCAATTGAATCCATAAACAATTCAAAAGATTTTCAAAGAGATAATAAAAAGAACTCACAATTTTTCACGAGTGATTTGATCGCAAATTCCAAATCGAGTTGACCGAAAGCAAGATAACACTCAAGCCATCAGAGAATAAAACCCATCAACTCCAGAAATCACGATTTGGAAGAAGAAGCTGAAACCCTAGCAATATTCCTAATAGTTCGGCCGCCATTATTTTTCATAAAGGGAAAGGATTAGGTCAAAGAATGAAAGGGTGGAACCCTTCTAAAGTGGGCCGGCGCATTTTTTAAGGGGATGACCCCTTAGTTTATATCCCAGGGTTTTTCTAGTTTATTTTATCTTTGTTTTGTTTTTTTTTTTAATTTGTGTTGTTTATCGGTAAAACAAACGATCAGTTCTAGAGTCTGTAAAATCTAGGGGGATTCAGTCAAGGTGTTGACTGATAGTTGACAGAGTCTATAAAATCTGGGTTACTGGTTACGGTGTCGTAAACAGGGAAATCTGATCGAATGGTTATCGGTCAGTCTAGGGTTTTGAGCATAGGGTTAGAACAGGAGCAGGGTTTGCAAGTGTACATGGTCTTATATGCGGGATTTGTTCTATCACCTAGTAGAAACCTTAGGAATGCAGCAGTAGGCAGGGTTTTGCCGAAGCTGGGTACATCTGTGTGTGATTTATTTTTTGCATTTTTGTTCCGCTATATTATGTGATCTGTTTATTATTTGGATATCCTGTCAGATTTTAGTTCAACGATAAACTGTGATAAACCCTATTCACCCCCCCTCTAGGGTTAATCTAGATCCAACAAGTGGTATCAGAGCTGGTATAAGGTTACAACATGATAGGGAGTTCTCGCTCTGTGATCAAGTGGCGAAGTATTGACTCTTATCCCTACATGTCCGTGGGTGGTTGTCCATGTCGAGAGGCAGGACGTGAAATCAGTCTCTAAGGTGCCATTGTAGGCCACCGGGATGTGATTAAAATCCTCGAGAAGGAGACTACAATTGGTATTAGAGCAGGTTATTTCATTAACTCTAGAGTCATGGGTCATCCTAGTTGTCAACCGATAAAGAGTCAGTCCAGTTCATCTCCAACTATTTTCGATGGAACAGATTTTTTAAACTGGAAATTCAAAAATGGAATGTTATTTAAAATCTGTTAATATTAAATGTTGGGATGTTGTTATCAATGGGTTTGATAGTGTAGATATTACTTTCAATGCTTGTGCTATGAAAATTATATTTGATTATCTTAGCACTGAACAGTTTAACCTTATCTGTCATTGTTTATCTGCACCGGAAATCTGGAGAACTCTTAATGCAAAGTATGGACCAATTGACAACAGCTGTTCAAAACCCCAGGATGACAACTCAAATTCAGATCTATGCTTAACAAGTCATGTAGATGAAACTTCAGATGGATCAGATGATGGAGAATCAACAAATGCTGAAACAAAGAATTTCTTATATGAAGATCTGGTTTACATGTGTCTTGATTTAACGAAATCTGTTGATAAACTCCAACTGAAAAATAAGTCTCTGAAATCTAAGAATTTTGAGTTGACCTGCAAAATTGATGATTTCGAATCACAGCTTGAATATGTTAAAAATCCTTCAAATTCAGTTTGCAAAAATTGTTTGAAATTGAAAACCAATCTTGTTCATCTCAATAAAAATATTCAAAAGTTTGAAGATGAAATTTTGATCCTAAATGAGAACAAGACTGAGTTATCAAATTTGAATAACCTTCTACAAAAGGAATTTGAAAATTTTAAAACAAATATAAATTCCAAATTTGAAATTGCTGAAAAGGATAACTTGTTGAAATCAAATTTGATTTTAGAAGAACTTGAAAATGAGATTGAATAATCCAAGAAATTTGAGCCTGAAAAGTAAAAACGATTTGAATCTGAAATCATGGAATCCTAAGCCAAAATTAAAACTCTTAAAGATGAAAACTTGGTTTTAAAATCTGATTTTGAAAGATGTAAGATCACTAAAAATCGTTGTTCAGATTTAATGAAAGAAAATAGTGATCTTAAAACTAAAATCCAACAACTTGAAACAACTTTGGCTAAATTTTCTAACGGTGAAAAATCTCTGAATATGTTGTTGAAAAATCAATTTTCATCTGGAAATAAAAGTGGGCTCGGCTTTGAAAAAATAATGTTTTTTGAAAAACGAAATTCAAATGTTTTGAAAAGTCCCTCAAACTGCTTTGGAAATAATTGTTTTAATAATTTGAACTTTGATAATTCCGAAGGTTTTTTGAATCAAAAGCAAAATGTGAATTTGTTTTGTAATAAACCATTTAAACATTCTTGGATCCTAAAAGGAAATGAAACGGGCTTTGTTAAGTTTAAACAGATTTGGGTTCCTAAGGGTACAAAGGTTAATTCCGATGGTTTGTTATACAAACAGGTTTGGGTACCAAAAGTGGTCAACATATTTCAAAGTGGTTTTACAAATTTTGTTAGATCACTTGATTCTCTCAACTGCTAGGTACCAGTGAAGGTTGAGGAACTGCTATGCTGAAAAGAGATTGACTTCAAGCTGTTCTATATTTCTGTATTCTTTACAGTTCCTTGGCCAAGACTGTTGAGTTAGAGATTCTGTTTTACACTGGATTCTGGTATGATCTCTAAACCCACCTTTGTAAATATTCACTGTTTTTATTTTCTTTGCTTATTCCTCCTTTTATCCCTTCTATCTTTGTTTTTCTTTTTGATTTGACACAGTCACATTTTTGTTTTGTTTCTTCTTGGATTCATTAACTTCAAATTGCAGAATTCATATTTTCTAGAAATTTGCTTCATTCGAATAAAACTCTGATGTTTTAGTCATTTTCAAATCTTGAATCTAAACTTGTAAATAACTACAATTGATTTGAAGTTTATTTCTGATTTATGAATTCCGAACAGTGTTGATGTATTTGTGTCATATCTTGAACACTTTTAATTTTGAATTCTATATTTTTCTTTTGAAGATCTGAATATTTAATGAAATTCCACACACCTATGATGTTTTGCGTTTCTTCTAATTCATTTTAGGAAGTCTTGAAATAATATACTTATTACAGCACACCAATATTTATCAGTTGTGATAGTTTCATTATTTTTCAGATTGGCTTGGATATTTTGATTTATCTTGAATTACAGTAATACATCTTGAATCTCATCTTTATTCATGATCATTATTGTTGAAATTATTTGTTTGAAATCATCTGAAATTCTTGATATTTTGAATACCACACACCTCTAAAATTTGAAATTATCAATCTTGTGTGAGTGATTCATTATATCTCAAAACTTGACATTGATTCAAGTGATTTCAAATAAATTATTTTCTAAATTTTCTGGATCATGAATACCTCTCAAACTGGATGTAAATGATCAGAAATTTCTCTTTTACTTGTCAGAAATATCATGAAAATTTCTTTTGAAAAATGGTCTTTGAAAATCACTGTTATTTCATGATGATTGGATTGGAATATTTGTTTGTTTAAAATCATTTGAAATTGCCGATTTATTGAATCACACACATGTCTTGAATGTGAAACTAATAATTTGGTGTGATCAATTCATTGAATCTAGAGTTTTCCATATTCCTCAAATGATTTCAAATAAACGGTATTTCTAATCTTGGATCATGAATGGTTTTTTGTGACCATCCTCTGACAAGTCTGCTATGATATTGATTTCTATGCTGCTCTGATACTGTTTTAGATAACTGCTTGCATTGATCAGTCTACTGCTCTTATATATATGTTTTAATCTATTGAGATGTCTGCTTGGGCCATGTAACTAAATTTCTTTTATATGTGATACCCTTGTTTGTCTCCTGTGTCTTATTACCAATCTCATTAATAGAGACACCACAATTGGTATTAGAAGCGCTGAATTTTTATGTATATATTTTTTTTCTTATCACTCTTACTTTGTATAGATCCTTCAAATCCCTCTTGTAATTGATTTTAAATTTTAAAATTATTTATTGATTATTAATTCAGAAATTGAAATCAATATCCGAATTGAACTGTATTTATAATTCATCAAAATTATTATCGAATTTTGAAATTTTGATGAATTGTGGCTGCAATATATTTCACAACAAGAGCAGATTTTTTTTCATGATGGTTGAACATTTATTATAATATCTTTGAATTGGCAATTATTTCACGACCATCTCTTGTATCTGTCATCTTTCTACCATCCATCATGTCTTTTATATTAATGTGGAGAGTTAATTTTAAAAAAAAATCTTTTTGAATAAACAGTGGAAATATTTGTTATAGAAATTAGACTATGTTATTATTCAGAATTAGTGATAATTGAAACTCTCAATGATCCCGGTACAATCGAGTATATTTCATAATATAATTAATTTAGAAATTTATTTCACAGTCCATCTCTGTACCTATCACATTTCTATCATCCATTTTGGTTCTATATGCTGAGGAGATTTTCTTTTAAAGCTGAAATGATAAATATATATAATAAATATATAAGTGTGTCTCTAACCTCATTTAAAAATCCAAGCTCTGGTCATGCATGGTTAAGAGACAACTTATAATTAAAGCTGCGACTGATCTCATTTAAAAATCCAAGCTCTGGTTATACGTGGTCAGTGTGCTCTTAAAAAATGCGCTATAAATTAAAATTAATATGAAATTCTCCTTGGTATTTAAAAATCAGCCTATCAATCCATCTTTCTAATCTATGAAATGTATTGAAATCTTATGAAATATTATGATTTGTTGGTTGATAGCTATTGGGATTTGAGATTATTTGATCTTATCACTTAAGTTGAAATTATAATTATAGTCCCAATCAATCACTGTTTTGTGCTTTATTTTTGGAAATCTTATTGGAAAATAATTGAAAATCATTTTTTTTAACTCTCTCCATTTTTATAAAATTCATCGTAAATTCGTCATTTTCTACAATGTGAAATATGCCACTAGTTCTCAGTTTATTATGATTTTTGTTTGACTGATTGAGATTTATGATGACTGTTCTTCCTCTTAAGCTGAAATTATATTTTTCGTCATTTTTCATCTATATTTTAAAATTCTGTATCCTTTTGATGATAACAAAAGGGGGAGAATGGGTTGAGATTTTGACTTATGAGTAAATATTTTATAAATATTTTTAATTTTGAAAATTTATTCAATTTTCATAATTTTTTTTACTCCTTCGTAGTTATAGGGGGAGTTTCTGTTGTAGGGGGGAGCTTTCAAATAGGGGGAGTTCAATATTCACTGTCAAACACATTTATTGTGATCAAAATCTTTTATTTGTTTGTCATCATCAAAAGGGGGAGATTGTTGTATATGACGTAGTTGTATACACAATTAGATGATTTTTGTTTGATGATAACAAACAAATATATATTATTTTAAATGTGTTTGTTACTGTACTGTTCTATACATACATCACAGACAGAAATATAATATTTATATTTAAATAGAATACGACTGTACAAAAATTCAAATATTCAGAGTATTTTATTTAGATATAATATTTTATTTCAAACATTCAAACAGTACAGCTATTTAATACTCCACTATTTAAATACATTCACAAAATATTTGTACTTGTATATGGACTGAAAAAATAAACAAGTTTGTGTGACAACAATAAAATAATATTTTATTTCAGACGAATTTGTTTATTACAAATAACTGTACAAATTCATATATACTTACATTTTCACTGTCTGACTCATATACATTTTTACTCTACACTCTTTGTACATTCATTTACATTCACTCTGTACAATTTCATTTTACATTATCTTCATCTTCAATCTTCTGTCTTCACAGCTCAGTCAGTCCAGTCATCATCTTCATACCTGTCATATTCAGAAACACACACAGAGTATATGGAACAGAAATAATTTAATACTCTAGAAAATATTATTTTATTTTTAAAATTTTATTTGACTCAGTTTTCGGGTGTGTTTCTCATCATTTTTCATGACTTGATCCGATTCATCTGTGTCTAAGCAGACAGTTTGTATACGTACAAGGACCAAAAAAAATTCTGATCGGCTGCATGTACACATGCGCATATACACGTGTGCACTGCCTCGCCAATCAGCGTGCAACTGAGGAGTAGCCACGTGGACCATCTCGACTCAGTGCAGCATAGTCAAACATGAAGACAGTGCACAAAGTCAACACAGTCAACTCAAGTCAAAGTGGTCAAGGCAACTCAACAATCAAAACAGCAAATTCAATGTGCAACAAGAATGCCAAGTGTACATAGCAAGTGTACAAAACTTTGCTCAAATTCATATATTCAAGTGAAGCTAGCATGAGCAAGTATTCAAATCAGCATAGTTAAATTGACAACAACATACATGCAACATGAATGGAACAATTCAATGTGGTCGAGCACACAAGGCAACTCAAGTATGGTGATGATTCAATCCAGTTCAGCAAGCATGATTCAAGAACAGTCTATGGCATGGTCAACCAGAATGGTGCAACACAGCAAACAATTTGGTAGCTTAATCATCATGTAAGCCAGCATGGCGATATCATGTACAAAACTGTGCAAATGACAGCTGCATAGTATGGTCGAGACAGCAATGAAGGATCAAAATAGTACAGCATAGATGAACAAAAGCAAAGCTCAGGAATGGTTTCAGCTACACATTACATTGTCAAGACCGCAAAGTCATGGTGTAAGTTACAAGTCAGTGGTACAATATGCAAAATAACATGCAAGCTCAAACTCAATGTATACATATACATGGTTGAGTGGCAATGTGCAAATCTGGGTAACTCAACAACAACAAGTAGCATGGTCGAGGCATTTCAATGCTATATGGACACAAGCAAATTTGTGAAACAGGTCATCATAGATGCAAGGTGAAAGCAAGTTTCAGATGCAAGTAGCCCATACAAAATATCATGATTCAAGATGAAACTGTTCAGCAGTTGTGATTCTGACTACATTTTCAAAGTGCACACATGACAAGGCAAGATTCAACATGAATTAGTGGTAATCACTCTCAGCATGTGAATATAAAGTGTGCCATGATTAAGCAGTCAACACAGGTCACAAACAATGGTCAGACACCAAAACAAAGACTACATCTTTTATGCATGGATAAGAAATTCAGAGCCTTAAAAGCATTCCTGAAATCGACTGTGGAATGTTCCTCTTTTCAGAAATGGAAACTTATATTAACACATCGAAAATCATGTTTTTGAAATAAAATGTTTCCTGAAAATCTATTCAGTGGGTTTTCAGTAAAAACAGAACTGATGTGGAAAATTGTTTATGGAGTAGTAAATCCTAGCAAATCAAGGTCAATATATTTTCAAAAGGCATCAAGAAAATCCAATAAATTTCACATGTTAATGGGTGTCCAGATTTGCAGAAAATCACAATTCATATTGGGCAAGTTTTAAAATATTTCCAGAAACGTTATCGTTCAAGAAATTAGTTTCCAGAATTCCAGCAATCAAGCAAAGTGGATCAAGTTTTTTTTTTTTGGATTTCACAATATGTATTGGGCAATAAATCAGAGTGCTATTATACGATAATTCTAATCACACAAGGGATTTGGAGATTCACTGAAAACCGTCCAGATGCATATTCAAGGAACAAATTCTTGTCTAGGTTCATTTCAAAAATTAAAGCTGAGAAATTCATTTGAAATCCCACAATAAAATCACGCAAGAATTCATTCAAAGCCGTGTCTATCAAAAGAGGAAACTACACACAATCAGGGAAAGTCATTCCTATGAAATCATAGAGCAGTTTTAGGATTTTATTATCCTATATTACACCGTTCTCATCACTGGCATTTTTCAATCGAATCCACAAACAATTCAAAAGATTTTCAAAGAGATAATAAAAAGAACTCACAATTTTTCACAAGTGATTTGATTGCAAATTCCAAATCGAGTTGACCAAAAGCAAGACAACACTCAAGCCATCAGAGAATAAATCCCATCAACTCCAGAAATCACGGTTTGGAAGAAGAAGCAGAAACCCTAGCAGGATCGGGTCAAAGAATGAAAGGGTGGAACCCTTCTAAAGTGGGACTGCACATTTTCTAAGGGGATGACCCCTTAGTTAATATCTTAGGGTTTTTCTTGTTTATTTTGTCTTTGTTCTATTTTTTTTTTTAATTTGTGTTGTTTATCGGTAAAACAAACGATCAGTTCTAGAGTTTGTAAAATTTAGGGGGATTCAGTCAGGGTGTTGACTGACAGTTGACAGAGTCTGTAAAATCTGGGTTACTGGTTATGGGGTCGTAAATAGGGAAATCTGATCGAGTGAATATCGGTCAGTCTAGGGTTTTGAGCATAGGGTTAGAATAGGAGCAGGGTTTGCAAGTGTACATGGTCTTGTATGCGGGATCTGTTCTATCACCAAGTAGAAACCTTAGGAATGCAGCAGTAGGCAGGGTTTTTCCGAAGCTGGGTATATCTGTATATGATTTATTTTATGCATTTCTGTTTCTGCTATATTCTGTGATCTGATTATTATTTCAATATCCTATAAGATTTTAATTCAACGATAAACTGTGGTAAACCCTATTCACCCCCCCCCCCTTCTAGGGTTAATCTAGATACCACAGCTCACGCCATACACAGCAATCATAACCAATTCACAATCAATCCACAATCCATTTTACAATCACAATCCAAATTTCCACAATACAATCCAATACAACCAACATGGTTCATACAATAAATAGTGTCGGGGGCTACTAAGCTCCGTCTGCAACCTAAAATATTTTTAACTGTAAAATAAATCGAGTGAGAAAGAGTTCACATTGGGATCCACTCCGCCATGGTTTTCTAACGTTCTGATTTACTGTTCAAATCCCAGACTTTGCAAACTTGCTCCAATCTTCATGTCGTCTTTTTATCTAGCTTAAACACGCCATTCCGGACGACTTTCACCTAGTGGCCTTTCTTCCGAAATTGGTCCATTTCGCCAGAAATCAGTACTTGGATAGCAGACTTTGGACGCATTTTTCGGGCGGCTCCGCAATCCAAAATATGACTTCCATATACTCAAATCGAAGAGAAAATCGTGCTCTTCGATTACGAATTGTGGATTTTGGCCAGAAGCGCACAGATTGGAAGTTATCGGCTGAAGAGCGTCAGGTCGTTATTTGCAAACTTTGAAAATTATAAAAATTGAGTTTTTAGGGTTTGTGAGGTCCATGGTCGGAGGTGGTTGGCCAGAGGGGCGGTGCCGGGCTACTGGGGGTCGTGACGGTGGCTGGTTCGCGGCAGGCAGGGAAGTGGTCGGAGCGGCTGTTTCCAGGGGATTTGGGAGTTTTAGGGTTGAACGATGGAAGGAGAGGCGGAGGAGAAGGAGGAGGGGAGATTGGAGGGGCTGGGGGTGGTGCGGCGCTTCGTCGGAGGGGGATCGCAGCGCGCGGCGGTGGGGCCGGAGGCGCAAGCATTCGATGGTTTTGTTTATTTTCTTCTTTTTAAACTGAACGTGGAAAGAGAAAACCAAGGGGGGTTTATATATATTATGTATTTAATTATTTTAAATTCCAAAAAGTTAGTTTTTCTTTTGAACTCCTAATCGAACTCACCGACTGTTGTTCCTAACTAAATACCCCCATTCCAGACACAGTGGGATAGGTCCCGTAAGCCAATTCAACTGTTTCGATCAGTTTTTCTTTAAATTAAAATATAAATTAATATAACGTTCAAAATTGATTTCAACGTACATTTTAATTTACCAGGGCCACATACTGACACATAAAATTCCAGAAAAATAAATCTAGCTATGTTTTGACGATACGGTCCTAACAAAACTAATTTTGTCGAATTTGGAGACCGTTTGAAAAATGGCCAATTTCCATTCGATTAAATTCAAATTAAAAGTACCAAGCACGTTTTCCACCATGCTCACATACTGATTCCATAAATTATGAAAATTGGAATCCAACAATAATTTGACATTCCGGATCCAACAAAAGTGGTTTCATGTAAACGGAGATCGTTTGCAAAATGGCTATTTTTAAGGGCCATGTATTATATAAAAAAAAATATATATATATATATATATTCCATAGCGACTATTTTGAATTTTAAACTGGACATAACTTCCAATTTATATTATGAAATATGATATTTTCACATTCGTTAGAAAGACATAATTAAACAGATTCAGATATTTCTGGTTTTACTGAAATCCGATTTATTTTGAATCCTAAACATTCATTTGAAATTTGAAATCGAATTTTCAAACTACCACGCCATTTCAGGCTATTTTTATAATTAAAATAAATTTATACGTTCTAACTCTATTCAAAATAAATTTCTAGTCATTATTGTTTATAGTAAATCATTTTAAATATCAAAAATCCATTAAAATAGCTAAAATTAAATTTTTAAATTGGTTTTGAAAATCCGGGTCATTGCAGTTATAAACTGACTTAACTTCAAGTGTCCAGATTTATAAACCATAGGGATTTTCCTATTTCCATGTACATAAGATAGAGATATTCAGGATATCTCCTAACCTTCAATTTCTCTCTACTAAATATATGGATTTAGCTTAGAAAAATATAATGATAAATAGATCAGTACATGTATTTTCCATTGCTCAATTTTTCTTCTTACTATAGGAATAAACATAAGCTCGAACCACCCTGTTCAAGCTGCTTATCCCTATATACACAACCCTACCACACAACAATACCCTTAAAAACCATTTATGATTTTCAGTAAGGTATTTTCTATAACTTTTTTCTGACATATCAACAACAATGCTCATCCACTTTAATCAGAAATATGCTTATCAGATCAATATAGCATCCATCCACAAAAATCATCCATACTAACTTATCAATCACATAATTAACATTTATATCTCATTATACTAATCATACAGTAGAACACAAATATGAAACGGTTGCCTATAACAGGTCTTATTGCAAAATCATAAATGAACCATACTCACCAAGCTTTATTCTCAACTTCATTCCCGTCGGCTCTCGATTTGCTTTCGATCCTCCTAGATCTGCTGTTGTTTTTCTTCATGAATCAATTTCCATTTTGATGCGAGATGATTGCTTCCGACTTCCCTAATTCTTATTTGCGAGGGCTTCAGCCAATTTTATTTGCTTTTATTTGTTAAACGAGAAATCTATTCGTTGGCCTCTCTCTTTTCCTTTTTATTTTATTCTGCTACACAGCTAGGGTTTTCACCTTTACTAAATATCTATTTTACCCCAAGGTTATACTAGTTTTTACATGGCTAGGGTTCTTATTAGGGATGAAAACATGGAGGATCGAGGGTTCAAACCCTATTAATTCGCTCTTATTTTGGCTCGTTTAGACTCGTCTCATTGGGTATTTAGAGCGGAAATACCCGCGGTCTGCTTTTGAAAGATCTGGGCCTAGCGTCGATCGAGGCACGGCTAACCCACCCTAACCCGACTTTTAAAGTGGTCGTCCATTATCAATCTACTACATCCGGTTTTTAAGGTGGACCATCCATCACAATCGATTTTTAAAGTGGTCGTCCACTACATCCTATCTAGATTGCAGAACAGAGCTAGACACTACTTCTGGACTATTAAAATTTTATATCTACACGTAGGGAGACACATTTCATACACTGTCAAATGATACACAAAGTACACTTGAACAGGAAATTACAAAACTTACATGACACGATAAATAACTATTCCATGAAGCTAAAAATCATCATGTCTTTGCCAAGCACTGCAAGAGACAACTCAGCATTGAAGTGACCATACAGCTACCATCCCATCACATGTACCAGTAGTCCATGTTTCTCGATATTCCCACATGGTCCTTGAGAAACGAACAACAGACAAAAAAGCACAGCAACAAAGGAGAAACTAGCAAATGACATAGTTCTAAAATGTAACGAACCCAGCACAAATCCATGCATAGACAAACAAAACCATAAAATACCTCAATAAAAAACTCACATGATTCAAATTTACACAAGCAAAACTCACCAAAAGTAAGAGCATGGAATCAAAAAAGGAAATGCGAACTCATACCAACCAAGGTTAGTAAAGAGCATACACAAGACCAATAAGACGACATAGCGACACTCTGACCAAGCCAGCATCACCACCAAAAATGCAACAAAGAAAATTACACGTCCTAGTGACCAACAACTAATCAATTCCAAGAGTTGCACCACCAAGAGGAAGCAACACCCGTTGTAGTTCAATACATGTCTCCAACCTACCATATCGAAAGCCTTCTACCCCCACAACACAACTACCGATAACCCACAACAAACCAGACCTGCCAACAAATCAAACACTAACAAGACGAAACTCAAAGCACACAATTGGACAATCCCCGCATTATGCACCAGCATAACCCAACCTCAACAACAGTTCTGACCGAGCAATCACAAACTTTGCCTCACTAAGCCATAGAACAAACACAACTTCCTCGTGCTGACTTGGAAGAATATTGGGACCGGAGCTCAGCAAAACAGTCGAAGAGGAAGGGGATGTCACGAAACAAACAACAAACCAAAACAATAGTATAAAGTGAGTACTCCGTGAAAGTGTCCAAACTTCCAATACCCAGTAAGTAGACACACTACCAGAGACTAGATAAACCCTAAACACTACCCAACACAAGACTGCACCAAAAAGCACTAACCCCCTCCCCCCCCCCAACCAAAGACCTCCTTACAAAAGTCGGTCAAAGAAAAACAAAAAACTCACCTAGCAATTAATAACAGACTCGCTTGGAGACCTTGCTTTGCAGGTGATAGCACCGGAAAGGGAGAGGGTGCAGTGAAGCAGCGAAACAAAAATACGCAAGCAATATCGAGAAGCCAAACACAATACGATAGAGATACCACACAAGGGCAACGAAAGGCTGACTAGAGTTGGTAGGGCTAAAGGAATGATGATAAGGTAATGGAAGAAAATTAAAAAAGGGACTTTGTAGTAAAAGGCGCAAAGATCTAAGGGACACAAATTATTTTATTGTATTCTCTTAACATTGTAAACACATTATTATTTATATTTAATTAATCATTTAGTGACAAAAAATATAAATAAATATATGTATATTAGTGCACAATTTCACCAAGCCAGGTACAGGGCAAAATCTCAATCCCACACTGAATCTATGAGATGAATCTGGAGTGAAGTTCAAAAAACTCGAACGGATCTGAAGCATGAAATACCAGCCCTAATGTCGTTTGTGGTTCTCATGCAAGAATTTGTATGTTGGTTTGCAAATAAGTAAAAGAAAAATAAACAACACAAAAGTGCTTATTTTAACATTACATACAATGTTTTTGAAAACAATGATAAGTTATGTTTCTTGTAGTTTAGAGTTTGAATGCGAAGAATGTTTGGAGTTTCCTTGGGTTCGCGGGATATTTCGCCGCTCTATAAAGAATTTCTCCAAGATAGTTGCACTGTTAACCGGATTGACGAAGAAGAACTAAGTGTTCACATGGGATACGAAGTATGAGAAATATTTCGAAATCCTGAAAGTGAGACCGACGAGTGCTTCAGTTTTGACGATTCCAAGTGGGAATGAAGAGACGGTGGTATACACTTGTAACAACCCTGAATTTTGGGGTAAATTTAAAAATTTATTTGAAGTAATTTTAACGTGTTTTTGATAAGAAAAAAAAATTATTTTAAATAATCACGATTAAAAATTATTTTTATTTGAAGTAAGACTTTAAATTTTATATTAATTCCATTCCGAGCCCGAAATGGCGCGGTAATTTCAAAATTCGTTTTTCAACTTTGGGAAAATATATAAAATTCATTATAGGTCAAAATTAGACGAAACAAGAAACGCTAGGACCGCATCGATGATGTCTTTATAATGAATTTAAGAAATTTAGATTTCAATTTGTAAGTTGTAAGTTATGTCAAAATCAAAATTTAGAAAGGTCGCTATGAAATTTATATATATAATATATAAAGGTCAAAACACTACTTTTTGCATATGAAGGAATTTGGACTCAAAACCACTTCCGTTGAGTTCAGAATGATGTTTCTGCATTTAAAAAGGTATAAACACTAATATATTTCGAGTTTCGGGAATTATTTGTTTAAAAATGTATTTTTAATATTTAATATATACACCTTGAAAAAGGCCATTTTTCAAATAGGCTCAGAATAGAACGAAATTAATTTTTTCTAGGTTCGCAGCGTCAAAACATAGCTAAATATATTTTTCAAATTATTTTGTGGTCGTGGGAAATAGATATGTGTTTTGTAAATTTCAGTCAATTTCGATCGACTGAAAAATAGCCATTT
Organism: Allium sativum; assembly: GCA_030737875.1. Taxonomy (NCBI): domain Eukaryota; kingdom Viridiplantae; phylum Streptophyta; class Magnoliopsida; order Asparagales; family Amaryllidaceae; genus Allium; species Allium sativum. Next base: position 213,091,245 of record CM060915.1, on the reverse strand, counting down.
TTCAAACAGTCTCAGAATTCGACGAAATTAATTTTGTTAGGACCGTATCGTCATAAGAAAGGCAGAAATAATTTTTCTGGATTTTTCTGAGTTAGTATGTGGCCCCGGTAAAATTAAAAAGTACGTTCGAATTTAATATTAAAGATTTATTTTAGAATGAAAGAAACATGCTGTAAACTTCAGAATTAGACTTCGGCACTAGCGCCATTGCGTTCAGAAGACGTCAAAACCTATTGTTCGACAGTCATTGGGCTTCGTTTGGAGATCGGATGGAAAAACCCTAATTTCTAGAATTAATTAAATTAAAAATAAAAATAAAATACCCTAGAATACAGTATAAATATGGGGTGAACAGTAGCGTCTTCTTCCTCTCGTTACAGCCGCCGAAACCCATAACTCCTCAGAACTTCAAACTCCGATTTCTCCTTCGTTTCTCAACGAAGTTCTTCGCTGGAGTACACGTTTCGAAGAGATTTTTGAGCTCTTCGATTCCATACCGAAATCACCACCCCTCGTCGCCTGTAGCCGCCGCCCCGACCGCGCAAAGACCGCCGCCGCCGCACCAAATCGGGCTCACCACGGCCAACCGCACCCCACCCCCTTCCCGGCGCCGATTTCCCTCTCCTAGCTCTTCGATCTCCAACAAACCATTCTGAAAACCATCAACTACATCTCCCGAAAATCCAAATCAAAGTTTTGAACAAAAACTGAAAATAAAGGTATGAAATTCATTTCAGATTTTGCCATGCTTTTGTCTGTGGCAACTGCAGTTGTTAAAAAGTAATTGTTATTCAAAAATTGATAATTAATTCATACGAACTCCAAACTGAAAATTTTCAGATCCACGTGAATCGTGACAGCAAATACTTCGACTTAGAACTGATTGGGACAATTTCTGAATTTATTTGTATTTTTAATTCTGCTTAAAGCAAGGTGAGTATTCTGATTTAATTAATTAATTTTAATCTAGTTATTTCGTTTGCTTATAAATCATGCTGCGTATGTTATTGGTTCTGATCTGTGATGTTGCGATGGATTATTGGTTTGTTTAAGAGTTATATGGTTACTTTAGTCATTGATTTATTTTGATCTGCAATTGTATATACAATAGAAAGGCATGAAATTTATATCGTATATAAAATGACATCTTGTATGTAATTATTGAAGAAAAAAATTTTGATGATGTGAATAGATTCAATATTTTATTAAAAATTAAAAGTGAAAATTTGACGATGTGAATAGATTCAATATTTTATTAAAAATTAAAAGTGAAAATTTGACGATGTGAATAGATTCATTATTTTATTAAAAATTAAAAGTGAAAATTTGACGATGTGAATAGATTCAATATTTTATTAAAAATTAAAAGTGAAAATTTGACGATGTGAATAGATTCAATATTTTATTAAAAATTAAAAGTGAAAATTTGATGATGTGAATAGATTCAATATTTTATTAAAAATTAAAAGTGAGAATTTGACGATGTGAATAGATTCAATATTTTATTAAAAATTAAAAGTGAGAATTTGACGATATGAATAGATTCAATATTTTATTAAAAATTAAAAGTGAGAATTTGACGATGTGAATAGATTCAATATTTTATTAAAAATTAAAAGTAAAATTTTGATGATGTGAATATATTCAATATTTTATTGAAAATTAAAGGTGAGAATTTGACGATGTGAATAGATTCAAATTTACATTTTTATATGTAAATTAAGAAAGGAGTTTACATGTAAATATAAAGAAGATATTTTTACATTGTAAATAAAAAGATGACATTTTTACATTGTAAAGTAAAAAGTGATATTTTTACATTGTAAAGTAAAAGATGAGATTTTTTGCCATGAAAATCAAAAGTAGAAATTTGTATTGTAATGAAATTTACATTTTTACATGTAAATATAAGTAGAATTTGCATTGTGTTTAAATTTACATTTTTGCATGTAAATAAAGAGTAGGAATTTACATTGTAATTAAATTTACATTTTTATATGTAAATTTAGAATAGGATTTACACTGCAAATATAAGTTACATTTTTTATTATGTAATTAAGGTGAGGATTTACATTGAAATTAAAAACACATTTTATATGTAGATTAAGAAAGAAGATTTACATTGCAAATGTAAATTACATTTTTTTTTATGAAATTAAAGAGAAGAATTTACATGGTAGATTAAATGTACACTTTTATTTGTAAACTAAGAATGAGAATTTGTATGGAAAATAAAATTCCATTTTTAATGTAATTAAAGGTAGGATTTTACCTTTGAAATTGAAGACAAAATTTGACATGTAAAATAAAATTACATTTGTAATGTAATAAAAAGGGTAGGACTTTATAGTGAAAATAAAAGGGAAAATTAAAAGATAGAAGTTACACTGTTAAGAAATTTACATTTTTAATGTAATTTAAAAAGAAAGGCTTACATTATATTGGAAATTACATTTCAATGTGATTAAGAAAAAGAATTGGACATTAGAATCGAAATTACATTTTAATGTAAAAAGTTAGAATTTTTCACTGTAATGTTAATTACATTTACAATGAATTTAAAAGGGAAATTTTACAATGCAATTGAAAGGTAGAAATTTTACATTATAATGCTAATTATATTTTTAATGTAATTAAAGAGGAGATTTTATAGTGTAATTTAAGGATTAGGAAGGAAAATAAAATTTTACATTGGAATAGAATTTACCTTTTTAATAAAAGAATATAAGGTAGGAGGAAATGTTGAATTATAATTTACATTTCCATGTAAACAGAGGAATGGAAGAATGGAAAAATGATGGTGAAAGTAGATGTTGTAATAGAATTTACATTCTTATGTAAAATAAAAGTTAAAAGATTCATATATATATATATATAATTAAAATTAAACTAATCGAGCGATGTAGTTCGCGTTTTGAAATCATACATTTAAACGATTATACCAAAAGATCCGACCGTCGGAATTTCCCAAAACTGAAACCGTTAGGACTGTCTTGGGAAGATCTTTCCAACGATATAAACTATGTTAATATCCAACGGTTAGATTTTGAGAAATGTGAAAATCAAAATTTGTTGAAAGCAGCGCCAGGGTCGCCATTGACCCAAAGCGTCATTAAATAAAAATTTAATTATTTTAAATAATTAAAATAGGAATTAATCGTTATAAAATAATATTAACGAATGGGAAGGATTTTCAATATGTATATATATACGAGAATTATTTGTAAAGTCCGAGTTTCTCTCATTCCAAATAATCAAACGACGTTAAGAATCGAAGTATGAAGACGGCGTATGAAGACCGTAAATCTTCCATCGAGAGGACAACGATCGAGGCCCTGATTTGACTTGCTTCCAATTCAAGGGTCATGGTCATTGTCCAAACGAACATGTTGATTGTACGGGTTTGGTTTTCGCTCAGACCCAGAGCATAAGCTTATAAATCTAATGTGTGTCCGACATTGTACTCCTTTATATTGTATTTATTGATTTTATGTCGAATGTATGAATGTTTGGTGGCGGAGAATTTATTCTCTTGCTTAACACCCTTTCATATATTTCGGCAAAGGATTGGTAGTGTGATATGGAGTGACAGTGTGGCATACTAAGATGCAATGATCAAGATTTCTTGTTGAAAAGCAGAACCTTTTGGTGATGATCAAAGCACAGCTTGAATAAGCATAGCTTTGTGTATTACGTAGCTTCACGAGCCTCACAACCCGGTGGAGTCTAAAATGGGAGAAGGGAACGCAGGGAGAGCAACACATTTCTTTCTAGTTAGAAGTAGTGTCAGTGCTTAAACTGGCTAATATTTTATTTATGTGGATGATGGAATGAGGCGCCTCAGATGTTAGGTCCTATAGGACCGGGAAACGTGTGTTCAGGAATAACTAATCCACAAACCACAAGTGTGGACCGGCCCTGCAGCTTTCCAAGGGTTCTCTGCGGGGGATCCTGAGACATTAGCTAGAGTGTCTCGAATCAGTAAGGAGCTCCTCCCTAGCCTTGACTCATGTTGGAAACCAAATTCCAAATACGACCCTCCGAATTTGATTGTATTACTTGCACGGAGGCATAGTATATGGTAGCTATGCTTCCTAGGATTGATACATTTATTTTGAAATGTTTTTATATACACTAATAATAATATTATATTCGTATTTATCATATTTAGCATGTTTAATCACCATAAGGTAAAACCCTATCCTCTGGTTTGCGTTGCATTGTGTGATGGGACTTGGGTCTTATGGTGATTCCATTTTTCTCAAAAGCATAGCGTTGTTTTACGAATTACTTATTGTTTGTTATGTCACTTTAAATTATGCACGGCAATTCATTGGGGTAAACCCGTTCCGCATTAGCGGCATGGTCTTTGGATTTGCCTTATTACTAGTAGTTAAATTAGTTAAAAATTCTCACACCAGTCCCATGACTGACCTGTAGTTTGTTTTCACCTTTGCAAACTCGGGTGCCGTCTTTTCCACACGGGCAGCCAAGTAACAGGTTTGGCTTTCTTTGGAGTTGCTGTCTTTGGAGCTTTCTTGGTGTTGCTTATTTGGAGGTGCTTATGTTGGACCACGAAGACTATCTATCGTTTATCTTTTGCTTACATTTTATCTTTAGACTCTGAGACATCCAGACTTATTTTATTTCCAGTTGTTCTAATTTGGAAGTTGAAACTTATTTCCTTTTTTGCTGAAAACTTGATGTAATAAGTTAGTACTCTGTGACCGTGGGATTCTGTGTTTGATGACATTCATATTCCGCTGCTATGATGTCGTTATTTTATGGTTTTCCTTTGCTATATTGTATCTGTGATTTGTATTGTTATATTTATGTTGTATTCCAAATGATTATTCCTTACTTTCATCCCATGGAAGTTTGGGGTCATCACAGTTGGTATCAGAGCTTTGGTTAAACTTAGCTTTGGAATATAACATATTTATAACGATTCGTTTACATGAATCACAATATTCTATGACAAACATATCATGAGAATACATAATAGTCAGTCATTTTATCGCCATCCTTTTATCCATCCTTCTATCCTATCATTTTTTTTTCAAATCACCATTACAGTTGTTCTGACTCTTTCCTTGATCGTACAGAACTAACTAAAAATGAGTACTCATGCCGCTAGAACTACTAGAGTTAAAGCAATGGGGCAAAATGATATTGGAACAGAGGAGCCCGCAGTTCAACATCCACCACCACCACCACCGCAGCCCTTTAACTTGGTGAGAGTAGTGAAGGATTTTAAGAATTTAGATGGAGTTCCGTTCACAGGTACGGAGACCGTGATACAGGCTCAGGCATGGCTTAAGAATTGTGAAAAGATATTTAGAGCATTAGAACTGGAAGATCAAAAGAAGAGATTTGTGGCTTCATGGATGCTCCAAGGCGAAGCACAGCTTTGGTGGGAAGAGGTCAATATAGGAGGTGATGAAGAAAATATGACTTGGACCAAATTTAAAGAGCTGTTTAATGAAGAGTATACTGCAAGGCAAGAGGTGGAAAGGCTTCATGATGAGTTTGCCCGTCACTATGAAGAGAAGGATAAGAAGAGTTCACAGCAAGATAGCGAAAGGGGCTTGGCCAACAATAATAAAGGGAAGCAACCCGAGAAGAAGACTGAAGGAAGTGGTTCTGGAGCCGCTAAGGCTCATGATAAGACTAAGCTGCAGTGCTACCACTGCCAGAAGTTTGGACACTATAGCAAGGACTACGGGAATCCAAATAAGGCCATAAGAGAGGACACTAGAAAATGCTATAACTGCCATAAAAGGGGTCACATCAAACTTAATTGTTGTAACAACCCGGAAAATCTGGGCCAGTTTTAAATTTTTATTTTGGCAATTTTAGCGAATTTTGATTATTTAAAATGAATTATTTTAAATAATATCGACGTGAAATTTATTTTGAATATAATTCGAACGTATATATTATATACGTCGTCGTTGGAATATATAATAATTATATATAATTATAAAAGGAATAGAAAATGGCGCGGTAGTTCGATAATTCGATTTCAAACTTCAATTGAATGTACCGGGTGCGAAACAATCCGGATTTTAGTGAAACCAAAAATAATGGAATCTAATAGTGAATATCTTTCTATCGAATCCGAATAATCAAGATTTCATATCGGGAATCAAAAGATATGTCTAGTTGAAAATTCTGAATAGTCGCTATGGAATTCAGGCCCTTAAAAATGGACATTTTGCAAACGACCTCGGATTTCGACGAAACCAGTTTTGTTGGGTCCGGGATGTCAAGTTATCGCTAGGTTTCAAATTTCATAATTTTTCGAATCAATATGTGAGCGTGGCAAAGGAAAACGCGTTTGACCATTTCAGTTGAATTTAATCGACTGGAAATTGGCCATTTTTCAAACGGTCTCAGAATTCGACGAAACTAGTTTTGTTAGGACCGTATCGTCAATACGAAGCTAGAAAATATTTTTCTGGAATTTTTCTAGTTAGTATGTGACCCCGGTAATTTGAAATGTACGTTTAAAATTCAATATAATGATTTAAATGTAAATTCAACGGAAACTGATTCAAACAGTCGAATCAGCTTGCGATATATATCCCATTGTGTTCAGAATGGGGGTAATACGCTATGGGCGACAGGCGGTGGGCCTCGTTTCGAGGTCGTATGTAAAAGTCAACCTTTTTACGAAATTAAATAATTAAATAATAAAATAATAAAAATAATTTTTATTTCTCTCCCCTTATTTCCCTCTGGCCCCCCCACGTTCTAATCGACAGTTTCAAAAAAAAAAAAAAAAAAAAAAACAAAAGGGAGACGATGACGGAATCGCCAGCCCCCCCCCCTCGTCGTCGACGACGATGCGCCCCACCTCCGGCGAACGATGGCCGACCCTCCCCTTCTCTTCTCCTTCCTCTCTCCCCCTCCTCCTGTACGAATCCTAGCCAAAATCGCCCACGCCCAAATCGAATCCCGCTACCATCCCCCTCGCTCACCGCCGCCGACACTGCCGTTGCCACCTCCCCACCTCCGCCTCCTCCTGCCGCAGACATCGATGCCCCCCTTTCTTCGATGCAGTGAGTTTTTTTTTCTTTGCTTTATTTTATTTTTATTTTTTTTCAATTCAGTAAAACTGATTTTATTAGGTTAAAAACTGATTTTAATTTAGATTTTAAAACTGATTTTAATTAGGTTATAAAAACTGATATTTTTTTTATAATTATTAAGACTGATTTTTACTTTAAAAGATTTGATTTTTATCTTAAGAAAAGGACCAATTTTTATAACGAGGAAGGATTGATTTTTATAGAAGAAAGAACTGATTTTTAAAGTTAAAAAGGCGAGATTTTTAATATGGAAAAGATTAGATCTTTAATTTAGAAAAGAGTATATTTTTTAAAAAAAATATATATAAAGGTTTGATTTTTGGTAGATAAAGAAATGATTTTTATTCATAGTTATAGATGATAAAAATATAATTTTTATATTACTGAAAGGCTAAAAATATAGTTTTTATTCGAGTGGTAAGTTAGAAATATGATTTTTATATAAGTATGAATATAAAAATATGATTTTTATATATTGAATAACGAAGTAAAAATATGATTTTTATATATTGAATAACGAAGTAAAAATATGATTTTTATATATTGAACTTCGAAATAAAAATATGATTTTTATATATTGAACTTCGAAATAAAAATATGATTTTTATATATTGAACTTCGAAATAAAAATATGATTTTTATATATTGAATAGCGAAGTAAAAATATGATTTTTATATATGTAGTGGCTACGGGCAATAAAGATGACGAAGATGCGATAGCGATGAAGATTTCTAACAAAGAAGAGCCGTGGAGCTAGGATAGCTATATGTGAGAATTTCTCACCTTTCAATTTATTTTTCTAGTTATATATATATACTAGGATGCAGACGGTGCTTAGTAGCACCCGACACCCGTCCACATACCATGGACTTGTTTGTTTGGTTGTGTAGTTGGTTAGATTATTTGATTTGGATTTGATTGATTGGTTGAATTGGAAATTGATATGTGAATGGCGTGGGCCTTCACTAGACCGGGGATAAGGCTAGGCCTTGTCCCGTTTCTAGTATCGTGCCGTTATGCCGCCGAAATTTTCTAAAATATGTTAGAAAAAAATAAAAATGTCATTTATTGAATAAATGAACTGAAAAGAAAATTCATGTGTTGGAATAAATATTTTATCGTTAAAAATATAGTTTTTAACGTGAATATGAATAAAATAAAATATTCATTTACAAACCAGACGGTTTGTTTATGTACACTGATTTGACTGATATGGATTGGGACGATAAATTTTACACATCGCCCAACTGCACGAATAAAATCTGTGTTTGATTGTTTGAAACCCCACACGGGTGTTGGGATGAAATTTGAAGTTCACTCATCCTGATTGATTAAATATGTCGATCGATTGATTGACAGGCTGTTATAAGCGTTAGATATCTATATTTGATGCTTATACAGTGTAGTGCACTTTGGTTGATGGTTGATTATTTTTCAAGGCTATTATACATGTGTTGTATGAAAATCCATATAATTAACTTTATATGGTAATTGATTGGGCCTCATTCCAGTTTTAAAATAGAAATATTTAAAATAGAAATATTCGAAATGGAATATTTGAAAATGTCAATATGTGAAGCCGTGTTGATTAGAGTGACGCCATTTTGACGTGAACGATATTTATATCGATTTTATTCATTTTAAAATGAATATTAAAAAGTAATTTTGAAATCAAATATTTCGAAATGAATTGAATTGAAAACGAATTCAAAGTGAATTGAAAGTGATTTCGAAATGAATTGAATTGAAAACGAATTCAAAGTGAATTGAATTGAAAGTGATTTCGAAATGAATTGAATTGAAAATGAATTCAAAGTGAATTGAAAGTGATTTCGAAATGAATTGAATTGAAAACGAATTCAAAGTGAATTGAAAGTGATTTCGAAATGAATTGAATTGAAAACGAATTCAAAGTGAATTGAATTGAAAGTGATTTCGAAATGAATTGAATTGAAAACGATTTCGAAATGAATTGAATTGAAAACGAATTCAAAATGAATTGAAAGCAAATTGAAAGGAATTCAAATTGAATTGAAATTTGAATTGAATAGAAATGAATTTTAAAACGAATTTATAGAGAAGAATTCAATTTTGCTTTGAATTGAGATGGAAGTTGAAATAGATTTTGAAACGAATTTTAAAACTATTTATATAATTCGTTTTAAATAGAAATCGACGAAGTATATATTATATATATTATATATATAATATAATGGCCTGAATAGAACGCGCCGCGCCGCGGCAGTTCGCGAATTTCGACCATTGATTTCAAATGGACGTTACGGGAGATCCGACCGTCGGATTCTCCTAAAACCGGAACCGTTGGGTTCGTATCGAAAAGAGCTTTCTAGCGAATGTTAGAAATTTGAAATCTAACGGTTGGATTTGGAATTATGTCCAAATCAAATTTGAAAAAGGTCGCTATACGTGCAGTTCGATGGCCATTGGTGGAAATCGACTGTACGGGCCTTGATAAAATTATAAAAAAAATAGTAATAATTTGTGTAAAATCATAAGAAATGATTTGTGAAAGTTTGGGATGAAAAAACTCCATATTTGAAAAGATAAAAATAGATTTTTATCGAAATGAACTAGTTTTGAACTAGAATTATAATTCTATTTATTTTTAAATAAATAAATTGAATTTGAAAAGGGTTTTGAAAATAACCAAAATTTCCAATGATTGCATTGGAGTGGATTTGAATCGAAATTGTCTTCGGAATATTTCGATGTTGAAATTCGTGATTATACAGATGTTGTTATGGAAATTTGAAAGATATATATTTATATCGTTATTTCCAATACGACATTTGTTAGTCGTAGAATTCGATATTGAATATAAGCCGATATATTTTCTATTCAGAGCCTTGTATTGAATATCGAATGTGATTTAGGTTTGTCGTGAATGGTGTCTTCACTAACACTGTTCTTGAACCCAGTTGAGAAATGATTAAATCTTTTTATTTGGATTTAATGAAGTGTACCAATTAAATGATATTTAATTGGAATTGAATTGGTATTGATTTTTGGGTTTATCGTGAACAGTGTTTTAAATAACACTTGTTCTTTAACCCGATAATTAATGGAATGTGATTTTGGGTTTATCGTGAACTGTGTTTTAAAAGACACTGATTCTTTAACCCAGTTAACGATTAAAACTAAGTGGAGTTTTAATGAATCTTTAAATAGATTGAAAAGATCGAGAATGGAGTATCACCAGTTTTACTCCAGGCGATAGTTAAATCTTTAATTAGATTTGAACGTGAAATGGTAATTGAATTACCGATAACACTGTGGTGTTAGATATGAAGTACTACCAGTTTTACTTCATGGGATGAATAGGTTGGGATTGGGAAATAAAATAAATGATTACTTCGGTGTGGTTCGCTAATCCCGACTAGTTTGAATTGATATTCAAAGGTGATTAAAGAATAAATTTAAAGAATTTATCTTGGATAAAATTTATGGGAATATTTGGATAAAAGAATATTCTGAATTGGAATGAGGCGTATGTTGTGTTTGTGTAACACTTTTATAATATATACGCGAGTTATTCAGAAAGACCGGGTTTAACCCATTCTGAATAACTGATTCGACGTGGTGTCGAAGATGAAGATGGTGGTCGAAGACCGGAGGTCTTCACGTCGTTTGGGTGATTACTGATGATCTTGATTGGGCTGTACACCCAAGAAGATGGAAACAGTTTGTGATCGTCCAGACGTACTTGGAGATCGATGGATATGCGAGGTACTAGGTGCCTCCGGTTTCGTTCAGACCCAGAACGGACTTGTAAATGGACTGTGTGTCTGACATTGGATTTTAATCTGTGTGATTGATCTCTATTAAATATATATCTGTTTGGCGGCGGAGAATTTATTCTCTTGCTTAACGCCCTTCTCTGAGACGTACGAGCTCAGGGGTTATATATTGATGGATATCAAACGCATGGAGTGAATTGCCTGTGTGGCATGCCTAAGTGGCAATTGATCGAGGCTTCTGTTGAAAAGCAAAGTCTTGTGGTGATGATCAAAGCACAGCCTGTGTGGCATAGCTTTGTGTAACGTTGATTCGCGAGCCTCGCACCCCGGTTGTGAACCAAAAACGGGAGAGGACCTCAGGGAGGGCATGCGTTTCTTTCTAGTTAGAAGTGGCGTCAGTGGTTTTACACGCCCTGACGAGTTTGACTTATGTGGTTGTTGCTGTTGCGAGGCGCCTCGGTTATATCGGTTTCGGCCGATGCATTCTGGTCGGCTGACGGACCAGACTTACACCCCATAGGGTGGGGAGACGTAGTGTTCAGGCATAATAATCCACATCGGTGGACCGGCCCTGACGATCTAAAGGCTTGCCTGCGCGCTTGCCTGTGGCTCGGGCTAGAGAGTCACGAATCGGTTGAGGACTATCTTTTGCCTCGGTTCATAGACGGAAATCCAATTTCCAAATACGTGACATTTGCGGTTTTAATTGTAGAACCTAGTATGGTGACATAGTGGTATGGGGCATTCATGCCGCCTATGATTGATACTTATGATTTGAAGTTGTTTTATACACTATGCACTTATATAGTATCAAATGATTTGTTTTAAACGTATCAAGCATTCTTTGGCTGTTATAAGGGAAAACCCTATCCTCGGCTGCGTTGCATTGTGTGATGGGACCTGGGTCTTATAACAGCTTCATTTTTCTTTATTTAGCATTGCGCTGTTTGTTTTATGCACTGGTATTCTTGGGAGGAAACCCGTTCCGTGTTATACGGCGTGGTACCTTGATTTACCTAACTTTAAAATAAAGATTAACTGTTTTAGTTCTCACACCAGTCCCATGACTGACCTGGAGTTTATTGTTTTAACCTAAACTCTGGGTGCCCTTATTTTGACACGGGCAGCTAGTAGTTTTGGTTTTGCAGATTTATATTCACAGGATCCTGGTTTACAGCTGGAACGATATCCGGAAAGCTTTGTATCCGTATATCTCATTCTAGTTGTGTATTGTATTATTTTTCCGCTGCGATGTATTTAAATGTAATTTAAATCTCTGATATTTCTGTGTAATATTTATTCATTTATACTCTGTATATTCTTGTAATCTGATGCATTGTTGTAATATACAATGAAATGTTCTTCTGTTTGTGTTCTGTTTGTCTTGTCCTCACAGTAATTCGTTCTTTCTCATCTCTTCGGAGACCGGGGAAGTTTCGGGTCGCTTCATTTGGTATCAGAGCTTTGGTTTACAAAGCTCAGAGAACAAGGCACATTAGAAACATACGAAAGAATTCATCAGATATTGGATTAATAATATCCAATGGGGATGACTCGTTAGAGATAGGATCAGTAGTATCCTAGAACGAGTGTGAAGAGTATATTTTTAAAATGAAAGTCAAATTTGTTTTGAAAATTTAAAATCAATTATTCGTATTTGATTATTTATTTATATTGATGTGGACAATCCAGTATATATAGATTTTGCGTATACGTCTGATCCACGTGTATTTGAAATTTTAATATACTGGATAGATATAGAATCACACTCTAGTCGCCCGAAGATGATTCTGATGATAGTTCGAACATCATCAGAATTGGTATTCGTGTTTCGAAGGTGTGATATCTATATATTTCCTATTGACTGGTGTGAGAACCAAAATTAGATAGGGCCTATTGTTGTGATTTGGTATCAAAAAAAAATCTGATTTTTGACTATATATCAAAGTTACGAATTTAAAACTCTAATTCACTAATTGATTGATGTTTGTGTTGTTTGTTTAGTTGTTTGATAATTTTGAACCATTATGCCTAATGTGATCGAATAATGAATTGTATTGAAATTTGGTTGCGTTTGCTTGCATATACATATATATCATTGAACAGGTCATAGCAAGGAGGCTAGAGCCAGAGAATAAAATTTGTTTGCCCGACAAATAGGTACATGTTTACTACATAATTTCCTGTTTTGTTTGGGTGATGATGATTTTGTGAGCCTATTGGCTAGCCGCTTGGCTTTTTCTTTTTCTTTTTGAGATCTGAAGGACCGGGGAAGCTATTTGAAATTCCCCGATGCTCCCGGTGCAGGGGAGGTTATGGCGAAATTTTTCGAAAATTTAGGGTGTTAGCCAAATTTTTGAAATTTTGAAAATTCTCAGAAACTAAAGAGTTAGAGAATGGAAGCCAGGACGAGCGTAGAGTTGAATTATCAAACCACTTTCGACTTTGTTCCTTTTCGGGGACGAAAAGTTTTAAGTGGGGGAGATTGTAACAACCCGGAAAATCTGGGCCAGTTTTAAATTTTTATTTTGGCAATTTTAGCGAATTTTGATTATTTAAAATGAATTATTTTAAATATTATCGACGTGAAATTTATTTTGAATATAATTCGAACGTATATATTATATACGTCGTCGTTGGAATATATAATAATTATATATAATTATAAAAGGAATAGAAAATGGCGCGGTAGTTCGATAATTCGATTTCAAACTTCAATTGAATGTACCGGGTGCGAAACAATCCGGATTTTAGTGAAACCAAAAATAATGGAATCTAATAGTGAATATCTTTCTATCGAATCCGAATAATCAAGATTTCATATCGGGAATCAAAAGATATGTCCAGTTGAAAATTCTGAATAGTCGCTATGGAATTCAGGCCCTTAAAAATGGACATTTTGCAAACGACCTCGGATTTCGACGAAACCAGTTTTGTTGGGTCCGGGATGTCAAGTTATCGCTAGGTTTCAAATTTCATAATTTTTCGAATCAATATGTGAGCGTGGCAAAGGAAAACGCGTTTGACCATTTCAGTTGAATTTAATCGACTGGAAATTGGCCATTTTTCAAACGGTCTCAGAATTCGACGAAACTAGTTTTGTTAGGACCGTATCGTCAATACGAAGCTAGAAAATATTTTTCTGGAATTTTTCTAGTTAGTATGTGACCCCGGTAATTTGAAATGTACGTTTAAAATTCAATATAATGATTTAAATGTAAATTCAACGGAAACTGATTCAAACAGTCGAATCAGCTTGCGATATATATCCCATTGTGTTCAGAATGGGGGTAATACGCTATGGGCGACAGGCGGTGGGCCTCGTTTCGAGGTCGTATGTAAAAGTCAACCTTTTTACGAAATTAAATAATAAAAATAATTTTTATTTCTCTCCCCTTATTTCCCTCTGGCCCCCCCACGTTCTAATCGACAGTTTCAAAAAAAAAAAAAAAAAAAAAAAAACAAAAGGGAGACGATGACGGAATCGCCAGCCCCCCCCCCCTCGTCGTCGACGACGATGCGCCCCACGTCCGGCGAACGATGGCCGACCCTCCCCTTCTCTTCTCCTTCCTCTCTCCCCCTCCTCCTGTACGAATCCTAGCCAAAATCGCCCACGCCCAAATCGAATCCCGCTACCATCCCCCTCGCTCACCGCCGCCGACACTGCCGTTGCCACCTCCCCACCTCCGCCTCCTCCTGCCGCAGACATCGATGCCCCCCTTTCTTCGATGCAGTGAGTTTTTTTTTCTTTGCTTTATTTTATTTTTATTTTTTTTCAATTCAGTAAAACTGATTTTATTAGGTTAAAAACTGATTTTAATTTAGATTTTAAAACTGATTTTAATTAGGTTATAAAAACTGATATTTTTTTTATAATTATTAAGACTGATTTTTACTTTAAAAGATTTGATTTTTATCTTAAGAAAAGGACCAATTTTTATAACGAGGAAGGATTGATTTTTATAGAAGAAAGAACTGATTTTTAAAGTTAAAAAGGCGAGATTTTTAATATGGAAAAGATTAGATCTTTAATTTAGAAAAGAGTATATTTTTTAAAAAAAATATATATAAAGGTTTGATTTTTGGTAGATAAAGAAATGATTTTTATTCATAGTTATAGATGATAAAAATATAATTTTTATATTACTGAAAGGCTAAAAATATAGTTTTTATTCGAGTGGTAAGTTAGAAATATGATTTTTATATAAGTATGAATATAAAAATATGATTTTTATATATTGAATAACGAAGTAAAAATATGATTTTTATATATTGAATAACGAAGTAAAAATATGATTTTTATATATTGAACTTCGAAATAAAAATATGATTTTTATATATTGAACTTCGAAATAAAAATATGATTTTTATATATTGAACTTCGAAATAAAAATATGATTTTTATATATTGAATAGCGAAGTAAAAATATGATTTTTATATATGTAGTGGCTACGGGCAATAAAGATGACGAAGATGCGATAGCGATGAAGATTTCTAACAAAGAAGAGCCGTGGAGCTAGGATAGCTATATGT
Organism: Allium sativum; assembly: GCA_030737875.1. Taxonomy (NCBI): domain Eukaryota; kingdom Viridiplantae; phylum Streptophyta; class Magnoliopsida; order Asparagales; family Amaryllidaceae; genus Allium; species Allium sativum. The sequence continues at coordinate 213,075,858 of CM060915.1, read as the reverse complement.
GAGAATTTCTCACCTTTCAATTTATTTTTCTAGTTATATATATATACTAGGATGCAGACGGTGCTTAGTAGCACCCGACACCCGTCCACATACCATGGACTTGTTTGTTTGGTTGTGTAGTTGGTTAGATTATTTGATTTGGATTTGATTGATTGGTTGAATTGGAAATTGATATGTGAATGGCGTGGGCCTTCACTAGACCGGGGATAAGGCTAGGCCTTGTCCCGTTTCTAGTATCGTGCCGTTATGCCGCCGAAATTTTCTAAAATATGTTAGAAAAAAATAAAAATGTCATTTATTGAATAAATGAACTGAAAAGAAAATTCATGTGTTGGAATAAATATTTTATCGTTAAAAATATAGTTTTTAACGTGAATATGAATAAAATAAAATATTCATTTACAAACCAGACGGTTTGTTTATGTACACTGATTTGACTGATATGGATTGGGACGATAAATTTTACACATCGCCCAACAGCACGAATAAAATCTGTGTTTGATTGTTTGAAACCCCACACGGGTGTTGGGATGAAATTTGAAGTTCACTCATCCTGATTGATTAAATATGTCGATCGATTGATTGACAGGCTGTTATAAGCGTTAGATATCTATATTTGATGCTTATACAGTGTAGTGCACTTTGGTTGATGGTTGATTATTTTTCAAGGCTATTATACATGTGTTGTATGAAAATCCATATAATTAACTTTATATGGTAATTGATTGGGCCTCATTCCAGTTTTAAAATAGAAATATTTAAAATAGAAATATTCGAAATGGAATATTTGAAAATGTCAATATGTGAAGCCGTGTTGATTAGAGTGACGCCATTTTGACATGAACGATATTTATATCGATTTTATTCATTTTAAAATGAATATTAAAAAGTAATTTTGAAATCAAATATTTCGAAATGAATTGAATTGAAAACGAATTCAAAGTGAATTGAAAGTGATTTCGAAATGAATTGAATTGAAAACGAATTCAAAGTGAATTGAATTGAAAGTGATTTCGAAATGAATTGAATTGAAAACGAATTCAAAGTGAATTGAAAGTGATTTCGAAATGAATTGAATTGAAAACGAATTCAAAGTGAATTGAAAGTGATTTCGAAATGAATTGAATTGAAAACGAATTCAAAGTGAATTGAATTGAAAGTGATTTCGAAATGAATTGAATTGAAAACGATTTCGAAATGAATTGAATTGAAAACGAATTCAAAATGAATTGAAAGCAAATTGAAAGGAATTCAAATTGAATTGAAATTTGAATTGAATAGAAATGAATTTTAAAACGAATTTATAGAGAAGAATTCAATTTTGCTTTGAATTGAGATGGAAGTTGAAATAGATTTTGAAACGAATTTTAAAACTATTTATATAATTCGTTTTAAATAGAAATCGACGAAGTATATATTATATATATTATATATATAATATAATGGCCTGAATAGAACGCGCCGCGCCGCGGCAGTTCGCGAATTTCGACCATTGATTTCAAATGGACGTTACGGGAGATCCGACCGTCGGATTCTCCTAAAACCGGAACCGTTGGGTTCGTATCGAAAAGAGCTTTCTAGCGAATGTTAGAAATTTGAAATCTAACGGTTGGATTTGGAATTATGTCCAAATCAAATTTGAAAAAGGTCGCTATACGTGCAGTTCGATGGCCATTGGTGGAAATCGACTGTACGGGCCTTGATAAAATTATAAAAAAAATAGTAATAATTTGTGTAAAATCATAAGAAATGATTTGTGAAAGTTTGGGATGAAAAAACTCCATATTTGAAAAGATAAAAATAGATTTTTATCGAAATGAACTAGTTTTGAACTAGAATTATAATTCTATTTATTTTTAAATAAATAAATTGAATTTGAAAAGGGTTTTGAAAATAACCAAAATTTCCAATGATTGCATTGGAGTGGATTTGAATCGAAATTGTCTTCGGAATATTTCGATGTTGAAATTCGTGATTATACAGATGTTGTTATGGAAATTTGAAAGATATATATTTATATCGTTATTTCCAATACGACATTTGTTAGTCGTAGAATTCGATATTGAATATAAGCCGATATATTTTCTATTCAGAGCCTTGTATTGAATATCGAATGTGATTTGGGTTTGTCGTGAATGGTGTCTTCACTAACACTGTTCTTGAACCCAGTTGAGAAATGATTAAATCTTTTTATTTGGATTTAATGAAGTGTACCAATTAAATGATATTTAATTGGAATTGAATTGGTATTGATTTTTGGGTTTATCGTGAACAGTGTTTTAAATAACACTTGTTCTTTAACCCGATAATTAATGGAATGTGATTTTGGGTTTATCGTGAACTGTGTTTTAAAAGACACTGATTCTTTAACCCAGTTAACGATTAAAACTAAGTGGAGTTTTAATGAATCTTTAAATAGATTGAAAAGATCGAGAATGGAGTATCACCAGTTTTACTCCAGGCGATAGTTAAATCTTTAATTAGATTTGAACGTGAAATGGTAATTGAATTACCGATAACACTGTGGTGTTAGATATGAAGTACTACCAGTTTTACTTCATGGGATGAATAGGTTGGGATTGGGAAATAAAATAAATGATTAATTCGGTGTGGTTCGCTAATCCCGACTAGTTTGAATTGATATTCAAAGGTGATTAAAGAATAAATTTAAAGAATTTATCTTGGATAAAATTTATGGGAATATTTGGATAAAAGAATATTCTGAATTGGAATGAGGCGTATGTTGTGTTTGTGTAACACTTTTATAATATATACGCGAGTTATTCAGAAAGACCGGGTTTAACCCATTCTGAATAACTGATTCGACGTGGTGTCGAAGATGAAGACGGTGGTCGAAGACCGGAGGTCTTCACGTCGTTTGGGTGATTACTGATGATCTTGATTGGGCTGTACACCCAAGAAGATGGAAACAGTTTGTGATCGTCCAGACGTACTTGGAGATCGATGGATATGCGAGGTACTAGGTGCCTCCGGTTTCGTTCAGACCCAGAACGGACTTGTAAATGGACTGTGTGTCTGACATTGGATTTTAATCTGTGTGATTGATCTCTATTAAATATATATCTGTTTGGCGGCGGAGAATTTATTCTCTTTCTTAACGCCCTTCTCTGAGACGTACGAGCTCAGGGGTTATATATTGATGGATATCAAACGCATGGAGTGAATTGCCTGTGTGGCATGCCTAAGTGGCAATTGATCGAGGCTTCTGTTGAAAAGCAAAGTCTTGTGGTGATGATCAAAGCACAGCCTGTGTGGCATAGCTTTGTGTAACGTTGATTCGCGAGCCTCGCACCCCGGTTGTGAACCAAAAACGGGAGAGGACCTCAGGGAGGGCATGCGTTTCTTTCTAGTTAGAAGTGGCGTCAGTGGTTTTACACGCCCTGACGAGTTTGACTTATGTGGTTGTTGCTGTTGCGAGGCGCCTCGGTTATATCGGTTTCGGCCGATGCATTCTGGTCGGCTGACGGACCAGACTTACACCCCATAGTGTGGGGAGACGTAGTGTTCAGGCATAATAATCCACATCGGTGGACCGGCCCTGACGATCTAAAGGCTTGCCTGCGCGCTTGCCTGTGGCTCGGGCTAGAGAGTCACGAATCGGTTGAGGACTATCTTTTGCCTCGGTTCATAGACGGAAATCCAATTTCCAAATACGTGACATTTGCGGTTTTAATTGTAGAACCTAGTATGGTGACATAGTGGTATGGGGCATTCATGCCACCTATGATTGATACTTATGATTTGAAGTTGTTTTATACACTATGCACTTATATAGTATCAAATGATTTGTTTTAAACGTATCAAGCATTCTTTGGCTGTTATAAGGGAAAACCCTATCCTCGGCTGCGTTGCATTGTGTGATGGGACCTGGGTCTTATAACAGCTTCATTTTTCTTTATTTAGCATTGCGCTGTTTGTTTTATGCACTGGTATTCTTGGGAGGAAACCCGTTCCGTGTTATACGGCGTGGTCCCTTGATTTACCTAACTTTAAAATAAAGATTAACTGTTTTAGTTCTCACACCAGTCCCATGACTGACCTGGAGTTTATTGTTTTAACCTAAACTCTGGGTGCCCTTATTTTGACACGGGCAGCTAGTAGTTTTGGTTTTGCAGATTTATATTCACAGGATCCTGGTTTACAGCTGGAACGATATCCGGAAAGCTTTGTATCCGTATATCTCATTCTAGTTGTGTATTGTATTATTTTTCCGCTGCGATGTATTTAAATGTAATTTAAATCTCTGATATTTCTGTGTAATATTTATTCATTTATACTCTGTATATTCTTGTAATATGATGCATTGTTGTAATATACAATGAAATGTTCTTCTGTTTGTGTTCTGTTTGTCTTGTCCTCACAGTAATTCGTTCTTTCTCATCTCTTCGGAGACCGGGGAAGTTTCGGGTCGCTTCAATTGTCCACTATTGATGAGTTCCCAAGTTGCCCATGGGTACAAGGAAGCAAGTGCACCACCTTCTTCCGCACCTACTTCTTCTAAAAGAGCAGGTAAGCCTGATGTTTTAGGTGGTAATATTCCTGTTAAAAACATTCTTTGTGTTTGGTTCCTACTCTTCTATTTTTCATTTCCTTTTCGAGGACGAAAAATTCTTAAGGAGGGGAGACTATAACAACCCTGAATTTTGGGGTAAATTTAAAATTTTATTCGAAGTAATTTTAACGAGTTTTTGATAAGAAAAAAAATTATTTTAAATAATCATGATTAAAAATTATTTTTATTTGAAGTAAGACTTTAAATTTTATATTAATTCCATTCCGAGCCCGAAATGGCGCGGTAATTTCAAAATTCGTTTTTCAACTTTGGGAAAATATATAAAATTCATTATAGGTCAAAATTAGACGAAACAAGAAACGCTAGGACCGCATCGATGATATCTTTATAATGAATTTAAGAAATTTAGATTTCAGTTTGTAAGTTGTAAGTTATTTCAAAATCAAAATTTAGAAAGGTCGCTATGAAATATATATATATATAATATATAAAGGTCAAAAATACTACTTTTTGCATATGAAGGAATTTGGTCTCAAAACCACTTCCATTGAGTTCAGAATGATGTTTCTGCATTTAAAAAGGAATAAACACTTATATATTTCGAGTTTCGGGAATTATTTGTTTAAAAATGTATTTTTAATATTTAATATATACGCCTTGAAAAAGGCCATTTTTCAAATAGGCCCAGAATTGAACGAAATTGATTTTTTCTAGGTCCGCAGCGTCAAAACATAGCTAAATATATTTTTCGGGAATTTTTCGAATTAATTTGTGGTCGTGGCAAATAGATATGTGTTTTGTAGATTTCAGTCAATTTCGATCGACTGAAAAATAGCCATTTTTCAAACAGTCTTAGAATTCGACGAAATTAATTTTGTTAGGACCGTATCATCATAAGAAAGCCAGAAATAATTTTTCTGGATTTTTCTGAGTTAGTATGTGGCCCCGGTAAAATTAAAAAGTACGTTCGAATTTAATATTAAAGATTTATTTTAGAATGAAAGAAACATGCTGTAAACTTCAGAATTAGACTTCGGCACTAGCGCCATTGCGTTCAGAAGACGTCAAAACCTATTGTTCGACAGTCATTGGGCTTCGTTTGGAGATCGGATGGAAAAACCCTAATTTCTAGAATTAATTAAATTAAAAATAAAAAGAAAATACCCTAGAATACAGTATAAATATGGGGTGAACAGTAGCGTCTTCTTCCTCTCGTTACAGCCGCCGAAACCCATAACTCCTCAGAACTTCAAACTCCGATTTCTCCTTCGTTTCTCAACGAAGTTCTTCGCCGGAGTACACGTTTCGAAGAGATTTTTGAGCTCTTCGATTCCATACCGAAATCACCACCCCTCGTCGCCTGTAGCCGCCGCCCCGACCGCGCAAAGACCGCCGCCGCCGCACCAAATCGGGCTCACCACGGCCAACCGCACCCCACCCCCTTCCCGGCGCCGATTTCCCTCTCCTAGCTCTTCGATCTCCAACAAACCGTTCTGAAAACCATCAACTACATCTCCCGAAAATCCAAATCAAAGTTTTGAACAAAAACTGAAAATAAAGGTATGAAATTCATTTCAGATTTTTCCACGCTTTTGTCTGTGGCAACTGTAGTTGTTAAAAAGTAATTGTTATTCAAAAATTGATAATTAATTCATACGAACTCCAAACTGAAAAATTTCAGATCCGCGTGAATCGTGACAGCAAATACTTCGACTTAGAACAGATTGGGACAATTTCTGAATTTATTTGGATTTTAAGTTCTGCTTAAAGCAAGGTGAGTATTCTGATTTAATTAATTAATTTTAATCTAGTTATTTCGTTTGCTTATAAATCATGCTGCGTATGTTATTGGTTCTGATCTATGATGTTGCAATGAATTATTGGTTTGTTTGAGAGTAATATGGTTACTTTAGTCATTGATTTATTTAGATCTGCAATTGTATATACAATAGAAAGGCATGAAATTTATATCGTATATAAAATGACATCTTATATGTAATTATAGAAGAAAAAAAATTTGACGATGTGAATAGATTCAATATTTTATTAAAAATTAAAAGTGAAAATTTGACGATGTGAATAGATTCAATATTATATTAAAAATTAAAAGTGAGAATTTGACGATGTGAATAGATTCAACATTTTATTAAAAATTAAAAGTGAGAATTTGACGATGTGAATAGATTCAATATTTTATTAAAAATTAAAAGTGAGAATTTGACGATGTGAATAGATTCAATATTTTATTAAAAATTAAAAGTGAGAATGTGACGATGTGAATAGATTCAATATTTTATTAAAAATTAAAAGTGAGAATTTGACGATGTGAATAGATTCAATATTTTATTAAAAATTAAAAGTAAAAATTTGACGATGTGAATAGATTCAATATTTTATTGAAAATTGAAGGTGAGAATTTGACGATGTGAATAGATTCAAATTTACATTTTTATATGTATATTAAGAAAGGAGTTTACATGTAAATATAAAGAAGATATTTTTACATTGTAAATAAAAAGATGACATTTTTACATTGTAAAGTAAAAAGAAATATTTTTACATTGTAAAGTAAAAGATGAGATTTTTTGCCATGAAAATTAAAAGTAGAAATTTGCATTGTAATGGAATTTACATTTTTACATGTAAATATAAGTAGAATTGCATTGTAGTTAAATTTACATTTTTGCATGTAAATAAAGAGTAGGAATTTATATTGTAATTAAATTTATATTTTTATATGTAAATTTAGAATAGGATTTACATTGCAAATATAAGTTACATTTTTTATTATGTAATTAAGGTGAGGATTTACGTTGAAATTAAAAACACATTTTATATGTAGATTAAGAAAGAAGATTTACATTGCAAATGTAAATTACATTTTTTTTATGAAATTAAATAGAAGAATTTACATGGTAAATTAAATGTACACTTTTATTTGTAAACTAAGAATGGGAATTTGTATGGAAAATAAAATTTCATTTTTTATGTAATTAAAGGTAGGATTTTACCTTGGAAATTAAAGACAAAATTTGACATGTAAAATAAAATTACATTTGTAATGTAATAAAAAGGGTAGGACATTATAGTGAAAATAAAAGGGCAAATTAAAAGGTAGAAGTTACACTGTTAGGAAATTTACATTTTTAATGTAATTTAAAAAGAAAGGCTTACATTATATTGGAAATTACATTTCAATGTGATTGAGAAAAAGAATTGGACATTAGAATCGAAATTACATTTTAATGTAAAAAGTTAGAATTTTTCACTGTAATGTTAATTACATTTACAATGAATTTAAAAGTGAAACTTTATAATGCAATTGAAAGGTAGAAATTTTACATTATAATGCTAATTATATTTTTAATGTAATTAAAGAGGAGATTTTATAGTGTATTTTAAGGATTAGGAAGGAAAATAAAATTTTACATTGGAATAGAATTTACCTTTTTAATAAAAGAATATAAGGTAGGAGGAAATGTTGAATTATAATTTACATTTCCATGTAAACAGAGGAATGGAAGAATGGAAAAATGATGGTGAAAGTAGACATTATAATAGAATTTACATTCTTATGTAAAATAAAAGTTAAAAGATTCATATATATATATATAATCAAAATTAAACGAATCGAGCGCGGTAGTTCACGTTTTGAAATCGTACATTTAAACGATTATACCAAAAGATCCAACCGTCGGAATTTCCCAAAACTGAAACCGTTAGGACTGTCTTGGGAAGATCTTTCCAACGATATAAACTACGTTAAGATCCAACGGTTAGATTTTGAGAAATGTGAAAATCAAAATTTGTTGAAAGCAGTGCCAGGGTCACCATTGACCCAAAGCGTCATTAAATAAAAATTTAATTATTTTAAATAATTAAAATAGGAATTAATCGTTATAAAATAATATTAATGAATGGGAAGGATTTTCAATATGTATATATAAGCGAGAATTATTTGGAAAGTCCGAGTTTCTCTCATTCCAAATAATCAAACGACGTTAAGAATCGAAGTATGAAGACGGCGTATGAAGACCGTAAATCTTCCATCAAGCGGACAACGATCAAAGCCCTGATTTGACTTGCTCCCAATTCAAGGGTCATGGTCATTGTCCAAACGAACATGTTGATTGTACGGGTTTGGTTTTCGCTCAGACCCAGAGCATAAGCTTATAACTGGAATGTGTGTCCGACATTGTACTCCTTTATATTGTATTTATTGATTTTCTATCGAATGTATGAATGTTTGGTGGCGGAGAATTTATTCTCTTGCTTAACACCCTTTCATATATTTCGGCAAAGGATTGGTAGTGTGATATGGAGTGATAATGTGGCATACTAAGATGCAATGATCAAGGTTTCTTGTTGAAAAGCAGAACCTTGTGGTGATGATCAAAACACAGCTTGAATAAGCATAGCTTTGTGTATTACGTAGCTTCACGAGCCTCACAACCCGGTGGAGTCTAAAACGGGAGAAGGGAACGCAGGGAGAGCAGCACGTTTCTTTCTAGTTAGAAGTAGTGTCAGTGCTTAAACTGGTTGATATTTTACTTATGTGGATGATGGAATGAGGCGCCTCGGATGTTAGGTCCTATAGGAGCGGGAAACGTGTGTTCAGGAATAACTAATCCACAAACTGCAAGTGTTGACCGGCCCTGCAGCTTTCCAAGGGTTCTCTGTGGGGAATTTTGAGATATTAGCTAGAATGTCTCGAATCAGTAAGGAGCTCCTCCCTATCCTTGACTCATGTTTTAATCCAAATTCCAAATACGACCCTCCGAATTTGATTGTATTACTAGTACGGAGGCATGGTATATGGTAGTTATACTTCCTAGGATTGATACATTTATTTTGAAATGTTTTTATATACACTAATAATAATATTATATTCATATTTATCGTATTTAGCATGTTTAATCACCATAAGGTAAAACCCTATCCTCTGGTTTGCGTTGCGTTGTGTGATGGGACTTGGGTCTTATGGTGATTCCATTTTTCTCAAAAGCATAGCGTTGTTTTACGAATTACTTATTGTTTGTTATGTCACTTTAAATTATGCACGGCAATTCATTGGGGTAAACCTGTTCTGCTTTAGTGGCGTGGTCTTTGGATTTGCCTTATTACTAGTTGTTGAATTAGTTAAGAATTCTCACACCAGTCCCAAAACTGACCTGTAGTTTGTTTTCACCTTTGCAAACTCGGGTGCCGTCTTTTCCACACGGGCAGCCAAGTAACAGGTTTGGCTTTCTTTGGAGTTGCTGTCTTTGGAGCTTTCTTGGTGTTGCTTATTTGGAGGTGCTTATGTTGGACCATGAAGACTATCTATCGTTTATCTTTTGTTTACATTTTATCTTTAGACTCTGAGACATCCAGACTTATTTTATTTCCAGTTGTTCTAATTCGGAAGTTGAAACTTATTTCCCTTTTTGCTGAAAACTTGATGTAATAAGTTAGTACTCTGTGACTGTGGGATTCTGTGTTTGATGACATTCATATTCCGCTGCTATGATGTCGTTATTTTATGGTTTTCCTTTGCTATGTTGTATCTGTGATCTGTGTTGTTATATTTATGTTGTATTCCAAATGATTATTCCTTACTTTCATCCCATGGAAGTTTGGGGTCATCACAACACTGATGCATGTGGTACTGGACTTGGAGCGGTACTGATGCAGATGGATAAAGTTGTGGCCTACGCGAGTCGATAGCTGAAGCACATGAGAGGAGTTATCCAACCCATGATTTGGAGTTGGCAGGGATCATGTTTTCTCTGAAGATGTGGAGACATTACTTGTTGGGAGTTCGATTCGAGATGTTTACGGATCACAAGTCATTGAAGTATCTTTTCTCCCTAAAGGATTTGTATCTTTGACAGCAAAGGTAATTAGAGTTTCTGGCATCATATGATTTTGGTATAGCCTACACTCCTGGTAATGGTAATGCAGTGGCAGATGCATTGAGTCGAAGACAAGTAAGTTTGGGACAGATGTTTTCGAAATGGAAGAACCTAGAGTACTTGGCAGGATTTGATTTCAGACCACGGTGTGAGTTGGAACCTGATGTTGGAAAGCTAATCGATAAGACATATTCTCATCGAAAGGATTGGCAAAAACCAAAATCGTGATGCAAAGCTTATAGATATTATCCAGAAGTTGGAATGAGAGGATAAAGAGTTCGAGGTTGATCGAACGGGTTAGCTTCGAAAGCAAGGACAACTGGTTGTTCCTGACATCGACAGACTGAGAGATTAGATTTTGAGGGAATATCATCACTCGAAGTTGACAACTCTTCCTAGTGGTAATAAGATGCATCAGGACATGTAGCGAGCTTACTACTAGAAAGGGATGAAGAACGATGTTGGAAAGTTCATTTCCATGTGTATGAATTGCCAGTTGGTGAAAGCTGAACAGAAGAAGCCAAGTGGATTGCTTCGGCCATTGGAAGTTCTTACATGGAAGTGGGAGCAGATATCGATGGACTACCTAGAACGAGGGCAGGAAGCGAAGGAGTTTGGGTCATAGTGGATCACTTGACCAAAAGTGCAAGATTTATTCCAGTCAAATCGACTAGGACAACATCGAAGTTGGCTGAGCTGTATATTAAATGGATAGTTCGATTCCATGGTATCCCGAAGAGCTTAGTAAGGGATAGAGATCCATTGTTCACGAGTAAATTTTGGAAGAGTTTGCCAGAGACTTTGGGAACCGAGTTGTGTTTGAGTACGTCTTATCATTCCAGGACTGATTGTAATGACCCAGATTTCCGCAACATCAGAGTTGACTATATACATCATACGTCCAACCCAAATATCACGAAAATACGGAACATTTTTTTTTAGAAGAAAGAGATAGAAGAAGAACAGAAATAACAACACAGAATCTCACATCGCAGCGGAACAAAATATAATATATCACATCTTTGAAATACAAAATCTTAACTGTATATCATACACTTATCAGAGTACAACACTTACAACATAACGGAACAACTATAACTGGATAACGCTGAAGCCTCCTGCTCCAAGCTCCTTTGGATATATCTGAAAAATCCTGAACTACTTGACTGCCCGTACAAATTTAGGCACCCAAGAGTTTAGGGAAAACAACAAAGTAAACTCCGGGTCAGTCATGGGACTGGTATGAGTAAACAGTTTAAAACAGTTTCAGAAAAACTAAATGATATCTCATAAGACCACGCCGTATAACACGGAACGGGTTTTTCCCTTATGAGAATCCAAACACTTGATTTATCTTTATATCAAAACTCTTTTGATATTATAATAATGTCTAAATCAAGTAGATAACAATCTAGTGGAAACGCTTGCATCTCACGTTCCACATATATAATATACAATCAAAACCGCAAGCACGTATTGGGTAATGGATTTCCAACTATGACAAGGTATAGAACCACCTTCCGCTGGTATATCTCTAGAGGAGAATACACCGAGTTCAACAAGAACATCTTGCAACTCAGCCACACATGACCGACCACTCATTTCGCTTGAGTGTATCGAATGTATATCACCAACGATTGGGATCAGCAACCATTTCCCGAATGGGACAGCATCGACAATAGATTTTTAGAAATAAATGAAACTCTAGATCAGGTGATTATACAGCCTAATAGGTGCGACCTACATAGCCATGTTGCTTGCCCGATTTCTGTCATTTACCGGTTGATGAGGCTAGAAGCTACGCTTTATCATCACACCAGATTCACTTCAAATGTCACATCGTCAAATCCATCAAATCACCGATTGACGTCCTCAACAGTACATTACGTGTTAGCTAAAAGAAGTTTCCTTCTCCGCTTCCACTCTTGGTACGGTTGAAGAAATCAATGTACGTGACCTTTCTGGAAATACTCTGTCAGACATTCATCCATACAAGTCACCCAGGAACAGGATGAACTGAAGGCACTATTTCTATTTATAGAAAAAGTCCTCGCACTCTACTCCGTCTTCGATTATCTTTATATAATCTGATTCGCACGCTACTGCCGATATGGAGTGGTTCCTCGGATAATAATCCAACCGGTCTCTCCATATTGACAACGATGGTCAAAACTTCGATAGTCTGTGATTTAACTATCGAATAAAAACAAGTGTTTCGATAGTCGATGATTTAACTATCGAATAAAACAAGTGTTCATCCAAACATCCAACAATCACTGAACCTTTAATTAATATTCCATTAATTAAATCTCTTCTCTATTTCTTATCAATATTTGTTAACCAGATATTTTCAATAACCATATTGGCCTTTTACGTTATTTGGAAAACATTTCCGAATATCGCCTTCCTTAAATTTCTAGCTTTAGAAATATTCATTATTCTATTTCCAAGCTTTGCACATATTTGGGTTAAAACAGATGTTGTGTAAAACATCGTTACGACAACCCAAATACAGTATTTAACTAATTCTCATTCCACATTGATCTTCGAGCCTGAATCTTGCTACTTATCGGTATATCATGAAATCAACCAAGTTGGGGTATAATTACCTCTCAGACCTTGACTGAATAACATTTAACGTCAAAACAGACAAGACTACTTACTCGAATAACCAATACCATACCACTACTTTTTCACTTTTAAACACATATATACTTTCTCTTTTATCCTTACGAGGTTTTATTCTTATACTTCCTTTTTGATTATACTATTCTATTTCTACGTTCGTTTTCTTATCGACTTCTATATATTTTGATATGTAAATTTCTAACTATCAAATTATCTTAAAAATATTCTATCTCCTTAAATTCCCGGAAAAATTCGCCATAACCTCCTTTGTACCGGGAGCATCGGGAAATTTCAAATAGCTTTCCCGGTCCTTCTCATCTCAAAAAGAAAAAGAAAAAGCCAAGCGGCTTGCCGATACGGCGCATAAAATCTCATATATGAATTTAAATACGTACCTTTTTGTCGGGCATTCTATTTATTTCACTTCTATACTTTATTCCATACCTGTCTCCTGTATGTCTATACCTGTCCAATCTATTTTAACTATACCAATCGTTTTAACTCAATTTGTTAATTATCTCTTTAGTCCATTTCTCTTTTAATATTTGACTTCTATATTCAAACTCCAATTCGCTTCTATTATTCAATTTCTATATATCAAATTCTATTGTCTTCTATTATTCAAATCCTATAATAAAAAGTCCGTTTGAATTTCTATATTCAAATCTGTAGTTCAAATTCTATATTCAAAGTCTATTTAAATTTCTATATTCAAATTCCATTTGAAATACTATATTCAAATTCTATCGTTTAAAGTCCATTTGAATTCTATATTCAAATTCTATTTCAATTCCTTATATTCAAAGTCCATTTGAATTCTCTGCATTATTTATAAACAACGTTTATAACTTCAATTCAAATCCCACCTTTCCATTTATAAACAACGTTTATAAATTCAATTCAAATCCCACCTTTCCATTTATAAACAACGTTTATAAATTCAATTCAAATCCCATAATTTTATTTATAAACAACATTTATAAATTTGATTCAAAACCCACCTTTCCATTTATAAACAACGTTTATAAATTCGATCACTTGTTTTATATACCTTCAAACAAGTTAAATATTTTCTATAGTCTTATTAAAAATTCAAATTCTATTTATAAAAATAGAATTCCCTTTTTAAATGTCAAATACCCTTTTCGATATTTTTATGAATCAATATTCAAACCCCAGGGATATTTTAAACAATCAATCAACCAATTTTCAATCATTTGATTTTTAACGCATCATATATAAATATATATGAAATCAAACAAACAACAATAGATAATATATTTTTGAGGAATCCAGTCGGATTCCTCCAACCTGTTTTTCCTGCATCCACAAACGTTAGTCAACATAGTAATACCCATCCTGCTTCGAGGCAGGATATCGCGGTATGAAGGTCATCCACTAATCATAGTGTGGGGCGTATAGGGTAATCATCCGCTATGGTACCGCGGGCATCCGCTAATGAAACTGCGGGAATCCAACCAATCATCAACCCAATATATATATATATAATAGTCCTAAATAACTAATATATATTTTAAATCAACCAAACAATATTCAAACAAGCATAGCAATTATTTTTAACTATATAAAGATAATTCACTAAAAGGTGAGATTTACTCACCAGGATTTTTAATTGCGATTAAATCCAAGGATATTCGATTTTTATTTCATCTAACTCCAGAAACTCCAAATCCATTTCTCGCTATGAACTCAACTCGACTTGCCTTTGCACTTTCGACCTAAATCATGTTTGCACAGTCTTCTTTATTGGCATTTCACTGAACACCTGGACTGCCTCCAACTCCACCGGTCAACCAAGCCTCAAATCCCTCCCAGATAACCTCGGTCCGTCCATTTGACTGCTGCTGCAGACTTCGCACCCCCCCAAATTAGACTAGTTCGAACTCCCTAGAAGAAATAGTTCACGATTCTCAACTGTCCACCGCAAAATCCCAGGCTCCAGCTCCACGTTGCCATTTCGACTGCGACCCTAGCTCGACGTTGGAGCACAGAACATCGATCGCACCTCCTGACACCTCGCCTGCACCTCTACCGAGACTGCTTCCTCCTGCCGCGTCGATAATTGCTCACAACCCTAGCTCGGCCGTCAACGTCGCTTTCGCATCCCTCCCCCAGTCAGTGTCGCAAGCTTCGAAACCCCCTCAAATCGAAGACCATCCCTAACTCGAATGCACGGCTTTGATTTTGGGAATTAGGTCACGACCATTTTTGATTTATCTGAAGCTTTCGGTTTCGGATTGAATGAAAGAATTAAAAGAGAAAGGGAGGAGCGGTTTTTATAAAGGAACGGGTTTGGTTTAGTTTGTGGATAATGAAGAAGCACGGTATTGTTTTTGTTCTGTGCTAATAGGAGAAAGCACGGTGTCTTTTGTTTTGTGGATATAGGAGGAGCACTGTTGTCTTGTTTTGGTCCACTAGGTTTATTAAATAATTATTTTAATTTAACTGGTGTCCTTAAATTAAAATACTCCTTGACTGCGAACTCCTTTCTGCACCCAACAACTGTCAATTCTAGGGTAATACCCCTATTTCGGACACACTAGGATAGGTCACGAAGTCTAATTCGATCATCTTTGAAAGATATTTATTTAAATCAATATGAATTAAATTCAGACAATTTATTCTCCTCGAAAATAAATAAATATTATCGTTATTATTCAGTTTTGAATTTCTATTGATTATCTGAATCAATTTCAGTATAGTCTGAACTCTTGAATTCAGTTAACTTCGTATTTCGAAAATTATATAAATTCAAAGTAAATCATATTTCGGCTTTTAAATCGATAATCAAATATAAAATTTCTTTTATATTTTTATTTCAATATTTAAACCTCATTAAATATTCTAAATTTACCGACGAAATATCCGGGTCATTACACTGATGGTCA
The DNA here is from genome assembly GCA_030737875.1 of Allium sativum. NCBI lineage: Eukaryota > Viridiplantae > Streptophyta > Magnoliopsida > Asparagales > Amaryllidaceae > Allium > Allium sativum. Next base: position 213,059,893 of record CM060915.1, on the reverse strand, counting down.
GATCGAAAGAGTTAACTGAGTTTTATAAGATCTCCTAAGAGCTTGTGCATTGGATTTTGGGGGATCTTGGGAAGACCATCTAGATTTAGTTAAGTTTGCATATGACAATAGCTAGTAGTCGAGCATTGAGATGACACTATACGAGGCGTTGTATGGCAGACCATGTAAATCTCCAGCTTGTTGGGTGGAAACTGGAGATAAGTTTATACTTGGGCCTGAGATGATTAGAGAAACATCGTATTGTATCGAGATCACTCAGAATGAAGGCAGCTCGAGATCGTCAGAAGAGTTATGCCGATAAGCATCCAAAAGATTTGGAATTCGACGTCGGTGATATGGTTTTCATGAAGATTTTGTTGCTAAAACATGTTGTTCGCTTCAAAAGCAAAGGAAAGTTAGCTCCAAGGTTCGTTGGATCATTTCCGATAGTCAAGTGAATTAGATAACTCGCCTATAGGTTTGAGTTACCCAAGAAGATGTCAAGTGTGCATAATGTTTTTCATGTGACATTTCTACGGAAGTGTGTGCATGATTCGAATGTGGTGGTATCTCCGGAACAATACGTGTAACAACCCGGAAAATCAGAACCAATTTAAAAAAAAATAAGGAAAATTTTGTTAGAAAATACGTCAAAATTTAAAAATTCCATTGTTAAATTAAACTATTGAATATAAATAAAAAAGATAGAAAAAAGTTTTTTTTTAGTATAACTATAATGTTATTAATGAGATCTATTAATATATGCTAATAAGTTGATTTAAAATAATATGTAGATTCTAAATGTAATAAATTATGACAAAATGTCATTATGTTATAATAGGTATTGTTAGACTAAATGTCGTTATGTCAGGCATTGTTAGAGAAAAATTGTAAATTTTTCATCGTTAGATTAAAAAAGTGTCATCTTTAATACTTTCCTTGTCTATCCAAAGTTTAATGATCATTAATTAATAAATTTTAAAATGTTAATGGCTGCATTCATTTTCAATACCTTTCCCTCTTCGTTGTTTCCTTAATGCAGTATTCATTTATTTCCTTCCTACATTCTATTTACATGTGTCGTATTTTGTATTCTCATCCCTTAAATCTATATCCCTTTAAATCTCGTTTCTCCATTTTGTTAAATATATGTATTCCCTTTTTTTTATGATGTTTATATTCAAAAGCAAAAAAAAAAAAAACCAGAAAACTTTTAATGTTATCTATGTAATAATACATGATATTTAATACTGTATGTTTTGAAATTGAAAAGTTGCAAACTTTCTAACAATTAGCATTAAATAATTAATCTAGGATTCATTTCTTTCTGTTTATTCTCTCTCTCTCATCGTTATTTACTTTTGAAATTTGAATGAAAAATAAATATTGTCCCATCATGCCTAGTCAGCTAATTTAATTCTTTTGTAACCTACTATATGTGATGAGACACACTAAGGAAATGAAATAAATGCTCTTGACATATACATGAGTCATATAATATAGACATGTCATAGAAAAATCATTAGATCGTTAAAATATGATATTTTTTTAATGTAAATATGCTATATAAAAAAATAGTAATGCTAAGAAAGAAATTACTAATTCACTAAAAATATGATTTTTAACGTATGTGGATCGTACAGAAAATACATATAGATATTATATGAAAATATGTATAGGCGTTGTATAAAAATATACATATACGATATATGAACATACGTATATGTGATATATAAAATGGTCATGAAATGAAGTATTCATTAGTTAGTTAAAAATATATTTTGTTAGACAAAAGCATCGCTATTATCATATTAGTGAAATATAAAATCATAAGGAAAAAAAGGGAAAGTCGCCTCCTTCATAAAATAAATAAAATTTGAAATCATATTCAATGGAAATTAAAGACGTGACATTCATTTCAAAAAAAAAGGAAAAAAAACATAATGACAATGATAACAATAACTGCCGCATGTGTTTCATTCATATCCTTCAATTCTTTTATATTCACTCTCTTCCTTTCATATACATATATGCCATATTTTATACCTTTTATAAATACAAGAAAGAAAAAATAAGATAAACAATTATTAAATTTTATTTAATATATTATATATAGGCCTTTACATCAAATAGAAACCCTAATTCTATTTGAATAGCCGCCATCACTCTTCCATGAACGCTCAGAATTGTCCCGTTCTTCTTCCCCTTTTATCTCCTCAATCCCTCAATGATTTCGAGAATTCCAAATACCAAATTGAAGAGCTAAGTGTGTTCGTTAATATGAACGGTGGAGATCGTTTCTAACTGCTTGGATTGGGAGAATTTCTCCTTTGTATTCGCTATGTTCGTAGCAGTTTTTGGAGAGGAAGGAGGCTGCGAGTTGGACTAGGTGGTGGGTGGAGGAAGCTCACGTCAAGGGTGAGGTCATGGGTTGCTCAGATCGGGGTCATGTGCTTCGGATTTGTTGCAGTTTGAGACCCTAAATTTGAAGCATGGGTTTGGCTGGAACCAGTAGTGAACGATGGAGGAAGAAGAACTAGCCTCCTTAACAATGTAATTAATATTAATTAATTATGTTAATTTAATTTAAAATTGTATACAATGTATAAAAGGACATAACTTGAACATTTGGCAACAAAATTCAGAAAAACGAAGTGCGTTGGAAACCTCTTGACGAGCACTACAATATGGAGTAGATCAAAACTGAAACGGAGGCCATTTGGGTTTTTGATAAAATTAAACGTCTGTTTAATTTTATTAAAAACAATCATTTTATCGATTTTTGAAACCAATCAAGGTGAGAACTCTCTCACTAAAATATTTTTTTACAATTAGTTATTTTATAACAGCATACAATTATCAATGTCAATTATTATCTGTTTTAATTATCATAAAGTGTTGTGATTGTAATGTTTAACATATTAAAAATGATGTTCACATTAGTGTAATAGTTGAAATTTAATTATAAATATCCATTTATAATTTGCACTGTAAGATTTCTGATTTCAAAAATAATCGAATAAAATTATATTAGGTTGCACACAGAGCTTAGTAACTCCCGACACCGTCGACCATAGACCATGGACGACTTGTTTGTATTGTGGTGTGAAATTGATTGCTATTGTGTGCGATTGATTGTGGTTGAAACAAAATTGATTATGATTGTGGAAAATTCACAGTGTTGTGACAATAAATTGTATTATGAAAATAAAATCCTTGTATCGCCGCGAGGCCTAGGATAGCAGAGGAGACGTACTAGGGACGATGCCGGTTTTAATTACCCTGCCGTTATAATGCCGAAATTTTCTGAAATATTCATATGTTGAAATATTCATGTTTTTGAAAATAAATTGGTTAAACAATAAAAATCTCATTTTTATTGTATATATACAAAATATGAAGAAAAAAATCATATATGAAATGACAAGTGTTTGAAACAATAAAAATCACATTTTTATTATATATACAAAATATGAAAAATATTCATATATGAAATGACAAGTGTTTGAAACAATAAAAATCACATTTTTATTGAATGTACAAAATATTCATATAAGAAATGAAAATGGTTTGAAGCAATAGAAATTATATTTTTATTTTATGTACAAAATATTCATTATTTATAGTCACGTGGAATATCAGGGGGGTGGGGGACCCAACAAAAAATCATGCTGTCAATCTCATCATTTCCCCACATCATATCGATATCTTATTTTTACAAGAAACTAAAATCTCTAATCCACCCACTTCTCTCATTCGTAGAATTTGTGGACCCTTTTATCTGGTTGGACACATGTTAATGCTTTTGACACGTGGAGGTTTGATTACAACATGGAATGAGCACGTGTGGTCATTTGAGCACTCGTTTTCTTCTCCATCTGTTTTACACGTGTCTCTTCGTCAATTTCCTCTAATAACATCTTCCACTTCACTAATGTTTATGCCTCTAATGATCCTCATGAAAGAACTAAAACATGGTAATTTTGTTACAACCTATCTCAACTTACTAATGATCCTTGGATACTTGGAAGTGATTTCAACATGACACGATCTCTGTTGATCGTAACTCTGGCAATATATCCTCCGACTCTTCTCAATTTAATGCATTTATCCAATCTTGCTCCCTTATTGAACCGCCGATCAACAACCGTTGTTACACATGGTCAAGCAGGAGAGAATCCCCCTCTTTAGCAAAACTGGATCGTTTTTTCTTCAATCTTAACTGGGATGATATTTTCTCATTGTCATTAGTAAATGGGCTAGCCACTACCATTTCTGACCACTGTCCAATTCTCCTTGACACATGCACAAACACCCCTATCAATCGTCCATTCAGATTTGAATGCTTATGGTTACTTAAACCCTCCTTTAATAACTTTATCATCCAAAAATGGAACCAATTACTGAATCACCAATCTGCCATTGTTAGGATGGTACGTAAGCTTCGATCCTTAAGAAAATTAATTCGACCTTAGGCTAAAAATGTTTGTAACTCTCTAAAAACTCGCATTGCATCCACACAAGATGCCATTCTTAACTTAAACATCATTGAAGGACACCGTCCCTTGTCTGAAGCTGAGCGCCATAACCTGAAAAATCATGAGTTAGAACTTGATATATTAATCAAACAAGAAGAGCTTGGTTGGAAACAAAGATCAAAGGCTAAATGGATTAATGCAGGAGACAAAAATACTACTTATTTTCATAGAATTGCTAATGGCCATCGTCGTTCTTCTTACATTCCTGAAATCATCCATAATAACACTTCATTCACTGATTCAAAAGACATCTGCCATCATTTCACCAAATACTATAGATACATTCTTGGTTCATTACCACCATCATTTCCTGATATAAACTGGCATCATTTATATCCAAACCTTACTCCTATAGCCATCGATCACCCTTTCTCTGAAGAGGAAATTCAGAAGGCTTTAAATGAAATGCCGAATGACAAGGCCCCTGGGCCTGATGGATTTAGCTCAGTCTTTTTCAAGCACTTTTCGCCCATATTAAAATCAGACATCATTGAAATGTGCTCTGAATTCTATTCCAATCCTTCATCCATTGCTGAATTAAACTATGCTAACATCATCCTCATCCCAAAATTTTCGCGTGCTAATACTTTGCCATCATTCACACCCATTAGCCTTCTCAACACAACATTCAAAATCATCACCAAAATCTTAGCCATCAGGCTCCAAAACCACATCGATTCCTTGATTGATTCTGAAGAATCTGCATACATCAAAGGTAGAAACATCCTTGACTGTGTTGTAGCCACCCAAGAAGTTATCTCCTTTTGCCACAATTCAAACACCCCGGGTGTCCTTTTCAAACTTGACTTTTCAAAGGCATTTGACTCAATAAGCTGGGATTTCATAATTTCTCTTATGTCCCATAGAGGATTCCCTTTAAAATGGTGCAACTGGATCAAGGAAACTCTCCACACTAGCATTTCCACAATATACATTAATGGTGAATTCGGTGGCAAAATTAGATCTAAAAGAGGCTTAAGACAAGGCGACTCCCTTTCTCCTATCCTCTTTGTCCTGATTGCAGATGTCTTCAATCAAATGATCAAACAATCATTATCCCATAATATTTTCTCAGTCATCTCACTCCAAAATCAAATGTGCGCACAACCTGCCTACAATTTGTTGATGACACAATTCTCTTCACCACTCCAACACCCTCTAACAATCATTGCCTTAAAATTCTCCTCTACTCTTTTGAAATGATTTCAGGACTATCTATTAATTTCAATAAAATCTCTATTATAATGTTGGGTAATTGCACTCATCTGGGTCCTATAATTGCTGAATGCCTTAACTGTAAGCTCGATTCATTCCCAATCACATATTTGGGCATTCCTCTTAGTCTTACCAAACTTCATAAATTTGATTGGCTACCCTTCATTTCTAAAATTGAAAACAGACTTACAAGTTGGAAGGCTAACTCCTTATCATCAGCGGGCCGTCTTATTCTTGTTAAACATGTCCTCACATCCCTTCTAACCTATTGGATCTCCTTCCATAAACTCCCATTTTGGGTAATCAACGAAACCGATTCAATTCGAAGCTCTTTTCTTTGGGCAAATTGAAAAAACTAATCAATTGGAAAATTGTTTGCCTTCCTCTAAATCATGGTGTACTTGGAATTCACAACCTCTTTACCTTTAATATGGCGCTACTTACCAAATGGTTATGGTGCATCCTCACTCCAGGGAAATTTATTTGGAAAAGTTGGATCCTTCATAGGCTATATCAAGCAAACCCCTTTCTCATCCTCCACTTTAACCCATCAATTAAGCCATCGCCATTTTGGATGGATATATGGAAAGAGCAGATCCCTTTTTCCACTCTGGTCCTTAACCTTGCATCACTAAACCAATATTACCCATTATCAGTTGCATCAGCACATTCTCTGGGCCTATTGGGCTTTTTACCCTCCACTTATATTGGGCTTGAATCTTTAAATGAGCTTATCCGCATTGGTCATATTCTTAGCTCAACCCAATTCGACATTGGTCCTGATATATTCACATGGGCGTTGGGATCCAATTTTTCAGTGTCGACCTGTTACGAATTTCTAATTCATCCAGGTCGATGCTTCACTTTCTCCCATATTTGGAACTGTCATCTTCCTCCTTGTGTCATCTTCTTTCAATGGCTTCTCATCCACAATCGCATTAACACCAAAGATGGCCTTCATCGTTTTAACAACAATATTGACCATTCTTGCGTCCTCTGCAACAATCATAATGAATCCCTCACTCATCTCTTCTTCGAATGTGACTTCTCATATGCTGTTTGGGCGGCTATTAGCTCCTTCCTTCTTGGCTTCATCGCTTCGATTCATTCATTTTTCGAATATTGGCAGCATAACCCTAGACCCCATACTGGATTCTTTAGTGGCTTTCTTTGCCTGGAGTATTTGGCTTGAACGCAACGCCCACATCATCGGCAGACTCAAGAAACTCCTGTTGGGTATTTACCATCACATCTTGCATCTTTTCGATTCATGGATAGGATCGACAAGACCCACTCGCTTCAGGCTATCTCTTCCTATGCCTCAATCGTCGAGATCGCAAGAAAGTCGCACCCAAATCCCGCTCTGATTTCTACTGTGATCTAGTATTGCCTATTTGGCTTTTTTGGCTTGTTGTCTCATGCTATGCGTTATATTCTATGCTATCTGATGTATATTTTTGGCTGTGTATTATGCTTGTATTAGCTATATTGGCCTTCTTGGCCTGGACTACTATGCCACTGGTTGGGCCTGTCAACCAGATATATTTTTAGCTACTTATTACTACGTGTAACCGGCTGTGTAGCTCGACGCTACACACCCGTCTTCCTCAAAAAAAATGTAATAATGTTTCATTAAAAAGATTCATTAATTGAATAGAAATGTGTCATATTAAAAATTACATTTTTAATGTAATAATGTTCCATTAAAAAGAATCATTAGTTGAATGGAAATGTGTCACATTAAAAATTACATTTTTAATATAATAATGTTTCATTAGAAAGATTCATTAGTTGAATAAAAATGTATCACATTAAAAATTACATTTTTAATGTAATAATGTTTCATTAAAAAGATTCATTAGTTGAATAGAAATGTGTCGCATTAAAAATTAAATTTTTAATGTAATAATATTTCATTAAAAAGATTCATTAGTTGAATGGAAATGTGTCACATTAAAAAATTACATTTTTAATGTAATAATGTTTCATTAGAAAGATTCATTAGTTAAATAGAAATGTGTCACATTAAAAATTACATTTTTAATGTAATAATGTTTTATTAGAAAGATTCATTAGTTGAATAAAAATGTATCCCATTAAAAATTACATTTTTAATGTAATAATGTTTCATTAGAAAGATTCATTAGTTGAATAGAAATGTGTCACATTAAAAAATTACATTTTTAATGTAATAATGTTTCATTAGAAAGATTCATTAGTTGAATAGAAATGTGTCACATTAAAAATTACATTTTTAATGTAATAATGTTTCATTAGAAAGATTCACTAGTTGAATAGAAATGTGTCACATTAAAAATTACATTTTTAATGTAATAATGTTTCATTAGAAAGATTCATCAGTTGAGTAGAAATGTTTAACATTAAAAAATACATTTTTAATGTAATAATGTTTCATTAGAAAGATTCATTAGCTGAGTAGAAATGTTTAACATTAAAAATTACATTTTTTAATGTAATAATGTTTCATTAAAAAGATTAAAAGTTTGAAATGAAAATATGTTTACATTAAAAATTTCATTTTTAATGTATAAATGGTTCAATAAAAAGATTAAAGTTTGATTAGAATATGTTTACATTAAAAATTACATTTTTAATGTATAAATGGTTCATTAAAAAGAGTAAACTTTGATTAATATATGTTTACATTAAAATTTTCATTGTCAATTGAAAAAAAAATCATTAAAAAGGATTCATTGTTTGAAAATGTTTTTACATTAAAATTTACATTGTTAATGTAAAAGCTAATCATTAAAAAGATTGTTTGATAAAAATATTTCAACATCAAAAAGTACTTTTTTATATGTATGAAGGATCATTTAAAATACTCATAGTTTTATGAAAATGTTGAAACATTAAAAATTACATTTTTAATGTAAATATGATCATATAAAATATTCATAGTTTGATGAAAACGTTGAAACATTAAAAATTACATTTTTAATGTAAGTATGATCATAAAAAATATTCATAGTTCGATGAAAATGTTGAAACATTAAGAATTACATTTTTAATGTAAGTATGATTCATTAAAATAATGTTAACTATATGTTAAAGAATAAATAATGTGATATCATCAAACGAATTATATTTATTTATATATACATATATATATATAATTTAAAATTAGACGAATCGCGCGCGGTAGTTCTTTATTTGGAATCGTAACTTCAAACGATTATACCGAGAGATCCGACCGTCGGATTTTCCCAAAACTAGATCCGTTAGGTTCGCTTTGGAAAGATCTTTCCAACGATATAAAATTTGCTCTCCAACAGTTAAATTTTGAGAAATTTGTAAATCAAATTTTGATAAAAACAGCGCCAAAGCCGCGTAATGACCTGAAGCGTCGTTTAATTAAAATGGGCTATTTTTATATAAATAAAAATAGCGATAAATCATTATAAAATATTATAAACGATATGGAATGAAAAGAAATGATTTGAATTATATATATTCGTGAATTATTTGAAAAGACCGAGTTAATTCTCATTTCAAATAATTGATCGACGATTAGAAGTTGAAGATATTGAAGACGGTGGTTGAAGACCGGCGTTCTTCACATCGAATGGATGACTACTGATGCCCCGGATTGGTTAGCTCCTAGGAAAGGTTTAAAGTGGTAGTTGTCCGGACATACTTGTTAATTGTCCAGATATGCGAGAGCTCTCTTCCGTATTGGACATATGGAACGAGGAATAAGGTGTCTCCGGTTTCGTTCAGACCCAGAACGGACTTGTAAATGGATGTATGTATGATATTGAATTTTATTATGTGTTGATTGATTTCTATTAAATATATATCTATTTGGTGGCGAGAATTTATTCTCTTGCTTAACATCCTTCTCCGAGACGTACGAGCTCAGAGGTTATATATTGATGGACATCAGTCGCATGGCGTGATTTGTCAGTGTGGCATGCCAAGATGCAAATGATCAAGGCTTTTGTTGAAAAGCAGAGCCCTGTGGTTAATGATCAAAGCACAGCTTTAATTATCATAGCTTTGTGTATAGTGTTGATTCGCGAGCCTTACCCCCCGGTATGAACCAGAAACGGGAGAGGGATCCAAGGAGAACATGCGTTTCTTTCTAGCTAGGAGTGGTGTCATGGTATGGAGCCTAGACATTTTTACTTATGTGGATCATGAAAAGCGAGGTACCTCAAATTTGAGTCCCTAGTCGCTCTTGATTTATGCTCCATAGGGCGGAGAAACGTATTGTTCAAGAGTTATAATCCACTAAAGTATTTGTGGACCGGCCATGTGGCTCTTAGGTGCAGTTGTGGCTGAATCCTGAGGCTCGGGCTAGAGAGTCTCGAATTTGGTAAGGATGATCCCTTGCCTTGGTCCATGATGGAAATCCAACTCCCAATACAACATGTGTGGTTTTGATTGTAAACCTATATATGGTGACATAATATATGGTAGTTATGTCGTCTATGATTGATACATTATGATTGAAATTGTTTTTGAGATATATAGACACTAATAATAATATCAAACTTGATTTATATGTATCAAGCATATTTGGCCATTATAAGGTAAAACTCTATCCTCCGATTTGCGTTGCATTATGTGATGGGACTTGAGTCTTATAATGGCTTCATTTTTTCTAAAAACATTGGGTTGTTTAATGATTTACTTTAATTATGCACTGGCAATCCAATGGAGTAAACCCGTTTCGCATTAGCGGCGTGGTCCTATGATTAGCCTTATTATTAAATAGGTTAAATAAGATTTCTCGTGCCAGTCCCATGACTGACTTGTAGTTTTTTTTCACTTTGCAAACTCGGGTGCCCTCTTTTCCACACGGGCAGTCGAGTGTCTTGTTTTGCATATATTTATTTAGTGAGCCGGATTCTGGATCGAAGCTTAAAGTTGTGTCCAGAGCATTGATAGTCTTCCACTGTGTTAGTTTATTTGTTTCCGCTGCATTGTATTAAAATTATTGTAAATTAATCTTCCGTTGTTGTATTATTTTTTGATGTACTCTGATATATTATGTACTCTGATGTAACATTATTATGATGTTTATAAAAGCCTTCTGTTATTTGTTCTGATGTGCTGTATGCCCAAAGTTAGCGTATGCGGGATTCGAACGGTCTTGGTCGATTTAGCGATCGATTACGTCCGGGCGAAATTCGTTTCGTTATACTATGAAGACCTAGAAGTCAAGACCGTAGTTACGAAACCTCATAAGCTGCTTCTCGTTGTGGGGAATGACACGAAACAGCTTAGGAGGAAGACTGTTAAGCTAGTCAAGGTGCAAAGGAGTGACAATGATGACGATTGTGCGTAGGGGACAGAAGAGAGTATGGAGACGAACTATCCAAAATTCTTCGTTAGTGTGACCTGTTAATGTCATGTCACCTTACATTATTTTAGGTTGCACTATCGTTGTTAGAATTCCACGTGCTAGGTTAAGGCTATGGATGCATGGTTTGGTGGATGTTATTTTGGATGGTAATTGGCTGCACATGGATGATAGACATGCGAAATTGTTTTGGTTTCTAGTGTTTCCTTGGGATTTCGGCGGCGAAATTCCTAAGGGGAGGGATATGTAACAGCCCGCATTTTACGTATCGGAGAATCGTAAAATGTTTTTATTTAATTCCTTGAGTGTTGGATCATTCTCATATTTTGATATATTCGTTATAGGGATGTGGGACATGTCCCTAATTTGTGCCAATTTATTTGTGACCATTTTGTCCCTGTCAGTTTTGTATAGAGCATAACTTTTGAATGGGATCGATTCAGGTGTTGAGATCAATTTCATCAGAAAGGATATGGTGTTGCCAATTCCATAGAGTGGTCACACTAAAGATTTGGTTCAACGGTTTGGGAGGAATCGTTGTTTTAGTGCTTCACAATTTCTGTTTAGGTTTTATTAGCCATTGATGGTCTGATTTGATGTGGCTCGTTAGTGGGATGGTGGGAGGCTAAAAATAGGGGGTTAGAGGCATATGAAAAATAGTTTACTTTCTTCATTCTCTCATTTGGTTAAGCACGTGATCCTCTTTACTCAATCAAATACACCTTTCCACCATTAAAATTCAAGATCTACGTGAGAAGATTGAAGATCTATATCAAGCAAAACTAGATCTACATCAAGTGAAGGGAGATCGCATCAAATTGAGAGGTTTGAAGAACATTCTTCACTGCTCGGATTGGAAATTTAGTGATTTCTAGTAAATTCGAAGAAGTGGTAGGTGATAAGCATCTCTCACATGGATTCAATCAAGTATATGGGTTGTTTGATCTTATTTTCATCAATTTAAGTTGTTTTCGCCAAGGTCTATATCACGGTAAGTATATTTTCATTTGAATCACTATAGGATTTAATCTAGCAACTTAAATCGGTAAATTCTTATGTTAATTCATATGTTTATGCAAGTTTAGATCCATTGTTTTTGTTTATTCATTGATTTGTCATGATTTGGTGAATCCTATATGGTTGTTGATGGATAGTTGTCATTTTAGTGTTGTTGATGATTCCATAAAGTGTTGATGGTTTAATTGGATGAGTTGTTTGCATTGATGCGGTCCTTTGGTGATGATTTGGTCGAGATTGGAGTTAAATTGGTCAGATTTGGAGTTGTATCATTTTTGGATAGGTCGTTGGCTTGTGCTCCAAGAAATATAGGTTGTGTCATTAAAAGGTCAATCGTTGGACTATGATAGAGGTGAGTCCCTCAAGTCAGGTCGTTGAGCCATATGGAGACGAGTCGATTGAGTCAAGTCGTTAGAAATATGGTCGGGTCATTTGGCAACATATTGAAGTTAGGTCGTTCGTGACCTAAAGAGTTAGATCGTCTGTAACCTACAGGGTCGGGTAGTCCATGATAGGTCAGCAGAAGATATGATAGCATTTTTAAATGTTGTAAAAGGCTGAATTAAACGATGTAGTATGTCTTTCATAGCAGAAAGGCTGAAAATGCTATGAAATGGAATATCGACCAAACAATGCATATTTTTGGGTCGACGATGATTGTGGCTTCGAGTCATATTCAAGAAGGAATGTCGAAATGTTGTTATGAGTTCGTTGATCGTCGTAATGCAACGAATGAGAAGACGACTCAAGGGGTTGAGTTCATGGATAATGATTGCTCGAAAAGGGGCTTGAGCTTATGGACAGCCATCGAGTTGGATGGCTAGAGATATCGAAGGCCGACGAATTATCGTTGTCGTAGGTTCTAGCGGACTCAAAGCAAAGGTATAATAGGGACGCCTAAAAGTCTAGAAGTGACTGGTCAAGTACCCTGGGAAGCTCAAAGGGCCTTGATATGTTTCGTTGTATGGCGTATGGAGTTTTGCTAGTACCGGGGTTTACCATTATCCCTTAACAATCAATTGCAAGGTTTTTAACCGGCCATACGATTAACAATGGTTTCAAAGCAGGATTGGCAGTGATAGCCAGAGTCATGGACGAATGATTGTTTTCTGGTATTGTCTTGTGTAGATTATTCGACGTCGAAGGAGATATTCTTGGATGCTTGTCTGATGTTGGTTTAGGCCTTCGGGCCTAGTGCTTTAGAGATGTCGATATCAATTAGGATGGTCTACGCTTGATAATTGATTGCCATGGATGTGATGTTTGTTTCCATATGATTGTTGTAAAGGCTATCACTGTCGGATGTGGGGAAGACAGGTTGGGTTCTTCTCTGGCTTGCTAGTAGATTTGTTGATTAATCTACCTATTCTGATATACCTTATTGTTGATGTTAGATAGTTGTTTTATTTCTCACTATGATTGTTGTCTGACTCAAGGTTTAATGTTTCCCTCTTATTACCTTGGGTTGTTCATTCATTGTGTGGATGGGCAGACTGATCAGGAGAAGGTAACAGGTAGTAGATCTTAGTGGACGATGATGCAGATCATTGATGAGATGGAGGCTTGCGTACCAGTTTTCTACTATTCATATTATGATTTTTTTCGTTGTTTGATGTATTCTCTTAGTGTTGTAGTGAGGCCTTTTGTACAGAGTTTGATGATATAATCCAATGATGTTATGCATGTTCCTTGATGATATCGAAGTATAAAATTATGTACAATTATGCTTTTCTATTTATTGCCTTTTGCATATGTTCTATTATAATTTATCCTTACGTTGTGAGTTATACGACATGTTCCGCTTGTATTATCTTACCTTGATGATCGTCCAGGGTTACCTGATACACCTTTCAGCGCATTATTCGCTTGTTAAGTGTAGGAGTTACGGGCGGTCGTCACATATGATATCAGAGTTCTGGTTATCGATTTTAGCCAAGTTCAAGGACGTAATAATGTATAAGAGATGTGTTTGTAAATTTTTGATGGATGTATACTATATATGAGCATATAGTATAATAGCGTTTGAACTCCATTTGCATTTTTTCTCGTATGTGGGCTTATCATTTTATTTTACACATTTTGACACTACAACAAAATGACCATGTTACAACCGTGGAAAACCGTTGTAATATACATTTTACAACGATGGGCTAACCATCGTGTTTTAAGAAGTTGCAATAGACTAAAATCTTTTACAACTTTTTTGCATCGTTGCAACGCCGTTGTAATATGTATATTTTACAACTTTTTTCCACCGTTGTAATAAACTTTATTACAACAGTTTTTCACCATTGTTGTTGTAATTTTTACAACTATTTATAATCGTTGTGATATATTTTATTACAACTTTTATTTTACAGTTGTAATATATCTACAAATTATACGCATAAAAATCTATATATGTTTTATATGTGCAACAATAAATAAATAAATAACATAAGAAATAGATGTAAGTCTAAAGACATCATGATCCATTCACTAACAAAAATCACAATTTTATATCAAGAATACAAATTGTAAATCATATACCACATAAAAAATGTATAAAATTACAACTGTCCTCATTTGCCTTTGAAAGCCTTTAACCCAATTACAAAACTCATTTGCCTATGAAATCTACCAATAGACCCTATCAACATTAACTTGTGTACCAAATGTGGACATCCTATCAACGTTAACTTGAGCAAAAATATCATGAATTCCAACACAAACGTCAATATGTCATCGACACCCTAAAAGTAAAAGGATGTTAAGGATGTTGAAGTGCAATGCAATTATCATATATTTCAACAAGAAACATGTAAAGCCTGATGTGGCAACTGGCATATTTTTGCAAAAATATGCAGAAGAAAAGCAAATCATGCGATCAGAACTAAGTACCGAAAAATTGTCTCGAAATATGATAGCTAATAGCATATTTCTACAAAATAACAAATATTGTGATAAAAAAAGGCACCATGTCGTAAAAATAAAACAGCAGATACTCACTATTTGGAGAGGATTTCTGCTTGGAAGCGTGGCCCTAAGGATATTGCAAACCATTAGTGAAAATTATTTTGGAACTTGTCCACACACATATTTCAACACAATGAACCTTGAATATACACACAATTAGCAAATAATTGAAATACTCAACTAAGTCTAATATGTGAATTCATAATTTAGAACTAATTCTTTCTTAGAAGAAAGGGTGAAAAACTTGAACAAAATGAAACACATGGCATGTAATCCAAGTAGCAACTACTGTTAGTATATTAAAGCAGGACATTCTTCATGATAGTCATTTATGTAACTATTAATGACTAAAAGATAGATGACCAAAACTGAAAGAAAAGATGTGCTAACCAGCGATTCTAGTGCCTCCATAATATTTGTTTGTTATATATATACATCAGGGTAAACATCTCCAAAATATTTCTAATATCCAAGTGATATCTGTAATTTAAGAACATAAATAGGTGGGCGTAAACAATAAACAACAATATAAATTCATGTTATTAAAATAAAATATAGTATCGTACTTTGTATCAATTTTTGTTATCATGTACCTATTTGTCTTCATAATTTTGATAAAGAAGACGCCTCATTGATGGAATACCAGATTTTAATGCTTGAAAAATAAAAGGAAAATACCTTAGTTGCACCAAACAAATTCTTCACAGCTATTCTATCAGATTTAAGTTGTTCTTCAACAAGTGCAGTTATCTCTTGAAGTACAGGTTTACATACAACACCAGCTGACTCTCCAACCTTCAAATAAAAACAATATTCATCAAATAAAAACTGAAAATGCCTTTTTAAAGAATAATACATGCTTTTTCACCTTTCCTCTTCTTTTTTTCTTTTTTTAATACACTGTCCATATATTCCCTTATGTTGCAGGTAAAGAAATCTTTATTTGGAAGCCTAGCATACTTAAATGGAGTTAAACATGTCGAATTTCAAAATCTGCTTCTGACTGCCATAAATTTATACCTGGACACTGATGCAGTTTATTATGAACTTAGTTTTAGTAAGCATAGCATCTGCTTGTCGAAATCAATGAAATTGTACACAGCCTGAACAACTGCTGAGCTGGCAAGGCTTCCACAGGTTAAGTGAGGAAATTTTAATTGAAACCATGTGCTAAGTGCTCCAGAGTATGAAACACCAAAAACAAACTAAGAATTATCAATCTTTGTTCTGTTATATCTTGCATTCAAAGATTCCTATGAACATATGTTGACAAAATATTATGACGGTAAGGTAAATTACTGACCATTAACGATGAGGAATCGTGGAGAGAAAAGAAAAACTAAAACCAATGCAGAAAAAACACATTTTCTAACTAAGTGAATGAGATTATATTATGGATCAATACAACGTTAATATGAAACCATGTAAAAAGGTATACACATTGATACAAAATATGAACATGAACCGGCAACTACTCTTTAATCAATTTCCTAATTAAATGAAAGTATATCTTTTACACATCCCTTGGTAATTAACAAGGCAACTTTGTACCACAACTTGGATGAGTACATAACGCTATTTACACTTGCTAATCATAATGGAAGAGTCCCACCCAGACTAAATTACGAGAAAGTAAGTTTCTAAGTTTCTAAGTTTCTAACTGATTCACCATCATCTGACTAGTATGTGTGTGTGCGTGCTCATTTGTTAAACAAAAAGTATATTTGAAAGGAGCATGGAAGGAGACGATTTAACAAAAGGAGAATCCATTCTTATGTTGCAATAAATGTATTTCAAAGGGAGATTAATTGCCTTGTATTATTAATCAGGGGTGAGAGTATTATTTACTTGTTGACTGATGTATTAACAAGTGTTGAAAGAGATCAAGTATATATATATATATGTTGGCGTCAGACATTGACATGTCGTATACATCCGATGCCAACAAATGAATTTCTTCAGTTCAACCCAATGGACCAAAATGATGAGTGCCACTTTTGACCTGTCAAACACGACGGCAATACAACATGGGAAATTTTTTTAAACCCTAATGCTACCATGGTTTAATTCTAATAAACTAAGATGGAAAAAGTGCATGGATATAGAACTCCATACCTTCGATTGTGCGGAATTCATAGCAAAAAAGACACGCTTGTGCGGAATTCACAATGATCCTTCGATCAGCCGCAGATTTCATATCCATTCTCAGCAAAAGTGCATGGACATAGAACTCCATACCTTCGAATGTGCCCTAAAAGAATACCAGGACTCAGGTTCGGACCTGAAACGGTGGGCTATGAGTTGGAAGGAGATGGACTGCAAAGAAACAAAAATGAACAGGCACATCACGTCCACCGCATCCCTGTACAAGGAGATGAAAGAACTGTCTGATTCTGAAAAAGTTCTGAAAATACTCATGCAGGCTAACCAATTCAGACCTGCCAAAAATGCAGCAACGATCTCAGAAGCACAACAGAAGAGAGACTGGCAAGGACAGGAGATTAAATATGATGAAATGATCGTTGAATTATCATGGCAACACCTCTCACCTAATCTCAAATTATATAGCATTTATACCATCTCTTTTTATATATATTAGTATAAGTAGAACAAAATTGAGTGTTAAATCATGAATACTGCAAATCAGCTCTAGCATATGTATATCGCTTTATAAAATAAGCACTGTTAAATCACTATCTCTAATAATAATGTATGAAGAAAGTCTACCTGTTGTTTCAGAAGAAAACAAAAGCAATTTCGTCTTCATTGTTATACCAAATCTGAAATGAGGATGGAACTAATAATAGCCTCAAAAACCCACTCGTTATTAGCCTCCTTCTACCGTAGATCCAGATCGTCTTTGACTCGATGCTATGACCGTACATATTTAATCAGCTAGAAATTTCATCAAAAGCTGTAGGGCCAGAAACTATTATGGCATCGAGAGGAATCCGAAGGCAGGACCCATGGAAGCTAGGGGATTGTAGTCAATATTACAGTGATTTTAGCAATGAGGCAACGAGAATAATGAAGGGTTGTTTCGTGGTTAAAGATCTTTGCCATTGGACATTAGGAATGGATTTGGGATTTAGGGTTAAAGAAACGTGAATTCGCTCCCCAAATTTAAGTACGAAATTGTGTCGAACCTTGAAATTTCACTTTCCGCAAACTATTAATAAGCTGTTAAATGTTAATAATCGAATATTTTTTGTACTACATGTGTTTTTATAATAAGTCATTGTATATTTGAATGAACCGTATCTGAAAGTTGCTTAACAATGAATCTTTGCCAATGCAATTGTAAATTAATGGGTATAAGTTACTGTTTTTGAATTTTCAATTATAATTGTTTATAATAAAGCATTAATCGTAAGGTGGTGTCTGGCGCAGCGGTAAGGTTACCGAGCTGATAATCTAGAGCGTGCAGGATCGAGTCCTGGCCTCTTCACATATGTGAGGGAAAGGTTGTGCGCACTAATTGACCACCCCCAGAGCCCGGAAAGCAGTGAGAATAGTACCAGGATGGGAGACTGACCCAGGAAGTCCTCTCATGCTTTAGTACGGGAGCCTTTGGCACTATGTATCCACCTATAATAAAGCATTAATCGTAAACTTGATTGTTTATTTGTTAAATCAAATTATTAAATACTATCCATCATTGTAATTACAAGTTATTAATCATGATTGATTATTAATAGTAATTATTTGTTATTGATTATAATCATTATTAAGTATTAAATATTAATTATTGGTTGTAAATTATATTTAAAATTATATTTATTAAAACCGCTGAAATAGTTACTACCAAATCAAATATTACTTATTAATAACAGTTATTGTTTAACTTTTATTTATTTCTGCTTAGTTATAATCGAGTAATAATTATTAAAAGCTTATATGTTACTAATTATTAATTAATAAGCAGTTAACATTAACTATTAAAAATAAATTACTACTTATTAATTATTAATTATTTAATAAATATTATTGATTCCTAAGTTTATTATTAATTATTATTGAATACCAATATAATTAGTTACTAAATATAGATACTATAAGCATGAAGTTTGTAATAGGCATCTATTACAACTATCAAAATGAAAAGTTGTTAAAATATGTTTATTACAACTTTAGGGAAATGACAGTTGTAAAAAACATTTATTACAACTGTGCTTTTCTGACCATTGTAAAATTAAAGTTGTAATATGATGTTTTTGTTGTAGTGAGAATGAGTCGTCGATCATCGAGATACACTGCTAGGGAGGAGACTGTTCCTGAAGGAGGGAAATGGCGGTATACCAGATTACCCAGCTATGTTCGAGGCCATGATGGCATCGATCATGAAGAGAGATCTCGCTCCAGAGAAAGCAGCGGTAGATGTAGGAGTTCAAGTGCAGGTGCAAGCTCCTAGAGCCATGGACTTTGTAAAGCTGGTGCAAAGATTTCACCACTCTAGGTGGGAAGCAGTATAAAGGGACGGAGCCGATAGAAGAGATCCAACGGTGGCTTGATACTTGCATTAGGATATTTGTAGACTTGGGAATTGACGAAGCAACTAAGAGGAAGCCTGCATCGAGATAGCTATAGGGCAGAGCAATGGATTGGTGGAACTCTGTCAGTTTAGAGACCCCAAAGGATGAGATTTCATGAGAGCAGTTCCAAGTCAAGTTTGAAACAAAGTTCATTTCTACCATTCAGAAGTCTATTTTGTTTAAAAGGTTTGTTGAACATTAGAAGAATGCTTGACCAGTGCTTGAGCATGTTTCTGAATTTGAAGCTTTGTCGAAGTATGCTCGTTTATATGTCGAGACTCCTTATCAGAAGAATGAGAAGTATGTCATGGTCTTGGACAAGTATCTTGGGAACATCTGGTGGATCATCTAGATGACATTTATGAGAAGATTGTCGAAAAAACTCTAAGGCATGACAGTTTGTTTCCTAAGGAAGAGATTATTGTTGCAGTTAAGGAAGAACCAAAACCACAACAGGGTGGTAATAACAAAAAGACGAAGCAGCAACAACAGAAAGGAAAAGATTGTCAAAAGAAGTAGAAGGGTGGAGTGACTTTCTTTAACTGCTGGCAGAAGGGAATTTATTCCAAGGATTGTAAGAATCGAAAAGATGAAAAGAAGTGCTTTAAGTGTGGAAAGTCTGGGCATGATAAGAAGGATTGTCCAAAACTAGCTAAGGGTAAGCAGGTGGTAAAGGTGTATGCTTTGGAAGCTGTGTCATCGTCTTCAAGGGCTCCTACGGTGGATTAGAAAGGGAAGAGTGTCATCATTCAAGGTATTATTTCCATCATAGATGTTTCAGTTCGTGTGTTGTTCGATACTTGGAGCATTGCATTCAATCATTCATTTGTAATGAGCTTGTGTGCCGCTTGGGTTTGGAACCCAAGATTTGTGATAGACCTTTTGTTGTGACTAATCCAGTTGGGGGTTCGTCCAGTTTTGTATGATTTTTCATGGTCTAGTGTTGTCGAGTCATGGTTGCTCCTTTATGTGCGATTGCTTTGTTTTGAACTTCGCTAGATTTGGGGTTATCTTAGGTATGGACTGGCTTAAGAGGTATGCGGTAAAAGTGGATTGCAAGAAGCTAGAGGTGACCGTCAGGAATGTGGAAGGGTGAATGGTTTTGATTCGGTGTAATCCCGAAGATGATGTCTTCATGAGCTATTTATATTCGCTTGTGATTCCACAGGAAGACTTGTCATCGGTGTCGATCGCAAGTGAGTTTAAGGATGTCTTTGACGAGGTCAAAGGGTTGCCACCGCATCGAGAGATTGAGTTCGGAATCGATTTGGTCGAATGTGCTAGACCTATCGTCATGCCTCTTAGGAGGATGCGCCTAAGGAACATCGTGGATTAGATGTGCAAGTACGTGACCTTTTGGGAGAACGATTCATTCGGTGAAGTGTATCCGAGTGGGGTGCACTAGTAGTTTTTGCAACCAAGGCAGATGGATCTTTGAGATTGTGTGTGGACTATCGTAAGCTGAACAAAGTGGCCAAAAAGAACAAGTATCTGTTGCCAAGGATAAACGATTTGTTCATTCAGCTTCATGAGACCAAGTTGCTTTCTCAGATGGATTTGGCAACGGGATTCCACCAGTTGAGGGCGGCAATGGATAGTGTGCCGAAGACTGCTTTTAGGACACCATTCGGTTTCTTCAAACGGTTGGTGATGCCATTTGGGTTGACTAACGCGCCAATGTATTTTGTGGATCTTATGAATAGGGTTTTCAGAGATCGGGTGAATAAGTTTGCGCTTATGTTCGTGGATGATATTCTGGTTTTCTCCTGGATTGAGGAAGACCAAAAGGCGCACTCGCAAGTTGTTTTGGAAATCTTGCGACAGCTGAGAGCTAAGTTTTCATAGTGTCACTTCTGAAAGAGCGAAGTGAGGTTCTTAGGCTATGTTATTTCTGGAAATGGGATAGCGGTTGACCCCGCTAAAGTGGAAGCAATCCAAGACTGGGATAGACCTAAGAATGCGACGGATGTTCGGAGTTTCCTTTGATTAGAGGGGTATTATCGTTGCTGTATAAAGGATTTCTCCAAGATAGCTTCACCATTAACAGGATTGATGAAGAAGAATCAAGTGTTCACATGGGATGCGAAGTGTGAGCAATCTTTCGAAATCCTGAGAAAGAGACTAACGAGTTCTCCTGTTTTGACGATTCCATGTGGGAATGAAGAGATGGCGGTCCACATCAATGCATGTGGTACTGGACTTGGAGAAGTACTGATGCAGAAGGATAAATTAGTGTCCTACACGAGTCGACAGTTGAAGCCGCATGAGAGGAATTATTCAACTCATGATTTGGAGTTGGTGGCGATCACGTTTGCTCTGAAGATGTGGAGACATTACTTGTTGGGAGTTCGATTCGAGTTGTTTATGGATCACAGGTCATTGAAGTATCTTTTCTCATAAAAGGATTTGAATCTTCAGGAGCAAAGATGGTTTGAGTTTCTGGCATCGTATGATTTTGGTATAGCCTATACTCTTGGTAAAAGTAACGCAACTGCGGATGCGTTGAGTCGAAGACACGCAAGTTTGGGAGTGATGTTTTCGGAATGGAAGAACCTAGAGTACTTGGTAGGATTTAATTTCAGAGCACGGTATGAGTTGGAACCTAAAATGTTGGCAAGCTTATCGATAGTACCTACTCTAATCGAAAGGATTGACGAGAACCAAAAGCGTGATGCAAAGCTTGTCGAGATTATCCAAAAATTAGAATCGGAGGATAAAGAATTCGAGGTCGATTGAGGGGGTTGGCTTCGAAAGCAAGGACGAATAGTTGTTCTTGATATCAAAAGACAAGAGATTAGGTTGTGAGAGAATGTCAACACTCGAAGTTGATGATTCATCCCTGGTAATAAGATGTACCAGGACATAAAGCGAGCTTACTACTGGGAAAGGATGAAGAAGAATGTTGGAAAGATCATTTCCAAGTGTATGAACTGTTAGTTGGTGAAAGTTGAACAGAGGAACCTAAGTGGATTGCTTCAGCCATTGGAGGTTCCTACATGGAAGTAGGTTCAGATATCGATGGATTTTATCGATGGACTACCTAGAATGAGGGAAGAAAATGAAGGAATTTGGGTCATCGTGGATCGCTTGACCAAAAATGCAAGGTTTGTTCCTGTAAAATCGACTGGGACAGTATCAAAGTTGGCTGAGCTTTATATTAAATGGATAGTTCGATTCCATAGTATCCCAAATAGCATAGTGAGTGATAGAGATCCACTGTTCACAAGTGGATTTTGGAAGAGTTTGTAAGAGACTTTGGGAACCGAGTTTTGCATTGGATTTTGGGGATCATGGGAAGACGATCTACATTTAGTCGAGTTTGCATATAACAATAGCTACCAGTCGAGCATTGGGATGGCTTCATACGAGGCGTTGTGTGGCAGATCATGTAATTCTCTGAGTTGTTTGTTAGAAACTGGAGATAAATTGATACTTAGGCCTGAGATGATTAGAGAAACATCGGATGTATCGAGATCGTTCGACAACCAATGAAGACAGCCCAAGATCGCCAGAAGAGTTACGCCGATAAGCGTCGAAAAGATTTGGAATTCAACGTTGGTGATATGGTTTTCATGAAGATTTTGTCGTTGAAGCATGTTGTTTGGTTCGGAAGCAAAGGAAAGTTAGCTTCAAGGTTCATTGGACCGTTTTCGATAGTCGAATGAATTGGAACGCTCACGTATATGTTGGAGTTATCGGAGAAGATGTCAAGTGTGCATAATGTTTTTCATGTGTCGCTTCTACAGAACTATGTACATGATTCGAATGTGGTGGTATCTCCGGAACAGTACGAAGACCTGGAAATCGAGACCGTAGTTACGAAACCTTGTAAGTTGCTTCGCGTTGTGGGGAATGACACGAAATAGCTTAGAAGGAAGACGGATAAGCTAGTCAAGGTTCAATGGAGTGAGGATTATGACAGTTGTACGTGGGAGAAAGAGGAGAGTATGAAGAGGACACATCCAAAACTCTTCGTCGGTGTGGCCCATTAATGTCATGTCACCTTATATCATTGTATCTTGTACTATCGTCGTTAGAATTCCGCATGCTAGGTTAAGGAAATGGATGCATGGCTTGATGGATGTTAGTTTGGATGGTAAATTGGCTGCACATGGATGAGAGTCATGCAGAATTATTTTGGTTGCTTGTGTTTTCTTGGGATTTCGGAGGATAAATTCCGGGAGGGGACGTAGGGGAGAATGTAAGAGCCCACATTTAATGTGTCGGAGGATCGTAAAATATTTTTATTTAATTCCGTGAGGGTTGGGTCATTCACATATTTCGAT
Source organism: Allium sativum (assembly GCA_030737875.1). NCBI lineage: Eukaryota > Viridiplantae > Streptophyta > Magnoliopsida > Asparagales > Amaryllidaceae > Allium > Allium sativum. Next base: position 213,036,042 of record CM060915.1, on the reverse strand, counting down.
ACATTGGTTATGGAGATGTGAGACATTTCCATAATTTATACCAATTTATTTGTGACCATTTTGCCCTGTTAGTTTTGTACAGGCCACAACTTTTGATTGGGATCGAATCAGGTGTTGAGATTGATTTCATTGGAAAGGAAATGGTATTGCCAATTTCGTTGAGTGGTCACATTAAAGATTTGGTTTAGCGGTTTGGGAGGAATAGCCATTTTGGTGTTTCACAATTCCTGTTTAGGTTTTATGTGTCACTGATGGACATATTTTATGTGGCTCATTAGTTGGTTGGTGGGAGGCTATAAATAGGGGGTTAGAGGCATGGAGAATAGTTTAATTTCTTCATTCTATCATTTGGTTGAGCTCGTGATCCTCCTTAGTCAATCAGATACACATTTCCACCATTAAAATTCTAGATCAACATGCGAAGATTGAAGATCGATATCAAGCAAAGTAGATCTACATCAAGTGAGGGGAGATCACACCAAATTGAGAGGTTTGAAGGACATTCCTCGATGCGCGGATTGGGAATTTAGTGATTTCAAGTTAATTCGAAGATTTGGTGAGTGATATGCATCTCTCACACAGAATCAATCATGTATATAATTTTTTTGATTTTATTTTCATCGATTTAAGTTGTTTTCGCCAAGATCTACGTCATGGTAAATACATTTTCATTTGAATCACCATGGGATCTAATCTAGCAACTTAAATTGGTAAATTCTTATGTTAATTCATATGTTTATGCAAGTTTAGATCCATTGTTTTTGTATACTAATTGATATCATGATTTGGTGAATTTTATATGGTTGTTGATGGATAATTGTTATTTTAGTGTTATTGATGATTTCATAAAGTGTTGATGGTTTAATTGGATGATTTGGATGAGTTGTTTGCAATGATGTGGTTATTTGGTGATGAATTGGTCGAGATTGAAGCTAAATTGGTCATATTTGGAGTCAGGTCGTTGGACTATGATGGAGGCGGATCGCTCAAGTCAGGTCGTTAGGCTATAATGGAGGCAGGTCGCTCAAGTCAAGTCGTTGGAAATTGGGTCGGGTAGTTTGGCAACATATTGAAGTTAGGTCGTTCGTGACCTAAAGATTTAGGTCGTTCGTGACCTAGAGAGTTAGGTCGTCTGTGACCTAAAGGGTCGAGTCATTCATGATGGGTCAGTAGAAGATATGACATCATTTGTAAACGCTGTAAAAGGCTGAATTAAACGTTGTAGTATGTCTTTCATAGCAGAAAGGCTGGAAATGTTATGAAATGGAATATTGACCAAACGGTGCATATTTTTGAGTCGACGATGATTGCGGCTTCGAGTTATATTCAAGAAGGAATGTCGAAGTGGTGTTATGAGTTCGTTGGTCGTCGTAATGCAACGAATGAGAAGGCGTCTCAAGGGGGTGAGTTCGTGTATAATGGTTGCTTAAGAAAAGGATTGAGCTTATGAACAGTCATCAGGTTGGATGGCTAGAGATATCGAAGGCCAAGGAATTATCGTTGTTGTAGGTTCTAGCGGTCTCAAAGAAGGGGTATAATAGGGATGCCTGAAAGTCTAGAAGTGATTGGTCAAGTACCCTGGGTAGCTCAACGGGCCTAGATACGTTTCGTCGTATGACGTATGGAGTTTTGCTAGAACCGAGTTTTATCATTAGCCCTTGATAGTCGATGGCAAGGTGTTTAGCCGGTCATACGATTAACGATGGTTTCGAAGCAGGATTGGAAGTGATAGCCAGAGTCATGGATGAATGATTCTTGTATCGTCTTGTGTAAATTATTCGACATCGAAGGAGATATATCTTGGGTGCTTGTATGATGTTGGTTTAGGCCTTCGGGGTTTGTACTCAGAAGAAGTCGATATCGATTAGGATGGTCTACGCTTGATAACTGATTACCATGGATGTACTATTTGTTTCTATATGATTGTTCTAGAGGCTATCACTGTCGAATGTGGGGAAGACGGGTTGGGTTTTTCTCTGGTAAGATGGTAGATTAGTTGATTAATTTTCCTATTCTCATATACTTTATTGTTGATGTTAGATAGTTGTTTTATCGCTCGTTGTCTGACTCAAGGTTTTATGTTTCCCTCTTATTACCTTGGGATGTTCATCCATTGTGTGGATGGGCAGACTGAGTAGCAGATAACAGGTAGTATATTTTAGTGGACGATGCTGCAGATTGATGACAAGCCAAAGGCTTACATACCAGTTTACTACTATTCATAGTATGATGTTTTCCGCTGTTTGATGTATTCTCTGAGTATTGTAGTAAGGCCTTTTGTACAAAGTTTGATGATGTAATCTAACGATGTTATGGATATTCCTTGTTGATGTGGAAGTTTAAAATTCTGTACAATTATGCTTTACTATTTATTGCCTTTATATACGTTCTATTATAATTTATCCTTGCGTTGTGAGTTATGCAAAAGGTCCGCTTGTGTTATCTTACCTTGATGATCGTCCAGAGCTGCCTGACATTCCTTTTAGCGCATTATTTCCCTTGTTGAGTGCAGGACTTATGGGCGGTCGTCACATTTGGTATCAGAGCTCTGGTTTTTTATTTTATCCAAAGTTCAAGGACGTAATAATGTATAAGAGGCGTATTTGTAGATTTTTGAGGGGTGTATTGTAACGACCCGCATTCTACGTATCGAAGCATCGTAGAATATTTATTTATTTCACATACGAAGTCGTATGGTCATGTAACTTTGGGAGATGACTATTGGGGTTATTTCCCATGTTCATGATTTTTACCGGTTTTTAAATGACCGTTCTGCCCCTAGCTGATCTTGTTTCGGCCATAACTTTTGATTGGAAAGGAGTTTTGACCTGAAACCACTTCCATTAGATCCGGATGATGGTTTACCTTTCCGTGGAGTGGTCACATTGGCCAAACGAACTCACCGTTTGGAAGACATGGCTGAAACAAGTTTCAGATTGTGAAAAACAGCTTAACCGGGCCTAATTTGGGTGATTAGTGAGTGGGCCCATAACCCATTTCGGGATTAGGGTTATGGGAAGGCTGATAGGGTTAGGAAATTCAGTTTCTATAGTTTTCCAACCGACACTTTTTGTTCCTTCAAGTTTAGCCATGGCCTCCACTTTCTAAAACACCCCCAAATCACCTTCTAATCGCTAATTAAGTCAAATCTACATCAAATCAAAGCGGATTCGCACAAGAATTGAGGCAGAACTGCTATATAGCCTTGGGAACAGCGCCAAACAGAGAATCATTTTAGATTTGGTAATTTATTTGTGGCTAAGATGAGTGATTTGCATAGTTTCTCACTAAGTATGGTTAATTAAGGGTAATTAGTGATAATTAGAAAATTTATATATGTTAAAAATCTGGAAAAATATTGATAAATTTCGAAACATTGTTTTAGGCCTCTGTTAGAAAGTTTGGTTAATTTGGTTAAGTTTTACTAATCCTATCATTAGTTTTGTTTAAACATGCTTAAGGGAAAATATGGGATTTTTTTTTTGATGCAAAAAGGTAGTGAATCGCTAGATTCACGCCTTCATTCATTCATTAAGCATTAAACTAGTACAACGTGTTCAACATACTTGGAGCAACCTACTAGCTACAATAGTTACATATATTTACATAGATATGTACAATCAAAATACATGCACGCAGGCATGTTTACATAGAGGCCAAAAAATTTTATGAAACTACCACAAATAAACAGCATGCAAGCCCAGAAAAGTGAAACATGACAACATCAAGCTCTGCTACCACGGTTCCTGTCCATCACTCTAGCTCCGATAGTGTCAACAAACCTGATTTCTTCCTTGCCTGACCAAAGAGAAACAAAATTAAGAATGCGAAAAATTACTGAGTTGCGCTGTTTCATTTTGCATTTAAACTTTCGTGAGTTGCGTTCATGCCAGAGGATCCAAACATAAGCAAAGTTCAAAAGAGCAAACATATGGCGCATGGCAGTGTCAGGTAATGCAATAATAGTGCTATTCCAGAAAAGAAATTGGTCAGAGATGAAGTGAGACCAGTCTAAGCAGATATTAAGGCTAACTAAACACTTCGTCCACACATAAAAGGCGAAATCGCAATCAACAAAAAGATGCTGATAATCCTCGTCTTCGTCAGTGCAGAAAGCACATCCCCCAGTAACTTGAACACCCTTTAGCCGTAATCTTTTCACTGTATTGAGCTTGTTGTGCATGATTGTCCACATATGTATCCTGACCTTAGCAGGTACAGCCTTATAACTCCACATTCTTATGAATCCATCGTATTTTATTCCTGTGAAGTTCATCAACTTATAAAGCGCACTCACGCTAAAGTTACCACCAATCTTCCACACAAAAACATCCTCCTCATTGCTGTGCAGGTGAACATCTTCTAACAAACGAATTAGGCCACAAAGTTGAAGCAGAGCATTACCAGCTACAATACGATTGAAGGACAGGTTCCATTTAAAGCTGACAGCACTCGCATTATACATTGCACAGACTGAAGCACATTTGTTGCATGCAATATCAAACAGGTCGGCAAATTCAGTACGCAAAGAGATAGGGAGCAACCAACAGTCATGCCAGAAAGAGATGCTTCGGCCATTTTTAACTACAATCTCAGTTCCAATTTTCATCCAGTGAACATTTGCCATAACACCACGCCAGAATGTTGAGCAATGGGAAATGTCCGCATTCCAGTCAAATCTACCACCATAGCAAGTGCTTAAGATCCATTCCTTCCAGAGAACCTTCTTTTCGCTAATCATAATCCATAGCCATTTACAAAGTAGTGCAGAGTTCATATTTTTCAAATTGATGACACCCAAACCTCCTTGATCTTTGGACTTGCACACCTGATCCCACGACACTAGACAGCAGGCTTTGCGCGTGTCCTTCGTACCGGTCCAGAAAAAATTTCGACAAACAGCATCAATCTTCTGAACAACCCAACCCGGACATGAATAAAAAGAGAGCCAGTACAAGGGGATAGCCGCCAGAACAGAGTTCACCAGCACCAGACGTCCAGCCTTTGATAGACAATTACCTTTCCACCTCGCTAATCGCCTGTCCACTTTATCAATCACATATTGCCAATCACTCTTCATCAATCTCTTTGGACGAATGTAAGCTCCAAGGTATTTGAGAGGGAAAGAATCCGGCATACAGTTGAGCATTTCAGCGCATTTCCTGTTCACATCAACGCTACAACCCAAAGTGTAAACACTGCTCTTATGAAAATTAATCTTTAAACCAGAACAACTTTCAAAAGCATAAAGCAAAAATTTTAATGAGGCAATATTCGTGCAATCAGGGTTGCAAAAAATAATAGTGTCATCAGCATATTGTAGAGAATTAATACCCCCAATGATGTGATCACGCCCAAAACTTTGAATAATCTCGTTAGAACTTGCCACCTGAAGGATCCGACAAAAGACATCGGCAGCCAAGTCAAAGAGGAGTGGGGAAAGTGGATCACCCTGGCGCAGCCCGCGCTTGGATACAATAGTTTTGCCAGCTACTCCATTTACACAAATATTGGATCTGCTTGAAGTTAAAATGCTATGAATCCAGTTTAGCCATTTACAAGGGAAGCCTCTCGCTTTAAGAAGATCCATGATAAACCTCCAGTCAACTGTGTCAAAGGCCTTAGCAAAGTCCAGCTTTAGGATTGCGCAAGGCACGTTATGTCTGTCACTATGAGAAATAACTTCCTGGACAAGCGCCGCACCGTCCAGAATGAATCTTCCTCTAATAAATGCTGTCTGCGAAACATCAATCAGGTTGTCCATCTTCGCTTTCAGTCTGTTTGCGAGAACCTTAGTAATCAATTTGAAACTACTATTCAAGAGACTAATAGGTCGGAAATCCGCAGCCGAGACATTTCCTCCTTTCTTAGGGATCAAAACAACATTAGCGTATCCCAACATGTCCAATCTTAAGGAACCAGAATGAAATTCTTTAAATATGTTAGTAACATCCTGTTTAATCACATCCCAATATTTCTTATAAAAGGAATTAGGAAAACCATCCGGGCCAGGGGCTTTATCACCAGGCATTTCGTTTAAAGCCGCGACAATCTCCTCTTCTGAGAACTCCGAGTCAATGCCACTAAGATCAACAGTCGAAGGATACAGCATCTTCCAATCAACATTCACACGATTCTCAATGCGTTCACCAAAGATTCCTTTATAAAATTCAGTAAAAACCTCCTCTATCCTTTGGTGATCACAAATTTCAACTCCGTCTTTCCAAATGCTACATATTGTGTTAGTACGCCTTCTACCGTTCGCAACTTTGTGGAAATAACTTGTGTTACTATCACCAAGCTTAAGCCACTGAGTTCTCGACCTCTGTTTCCAAAAAATCTCTTCTTGATCAATCACCGTTAGAAGCTCCTTTTCTTTAGATTTTAACAAGGCACGCTCAGCCTCACTAAGATTACGCCCTTCCTCAAGCACATTAAGCTCCATAATCTCGGATTCAAGTCTCTGCTTCTTAACTCTGATGTTTCCAAAGACTTCTCTATTCCATTTGGCTAAAAATTTACGCAAAAGTCTCATTTTCCTACAAAAATTACTAGCTGCATCGCCAAAGTTGCGAAACTCTACCCACTTCTGGCGCAACATCACATCAAAATTTGGTTCAATACACCACATATTTTCGAACTTAAAAAAGGATTTCCTTCTATAATCGACGTTAGTGTTAAGAACAACCGGGCAGTGATCAGAAATAAGGGAAGTTAGACCTCTTTGAAGAGTTAGGGGGTGCAAGTCATCAAAAGCAGAATTAATGAAGAAACGATCAAGTCGAACTAAAGTAGGAGGGGTCCTACCGTCAGTCCACGTATATTTTCTATTAGTCATGGGTAGGTCAATAAGGCCACAATTCCCAACAAAGTCACTAAAATCATTCATGTCGCCCAAGCCAGCGTTTTTCACTACATTACGTTCAGACATAAATCTTGTAACATTAAAGTCGCCGCCAATTACCCAGGGACCATACATGAGTTTATAAAAGTCCAAACCCTCGGCCCATAAAGTCATTCTTTCTCGTCTTGTATTGGGTCCATAAACATTAGAAAAGAAGTAAAGTATGTTTGTAGATTTACATTCCAATGCCAAATGCAGACAGTAAGTTTGTTTGATTTCTTGCTTAAGCAACCAAGAATTACTATTCCAACCAGTAAAAATACCACCCGATGTTCCCACAGCAGGTATAAAGGCCCATTCATCAATGACACCCCACCCCAAACATTTGAAAATAAATGGTTCAGGATTCTCGAGCTTAGTCTCTTGAAGCATAATGATGTCAGGTTTTACAGACTTGAGGTAATTTTTAACTCTAAGGCACTTATCAAAAGTTCCTAGGCCTCTAACATTCCAAGTGACAATAATCATGTTGAACCATTAACCCTTTCATTTTCTTTATTCTTAATATCACTTATCACATCATCATTTAACACAAAGCCAGATTTACTTGCAATATCATGAAGTTGATCACTAGACAAAGTATTAAGTATAGCAGGAACAAAAATGCTACCTGCCAAAGGGTGACCCATCCCACGTGCGCTGCGACGTAGCATGACCACACCCTGGTCCATTGCACGCTTGCCTTTACCGCTTGTAGCCGAGCATTCCCCTGAGCTGGTTGGGGCCAGCGCCAAATCCCCAGCCAAATTTAAGTCTTGTGATTCGTTGTCCATAACTTGTTCCTCCACCGCCTCCCTGGCGCCTTGCATGTTGCCTCCCTCTCCAAGATCTTGCAAACCTACTCCATCATTTTCGTTGACGGCGATGATCTCTCTGGAGTTTGCACCCACTCCCACAATGTTGCCAACCTCATCAACCTCAACTGCCACTCCGTCATCAAATCGCACCACGTAATTATCATTATTCCTTCTTGCAACAACATCCCCTTCTCCGTCAATAACCGAATCTGCCGCCGAAACAATAACTTCCTCCACATGCATTTTGGCACCCCCATCCTTGCTACTCAAAACTTTAAGCCTCCCCTCTCCATCGGTTGCAAACACCTTCTGCTTGAAAAGAGGAACATTGATTTTCGGTGGCGAGTCTTCCTCGCATCTTTCAATATGCACAACATGGGAAAAACCTTCGATTGGAATTGCCACTGAATCTGGCAATGGGGTGCCCACCTCCTTCGTAAATTTGGCACGCAAACATGTATAATCCACATCATGAATAGCACCGTACTGGACTCTCTCCACGTCTCCATAGTCCTCCAGAGCTTTTTGAAGGACGTCAAGTTTACGACATACTAGCGGGGCATTTCTCAATAGAATCCAAAAGGTTTCCTTCTCCCTCGAGACACTACCAAAACGTGGACTCCACCTCCTCAGATTAATTCGCCCCATGGTAAAATTGAAATTGTATTGGAAGTTTACTATCAGCAGATGTTGTGGGAATCGAACAACAAAGACATCACCCATTCGCTTGACGTTCCAGTCCCAGGATGGGGCACGACGGCCATATCTGGCTTTCAAAATCTCCTCAATCTGCCGAATCGAGAAAGATCCACTCACAATAGAGATGATTACCATCGATCGAGCCCAATCAAAAGAATTTTGGAAGCGATTAGCGGAAATTTGTTTTCTGGAACTTTCAGCCATTTTTGGGGGTGGAGAACGAAAAGATTTGCAATTGAAACCCTTGTGCCCTGTCTTATGGCATTTAAAACAAATAACTGGATTTCGACATGATCGCGCCCAGTGATCTGTCGATCCACATCTGAAGCAGCCATTTTTTGATTTGATATTATTGAGATTTTCATTATAACTGTGGAGGATGCGAGGAGACGGGTTTGACAAAGGTCTTTTATTATTTAAAAAAGTCGGATCTGGATTTCGGCTATGTTTGATCCGTTTTAACCTATCAAATTGTCGTTTTGATGTTAGTGGTCGATTCTATATGTTGCAATGACTGTATGGTATGTTTTGTGATTGATTAGAAAAGTTAGATTGGTCGAAAACGCCGTCGAATGGTGTAAAACAGTCGCTGGAAAGAAGTGCAGGAAATTAGCTGAACCGGATCGGATCGGAGGAGGGGAGCGGAAACCGAACCGTGGAGCACCATGAAGCTCCGACCCGACCCGATAGTGGAGCATTACCTGATCCGAACCGCTCGTGGATGGTGGCACCGAACCGAACTCTTGCAATTGAAGCCCCGATTTGACCCGCTCATTTGGAGAGCCATCCGACCCGAACCGCTTGGAGACCCCGATCTGATCAGGAGTCGAGCTCGAACTGGTAATGAAGACCCGACCCGATCCGCAGCCCATCACGAACCGATCGCGATCCGAACCGAACTGATTTGGATGGAGAAATCCGACCTAACCCGATGTGGATGATCACAGACAGGACTACTTCGGGGAGCACGATACGAAGCATAGTGAAGAGGTGCATATCCGAACCGATCCGGAGAAGACCAAAACCCGAGATGCAAAGGTAGTCCAACTGGGAAGTTTGTACTCAGGATCTAGTTGGGAACCAATGAGTCAACTTCATGAGTTGGGCTTTGCTGCGGGACGTGTGCTAAGGGGTTATCGACGTCCATAGCTTTGATTCACCACCAAGACGGATGTTAGGCTATGTATCAGTGCAGTGGGGTAGTTATTACTCCATAGGGCAGAGTGATCGTAGCGTGGCTATAAGCCAGTGCAATGGAGTTGTTATGACTTTATGGGGCAGAGTGGACATAGCAAAGACCAGTAGCTATGGATAAGTGCAGTGGTGTCATCATGACTCCATGGGACAGAGTGATCATAGCAAGGAATAGGGTGATCAAAGTGGTGGATGTCGTATGCTTTACGCACTAAGTGAGAGATGTGAGGATGGTTGCTATGTTTGATTGATTGCTTTTATTATGACATGCACATCACCACCCCCGTATTCTTTACACCATATGTTAGTGTCACCTTAGAGTATTGAGCGGTATGTTGTGCTAACTCTTTGGTTGTAGGTCCAAGTTCAGGTATGGTTTAGTATACCAGTTATTGTTCTATTTGATGCTTATCTCTCATACCAGACTTTTGTCTGACCCAGAGTTTTATATCTCTTCTTATTACTCTGGGTGCTCTTAAACGGGCAGAGTAGAGACATGTTAGGTGGTATGCACGGATAGCTGTACCGAAGACGAGCAGGAGGCTCCCACGTATGATATATATAGATATTCTCCTTGTGTCGCTGTTGGTCACTACTTTAGGCATTAGTAGTGTACCTTTCCTTTCTTTTGCTTTGGAGACAGTTTTAAAGTTGTAATAATGATGATGTTGATGTGGAACATAAGTTGTAATTGGATTTTCCTCTGCTATGATGTTTAATTTTCAGCTTACGCACTGTCTCACCTGTTTTATGTCAAAGTATATTATTATTATACTTTATTCCATGCGCTGTGAGATATTCTACATGTTCTTTGTTAGTTCACCAGTAAGTTCTCTTCTTTCTTTTCCTTTCTTTGGCGACCGTCCCGTGCTTGTTGGACATCGGCACAGCGCACTTTCATGGGAATTGTCGGCTGGTGCGGGGCGGGCCGTCACATTTGGTATCAGAGCTCTAGGTTGCGTAGTTAACCTAGGGAAAGACAACAGGGAGAGATAATACTATATGAGAGCGCATAATTGTGATTGTTTTGGTTTTCAAAAGCTATATATATACTATTAGTATAGCAAAGGATGAAGTCGCACTGCACTAACACCACAAAGAGGATGGTTAATCGTTTCTCTTTACAGATTGAACGATGAGCCGATATACGAGGGGTGCTGGTAGAGGAGCCAACAATGGGAATGCTCCTGACATGAGGGTTATGTTTACTGAATTCATGAGGGAGATGCTTAGAAATGTGCAAGGAGCAGTTCCTAATGCTGTAAATGGTGGTGGTGTAGCGGTGCAGGCGCCTAGAGCCGATTTCGCGAAGCTATGCAAGGATTACACTAGTCTTGGTGGAAAGCCGTTCCATGGAACGGAATCGGCTACAGAGGTTCAGGATTGGTTGGATAGCCGTGAGCGTATCTTCGAAGACTTGGGTATCGAGGATGCAATGAAAAGAAAGCTAGTGTCCCGTCAGCTGCAAGGACGGGCAATGAATTGGTGGAACGCTATTAAGGCAGCTACTCCAAAGGATCAAGTTACATGGGATCAGATTAAGGCCCGATTCGGTGAAAATTTTATCCCAGCTGCTCAGAAGTCAGAGTTATTTAGGAAGTTCTTGGAGCTAAAGCAGAATGGTAGAGCTATCTCGTAGTACATTGCTGAGTTCGATACTTAATCAAAGTATGGATTATCTCTTATCGACACTCCTGAGAAGAAGAATGAGAAGTTTATAATAGGCTTGGATCAGTACTTAGGGGAAAGGCTTATTAACCACATCGATGAGACGTTTGAATCGATCGTGGGGAAAGCATTGAGGTCAGAGAGTCTTTAACCTAAGTCGAAGACTGAGGTTGCATCTGCAGAGGAGCCAAAGCCGCAAGCAAGCGGTGGAGGCAAGAATGGTTCTCAGAATAAGAGAAAGTAGAATCAGACCAAGGATGGCCAGAAGAAGTAGAATAAGAAAGATGTTGAATGCTTCAGCTGTGGTAAGAAGGACCACTATGCCAAAGAATGTTGGGCCAAGCCAGCGGATAGGAGCAACTTGTGAAAGCATATGCTATCAATGTTGTTCCTTCTTCGTCGAACGCCCCAACTGCGGCGGAGAAAGGAAAGAATGTTGTTATTCAAGGTATGCTTTCTGTTTATGATGTTCCAGTTAGAGTGTTGTTTGATACCGGAGCTTCCAGTTCCTTCATATCTAGTGACCTAGAAGATAGGTTGGGATTGGAGCCCGAGATTGTCGATAGACCTTTGGTAGTGACGAACCCGATTGGTGGTTCAACTAGCCTTAGCATGATTTGTCGTAATGTGGTCCTATCGAGTCATGGATGCATGTTTGTTTGTGATTGCTTTGTTTTGAGCTTGACTGGGTTTGGCATTATTTTGGGAGTCGACTGGCTCCAAAGATACGGGGTGGTGGTAGACTGTGAGGGCTTTTTGGTGACAGTTAGAGCGGATGATGGACGGAGGGTAGTGTTTGGTGGTCTACCTAATGATAGGGTAATGGATAGTTTTCTAAATTCCCTCGACATCCCGCATGATGAGCTATCAGATGTCCCCGTGGCTGGCCAGTATCCGGATGTCTTCAAGGAAGTGACCGGACTTCCACCACACCGAGAGATCGAGTTCCGTATTGACTTAGTGAAAGATGCAAGACCTATAGTGATGCCACTTCGTCGTATGGCGCTAAGGGAGCAGCGAGAGCTCGGGGTGCAAGTAAGCGATCTGTTAAAGAAGGGGTTTATCAGAAGAAGTGTTTCTGAGTGGGGAGCACCAATTGTGTTTGCTACCAAGGCAGATGGTTCCCTTCGTTTGTGTGTGGACTACCACGAATTGAATAAGGTGATGAGGAAGAATAAGTATCCTCTACCGCGGATAGATGATTTGTTTGATCAGTTGAGTGGCGTGAGAGTGTTCTCCCAGTTGGATCTCGCTACAGGTTTTCATCAACTTAGAGTGGAAGCTGAGAGTATAGCTAAAACGGCCTTCCGAACGCCGTCTAGATTTTATGAGTGGTTGGTCATGCCATTCGGGTTGACCAATGCACCAACATATTTTGTGGATCTTGTGAATAGATTATTCAGAGATCAGTTGAATAAGTTTGTTCTTGTGTTCGTGGATGATATCCTTGTTTATTTGAGGACAGAGGAAGAACACAAGGAACACTTGAGGATAGTGTTGGAGGTGTTAAGAAAACACCAATTAAAAGCAAAGTTTTCTAAGTGTCACTTCTGGAGGAGGGAAGTGAGATTCCTGGGCCATGTCGTTGCAGAGAATGGTATTGCCGTGGATCCTACAAAGGTGGCTACGGTACAAGATTGGTCTACGCCCAAGAATGCAACGGACATAAGAAGTTTCTTGGAATTAGCTGGATATTATCGCAAGTTTATCCATGACTTCTCTAAGATAGCAGCGCCGTTGACTCAGTTGACTAAGAAAAATCAAGCTTTCGTCTGGTACGAAAAGTGCGAGAATGCATTCAAGAGCCTAAAGGAAAAGTTGACATGTGCACCATTGTTAGTCATTCCTAAGGGGAATTAAGAGATGACAGTATATAAGGATGCATGTGGTACCGGACTAGGTGTTGTATTGATGCAAGGAGGTAGGGTTGTAGCTTATGCAAGTCGGCAATTGAAACCGTACAAGAAAAGATACCCTACCCATGACTTGGAATTAGCAGCGATCGTATTCGCGTTAAAGATGTGGAGACATTACCTCTTGGAAGAAAGATTCGAGTTGTTTACCGATCATAAATCGTTAAAGTATCTTTTCTCTCAAAAGGATCTAAGTCTCTGACAACAAAGATGGTTAGAATTCTTGGCCTCCTATGATTTCGACATCGCATATACAGCAGGAAAGGGCAATGCGGTGGCTGATGCATTAAGTAGAAGACATGCCAGTTTAGGGGCTATGTTTCTAGAATGGAAGCAACTGGAGTACATCGTTGGGTATGATTTCAGACCAAAGTGCGAATTGGATCCAGAAATGTTAGCAAGTTTGACAATCAAACCCACTTTGATTGAGCGGATTGGTTCCAGGCAGAGGGACGATCCTAACCAATTGGAAATCATCTCCAAGTTAGAGATGGGTATTAATGAGGGGATGAACAAGTATGGGCTTGATCGAGATAGATGGCTTAAAAGGAGTGGAAGACTTGTTGTGCCCAATGTCAATGGATTGAGAGATGATGTGCTTAGAGAATGTCATCACTCAAAATTGACTATACATCCCGGTGGTAGTAAGATGTATCGAGACATGAAGCAGACCTACTACTGGGAAGGGATGAAAAGAGACGTTAGGAAGTTTATATCCAAATGCATGAATTGCCAGCTAGTTAAAGCTAAGCAAAAGAAGCCTAGTGGTTTGTTGCAACCATTAGAAATTCCAGAATGGAAATGGGAACAAGTCTCAATGGATTTTATTGACGGGTTACCAAGGACTAGATCGGGTCATGATAGCATTTGGGTGATTGTGAACCGATTGACCACAGGTGCAAGATTTATACCCGTCAAGTCGAATAGAACGGCAGCTAAGTTAGCTGAACTATATGTAAAGTGGGTAGTGAGATTTCATGGAATACCCAAAGGCATTGTGAGTGACCGAGATCCGTTGTTCACTAGTGGATTTTGGAAGAGCTTACAAGAGGCGTTAGGATCAGAATTACATCTCAGTATCGCGTATCATCCTCAAACCGACGGACAGACAGAGAGGGTGAATCGAGTATTAGAAGATCTCTTGAGAGCTTGCATATTAGGCTTTGGTGGATCATGAGATGACCATTTGCATCTAGTAGAGTTTGCATATAATAATAGTTATCAATCAAGTATTGGTATGGCTCCATTTGAAGCTTTGTACGGAAAACCGTGCAACTCACCGTCATGTTGGTTAGAAACTGGTGAGAAGTTTGTGCTTGGACCAGATGTGATAAGAGAAACTTCAGCTAAGATTAAGGTTATCCAACAGTGAATGAAGACTGCCCAAGATAGGAAGAAGAGTTATGCTGATAAGAGGAGAAGAGAATTAAAGTTCTCCATTGGCGACTTGGTGTTTTTCAAGATTTCTCCGTTGAAAAGCGTGATACGATTTGGCAGGAGAGGCAAGTTGACACCAAGATTTGTTGGTCCATTCCCGGTTCTTGAGCAAATTGGGAATCCGGCATATAAAGTTGAATTACCAGAGAAGATGGCAGGAGTTCATAACGTATTTCATGTTTCCCAGTTAAGGAAATTCGTGCACGACCCCGATATGACTATTTCACCTGATCAGTTGGATGATATTGAGGTTGAACCCGAGGCAGTTGGGAACCGCAAGCCTATGCGTATTGTTGGGAACGATACGAAGCAACTTCGACGGAAGGCAGTGAAATTAGTCAAAGTTCAATGGGGCGAGAATGAGAATGACTGTACTTGGGAGACAGAGGAGAGCATTCGGAAGACGTATCCAGAACTCTTTGCCTGGTAAGGTTTCCGTTTCGATTTAGTTTTTCTGCATGCTAGGATAGGTTTGTTTTGTTTTTTTTGCATGTTTGATTGCTGTATATGGCTAGTAGGCATGCCGGATCCTTTGTATGTTTTTGGTTAAGGAATTTTGGGGACGAAATTTCTTAAGGGCAGGGAGAATGTAACGACCCGCATTCTACGTATCAAAGGATCGTAGAATATTTGTTTCTTTCACATACGAAGTCGTATGGTCATGTAACTTTGGGAGATGACTATGGGGTCATTTCCCATGTTCATGATTTTTGCCGATTTTTAAATGACCGTTTTGCCCCTAGCTGATCTTGTTTCGGCCATAACTTTTGATTGGAAAGGAGTTTTGACCTAAAACCACTTCCATTAGATCCGGATGATGGTTTACCTTTCCGTAGAGTGGTCACATTGGCCAAACAAGCTCACCGTTTGGGAGATATGGTTGAAACAAGTTTCAGATGGTGAAAACAGCTTAACCGAGCCTAATTTGGGTGATTAGTAAGTGGGCCCATAACCCATTTCGGGATTAGGGTTATGGGAAGGCTGATAGGGATAGGAAATTCAGTTTCTATCATTTTCCAGCCACCACTTTTTGTTCCTTCAAGTTTAGCCATGGCCTCCACTTTCTAAAACACCCCAATTCACCTTCTAATCGCTAATTAAGCCAAATCTACATCAAATCAAAGCGGATCAGCACAAGAATCGAGGTAGAACTGCTGTATAGCCTTGGGAACAGCGCCAAACAGAGAATCATTTCAGATTTGGTAATTTATTTGTGGCTAAGGTGAGTGATTTGCATAGTTCCTCACTAATTATGGTTAATTAAGGGTAATTAGTGATAATTAGCGAATTTATACATGTTAAAAATCTAGAAAAATATTGATAAATTTTGAAATATTGTTTTAGGCCTCTGTTAGAAAGTTTGTTTAATTTGGTTAAGTTTTAGTAATCCTATCATTAGTTTTGTTTAAACATGCTTAAAGGAAAATATGTGATTTTGGCTATGTTTGATCCGTTTTAACCTATCAAATTGTCGTTTTGATGTTAGTGGTCGATTCTATATGTTGCTATGACTGTATGGTATGTTTTGATTAGAAAAGTTAGATTGGTTGAAAACACCGTCGAATGGCGTAAAATAGTCGCTGGAAAGAAGTGCAGGAAATTAGCCGAACCGGATCGGATCGGAGGAGGGGAGCGTGAACCGAACCGTGGAGCACCATGAAGCTCCGACCCGACCCGATAGTGGAGCACTACCCGATGCGAACCGCTCGTGGATAGTGGCACCGAACCGATCCCTTGCATTTGAAGCTCCAATTTGACCCGCTCATCTGGAGAGCCATCCGACCCGAACCGATTGGAGACCCAGATCCGATCAGAAGTCGAGCTTGAACTGGTAATGAAGACGCGACCCGATCCGCAGCCCATCAAGAACCGATTGCGATCCGAACCGAACTGATTTTGATGGAGAAATCCGACCCAACCCGATGTGGATGATCACAGACAGGACTACTTCGAGGAGCACGATACAAAGCATAGTGAAGAGGTGCATATCCGAACCGATCCGGAGAAGACCAAAACCCGAGATGCAAAGGTAGTCCAAGTGGGAAGTTTGTACTCAGGATCCAGTTGGGAACCAACGAGTCAACTTCTTGAGTTGGGCTTTGCTGCGGGACGTGTGCTAAGGGGTTATCGACGTCCATAGCTTTGATTCACCACCAAGACGGATGTTAGGCTACGTATCAGTGCAGTGGGGTAGTTATTACTCCATGGGACAAAGTGATCGTAGCGTGGCTATGAGCCAGTGCAGTGGAGTTGTTATGACTTCATGGGGCAGAGTGGACATAGCAAAGACCAGTGGCTATGGATCAATGCAGTGGTGTCATCATGACTCCATGGGGCAGAGTGATCATAACAAGGAATAGGGTGGTCAAAGTGGTGGATGTCGTATGCTTTACGCACTGAGTGAGAGATGTGAGGATGGTTGCTATGTTTGATTGATTTCTTTCATTATGACATGCACACCACCACCCCCGTATTCTTTACACCATATGTTAGTGGCACCTTAGAGTATCGAGCGGTATGTTGTGCTAACTCTTTGGTTGTAAGTCCAGGTTCAGGTATGGTTTAGTATACCTGTTATTGTTCTGTTTGATGCTTATCTCTCATACCAGACTTTTGTTTGACTCAAAGTTTTATGTCTCTTCTTATTACTTTGGGTGCTCTTAAGCGGACAGACTAGAGACAGGTTAGGTGGTATGTACAGATAGCTGTACCGAAGACGAGCAGGAGGCTCCCACGTATGATATATATAGATATTCTCCCTATGTCGCTATTGGTTACTACTTTGGGCATTAGTAGTGTACCTTTCCTTTCTTTTGCTTTGGAGACAATTTTAAAGTTGTAATAATGATGATGTGGAACATAAGCTGTAATTGGATTTTCCGCTGCTATGATGTTTAATTTTCAGCTTACGCATTGTCTCATCTGTTTTATGTCAAAGTATATTATTATTATATTTTATTCCATGCGTTGTGAGATATTCTACAGGTTCTTTGTTAGTTCACCAGTAAGTTCTCTTCTTTCTTTTCCTTTCTTTGGCGACCGTCCCATGCTGGTTGGACATCGGCACAGCGCACTTTCATGGGAACTGTCGGATGGTGCGGGGCGGGCCGTCACATGTATACTATATATGAGTGTATAGTATAATAGCATTTGAACTCCATTTGCATTTTTTTCTCGTATGTGGGCTAGTCATTCTATTTTACACAATTAGAATGAGCCATCGATCATCGAGACACGCTGCTAGGGAGGAAACTGTTCGTGGATACCAGATTACCCAGCTATGTTCGAGGCCATGATGACATCGATCATGAGGAGGGATCCCTCTCCATAGACAACCGTGGTAGATGTAAGAGTTCAAGTGCACGAGAAAGGGCCTTGAGCCGTGGACTTCGTAAAGCTGTGCAAAGACTTCACCACTTTAGGAGGGAAGTAGTTTAAAGGGACGGAGCCGATAGAAGTGATCCAAGGATGGCTTGATACTTGCATTAGGATCTTTGAACACTTGGGAATTGACGACACAACTAAGAGGAAGCTTGCATCGAGATAGCTACAAGGCAGATCAATGGGTTGGTGGAACTTTGTCATTTTAGAGACCCAGAGGATGAGATTTCATGGGAGTAATTCCAAGTCAAGTTTGAAACGAAGTTCATTTCTACCGTTCGGAATTCTATTCTGATTAAGAGGATTGTTTGAGCTTAAGCAAAATGGCCGACCAGTGCTTGCGTATGTTTCTGATTTTGAAGCTTTGTCAAAGTATGCTCGTTCATATGTCGAGACTCCTTATCAGAAGAACGAGTAGTTTGTCATAGGCTTGGACAAGTTTCTTGGGAACCACTGGTGGATCATCCAGATGACACTTATGAGAAGATTGTCAAAAAAGCTCTAAGGCATGAGAATTTGTTTCCTGAGGAAGAGACTGTTGTTGCAACTAAGAAAGAACCGAAACTACAACAGAGTGGTAATAAAAATAGAGGAAGCAGCAACAGCAGAAAGGAATTTTTTTTTCAAAAGAAGCAGAAGGGTGAAGTGACTTTCCTTAGCTACTAGCAGAACAAACATTATTCCAAGGATTGTAAGAATCCAAAAGTTGAAAAGAAGTGCTTTAAGTGTGGAAGGCCTGGGCATAATAATAAGGATTGTCTAGAGCTAGCTAAGGGTAAGTAGGTGGTGAAGGCGTATGCTTTGGAAGCTATGCCATCATCTTCAAGGGCTCCTACGGCGGAGGAGAAAGGAAAAAGTATCTACGTTCAAGGTATTCTTTCCATCAGAGATGTCTCAGTACGTGTGTTGTTTGATACTGCAGCATCGCATTCATTCATTGTAATGAGCTTGTGTGCCGGTTGGGTTTGGAACCCGAGATTTGTGATAGACCTTTTGTTTTGGCTAATCCAGTTGGCGGTTCATTCAGTTGGCGGTTCGTCCAGTTTATGTATGATTTTTCGTGGTTTAGTGTTGTCGAGTCATGGTTTCTCCTTTGTGTGTGATTGCTTTATTTTGAACTTTGCTAGGTTTAGGGTTATCTTGGGTATGAACTGGCTCAAGAGGTATGCGATAAAAGTGGACTGTGAGAAGCTAGAGGTGACAGTGGGGAATGTGGATGGGTGAATGGTTGTGATTCGGTGTAATCCCGAAGATGGTGTCTTCATGATCTATTTATATTCACTTGTGATTCCACCGGAAGACTTGTCATCGGTGTCGGTCGCAAGTAATTTAAGGATGTCTTTGACGAGGTCAAAGTGTTGCCGCCACATCACGAGATTAATTTCGGAATCGATTTGGTCGAGGGTACTAGACCTATCATCATGCCTCTTAGGAGGATGGCGCCTAAGGAACAACGAGAGTTAGAGGTGCAAGTACGTGACCTTTTGGAAAAGGATTCATTCGGAGAAATGAATGGGGTGCACCAGTTGTGTTTGCAATCAAGGCAGATGGGTCTTTTAGATTGTGTGCGGACTATCGCGAGCTGAACAAGGTGACCAAAAACAACAAGTACCTGTTGTTGAGGGTAGACGACTTGTTCGATCAGCTTCAGGAGGCCAAGGTGTTTTCTCAGATGGGTTTGGCAACGGGATTCCACCAGTTGAGGGCAGCAACAGATAATGTGTCGAAGACTCCTTTTAGGACACCATCTGGTTTCTTCTTAGGTTGACTAACACGCCAACGTATTTTGTGTATCTTATGACTAGGGTTTTCAGAGATCAGTTAAACATGTTCGTGCGTGCGTTCGTGGATGATATTCTGGTTTTCTCCTGAAATGAGGAAGAGCATAAGGCGCACTTGCGAGTTGTTTTGGAAATCTTGCGAAAGCATCAGTTGATAGCTAAGTTTTGGAAGTGTCACTTCTGGAAGAGTGAAGTGAGGTTCTTAGGCCATGTTGTTTTCGGAATGGGATAATGGTTGACCCCGCTAAAGTGGCAGCAATCCAGAATTGGGGTAAACCTAAGAATGCGACGGATGTCCGAAGTTTCCTAGGGTTGGCGAGATATTATCACCGCTTTATAAAGGATTTCTCCAAGATAGTTGCACCATTAACAGGATTGACGAATAAGAACCAAGTGTTTACACAGGATGCTAAGTGTGAGCAAGCTTTCAGAATCCTGAAAGAGAGATTGACGAGCTCCTGTTTTGACGATTCCAAGTGGGAATGAAGAGATGGTGGTATACACTAATGCATGTGGTACTGGACTTAGAGCAGTATTGATATAGAAGGATTAAGTTGTAGCTTATGCGAGTCGACAGCTGAAGCCGCATGAGAGGAATTATACAACTCATGATTTGGAGTTGGCAGCGATCGTGTTTGCTTTGAAGATGTGGAGACATTACTTGTTGGGAGTTTGATTCGAGTTGTTTACGGATCACAAGTCGTTGAAGTATCTTTTTCTCCTAAAAGTATTTGAATCTTCGGGAGCAAAGGTGGTTAGAGTTTCTGGCATCGTATGATTTTGGTATAGCCTATACTCCTGATAAAGGTAACGCAGTGGCAGATGTATTGAGTCAAAGACACACAAGTTTGGGAGCGATGTTTTCGGAATGGAAGAACCTAGAGTACGTGGCAGGATTTGATTACTGACCACGGTGTGAGTTAAAACCTGAAATGTTGACAAGCTTATCGATAAGACCTACTATCATCGAAAGGATTGGTGAGAACCAAAAGCATGATGCAAAGCTTGTCAAGATTATCCAGAAATTGGAATCAGAGGATAAAGAGTTCGAGGTCGATCGAGGGAATTGGCTTCGAAAACAAGGACGACTGGTTATTCCTGATATCGACAGACTGAGAGATTAGGTTCTAAGGGAATGCCATCACTCAAAGTTGACGACTCATCCTGGTGGTAATAAGATGTATCAGGACATGAAGTTGGGAAGGGATAAAGAAGGATGTTGGAAAGTTCATTTCAAATTGTATGAACTATCAGTTGGTGAAAGTTGAACAGTAGAAGCCAAGTGGATTGCTTCATCCATTGGAAGTTCCTACATGGAAGTGGGAGCAGATATCAATGGATTTTATCGATGGACAACCTAGAACGAAGGCAAGAAATGAAGGAATTTGGTTCATCATGGATCGCTTGACCAAAAGTGCAAGATTTATTCTAGTCAAATCGACTAGGATAGCATCGAAGGTAGCTGAGCTTTATATTAAATGGATAGTTCGATTCCATGGTATCCCGAAGAGCATAGTGAGTGATAGAGATCCATTGTTCACGAGTGGATTTTGGAAGAGTTTGTAAGAGACTTTGGGAACCAAGTTTTGTTTGAGTGTGGCATATTATCCACACACTGATGGTCAAACCGAAAGAGTTAACCAGATTTAGAAGATCTCCTAAGAGCTTGTGCATTGGATTTTGTGGGATGACCATCTACATTTAGTTGAGTTTGCGTATAACAATAGCTACCAGTCGAGCATTGGGACGACACCATACGAGGCATTGCATGGCAGACCATGTAACTCTTCGACTTGTTGGTTAGAAACTAAAGATAAGTTAACACTTTGGTATGAGATGATTAAAGAAACATCAGATTGTATCAAGATCAATCGGCAACGAATAAAGGCACCCCAAGATCGTCAGAAGAGTTACGCCGATAAGCATCGAAAAAATTTGGAATTCAACATTGGTGATATGGTTATCGTGAAGATTTCACCGTTGAAGCATGTTGTTCGGTTCGTAAGCAAAGGGAAGTTAGCTCCAAGATTCGTTGGACTATTTTCGATTATCAAGCAAATTGGAAAGATCGTGCATAGGTCGGAGTTACCCCAGAAGATGTCAAAGTGTACATAATGTTTTTCATGTGTCATTTCTATGGAAATGTGCACATGATTCTAATGTGGTGGTATCTCCGTAACAGTACGAAGACCTAGAAGTCGAGACCGTAGTTACGAAACCTCGTAAGCCGCTTCGTGTTGTGGGGAATGACACGAAACAGCTTAAAAGAAAGACGGTTAAGCTAGTCAAGATGCAATGGTGTAAGGATGATAACAATTGTACGTGCGAGACAGAAGAGAGTATGAAGACGACCCATCTAGAACTCTTCGTCGGTATGACCCATAATTGTCGTGTCACCTTACGTCATTGTAGCTTTTACTATCGCTGTTAGAATTCTACGTGCTAGGTTAAGGCTATGGATGCATGGCTTGACGGATGCTAGTTTGGATGGTAAATAGGCTGCACATGGATGATAGGCATGCAGAATTGTCTTGGTTGCTTGTGTTTACTTGGGATTTCGGGGGAGAAATTCCTAAGGGGGTGAATGTAACAGCCCACATTTTACGTATCAGAGGATCGTAAAATATTTTTATTTAATTTCCTGAGGGTTGAATCATTCTCATATTTTGATATGTTGGTTATGGGGATATGAGACATGTCCATAATTTTTACCAATTTTATTTGTGACCATTTTGCCCCTATCAATTTTGTACAGAGCAAAACATTTGATTGGGGTCGAATCAGGTGTTGAGATCGATTTCATTGGAAAGGAAATGGTGTTTCCAATTTTGTAGAGTGTTCACATTAAAGATTTGGTTCATCAGTTTGGGAGGAATCGCTGTTTTAGTGTTCACAATTTTTTGCAGGTTTTATATGCCATTGATGGGCTGATTTGGTATGGCCCATTATTGGGCTGGTGGGAGAATATAGATAGGGGGTTAGAGGCATGGAGAATAGTTTACTTTCTTCATTCTCTCATTTGGTTGAGATCGTGATCCTCCTTGCTTAATCAAATACACATTTTCACCATTGAAATTCTAGATCTATGTGAGAAAATTGAAGATCTATATCAAGCAAAGCTAGATCCACATCCAGTGAAGGGAGATCGCATCAAATTGAGAGGTTTGAAGAACATTCTTCGCTGTCTGGATTGGGAATTTAGTGCTTTCAAGTTAATTCAAAGAACTGGTGAGTGATAAGCATCTCTCACACGGATTCAATCAAGTATATGGGTTGTTTGATCTTATTTTCATCAATTTAAGTTGTTTTCGCCAAGGTCCACATCATGGTAAGTATATTTTCATTTGAATCACTATAGGATCAAATATAACAACATAAATCGGCAAATTCTTACGTTAATTCATATGTTTATGCAAGTTTAAACCCATTGTTTTTGTTTATTCATTAATTGATTTATCATGATTTAGTGAATTTTATATGGTTGTTGATGGATAATTGTCATTTTAGTTTTGACGATGATTTCATAAAGTGTTGACGATTGAATTGGATGGTTTGGATGAGTTGTTTGCATCGATGTGGTCGTTTGATGGTGATTTGGTCAAGATTGGAGCTAAATTGGTCAGATTTGGAGTTGGGTCCTTTTTGGATAGGTCGTTGGCTTGTGCTCCAAGAAATGAAGGTTGAATCTTTAAAGAGTCAGGTCGTTGGACTATGATGGAGGCGGGTCGCTCAAGTCAGCTCGTTGTGCTATGATGGAGGCGGGTCGCTCAAGTCAGCTCATTGGAAATTGAGTCGGCTCGTTTGGCAACATATTGAAGTTAGGTCTTTCATCACCTAAAAAGTTAGGTCGTTCGTGCCCTAAAGAGTTAGGTCGTTCGTGAGCTAAAGGGTCGGGTCGTTCATGATGGGTCAGCAGATGATATGATACCATTTGTAAACGCTGTAAAAGGCTGAATTAAACGCTGTAGTATGTCTTTCATAGCAGAAAGCCTGGAAATGCTATGAAATAGAATATCGACCAAACGGTGCATATTTTTGGGTCGACGATGATTGTGGCTTCGAGTTATATTCAAGCAGGAATGTCGAAGTGCATTTATGAGTTCGTTGACCTCGTAATGCAATGAATGAGAAGATGAATCAAGGGGGTGAGTTCGTGGATAATGGTTACTCGGGAAGGGGCTTGAGCTTATGAACAGTCATTAGGTTGGATGGCTAGAGATATCAAAGGCCGAGGAATTATCGTTGTCGTAGGTTCTAGCGGACTCAAAGCAGAGGCATAATAGGGATGCCCAGAAGACTAGAAGTGGCTGGTCGAGTACCTTGGGCAGCTCGACGGGCCTAGATACATTTCGTCGTATGGCATATGGAGTTTTGCTAGAACCGGGGTTTACCCTTAGCCCTTTACAGTCGATGGAAAGGTGTTTAGCCGGTCGTACGATTAATGATGGTTTCGAAGCAGGATTGGCAGTGATAGCCAGCGTCATGGACGAATGATTGTTTGCTTGTATCATCTTGTGTAGATTATTCGACGTCGAAGGAGATATCTCATAGGTGCTTGTCTGATGTTGGTTTTGTCCTTCGGGGCATGTGCTTGGGAGATGTCGATATCGATTAGGATGGTTTACGCTTGATAACTGATTGCCATGGATGTACTATTTGTTTTTATATGATTGTTGTAAAGGCTATCACTGTCGGATGTGGGGAAGACGGGTTGGGTTCTTCTCTGGTGAGCTGGTAGATTGGTTGATTAATCTACTTATTCTTATATACTTTATTGTTGGTGTTAGATAGTTGTTTTATCGCTCTCTAAGATTGTTGTCTGACTCAAGGTTCTATGCTTCCCTCTTATTATCTTGAGTTGTTCATCCATTGTGTGGATGGACAGATTGAGTAGCAGGTAACAGGTAGTAGATCATAGTGGATGATGCTGCAGATCGATGACGAGCTAGAGGCTTGCGTACCAGTTTTCTACTATTCATATTACGATATTTTCCTCTGTTTGATGTATTCTCTTAGTGTTGTAGTGAGGCCTTTTGTACAGAGTTTGATGATGTAATCCAACGATGTTATGGATATTCCTTGACGATATGGAAATGGAAGTTTAAAATTTTATACAATTATGATATACTATTATTGCCCTTTGTATATGTTCTATTATAATTTATCCTTGCGCTGTGAGTTATACGGCAAGTTCCGCTTGTGTTATCTTACCTTGATGATCGTCCAAGGCTGCCTGGCACACCTTTCAGCGTATTATTTCTCTTGTTAAGTGCAGGAGTTATGGGCGGTCGTCACAACAACCAGACCCATTTTCTTTGTTACTAGTTGGGAACTTAAACTGTGTTAGCCTATCCTCCCTAAGAACCCAACCTCATGCATGAAATACCCATCAGAAATGATGAACAATCATATATAATACAGTTGGTATAAAATATAACACAAACAATTGCTTAGTAAAACAACACATTCATATATCATTCTTAAATAAAGCAAACATCCAGAACTTATATTAACATATGATAATGATGGTTATAAAATGACTTAACTTCATGTGTCCATATTTATAAACCATAGGGATTTTCCTATTGTCGTGTACATAAGATAGAGATATTGAGGATATCTCCTAACCTTCAATTTCTCTCTATAAATATAAGGATTTAGCTTAGAAAAATATAATGATAAATAGATCAGTACATGTATTTTCCATTCCTCAATTTATCTTCTTATTGTAGGAATAAACATAAGCTCGAACCACCTTGTTAATGCTGCTTATCCTTATAAACATAACCCTACCACATAACGATACCCTTAAAACCATTTATGATCTTCAGTAAGGTATTTTTTATAACTTTTTCCTGACATATCAATAATAATGCACATCCACTTTAATCAGAAATATGCTTATCAAATCAATATAGTATCCATCCACAGAAATCATCCATATTAACTTATCAATCACATAATCAACATCTATATCTCATTATACTAACCATACAGTAGAACACAAATATGAAATGGTTGCATATAAAAGGTCTTATTGCCAAATCGTAAATAAACCATACTCACCAAGCTTTATTCTCAACTTCATTCCCGTTGGCTCTCGATTTGCTTTTGATCCTCCTAGATCTGCTGTTGTTTTTCTTCATGAATCAATTTCCATTTTAATGCGAGACGATTGCTTCCGACTTCCCTAATTCTTATTTGTGAGGGCTTCGGCCATTTTTATTTGCTTTCATTTGTTAAACGAGAAATCAATTCGTTGGCCTCTTTCTTTTCCTTTTTATGTTATTCTGTTACATGGCTAGGGTTTTCACCCTTACCAAATATCTATTTTATCCCTAGGTTACTAGTTTTTACAATACTCAAACCAAGTTGCACTCAACATACAATCAAACATGTATATTTATTCACAAGTTAACCATGCACAATTCATCCAATTATTACATTCATACACAAAGAATTATTATTTATTTATTCACCTTACACACACACACACTCTCTCTCTCTCTCTCTTATGAGTCAATATTATTTAGGGTAATGAATTCGGGTCATCACAAGCATGTCCACACACACACACACACACACACATACGCACATGTGAAGCTAAAGAAGCATTAGATTCCATTCAATTAAAATTTGCATGTGCACTTCCAACAATGCATTGGACTTCCATCAGTTCTCATTAGGGATGACAACATGGCGTATCTAGGGTTCAAACCCTGTTAATCCGCTCTTGTTTTGGCTCATTTAGACTCGTCTCATTGGGTCTTTAGAGCGGAAATACCTGCAGTCCGCTTTTGAAAGATCTGGGTCTAGCGTCGAATCGAGGCACGGCTAACCCACTCCAACCCGACCCGCATTATTAAAACGTCACTAATCTGCTTTATTACTCTAAAGATTACTTGTTAAAAAAATTAGGTATATGTGGTTATGACATGAATGTTACATACTTTAAATAAGCTATAAAATTTTCATAGTATTAAGTTACATCGATGATAATTCTACAATAACAAATGCATCTTTTGAACTATTATCGTATAACTCATTTTTTTTTTTTTTGCAAAGCTGACCGGTTTTTAAAGTGAGCGCAAACATTATTATTATAAGAAATAAAAGTTACAAGTATTACAGAAGATTACCAATCTACTACATCCGGTTTTTAAGGTGGACCGTCCCCTACATTCTATCTAGATTACAGAACAAGAGCTAGACACTACGTCTAGACTGTTAAATATTTCTATCTACACGCAGGGAAACACATTTCATACACTGTCAAATGATACATAAAGTACACTTGAACCGGAAATTACAAAACTTACGTGACACAATAAACAAGTATCCTATGAAGCTAAATATCATCAAGCCGTAGCCAAGCACTGTAAGAGTCAACTCAGCATTGAAGTAACCATACAGCTACCATCACATCGCATGTACCAGTAGTCCATGTTTCTCAATAATCACACATGCTCCTTGCCAACGAACAACAGACAAAAAAGCACTTGACCAAGCCAGCGTCACCACCAAAAATGCAACAAAGCAAATTACACGTCCCAGTGACCAGCACCTCATCAATTCCAAAAGTTGTTCCACCAGGAGGAAGCAACACCACTTGTAGTTCAATACACGTCTCCAACCTCCCATATCGAAAGCCTTCCACCCCGCAACGCAACTACCCATAACCCACAACAAAGCAGGCCTGCCAACAAATCAAACGCTAACAAGACGAAACTCAAAGCACGTAATTGGACAATCCCCGCATTATGCACCAACATAACCCAACCTCAACAACAGTTCTGACCGAGCAATCACAAACTTTGCCTCACCAAGCTAGAAAATAAACACAGCTTCCTTGTGCTGACTTGGTAGAATATTGGGACTGGAGCTCAGTAAAACAGTTGAGGAGGAAGGGGATGTCACGAAGCAAACAACAAATCAAGGCAACAGTATAAAGTGAGTACTCCGCGAAAGTGTCCAATCTTCCAATACCCAGTAAGTCGACACACTACCAAAGACTAGATAAACCCTCAACACTCCCCAACACAAGACTGCACCAACAAGCAACCCCCCCCCCCCCCCCCAAGACGACCTTACAAAAGTCGGTCAAAGAAAAACAAAAAAACTTACCAAGCAATTAAGAACAGACTCGCCTGGAAATCTTGCTTTGCAGATGATAGCACCAGAAGGGGAGGGGGGGCAGTGAAGCCGCAAAACAAAAATATGCAAGCAATATCAAGAAGCCAAACACAACATGTTAGAGACACCACGCAAGCAAGGACAACGAAAGGCTGACTGGAGTTTGCAGGGCTCAAGGAATGGTGATAAGGTAAAGGATCAAAATTATAAAGGGGACTTTGTAGTAAAAGGCGCAGAGATGCCTTTCAACAAGCAAACATCTACGGAACACAACTTATTTAACTGTATTCTCTTATCATTGTAAACACATTATTATTTGTATTTAATTAATCATCTAGTAACAAAAAATATAAATTAATTTATGTATATTAGTGCACAATTTCACCAAGCCAGGTAAAGGGCAAAATTTCAAACCCACACAGAATCTATGAGATGAATCTAGAGTGAAGTTCAAAAAACTCGAACGGGTCTGAAGCATGATATACCCGCCCCAATGCCGTATGTGGTTCTCATGCAAGAATTTGTATGCTGGTTTGCAAATAAATAAAAGAAAGATATACAACACAAAAGCTCTTATTTTAACATTACATAAAATGTTTTTGAAAACAATGATAAGTTATATTTCTTGTAGTTCATGTCTTATATAACGGTTAAACAAATTGGACAACCAATCATCTTCCATAGAACAGTCACAAAAGGTGAAATTTATTGCCTATGAAGTTCTCCACCCAAAAATCAATGTATACAACATTCACGAAAGAAAGATGAAATTTCAGGGAGTTTCCGATTTCTGGAGAATTTCATAGAACACTGAAGGTCGCCTTCTGGACTTGCTGCAAACCTCCTGAAAAATATTCATGCAGTTAATTTCAGCAACAAAAGCTATCTATGATATATCCCACTTCTATGATCCAAGAGGCAAAATGAAGATGCGTGATACCTAAACTCAGAGCAAAGTCATGCCGTATGTATTTGATCGCAGAGCTAGATACGTTTCTTTGCATAAACAATAAGTAAATACATAATGAACGCAGTGCTAAACAAAGAAGATTTTAGAATTAAGATGGTCCTCTAATTTGGGAAAATGATCAGGTGGATTCTGTACATTCAAGGACTATGAATGAGAAGGAAAAAAAAAAAGTTACCTCCAAAGCAGCAGCAACGCGCAGAATGGTAGCCTCGCCCCATGGACGGCCTATTAGCTGTATGCCTATAGGGAGCCCCTCCTTGTCATGACCAATCTGAATTATCATGAGGTCTCATGAGGTCAGGACTAATTAAACACAATTTCCAAATTGAAAGACAACTGTTAATTTGTTTTATTTTTTTCTCCATTAAATTTTTGTGCAATATGCAAACATTTATTACTCGTTGCACGCCTTATTCCAAACAAAATTCACATACAAATTGTACTCTCATTCAATATGTATGCCTAAAAGTTACTATCGGGAATATCGCTTATCTCATATATCAACCGTTGAACAATACTTTCTTGTAAAGTATTGGTCAAATTATTGCTACATCGACTTATATTTGTTGCCAATTTTTCATTAATATTCGTAACCAGTTAGGTGATTTTATTATGTGTAAGATGTGAACTTCCAAAACTGTCCATATACCTACACGTATGAGTTACAAGTTCAAGTCTTGTTCTTGGCAGACTTGATGCAGCAACAATTCTAGTTTACTCTTCAAAATTGGTAGAAATGCCCAGGTTCGAAACCGTGATAAGGACTAGTTGCAGATTTATTGATTTAAGGTCTACCTTCAGAATTTGGCCTTTCGGTTTGTGCTTATTTGGATTCAAATTACATTTCAGAATGTATATCCAATCCAAAGTTCACTTTGGACAAGGTTGAGTCAGGCCGAATTATTACTGTAATACTTCTTTAAGTACTTATATTTTGTTGTTGGAATTTTCGAAATTGATCTGGATGGCTATTTCTGATTGGATTAAATCATTATTGTGTGCTGTGTTACCCATATCCCAACAAATATTCAAGGGACTCGGTTCGAGTTAGGCTTTTTGTAGGTCACGTTAGTTTAGATTTTTGGGGTTGGTTTTGCTCAGGTATGTCGTATCGGTTTAGTTGGTATTTTTAGTTAAGATAACTGCCGCAGAGTATTCGTGTGAAAAGTCAGGATATCATTAACCGATAAAAAGATGAGAAATGAATATCATTGGGTGACTTATGGTCGAGCTATGTATTAGATGTCATCAAAATTAAGTGATTGTTTCATAAAATAGAAAATGGAAAAAGTTGTCAGACATCAACTGTATATTATCCAGCATTTATAAGAAACAATACAACATATTTTTCACCACAATTGTGTTAACAAATATTGTAATACATATTAAGTCTTACTCGTAAATTTTAAAATCCAACTCTGTTTCACCCCCACTAAACAATCTTTTCACAACTAGTTACAAGTCCACATAAACTATATCGTTGTGTTGTTTACTCACACATTAATAACATAATATCATCGAATGATGTGAATTTTAGCCCGACAGAAAATTATTTAAATCTAAATTCTTTGCAGTATTTGTGTTCTCATAAACTTTATTACGTGAATGTCACATTTCGGGTCCTGCCAAGGTAATATTAACATACCTTTCTCATTGATTTTTTGTTGTTGTTGTTGTTGTTATCGTTATCTGACAGTATTAGCACAATGAATAAACTTGCATGACATGGTCTAAAATTTCTATTTGTTTCCATTTTCTCAAATTTATTTATTTTAGCATTATTATTTATTAACAATCTCAATTACAAATATTCAAAAAGTAACAATATCATCCAATATATAATATAACACTATAACTCCATTGCTCAAATTTCAAAATATATAAAGCAAACACTCAAAAATTCTGTCGTTTCCTACTGTCCATCTTCTCAATCCATCTGTCTTATTATTTTAATTTCTTCCTTCTTAATTTAACTTGCAAATTTTGGCGAATTAACAGCCTTATGTTACCTATTATATATAATTTAACATGATAGCCTGGTCACTCAATTCTTAAAATAATAATAATAATAATAATAATAATAAAATCCATCATATAATATATTAATATAACAACTTAGACACTTACTCAAAAACCGTATTTTCTAGCAAAAATCTTCCCAGCTTATCTATCATCAAAATTGCCAGCAAAAGCTTGTATATTTAGATACTGAGTAGATCGCGATAACAAACTGTTATGTAACGACGGTCGGAACAAAGCCCCCCCCCCCCCCCCATCACCCTGCTTAGGATGCACGCATATGAGTTGGCATATATATCTGTGTAACAAAAGAAGACTTTGATTTTACGTGCCTACCAACTCATATTTGTACTCCACTTCTTTAATTTATTTCATAATGTGGAACTTTTTATTCAAGCCCATCATTTCTCCTTAACAACATGCAAGACAATTCTAACAGTCTCCCCCTTGACTTGCATCCCCTTCGAGTATTTTGAGAGCACAACCTTGCCTGCATGGCCTAGTCCGTATCCTTCGACTCTGATATCATTGTTATGTAATGACAGTTGGAACAAAACCACCTCCTGCATAGGGCGCACACATATGAGTTGGCTTACGCATTATTGTAACAAAAGGAACCACTGACGTTACGTGTTTACCAACTCATATTTGTACTTCACTCCTCTAATTTATTTCATACTGTGAGACTTTTTATTTAAACCTGTCATTCCTCCTTAACAATATGTGAGACATTCTTAACACAAACAAATTAATTAAATCTTCACACGAAAATCCTAACAGTTAACAAGTTTTCACGGTAAAGAAAATTACATAAAACTATAGTTAAATAATTTGAAACTAGAAAATAAAGAAACTTATTTCAAAATTTTACTGTATTTTGTATATTACCTCGTTAAAATTAAGTTTACATTTTTAAGCATGAGCGCGCACACTCGCGCGTGCACACACACACATACACATATATATAATATATACACACACATATCATTGTTTGAGGTTCTGGACGAAACCACGAGATCCCGACAATCTCGTGCCGGTTCCGGCAGTCACCGAGACGGGATTGGGGAAAAATCTCGTCCCGTTTTAACAGTCAATAGAACAAGGGAAAAAAAAACCTAAATCACGAAATCCATCGACAGAACGACGACAAAAAATCCACGCGAGAAAGCAAGAGTTCGAAAAAAGCAAAAGGAGAAGTAACCTCTCGTGCTCGAACAATAGAAATTAAGCTTCAACAAACTGCCAATTTGAAGATCCACGCTTAGCGGATGCGAAATCGAGCCAATCGACAGCCAGGTGAATTATCAATTTATGTTTTCCTTTTTTTTTTACAGCCATCGTTCTTCTTCTGTCTTTTTATTTCCTTCTGTGTGCACTTTATTTTCGTTCTTCCCTCTGAACATTTCGTGAGTGAGGGAGAAATTTATGTGCTGTTAAATGTTTTACTGGATTCTACTTTCTTTTTTATTCGGCTTCCTTGAATATTGCGTTTTAACATGCTGAATATGTACTTTTTTTCCTTGAAGCTGAACTGAATTGACTGCTGTATATTTAATATGCTGTCTGGGAACTGACCTAAAAATTGCATATGAATGCGAACACGCTTAACTTTCAAAGTGAACTGACCTGAATACTGTTTTTTAATACAGATTTGCAACGTTTATCGTTAAAACTACGAAAAAACCGATATTTGAACCGGAACCGGAACAAAAACCGAAACAGCTGGAATTTCCGAAATTGACCAAAATCAATAAATTTTCAAATAACCGAAACCGAGTTTTCGAACCTTGACATATACACACACATATTACATTTAAATAAACAAGTGAAAATAGTTGAAAATATCATATTGTACCTAATGTGTTTTTTGTAAGTGAATTTCACAGAAGAAATAAATTGATATTATATTTTGAGATAACTATTCAACAACGAAATTTCAATTAGACAAACCAAAAATAAAATGTGATTGCAAGTTAGTCTATTTAAATCTAGTAACGTGTATTATATCTGATTCAAAACTGTGTGTCAGAACAAATGAATTGAAATTTAATCCTTACTCAGAGAGTCAGAATATCCAAGTTTCGAATAATTCTACAAAACAAAAAGTTTCATTGTTCATGACAATGTGATTATAGATGCTAACATTCAAAAAAAATAGTAGGCGTACAAATTACACGTCTCGTTTTTATCATAATATGAGAGAATGGTTTTCCAAACACAGATTAAGACAAGATATACACTGACTGCTGGATTTTGTTATGTTTACATACAAGGTTGAAATCAAAGAAATATATGACGGTTGAGATCAATTGTGTCATCTGTTTTTGCTCAAATAAATTTCCCTAATTATAGTACTTGATAGAAATGAAGAAGTGTAGTTATAAACGAAGTCCACATGCTCAAATAGTCACTTGAGATTTTTTTATTTTATTTTCATTCATTTTGAAAATTTCAAAAAATTTTGTTTCAGTTTCTACTATGAATTTTGGTAACCTTTTTATAGAAATAAACATTAATAGATATTGCATATATTATTCAAATAACAAAAATAATACTCTTAATTACAAATTTGCAGACTTCCACATTAATAATATATTCAATAAGATCGATACTTATTACTTACAAAACTTCTACATTCACAAAATGGAATGAGATTTTCAATATAATATAATGATCAATTTTGAAAGCTTTAAAGTTCTTGTTTCGAGTCTTATTTTGGATTTTGTTACTTCAACAATATACATTCACTTTCAACATATATTGCACATTTTATTCAGACTAACAGAATATACATTCACTTTCAACATAGATTTATAGTGTCTACAATTTTAATTTAATTATTAACTTATACATTTTGGTGCTACATTGGGTTTAACTTTGACCATTTATACTACAATGTATGATTGTCACCCTAATTTGATTTGTTTACCTGTTATAGATATGAAATTTAGAGCCAGTTTTGCCATGGTCATTACACCGAACAAGTTTTAGCAACCAAAAGTGAGTTGGTCATCAAATTACTATTATGTAAAGTAAAATCATTCTAATTCAGTATCTGATAAACAGTATTAAATGTCTTCTTTCAAAATATCTTTTATAAATGTCATACAAAAATGATAGTGGGTTCAATCCAGATAAGTTGTATCCCGTTCATTGTTACTGTTGCTCGATTCTCTCATAAAAATCTAAATGGTCCTATCAGTTGACAACACGACATCAAAGTCCCACATGGCACTATGCAACCAACGTCGTTTCATGCTCAATAGCATGCCCATTTTCAATATCCCAACCCGTAAAGAGTAGACCCCACTTCACTCAACCCACGATCTTGCATGCCATTCCCTCTTGATTGATAAAGAACTTTAAGCCTCGCGAACACACATCCTGCCTATCACTTGACGATCAGAACTTCACAATCTGAACCTCCTTACCGCACATTGGTCCCGCATGTACTTCCACTTGGTCGCTACATTTCCTTTGACGACTAATTAACTCAATGTTCGCTTCATCTTTGTCGTGACTTAACAGACTTCTGATGGAAGACACAAATCGCCTATCAAAGGAGACAGCAACCTTGTGTAATTCATCTAACAGACAACACAATTCATTTAACAAAAGCATTATTGTGCAGCATTACTCTCTGTACTTCACTGTCCATGTGGCAAAAGCATCACTGGACACAAACCACACCCATTCACATGTCGCTCCACACAAGCACGTAAATGTGAGGCCCAACAGCTGTCATACATCTGAACCATTTTTTCCGTGCGGCGTCCGAGCTGGCCACCCTTTCAGCCGCGTATTGCAAATGACAATAACAAAAAAATTTAGCATTTAAGGTATCAATTCAAGCTCACTAAAACATGATCTCTTCAGCTATAAATAAGGAATCCCATGCAGTACTTCAAAGATCGAATTTTTCGCTCTTATAAGATAAATTCGATATCACTTTAGTAGTCATTGTTGTTCTCTTGTAACCAAAAATTAAGTAGTAATATCATCAATCATAGTAGACGCAGATCATTGCTAAGACCGAACCACTCTATATTGTATGTCGTTTACTTTACTTACATTATTATGTATAACTCTCCTAATCATCCTTTATTTACATTTTTAACGGCAATTTTGACCAGTAACATTTGCTAAATCAATCTCTCGTCATAACTCCACAGTTAACTAGAAAAGTTAACACTGTGACACTGAAAGAAGAAGAATATCCCCTAAAAGCTCTCAAGTTTCATCACTTCTCCTCTTCAAAACTATGTTCTACTCCTACAAAGTGTTCACCACTCTATATTGTTTGTTATTTACTTTATTCACACTACATATAACTATCTTAATCACCCCTCCTTTACTTTCTAACCACGGTTTTTGTAAGTAACATTTGCCATCATTCATCTCTCAGCATAATTCAAATATTGGGTAGTCAACAGTTATCAAATGTTATTTTTTTACGATTTATATCCCGTTTCAAATCAAATTGCTCGCATTACGGTTCAAACTCAGTTAAAAAACCTCGATTTAGAAGAAAAACAAACATTCCACTCATCCTAGAATATTCAATACAATTATTTTAGGTCACAACTCTGGTTTTAATTTTTCAAAATAAAACAAATATGGAACAAGAGATAAAACTGAGTTTCATGTTTAGACGTAGAGAAGTTCATATCAAGGCTTGAGAACTCGGTTTCGGCCTCAATTTCAACAATTTGGATTATTATTTTTGTTTCAGTCAATTTTGAAAAATTCGAAAGTTTGGGTTTTGATTTCAATTTTGATCATACTCGTGAATATTGAATTTTTTTTTAAATTAAGTATATTAAATTAAACTAGAGTAAACTTAATTAAATCAAATATACAATTCATAATTAACTAAAGAACTTGCACGTATTTAAACCTAACAGTTAAACCTGATTTTAGACAGGAACTAAAATACAATCATACACAAAAAAAACTGGTCGTTTTTTCTACACCCATTCACTTGAATTTACACCATTGGATCACCCCATGAATTCCACTTCTCCATATAAAGACAAAATACAGTACAGTTTATGTATTTCCCTCTCTTTCTTCTCTCTGTGTACACTTCTCTCTCTTTCTTTTCTTTTCATACTCTCATCCGTCCTCTCTCTATTCATTTCTCGTTCTTCTCTCATATTTTTCTCTATTTTTTTAAAAACTCCAACTTCATGTATCAAAAAAGAAAAAAAAACAGGGTTTGCAGAAAAACAAATCAAAGTTCAGGAAAAAGATTAAAAGCTTCTGCTGCCATGAATTTAGATATTTTCATTTTACTTTTTTGTGCTGGTTTCTTATAAATTTATTCCTATTGCTCTCTATTTTAGTTTTTCATTCTCTATTTTGCTATAATTTTGAAGAAGTGCTAGTATTTTGACTGATTTATGGTATAAAAGTAAGAAAGGTGACTTTTTAGGCATCTCAGCAATGAAATCAAATTCATTTCTTTGTTTCATTTTGGTTCATGCCAGAATCGAAAAGAGATGGCAAGAATCTTGAGGTTCCGGCCGGAACCTCAAACCTTGGTTCAAACATCAAAATCGTTTTCAAAGTATTTAAATCTAAAAAATATGGATCTTTTTAACTCCAATTTATAATTTAATACCATTTCGATTTAAAGTTTGAGCTTTATACAATTAAGATCTAAATACCGTTTTGAAAAGCTTGGTCTCATTCACATTTTTCCAAGCAAGACCTTCACCTATTTTGTTTTTTTTCTGGCCTTTTTTTTTCTTCCTTCCTATTTCTTACTCTTGTTCTTCTTCCATGTCAAAACGTAGTTGAGGAAGATTTTTTTCTTTAATTGTTTAATTTTTAAAATCTCAATCCATTTCATTTTCTCAACTTCGAACAAATTATTATTACCAAGTTTCCAACAAAATCAAAATTCTCATAGCTCCCCCCAAAACTGTCAGGAAGACCAAAATCTCAAGGGTCCAACCGAATCCTTGAACCATATATCAAACCCACTAGAGAGTAGAGACTGTGGCGCGGTTGGCTCTCATTCCAAGTACAGTGGTCAAAGTGTGAATGATGCTAGTAATGATGGTTAAGAAATGGGTTTTGTCTTCTGACACTTCGCTAAACAGGTAAGAGCAAAGGAATTTGTCAAGACAAAGGAATGGTGGATGGGAGATTGTGTGTCAAGTAAGGTTGGATTGCATGCTTTAGTTTGATTTTGAGAATGGAAATGAACAATGTTGATTTTGTTTGACTATAAATAATGTACGGGCGAACAAGAGAGTCAATTTTAGAAAGTAGCATGATAACGGGAGGGTTTAGTGTGAATTACATAACATTTTCTAAGTGGGAAACTGCATTTTTATTTCTTTAATTATCGACTAGTATATTTAATTAGTTGTGCCCCTAGTGATTTTATTATTGAACACATTCACAAAACGTCTTTTCCTAAAGAATAAAATCTAGGATTCAATTATCGTTCTTCTTACACGTATTAAAAATAAAAACATCTTACTTCCTTGACTTAATTATATAAAAATATTTTTTAAAAATAAAAACATAAAAAACAATACAAACTTTGTCAAAATAGCATGTATGGACCAAAAATTTGAAGAATGTGAAACTGGACCGAAATCACAACGAAATTTTGAAAAACTAACATAGATGGACCTGTCGATGATTACGAAGGAAAAATAGGATTTATTTTTACCAGTCGTCGGAGAAAGAGTTTAAAAAAACCCAGGAACTATAATAACCTTTGTTCTGTAAATTTAGGATATCTTCTTAATTGTTGAATTTGTACATTAATATGCTTGAAGACTAGGAATGAAGCAGTTTATTCCCTTGGTAATTTTCTAGTGTTTAACCCTAAGCAGAAACGACCTTGTTTTAGCCACCTAGTTTTGTTTATTGGCAGCCACTGGATAAAGGCTTTTTTTTTCACTTTTGGGGGGGTCTCTCTCTCTCTCTCTCTCTCTCTCTCTATATATATATATATATATATATATATATATATATATATATTAAAAGAGCGATCAAATAATGAACATTTTTGCTTCAAAAGACTAATAGTACAGCTATTTAAAGATTATCCAGTAAATCACAGATGCAAGTTAAAAATAAAACATAAATTTTTGACTCACAGGAACAGAAATAGCTGGAAGTCCGAGAAGATTTCCTGCTAGAATATATCGCATGAGGTATCCTGAAACAGAAATTCCAGATTACATCAAGAATAACCAAAAATCACTTCAAAACATACATGTATGTGTGTATAGGAACTCCAAACACGCAGCAGTCATATAAAGTAGGCAAATCGTTTCCTTTCAAGTGGATTAATAAAAAATGGAAAGAAGGCAAAACAAAAAAAACAAAAACAAATATGTTACATCTATGACTACTGCTGAAAACCGGTGGGGGGTTGTTATGTCAAGGAATGCTGGCTATTCTGACCAGGTTGTGGAATTGGATTATCCGTACCCAAGTGAGGGAATTAACAGACGATGGGAACATGGGTATAGAATTACGTCAACTGCTGCCACTCCTGATCAAGCTGCCTTAATACTCAGCATACCAAAGAGGAAACCTGTGGATGAAACTCAAGAGACTCTACGAACTTCTGCTTTCCCCAGCAACCGTGTAAAGGAAAATTGGGCCAAAAATCTGTATATTGCATCAAAATGCTGTGGTCGAACCGTTTGTTGATGAAGCATAGAGTCAAAACTGCTAGTTAAGAGCTGCAATTATCATCTCAGACCAGTTTTGGAAGATCAAGAGATGGAGTATGCTTGAGATTAATTTCGGAATAAATGATCATCACAGACTACTTGCTTTTATTCCATGTGTGCTGCTATCAGCTTGTATTGATACGACAAAATATTTGTATTGAATTCATTACCGTCAACATATCGGACATACCCTTTGTAGTGAGCGGAGATATTCTAATTTATTGTCGTTAAAAAAAAATGTATGTGTGTATAGGAAGTAAGAGCATCTGCAGTGGTCTTTTCATGCTCTGCAGCCAGTTTCCTTCTCTTCATCCTAATTCACTCTCCCACCAGCCTCTATCTAATCATCAGATAATTCTCAACAACAAGTGTCGATCATCCAAGCTGGTGTGGGTTACCAAAAACTCAGATGTCGGTCTCCCAGACCCTGCTGGTAATTATGTTTGATGTTTTTGATTATTTTGTAGGGCCAGCTGTAGCAATTTTCCGGCGCAAGCGCACGGACACACACATAAATAATGGGGGGGGGGGGGGGGGGGAGAGAGATTTAAAACATCTATTAGTCAATTTCTTGCTGGGTCTAGGTTGCTTTCAACAAAGAATGTAAAGTCGTAACAAAGTTGGTACTGATAATATACCATTGATAAAAGAAAACATTTGTCTCGGGTTCTCCTAACCGCAAAATAAAAACCAGATCACTGTTTTTGATTTACTATAATATATCATATTAAATACGTACCATCGATTTCTGTACACAAAATGCTAAACATCGTTTTGTACAAAAATCTGTTGGAATTTTCTTTTCAACAAAAAATTATAGATAATACGCCATTTCAATCAATCTATATTTTCAATGTAAAAAATTGTTTAAAATTTACATATAATACTTGCTAATGCAAATATTTGCATTGCATGACTGAATAAACAATATAAACTAGTGCAAATTTTTGCATTTGCACTTCAAATAAACAAGGTAAATATCTATAATAGTTTTGATATTTAATAGATTTTTGATATTTACATAAAAACAAAAAAAGTTCAAATATTTGATATTTAATAGATTACAAAATTAACATATTTGATGTTAAGTCTACTAAAAATGATATTTAGGTTATGAATAGTGGACGTGAACAATAGTTTTGATTCTTGTAAAATCATTGAAGGATATAATAAATTATGAAGAATTTTTTCCCAATTAAAGATAGTGTTATTTACATATATGAAAATGTTTTTATTTGTTTGCACATTTAAATACAGATATTTTGCACCTTTTGTTTGAGTATGAATACTTGCACTAAAATTATAGCGCAACTTTATGAATAATCGTAAAACCTTTTAAGGGTGAGCATTATTCAGTCAGAACCGAATCAACCAATCAAACCAGTTCATTTCAGTCAATTCGGTTTGAATATGAAATTAAATCAGTTTAAATTTGGTTTATAGAATAATTTTATCCAGTACTTTTATTATTGGTTTAGTTATAATAAACAAAGTGTAGCTATAGAAAATAGGTTGATTTTCTAACAAACATTACAAAAAAAAAAAAAATCAATAAAACTTTAAACATAAATTTATGTTTTCATTTGATAATATTTAACGATGAATAATAACATATGATAATGATTATATCTCCTATTTAACTTTTTATACTTTGAATTTGGCTTAAAGAACAAATTCATCTAGTACTTTTCATAATAGGTTTAGTTATAAAAAACAAAGTTCAGGTATAGAAAATAGGCCGATTTAGCTTACAAACATTAAATAAATACTCGATGAAAACCCCACAAACATAAATTTGTATTTTCCTTTAATTAAATTTAGCAATAAATAATAACACATGATAATGATAATATTTCTTATTTACCTTTTTAGTTTGGTTAAATCGATTATCAACCAAATAAACCAAAATTAATTTAATTTGTTTTTCAAAAAAATTGGATTAATTCATTTTGACACTTTTTACCTCAAAAAAAGACCAAATCAACTGAATGCTCACCACTAACCCATCGGTGTCTATATTTAGCTAACACCATTGGTGTAATTTCTTTAAACTTTAACTTCCAAAATGCTCTTACATCAACATATATATATATATATATATATAGTTAAAAAGTCAAATCTCGCTCTAGGCACAAAAATCTATATGCTTTTTATGCGGTAAAGAGTTTTGATTCCACTCTTAAAAGAAAATTGCATCTTCATATTTTTGAGGTTGCAAGTTCGATTCCTAATTGACAAAAAAGAAAGTTTACAACAAAATTTTAACACCACAGTTTTACTAAAATGTGTCTTAAGGTACTGTTTCATAAACACATGTTTCATATTTTATTTGTTCAACTATCTATCTCCATACACAATATTTCACTTATTAATCACTCAATTTAGCTTTCAATTTGAAATTTGAAATTTTAACATTATGCACAAGTTATTTTGTTTTTAGAATTAGCAAATTTAAATTATCTATAAATATGTGTGCATTTCACTTTTGATTTTGAAATTATATGAATTTTAGTTTTAATTTATCATGTTTTAAAATATTGAACTTGAATTCTTTCGACTGCTGATTTTTTATAATTGTATTTCATTATTTTTTCCCCAAAAAAAACCACCTTCGCCTCGAATTAATTGTTGTATGAGTTTTAAAAAGAATCAAAATTTTGATATTAATACAACTCAAAATGAAAAGAAAATATTGGCTATAAAATAGAAGTGAGATGACAACCAATCCAACTTAAAATAAAAATTTATGAGCAAGTTTCATGAGTAAATCACGTAACAGATTAACATATTTTTAAAATTCATATAATAGTTAAATACAACAATTTCTCATGTTTTTATTGAAAATTCATACATGCCATTATGTTCACGTACAAATTTCAGCAAATTTGTTAGATAGTCTTTACAGCAAGTTATAATCACTACAATAAATATATTTACTAAAATTTTATCAAACATATCAAAAGCTTGTTTATACCAATAAGTATTTCTTATAAGCCAACACACGTTATATTAATTGAAAAATACGCAAACATTTACACAAAATGAATACAATTAGTTACAAAGGCAATCATTTTCACTAAAAACAGAAATATTGGACAATCTATTTCAAGGTGTATGCAAGTGTAAATATGTACACTTTTTTCTCAAAGTACAAATAAATACAAATATTTGCATTGTGTTATCAGCAGATAAATACAAATAATCGAATTGTTTGTTTTAAACTGTGAATATCTAGATCGAATGCCAAATAATTTGCATTATGTACTTCAAAATGCAGGTAAGGACAAAATTTTGCATGAATAACTACATTTTTGCACCATCTACTTCAAAGCACGTGTAAGTGCAAATATTTATGATTTATATTCCAATCTGCAGGTATATAAAACCTTTCTGCTTCAAATTACAAATATTTGCATCAACAAAATTGCGTTGAATTATATCATAAGGATCTTGTTGGAAAAATTACAAAATTTGTGAATTGTTTATGAAAACGAAATTTCAGCCTGAAGTTTCAAAATAAGAGATGGCACATTTCATGTTCCAATTAATATGGATGCAAATTCAAATTATAAGTTGGTGGATTCTATATTCTCATTAGAAACGGGTTCACGAATTAAGTTTGGTTGTAAGGAAATCCCCAATATGCATGCATAAACTCCATATACAAGCAGTGTGTATTTTAG
Organism: Allium sativum; assembly: GCA_030737875.1. NCBI lineage: Eukaryota > Viridiplantae > Streptophyta > Magnoliopsida > Asparagales > Amaryllidaceae > Allium > Allium sativum. The sequence goes on along the minus strand of CM060915.1, from coordinate 212,993,757 downwards.
GTGGAGAAACGTGTGAACCTAGGTTTTTTGAATGATTAAATTTTAATGTTAAGGCTTGAGAGAAAAATTTGGTTTCATTTAGGTCTCACTAAGTACTTGTTACAAAAGTAGATCTAGCATTTTGAACTTGAACACTTCAAAAACACGCAAGCACAATTTTTTTATAAAAATAATTGTGCTAGTGCACTTTCGAACTGTTCTAGCACAACCTATAAATTTGTGCTTGCGCGCAAGCAGAAAACCTGACCTGCTGAATACCAGGCTTATTTTTGCATTCAGTTTTCAATGATACCTAATGTTGAAACGTGTTTTTCTCTCAAGCCTCATATTGAAAATTTTCCTTTTTCAAAATTTGGAACCACAGGTCCCCAATGCATTTTGTGAAATTACTACAGATGACCTAATGTTGATCCCAATATAATGATCCAAAGCTTGAATTAGACTACAGAAAATTTGATGCAAATTTAGTGCTCCGACTATTTAGTTCAAAGGAAAGATAAAAGCTCTTGCTAGATTTAGCAATAGCAACTTCCTATATTAATATGCACAAATGGAAGAAAAAATCATCAGTGGAAAAAAGAAAAAGAAAAAAACTACTGAAAACTCAATAGAAATACAAGAGCTAAAACTGCGAGAAAGTTAATCCAACTCACCAGATACCTCATAATTAGACTCCCCAGCTTTAAGAGAACTTGATGGAATTTTTGGTGCAGTGATGCTGCAGAGCATGGAAAAAATTCACTATAGAGCATGAGAATATTATTAAGGGGCTAAAATTGCTTGAATTAAATGAGACAGTGGAATGGTTTATCATGAAATTTCAGCGATTATTCTATCATTTCTCCTTAAAGAAACGGATTCCTTTGGAAATTATTTACAAAATCAAATCACTTGGACCACTAAAACTATTTCAAACTGCTGTATCATATTTTACTTTTCTTCTATTTTTGCATTTACATTGGCATGATATGAGACCACCATTTCATTTTGGCACATTTTATTGTCTGCTTTGTAAATAGTTTGCAGCTAAGATTACTTTTGTTATTAGCTTTACAGACTGGCTCAAAATAAGAGAAACTCGAACATTTATTGATGACTAGCGAAACACGTCAAAAGTTAGCAGTGTAAAATAATTATCTCTCCTTTTAAAAGTATAAAAAGCAATTCTTTAAAGATATTACCAGATTTAATTTCATACATTAAAGTTGGCTAACGAACTGTGATGAAAAAGAGGGTTAACAATAGAAGAAAGTAAATGCAAATTTATAATAAGCTAGGCAACTGAAATTTTGTTGTTTCTTCCAATATAATCCACTACATCGCCACCATTACCATACCTAAAAGGAATTTTGGATATTGTACAACAATATTTAAGCCTAGGAATATAGAAATGGCACACAGGCCATGTATGCATGAAATAAATGTAGTATTTCTTATTGGAAAAAAAAAATTAAAAAGGTAAACATACCCGGTTGTAGGTGTAACAATGACATCAACATTTCTGAAAATTTCCATGTGATGGTGCATCAACCGTCTCCTACATAGGACTTGTTGAGTTGAGTAAAATATTTAAGAATGTACAAGTTACGTAGTTAAATAGATTATATCATCAAAATTTTAGTATTAACTGAACGATACTCATGTAATGGATTAGATTTTGTTTTGTTTATCCAGCTAATTATGCAAATTGTTTCAGAACAATCCCTACAATATAAAAGGAAAAGTGATGATAGATAGTTGATAAAATCTGATTCTTGTTACATTGCCTAAAGATATAAAAAGGAGACCAATTTCAGTTGTAGTTTCCCATCTTTTTTTTTTCTAACACTATAAGTACAATATAAATAAAGAGGAATACTGGACATTCCTAACATACAAAAAAGGAAAAGTGATGATAGCTCGTAAATGATATCTGCAAGAGTTCATATCGAGGGAGGGCTACAAGCTCAAAGCCTTTAACACAGTGACACAGCGCTATCATCAGAAGCGAACAGGAAAAACTATTAGCAGCCGAGATGAATTTGGTGAGCAACCCAACAATATCAAATATAATAAACATACAAAGAATCACTAGATGAAATTAGATGAATCTGCATAAGTACAGATCACAGTTTCAAATCAAGACTTGAGTACATATGCCATTAAAACATGTGTTCTTAATCACAGTTACTGAGCCTAAAATCTTACTACCCACTTTTGTTTAGCCATTTAGTAGACTTTCTGCTATAAACATTCTCCTTTCAAAGTAGGTACATACATTTATCTTCAAAACGGCACAAGATTTAACTATTCTATCTAGTAAGTCCAAACTGAGTTTCAAGCAGCTCTTAGATGTACATGTCCAAATCATCCAATTAACCAATTAAGGAAAGATAGAAAGTAAAATGACTGTGTGATGGTGCTAGTAATTCAGAGATTCTTGGTCTGTCATGTTGAAATGTCATTCAAAGATTTGAACATACCTCAGGCATTGTGCAGCAACATAATCAGTTGCAGAGAATGATCTGAAAAGTGCAAGACTAAATCGAGTATCATATGTTAACTCTGACAGTTTCCTGCAAGTAAGAGATCGTTTTTAGGATCTGAATAAGATCTTGAGACCCAATTTGTTAAACAGAAGTACTGAAAATTCAAAACAAAACCATTTCCCATCCTACACTAACAAACATGGGAATCGACTAAATACTCAAGATTCAAGAGGATTATCCTACTTCAACCATATAAACCTTACCCATCCGCACTATAAGGGTTCAAGGAACACATAGTTTCAGAGCCAATTGAAACTATATGGGCAGTTCGCATTTCTTGCAGCTCCGGCAATATTATCTCTGCAGTCTGGTATAAATAAAGCACGTAGATAAACATGATATATGTTATACTAATTTGTATTAGTAAAATTGTAAAAACTAACTAAATGAGATTACTGCTTATGGAAAAAATATGCATGGGAAAAGACGGACATACTTTGCAATCAAAGACTTCTGAAAGGAGATTCAGAGCATCCTCGCATTTGGTGGAGATTTCAGTATTAATAACATCATTAAACCACTGGAAATGCAACAGTTTCAATGACAATTTTACCTATTTTAAATTGTAGTAAGTTAGATTTTAGAACATATATGGTTTACCTCGGTATATTTACCAAGACGTGTAGACCTGAGAACTTCCAAATCACAGGAAGGCAACAAGTTTGGGACACATAGAGGTCCCTGCAAATTGGAAAAAAAATTGTGAGATATGTTGTATTAGGTACCAAGTGAGGTGCGTTAAAATAGTTGCTTTGCTCACTTAAACCCTGCTTAATTTTTGTAGTCCAAAAATTTCACTTATATTTTTGGTCAAAAGAACATAATATCAGGATCATCTTCATACTTCCATTAAGTCAATATCTTCCACCATCACTTGAGAACAATTAAGCACGATCGAAGTATGCCTAATCGTTTTCATTAATGATACCAGATTTTGAGAAAAAAGACATACAATCAGTTTATGCTCAAGTATTTGCTTGAGCGCCACTTCTCATAAATATACCACACTGCATACATTTCCAGCTTTAAATAAACGAAAGAGTGAAAAAACATATATAACTAGAAAGTGAACTTTTATGCTATGGTAAACATCCTCGGTCTTTCAGAAAAAAAAAAAAAAAATGTCACGTTGAAAATTGAAGAATATCCATAAAGAAATATGCGAATCATAAGTGAGCTTGTAGTCAGCAGGCATCATGATTGAATACTTCGCTGAAAAGGTGTTGAGTAGAAAATCAGGTGCAAAATTTTAAGTCTTTTTTCGGTTGCATTGCTGTTTAACAAATTTCATTTTATTTAAAGGTACGCATACTACATCATAAATTCTTTTTTCCTTCTTCTTTTTGCCAAAGTAAGTGTAAGAAATCATGAACATATAAGAATTAAAGCACCTTATCTAGGTGGCTTAAATGCAAGTACAACTCAACTGTAACAAAAAAAAAAAAAAAAAGGAAGTGGGGTGTTTTTTTTTTTTTTTTTTTTGGGGGGGGGGGGGGGGGTGTTTTGTTTGGGAGGTGTAGGGGGATGAGGAAGAGAAAAAGAAAAACATGTGTGTACGTTCCTCCAAGAGCTACTAATATATGAGATCCTTTCTATGGAAAGCAAACTACATAAACAACTAAACAATCAATATGGAGTTGAAAGAGTTGTGACTACGAATCTAGTTTGAGAATAAATGGCAACAAAAGAAATTACAGGATTCAGACTCGTTCTGTTTGATACTGACGATCCAGCCATTGCAGTGTACCTGCAAATTTGAGTTATGGTATGACACAATTCAGTGATTTTCAACAAAACAGTACAACTGAAGTGAGCACAACTATCATTTTGTAAGAATAATCTAAAAAGACGATGCTCGTGTACATGGCTTTTGCCTTTAAGAATTCAAACCAATTTGAACAATAAATGGAAGAAAAAAATAGAAGAAAATTGGTTCAAGGATGGCAGCTCATTTATAAATGTAAATAACACTATCAAATGCAATGATGTCAGATAGGAAAAATATCTTTAAGCGCAATACACATGAAGGTGCATACACCGTGTGTAAAGTGTTTATGAAACAGACACATGCAGTAACTCGACAGTGCCTAATCCACAATGTATATTCACAAACAAAGAGCATCATCCAAGAGGATCCGAAGATAACAATGCTTAAAAAGAAGACTTAACAAATTCCTTGTCAAATTCTCAGTCACAGACCACATAATTGTCAAAACAGATTAATTTGTTAACAGAGGAGAAAATAACGATTTCACAGCCAAAATCATTCCAACTATAGATTATAAACTTAAGTCTAAGAAAAAGGAATTGCCAAACATGATACTGCAACAGAATAGTAGATATATCTTACACAAGCATGACATCCTCAACTGTAGCTGCAAGTGGAGAGATGACTTCAACTGTTCCACAATCACATAACGACCTAGTGATATTAGTTGCATTCAGTTGAGATACTGTAACAACAAACCAATGCTTATTCTATGGTTACAAATTCTTGGAAATGAGTTATTTTGTACGGTTCTTTTAGTATCCAAACTTCAAATAATTAATTCGATACTTCTATTATAATGTTTTTTGGTCTTGTAAAGTCTAGCTCACAAATCCAGGTTCATGCAGAATTGTGTTTAACATACTAAATTTTGGACCCATGTCCTTCCTAGTGTATCTCGCCGCAAAACAGATTTGGCATACAAACCAGACTAACAGAGTTGGCATACAAAATTGAGGCTTAATGCATATGTTGTTGCATAAATAGTGGGAGAAAAATATCTTTACATTTGACTAGTGATAGTTCAAAACGGATACGTTCTGATAAACAATATCTTTATTATTTACTAGTGGATAGCTCAAAACCGAATAATTTGTGAAACATATCACCCTTCCATGTCTACACGACCATATGTTGTTTTCAGGCCAACCACACCACAGAGTGAAGATGGAATGCGAACTGAACCTGCTTTTAAAAATATTAATTATCAACAAAGATGAAGCAAAAAAGAAAATCAAATAAATAAATGATCTAGCAATCACAACCTCCACCATCTGTTCCTAGCGCAGCTGAGCATAATCCAGATGCTACAAGTGCTGCTGGACCTGATGATGATCCTCCTGTGTATGCATCAACTGAGTGTGGATTTCTTGTTGTCCTGACAAGAAATCAAAACCAAGAATTCAAAGACTGCCTATCTGAACTAAAACTAATTCCAGGGACAGAAATTATTAAAGAAACGAAAATAAGAAATCTCCTACCCATGGTTAATATTATTTCCAGTTGTCCCCATGCCCAACTCATGCATATTGGCTTTTCCAATAAATATCACACCACAACTTCGCAGTCTGGAAACACAGACAGCATCTTGCTTTACGGTGCGGACTTTGTGAAACCATGTGGTGGCACCTGGTACTCAAAGTATCGAGATTTAGAAATATAACAAATCGATAATCAAGTATAATAGATTTTGATTTTACTATACTTGAGGATCATATTGTTTACCTTTCGTTGGATACGGGAAACAATCTATGTCATCTTTGATGGCCACAAATATACCATCCAAGATTGATATGGGATTTCCTGTCAATGGCAGCCATATACATCAAAACAAGAATTGAAGGATGTGAATTAATTAAACATATCAGTGTACTTGTATCTATGTAGGTGTTACCTTCTAAAAATCTTTGCGTAGATGCTGCAGCTTGTTTTAACAATTCTTGTGTATCAAAATAGATTAACATTGACATGGGAGGTTTCATTTTATTTGATTCCTCCACTGCAGAAATGATATACCTTGCAACCTACAAAAGGGGAAGAACGTCGCTTAACCTTGACAGGCAAATCACACAAATAAACTATATATGGTATTAATGAAGCACTTATCTATCAAAATGTCAATCGTAATACAAAGGAAGACTGATGTTATATAGATGTCCTCACTATTCTACCCATGTAGAATTATTATATACATACATATATGTATATGTATTGTATGTACCTTACTATTATATACATGCACCTTACAATTGCCGTATCTTAGCCGAAGGCATATGCATGGGGAAGTTAAAGTTCAAGTAACGTTAGCATACCTTATATCTGATCAAATTTGAAAACAACAAAATAATCAGTAACGTGACAGTGTCTTTATATGTATGTCACCGTGCTGTTAGCATCTAGGCAAATGACCATCCTTAATGTGTAGATCAAACAGCAATTAAAGCAAAAAGATAAACAAATCAATTACAATTGATGGGGTTGTAAGCTTAGTACGATAAGCATGTGCATAATCCCGGATGGTCCAGTAAAGAAATGGACGAGAATCGTTATTCCTGACTAGACGAGAAGAGTCGTACGGGGTTAGACATTTCAATGCTACTGCCACTCGATCCACGGGCTCCCTGTCTTCGCCAACATCAACTACACCACTCTCTTTTTCTGCAATGTAACATTCATATTCACTTTTCGTTCCATAACCAATTTCCATATCGATTTATCAAGATGCTTAGTCAACTTATTTCCTTGACTTTTTCTCTCCCCCCACCCCCCCCCCCCCAAACCCCCAAAAAAAAAGGGGGGGGGGGGTATATCTAAATGAGAAATTAGGTACAGTGGCAGTAGTACCTTGAGGAGGGAATTCAGGGCGAAACATTGGGGGTTCAGGAATAACAGTATTCTTCAGCATCTGCGTCGTATATACAATAAATATTAGAATCAAAATCAACCTATAATGTAACAAATAAAGATAGAGAAACCTCGGCAAAATTGTTCTGGCGCTTTAATGCTGACAAAATGATTGGTCCAACAATAGGTGATTCCACCAACCACACCAATACCTTCAGAACAAATCCAGTCAGGTGAGGCGCTGTACCGATGATCGAAAACCACAATCGATTAACTGAATTCAGCAAAATGAATAAATAGGATAATGAAGCAAAATAGAAGTACCTTTGATGACTTCTGGCTGATATTTGACGGCCGATTTGTCGACCTCTTTCGCTGGTAACATCACACGCATCTTACCCATCTTCAGTTGAAATTCAAAAGAGTTGCTGCTGGATCAATGAAATGAAGGTGACGATAATTCAAAACTACTTAAATTTGATCATCAACTACCGGCTAGCTTTTGTTGACTAGTGATGTTGAAACAGTACGTCAATAGCGGCAGGAGCGGAGCTGTTCATGGGGCGCGAAAAGGCTTATAAACCGACCACATCGGCTTTAGGTTGAGTTTTGCGGGCATTTATTTCTCTCTTGCCGATCGAGACGTGTTGGACTCGAGCATGTGTCGGACGCATCGTTTACATCAACGATCAAACCACATCCCAGCCGTTGGGGAATATGAAATCGTTGACGTCTACTTTTCTCCTTCAATAGCTATCTTCTGTCGTCATTCTCGTTCATTTGTATATTTTCCCCAGCCATCGTTCTCTGCATCACATATTCTTTTGATTTTGTTTTATTATATCAAACATGCCAAACAAAAAGTCTGCGCATTATTGATCATTTGAGGTCACTTGAATTATGTTAAAATGTTCCATTGAAAAGTATTTAATATGCCATAGAAACAAAAGGAGAGTGCACAAAGCTGTTGTGGATAAGTTCAACAAAGCCGTAAAAGGCCATCAGAAAATTGTCCCAATAGATAAACTAAAAACTCGAAACAAACACGGTAGTTATAGACGAGACTGATTAAATGAGAAAGTTTGAGCAACAAAACTAGTGCTTGTTGGAATCCAATTAAACAAACTATTGCAGATAGCCCCGAGCGGTGAGGCGATCGTGTATAGCATTTTTCATATATGGTTTTTTGTTTCTTATTTTTTTTTTTTAATTAATTTTTTTGTTTACTTGAAGAAACTTAGACTAAATATTCTAAAACTTCAAAACGCACTTCTTAAAAATTTGAAGTTAATACGACAATTGTTTCAAGGGACGAATGTAACTGGACAGATGTCTGCCCTACACAATAATCATAATCGACACAACAAAGTATTCTTCTATGCAGATCAAGTTTACTAGAACATGTGCATTTGATGGTTTTTTAACTAGTTGGATGAAACGCAAATTGAAACTGACATTTCAAATTTGAATTCATCGACCACCATCCATTATATCAAACTTTAGTGCAACAAACTCCTGTGCAATAAGCTTCATTCATTAGGTCATCTTTTGATGCACGTAGCAAACCGAGAAGTCGTCATGTAAAGTTGATGATAAGTTATACGACATCATTGACCTAATGCACAAAAGGCAAACTAAAAACATATTGTACGAATTCAGATAGTCCTAACACAATCAGTATAGATTCAACAAGAAATTCTTTAAACTATGCATAAATAGGCGCTCGTATTTATCAACTTGCACTAAGAGAAGAATTTACTTTTAGTGAAGCGATGCCAGGTTTTATGCATCTAACACGAATAGAATTGTTTAATACTCTTCTTGATGAATTGGCAACCAGTTGACTGGCTAAAGTGATTGTCAAAAAACAAGTTAAAAGGTACCAAGATTATATGATAATCAAGGGTACTAGCGACATATAGGATTTCCAGTATAATTGTATTCCTATATTACCTATGCATTTTATCGTTGTGATTGTAAGAAATTTAATTTTTATGTATTTCAAATTATGTACTATTTTTGTATTCTAATTAATCGCATATTACACAACAAAATAATTGATTAATTAACTATAAAACAATTAATCTAAAAATCATAAATTAAATACTCCACTCAATACTATGCTCAATTGCTGCAAATATGTAACTTGCTCACCAATCTACCACATCCAGTACCCCCACTTGATACCTCATTCATTTCACAAACACATTCTTAGTGAGTTATATCATTGCTCAAAACTAATTATTATCGATAAAATTGTTTATTTCTATTCTTTGATAATCCATGGAATGCAAAATGTTTAAACAAAAAAGTTTATTTATATTTCTTGATTTATCGATCTTAACAGATAAGATAAGCTTTTGATATCCATTTATGTTCGTAGATTCAGATATGCGATATTCGAAAATAATTCTAGGTACGTATACAAATATGACATTGTCTACATTTGAAATTATCCGTTGACAGACCTATGCAGATGGATTAGTTGAGTGTGTTTGACTCATTCAATACACTGTGCTTAGAGCGTTCTCGATCATTAGGGCATCAAACATTAATTCACTCTATCTTTTACTCACAACCCACCCCAATCCAAAGAAACACAACACTTCGACGTAGAAGAAAATAAGATCTTTAGCCAACTTTGCCAAAGCCAACTAAGGACAAAGGCATGGTGTAACGGCCCATAAATCCGTACTATCTGAGTTGACTACTAATACCACACGTCCAACCCAAATGACACAGAAATACGAATCATTAGTAGAAAGAAGTTGGAGGATGAGGAATAGAAAGAAAGAAAAGTTAGAATAGAAGAAAAACGAAGAACACAAATCTCACAGCGGAACGAATAAAATATATTAGGTAACATAAACTTTGAAATATAATTCGGTAACTTTATATACATACCATCATCAGAGCACAACAGCTATTTCTGGAACAGTTATAAACACCTGTTTCTAGATACAAACATGGTACACAGCGGAATATATGATAGTCTATAGCTAACTGATGAAGCCTCCTACTTCCAGCTCTTCCAAGTGAATCTGAAAAATCCCAACTACTTGACTGCCCGTACAAATTTGGGCACCCAAGAGTTTAGGGAAAACAAAAACAAAATAAACTCTGGGTCAGTCATGGGACTGGTGTGATAAACTCCAATCATTTGTTTAACTTTAAAAATCCTTCCGAAAGAAATGATAATCGTAAGACCGATCCACACATAAATACGGATGGTTTTTACCTTACGATAACCCAAAATATCTTTGATATCAAATCCAGTGATATTATAATAATGTCTACATCAAATAAATAGAATCTAGCGGAACGCTTGCATCTCACGCTCCATATATAATATAAAACCAAAAACCGCAGGGCGCTTATTGGAGATTGGATTTCCAACATGACAAGGTATGGAACCACCTTCCGATAGTGTATCTTTAGAGGGGAATACACTAGGTTCAACAAGAACATCTTGCAACCAGGCTCACACATGACCGACCACTCATTTCGCTTGAGTGTATCGAATGTATATCACCAACGGTTGGGATCAGCAACCGTTTCCCGAAAAAGGACAGCATCGATATATTAAAGAAGTAAAAGAAATTTCTCTAGATAGATGATTATACACCCTAATGGGAGCGACCCACATAGTCATGATGTCTGCCCGATTTTTGTCATTTCCCGATTGTTAAGGCCTGAGGCTATGATTTCTTATCATTCATTGATAGCACAATCACTTTGAATGCCACATTGTCAGATCCGTAAATCATTAATTGATTTGCATAAATATATTCTGGATATTATGCTAAGAGAATAAATTCTCCGTCACCATATATATCTATACAGACTAACATATGCGATCATTGGAAATACTTAGTCAGACATTCGTCCACACACTTCGTTCTGGGACCGAATAAAACTGAAGGCACCATTTCTATTAATAGAAAAAGTCCTTGCACTTTACTTCGTCTTCGATTATCTTCATATAATCTGATTCGCAACGCTGCTGCCAATACGGAGTGGTTCACGGATAATAATCCAACCGGTCTCTCCATATTGACAATGATATTGGCAAACACTTCGGTAGTCGGTTATCTAACTATCGAAGAAAAACAAACATCCATTCAAGGCATCAAACAAATTACTAGGCCTTTTAATTAATCTTCCATTAATTAAAACACTTCTCCATTTCCTTATCCATATTCGTTAACACGATATTTTCGATAATCATCTTGGCCTCTTACGCTATTTGGAAAAAACATTTCCATATATCGCCTTCTTTTATTTTCTATACTTAGAAAATATATTATATTTATAATTGGAGAGCATTCCAATTACTTATCTCTTTCACGATTGTTCATTTCTACACTCAGGAATTATTCGTTATACTTCCAAAATTCCACTTCTTGGGTTAAAACAAATGTTGTGTAAAACATTGTTACAACAACCCAAAATACTGCATTCAACTAATTCTTACTCAAACATTTCTCTTCGAGACTGGATCTTGCTATTTATCGGTTAAAAATGAAGTCAATCAAGTTGGGGTATAACTACCTCTCAGACCTTAACTGAAAACATCATTAACTTCAAAACGGACAAGACCACTTACCTCGAATAATCAACATCATACAAACCAATTATTCATTTTTAAACCCGTATACATTTCTATTTCTAATTTTACCAGATTGAATTATAAATTTCCTTTTTGTTTATAATATTCTATTTTAAATTCATTTCCTTATCGAATTCAATATATATTGATTTTCTAGTTATTCAATTTTATTTAAAATACTCTAACTCCTTAAATTTTTGGAAAATTTCGCCATAACCTCCTTTGTACCAGTCGATAGTTCAAACCTCAACTCGCCTCTCTAGTCCCTTTCCATTCAAAAAGAAAATCAAAAAGCCAAGTGGCTTGCCGATTCGGTGCATAAAATCTCATATGGAATTTAAACGTGTACCTTTTTGTCGGGCACACAAATTATAAACTTCATACACTTCATTTCCATACCTGCTTAACACATCCAAATATTCCTAATTGGATTTAATTAATTCATTCATCTTAACCCAATTCGCTAATTTATTTTCTAATTAGCTATTTTGCCTATTCCACTTTATATTTGAACATATCATGTTCAATTATCATTTTATCTTGCTTATGAATTAATTTAATCCCATTTCGACTCAAGTTCCGTATTCGATTTCGAATAAAAATTCTCAAATCTCCTTTACTTATTCAAGGTCCATTTTCATATCGAATTTCGATTAATTAATTATTATTCAAATTAGTTAGTTTTATTCAATAACTAAAAATCTGAATTTTTTTTGTCTCAGAAATCATTTCACTTACTTCACTGGAGTTCATATTTATTTTACATCTCCAGTCTGAATTTTTCTAATGGCAATTCGGATTTTATTTCTTTAAATAGACCGTTATGGTTTTATAATGGCTCTGGCGCTGTTTTTCTGAAAATTTGATTTTGACATAACTCAAAATCTATAAGACGAAATCCAGATTTTTCTCTTCCATTAGAAAGCTATTATTCAGTCGATCCTGACGGTTCTTGTTTCAAAGAATTCCGAATTAAACTGAGTTCTATATACTCAATTGAATTTCGAAACGTCAATTCATGAACTGTCGCGCCACGGCGAGTTCGTTTTAATTATAATTAATATATAAACGTTTTAAACTTCGTTTATATATAAATTCCAACTCTATTCTAATATATTTAAATATATATTAAACTAATTTTCCCAGTTCAACTTAATATTTCCAATTATCTAAATTGTCGATTTTTCCTTACTCGGTAATAAATATATTTATACTTCGATCTTCTATATTTTATTTCAATTCCTTTTATAAATAAATTATTTATAAAATTCGATATAATCGAATTTCAATTATAAACGCGTTGGATTTTTCTCAATTCAGTTTATATTTCGAATTCCGAAATATAATCAATCGTCCCATTTCAAAACACTTTCCAATTCATTTTTAAATTCATATTTGAATTTAATTATTTTAAATTATCCAAATGATAATTTTTTTACCTTTATTTATAAAACATCGTTTATATTACCTGTTTATATATTTAACCAAGTCTCATTTCAAATCCATTTGAAATTTGTAACGACCCAGATTTTCTGGTTGATTTATTTTGAATATTTAATATTATTTTAAATATTGAGCTAATAATATAAATCGATTTTTATACTGAATTATCGATATAATTACCGTAATACAAGGATCTTAAATAATTCAATTTGAATTTAGAATGGAGTCAAAATGATTCAAATGATTAATATGGATTTTATTTGAATTTAAAACAAAATTTAATCCAGAATTTTAAACTGAATCAGAACAATCTAGATGACCGGTATAAATTCAATTTCAATATATATTCTATTTGAATATAGATATAGACGATAATAATAATTTATTTCCAAAGAATTTGTGCTTTTCGAATTTAAATTATATTATATTAATTTAATATGGTATATATGTTAAAATTAAATTTCAGAATATTTACTATTGAGTTCAGAATAGGATTATTACATTGAAATGTCGGTCGGTACGCGAAAATAGCGGTTCGTGATTTAAATTAATGGACTCCGAGATATTTGATTGTGGATAGGTTTGAAATCAAATCGATATCCATTTAAAAAGAATAAAAATCGCTTTATATCGAATCGTATTAAATATGAAATCAAATCAGAATCCGTTTTAAAAGAATAAAGATCTCTATAATCAAATCACGTTAAGTACTAAATCAAATCAAATTAACCTACCCTAATTTACACCAGCTACCCTGTACCATGCTCATGCCTAGTCCTTCCTCCTGAAGTTACTTTTCTCCTATATAAACATTGGTTGGAACGAATGAATTTCATTCAGAGAAAAATGTTTGCTTTCTTCAACAATTAACAAAATCAAAACTGGTTTCCTTCCTTCCCCTTTTTATATAAATCCGCAACTTCCTCCTTTATCTTGTGAAATCAAACCGAACTTCAGATTAAAAGAAAAAAAACATCGTACTCTTCTGAATTAAAAATCGTCCCTTTCTTCATCAAATCGTTCATTTTCTTCAATCATGGTTAGCTCGAATTTCATGCCGATGATTACAATTAGGCGCGATGCCAGATTTGGGGGATGTCGACGTGGTGGTTGTCGCGATTTCAAGAGGGGCCGAGTTGATTTTTTAGGTCGCGTTTCCAAATGGTTCTGAGGGGTTCGAGTTGCCAGTTGTTGAATTGAGAAGCTACAGATCTGAGCTCGGTGCTATTGTGCGTGGGATGTGAGAAGGAGTAGGGGAGGTGAAGGTGGGCATACGTGACAGCGTCGCGAGGGGGACGAGCTTCAGTATTCTGCGCAAGTTCTTGGATACGCAAAGGACAAGCAGGAGTAGGTTTTGGAACTAATGTGGGGTGACCTGCTAGTGGATAACATTCGGTAGTATGTGTGAATGAGGAGGTTGTCTAGATAGGATTTAGGTTGAAGCGTGAAGCTTTATGGTAAGCTTTGCATTGGTGATCAAGTGGTAGAAGCTTGTCTAATAGTGCTACCGGGAGTCAAACTAGCTTGGACAGATGATGGTAGCATTGTTGAGGTCAATACAGATGATATAACAGCAAGAAACAGTAGCTTTAGGTGATTAAGGTATGATTCAATAATTAATTTAATTAATTCACTAAATTTTATGTGATCAATTTTTTTATTGAAACTTGATTATTATAATTGTCAAAACTAAAATTTGTTTACTGTAACATAGAAATGTCATTTATTTCTATTATAAGATTTGGAAACTGAAATGAAATTTTTATTTGTATTTAGTTAATCATTGTATAAATTGTATGTTAAGTGAATTTGAAATCGTTAGCTATTCGAAATCAGGAAGTTAGAAAATTTAATTTTAGTATAAAACCCTATTAAGGAAATTCAGTAGCTAATTTATAAAATTCGGATTTTTTTTAGGCGAGGATAAATCAAATAAAATCATTCGTGTGGAGTTCGAAGACTCAAAAATCAAAGAAAAGAAATTGAAAACTGGTACAAGTGCAGATTTAAAATTAAGGTGAGTAAACTCACTCCCTGTATTTTATTTAAAATAAATCATACATGCTGTTGGTGGATTATTCGGATGCATTTAAATATTTGTATGGCTATTACAAAAATATATTAGTTATCTAGGATTGGTGGTTGCTATTATATATATATTGGTAGTTGGATAGTTCCCGCAGTATCATTAGCGGAAGCCCGCAGTATCATTAGCGGATGACCCTATATGCCCCACGCTATGATAGTGGATGACCTTCTATACCGTGATATCCTGCCTCGAAGCAGGATGGGTATTATTTATGTTGACTAACGTCTGTAGATGCAGGAAAACAGGTTAGAGGAATCCAACTGGATTCCTCAAAATTTACTATTTGTTTGTTCTCATATATATATATATTATCACATATGACGTGTTGATTGAATTGGTTGGTTGATTGTTTAAATATCACTGAGGGCCAAAATGTTGATTTATAAAAATATCGTGAAAATGGTATTTAAGTTTTAAAAAGGAAAATTCTATTTTTCTAAAACAGGATTTGAGTTAGAATGGGCTAAAGATAATAACTTGTTTTGGAAACAAATAAAACAAGTATTGAATTTATAAAAGATGTTTATAAATTAAATAATACAAGAAATTGAAGTGAATTTATAAATGGTGGTTATAAATAAAATAGAATGATTTTCATTGGATAATCAGGGAATTGAAATATAAACAATGTTTATAGATAGAGTAGAAAAATTATCATTAGATAATTTGAATATTTGAATTCAAATGTGAATTGAAAAATAAAAATAGGGAAATTGTTTTAAAGAAATAAACGATGAAATTTATTCTGATGTTCAGAATAAAAATTGAACTAAAATAAATCCGTAAGGATTTAGGGTTTAAATTCGATTAATTCGAATTTATTTAAATAGAAGTTAAATTGAATATGAAAATAAATTGGGTGTTTTATATATAAATTATTATAAATAGAAATTTCCAAAAATAGATTTTTGTTTTAAGAAGATTTTGAAATGGACTTGTTTAAATATAAAATAAGTAAATTTATAAATAATATTTATAAATATGGTGAATAAATTATTAAGAGATAATTGGTAACTTTAAATTCAAGTATGAATTTAATATAGAAAGTGGAAATCATTTTAAAAAATGAAACAGGGGTTTTTTATTCTGGAATTCAGAATGTAAAAGGAGTTGGATTTCAAAAGGGATTTGAAATGGAAAACTTGTTTCAATATAAAAATAAGAAAGATGGATTTACAAACGATGTTATAAATCTACTGAAATAAATTATCATTGGATAATTTAGAAGTTTAAATTCAAGGAAGAATTTAAAAAGTGAAATTGGAAAAACGTGTTGAAAATAGAATAATTGATTATATTCTGGGATTTAGAATATAAAATGAATTGAGAAAATCCAAAGGAGTTATAATTGGAATTCGATTATATGGAATTTTATAATTTATTTATAAAAGGAATTGAGATTTTGAAATAACAAATCGAGTATAAATAAATGTATAACCGAGTAAGGAAAAATCAGCGATTATAGATAATCGGAATTATTGAGTTGAACTGGGAAAATTGGTTTGAAATATATTAAAAATATATTATAATGGAGTAGAATTTATACATAAACGAAGTTTAAAAGTTTATATATATAAATATAACTAAAACGAACTCGCCGCAGCGTGGCATTTGTAAATTGGCGATTCGAACTTCAATTGAGTATATAGAACTCAATTTAAGTCGTAATTTTTTTGAAATAAGAAACGTCAGGACCGATTTGATAATAGTTTTCTAATGGAGGAGAAAAATCTGGATTTCGTCGAATAGATTTTGAGTTATGTCAAAATCAATTTTCCAGAAAAACAGCGCCATAACCATTATAAAACCATAACGGTTTATCTAGATAAATAAAAGTATTTTAAGTAAATAAAATCTGAAAGTCCATTAGAAAAATACAGACTTGAGATATAAAATAAATATGAACTCAAGTGGAATAAACAGATTTGTTTTTGAAACAAGGATCAGATATTTATTATTTAATAGAATTAACTAATTTCAATAATTATTGGATAATGAGATTTTGAATTGAAATTGGGCTTTGAATAAGTGAATTCGATTTAGAAATTTATATTCGAATTTGAATATGAAACCCGAGTTGAAAAATGGAATTTTCTTGGTTTATAAATAAAAAAAAAGATATATATTTATGAACGAGATATATTCAAATAAAAGTGAAATAGGCTAAAGAGCTAATTAATGGATAAATTAGCGAAGTAAGTTAAAAACGATTGGAATTGAGTTAGAATAAATTGGGAACAGACCTATGTGTGATAAACAGGTATGGAATGAAGAGGATGAAGATTTTAATTTATGTGCTCGATAAAAAGGTACACATTTAAATTCCATATAAGGTTTTATGCGCCGAATCGGCAAGCAACTTGGCTTTTTGATTTTCTTTTTGAATGGAAAGGGCCTAGAAAGGCGAGTTGAGGTTTGAACTATTTGCCGTTACAAAGGAGGTTATGGTGAATTTTTCCAAAAATTTAAGGAGTTAGAATATTTTTAAGAAAATTTGATAGTTAGAAATCAATGTATCGATATATATAGAATCCGGTAAGGAAACGAACTTAAAAATAGAATATTATAAATAAAAAGGAAATCGAATATCTGGAATAGAAAGATAAATATATATATATATACACATTTTAAAAATGAATAAGTGGTTTTTATGGTGTTGGTGATTTAGATAAGTGGTCAAGTCTGTTTTGAAGTTGAAGATGTTATTTAGTCAAGGTCTGAGAGGTAATTATACCCCAACTTGATTGATTTCATTTTTAACTAATAAATAGCAAGATTCAGTCTTGAATATAAATGTTTGAATAAAATTAGTTGAATGCAGTATTTTGGGTTGTCGTAACGATGTTTTACACAACATTCGTTTTAACCCAAGTAAGTGGAATTTTGGAAATATAATAAATAAATATTTCCTGAGTGTAGAAATGAATGGGTGTGAAAGAGATAAGTAATTTGAATATTTCCAATTATAAATATAAGATATTTTCTACGTATAGAAAATAAAAGAAGGTGATATATGGAAATGTTTTCTAAATAGCGTAAGAGGCCAAGATGATTATCGAAAATATCGTGTTAACGAATATGGATAAGGAAATGGAGAAGTGTTTTAATTAATGAAATATTAATTAAAAGGCCCAGTGATTTGTTTGATGATTTGGTTAAATGTTTGTTTTTCTTCGATAGTTAAATAACCGACTATCGAAGTATTTACCCATATCGTTGTCAATATGGAGAGATCGGTTGGATTGTTATCCGAGAACCACTCCGTATTGACAGTAACGTTGCGAATCAGATTATATGAAGATAATCGAAGACGGAGTAAAGTGCAAGGACTTTTTCTATTAAAAGAAATGGTGCCTTCGGTTTCGTTCAATCCCAGAACGAACGTATATGGACGAATGTCTGACAAAGTATTTCCAATGATCGAATATGTTGATCTGTATAGATATATATGGTGGCGGAGAATTTATTCTCTTAGCATAATATCCAGAATATATTTGTGCAAATCAATTAATGATTAACAGATCGGACAATGTGGCATTCAAAGTGATGGTGTTATCAATGAATGATAAGTAAGTCGTAGCCTCAGTGTAATACCCCACCTCCGTTAAGGACACTCACAAAGGGAATGCCTTAACTTTGGTGGAGCGTTTTAGTAGACAGAACAGAAATTTACAAGACATATAAACAATACTTGAGAAATTATAACTTTATTATAGCGGAAAACAGAAATCAGTTTGGTTACATCTTTACCAAAAACTCAAGTACATAAATATCAGTCTTGTTCAGAAAATCATCAGAGTACAAAACTTTAAAATATAATCCCCACAGAAGCTGCCATAATGAGTCAAGCCATACTTTAAGCACTCTAAGTACTTCAAGCGGAAGAAATCCGGATCAAGCTAAAGTATTCCCTCCTTAGAAAACCTGGGGGGAACGGAAGAAAAAGGGGCGAAACAAGCAAGGTCAGACATAAAGTCTGGCAAGTCCAGTGACTTTCAGCATATGAACAGATAATAATAATCATGGCATGCAAATAAAACTGGATGAGATAACAGTAACAGGAGCAGCAGATGTACTTAGGTTAAACAGAAGGAACGGAATAATATTACTTTTTATTTCTCTGCACTAATACTAGTATAACAGGATTAGGTGTCACCCTAATGTCTAAACTGAAACAGAAACGGGAACAGAATAATTTCCACATAACAGAATGCTAGTAATGGGCCTTTACCACCCGAACAGAAACAGACAGAAACAGAATGCTAGTAATGGGCCTTTACCACCCGAACGGAAACAGACAGAAACAGAATGCTAATAATGGGCCTTTACCACCCGAACGGAAGGTACAAAAACAGATTAATCCCTACGGAAACAAAATGCAGAATTAGGTGTACACTAGTAAATGGGCCTTTACCACCCGATCAGACGGTACCACGCAGAAACAGACAGGTGTTGCCACCCAACAGAAACAGATGGTACCAACAGAAACAGACAGAACTAAGTGTACCCTAAAACTCTACCCCAAGCGATCGGCTCCCTAATACATAAATACCCTGTGTCGTCTCCACAGTAGGGTGTATCACTCCCTAAAGTGACAACCAATTGGCACAGACCTATTTACAGATGTCACGGCTTCTTACATCCTCAGAGGCAGACCGGGATCCATGCACGCACGTGACCCGATTGGAACGCACCATCAACACCCCTCGCCATTATCAGAATGAACCGCTTATAATTAGTTCAGTAAGCGTGCTCGGACCCAACCTAATGTTGGGTCAAATTTTGATACCAGAAAGGGTTACTGACTAATATGGGTCCCAAACAACAGATGACGCAAGTAATTTTGTGACGACCGCCCATAACCCCCGCACTAAACAAGTGGAAAATGCGCTGAAAGGTGTGCCAGGCTGCTATGGACGATCGTCAGAGTAGGTAAACACATCGAAACCTATCGTAGAGCTCACAGCGCAAGGATAAAATATAATAGAACATATACAACAGGTAATAGCAATGAGGTATCATATAACAAACTTTTGAAACTTTCTCAACATCCAGAAAGATTATCCAACTGATATCAAAGTTTGTACATAAGGCCTCACTATAACTCTCAAGCAACTCAAACAGCGGAAACAGAAATACTAGATAGTAATAAAACTGGTACGCCAGCCTCCTGCTCGTCATCGCTCAGCTTCCTCGTCTCACTAAGCTCCATTACCTGTAACCTGCTACCTAGTCTGCCCATCCACAACCGGATGAACAACCCAAGGTAATAGGAGGGAACATAAAACCTTGAGTCAGACAATAGTCTTATTGAGCGAT
Source organism: Allium sativum (assembly GCA_030737875.1). NCBI lineage: Eukaryota > Viridiplantae > Streptophyta > Magnoliopsida > Asparagales > Amaryllidaceae > Allium > Allium sativum. Next base: position 212,973,157 of record CM060915.1, on the reverse strand, counting down.
AAAACATCTAACAAATTTCAACAAGAAAGTATATGAGAATAGGTAAATGAACAACTTGTCTACCCACAACACCAGAGAAGAACTCAACCTTATCTTCCCCACATCGGACAGTGATAGCCTTTACACCAAGCATTTCAACCATTAATCCATAGAAACCAGAACAACCATTTGTTCATAGCAAACAGAAACAATCAACAATAGCAATCATGGGATCAAGATTATATATCTCATGCAAAACATCCAGCATACATGACAGACTCTGGCTATCACCGCCAATCCTGCTTTGAAACCAGCGTTAATCGTATGACGGCCAACCATGCCATATGTCAAGGGCTAGTGGTAACCCCAGTTCTAGCATGAACTCCATATATCCAACCTTGACAATGTCCAACCTTGACACTAGCCTTTCCCCAAGACCCAGGGTACTCGACCAGCAACCTTCTAGTCTTTTTGGTGCCCCCATCGTACCCCTGCTTTGAGCCTGCTAGAACTTACGACAACGATGACCTCTCGGCCTTCGCATCTCTAGTCGTCCAACCTTGACGATGTTTCATAGCTCAAGCAACCTTCTTGAGCAGCCATTATCCATCAACTCACGACCTTTGAGTTGTCACCGAACACATTCATCACTTCGAGCCTTCCTACTTGAACCACCTCGAAGCTACACCATCACCGAGCCCTCTGGGAGGACCCCAAAACCGACCCCTCCTAGAAAGACCCAAAACCTGCTCTTCCTGGGAAGACCCAAAACCTGCTCTTCCTGGGAAGACCCAAAACCTACTCATCCTGGGAAGACCCAAAACCGACCCTTCCTGGGAAGACCCAAAACCTGCTCTTCCTGGGAAGACCCAAAACCGACCCTTCTTGGGAAGACCCAAAACCTGCTCTTCCTGGGAAGACCCAAAACCGACCCTTCCTGGGAAGACCCAAAACCGACCCTTCCTGGGAAGACCCCCTTCTGGTCCTTCTGGACCGACCAAACCCTCTTCTGGTCCTTTCGGACCGACCAGATTCCTTCTGAACCACCCAGACTCCCTTCTGGACCGACCAGAACCTTCTCTTCTCCTTCTGGACCGACCAGAACCTTTTCTTGTCCTTCTGGACCGACCAGAACCTTTTCTGGTCCTTCTGGACCGACCAGAAACCTGCACAGCTCCTTTTCGACTTCGATTTCGACCAAAACTTCGCCAAACGACGAATCCGACAAAACCAGCTTATCCGATTCATCCAAACGCAACCACAAACATGTTATGCAACCAACAATATCATCAATCTAACAATTTCCATCAAAACACATAAATTTCCCAAAACATGATAAGTGAATCATATGAACATAAAAACGGATCTAACTTGCACACACTTGTGAAAAATCATGAAATTAACCATTTAAATTATCTAGATCAGATCCTAAGGTGATTCATATGTAAAATGGACTTAGCATGGTGTAGATCTGAAGAAAATAACATGAAAATGATGAAATTAACATTCTATAACTCACATACTTTCATGAATCCGAATGAGAGATGTAAATCACTCACCAATTCTTCAAATCGATGCAAAAACAATGAAATATGATTCCGATCAGCAAGCACCTTGCACAAAACTCTTAGATCCGATGAAATCCCCTTTCAATTGATGTAGATCTGGCCTCTTATTGTGTAGATCTAAGATCCTTCAATGTAAATCTTAGATTTTAATGGTGGAAAGGTGTTAGAGGAAGGAGGAGCACAAGGCCTCTAAATGAGGGAATGGAGAAAGTAAAGTATTCTCCACAACTCTCACCCTCTATTTATAGCTTCCACCAAGCCCTTAAAGAGCCTTCTCCAAATCATCCCATTAGCCTTCCAAAACCTGAACAGCCAATTGAAAAACCTTAAAACGGCGATTTCTCCCAAACCGCTGAACCAAATCCTTAATGTAACCACTCTACGGAAAGAGAATCATCAATTCCTTTCCAATGGCACAGGTCTCACCCTCTGATTCGACCTGAGTCAAAAGTTATGCCCATTACAAGACTGACAGGGGCAAAATGGTCACAAACAAAATCGGTAAAAATTATGGACATGTCACACATCCCCATAAGCAATATATTTAAAGATGAGAATGATCCAACCCTCAGAGAATAAAATAAAATTATTTTACGATCTTCCGATACATAAAATGCGGGCTGTTACATTCTCCTCCCCTTAAGAATTTCGCCCCCGAAATTCCAAGTAAATACAAGCAAACACAACAATTCCGCATGCCTATCATCCATGAGAAGCCAATCCTATCATCCAAACTAGCAACCATCAAGCCATGCATCCATAGCCTTATCCTAGCATGCGGAATTCTATCAAACAACAACAAGATACAACGATATAACGACGATACAATCTAAGGGTTCTACCGATGAAAAGTTCTGGATGAGTCGCCCTCATGCTCTTTTCCATCTCCCATGTACAATCGTCGCCATCTTCACTCCATTGTACTTAACCGTCTTCCTCCTAAGCTGTTTCGTGTCATTCCCCACAACACGAAGTGGCCTATGAGGTTTCGCAACTGCGGTCTCGACTTCTAAATCTTCATACTGTTCTGGAGATACCACCACATTCGAGTCATGCACAAACTTCCGTAGAAACGACACATGGAAAACATTATGCACACTCGACATCTTCTCGGGTAACTCCAACCTATATGCGAGCTTTCCTATTCGCTCGACTATCGGAAATGGTCCAACAAACCTAGGAGCCAACTTCCCTTTACTTCTGAATCGAACCACATGCTTCAACGGTGAAATCTTCACGAAAACCATATCTCCTACGTCGAATTCCAAATCCTTACGACGCTTATCGGCGTAACTTTTCTGACGATCTTGGGCCGCCTTCATTCGTTGTCGAACAATCTTGATACAACCCGAGGTTTCTCTAATCATTTCAGACCCAAGTACCAACTTATCTCCAGTTTCTAACCAACAAGCTGGAGAATTGCACGGCCTTCCATACAATGCCTCGTATGGTGCCATCCCAATACTCGACTGGTAGCTATTATTATACGCAAACTCAACTAGATGTAGATGGTCCTCCCATGATCCTCCGAAGTCTAACACACAAGCCCTCAGGAGATCTTCTAAAACTTGGTTGACTCTCTCGGTCTGACCATCAGTTTGGGGATGATATGCCGTACTTAAACACAATTCGGTTCCCAAAGCTTCTTGTAAACTTTTCCAAAATCCACTCGTGAACAATGGATCCCGGTCACTTACTATACTCTTTGGAACACCATGGAATCGAACTATCCATTTCACATAAAGCTCAGCCAATTTTGATGCTGTCCTAGTCGTCTTGATAGGAATGAACCTTGCACTTTTGGTCAAACGATCCACAATGACCCAAATCCCTTCATTTCCTGTCCTAGTTCTAGGTAGTCCATCGATAAAATCCATCGATATCTGCTCCCACTTCCATGTAGGAACCTCTAATGGCTGAAGTAAACCACTCGGCTTCTTCTGTTCAGCTTTCACCAACTGACAGTTCATACACTTGGAAATGAATTTTCCAATATCTCTTTTCATCCCTTCCCAGTAGTAGGCTCGCTTCATGTCCTGATACATTTTATTACCACCAGGATGAATCGTTAGTTTCGAGTGATGACATTCTCTCAGAACCTCATCCCTCAATCCGTCGACATCAGGAACAACTAATCGTCCTTGCTTTCGAAGCCAACCTTCTCGGTCGACCTCGAACTCTTTATCCTCTGGTTTCAGTTTCTGAATAAACTCGACAAGCTTCGTATCTTTCTTTTGGCCCTTGCCAATCCTTTCGATAAGAGTAGGCCTTATCGACAAGCTTGCCAATATCTCAGGTTCCAACTCACACCTTGGCCTGAAATCGAACCTTGCCAAGTACTCGAGGCCCTTCCATTCCGAAAACATCGCTCCCAAACTTGCGTGTCTTCGACTCAATGCATCTGCAACTGCATTTCCTTTGCCAGGAGTATAGGCTATCCCAAAATCATACGATGCCAGAAACTCTAACCATCGTTGCTGCCGAAGATTCAAATCCTTTTGGGAGAAAAGATACTTCAACGACTTGTGATCCGTAAACAACTTGAATCGTACTCCCAACAGGTAATGTCTCCACATCTTCAGAGCAAACACAATCGCTGCCAACTCCAAATCATGAGCCGAATATTTTCTCTCATGTGGCTTTAGCTGTCGACTTGCGTAAGCCACTACTTTATCCTTCTACATTAGCACTGCTCCAAGTCCAGTACTTGGAATGGTCAACACAGGTGCACTCGTCAATCTCTCTTTCAAAATTCCGAACGCTTGTTCACACTTCGCATCCCATGCGAATACTTGATTCTTCTTCGTCAATCCTGTTAATAGTGCAGCTATCTTGGAGAAATCCTTGATAAACCTTCGGTAATAACCAGCCAACCCAAGGAAACTCCAAACATCCGTCGCATTCTTAGGTCTATCCCAATCCTGGATTGCTGCAACTTTAGCGGGGTCAACCGCTATACCTTTTCCAGAAACAACATGACCTAAGAACCTCACTTCATCCTTCCAGAAGTGACACTTTGAGAACTTAGCCTTAAGCTGATGCTTTCGCAAGATCTCTAACACAACTCTCAAGTGCGTCTTATGTTCTTCCACATTTCTGGAGTAAACTAGTATATCATCCATGAGTACCAGCACGAACTTACTCAACTGATCTCTGAACACTCTATTCATAAGATCCACAAAATACGCTGGCGCGTTAGTCAACCCAAATGGCATCACCAACCACTCGAAAAACCCGGACGGTGTCCTAAAAGCAGTCTTTGGCACACTATCCTTAGCCACTCTCAATTGGTGAAATCCCGTTGCCAAATCCATCTGAGAAAACACTTTGGCTTCGTGAAGCTGATCGAACATGTCATCAATCCTTGGCAACGGATACTTGTTGTTCTTAGTCACCTTGTTCAGCTCACGATAGTCCACACACAATCTTAACGAGCCATCTGCCTTAGTTGCAAATACGACTGGTGCACCCCACTCGGAAACACTCCTCCGAATGAATCCTTTTCCCAAAAGGTCACGAACTTGCACCTCTAACTCTCGCTGTTCCCTAGGCGCCATCCGCCTAAGGGACATAACAATTGGTCTAGCACCTTCGACCAAATCGATCCTAAACTCGATCTCACGATGCGGCGGCAACCCTTTGACCTCGTCAAAGACATCTACATACTCATTAGCGATCAACACTGATGATAGGTCTTCCTGTGGAATCCCAAGCGAATATAGATAACTCACGAAGACCCCGTCTTCGCGCTTACATCTAATCAACACCTTTCGCCCTTCCACATCCCCGACCCTCACCTCTAGCTTCTCGCAATTCACCCTTGCCGCATATCTCTTGAGCCAATCCATGCCCAAGATGATCCCATACCCAGCGAAGTTAAGAACAAAGCAATCACACATAAAAGAGCAACCATGACTCGATAACACTAGACCACGACAAATCATGCACAAACTGGACGAACCCCCAACTGGATTAGTCGCGATCAATGGTCTATCACAAATCTTGGGTTCCAAACCCAAGCGACACACAAGATCATTGCAGATGAATGAATGTGATGCTCCAGTATCAAATAAAACTCGAACTGAAACACCATTAACAGATAAAGTACCTTGCACCACGACACTTTTTCCCTTTTCCTCTGCAGTAGGAGCTCTTGAATAAGATGGCACGGCTTCTAAAGCATATGCCTTCACAATCTGTTTGCCCTTAGCTGATTCTGGACAATATTTCTTCTCATGCCCAGGCTTTCCACACTTGAAGCACTTCTTCTCAGCTTTGGGATTCTTACACTCATTTGAGTAATGACCCTTCTGTTGGCAGTTAAAGCAAACCACCTCACTCTTGGGTTTCTTTTGGCCATCCTTTCCTTTCTGTTGTTGTTGCTTCCTCTTTTTATTATTACCACCCTGCTGTGGTTTTTGAGCTTCCTTGGTTGCAGCGACAACATTTGCTTCCTTGGGAAACAAGCTCTCATGGCGAATAGCTTTTTCCACAATCTTTTCAAATGAATCATCAAGATGGTCCACAAGCGGTTTTCCAATATGAGCATCCAAACCAAAGACAAACTTCTCGTTCTTCTGATAGGGCGTATCAATGTATGAACGAGCATATCTGGACAAAGCCTCAAAATCAGAAATGTAGTCAAGAACTGTTCTGCCATTCTGCTTCAACTCTACGAACTTCTTGAAGAGAACGGACTTCTGAGCAGTGGAGATAAACTTTGCTTCAAACTTAGCTTGGAATTGCTCCCATGAAATCTCCTCTTCCGGAGTCTCGAGTATGACAGAATTCCACCATTCCATAGCCCTGCTCTGCAGCTGCCTTGATGCAAGCTTTCTCTTCATTGCATCCTCAATACCCAAGTCTCCAAAGATTCGAACACATGAATCCATCCACCTCTGAACCTCTTCATCTGATTCAGTTCCCTTGAATGGTTTCCCTCCTAGAGATGTAAAGTCCTTGCACATCTTTGCAAAATCTACTCTAGGAACTCGCACACCTACATCTACCGTAGCCGCCACTGGAGTGGGTACCCTTCGCATAATTGCTTCTGCCATAGCTTCAAACATGACCGGGTAATATGGTTCGTCACCATTTCCCCCTCCAGTATTAGCTCTCCTAGCAGCGTGTCTTGATGGTCGTCTACTCATTCTAAATCTGCAATCTAGAATAATTAGCCACTTCCAAGAAAACTGCTAAAGAGATACAACTGCTACTACTATATATGTTAATATACATATAATAAACATCCAACAGAAATCTACAAATATGTCTCTCCTACGTAATTATGTCTTTGAACTTTGGCCAAAATCGTTGACCAGAGCTCTGATACCAAATGTGACGACCGCCCATAACCCCCGCACTAAACAAGTGGAAAATGCGCTGAAAGGTGTGCCAGGCTGCTATGGACGATCGTCAGAGTAGGTAAACACATCGAAACCTGTCGTAGAGCTCACAGCGCAAGGATAAAATATAATAGAACATATACAACAGGTAATAGCAATGAGGTATCATATAACAAACTTTTGAAACTTTCTCAACCGGATGAACAGCCCAAGGTAATAAGAGGGAACATAAAACCTTGAGTCAGACAATAGTCTTATTGAGCGATAAAACAGCTAACAAACTTCAACAAGAAAGTATATGAGAATGGGTAAATGAACAACTTGTCTACCCACAACACCAGAGAAGAACTCAACCTTATCTTCCCCACATCGGACAGTGATAGCCTTTACACCAAGCATTTCAACCATTAATCCATAGAAACCAGAACAACCATTTGTTCATAGCAAACAGAAACAATCAACAATAGCAATCATGGGATCAAGATTATATATCTCATGCAAAACACCCAGCATACATGACAGACTCTGGCTATCACCGCCAATCCTGCTTTGAAACCATCGTTAATCGTATGATGGCCAACCTTGCCATATGTCAAGGGCTAATGGTAACCCCAGTTCTTGCATGAACCCCATATGTCCAACCTTGACAATGTCCAACCTTGACACTAGGCCTTTCCCCAAGACCCAGGGTACTCGACCAGCAGCCTTCTAGTCTTTTGGGTGCCCCCATCGTACCCCTGCTTTGAGCCTGACCTCTCGGCCTTCGCATCTCTAGTCGTCCAACCTTGACGATGTTTCATAGCTCAAGCAACCTTCTCGAGCAGCCATTATCCATCAACTCACGACTTTTGAGTTGTCACCGAACACATTCATCACTTCGAGCCTTCCTACTTGAACCACCTCGAAGCTACACCATCACCGAGCCCTCTGGGAGGACCCCAAAACCGACCCCTCCTGGGAAGACCCAAAACCTGCTCTTCCTGGGAAGACCCAAAACCTGCTCTTCCTGGGAAGACCTAAAACCGACCCTTCCTGGGAAGACCCAAAACCGACCCTTCCTGGGAAGACCCAAAACCGACCCTTCCTGGGAAGACCCAAAACCCGCTCTTCCTGGGAAGACCCAAAACCGACCCTTCCTGGTAACTCCCAAAACCTGCTCTTCCTGGGAAGACCCAAAACCGACCCTTCCTGGGAAGACCCCCTTCTGGTCCTTCTGGACCGACCAGACCCTCTTCTGGTCCTTCCGGACCGACCAGAATCCTTCTGAACCACCCAGACTCCCTTCTGGTCCTTCTGGACCGACCAGAACCTTCTCTGCTCCTTCTAAACTGACCAAAACCTTTTCTGGTCCTTCTGGACCGACCAGAACCTTTTTTGGTCCTTCTGGACCGACCAAAAACCTGCACAGCTCCTTTTCGACTTCGATTTCGACCAAAACTTCGCCAAACGGCGAATCCGACGAAACCAGCTTATCTGATTCATCCAAACGCAACCACAAACATGTTATGCAACCAACAATATCATCAATCTGACAATTCCCATCAAAACACATAAATTTCCCAAAACATGATAAGTGAATCATATGAACATAAAAACGGATCTAACTTGCATACACTTGTGAAAAATCATGAAATTAACCATTTAAATTATCTAGATCAGATCCTAAGGTGATTCATATGTAAAATGGACTTAGCATGGTGTAGATCTAAAGAAAATAACATGAAAATGATGAAATTAACATTCTATAACTCACATACTTTCATGAATCCGAATGAGAGATGTAAATCACTCACCAATTCTTCAAATCGATGCAAAAACAATGAAATATGATTCCAATCAGTAAGCACCTTGCACAAAACCCTTAGATCCAATGAAATCCCCTTTCAATCGATGTAGATCTAGCCTCTTATGGTGTAGATCTAAGATCCTTCTATGTAGATCTTAGATTTTAATGGTGGAAAGGTGTTAGAGGAAGGAGGAGCACAAGGCCTCTAAATGAGGGAATGGAGAAAGTAAAGTATTCTCCACAACTCTCACCCTCTATTTATAGCTTCCACCAAGCCCTTAATGGGCCTTCTCCAAATCAGCCCATTAGCCTTCCAAAACCTGAACAGCCAACTGAATAACCTTAAAACAGCGATTTCTCCCAAACCGCTGAACCAAATCCTTAATGTAACCACTCTACGGAAAGAGAATCATCAATTCCTTTCCAATGGCACAGGTCTCGCCCTCTGATTCGACCTGAGTCAAAATTTGTGCCCAGTACAAGACTGACAAGGGTAAAATGGTAACAAACAAAATCGGTAAAAATTATGGACATGTCACACATCCCCATAAGCAACATATTAAAAGATGAGAATGATCCAACCCTCAGAGAATAAAATAAAATTATTTTACGATCTTCCGATACATAAAATGCGGGCTGTTACAAATTTCCCTCCTAACCTTGTGTCCCCAGACTAACAGATTTCAGATTAACTTGTTTACAAGTTCAGACATACAGAGTTCAGATCAACTAGTTCACAGATCAGACAAGTTTCCAGACTAACGGATCAGATCTACGGATTTAACAGATTTAAAGATTTGTCTAACTTTGTAATTGGGCCTACAGATTCACGAAACGGGTTTGTTACATTCATTAGTCCAATTGGTTTAACCCTATCCACCCTACACGTTTTAGACATCATATTTATCCCAGATTTTCACTAATTAAATATTAATGCATAGACCTCTCACATTAGCTCGGTAGCTTGTGGCCCCTGGATATGCCGGGTGGTTCCGGGCAGACTTCTGCCACAAGCCAGACCTAACCTCGTGTCTAAGCATATTTTAGTTATGCCTACGACCTCTCACATTAGACTGACAGTTTGCGGTCGCTGGTTAAGCCGGTTGGTTCCGGGCAGGCTTCTACCGCAAACAGAGTCTAACCTTGTGTCATAGCCAATTCATTCCAATATAGATTTTTCAGATATAAGACTAATTCTGTTTATTTAACAGATTAAACTTCTTCATAGAATATAACAGATTAATCAAATTTCCATGTTCTACTAAATCTTAGGTCGAGCCTACGGATTTCCATACCCAGATTACCCTTATCTAGTTTTCAATAGATCGGACAATTCAACAGGTGGCAGATCTAGCAGTTTAAGCGATTCAACAGATTTAGCAGATAACAGATTTAGCTGTTTAGGCAATTCAACAGTTTTAGCGGATAACGGATTAGGCAATTTAACAGATTTAGCAGATTTAAAACTCTATTTACATATCTTGCCTAATCATAAATTTAGCCTAAACTTACATGCCTAAATCAAGGTCATAATTCATAATACGATATATGCCCCAAATTTTAGCCTTAATATTCCCATTTTCAGTTCGTGTCAAAACTAGATTTAATAGTCTAGTTCACCATTTATGTCCAAGACTAATACACATGTAAATCATTCACTATTATAGCCAACTCAGATTATGCCAACATATTTGCTATGCCAGATTTACTTAATTAAGCTACGTCTAACCCCCGTATAACATGTTTCCACAAGTTCTCTAAATACTCATGAAATGGCCCTATAGGCTCGATGCACATAACAGTGAATGGGAATAAACTAGCAAAGTTACATACCAAATATGAGATCTAACATCATTAAGGGAGTAGGCATAAGAAACTAACTACAATAGTTATAGGCAACTAACCACAATAGTCATGGGCGACTAATCACAATAGTTTCTTATTCAATGTTATAGGCAATAGTCTCATAGTCATGAATCATAGTCATAGGCAATAGTCTCATAGTCAATGAATCATAGTCATAGGCAATAGTCTCATAGTCGATGAATCATAGTCATAGGCAATAGTCTCATAGGCAACAGTTTCATGTCCAATTATGCATTATTATTTGTTCCAAAATTTAGCGTTCGTGCGTTAATCTCTTATGAGATGTGGCATAGGCTTGTGGTAGCCTGGCTATAGAACAGAAAGAAGAAAGAGGTACAGAATAGTCACAGAAAAACAGATCTGACAGATAAGAATATACATAACCTCAGATTCAGATTTATAATCATGCCACAACCATAATTAAAGTTTATATTGTAAAATAACTGTACTTTCCTTTCGTGGTTTTTAAGAAAGGATAATAAACTGTTGTTGATGCAGAAATGCTGAATTATTCCTCTTTAATTGTTGTCGTAGCTCTAGACTTTGATTTGAGATTTGATTTAGCTTTTAATTCTATTCAGGTTGGAAGAAGAGGCATCAGTCCAAGTTTTGATTCCAGCAGAGTAGCGACGCCATTTTTATTTTTAATTTGAACAAAGGAAGAATATAGACAGAATGAAACTGTGTAGAGAAAATGAGGCTAGGGGGCTGTTTATATAGGATTAGGCAGACGAATCCAGACAGAAAACGAGTCTAAATACATCAGAATGCATCAGGTTCAGAAAGTGGGTTCGGGAGGCAGGTCGACCCCCAGGTCGACACTATGGTCGACCTGGTCTGGCCAGGTCGACCCCTAGGTCGACACTGTGGTCGACCTGGACCCTGGGAGGTCGACACTATGGTCGACCCCCAGGTCGACCTGGTCCATGGGCGGGAATTATCCCGCCCAGCCTATTCTGGGATTTTGAATTCGAATTTGAATTCGAATTTTCGAGCTGTTTTCGATTCTGAAATTCTCCGAAACTTCGGAGGGCCATATCTCCCTCATACGGATTCCGTTTCTCGAAAACTCGAACTCGTTTCCAAGCAGAATTTCGAGACGACGCAATGGCGCAACCATTTCCCTTGTTTCTTATTTTATAATTTAATTCTTCTCTGATTTGTTACTTATACGTTAACAGAAAATACAGGTTGTTACACTCAGGCCTCAACAACTGGGAAATGACAAAAATCGGGCAGGCAACATGGCTATATGGGTCGCTTCCATTAGGTTGTATAATCACCTATCTAGAGAAATTCCTTTTACTTTCTTTAATCTATCGATGCTGTCCCATTCGGGAAACGGTTGCTGATCCCAACCGTTGGTGATATACATTCGATACACTCAAGCGAAATGAGTGGTCGGTCATGTGTGGGCCGAGTTGCCAGACGTTCTTGTTGAATCCAGTGTATACCCCTAAAGAGATACACTATCGGAAGGTGGTTCCATACCTTGTCGTAGTCGGAATCCAATCTACAATTAGCGCAATGCGGTTTTTGATTTTATATTATATATGGAGCGTGAGATGCAAGCATTCCACTAGATTGTTATTTATTTGATTTAGACACTATTATAGTATCACTAGATTTACGTATCAAAGTGTTTTGGGTTACAGTAAGGTAAAATCCGTCCATGTTATTGTGTGGGATGCTCTTACTATTATCTTTTCTTTCGAAAGGATTTTGAAAATTAAACAAATGGTTGGAGTTTACTCACACCAGTCCCATGACTGACCCAGAGTTTATTTTGTTTTTGTTTTCCCTAAACTCTTGGGTGTCCAAATTTGTACGGGCAGTCAAGTAGTCGGGATTTTACAGATTCACTTGGAAGAGCTGGATGCAGGAGGCTTCACCAGTTAGCTATAGACTATCATATTTCCGCTGTGTACCATGTTGTATCTGGAAACAGGAGTTTATAACTGTTCCAGGGATAACTATTGTGCTCTGATGATGGTATGTATATAAAGTTACTGATTTGTATTTCAAAAGTTATGTTATTTAATATATTTTATTCGTTCCGCTGTGAGATTTGTCTTCTTTCTTTACTTCTATTCTAATATTTCTTTCTTTCTATTTCTCATCCTCTAACTTCTTTCTAATAATGATTCGTATTTCTGTGCAATTTGGGTTGGACGTGTGGTGTTATTAGTCAACTCAGTTAGTACGGATTTGCGGGCCATTACAAAATTATAATATCTACTTTGAAAAAATAAATTTCCCTTTTATAATTCACACTTGTATTCACATTTTCCCAATTATCCAATGATAATTCAATTCTCTTCATTTATAAACAACGTTTATAAATTCACTTCAGTTCCCTGATTGTCTAATGAAAATCATTCCATTTATTTATAAACACCGTTTATAAATTTACTTCAATTCCCTGATTTTTTTTATAAACATCGTTTATAAAATCGTCACTTCAATTTCCTGTATTATTTAATTTATAAACATCGTTTATAAATTTCTTCAATTCCTACATTATTTAATTTATAAACATCATTTATAAATTTATCACTTCAATTTCCGGTATTTTTTTAATTTATAAACATCGTTTATAAATTAAATACTTGTTCCATTTATTCAAAACAAGTTAATATTTATAGTCCATTCGAAATTCGAATTCTATATTTAGAAAAATAGATCTCCCTTTTAAATCACAAAATATCATTTTCATGACATTTTTATATGTCAACATTTCGGGTCTAGTGATATTTTAAACACTCAAAATAACCAATTATAATTGACAGGTTTTCTAACACATCATATATGATAATATATATGAAAAAAAAACAATAATATTTTGAGGAATCCAATTGGATCCCTCCAACCTATTTATCCTGCATCACAGATATTAGGCAACAGAAATAATACCCATCCTGCTTCGAGGCAGGATATCGCGGTATAGAAGGTCATCCACTATCATAGCGTGGGGCATATAGGGTAATTCGCTAATGATACTGCGGGAATCCAACCACCAATATATATATAATAGCCACAAACACCAAGCCTAAATAACTAATTTATATTTATAATAGCCACAAAAATATTTAGCGCATCCAAACAACCAACAGACAAATATTTTTAACAAATAAAAAAATTCTAAACGGAGTGAGATTTAGTCACCTGATTTCAACTGCTGTTCGTCCCAATTTCTATTTCTTAGCAAAGATTTAGTTGCTCCAAACCCCACAACTTGACTTGATCGGTTTAACCTTGTAACATTCATTTATTTTCCTTATTAGTTACATGATCAGACATATGTAAATTATTTCGTAACTTCAGTTTGATTTAAAATGATTATTAGAATAAATTTGAAATTATATGAGAATCAATTAAAGCAAGCATTTTTAAACACGCCTAATTTGTCATATATTCACTTAACAAATTGTTTTAAACTCCAATTTGGATATTGCTGCCATGTTTAAAAATTCTGAGCATCCAAATATTATTATCACATAAAATTTTAATTGAATGAAATTAGATAATGAAATTTGATTGGAACCACTTACCTAATAAAATTTGAATAAAAATCACCCTCTTAACAAGTCTTCTTCCCTATTTCGAATTCTCCTGCCATGTCCAAGGTTGTCAACACCCGCACCTTGTTCTCCTTCAACACCCGCACCTCAACTAATCATCAACGACATTGGATATAAACCCATGCCTTAAACCAACTGACGCCATTCACCATTTCCCAACAGACCATCTCACCAACGTCAGCACCAGTAATCGCGACCCTAACTGCATGCTATAGTGAAAACGAATTACCCTGAAATCCCACTGTCGAAGCCCTTCTACCTCGAAACCAATACTGTGCTCAAACTCACCACTGGCCACCCATAATTCACGAATACCTCAACCAAAACGCAGCGCTATCGGAATTCCAGGAAAATTGCGATCCACCTTCTGCTGATCGAAATTGAGTTCTAAAATTCCAATCGCACCTTTTGAACTCATCCCATCGAAGTCACCTGAAACCATCCATCGAATGATCGCTCACCTCCAAATGACTGCGCCTGACTCTCCCCATTTCTACGCCTTTGACCTGAAATCGCGGTATCCCTTGCTTGCGTCCTCCTTGCTAGCGATTTGGAATCGGATTCGATTCTGAGTTCTTATTTTTTTTTTATATATACAGTGCATGATTTTGATTTGAGGAAAAATGTGGGAATCGCGATTTCAATACATTCAGACGGAAATGAACGAGAAAAACATAGAAGACCTTAAGGGGATTTTGATCTGGGCATTCGTTTTAACAGTAGAACAAATAAGAGAGAAGATTAGTTTCATTCTTAATTAACTTCAGATTGGTTTCAAATTTTTATCTGAAGGGAGAAAATGGAAATGAGATAAAGGATTCTGCAATTTATAGCTGAAGAAATACTTAACCCCTAAGGAAAATGGTCTGCGCAAGGGTACATTACCATTAATGTGATTTGATTTTAAAGAGATTTTGTTTCTTTTTAAATAGATACTATTTGATTTTGTTTTGACTTCGATTTGATCTCATATTTAATATGATTCGATATAAAACGATTTTTATTCTTTTTAGATGGATATCGATTTGATTTCGAACCTATCCATAATCAAATATCTCGGGGTCCATTAATTTAAATCACGAACTGCTATTCTAGCGTACCGACCGACATTTCAATATAATAACCCAATTCTGAACTCAACAGTAAATATTCTGAAATTTAATTTCAACATATATACCATATTAAATTAATATAATATAATTTAAATTCGAAAACCACAAATTCTTTGATAATAAATTATATTTATTATCGTATATATCAAATAAAATTCCTACTTATCATCTGAATCATATTAGTTCAGTTTTAACTTCGATTTCAATTATATTTCGAATTACAATAATTCGATATATTCCAAATTAAATTATATTTGATTATTAAATCGATAACTCAATATAAAAATTAATTTATATTATCAACTAAATATTTAAAACCATATTAAATATTTAAAATAAATTGTTCAAAAAACCCGGGTAGTTACACTCTTCCCCTCTTAAAAGAATTTCGTCCCCGAAATTCACTAAGGTAGGAAAAATGCTATAAACCTATTTACTTTTCAAAATCCACTTATGTTGAAACTCAACTCTTCCTATTTCAATAAAGTTTAATTCCTATAAAACTTTTGTTTTCATTCATTTTTCACATCATATATGCTTACATTCATTTAATTCGAATGATTTACAACCAATATATCCAAATTCAATTCATATTCGTTCAAATTGATTTTAATCAATTTACTCACTTCAATCCATTTAACTTACTTAAGTTAAATTTTAAATTCCAAAATTCAAATTCCTGGGTTTTTATTTCAAATCCCTTTGAAATCATATAAACATATACCTTTATTTATAATTCATCACAAATTCAAAACATTTGAATTTTCAAATCCAACTTGTTTTTTTCAAACAAATGTCTATCAAAACTTTTCTAAGGTAGCAATCCATCACTTAGAAACTCAAAAATGAACACTGATAATGTCGCAATCATCATCAAAATTATTTTCCAGCCACAGAAGTAAGTTCAGTGCTTTATCACTTTCAATAACCATCGAAAATGATTTTGATTCAAAAATCCTTTCAAAACAAAGCTATATTATTTTAATATAATTCAGGAAATATTTTCAAACTTCTCAGGATTTAAATTCCAAATTCTAGTTTGAATTCAATTTTAATTCATCTCATTTGTATATTTTATTCATATAAAAATCTATTTGGTTATATATAACCATTTCAATTTTATTATCTCATTTGATTATGATAATAACAACCAACGCATCCATATATTATGATTTCAAAGAACTGTTCCTTTCTATATAAAATTAGAATTTTGGGTAAAATTATTCCATTTACCCACATTAAAACAATACCATGTCGAAATTCTCTGTTCAAGTATTTAGAAATTTTTATCGACTTCATGGCGCCCCACGATTCGATCAGAATTCATAAACCACTCAACAGACTAGCCAACACAATTTAAAACATTTTTTTTATATCAATTTACAAATATGCTCTCTCGTATATATACACTCGACTCATTTTAGGGTACTACTGACCCTATCTCTAATGAGCACACCCCACCAAAGCCTAGGATTCGCTCAACCTAAGCTTTGATACCAACTGTAATGGCCTGCAAATCTGTACTATCTGAGTTGACTAATAACACCACACGTCCAACCCAAATGAAACAGAAATACGAATCATCAGTAGAAAGAAGTTAGAGGATGAGGAATAGAAAGAAAGAAAAGTTATAATAGAAGAAAAACGAAGAACACAAATCTCATAGCGGAACAAATAAAATATATTAGGTAACATAAACTTTGAAATACAATTCATTAACTTTATATACATACCATCATCAGAGCACAACAACTATTTCTGGAACAGTTATAAACACCTGTTTCCAGATACAAACATAGTACACAGCAGAATATATGATAGTCTATAGCTAACTGGTGAAGCCTCCTACTTCCAGCTCTTCCAAGTGAATTTGAAAAATCTCGACTACCTGACTGCCCGTACAAATCTGGGCACCCAAGAGTTTAGGGAAAACAAAATCAAAATAAACTCTGGGTCAGTCATGGGACAGGTGTGAGTAAACTCCAATCATTTGTTTAACTTTAAAAATCCTTTCGAAAGAAATGATAATCGTAAGACCGATCCACACATAAACACGGATGGTTTTTACCTTACGATAACCCAAAATATCTTTGATATCAAATCCAGTAATATTATAATAATGTCTACATCAAATAAATAGAATCTAGCGGAACGCTTGCATCTCACGCTCCATATATAATATAAAACCAAAAACCGCAAAGCGCTTATTGGAGATTGGATTTCCAACATGACAAGGTATGGAACCACCTTCCGATAGTGTATCTCTAGAGGGGAATACACTGGGTTCAACAAGAACATCTTGCAACCCAGCCCACACATGATCGACCACTCATTTCTCCTGAGTGTATCGAATGTATGTCACCAACGGTTGGGATCAGCAACCGTTTCCTGAAAAGGGACAACATCGATAAATAAGAAGTAAACGGAATTTCTCTAGATAGATGATTATACACCCTAATGGGAGTGACCCACATAGCCATGATGCCTACCCGATTTTTGTCATTTCCCGGTTGTTGTGGCCTAGGGCTACGATTTCTTATCATTCATTGATAGCACAATCACTTTGAATGCCATATTGTTAGATATGTAAATCATTAATTGATTTGCATAAATATATTTTGGATATTATGCTAAGAGAATAAATTCTCCGTCACCATATATATATATATATATATATATATCTATAGAGACTAACATATGCGTTCATTGGAAATACTTAGTCAGACATTCGTCCATACACTTTGTTCTGGGACTGAACAAAACCGAAGGCACCATTTCTATTAATAGAAAAATTCCTTGCACTTTACTCCGTCTTCGATTATCTTCATATAATCTAATTCGCAATGCTACTGCCAATACGGATGGTTCACGGATAATAATCCAACCGGTCTCTCCATATTGACAACGATATTGGCAAACACTTCGATAGTCGGTTATTTAACCATCGAAGAAAAACAAACATCCATTCAAAGCATCAAAAAAATCACTGGGCCTTTTAATTAATATTTCATTAATTAAAACACTTCTCAATTTCCTTATCCATATTCGTTAACACGATATTTTCGATAATTATCTTGGCCTCTTATGCTATTTGGAAAAAACATTTCCATATATTGCCTTCTTTTGTTTTCTATACTTAGAAAATATATTATATTTATAATTGAAGAGCATTCCAATTACTTATCTCTTTCACGATCGTTCATTTCTACACTCAGGAATTATTTGTTATACTTCCAAAATTCCACTTCTTGGGTTAAAACGAATGTTGTGTAAAACATTATTACAACAACCTAAAATACTGCATTCAACTAATTCTTACTCAAACATTTCTCTTCGAGACTGGATCTTGCTATTTATCGGTTAAAAATGAAGTCAATCAAGTTGGGGTATAACTACCTCTCAGATGTTGACTGAAAACATCATTAACTTCCAAATGGACAAGACTACTTACCTCGAATAATCAACATAATACAAACCAATTATTCATTTTTAAACCTGTATACATTTCTCTTTCTAATTTTACTAGATTTAATTATAGTTTTCGTTATAATATTCTATTTTAATTTCGTTTCCTTATCGAATTCAATATATATTGATATATTGATTTTCT
This sequence comes from Allium sativum, assembly GCA_030737875.1. Taxonomy (NCBI): domain Eukaryota; kingdom Viridiplantae; phylum Streptophyta; class Magnoliopsida; order Asparagales; family Amaryllidaceae; genus Allium; species Allium sativum. The sequence goes on along the minus strand of CM060915.1, from coordinate 212,954,310 downwards.
AGTTATTCAATTTTCTTTAATATATTCTAACTCCTTAAATTTCCGGAAAATTTCGCCATAACCTCCTTTGTACCGGTCGATAGTTCAAACCTCAACTCGCCTCTCTAGGCCCTTTCCACTCAAAAAGAAAATCAAAAAGCCAAGTGGCTTGCTGATTCGGCGCATAAAATGTCATATGGAATTTAAACGTGTACCTTTTTGTCGGGCACACAAATTATAAACTTCATACACTTCATTTCCATACCGGCTTAACATATCCAAATATTCCTATTTGGTTTCACTCAATCCATTCGTCTTAACCCAATTCGCTAATTTATTTTCTAATTAGCTATTTTGCCTATTCTACTTTATAATTGAACATATCATGTTCAATTATCATTTTATCTTGCTTATGAATTAATTTAATCCCATTTCGACTCAAGTTACATATTCGATTTAGAATAAAAATTCTCAGATCTCTTTTACTTATTTAAAGTCCATTTTCATATCGAATTTCGATTAACTAATTATTATTTAAATTAGTTAGTTTTATTCAATTACTAAAAATCTAATTTTTTGTCTCAAAAATCATTTCACTTACTTCATTGGAGTTCATATTTATTTTACATCTCCAGTCTGAATTTTTCTAATGGCAATTCGGATTTTATTTCTTTAAATAAACCGTTATGGTTTTATAATGGCTCTGGCACTGTTTTTCTAAAAAACTGATTTTGACATAACTCAAAATCTATAAGACAAAATACAGATTTTTCTCTTCCATTAGAAAACTATTACTCAGTCGGTCCTGACGGTTCTTGTTTCAAAGAATTCCGACTTAAACTGAGTTCTATATACTCAATTGAAGTTTGAAACGTCAATTCACGAACTGTCGTGCGACGGCGTGTTTGTTTTAATTATATTTAATATATAAACGTCTTAAACTTCGTTTATATATAAATTCCAACTCTATTCTAATATATTTCAATATATATTAAACTAATTTTCCCAATTCAACTTAATATTTCCGATTATCTAAATTGTTGATTTTTCCTTACTCGGTAATAAATATATTTATACTTCGATCTTCTATATTTAATTCCAATTCCTTTTATAAATAAATTATTTATAAAATTTGATATAATTGAATTTCAATTATAAACCCATTGGATTTTTCTCAATTCAGTTTATATTTCGAATTCTGAAATATAATCAATCGTCCCATTTCAAAACACTTTCCAATTCATTTTTTAATTCATATTTGAATTTAAATATTTTAAATTGTCCAAATGATATTTTTTTTAACTATCTTTATAAAACATCATTTATATTACCTGTTTATATATTTAACCAAGTCTCATTTCAAATCCATTTGAAATTATAATTTCTACTTTGAAAAAATAAATTTCCCTTTTATAATTCACACTTGTATTCAAATTTTCCCAATTATCCAATGATAATTCAATTCTCTTCATTTATAAACAACGTTTATAAATTCACCTTAGTTCCCTGATTATCTAATGAAAATCATTCCATTATATTTACAGATACCGTTTATAAATTTACTTCAATTCCCTGATTATTTTATAAACATCGTTTATAAATTCATCACTTCAATTTCCTGTATTATTTAATTTATAAAAATCTTTTATAAATTTCTTTAATTCCTCATTATTTAATTTGTAAACATCATTTATAAATTTGTCACTTCAATTTCCTGTATATTTTTTAATTTATAAACATCGTTTATAAATTAAATACTTGTTTTATTTATTCAAAACAAGTTAATATTTATAGTCCATTCGAAATTTGAATTCTATTTTTAGAAAAATAGATCTCCCTTTTAAATCTCAAAATATCATTTTCATGATATTTTTATATATCAACATTTCGGGTCCAGTGATATTTTAAACACTCAAAACAACTAATTATAATTGACAGGTTTTCTAACACATCGTATATGATGATATATATGAAAAACAAACAATAATATTTTTGAGGAATCCAGTTGGATCCCTCCAACCTATTTATCTTGTATAACATATATTAGCCAACAGAAATAATACCCATCCTGCATCGAGGCAGGATATCGCGGTATATAAGGTCATCCACTATCATAACGTGGGGCGTATAGGGTCATTTGCTAATGATACTGCGGGCATCCGCTAATGATACTGCGGGAATCCAACCACCAGTATATATATAATAGCCACAAACACCAAGCCTAAATAACTAATTTATATTTATAATAGCCACAAAAATATTTAGTGCATCCAAACAACCAACAGACAAATATTTTTAACAAATAAAAAAAATCTAAACGGAGTGAGATTTACTCACCTGATTTCAACTGCTATTCGTCCCAATTTCTATTTCTTAGCAAAGATTTAGCTGCTCCAAACCCCACAACTTGACTTGATCGATTTAACCTTGTAACATTCATTTATTTTCCTCATTAGTTACATGATCAGACATATGTAAATTATTTCGTAACTTCGGTTTGATTTAAAATGATTACTAGAATAAATTTGAAATTATATGAGAATCAATTAAAGTAAGCATTTTTAAACACGCCTAATTTGTCATATATTCACTTAACAAATTGTTTTAAACTTCAATTTGAATATTGTTGCCATGTTTAAAAATTCTGAGCATCAAAATATTATTATCACATAAAATTTTAATTGAATGAAATTAAATAATGAAATTTGATTGGAACCACTTACCTAATAAAATTTGAATACAAATCACCCTCTTAACAAGTCTTCTTCCCTATTTCGAATTCTCCTGCCATGTCCAATGTTGTCAATACCCATCCCTAAATTCTTCTTCCCAAATATACACACTACTCCTTTTCACTTCACATAACCGAATAGCTCCTTCACCTTGTTCTCCTTCAACATCCGCACCTCAACTAATCATCAACGACATTGGATATAAACCCATGCCTTAAACTAACTGACGCCATTCACCATTTCCCAACAGACCATCTCACCAACGTCAGCACCAGTAATCGCGACCCTAACTGCATGATACAGTGAAAACGAATTACCCTGAAATCCCACTGTCGAAGCCCTTCTACCTCGAAACCAATACTGCGCTCAAACTCACCACTGGCCACCCACAATTCACGAATACCGCAACCAAAACGCAGCGCTATCGGAATTCCAGGAAAATTGCGATCCACCTTCTGCTAATCCAAATTAAGTTATAAAATTCCAATCGCACCTTTTGAACTCCATCCCATCGAAGTCACCTGAAACCATCCATCGAACGATCGCTCACCTCCAAATGACTACGCCTGACTCTCCCCATTTCTACACCTTTGACCTGAAATCGCGGTATCCCTTGCTCGCGTCCTCCTTGCTCGCGATTTGGAGTCGAATTCGATTCCGAGTTCTTTTTTTTATATATACAGTGGCATGATTTTGATTTGAGGAAAAATGTGGGAATCGCGATTTCAATACATTCAGACGGAAATGAACGAGAAAAACATAGAATACCTTAAGGGGATTTTGATCCAGGCATTCGTTTTAACAGTAGAACAAATAAGAGAGAAGATTAGCTTCGTTCTTAATTAACTTCAGATTGGTTTCGAATTTTTATCTGAAGGGAGAAAATGGAAATGAGATAAAGGATGCTGCAATTTATAGCTGAAGAAATACTTAACCCCTAAGGAAAATGGTCTGAGCAAGAGTACATTACCATTAATGTGATTTGATTTTAAAGAGATTTTGTTTCTTTTTAAATAGATACTATTTGATTTTGTTTTGACTTCGATTTGATCTCATATTTAATATGATTCAATATAAAACTATTTTTATTCTTTTTAGATGGATATTGATTTGATTTCGAACCTATCCACAATCAAATATCACGGGGTCTATTAATTTAAATCATGAACTGCTATTGTAGCGTACCAACCAACATTTCAATATAATAACTCTATTCTGAACTCAACAGTAAATATTCTGAAATTTAATTTCAATATATATACCATATTAAATTAATATAATATAATTTAAATTCGAAAACCACAAATTCTTTGATAATAAATTATTATTTATTATCGTTTATATCAAATAAAATTCCTACTTATCATCTGAATCATTTTGATTCATTTTTTAACTTTGATTTCAATTATATTTTGAATTACAATAATTCGATATATTCTAAATTACATTATACTCGATTATTAAATCGAAAACTCAATATAAAAATTAATTTATACTATCAACTAACTATTTAAAACCATATTAAATATTTAAAATAAATTGTTCGAAAAATCTGGGTCGTTACACGTGGATTGCAAATATACACCGTTTGATTGCACTATTAATCCATGAAGGAGGCATTCGTGGACTTCCCCTTAGCCGACTTTAATAAGCCAACAAAGGAGCTAGAGAATGACCAACTAGCTATTTTAACGCTAATTGTTCTCACATCCTACCACATTCCAATCTATCTCTCCTCTTCTCCTTTCTTCATGCACTGTTTGGATGAAAACGCCATAGCATAGGGAAAAAAGATAGGGATTGAAAAAAAAAATGAAATGTGTTAACTTGATGTAGTGGCAGTAGAATACTAGTTTTGAATAATGAAGTAAAAGTCTCTATTGAAGAAGATATCAAACCCAATAATCGGTAGAGGAAGTTGGTGATCCCGGCAGTTGGATTAGAAAAAATTAGCCAGGCTAAAATGCATGGCCAAATATATATGAGATGTTGTCCTTTCTATACCAATCAAAATTAGGAAGCCAATAAGAAATTGATGAATTTTTGTGTTCTTCCGAACAACGAAGTACATGCCAGCGCATTAAGATCCTATAAGATATCAACTTATAAATTTTACATGTAGTTACCATATATATATAATATTAATTTTGAGAATGTGATAAGAATCATGTGATATGGCTAGTATATGATACGTGGCATATATGTAGACTTATAAATATGTAGAGTGAATAAAGCAATAAGTAAAATCGATCACATAAAAAAAATTATACCGATTTGAACCCTTTGTCTTATGTTCATTCCCGAAGTTCTCATTTGGTATTTTACTAATTACAAAACATCTCGCTTCGCCAGGACGAATAGACTTATAAAAGTATATCTTCGACGACCTAGTGTTCTATATAACATTGATATTTACTGCCAGTACAATTCTTTACATAATCTACATCGAGTGTAATGCATGAAACTATATAAATTTGTAGGAAATAAGATTACCAAAATATAAATCTTGCCGATGATGATTGAATGCTTTTGAGCATTTAGAGTGCAACTGAGCGTAAGCATAATGAGAATATAAAGTAGATTCAAAGATCTCGATCATATGCAAATCATGTATATGTAGATTCAAGGATTACAACCCTTAGATTAAAGCTCTTAGTCAAGAGTTGTAATGGTTGAGGAAGAGATGTGGTATGTGAAGAGAACTAAACATGTCCTTTTGGGGAAGTCGGTTAATACTTAAGTCAGATGTATGAATACATAAGCCCAAAATCTGGTTGAAATCACAGATGAAATCTAAAAATTTAGCAAGACATCTAACTTATTTATCAAACGTCTGGCTAGTGTTTTCTGCTGAAACCCAAAGCATGGATACTACATATGGTTTTAGACATTTTGAAAATTGGTAGTTAAGCCAGACGTCTAACTTGTGTAGCCAAACGTTTGATTTAAAGAGAAGGGCATGAGTTAATTTCCTTTTTGTATACAAAAATGAGTTTCATCTATTTGGCTTTTTGTGTGTGCATGTATATGGATCAAGAGATTGCATAAGATTTCTAAGATTATAAAATACATATGCATCCTTTCATTGTTTAACTTAAGTATTCTTCTTTCCAAAAAATGATATCATTCGTTTTAGCATGGTATTCTTCTTTTTATACCTGCAAATGATTGAGTATTTCTCCATATAAGATTGTATAGTTATTTTGTTAAAATTTGAGAGAAGAGATTTTAATATTTCCTTTTTTTATGATAACAATTATACAATTTGTAAGACATTGTTATAACACAATAAACAAACACGACATATATCATAATTCCCTCTTAGTATGTCATCTCCCATATTTATATGCACATATATCATCTCTCCTCTTTATAATTATCAAAAACACAAAATGTTCACACAGAGAAATATGAGTACAAGAACACATGTAAACAAGAACACAAATGTTGACAAATGCACAAAGGAGAACAAAGTGTACACATTAAAAAAAGAACTGTAGATTAATTGCACGACACAAAATATAAGGATACAAACAACACTAAACATGCATTCGCATAAAGAAGCACACATGACAAAAATTATTTTCAGTACAACATTAAATGAAAAACTAAAATACACCAACATAAATGCAAGACACTGAAGGTAAAGTACTAGCGCCAATCTGGATCATTGTAGGAAAGCCCATTATAGTGGTCATAATACTCGTAGTATGGAAATATATTAGTTTGACAGTCACCAGATCATTGACGTTCTAAAGTGTTATATTCCGCATCTTCATTAACTGAAAAACCTTTAAATGATGCATAGATAGATTATGATCTAATGGTGGCTTGAACCAATACTCTTCTTGTGTTGTATCATAATGTTCTACTTCTCCCTCGTCATGCTCCTCAATAGGAGTTTCTCCCTATCTTGAGATCTTTCTACATTATGTGATGCTGAAGATGATGTCAGTCTACCCACACATATTGGAAGAATAGTCGAGGGAGATGAAGATGATCCTGAGTAAGAGCGTCCACGAACCTTTCGATGAACTTTCCTCAAACTCGAAACAAATTTCTCCATTACCTTCTCAATATTTAGTCATATGAGTAGAAAAGGACCTTTCCAAACTAACAACTTTCTTTCCTAATGATCTTCACTTTTGAGTAATAATTCATTAGCTTGGAGTGACAAACCATATATTGACTCCTTGGGACAAATTCAGTTACATGATTTGAAAATTTCAGGCTCGGAGCAATATCCGATTCCTTTGATAGTTGCATTGGGTTTTGTGCATGGCGGAAGTTTGACAAAACACCAGAAAAACAGGATCTTTTTCACCTAATCACTTGAAGATGAATTTGATTGAAAATAACAAAATAATAGATCGGAAATAATAGCAATACACAAATATTCCACCCAACAACCCTCTTTATTGATTCACCAAAAACAAATTTTGTTTACACTCAATGGATCAAAGCAAAAAATAATCAAAATACAACTGAATCATTAACCTTATTGAGAAAAGGAAAGAATATCTAGATGACTACATATATTGTTGGAGCAAAAAAGCATAGAAGAACGATGACAAACCCTTGGACAATCTAGAGAAACTAACTATGTCTTTCATCAGTAAATAGGAATAACTACCCTCATCACAAATTCCTACATCTTCCTCTCTAGGCGCAAGCCCCTGGAGGCACATAACCTCACCATATATTCTCATATGGCTTCTTGTTTTTGTTTGGTCTAACCAAGAAGGCTGCATATATAGGAGAATAGAAGACCTAGGAAAATATCCAAATTGCCCCTTCAAAATATATCCAAAGTATAGATTTTCATTTCTTTCCTTCTATCATGGAATCAATCAATCAAATCAATTAACCAATCAATCAATCAACCAATCAATCAAATCAGTTAATTAGTCTATCAATTAATCAATCAATAAATCAATTAATGGATTACATCCTCTTTATAAAATATTTGAATCAAACAATTCAACAAGTTGAAGTTGGGAATTGTGATGATTGAGAGGTAGTTGCTTTGGTAACAATTTCCTTATTGCAATTGAATTTTCCATTCTACAAAGGTTTTATGAGCAGGAGGCCTTTTAGGAAGTCATGAGATTGAAAAATCTAGTTCCACCCTTTTTCTTCGAACCATTTCGTATGATGATAGATAGGTTGGTATTTCAAGGTGTTAAAGAATGTGCATTATGTAAGTAGAATATATGATGGTAAGGCGTTTATGATCCCGATATCTTTTTATCTTCCAAATAAATAATCTTGCCCAATTCATTCTGATTCCTCCAAAAACAGCACATAAAGCTCTGTGACCATTGTCATGTATTTGTTCATGTCATCTCAACCGAGGACGATTGTGTTAATAATCATCCTTTTAACAAGTCGAGCATATGGTCGAAGGTTTGCTGCTTTCAATTCTCATATTCTTTAATCTGAATCTCATGAGTGACTTCATCTTGAGGCTGGGCATCGTAACTCGGCAATTCCCGTACTTGCATCCTTCATAGTGACAATAAGGTATACACTCAATCATCTTAGCACTTAACCTTATAGTTTTATCATACAAACAATTTCATATCCATCTTTTTCCATTTTCCGACTATCGTGACTTATCACTACATAAGTTTGAATAGAAAAGAAAAATAGCTAGTTAACTAAATTATACCTCGTTTGGATCAAACTCCATAGCGTTCGAATCCCTACTTATGTAGTGACATCTTGAATGCCATATTCATGGAACATGTGAAGCTGATAGAAAGGAGCAGTGTGGAGTACTTTCTCATCCAAATCCATGAATCTTTTATTTTGTGGTTTCTTATAGACTAGTCATTCTTGAATGTGAGTTTGGGCAATTAAGATTGTTGATAAGAAGAAGTAGGTGTGGACGTTCGATATGTTCAGTTGGTTTTGGAGTAAAAAACTTCAAATCGAATTAAAACCGATTTTTTTTTAAATCAAATCGAAATAATTTCGATTAATTTGGTCGGTAACCGGTTTAACCGAATTTGAGAGGAATGATATTGTTTAAATGATTAATTTACTCAAAGTAAAACATAAATATATGCTTAGGGAGATTTTGTTCATTAAATTTAATATTTACAATAAATTTTGACTTATCTTTAACCAATGCTTTTGTATTTTATAACTAGATCAATTATATAAAATATAACAATACCATAAAAATTAGATAATATGATAAAAGTTCAGTTAATTCGGTTAAACCGCTAACAAAAAAATTATTTTACAAATCAATTTTGTTTCAAAATCGAACCGAACTAACCAAAATAAACCAGTTCGATCAGTTCATTCGGTTCTAACCGAATATTGCTCACCACTAAGAAGAAGTAGCTTGTTCTTTCCTTGCTGTCATAGGATTTTTTGATTTGAGTGTCATTGATTTTATTTAAGAATTCGCTAAAGCTTTAAGGGTTTCAAAGAAGTAAGAGTAGGGATTAAAAAGCAATGACTATAAAAGTAGGGAAGTGAAAAGGCGACATTCAATCGAAGAGTTCAGACGCTAGTTAATTCTATGTGTGATGCCTAAAAAAATTCATCGAACGTCCGGTTTCTTTTATCATACATCTCCTTATACTTTTGTAGTGGCCGAAATTTCCTCCAGACGTCTGGTTTGTGAATCCAAATGTTTGGTCAATTTACTAGTAAAACAAAACAAGGGCTAGAGTTCGTTGTTGTCTCGACGACGAAGAAGACATTAGTTGCGAAACCCTAGACAATGGAAAAAAATTAAGGTCTAGGGTTTGTCATCGTCGTCTCGACGATGAAGAAGAAAACATTTGACTGTACTTAAAATTTAGTAGATATACAAGTGTTATATCCTATGTTATGTTAGAGAATATGCTAAGAAATATGCCAGAGAATATGCTATAGAATAAAGAATATGCTAGATAATAAAGAATATGCTAGAGAATAAGGAATATTCTAGAGAATAAATAACCCTATAAATACAAGGTTTAGCATTGTATTCTTCAATCAATCAATAAAGCAATCTCCCTTATTTTCTTCATCTTATCTTTTATTTTCTATCTTATTTCATGTGATGAATAAAGTTATCATGGTATCAGAGCGGGTTGTTGTCGCGGATCTGTTATTTGCATCCAGATAAGGTTATCATTTTTTTGGGTACTCTCTTACCATTTTACTGTATTTTGCCATTTCTTCTTTGTTAATTTTGAGATCTGTTACTTGTTGGTGGTGGAAAAAATTGATAATTATGGAATCTAGTTATGGAAAGCAAAAGAGAAGTTTCGCTTCAAGCTATAGATGTGCGATTGGATGGAAGAAATTATTCGTATTGAAGTTATGTCATGAAAAAAATTGAAAGGAAAGAAGTTGTGGGGATATGTTGAAGGGGTTCGTAGAAGAAAATGATGATGACTATGCAATTGCTATGGATTTTTGGGAAGCAAGCAATGCAAAGATTATAACATGAATCAATAATTTTGTTGAACATTCAATAGGCATGCAATTAGCAAAGTATGAGACAACAACATTGGTTCGGAAATATTTAAAAAGGTTATTCACCCAATCAAATTTTGCAAAACGATATCAGTTGGAAAATGATATTAGAGCTCTTCAACAGAATAGTATGAGCATACAGGAATATTTCTACTCTGCTATGATGAAAATATGGGATGAATTGGCACTTACAGAACCTGATGAATTGAAAGCATCCAAAGCATATGTTACTTTCAGAGGGGAACAACGCTTGGTCCAGTTTTTGATGGCCCTACGCGCCGATTTTGAAGGAATTCGAAGTTCAATATTACATCGTTCTCCACTTCCATCAGTTGATTTTGTTGTTAGTGAATTGTTGGCTGAAGAAATACGTTTTAAGACGTGTTCGAAAAAAGTTGCCCTTCTTTGCTAGTGGCTTCTCCTGTACAGCAAGGTCCACCATTCAGGAAACCTTCTGCAGCAATCTCATATCCCAATAATTTGGATGAGCAACTTCGGAAGTTTCTCGCCTTACAGCCTCAGGCCATGTTTGCCACTTCTTCTATAGGTCAGTTGCCTCGAAAATCTTTAGGTATGTCATCTACTTTACGGATCATAGATTCTGGTGCTTCACATCATATGACACTAGATTCTTCATCTTTTGTTTCTTTGACCCCTTCATCTTTTATTAATGTTATGACCACTGATTGCACTCCTATGCCTTCATAAGGTGTTGGATCTGTAATAAATTCTAAATTGTCACTTCCAAACATTTACCATGTTCCAAATCTCACATTAAATCTTACATCTATTAGTCAATTATGTGATACTGGTAATATAGTCACTTTCACATCTTCTTCATGTTTTGTATAGGATTTACAGTCATAGAAGCTGATTGGGATAGGCCATAGAAAAGGGGGACTTTGTGTTTTTATGAGTTGAAAGCATCTGCTACTAGTGTTGATTTATCTTCTTTTCGTTTAGGTCCTTCTTCTTCTAGTTTTTATTTATGGCATTCACGTCTTGGTCATGTTTCTTCGTCTCGTTTGAGATTTTTAGCATCCATAAGGGCATTAGGAAATTTGAAAATTCTTGATATTTCTGATTGTAATGGTTGCAAACTTGCTTAGTTTTCTGCATTACCTTTTAATAAAAGTACTTCCGTTTCTTATGCTCCTTTTGATTTTGTTCATTCTGATGTACGGGGTCCATCCCCTATTTGCACAAAAGGAGGGTCTCATTATTATGTTTCTTTTATTGATGATCATACATGTTATTGTTGGATATATTTAATGAAACATCGTTCAGAATTTTTTGAAATTTATACTGCTTTTCGAGCTCTTGTTAAAACTCAACACTCAACTGTCATTAAACGTTTTAGATGTGATTTAGGTAGGGAATACAATCTAAGAAATTTCGAGAATTACTTACCTTAGATGGAATTATTTACCAAACTTCATGCACAGACACTCCTCAACAAAACGATGTTGTAGAAAGAAAACATAGACACATTCTTGAAAATTCTAGATCTATGTTATTATCCTCTTATGTTCCTGATGACTTTTGGGGAGAGACTGTTCTTAAAGTCGTGGTTGTAATTAATATAATTCCATCTTCTCATATTTTGGGTATTTCTCCTTTTGAAAAACTGTATAGTTTTGCTCCTGATTATTCATTCTTCAAAGTTTTTGGATGTACTTGCTTTTTTCTTCATCCTCCTATTGAATGCAATAAATTGTCATCTCATTCAACTATGTGTGTCTTTTTAGGATATGGTGCTAGACAAAAGGATATAGATGTTTTGATCCAATTACTAATAAACTCTATGTCCCTCGTCATGTTGTGTTTCTTGAACACATCCCTTTCTTCTCAGTTCTAACTAAGACTCATGACATAACTATATCTGATCTTCTTCATATCAATTTTTTCCCAAATGATATTGATGTTAGAGTATTGCAGATAATGACATGCTTTCAGAAAATGAATAAATGAAGCTCCCTCTTCTATTATGCCTCCTCAAGCAACTTCTGAGACTGTAGATCTACCATCACCACCACCACTATCATCACCACCACCTTTACGTCATTCCAAATGCAATCGTAAGTCCATAAAATTACCATATTTTTCATCTTCTTGTTATTCTTCATCTTTTACCTCTTTTTTGTCCTCGATCCATAGTTTTTCTTAACCTTCTTCATATGAAAAGGCAATTCTTGACCCTTATTAGCAAGAGGTGATGTGTAACAATCTAGGAAATCAAAATCAATTTAAAATTACTTTTAAGGTAAATTTGGCAGAAAAAGCATCAGAATTTAAAAATTCCATTTTTAAATAACAACAAAGCCCTTAGAAATAGCCATTTTGCAAACGACCTCCGTTTCGACGAAACACTTTTGTTGGATCCGGAATGCCAAATTATTGCTAGGTTTAAAATTTCATAATTTTTGGAATTAATATGTGAGTGTGGCAAAAGAAAACGTGTTTTGCAAATGCACTGCAAATTGGATCGACCAGAAAAAGGCCACTTTTCAACGGTCCCCAAATTTGATGAAATTATTTTTATTAAGATCATATCGTCAAAACAAAGCTAGATATAATTTTTCTGAAATTTTTGGAGTCAGTATGTGGCCTCGGCAAATTAAAATGTACGTTCAAATTTAATATTAAATGTTATATATTTAATTTGAAGAAAAACTGACTGAAACAGTCGAATGGGCTCATGAAACATATTCCATTATGTCTGAAATGAGGGTATTTAGCTAGAGATGACAGTCATTGGGTTTGATTTGGAGTTCGGATGTGAAAACAGATATTTTTGGAATTAAATGAAATAAAAAAAGAAATAATATAAATATATTATCCAATCACATAACTTCATAACCCTCGATCATTCATTAATCGCGCTGCCTCCTGTTAGAAATGAACGGTGATATTTGTTCAATCGTTCTTCTTTAATAACTTTCAAACCACTCAACCAAATTCGATGATTCTTAAGGGGATTTTGTAGAGGATCTCCCCATCTTCAAATCCAAACAAGTTTGGAGTCCCGTCGTTGTGTATTTATGTCAAACCGTCACCTTGAAGTTGCGTCGTTCACATTCGATTCCCGCCGCCACCACGTGATCGAGTTCATCAGAACTAGGGGAGAAGGCGAGGCTCTCCAGGCACTTCAACATGGCACCGTCCGATCATCAGCATGTGCAGCGGTTTGGGGGCAAATTGCAAACCCTAGTTGGAGCTATCGTCGAACATGGCTGTCGTAATTACTGAAGATAAGGGGGTGATATATTTTTAACTAATTATATCGTTAATTATTTTCAAAAATATCATTAGCACAATAAAAATCGTATTTTTCTCATACGATGACGAAATCCAGTGAAACAGAAGACATTGGACTCATGACAGCGTATTCTACGTTTTATAAGAATTTTAGATCTAGCCACAAATTACGGAGGAGTGGAACCCAATGTGAGACTTCAAAATTCAAAATAAAATGGATATATATATATATATATATGTGGTAAAATCATTATAAATTGTATACGGTGCCTGTTAGCTCACCTCCCTCGTCCACAGACCATGGATAATTTAAATTTATTGTGATTATGATATTAAAAATGTATATATACGCTATATAAAATACATATATGCGTTGTATAAAATCAGGATTAATTGATAGTGATTGCGATATTAAAAATATATATACACTATATAAAATACATATATGCATTGTATAAAATTGGGATTAATTGATAGTGATTGTGATATTAAAAATATATATACGCTATATAAAATACATATATGCGTTGTGTAAAATTTGGATTGATTTATTGTGATGAATTGTGGAATTATTGAAGGGAATGATTATGTATAGTGCAAGCCTAGGTTAGAAGAGAAGCAATGCTCAGACACTGTGCCGATGCTACAACACCCTGCCGTTATAATGCCAAAATTTTCTGAAATGAACTATATAAAATATTCATGTGATTTAAACAATAAAAATATCATTTTTATTGTATGTATGAACCGTTAAAAATATTCATGTGTTGAATAAATTATTTGAACAATCAAAATATTTTTTCATTGTATATATGAACCATTAAAAATATTCATATGTTGAATAAATTGTTTGAACAATAAATTTTTATTGTATGTATGAACCAATAAAAATATTCATGTGTTGAATAAATTGTTTGAACAATAAAATTATCATTTTTATTGTATGTATGAACAATTAAAAATATTCATGTGTTGAATAAATTGTTTGAACAATAAAAATATCATTTTTATTATATGTATGAACCATTAAAAATAATCATGTGTTGAAATAAATATTTGATTGGTAAAAATATTATTTTTAACATGTATATGAAGTGTTAAAAATAACCATGTGTTGAAATAAGTGTTTGTTCATTGGAAATATTATTTTTAACATGCATATGAAGTGTTAAAAAATAACCATGTATTGAAATAAATGTTTGTCCATCAAAAATATTATTTTTGACATGTATATGAAGTGAATAAAATTGTCATGCATGGAAATAAATATTTGTTCACTAAAATATTATTTTTAGCTTAGATATGCATATATATATATATATACACACACACACATACTGAACAGGTAAGTGGATTCGTTGTTGAGTAAAGAATTAATTTGCGTACCCGACAAGTAGGTAAACCTTAATGAGTTGGCTGCGCAATTTTATTTATTATATAAACTCCTGTGAATGATATTGGATGCGGTGTGATGGTTGTTCTGTGTGAGATTATATACCATGCCATAGAATAGCAACGATTAATCTTGAACTACACTACATGACATACTACGTGAAGATAACATACTCTATCATATACCATATAAGCAATAGGAGTTTATATAACGAGGTTGGAATTACCATACAAGCGAGAGGCTTGTATGGCGATGACTACATTTCAAGTTGAACCGAAGACAGATTATTGATGTCATAGCATATCATATTCCATATAAGCAATAGGTGCTTACATGACGAGGTTGAGATTACCGTACGAGCGAGACGCCTGTATGGAGATGATTGAATTACAGGTTGAGCTGAGGACTAATATGAACTAAATAAAATATAACGGTAAATTGCAGGAATTAACAAAAACCCCAAACGGGTCTGGAGATGACAATAATTCACGTCTCTCTTGATCTTAGATACAGCACATGGATTATTTATTTTTCAACATTGGACAAGGTGATGAGATATAATCTCTAGAGATATGATCTTTACACTCTCCCTTGGGCATAAAAAGGCCACTAAAAATTATGTATGCTTTTTATGGATTTATTGGGTACCTAATACGGCCCAATAATTTTTTTCAAACCCTCTCGAACGAAGGAGGTTATGGCGAAATTTTTGAAATTTAAAGGCGTTGGCCAATTATTTGAAGAATTAAATGGTTTCGAAATCATCAAATAAATTATATAATTTATATATAATATAAATTAAAATTAAACAAATCGCGTGCGGTAGTTCACGTTTTGGAATCGTATTTTAAACGATTATACCGAGAGACCCGACCGTCGGATCTTCTCCAAACTGGAACAGTTGGGTTCGCTTTGGAAAGATCTTTCCAAAGATATTAAATTTGTTAAGATCCAACGGTTAGATTTTGAGAAATGTGTAATTCAAATCTGAATAAAAACAGCGCCAAGGTCGCGTAATGACCTGAAACGTCGTTCGATGGAAATGGGCTATTTTTATATAAATAAAATTAGCGATAAATCGTTTTAAAATATTATACACGATATGGGATGGAAATAAACCAATTTTACTTGGTTTATTAGATATTCTGATGGTTAGATGTATTTGACATGAAATTATAATATTGAACTGAAAGGTGAATGTCAAATAATTTAACCATGGAAGGAATGAATTGGTTGGAATTCTATATATACGTGAATTATTTGAAAAGGCCAAGTTAATTCTCATTTCAAATAATTGAAAAACAACTAAATGTCAAAGAAAATGAAGACGCTGCAAGACCGGTGATCTTCACATCGTATGGATTACTACTGATGCCTTCGATATGGGTAGCTCTCTTGATGAGGTTACAGTGGTAGTGGTCCGGACATACTTGTTGATTTTCCGGATATGTGAGGGCCTCTCTTCCGTATTTGACATATGGAACGAGGAAAAAGGTGCATTCGGTTTCATTAAGACCCAGAACGAACTTGTAAACAGATGTGTGTCTGACATTGGATTTCGTTCTGTATTGATTGATTTCTATTATATATATATATATATCTATTTGGTGGTGGAGAATTTATTCTCTTGCTTAACACCCTTCTCTGAGACGTACGTGCTTAGAGGTTATATATCAATAGACATCAGTCGCATGGCGTGGATTGTTAGTGTGGCATGCTGAGATGCAAATGATCAAGGCTTCTGTTGAAAAGCAGAGTCTTGTGGTTGATGATCAAAGCACAGCTTTAATTAGCGTAGCTTTGTGTATAACGTTAATTCGCGATCCTCGTACCCCGGTATGAACTAGAAACGGGAGAGGACTGCAGGGAGGACATGCGTTTTTTTCTAGCTAGGAGTGATGTCATGGTATGGAGCCAAACATTTTTACTTATGTGAATGTTGGAAAGCCAGGTACCTCGGATTTGAGTCCCTAGTGGCTCTTTTGATGGTCGGCGTACTGACCAGATTAACTCCCCATAGGGCGGGGAAATGTATTGTTTAAGAATTACTAATCCACAAACGTAAGGGTGGACCGGCCCTGAAGATCCAAGGTGCAGTTGCGACTGATCCTGAGACATGGGCTAGATTGTCTCGAATTCGGTAAGGACGATCCCTTGCCTTGGTTCATGATGGAAATCTAACTTCCAATACGACATTGTGCGGTTTTGATTGTAAACCTATATATGGCGACATGATATATGGTACCCATGCCATCTATGATTGATACATTATGATTGAAATTGTTTTTAAAACATATAGGCACTGATAATAATATCAAATGAATTTGTTTTATACGTATCAAGCATATTTTGGCCATTATAAGGTAAAACTCTATCCTCCGGCTTGTGTTGCATTGTGTGATGGGACCTGAGTCTTATAATGGCTTCATTTTTTTTCTAAAAAGCATTGCGTTGTTTAAATGATTTTTTTCATGCACTGGCCATCCAATGGAGTAAACCCGTTCTGCGTTAGCGGCGTGGTCTGTGATTGACCTTATTATTAAATCGGTTAAGTAAGATTTCTCATACCATTCGCATGACTGATTCGTAGTTTGTTTCACTTTGCAAACTCGGGTGCCCCTATTTTCTACACTGGCAGCCTTGTATTCAGGTTTTAGCTGGTTCATCCTGGTAGCTATGGAGCTGAAGATGGATTCTATCATTTCTATTGGACTATTCAGACTTTATTATGTATATTATGTTTGATTCCGCTGTAGACATTTTATATAATGCTGAAACTGTATTATGTCCTAAGTATGATCCTATTATGCTGTGTAACTCTGATGATTATATTATTTCCATCGTAATTTGATATACATTATCTAATGTAATGCTATATTTATGTTCTGCTGTTATTGTTTATGTGTTATATTCTACTGATTATCCTTACTTCCGTGGCACGGGGGTTTGGGTTGTCTCATGATGGATGAGGAACTTTCCGCTTTGCATAAGACAAATTCTTGGGGATTTGGTTCCTCTACCTTCTGGTAAGAGGGTTGTTGGTTGTCGTTGGGTATAAAAGGTTAAAACTAATTCCGATGGATCTATTCAGCATAAGGGTATTCCCAAAAGTATGGCATTGATTATGAGAAAACATTTGCTACTGTTGCTAAGATGACAAATGTTCGCACTTTAATTGTTGTAGCTTCAGTTCGTCAATGATCTTTCACTCAACTTGAGGTTAAGAATGATTTCTTGAATGGAGATCTTCAAGAAGAAGTTCATATCGAACCTCCTCCTGGTGTTCCACATGATTCTGGATATGTTTGTAGACCAAGGAAAGCATTGTACAGTCTAAAACAAGCTCCTCGAGCTTAGTTTGAGAAATTTTTAGTTTCCATATTTTCTCTTGGTTTTATCTCTAGTTGTCATGATCCTTCTCTCTTTGTTAAATGAACTAATACTGGATAATCTTATCATTATACGTTGATGATATGATTATTACTGGTGATGATGTACAGGGAATTTATGTATTAAAGACATAGTTAGCTAGACGATTTGAAATGAATGATTTGGGTTCATTAGGATATTTCTTGGGTATTGAGGTAATATCACATTCACCTAAAGGACATCTTCTTTCTCAGTCAAAATATACCATAGATATTCTTGATAGAGCTAGCCTCATAGATAATAAGACTGTTGATACCCCTATTGGGATTAACGCGCAGTTTTCTCCTTTTGATGGAAGTCCTTTATCAGACCCTACTTTGTATTGTACTATTATTGAAAGCTTGTTGTATCTTACTATCACGTGTCCAGATATTTCATTTGATATTCATATTGTTAGTCAGTTTGTAGCTTGTCCCACTACAGTTCATTAGGCCGCTGTTCTTCGCATATTGAGATATTTTATAGGTACTATTTTACATAGTATGATACTTTCTTCTACTTCCTCCTTGGAGTTGCGTGCATATTTTGATGCTGATTATGGTAGTAATCCAACTGATCGTAAATCAATTACTGGTTGTTGTATATTTTGGGAGATTCTCTTATATCTTGGAAGAGTAAGAAATAATCTATTGTTTCTCATTCTTCAACTAAAGTAGAATATTGTGCTATGACATTTACTACTAAAGAGATTGTTTGGTTATGTTGGTTACTTGAGTATATAGGAGTATTTTTTTCTCAGCCAACTCCTATGTATTGTGATAATAAAAGTGCAATTCAAATAGCTCGTAATTCAGTATTTCATGAACGAATCGAACATATTGAGATTGATTGTCATCATACTCGGCATCATCTTGAGAAGCGCACCATCACCTTACCTTTTGTACCATCTTCTTTATAGTTTGCAGATTTCTTGTGATGACCGGCCATAACTTCTGCACTAAACAAGAGGAATAATGCACTAAAAGGTGTGCCAGGCAGCTATGGACGATCACCAAGGTAAGATAACACGATGCGACATCCGTCATATAATTCACAGCGCAAGGATAAAATATAATAAAACATATACAACAGGCTATAATAGTGAAGCATTTCTGAGCAGAAACTTAAACTTTCATAACAACTAGAAAAAAAACATCCATACACTGTTGGATTACAACATAAGTGTCTGTATAATTTTGTCTCACTACAACACTTAGAGAAAACACCAATCATAACAACGTAAACAACAAGTACTAGATAGAGGAAAAACTGATATGCAAGCCTCATGCTCGTCATCGCTCTACATCCTCGCCTCACTATGTTCAGCTACCTGTAACCTGTTACTCAGTCTGTCCATCCAAAATCGGATGAACAGCCCAAGGTAATAAGAGGAAACATAAAACCTTGAGTCAAACAACAGCCTTATTGAGCAATAAAATAGCTATCTAACATCATCAATAAATTATATGAGAATAAGCAGATTAATCAACTGATCTACCAAAGCTCCAGAGAAGAACCCAAACCCGGCTTCCTCACATTTGATAATGATATCCTTTACAGCAAGCATTTGAAAACAACAATGCATCCATGCCAATCAAAAGCAACCAGACAATAACAATCATAGCAACTAGTGATATCTCACGTAAACTAACCTAATCGAGATCAACATCCCACAAGCACAAGCCCCGAAGGCCTAAACCAACATCAGACAAGCACCCAAGAAACATCTTCCTTGACGTTAGACAACTTACATGAGACGGTACAAGCAAAACAACCAACATCAATGACCTGGCAATCACTGCCTATCCTGCTTCGAAACCATCATTAATCATATGACAACCAAACTTGCCATACGTTAAGGGCTAATGGTAACATCGGTTCAAGCAAAAACTCCATACACATTTCATCGATGTGTATCTAGGCCTTTCAACGATATCTAGGGTACTAGACCATTCAACCAGTCTTTTAGACGTCCCTATTGTACCCTTACTTTGAGTCCATTGGAACCAATGACAACGATAATCTCTCAGCCTTCAATATCTTTAGTTGTCCTCCCTGACGGCTAAGCAACCTTCTCGAGCAACCATTTTCTACGAACTCAACACCCTTGAGTCATCTTCACATTCGTTGTATTATGACGATCAACGAACACCTCATGATGCTTCAGAAATTCCTCCATGAATTCACGCCGAAGCTATAACCATCGTTGAATCTAAAACAAGCTTCATTTTTTTGACATTCTTTAGATCTTGAAATCCTTAGGTCTTACCCCTTAGGTCTTGCTCCTTAGGTCTTGCTCCTTAGGTCTTAAAATGACCTAAGATCTAATGACATAAGAATTAACGACCTAAGACCTAACGACCTAAGACCTAACGACCTAAGGATTATGATCTAAGGCCTAAGACCTAACACATTAGGTCTTAAAAACGACCTAACACACTAGCAACCTAAAACTAATGACCCAACCTTCATCTTTTTCTTGAGCAACAAGCCACACGACCCAAATTTCATGCCACATCATCAATGACATAAGAAAAATGACTTGACTCTAGACCTGACCAAAATAGCTCCAATCTTGACCAAATCATCAACAAACGATCTAATCGATGCAAACAACTCATCCAAATCATCCACTTCCACAATCAACTCTTTAAGAAACCATCAACATCATCAGAATGACAATTATTCATTAATAATCATATAAGATTCACTAAATCATAATAAATGAATGAATATAATAAAATAATGGATCTAACTTGCATAAACATAGGAATTATCCTAAGAATTACCGGTTTTAAGTTGCTAGATTAGATCCTATGGTGCTTCAAATGAAAATATACTTACCATGATGTAGATCTAGGTGAAAACAACTAAAAATGATGAAAATATGAATAAACAACCCATATACTTGATCGAATCCATGTGAGAGATGCTTATCACTCACCAATTCTTCAAATTAACTCAAAATCGCTAAATTCTCAATCCAAACAGCGAAGAATATGCTTCAAATCTCTTGATTTGATGCGATCGCTCTTCACATGACATAGATCTACTTCAAACAATGTGGATCTTTGATTCTCTATGGTGCTATGATGTACTTACAATGATGTGGATCTACTTACCATGATGTAGGTCTTCCATACAACGCCTCGTATGATGCCATCCCAATTCTCGACTGGTAACTGTTATTATATGCAAACTCAACTAAGTGTAGATGGTCTTCCCATGATCCTCCGAAGTCTAATACACAAGCTCTTAGGATATCTTCCAAAACTCGGTTAACACTCTTGGTTTGACCATCGATTTGGGGATGATAAGCCATACTCAAACACAACTTGGTTCCTAAAGTCTCTTGCAAACTCTTCCAAAATCCACTTGTGAACAATGTATCTCGATCACTCACTATGTTCTTCGAGATACCATGGAATCAAACTACCCATTTTATATAAAGCTTAGCCAACTTTGACGATGTCCTAGTCGATTTGACAGGAATAAACCTTGCACTTTTGGTCAAGCGATCCACGATGATCCAAATTCCTTTGTTTCCTGTGTTGGAGAATGGAGTTTTGATGACAACAACCTTATTTCAGTTATCACTGATTATAAAATATATACTAACACTTTTTGTATAGAATACATAAATATATACATACATATATATATGCATGAATAATATATAGGAAATATTACTGAAGACTGTACAGTTTAAAGATGATAAAGATTTAAAATTCAGACAAATTTCAAGACTCATGAGTATTCAAGATTTCAAGAGTTCAAGATTAAATAGTTATAGAGTCTAGATTTTGTAAGACTCTAAATAGTACTCCAGGTTCAATATTCAAATTTTGATTTTCAAACTCTGGTTTTCAAATTCTATTTTCTATCCTTAATTATCTCTATTTTATTTTTTATCTTTTCTATTTTCTTTTTTATCTTTGTTTTTCAAACTTAAGTTTTATATATTTATAATTCTATACTTTATTTCTATATATAGTTTAAAACATTATAATTTTAGAATATGTTTAGATAGTTCAAATTTATGTTTTCATATGCTTTTCTACTTTATAATATTAATTTACAACACTATATTTTTGTTCAAGAATTTCCATAATTATATTTATATCAAAACACTTGAAAAATGGTTAAAATTCAAATTTACGCTAGAGTATGTCGACATAAATAAAACTCTATGTTGACATATAACTGCCAGAAATTTAAATTTAAAGGAAGTGTCTTTTCACCATTTGAAACGTTTCAGAAATGTTGCAACCTTTCACATACTATAAAAAGGGATTGAATTCGAACTTTTAATCATCTCTTCTTCTCTACTTTCACTCTCTTTCATTATATAATTACTCTTAATCATTTTTATAATTTCTACACTTATACTCTGCCGAATTCAATTCCGTTTTGATCAAATTTTCTCTCTCTACACTCTCTTCTCACCTCTCTCTGAATCAAGTGCTATTGAAGAGTTATAGGGCTGTTTGTTATTGCTTGGGTTAAGTGAAGTAGGAATCAGTGTGTTCCTTGTAGCCGAGAAATCAAGGAAGTAGGAATCGGTGTTTTCCTTGTGGCCGTGAAATCAATGAAGTAGGAATCGGTGGTATCCCTTGTAGCCGTGAAATCAAGGAGGTTGTACTTAACTATTGATATAGTAATAAAACTCTGCACAATCCAGCGTTGTGCGGGACTAGACGTAGGAGCAATCCGAACCAATATAAAATTCTGTGTTCTTTCCTTTTTTGATTTTTTATTTCTTCTTATTTCGCATCTGTGTTTGAATCTGTGTCAGTAATTGTGTTTGTAGTGTTTGATTCATTCTGTTATTCACATAAGTTTTAGATTTCGTTGAAATTCTCACAAACACTATTCACCACCCCTCTAGTGTTTGTTTTGCCTTAACGATCCATTCCACAATCCCTAATAATTGGTCTCAGAGTAAGGTCTTTCAAAAAGTTCGTAATTTGATTTTTGAAAATAGTGATAATGGAAACCAACACTGGTAGCAATAATAGTTCTTTTATAGAGGGTCAATCCACTGTTAGACCGCCATTGTTTATTGGTAGTAATTATTCATATTGGACATGTAGAATGATAATTTATTTACAGTCAGTAGGTTTAGACACATGGAACAGTACACAAAATAAGTACGTTTAACCCACAAATGCATTTGCACAATGGACAAATGAACAAAAGGCTGTTGCACAGAGCAATTAAAAAGCCATGAATATGTTATTTTGTTCATTAGATAGGAGTGAGTTTAATAGAGTATCAGTATGTAAAACTGCTTATGAAATCTGGAGAACTTTACAAGTTACTCATGAAGGAACTAGTAAAGTTAAACAAACTAAAATAGCAATGCTAGTTAATCAGTTTGAATTATTCAAAATGAACGAGAATGAGTCTATTTCATATATGTATTGCAGATTTCAAGAGGTAGTGCATTCATTAACATCACTTGAAAAAACTTATACTAAAGCAGATCAAGTAAAAAAAATATTGAATTCACTAACTCCAGAATGGGATCAGAAAACTTTGGCTATTGAAGAAGCCAATGATGTCAATGAAATGAAGATTGAGGAATTAATCGGAAATCTGATGTCTTATGATGTCCAATACAGAAAAGAAAAGAAAACGAATCAACTGAAAAGAAATCTATTACACTTAGAGCAACAACAAATAATTCTGACTCGAGTAGTGAAGATGATGAAGAAACAGCGCTTATGACAGGTCATTTTAGAAGATTTCTAAAATGTAGAAGGAAGAGTTATAATCAAGGAAATTAAAAAATTAATGAAGGTCGATATTTTAACCGCAACAAAACCAGGCCATATAAAGAAAATGTGTCCATATCCAGACAAATCGACTCAACAAATGGATAACAACAATTCTTCAAAAAAAGAAAGAAAGCATATGCAGCAACATTAGATGATTCAGATTCATCATCAAGTGATGAAGAACCAGAAACTGACAATACGTATATATTCTTTACGGCAATTCAAAATTCAGAAAATCATGAAGTAAAGGATCTAAAAACCGGGTACACATTAATTAATTTTTAATTTTATTAGTTGAATGGTTGCTTTGATTTGAATTTGAAAACTTAAAAACAATTTTTTGAAATTTAAAATTCAAAATTCAAAATTTGAAATTCAAAATAATAATATAATACTAAGTAACCAATAAATTAATAAAATAAATGGTTTGTGTGTTTATTAGGATTAGAATTATTTCAAGAAATCATTAAACCTAAAATATAAATCGATAATATAAATCTCAAAACACAAAAATCCAATTTCCTTTGAATTAAACAAGTATGTCGACATAAAGAAATGTCTATGTCGACATATCTGACCAGTTTTGAAATTTAAATTTTGAATTTAAAAAGTTTAAACTTTCAACCTTCCCTCCAATCTTTTCACCAACTCCCAAGGTCTGAAAAGGTGTCATTTCAATCTGAAAAGTTGTGCCTATTTAATTCATATCTATTCAATTCATATCCATTCAATTTCTATATACACATATATCCTTTCTACCTTTCATTCACGAATCAAAACAATATTCTTCATATCTATTCTCTTCAAAATTATCAATTCAATGGCTTCCTCCATTTCATCTCAAAAATTGAAGATAACCAAAACCATCAAAGGTTATCTTCATAATGACGAAGAGGCTACCAAAACCTATGGTAACTATTTAGCAAATGCTAAAGTTAACACGGGTGCTTTCGCCGTTTTTAGCGACTTTCCCTCTTATGATCTCATCTTTCTTTTCTAAAACAATGAAGTGTTAAGTCTAATTGACTCTCATGATAATGACGAAGTATGTTATCCCAAACTCGTTAAGATGTTCTATGCAAATCTAACCGCGGATTTTACGAAGGCAACGAAAATCAAATTTGGAGCAGTGTCAAAGGCACTCAAATTGTTCTCGATGCCGAACTCTTAGGCACTACTCTAAATTGTAGAAGCGCGGGCTCGGATTTCTCAAATTTTGCTATCGACGAAACGATTTGGAAACATTTCATGACATATTTGACGATGGTGCTCCAATGGAATTCAAAAATCGCTTCTTTCGACCAAAAGCAAGGATTGTCATCTTTGTACTCCAACATATCATCACTCATCGTTCTGGAAATTTCAACAATCCAACTCTCAGAGTCCAAAAAGCTCTTTTTGCTATTATGGGTGAATATATCATTAATTGGGTCAAAATTATCCTAAATGAAATAAAGCCCATATATTTATCTACAAGAGAAAATACTCTCTACTATGGTGTTTATCTCACTCGTATTTTCAAATACTTTAATGTTGATCTTCATGGAGAAGAATTTATACCTAGAAAAGTGTTTGACACATCAAACATTCATCTCATGCAAATTTCTCTCACTTTCAAACCTTATGAGACATTCAAGGCCAAACAAGCTCGATGCAACAAGAACAAGAACCAATGGAAATCGAAGAAGAAGAAGCTTCTATGGAAAGTATTGAGTATCCAACTTCTAAGCGTATTTACAAAGAGACGATTTTTCAAAATCTAGTGAAAATCGTCAACAATCAAAAGAAGCTTAATAAGGGACTTTCCAAAATATCCAAATTCATGGTCAAGATAAGAAGAAAGCTTGAAATTTCATCTTCCTCATCATCATCTGAAAACTAAGCCATCTAGTTTAATCTATCTTTATGTATTCAACTATATTTCTGTAACGACCCGCATCCTACCCATCGCAGGATCATAGAATATTTATTTCTTTCACATACGAAGTCGTATGGTCATGTAACTTTGGGAGACGACTACTGGGATCATTTCCCATGTTCATGATTTTTGCCGATTTTTAAATGACCGTTTTGCCCCTAGTTGATACTGTTTTGGCCATAACTTTTGATTGGAAAGGAGTTTTGACTTGAAACCTCTTCCATTGGGTCCAGATTATGGTTTACAATTCCGTAGAGTTGTCACAATAGCCAAACAGACTTACCGTTTGGGAGATATGGCTGAAATAAGTTTCAGATAGTGAAAAACAGCTTAATTGGGCTTAACCGGGTGATTAACAGCTAGGCCCAATAGGGGATTTCAGAATTAGAGGTATTAATGGGCTGCTAGGGTTAGGATTTCGGTTTTTTCACTCATTTTCCAGCCGCCACAAACCCTCTCTTCAACCTAACAATGGCCAAAACACCTCTAATCACTTCTTAATCAAGTTTTGGTTTAAACTACATCAAATTAAGGAGAGCACCAAAGCAAGGTGAGAGCTGCTGCGTTGCATTGGGAACAACGCCAAACAGAGAATCATTTCAGATTTTGTATTTTATTTGTGGCCAAGGTGAGTGATTTGCATAGTTCCTCACTAATTACGGTTAATTAAGGGTAATTAGTGTTGATTAACGAAATTAGACATGATAAAATTCTAGAAAAATATTTAAAAAATCTGAAATATTGTTTTATACCTCGGCTAGAAATTTGGGTTGATTTGGTTAAGTTTTGATAATCCTATCATTAACTATGCTAGAACATGTTTAAGGGAAAATATGGGGTTTTAGGTATGTTTGATCCATTTTACATGCTATAATTGTTGTTTTGCTATTTGTGGATAATTATACATGTTGCTATGACTATATAGTATGCTTTGTGGTTGTCTAGAAGTGTTAGATTGGTCGAAAACGTCGTCGAATGGCGTAAACAAACGCTGGAAGAAGTTGCAGGAAAATATGCAGGGACCAGATCGGATCGCCCCCCTTTATCTCGACCCGACCCGATGTAGATGGTCACGAACCGAACCACTGCAGAAGCCACGACCCGACCTTCTCGCGTCAGAGGACTCCGCACCATGAAGCTTACCATTCTGCCTTTGCTTGACGACCAGGCCCGAAGAGCACGAACCGATCCGCCATGATTTGATGAAGGCTGGTTTCACGATGCGATGTAGGAGTGCGACCCGACCCGAAGCTTGGCCACGACCCGATCCAATGGAGCTGGAGGACCACGAGCTGATGGCGCGACCCGATCTGAATGGAGGAACTCGACCCGAACCAGTGTGGTGACTTCAGACTGAACCAGGAAGCTTGAACGTGAGATATGAGTAATTGACTGAATGAAGACCGATCCGGAGAAGAAGACTAAAACCCGAGATGCAAAGGTAGTCCAAATGGGAAGTTTGTACTCAGGATCCAGTTGGGAACCAATGAGTTGACTTCATGAGTTGGGCTTTGTTGTGAGACTTGTGTAAAGGGGTTGTCGATGTCTGTAACTTTGGATCACTATGTGTAGGGAGTACGTGAACGGATTCAGGGCCACAGTGGCCTAGGTACAATTGAAGAGCTATAGACCAATGAAGTGGGGTCATTTGTAAAGATTTGGTCATGACTCCACGGGGTAAGCTTGGTAGTAGCCGTAGTTGTACAAGTCGAACTCCGTCACTACTTCGATGAGTCTAGTGATTGACAGTGGTGGGCATCGTATGCTTTACGCACTGAGTGAGAGATGTGAGGATGGTTGCTATGTTTGATTTGTTTGCCATCATTATGACATGCACACCCCACCCCCGTATTCTTTACACAATATGTAGTGGCACCTTAGAGTATTGTACGGTATGTAGTGCTAACTCTTTGGTTGCAGGTCTAGGTTCTGGTATGGTTTAGTATACCTGTTATTGTTCTGTTTAGCTGCTTATCACTCATACTAGACTTTTTGTCTGACCCAGAGTTTTATATCTCTTCTTATTACTCTGGGTGCTCTCACGAGCAGACTAGAGACAGGTTAGGTGGTATGCATGAGTAGCTGTACCGGAGGCGAGCAGGAGGCTTCCACGTATGACACATATATATAGGTATTCTCCCTGTGTTGCAGCGGTCACTACTTTGGGCATTAGTGGTGTACCTTTCTTTCTTTTGTTTAGAGACAGTAATTTGGAAAGTTGTAATAAGCTGTATTTGGATTTTCGCTACTCTGATGATGATGTTGATATTGGTTTTAGTTATCAGCTTATGCACTGTCTCACCTGTTTTATGTCAAGTATATTATTATTATATTTTGTTCATGCGCTATGAGACATTCTACAGGTTTTTGATTAGTTCATTCTCTTCTTTCCTTTCTTTGGCGACCGTTCCGTGCTAGTCGGGCATGTGTACAGCGCACTTTCGGAGGAAATGCCGGCTGGTGCGGGGCGGGCCGTCACACTTGGTATCAGAGCTCTAGGTTGCGTAGTTAACCTAGGGAAGTCATCAGGGAGAGATAGTATACGTATATGAGAGCGCGTATTTGTGATTATTTTGGTTTTCAAAAGCTATATATATATATATACACTATTAGTATAGCTAAGGATGAAGTCGCACTGCACTAGCACCACTATGGAGATGGTTAATCGTTTTCTCTTTATAGATTGAACGATGAGCCGATATGCAAGAGGTTCCGGTAGAGGAGCCAATAATGGGAATGCTGCTGACATGAGGACGATGTTTAATGACCTAATGAGGGAGATGCTTAAGGATGTGCAGAGGGCAGCTCCCAATGCTGGTAATGGTGGTGGTCCAATAGTGCAGGCGCCTAGGGCCGATTTCGCCAAGCTGAATAAGGATTATACTAGTCTTGGTGGGAAGCCGTTCCACGGAACGGAGTTGGCTATGGATGTTCAGGATTTGTTGTATAGCTGCGAGCATATCTTCGAAGACTTAGGTATCGAGGATGCGATGAAGGGAAGGCTAGCATCCCATCAGCTGCAAGGACGGGCAATGAATTGGTTGAATGCTATAAAGGCAGAAACTCCCGAAGATCAGATTACTTGGGATCAGTTTAAGGTTCGCTTTGGCAATAAGTTCATTCCAGCTGCTCAGAAGTCAGTGTTGTTTAAGAAATTCTTGGAACTCAAGCAGAATGGAAGAGCGGTCTCGGAGTATGTTGCCGAATTCGACACTTTGTCGAAATATGGGTTATCCCTAATAGATACTGCCGAGAAGAAGAACAAGAAGTTCATAACTGGTTTGGATGGATACTTGGGGGAAAGGCTTATTAACCACATCGATGAGACGTTTGAATCGATTGTGGGGAAAGCTTTAAGATCGGAGAGTCTTTACCCTAAGTCGAAGACTGAGGTCGCATCTGCAGAGGAGCCAAAGCCGCAAGCAAGCGGTGGAGGCAAGAATGGTTCTCAGAATAAGAGGAAGCAGAACCAAAATAAGGATGGCCAAAAGAAGAAGAAAGATGTTGAGTGCTTCAGCTGTGGTAAGAAGGGCCATTATGCTAGTAATTGTCGGGCCAAGCCAGTGGATAGAAAGTGCTTCGACTATGGCCAAGTGGGACATCACAAGGACAAGTGTCTGCAATCCCCTGAAGAAAAGCAGATGGTGAGAGCATATGCCCTTAATGTTGTTCCTTCTTCGTCGAATGCCCCAACTGCGGCGAAGAAAGGAAAGAATGTTGTTATTCAAGGTATGCTTTCTGTTTATGATATTCCTATTAGAGTTTTGTTTGATACCGGAGCTTCCAGTTCTTTCATATCTAGTGACCTGGTAGATAGGTTGGGATTGGAGCCAGAGATTGTCGATAGACCTTTAGTAGTGATTAACCCGATTGGTGGTTCGACTAACCTTAGCATGATTTGTCGTAATGTGGTCTTATCGAGTCATGGATGCATGTTTGTGATTGCTTTGATTTGGGCTTTACTGGGTTTGGCATTATCTTGGGAGTCGATTGGCTCCAAAGATACGGGGTGATGGTAGACTGTGAGGGCTTTTTGGTGACAGCTAGAGCGAATGATGGGCGGAGGGTAGTGTTTGGTGGTCTATCCGGTGATGGGGTGATGGCTAGTTTTCTAAATTCCCTCGACATCCCGCATAGTGAATTGTCAGGTTTGCCCATGGTTGGCCAGTATCTGGATGTTTTCGAGGAAGTGACCGGGCTTCCACCACACCGAGTGATTGAGTTTCGTATTGATTTAGTGAAAGATGCCAGACCTATAGTGATGCCACTTCGTCGTATGGCACCAAGGGAGCAGCGAGAGCTCGGGGTGCAAGTCAGCGATCTTTTGAAGAAGTGATTTATCAGAAGGAGTGTTTCTGAATGGGGAGCACCAGTTGTGTTTGCTACCAAGGCGGATGGTTCCCTTCGTTTGTGTGTAGATTACCGCGAGTTGAATAAAGTGACGAGGAAGAACAAGTATCCTCTACTGCGGATAGATGATTTGTTTGATTAATTAAGTGGCGCGAGAGTATTCTCTCAGTTGGATCTCGCGACAAGTTTTCATCAGCTTAGAGTGGAAGCTGAGAGTATAGCTAAAACGGCATTTTGGACACCGTCTAGATTTTATGAGTGGTTGGTCATGCCATTCGGGCTGACCAATGCCCCAACATATTTTGTGGATCTTATGAATAGGGTATTCAGAGATTAGTTGAATAAGTTTGTCCTTGTGTTCGTGGATGATATTTTGGTCTATTCGAGGATGGAGGAAGAACACAAGGAACATTTAAGAATAGTGATGGAGGTGTTGAGAAAACACCAATTGAAAGCAAAGTTTTCTAAGTGTCACTTCTTGATTAACATAGAAATGTGTTTATTTTATGCTCTTATATTTTATCTTTTGTAAATAAATAAATGATACTTTGGGTACTTTTATGTGTTTCTACAGGTTGTCAAGAAACGACTCCTTCGTTTCAAATTAAAGGGCAACTACAAATAAAAAGCTACTTCCCCTTATTAAAGCCATCTCAATTACAAAAGACGTTGTAGCTCACTGGTAAATGCATAGAGATTTGTACTGAGAGACCTGAGTTCGATCCCCGTCAAGCTCACTTTTTGCCAAAGAATGGAACTTTCACACTGCCCCTTTGCTATGAAGAATATATTAATTAGTGTTATATTATATATATACATATTCATGTGTATGTATGATATTCACTAATAGACATTTCAGGAGTAGTCATGGAAATCAATTCAGAACATTCATTTTTCAATTTCCAATTAGAAGAATTTCTGATTGATTTATTGCCAAGACAAGATCAATTTTGAAGATTTTATCCTTTGTTGCCTTTGGAGTCTAATGAGTATCCTTGTTTGGAAGAATTAATCACATGGAATCTGCTCATCAATCAATCAATCAATTTGCTACATGGAAGATAGGAAGATTTGGAAGATATTCACCATGTTTTGCTTTCCAATCAAGCTTGGGCAAGGAAGGCTAGAGATATAATGGATGATGAGGCCCAGTTATTCATAGACTTAATTAGGGTTTCCAGTTCACCTATAAAAGCACATGTACATCCCATTGTAAAGATCTCATTTTCTGTATTCCATTACTCTAATAAAAATTCTTCTTCTACTTTTTTTATTTTCTAGTATTTTTTTAGCAACTAGTGTCATCTACCCGATTAGATTCGGTAGAGTACTAGTTGTATTTTACATTTGTTTCATTAGTGATTAGTCGTTTGATTAGTTTCAACGACAATCCTAATTTTATTTTTTTGTTGTTCTTCTTATTCTGCACTTTTATTTCCTGCATTGTTGTTCTTGTTTTGCAATTTACTTTCTTTAGCGATTAATCGTTGATTAGATTCAACGATAATCCTAAGTTCGCAATTTCAATTTGTTTTTATTTCAACAAAATCTCCAGGCTTTGTCTAACTCGCCCAAGAGATTAAATAAATAATTTGATTTTAATCTACCTCCCTGTGTTCGACCTGTATGCTACACACCTGTATGCTTGCAGAATTTAATTTAAATGTCGTGCATTTCTGATTTATAGATTAGCGACGATCAAGTTTTTCGCGCCGTTGCCGGGAGGTAACAATTGAATTTTATTATTTGTTTAATTTCTAATTCGTGTTAGTTTTTTTCTTTTTATTTGATTTTGTTAAAAAAAATTTCCAAAATTTCTTTTATTTCTTTTTATTTTCCTATTGTTTTCTTGTACATATATATAGATAAAAATCTTGATTAGCTGATTGTGTATCACATATTAATATTATAATATCTAAGACAAGGAAAAAAAAATCTTGCCCCTTTTTCTTTTAATTTTCCTTCTTTTTATTTTCATTTATTTCTTTCTTTCTTTTGTTTGCATTTCTTCCAATCTAATTCCTTTTCAAAAAGAAAAAAATATATACAAAAAAAGAAACTTGCTAATTTTTCTTCAATTTCTTTCCATCTTTCTACCACCTCGCTGATTTTCACATTTTTCTTTTTCCTTTCCTTTTCTTTTTATTTGTTTCCATCTTTTGTCTACAACTTTCAAAAAAAAAACTTTCGCAATTTCTTCTCTGTCTACTTTGATTTCTTTCTTGTTTTTGTCTGCTTTTATTTCTTTCCTCAATTTCTTCTACCCTTCCTCTCAACTCAAAAAACCTTGCTTTTTTTCTCTTATTTCCTTTCTCTTTTAATTTTTTTTTTTCCTTTTTTGTTTGGATTTTTACCATTCATTTCTTTCCCTTTCTTCTTGGTCAAATTTTCATAAAAAAAAACTTGCATTCTTTTTTTTTATTATTTCTTTCCAATTGCATTTCTCATTCACCTCCTACAATCTCTCTTTCCATTTTTTCTTTCCGACTCTCTCCTTCATTGAAAAAAAAACAACTTTCAATTTTCCTTTATTCTTTCCATCTTTCCACTTTCTTTCTAATCATCTAGATTCTTTTTCTTTTTACAAATTTCAAAAAAAAAAAAAAAAGATTCCCCTTTTGCAATTTTTTTTTTCCTTTCTTCTTTTGTCTTTCTTGTTCTCAATACATTTGATTTCTTTTCTTCTCTTACAAATTCCCTTTCTTTTCAAAAAAAAAAATCCTCTTCTAATTTTACAACAATAAACAAAAGAAAAAAAATTCTTTCTGTTTTTGTCTTCTCTTTTATTGCTTTCCCTTCTCAATTTCTTTTCCAAATCTTTTACAATTACTTTCCTTCCTTTACAATTCTCTTTCTTTCCTGAAATCTCTCTTCCCATTTTTTTTGTCATTTGTTTCTTTCCTATCTGTCCACTTTTTCAACAATAATAAAAAAAGGAAAGGTCATAAAAAGATTCATTCTTTTTTTTCAATTATTTTTCCCTGCTTCATTTCTTCCCTCTGATCAAATACCCCTTCCTCTCACATAATCTCATTTCACCACAGTTTTTTTTTCAATCCACACTTCAACACCATCTTCTCCAAAAAGTTAGTTTTTTTTGTTAATTCCTTTGTTTCTTTTTCTTGTGCTTTTTTTGTTATTCAATTCATTCAAAAAAAACCAAAAAAAAAAGAGATTTCGAACTAAGGACAAGGTGACTGGAGTTCAAGCAACAAATCAAGATTTCAGAAATCAAAAGAAATTGCAAATAGTGAGATTTCAATCATTGACGCTACTCATTTTTTCTGGATGGACAGCCATACCCCACTGTAAATTTCTTTTAACTCTACAGGTGCTCTGCTGCAAATAAAAAAAATTATAGACAATTGTTGTAAATAAATTCTGCAGGGGCAGCGGCTTGAATGTAAATTTTTTAATTTCCGCAATTAAATTGTGTGATTGTTGTTATTTCTGCACTTTTTATTCATTCTGTTAAGGGCAATACCCCAATTCACATAAGGTGAGGGATTTCATCACCCTTTCCTTAGCCCACAAATTGCATTTCATTGTAGAATCTGACTAATAATAACGGTTAGACGTTGGACTTAAGGGAGTCACGGGCTCATCTAAGGCTTAATTGTATTGTGATAGTTGATTCATTTGGAACGAATTATTTCTTGGTGTCTAGACTACGGCAGAGAAATAGCCGTTTATAAATATTACGGTGATTCGTAAATATTATATCGGTTGTTACTCTGAAGGTACTTAAACCTTCGCCTGCATTGCTAGGGTGATTCCTGGTGCACCGATAACTCATGTCCGTTAACTGGCTGAGAAATCTTTCGATCTAAGTAATCAAACGCGTCACTTTATAATTTTGGATTAGGAGCCATTAAGGACAGAAAATTTCATTGTAGCAGATTTCTGTGCTTGCATTTAACAACGATGAGTGAAAAAAGTGTTAGCCAACAAAATTCTCCTAGGGGTTCTCGAATCAACCAAAATTTTCCAATCGAATTGGATCAAAATCGAGTGAATCAAAACTTTCCAAACTTTGGGGATCAAAATCGAGTAAATCAAAATTTTCAAAATTTCAATATCGAAATGGATAGACCCTTATCTCTTCGTGATCGATGTTATCCAACTAGGACCGTTCAACCCTCTGTCATCGTGTTCCCACCAGCTGAAGGAAACAATTTTGAGCTTAAACATTCTTTTATTCAAGGGGTACCAAAGTTTACCGGGTCTGAACATGCTTATGAATTTCTAAGTGAATTTTAATTGTATGCGTTCACAACAAAAATGCAACAATTGTCTAACGAATCGATCAAGCTGAGGCTAATTCCATTTGCACTATTTGAAAGCGCTAAAAGATGGCTAAATTCTCTTCCAAAACATTCCATAAGAAGTTGGGATGAATTTGTCACTGCATTCTTGAAAAAGTTTTTCCCTTTCCATAAAACTCTCAAAATTCGAACCGAGATAAATCAATTTTGTCAAAATGAGGGGGAAACTTTTTCAAAATACTTTGAAAGATTCAACCAACTATTATATAGTTGTCCTCATCATGGAATTCTAAACGACCACTTATGTCAAATTGCATATGAAGGGCTAAACTATCAGACTAGAACTCAATTAGAATCAATGTGTGGAGGAGACTTTATGTCTAAGACGACCGATGAAGCTTGGAAATTCTTAGAAGACTATTCTGAAAAGGACATGAAATGGGAATCAATTCGTGTCCCCATTCGTACGAGGAGTGCATGTCATGGACCCAAGTCAAATTCCCTTAGAAAATCAAACTCCTCAAGCCGGAGAAGGGCTACCCCACTACTACTCTCAGGACCAAGCCAATGCTATAGCTCAAAATAATCCTTACTCATCCACATACAATCCTGGTTGGAGGAACCACCCAAATTTTTCTTGGTCAAACCCCAATAATTCGGCTAATCCATCTCGCGTGCAACCCTTTATTCCCAATCCAAATTATCAAGCTCCACCTCCAATTTCTCAAACCTCTCAAACACCATCTCAATCCGAACAACCTTATAGGCACCCTAACTTTCAATCATCAAATCAATCCTCTCAACCTTCTCAATCGCCACAAGATATTGTGCGTTTAGAGAAACAGTTGAACTCTCACGAAGCTAAAATGAACTCACACGACGCTAAACTCGACCAAATGATGAGTATGATGAAAGAAATAATGAAAAATAACGAGAAAGGAAAGTTGCCTAGTCAACCTGAGGTGAATCCAAAATATAACTCTCGTGCTGTAAATTCTTGTGAGGACGAAAACCATAATCCAGTCAACGCTATTACAACCCTTCGATCTGGAAAGAGGATTGATAATAACGTGGGAGATCCTGGCGAACCTTCTAACTCGCCCTCAATGCCAAATCTTGATTATCACCCATTGGCTTCGAAAGCCAATTCCTCTCAACCTCCATTTTCCTCAAATGTTGGCAATCCCAACAGTTCCTCTCCTAGTGTCGGCAAACCCGACCCACCTTCGAAAATTAATGTTGGCAATACCTACATTCCATCTTCTACGACCTTACCACCTTCTTTTTTTGATAAACCTTCTTCTTCGAATGATGAAACTGATCATAGAGTCGAAAAACCAATAGCTCCATTTCCCCATAGACTCAATAATAAGAAGAAAGCGGCAAATTTCGATAAAATTTTGGAAATTTTCAAACAAGTCCATGTGAACATTCCTCTTTTAGACACAATTGAACAAATTCCTCAATATGCCCAATGTCTTAAGGAATTGTGCACACAAAAACGTGCAACTAATGTCCCAAAAACCGCCTTTCTAACTGCGACTACAAGCT
Organism: Allium sativum; assembly: GCA_030737875.1. Taxonomy (NCBI): domain Eukaryota; kingdom Viridiplantae; phylum Streptophyta; class Magnoliopsida; order Asparagales; family Amaryllidaceae; genus Allium; species Allium sativum. Next base: position 212,918,194 of record CM060915.1, on the reverse strand, counting down.
CTGTTCTTTCAAATCTTACCCTAGTCAAGTACAAAGACCCTGGCTGCCCTACGATTGATTGCAAAATAGGAAACACCCATATCTCTCGTGCCCTACTCGACCTTGGTGCCAGTGTCAATCTTCTTCCTTATACTGTTTATTGTCAACTTGGGTTAGGGGAAATTAAACCAACAAACATCACTCTTCAGTTAGCCGATCGATCTGTCAAAAAGCCATTGGGAATTATCGAAGACGTCTTGATACAGATCGAACAGTTTTACTTCCCTGTCGATTTCATAGTTTTAGAAACAGATCCTATCTCAAATCCCAAAGTTCAAATACCGTTGATTTTAGGACGACCCTTCTTAGCAACCTCAAATGCTGTCATTAATTGTAGGAACGGTCAACTTCGACTTTCCTTCGGGCACCTAACCATTGAGCTAAACATCTTTAATCTCAACAAACAACCTAGGTATTTTGAGACCGATGAAATCGACATGATTCAAACCATAGTTGACGAAACCTCTAATATTACACTTCTGAAGCCTTGAAAATGTGTCTGGAACATTTTGACTCCGATTTCGACGAACTCGAATACATTTCTGAACTGAATGAATTTCTTGACTTAAATCCTTCGTCTTCTAAATCTAACCAAGGAATGTTAACCAATGTTAACACTCAAGAACATCCTAAGTTAGATCTCAAACCCTTGCCACAAGACCTTAAGTACGCATACTTAGACTCCTCAGAAACTCTTCCCGTAATCTTGGCCTCTGATCTTACCGAGGACCAAGAAGAAAAACTTTTAGAAATTTTGCCGGAAAAGAAAGACGCCTTGGGGTGGGAACTGAGCGATATAAAAGGAATTAGCCCGTCAATTGTGGAACATCGCATACACTTAGTTGATGAGGCTAAACCCACCCGTGAGGCTCAAAGGCGATTAAACCCAAACATGAGAGAAGTGGTCAAGGAGGAGATAATCAAATGTCTAGACAATAACATCATCTATCCCATCTCTGATAGTACCTGGGTGAGTGCGGTACAAGTCATACCAAAGAAATTGGGAGTCACAGTGATCAAAAATGAAAATAATGAGCTCGTCCCAACAAAAATCAAAACAAAATGGCGTGTGTGTATCGACTATCGAAAGCTCAACCCAGCCACACGAAAAGACCATTTTCCCTTACCATTTATTGACCAAATGCTCGAACACTTAGCGGGTCATGAGTACTATTGTTTTCTCGATGGATACTCTGGCTATAACCAAATCCCTGTTGCTTTAGAGGATCAACATAAGACCACCTTTACTTGTCCCTTTGGAACCTTTGCTTATCGTCGCATTCCTTTTGGTCTTTGTAATGCCCCCGCGACTTTCCAAAGGTGTATGATGAGTATTTTCTCTGATATGGTGGAAGAATTCTTGGAAATATTCATGGATGATTTTTCAATCTATGGATCATCTTTTTCCCAATGCCTCACTCATTTAGAACTCGTCCTAAAAAGTTGTAAGGAAAAATCACTCGTGCTTAATTGGGAAAAATGTCACTTCATGGTAAAAAGGGGGATAGTTCTAGGTTATGTCGTCTCCAAAGATGGCCTTGAAGTCGATAAATCTAAAATCGATTTGATTGCTAATCTGCCTCCTCCTATGTCTATTAAAGATGTTCGTTCATTTCTTGGCCACGTAGGATTCTATAGAAGATTCATTAAGGACTTCTCGAAAATTTCAAAACCTCTCTCAAATTTACTTGCCAAAGACGCTAAGTTCGAATTCTCCAATGACTGCAAAACATCTTTTGAAACTCTTTAGTCAATCTTGACCACAGCTCCCATCATTCAACCTCCTGATTGGACTCTGCCCTTCGAACTTATGTGCGACGCTTCTGACTTTGCAATTGGAGCCATCTTAGGTCAGCGTATCGATAAACTCCCTCGAGTCATTTATTACGCTAGCAAAACCTTAAACGAGGCCCAATTGAATTACTCAACTACTGAAAAGGAATTTTTGGCAGTTGTCTTCGCTCTTGAGAAATTCAGACCATATCTCATAGGATCCAAAGTCATAGTTTACACTGATCATGCTGCCCTACAATATTTGATTTCTAAGAAGTATGCTAAGGCCCGCTTGATTCGTTGGATCCTTCTTCTTCTTCAAGAATTCGATATAGAAATACGAGATAAAAAGGGTTCTGAAAATGTTGTAGTTGACCATCTCTCTCGAATTGTGCACGAAAATGTTGAAGACACCCAAATCGATGACTATTTTCCTGACGAACAACTCCTTTCAATCTCTAACACCCCTTGGTACGCTGACATTGTGAATTATCTTGTCACACAACCAACACCCGCTGAATGGTCGAAACAAGATAAACAAAAATTTCTCTCGAAAGTTCGAAACTTCTATTGGGACGACCCATATCTTTTCAAATACTGTCCAGACCAAATCATTCGAAGGTGTGTGCCCGATCATGAACACCAAAGTATTATCTCTTTCACACATGACCATGCTTGTGGCGGTCATTTTGGAGCAAGAAAAACTACTGCAAAAGTTTTGCAAAGCGGTTTCTATTGGCCCGCACTCTTCCGTAACGCTTTCGAATTTTGCTCTAAATGCGATCGATGTCAAAGAACAGGTCGAATTACTAAGCGAAACATGATGCCTCTCAACCCCATTTTAGTGATTGAGTTATTCGATGTTTGGGGCATCGATTTCATGGGACCATTCCCTAATTCATTTGGGAATCTTTACATCTTGCTTGCGGTAGATTATGTCTCAAAATGGGTTGAAGCCATTCCGACCAAAACCAACGACAACAAGGTTCTTGTCAAATTCCTCAAAGAAAACATCTTTTTGCGCTTTGGCACACCTCGAGCTATCATTAGCGATAATGGCACTCACTTCTGTAATCGTGCTTTTGAGTCCTTGCTCAAGAAATACTCAATCACACACAAGCTGTCGACCCCTTACCATCCACAAACTAGTGGGCAAGTAGAAGTTTCCAATAGACAAATCAAACAAATTCTTGAGAAAACCGTGAATTCCAATAGAAAAGATTGGTCCTTAAAACTGATTGATGCACTTTGGGCTTTTCGCACTGCTTATAAAACCAATCTAGGGATGTCACCATATCGATTAGTCTTTGGAAAGGCCTGTCACTTACCTCTTGAATTAGAGCATCATGCTCTTTGGGCCATAAAATTTTTGAATTTTGACTTAGAGAAAGCCGGCTCACAAAGGAAGTTACAAATTTCTGAATTAGAGGAATTAAGAAATGAGGCATATGAAAATGCGAAAATCTACAAAGAAAGAACCAAAGCCCAACACGACAAAAACATACTTCGTAAGGAATTCAACGTAGGTCAAAAAGTTCTTTTATACGACTCTAGACTTCACTTGTTTCCAGGAAAACTTAGATCTCGATGGATTGGACCTTATGTTGTGAAAACAACATATCCTCATGGAGCAGTTGAAATTGAAAATCCTAGGGATGGAAAAGTCTTCAAAGTAAACGGTCAACGACTGAAACAATTTTTAGAATTCGAGCAATATGACGAAGATGACCTTATCGATCTTCATGAGCCTGATCATCCACCATGAAATCAGGTGGTACATGTTCTTTTTCTTTTTCATTTTTTTTTATTTTTTCTGCCATTTTGGTCTGTGTAACAACCCGAATTTTAAAAACGTGTTAAGACAAGAATCGAGGTAGAATTAAATTTTAAAATAAGAATCAAGAGAAACGGGTTGCGCCTTTGCGTTCGTCTCGGAATTCTGATTGGAAACGAGTCCTAAATTTCGTAAATCGGAGTCCGTATGACCGAGATATGGCCTCTAGAAATTTCACGAAAAATCAGAAAACGAAAACAGATTTTCAAATTTCGAATTCAGCCTCAAACAGACTGGGCGGAAAAATTTCCCGCCCAGCCCCAGGTCGACTGGGGAGTTGGCCCCCCAGGGACCAGGTCGACTGGGCAGTCGACCTGGGTGTCGACCTGGGGGTCGACCTCCCTGGTCAAGCCAGGTTGGCCTGGTGCACCTGCTTGCTCCTTTGGGTCTGTTCTGTTGGCCTGTGACAAGATTGGATGGTTCAGATCTAAACTAGGGTTAATCTAAGGGCCTAAACTAGTCCTAACTTCTATAAAAACACCCTAAGACCTAGCCTAATTCACTACAAACCATCCTAACAACAATGTGCTGCCCAAATGTCTCTTGATCATGGCCTCCATCTTCAACCTCAAAGGCCTAAGCATGCAAACTAGATTCAAGTCAAAGGAGCAAACTTTCTACATTAAATCAAGGAAGTAGAGCATCATCTCAACACCGTTCTACTACAAATGCTTGCTCATAAATCTCTAGCCACACTTGGTAAGTTCTAGCTACTTTTAGATCTAAATGGTAGTTCTAATGTTGACATGAAATAAAATGAGATGAAACCTAAGTATGTTAGTCTATGTGAATCTAGTCTTGCCCCTCTCTTGAACCTATGACTTTGGGCTATTTCTTAGTGATTAAATCATGCCACTCATGTTGTATTTGTCCTAGTTTATCATGTAAGATTGAATCTTGACTTGTGGAATGTTGGCATGAACCCTTAGAACAATTTGACTTGTGGAACATTCATATGAACTTGACTTGGGGCTTATGCATGTAAAAGAACCTAAACCCTCATGACCATTTACCTGCCTATGATGATGAACCTAGTGTTATGCTATCATACATGTTTGAGGCCAATGCCTTTATGCTATCATACATGTTTAAGGCCAATCCCTTATGCTATCATACATGTTTGAGGCCAATATGTTGTCATATTATTCCTACTATGTTGACTCGCTTTCACTTGCGTTGGGAATACGCCTTGGGTAGTTTAGGCAAACTTGAGATGGGCTATGAAACCTAACATGAATTAAGTAATGGGATAATGGGCATAAGTGGAAAACGTGGACTTTGTTGTAGCCTAAATTTGACATGAACATGACAAGTAGAAAAACATGAAAGTGGCCAACTCGAGGTTGGGTTGAGTTTGTAGCATAAATCTGCCCGGAACCGCCCGACAAATCCAGTAGGTACAGACAATAAGACCCAATGTGAGTAGTTGGTCATATCGCGCTCAAAACCCGAGGTTAGACTAGGTTGTGGTGTAAAGCTGCCCGGACCCGCCCGGCGTAACCAGTAACCACAACAAAGTCTAATGTGAGAGGTTGGGGTGCATTAATTTACTTAATGCCACATGATAAGGTTGAGTTAGTTTGACTAATGACACTTAACCGATAGGACATGAATGGGTAGGTTAAGTAAGAATGGACTTGATTACTTAAAGACACTTAACCATATAACACGATTAGCGGATGGGTTAGTTTAACCTAAATGGGTTGATAACACCAGACTGGGATAACGCGATGCGTGGTAGGGTTAAGTAAACCCACAAGAATGATACTTAACCGTTATAAATACGACTAGTGGATGGGGTTAAGTTAACCTACACTTAACCAATCCGACTCAGTAATTTGATGAGGTTAAGTTAACTTACACTTAACCAATCTGACTTGATGATTTGATAGGGTTAAGTCACGAACCTCTTAAATATGCTTAACCAATCCGACTCGATAATTTAATGGGGTTAAGTTAACCTATACTTAACCAATCCGACTCGATAATTTAATGGGGTCAAGTTAACCTATACTTAACCAATCCGACTCGATAATTTAATGGGGTTAAGTTAACCTGCACTTAACCAATTTTACTCGATGATTTGATGAGGTTAAGACAACCTATACTTAACCAATCTGACGCAGTAGCTTGATGAGGTTAAGATAACCTATACTTAACCAATCTAACACGATAATTTGATAGGGTTAAGTTAACCTATACTTAACCAATCTGACACGATAATCTAGGATTAAGTCATGAACTTCTTGATATACTTAATCAACTTGATACATGGTTTGTAGGGCTAAGTCTTGAACTTGAATACTTAGCCAATTTTGACATGATTCGTAGGCGGGGTAAGTCATGAACTCGAATGACAACACTTAACCCATTAGACAAAACCCTAGTTCAGGGGACTAAGTGGAAAAATCGTAGTTAATAGGGATAACGGGAAGGGAAACTAAGTGATAAACCTTAGTTAAGGATAACTAAGTAATAATTCTTAGTCAAGAGAATTGGACCAGTTCACAAATAGATGAGTAACCTGATACGGTACGTCGTCGTTTAAACAAACACGAGGAGGAGCGGATGTTTATCTGACTTAGATAAAGGCTCCAGCGAACTGGGTGACGAAGCGGTAGCTTCGGGGGACGTGAGGGTACTCTTGGTATCCCTCTGTGAGGTTGTAGATGATCCGCCTGGGCTCACAGAGGTTAAGGTCTGCGGTAGAAGAACCAAGGGTATGCCTTGGTTGCTGTGCGAGCAACCTAAAGACTGGGGTGGATTAGCGTGGAGTCGACGATACTTAGTTTAGCCCTATGATAGCACGTCGTCGACTACCTACCATCTTTAGTCAATCGTGTACGTATGCGGAAAAGCAGAGAACTCCCAACAGACCATATACTTGCTATCTAGTTATGGGTGAGGTTGGCCAATAGGAAAGTGGGGGCATGGATGGCCGAAGTATAGTTCTCGTGCATGATTTTCTTGGATTGCCTTTTAGTAGTTGAGGGATGGGTCACGTGGGACCATAACCACCGGTAGAAAAACAGACCTTGATATCTGCATCTGCAGATAACCTAAAGCTCCCGACCGAGTCCTGTATTTCTTGATTAGCCCTATCATGGGACTCGGATGGCACATTGAGATACATGTGCATCTAGACATGGAAAATGATTCACGATACATACATGGGAAAATGGCGTGGTGGACGGGTAGCGTAATCCCTAGCGGTCCTAGGTGGCTTAAACCCAATCCGAGTTACGAAAACGTTTAGTATGTAGCGTAATCCCTAGTGGTCCTAGGTGGCATAAATCCTAGCCGAACATTCGAGAATTCATGATAAGAAAATACAGCTAGATCAAGGGTGATAATCCAAACGATTTCAAGGATAATGGAACTACGTTGAAGTAGTGTAGAACTACGTGAGGAAGCCCGTAGGATTTACGGCAAAGGACTAAACATATACATGGAAAGAAACATACGAGTTGTGAAAACCTACATTAGGTTGACATGGACCATTTCATTGGGCAAGGGACATTTTGTAGCTAACACATGACACAGGTTGGGATACTAGTACGGAAGGTGCAGGGCAAATATACTTGATAGAACCTTGGGATGTTATACTCGATAGAACCTTGGGATGTTGTACTTGATTCATAGTGACCGTAGTTTATCTTGATACAGTAGTTCATCATGTTACCTTGGTTTAGCTTGTCTATCTTGTCATCATCCTTATGTTTACTTTCAGTTTATGCATGTCATGTTACCTTTACCTGTTTTTATGCTGAAAGTAGATAGGACTTACCAGTCTTTATGACTGACCCCGTTTTCTTTTGCCTCTTTGTCTTCCGTTTCCCCCCAGGTTTTCAGGGAGGAAATACTGTTATTTAGCTCGGACTTCTTCTGCTTCAAGGTCATCATGTATGGCTTGGATTTTTCTTGGCTATGGCTGCTTTACCGTTTTACTTGGGGAATATTTTATGACTGTGGTTTTATGCTTCTTTAACTATTGCAAGACAGGTTTCCAATGTAATGGCTTTTAAAGGCATTTTGATGTTAAAGGCTTTAGACCTTATAATTTTATGAGGTAATAAAATTTGGTTTTTCTTCCGCTGTTTTATATGTTCTATCTTGTAATATTTTTGTGCATGTTTACCTAGACAACGCCCCTCCAAAGCTAGTGCATTCTCTTGTGAGTGACCCTGGCGGATGTGGGGTATTACATTTGGTATCAGAGCAGAAGGTTACTAGACTGGGCAAAAGTTTTTAAAACCTTCTGAAAACTATTTGAAAACCGTTTACAAAGAAGCATTTTTCGAGGAAAGTTTTATTTTTAAAGGCTATTCCCCAAAGGCCATTAGCATTATACTTTGTTTCCTTGATTGAATCTCTTTTCCTTTCTTTCCTCCACCTGTAAGTGGTTTGAACTGCGACTAATCCTTTTCTAACTACGTCAGTGTTTTCGGTACGATGGAGGCAGTTCTCGAGAGACCTGTTACCGCGTTATAAGAAAGGATAGTAAGAACAAGGATAAAGGATACAAGCTTAAGGACAAGCAACTTGTTGGTATGACTTAATCCACAAAGGTGGAAAAGGGTGAATGATAAAACCCATGACAAGAGAGAGTATCTCTAGTAGGGTAAAAAGGGAAAGATAGTCAAGTATTATGAGACGAGGACAAGATCATCGAGAGGGCAATTGTATGCTCTCACTGTTAGCGTACCTAAGAAGGATGGTAACGTTTCTGTGAAAGGTTTAGCTTTTCTTCTCTATCATCCCGTCAGGACTGTGCTTTGATCACCGCATCATTTAAGTCTGCTTCGATAGTTGAGTCTCTGCACCTTCATACTAGCATAGTAGAGGATCCCATTTTTGTCTCAAATCTTGTTGAGGAATCGGTCCATTTATTCATGACTTGTTTGGATTTGAGGACGCCTATGACTTTTGGGAATAATGCTTATGCTTTTAAGCTATGGGTTGAATTCTAGGAATGGAGTGGTTATCCAGTAAGGGTGCCATTCTCGGTTCTAAAAGGAGGGTAGTTAGGCTCTTGACTTGCCTCGGTAATACCCTCGAAGTCTCGTGTAACCTTTAGGGTTCTATCATGATTGGTTACCTAGAAGCTCTTGATGCATTTGTTGGTAATACGTTCGAGTAGAGTTAGCCACTAAGGCGGATGGTTCATTTCGCTTGTGCATGAGTTATGGAAATCACTCTAGTAAGTACACTTGGTAACATGGTTGGCATCTGTTTGTTTTCAAGAGATAAGTTCTTCTGCGTGGAATGCCGTAGAGCAAGTAAACGAGATCCATGATTCACTAGTGAATTTTGGAGAGCTTACATGAAACCATGAGTGCACGGATATGGTTGAGCCAAGTATACTAGAGGGAGAATAAGTAAAAGTGGAACGAGAGGCGACAATGAAGTGAGTTCCAGCTCATAGTTGGAAATAGGAGTTAAGAGGCCACGAAATCATGAAGTTAATGATGGTCAAAGCACAATGGAATTAAGCTCAAGGAAATGCGACTTAGAAGATTGAAGATACGATACGCGCATCATATCTCTTTTTAAGAGTATATTCTTGATCCCTGTTTTCCTGTAGAGCTTACCCGCATGCTATCTTTTATGCATATCCTCTCGGTCCTATTCTCGATCTTATTTCTGTTGCAAACTCCATAGGGGGTATGACTCATCGGTTAATAATACATGTCAGGGTTTGAAGATGTCCGTTAGGTTGACTAAACCTTTTGGGCTTTATAGGATATGGGTTGGGTTTAGAAAGAGATTTCTTGTAATCCAAAAGGAGTTTATCTTGCTTATCTTCTCGGTCCTATCATGAGGACCTTAGGTAGAACCCTGTGAATGTAAACATGTATTTGAAAACATGTTATGATTGATATGGTTGCAAGTGGTTGCTCGTGGATGCGCGAATACACACTAGGCACTAGATCGGCTCAGTCACATTTCATATTTCATATGTATACGTGTTTATACTTGTTTATGGATGAATTTGAATGTGTTATCATGTGAATATTGCATATGGATGAATGGTTGTGCTCACATATAGGGTTTATGTGACTAGGACTATTTGCATACATGTGGATTAATGGCACTAAACATATTTTGCATTTAGAAGATCAATCAAGCCTGATCATTTGCATTAGATAAGGAACATATACACACACTTTCTGCATATGTTCATACAGCATTAGAAATCTCTTAAGGACAATGTTTGCTTGTGGATGATGTTTTGAGTAGATGGATGATGGATGGTAGGATACGTTCTTCCTAACTTAGAGATTTCGGGGACGAAATCCTTAAAGGAGGGGAGAATGTAACGACCCGAATTTTAATAACGTGTTAAGACAAGAATCGAGGCAGAATTAAATTTGAAAATAAGAATCAAGAGAAACGGGTTGCTCCATTGCGTTCGTCTCGAAATTCTGGTTGGAAATGAGTCCGAAATTTCGTAAATCGGAGTCCGTATGACCGAGATATGGCCTCTAGAAGTTTCACGAAAAATCAGAAAACGAAAACAGATTTTCAAATTTCGAATTTAACCTTAAATAGACTGGGCGGGAAAATTTCCCGCCCAGCCCCAGGTCAACTGGGGAGTCGACCCCCCAGGGACCAGGTCGACTGGGCAGTCGACCTGGGTGTCGACCTCCCTGGTCGAGCCAGGTTGGCCTGGTGCACCTGCTTGCTCCTTTGGGTCTGTTCTGTTGTCCTATAACGAGATTGGATGGTTCAGATCTAAACTAGGGTTAATCTAAGGGCCTAAACTAGTCCTAACTTCTATAAAAACACCCTAAGACCTAGCCTAATTCACTACAAACCATCCTAACAACAAAGTGCTGCCCAAATGTCTCTTGATCATGGCCTCCATCTTCAACCTCAAAGGCCTAAGCATGCAAACTAGATTCAAGTCAAAGGAGCAAGCTTTCTACATCAAATCAAGGAAGTAGAGCATCATCTCAACACCGTTCTACGAAAAATGCTTGCTCATAAATCTCTAGCCACGCTTGGTAAGTTCTAGCTACTTTTAGATCTAAACGGTTGTTCTAATGTTGACATGAAATAAAATAAGATGAAACCTAAGTATGTTAGTCTATGTGAATCTAGTCTTGCCCCTCTCTTGAACCTATGACTTTGGGCTATTTCTTAGTGATTAAATCATGCCACTCATGTTGTGTTTGACCTAGTTTATCATGTAAGATTGAATCTTGACTTGTGGAATGTTGGCATGAACCCTTAGAACAATTTGACTTGTGGAACATTCATATGAACTTGACTTGGGGCTTATGCATGTAAAAGAACCTAAACCCCTCATAACCATTTACATGCCTATGATGATGAACCTAGTGTTATGTTATCATACATGTTTGAGGCCAATATGTTGTCATATTATTCCTACTATGTTTACTCGCTTTCACTTGCGTTGGGAATACGCCTTGGGTAGTTTAGGCAAACTTGAGATGGGCTATGAAACCTAACATGAATTAAGTAATGGGACAATGGGCATAAGTGGAAAACGTGGACTTTGTCGTAGCCTAAATTTGACATGAACATGACAAGTAGAAAAACATGAAAGTGACCAACTCGAGGTTGGGTTGAGTTTGTAGCATAAATCTGCCCGGAACCGCCCGGCAAATCCAGTAGCTACAGACAATAAGACCCAATGTGAGTAGTTGGTCATATCGCGCTCACAACCCGAGGTTAGACTAGGTTGTGGTGTAAAGCTGTCCGGACCCGCCCGGCGTAACCAGTAACCACAACAAAGTCTAATGTGAGAGGTTGGGGTGCATTAATTTACTTAATGCCACATGATAAGGTTGAGTTAGTTTGACTAATGGCACTTAACCGATAGGACATGAATGGGTAGGTTAAGTAAGACCGGACTTGATTACTTAAAGACACTTAACCATATAACACGATTAGCGGATGGTTAGTTTAACCTAAATGGGTTGATAACACCCGACTGGGATAACGCGATGCGTGGTAGGGTTAAGTAAACCCACAAGAATGATACTTAACCATTATAAATACGACTAGTGGATGGGGTTAAGTTAACCTACACTTAACCAATCCGACTCGGTAATTTGATGAGGTTAAGTTAACTTACACTTAACCAATCTGACTTGATGATTTGATAGGGTTAAGTCACGAACCTCTTAAATATGCTTAACCAACCCGACTCGATAATTTAATGGGGTTAAGTTAACCTATACTTAACCGATCCGACTCGATAATTTAATGGGGTCAAGTTAACCTATACTTAACCAATCCGACTCGATAATCTAATGGGGTTAATTTAACCTGCACTTAACCAATTTGACTCGATGATTTGATGAGGTTAAGACAACCTATACTTAACCAATCTGACGCAGTAGCTTGATGAGGTTAAGATAACCTATACTTAACCAATCTGACACGGTAATTTGATAGGGTTAAGTTAACCTATACTTAACCAATCTGACACGATAATCTAGGGTTAAGTCATGAACTTCTTGATATACTTAACCAACTTGATACATAGTTTGTAGGGCTAAGTCTTGAACTTGAATACTTAGCTAATTTTGACATGATTCATAGGCGGGGTAAGTCATGAACTCGAATGACAACACTTAACCCATTAGACAAAACCCTAGTTCAGGGGACTAAGTGGAAAAATCGTAGTTAATAATGATAACGGGAAGGGAAACTAAGTGATAAACCTTAGTTAAGGATAACTAAGTAATAATTCTTAGTCAAGAGAATTGGACCAGTTCACAAATAGATGAGTAACCTGATACGGTAGGTCGTCGTTTAAACAAACACGAGGAGGAGCGGATGTTTATCTGACTTAGATAAAGGCTCCAGCGAACTGGGTGACGAAGTGGTAGCTTCGGGGGACGTGAGGGTACTCTTGGTATCCCTCTGTGAGGTTGCAGATGATCCGCCTGGGCTCACAGAGGTTAAGGTCTGCGGTAGAAGAACCAAGGGTATGCCTTGGTTGCTGTGCGAGCAACCTAAAGACTGGGGTGGATTAGCGTGGAGTCGGCGATACTTAGTTTAGCCCTGTGATAGCACGTCGTCGACTACCTACCATCTTTAGTCAATCGTGTACGTATGAGGAAAGGCAGAGAACTCCCAACAGACCATATACTTGCTATCTAGTTATGGGTGAGGTTGGGCAATAGGAAAGTGGGGCATGGATGGCCGGAGTATAGTTCTCGTGCATGATTTTCTTGGATTGACTTTCAGTAGTTGAGGGAGGGGTCACGTGGGACCATAACCACCGGTAGAAAAACATACCTTGATATCTACATCGGCAGATAACCTAAAGCTCCCGGCCGAGTCCTGTATTTCTTGATTTGCCCTGTCATGGTACTCGGATGTCACATTGAGATACATGTGCTTCTAGACATGGAAAACGATTCACGATACATACGTGGGAAAAAGGGCGTGGTGGACGGGTAGCGTAATCCCTAGTAGTCCTAGGTGGCTTAAACCCAAACCGAGTTACGAAAATGTTTAGTAGGTAGCGTAATCCCTAGTGTTCCTAGGTGGCATAAATCCTAGCCGAAAATTCGAGAATTCATGATAAGAAAATACAGCTAGATCAAGGGTGACAGTCCATACGATTTCAAGGATAATGGAACTACGTTGAAGTAGTGTAGAACTACGTGAGGAAGCCCGTAGGATTTATGGCAAAGGACTAAACATATACATAGAAAGAAACATTCGAGTTGGGAAAACCTACATTAGGTTGACATGGACCATTTCATTGGGCAAGGGACATTTTGTAGCTAACACATGACACGGGTCGGGATACTAGTACGGAAGGTGCAGGGCAAATATACTTGATAGAACCTTGGGGTGTTATACTCGATAGAACCTTGGGATGTTATACTCGATAGAACCTTGGGATGTTATACTTGATTCATAGTGACCGTAGTTTATCTTGATACAGTAGTTCATCCTGTTACCTTGGTTTAGCTTGTCTATCTTGTCATCATCCTTATGTTTACTTTCAGTTTATGCATGTCATGTTACCTTTACCTGTTTTTATGCTGGAAGTAGATAGGACTTACCAGTCTTTATGACTGACCCCGTTTTCTTTCGCCTCTTTGTCTTCCGTTCCCCCCCAGGGTTTCAGGGAGGAAATACTGTTATTTAGCTCGGACTTCTTCTGCTTCAAGGTCATCATGTATGGCTTGGATTTTTCTTTGCTATGGCTGCTTTACCGTTTTACTTGGGGAATATTTTATGACTGTGGTTTTATGCTTCTTTAACTATTGCAAGACATGTTTCCAATGTAATGGCTTTTAAAGGCATTTTGATGTTAAAGGCTAGACCTTATAATTTTATGAGGTAATAAAATTTGTTTTTTCTTCCGCTGTTTTGTATGTTCTGTCTTGTAATATTCCTGTGCATGTTTACCTAGACAACGCCCCTCCAAAGCTAGTGCATTCTCTTGTGAGTGACCTTGGCGGAGGTGGGGTGTTACAGTCTGCATACCTTAGACAGTTGGGACACTGTCTCATTCTAGTGTGGGGGAGTCAAGTCTGCATCACATCTCCTCCATCTTCATTTTTTTTTTAAAAACACACACACACACACAATCACACCGACACGACTCATTTTAGAGTGATACCACGAAATAAGTTTACAACTTTTAGTCAGTTGATAGTATTTTTTTCTATCAACTTAGATCGAATAAGAAATATAATGAAAAGTTTAATTTTGAGGGATAATAGTGTAACCGGTACATAGGGAGATTCTTAGGTGATAGCCATGAAATCTATTCTATATTGTAGACTTTGTTTAAATAAGTGGAGGACTTAAAATACTTATATTGGCTCTTCAAATCTTTAAAACTAAGTTGTGTTAAGTTGAATTCGCGTAACTCTCTTTTGTGCTTATATCTTCAATAATAATAATAATAATAATAATCCAAGGGTATCCAACATTGCTTGTATATCAAGCGTTGGTGTGCAAACCCGCCAAGCTCTATCCGACATGTTGTTGACAAAGTCAGAGTTGGAATATCTTGGTCTCATTTTATGAGACTGGACACCTAAGGATTACCGACACGTTGTTGACAAAGTCAAAGTCGGCCTGCACAATCCGCCAAGCTCTTTATCCACTCTCCGTTAGTCCGCGAGGCAGTGCATGGGTGGTAAACCTTGGTCTTCTAAGTTAGGTGTATGTACTTAATCATAAATTTTAAAAATTTTATAGAATTAAGAATAAGCGATGATGCCTAAACACTGCTTGACCTTATTGATTTGTCTAGCCATACATGAGAAAATTAGAATACCACTTTACAAACTGTGCCAAGCAAACTAAGAATTTATTTCATGGCTGCACTATGTTATCGACCGAACTAACTGGCCAAACTGGAATTTAACATTTGAAAACTTAATTTATATTGAAAATTTGTGACAAGTTAAGATATCTAAAATAAAATCAGCTGACTAGAAATTGTAAACTTAATTTGTTGTACCACTTTCCTGAAACAAGCCGTGTTGTCATTCTTGTTTTCTTTGTTTTTTGTATATAACCATTGCATTCATATAGTTACATTAGATCCACACATACTGCATGTGGATTTTGTGGGTAGTATCCGTTGAAAACCCTCACGAGACACCACTCGTCCTACTAGGGACACCTAGAGGTTTAACGGCTTGTTGCATACGCTCAATGCAATCGTGTTTCCTACGAAAGTGTGACCTATATAGTTAGTTTTTCATTTTCTTTTTACTCGAGGACAAGTAAAAGATAAGTGTGGGGGTATGTTTTCTAAGTGTCACTTCTGGAGAAGGGAAGCGAGACTCTTGGGCCATGTCGTTTCAGAGAATGGTATTGCCATGGATCCTGCGAAGGTGGCTACGGTACAAGATTGGTCTACGCCCAAGAATGCAACGGACATAAGAAGTTTCTTGGGATTAGCCGGATATTATCGTAAGTTTATCCAAGACTTTTCCAAGATAGCAGCACCGTTGACTCAATTGACCAAGAAGAATCAAGCTTTCGTCTGGGACGAAAAGTGCGAGAATGCATTCAAGAGCCTAAAGGAAAAGTTGACATGTGCACCAGTGTTAGTCATTCCTAAGGGGAATGAAGAGATGACAGTATATACGGATGCATGTGGCACAGGGCTAGGTGCTGTATTGATGCAAGGAGGTAGGGCTGTAGCTTATGCAAGTCGGAAACTGAAACGGCACGAGAAAAGATACCCTGCCCATGACTTGGAATTAGCAGCGATCGTATTCGCATTGAAGATTTGGAGACATTATCTCTTGGGAGAAAGATTTGAGTTGTTTACCGATCATAAATCATTAAAGTATCTTTTCTCTCAAAAGGATCTAAATCTCAGACAGCAAAGATGGTTGGAATTCTTAGCTTCCTATGATTTCAATATCGCATACACACCAGGAAAGGGCAATGCGGTAGCTGATGCATTGAGTAGAAGACATGCCAGTTTAGGGGCTATGTTTCTAGAATGGAAGCAACTGGAGTACATCACTGGGTATGATTTCAGACCAAAGTGCGAATTGGATCCAAAAATGTTAGCAAATTTGACGATCAAACCCACTTTGATTGAGCGGATTGGTTCCAGCCAGAGGAATGATCCTAACCTATTGGAAATCATCTCAAAGTTAAAGATGGGAATCGACGGAGAGATGAACAAGTATGGGCTTGATCGAGATGGATGACTTAGAAAGAATGGAAGACTAGTTGTACCCAATGTCAATGGATTGAGAGATGAAGTTCTTAGAGAATGTCATCACTCAAATCTGACTATACACCCCGGTGGTAACAAGATGTACCGAGACATGAACAGACCTACTACTGGGAAGGGATGAAAAGAGACGTTGGGAAATTTATATCCAAATGCATGAATTGCCAGCTAGTTAAAGCTGAGCAAAAGAAGCCTAGTGGTTTGCTACAACCATTAGAAATTCCAGAATGGAAATGGGAACAAGTGTTAATGGATTTCATTGATGGGTTACCAAGGACTAGATCGGGCCACGATAGCATTTGGGTGATTATGGATCGATTGACTAAGAGTGCAAGGTTTATACCTGTCAAGTCAAACAGGACGGCAGCTAAATTAGCGGAACTGTATATAAAGTGGGTAGTGAGGTTTCATGGAATACCCAAAGGCATTGTGAGTGACCGAGATCCGTTGTTCACTAGTGTATTTTGGAAGAGCTTACAAGAGGCGTTAGGATCAGAACTACATCTCAGTACCGCGTATCATCCTCAAACCGATGTTCAAACAGAGAGGGTGAATCGTATATTAGAAGACCTCTTGAGAGCCTATGTATTGGATTTTGGTGGATCATAGGATGACCATTTGCATCTAGTAGAGTTTGCATATAATAATAGTTATCAATCCAGTATCGGTATAACTCCGTTTGAAGCTTTGTATGGAAGACCATGCAACTCACCGTCATGTTGGGTAGAAACTGGTGAGAAGTTTGTACTTGGACCCGATGTGATAAGAGAAACTTCAGCTAAGATTAAGATTATCCAACAACGAATGAAGGCTGCCTAAGATAGGAAGAAGAGTTATGCTGATAGGAGGAGAAGATAATTAAAGTTCTCCATTGGCGACTTGGTGTTTGTCAAGATTTCTCCGTTGAAGAGCGTAATACGATTTGGCAGGAGAGGCAAGTTAGCACCAAGATTTGTTGGTGCATTCCCAGTTCTTGAGCAAATTGGGAATTTGGCATACAAAGTTGAATTACCAAAGAAGATGGCAGGAGTTCACAGTGTATTTCATGTTTCCCAGTTAAGGAAGTTCATGCACGACCCAGATGTGACTATTTCACCTGATCAGTTGGATGATATCGAAGTTGAACCCGAGGCGGTTGGGAACCGCAAGCCTATGCGTATTGTTGGGAACGATATGAAGCAACTTCGAAGGAAAGCGGTGAAGTTAGTCAAAGTTCAGTGGGGCGAGAATGAGAATGACTGTACTTGGGAGACAGAGGAGAGCATTAGGGAGACGTATCCAGAACTCTTCACCTGGTAAGATTTTAACTTCGATTTAGTCTTTCCGCATGCTAGGATATGTTTGTTTTGTTTGTTTTGCATGATTGATTGTTGTATACGGTTGGTAGGCATACGAGATCCTTTGTATGTTTTGGGTTAAGGAATTTCGGGGACGAAATTTCTTAAAGGGGGGAGAGTGTAACGACCCGCATCCTACGCATCGCAGGATCGTAGAATATTTATTTCTTTCACATACGAAGTCGTATGGTCATGTAACTTTAGGAGATGACTATTGGGGTCATTTCCCATGTTCATGATTTTTACCGATTTTTAAATGACAGTTTTGCCCCTAGCCGATACTGTTTTGGCCATAACTTTTGATTGGAAAGGAGTTTTGACCTGAAATCACTTCCATTTGCTCCGGATGATGGTTTACAATTCCGTAGAGTGGTCACATTAGCCAAACGGACTTACCGTTTGGGAGATATGACTAAAAACAGTTTCAAATAGTGAAAAACAACTTAATTGGGCTTAACCAGGTGATTAACAGCTAGGCCCAATAGGGGATTTCGGGATTAGAGGTATTTAAGGGCTGCTAGGGTTAGGATTTTGGTTTTTTCACTCATTTTCCTGCCGCCACAAACCCTCACTTCAACCTAACAATGGCCTCCAACCTCTAAAACACCTCTAATCACTTCTTAATCAAGTTTTAGCTTAAACTACATCAAATTAAGGAGAGAAAGCACCAAAGCAAGGTTAGAGCTGCTGCGTTGCATTGGGAACAGCGCCAAACAGAGAATCATTTCAGATTTTGTATTTTATTTATGACCAAGGTGAGTGATTTGCATAGTTCCTCACTAATTACGTAATTAAGGGTAATTAGTGTTGATTAACGAAATTAAACTTGATAAAATTCTGGAAAAATATTTATAAATTTTGAAATATTGTTTTATACCTCGGTTAGAAATTTGGGTTGATTTGGTTAAGTTTTGATAATCCTATCATTAACTATGCTAGAACATGTTTAAGGGAAAATATGGGGTTTTAGGTATGTTTGATCCATTTTACATGCTATGATTGTTGTTTTGCTGTTTGTGGATAATTATACATGTTTCTATCACTGTATAATATGCTTTGTGGTTGTCTACAAGTGTTAGATTGGTCGAAAACGCCATCGAAGGGCGTAAACAGGAAGAAGTTGCAGGAAAATATGCAGGGACCGGATTGGATCGCCCCCCTTTATCTCGACCCGACCCGATGTAGATGGTCACGAACCAAACCACTACAGAAGCCATGACCCGACCTTCTCGCGTCAGAGGACTCTGCACCATGAAGCTTACCATTCCGCCTTTGCTTGACGACCAGGCCCGAAGAGCACGAACCGATCCGCCATGATTTGATGAAGGCTGGTTTCACGAGGCGATGGAGGAGTGTGACCCGACCAGAAGCTTGGCCACGACCCGATCCGATGGAGCTGGAGGACCACGAGCTGATGGCGCGACCCGATCCGAATGGAGGAACTCGACCCGAACCAGTGTGGTGACTGCAGACTGAACCAGGAAGCTTGAACTCGAGATATGAGTTATGGACTGAATGAAGACCGATCCGGAGAAGAAGACTGAAACCCGAGATGCAAAGGTAGTCCAAAATGAGAAGTTTGTACTCAGGATCCAGTTGGGAACCAATGAGTTGACTTCATGAGTTGAGCTTTGTTGCGGGACGTGTGCAAAGAGGTTGTCGATATCTGTAACTTTGGATCACTATGTGTAGGGAGTACGTGAACGGATTCAGGGCCACAGTGGCCTAGGTACGACTAAAGAGCTATAGACCAATGAGGTGGGGTCATTTGTAAAGATTTGGTCATGACTCCATGGGGTAAGCTTGGTAATAGCAGTAGTTGTACAAGTCGAACTCTGTCACTACTTCGATGGGTCTAGTGATTGACAGTGGTGGGCATCATATGCTTTACGCACTGAGTGAGAGATGTAAGGATGGTTGCTATGTTTGATTTGTTTGCCATCATTATGACATGCACACCCCACCCCCGTATTCTTTACACCATATGTAGTGGCACCTTAGAGTATTGTACGGTATGTTGTGCTAACTCTTTGGTTGCAGGTCCAGGTTCAGGTATGGTTTATGTTAGACCAAAAATTGGCACTAACACCCAAATGCTATGTAAAATCCTTACAGTCGCAAATCACAGAGAATAAATACAGAAAAAGCAGTAAAATAATAGGAGACACACGAGATTTTTATAGTGGTTCGGCTCAATCCAAGCGTACGTCCACTTTATAGTTTCTTAAATCCTAAGAGAACTATTGCAATTGTTGCATGATTGCGGTTTATACACAAAATCCTCGTGTTTACAATGAAAAAGAGGAGATTATACACGAAATCTTCGTGTTAAAATGATTTGAATCGGCCTTCCTATTGTTGTTGCAAAGTCCTTTCAATGGTGGAAAGAATGGCCGAGAGAGAGGAAGCCCTAAAGTCTTCCAAAAAGATCCCTTCAAATGGCCACCTTGTGGTGTATTTATAGGCGTAGAGGAGCTGCTGGGAGTCCTGAATCGGATCGGATCGGAGGGGCATGTGGCATGTGGAGAGGCCATCTCGGAGATAGTGGAGAACGTGGTCTTCAGATCATGCTAGGACAGGTGTAAGCCGATCCGGATTAATAGGAAGTAGTTACTCCTTGAGAACAGGTCAAAATTGAGGTGTAGCAGCATGTCGAAGCGGTTCGGTTCGGGTCCTCTTCCTTTCGAACCGATACGGAGCATTCCAACCGAAGGCGAGACGTGTTGCTATACATCTGAGCAGGTGCAGGGGGGTCAGTTCGGACTTCCGATCCGAACCGAGTTGGTGTCTTCAATCCGAAGACTTTGTGCTCTTGTGAGGATCCGATGCGAAGCGGGTCGGATTGCTCCATTCCATCCGATCCGAACCGAGTCAGAGCTCCGCCAAAACCATCCAATGCTATGCTTCTTCGAAGAGAGGAGTCGGAGCAGGTCCGATCCGATCCGGGAGGTCAAGCCAATTTTCAAATTCCAAGTTTCCGGTTTTGCATGCGTTCACGGAAACGGGCATAACTTTCAAACCGTAAGTCCGATTGAGCTGAACCAAAGCTCAAATTGAAGCTGATTCAGAGAGCTACAAGAGTTACAGAGCTTAGCTCCGTAATTGCTGATTTCGGGCCCAAAAAAGGTCGTCTGATAGGAGTTCCGGGCCATTCTTTGTTTGTGATGCGACTTCAACCAAATCGCTTGCTGTCTTCTGACGGTATTCCCAACACTTGAGCGTATTGTTGAGAAGAGATTCCATGTGTGACTGCTTTGACTAAAAAGCGGGTCAACAGTTTAGTATACCTGTTATTGTTCTGTTTAGTTGCTTATCACTCATACCAAACTTTTTGTCCGACCCAGATTTTTATGTCTCTTCTTATTACTCTGGGTGCTCTCACGAGCAGACTAGAGACAGGTTAGGTGGTATGCACGAGTAGCTGTACCGGAGGCGAGTAGGAGGCTTTCGCGTATGATACATATATATAGATATCCTCCCTGTGTTGCAGCGGTCACTACTTTGGGCATTAGTGGTGTGCCTTTCTTTCTTTTGTTTAGAGACAACAATTTGGAAAGTTGTAATAAGTTGTATTTGGATTTCCACTACTCTGATGATGATGTTGATGTTGGTTTAGTTATCAGCTTATGCACTGTCTCACCTGTTTTATGTCAAGTATATTATTATTATATTTTGTTCCATGCGCTGTGAGACATTCTACAGGTTTTTGATTAGTTCATTCTCTTCTTTCCTTTCTTTGGCGACCGTTCCGTGCTAGTCGGGCATGTGTACAGCGCACTTTCAGAGGAAATGTTGGCTGGTGCGGGGCGGGCCGTCACAATTTCCTTGTATTTGCTTTCGAATCTCATATTTAAAGTGTGCCTAGGTTAGCTGGATGTACTTGTTTTCTATTAAGTTATGAATGAAGTTTATTTATGATAAAATCATCTTTATGTTTCTGGAAAAACAATAAAGCTAATTATAATATAATAAGAGTTCAAAAGAATTCAAAATTTTCAAAAAAATCACTATAGTATGTCGATATAGGAAAAAGAGTATGTCGACATATAACTGACAAATTCTCAAATTATTTCAAATTTTGAATTAAAATAACTACTCATGTCCATTCAAAATCCAACAAATTCCAAACCCTATTTAAGTATATTTCTTCCAAAATAATCACTATTCTATTAATCCTTCTTCCTTAATCATTTCTCATCAAATCCATGGCAAATCCTATCCATAATATTAGTGAAAATCTAGAACAAACCTTGAATTCCTTCAAAAATATTCTCTCTATCATTCTACGAAATCAACGTCATCTCGAACTAAGTCAAATAAAGATGTTCAAACAACAAGAGAAGCATTTTGATGCAATGTGATGGCTAATCTCTTCTCTTCTCAGAGATGAAGATAACAATCTTGCAAAGGCTCCTCCAACCAAAGAAGATGAAGATTGGGAAGTCATTAAGAAGGATCCTATCTTTGGAGATGATGGTTGGGTTGAAGTTCCAAGAATCGTTTAGTTATTTGGTATGATTTGATTGATTTGTTTAAATATTCTAAGACATATAGTGTGGTGTGATTTGATTTGGATTCTATAGTTTGAAATTTGTATGGTGTGATTTGGTTTGGTTTGATTTGTATATATGTATCAAACAAACATATATAATGATAATACTTGGATTGGTTTGTATATAATCATCATAGTGCTAGGTATTATTAGTATTATTATAAGTTTGAATAGATTAAGGGGGAGTATCTTTATTGGGTAAGTTACTAAAGTTCTATTCAGAGAGTTATACAATTTAGGGGGAATACCTTTATGATTTCTTTTTGATAATGCCAAAGGGGGAGAAATTATAAAATATAGACATAGATTATAGGATTCTTACAAACAGGGGGAGTATTAGAAGGATCATCATCAACAGGTATATACAGGTATGATATTTTATAAACTAAGGTTGTCATCATCAAAAAGGGGGAGATTGTTGAAGAATGGAGTTTTGATGAAAACAACCTTATTTCAATTATCATTGATTATAAAATATATACTAACACTTTTTGTATAGAATATATATATATACACACACATATGTAGGAGTTATATACAGGAAATATTACTGAAGACTGTATAGTATAAAGATGATAGAGATTCAGAATTCAGACAAATATCAAGACTCATGAGTATTCAAGATCTCAAGATTTCAAGATTAATATAGTTATAGATTCTAGATTTTGTAAGACTCTAAATAGCACTCCAGGTTCAATATTCAAATTTTGGTATTCAAATTCTAATTTTCAAACACAGATTTTCAAATTTTCTTTTCTATCCTCAATTCTCTCTATTTTATTTTTTATTTTTTCAATTTTCTTTTTTTAATCTTTGTTTTTCAAACTTAAGTTTTATATATTTATAATTCTATACTTTATTTCTATATATGGTTTAAAACATTATAATTTTATAAATATGTTTATATAGTTTAAATTTATGTTTTTGTATGCTTTTCTACTTTATAATATTAATTTACAACACTATATTTTTATTCAAGAATTTCCAGAATTATATTTATATCAAAACACTTGAAAAATGTTTAAAATTCAAATTTACACTAGAGTATGTCAACATACATAAAACACTATGTCGACATATAACTGCCAGAAATTTAAATTTAAAAGGAAGTGTCTTTTCACTATTTGAAATGTTTTAGAAAAGCTGCAACCTTTCACACACTATTAATAGGGCATGAATTCGAATTTTTATTCATCTCTTCTTCTCTACATTCACTCTCTTTCAATATATAATTATTTTTAATCATTTTTATGATTTCTACACTTATAATCTGCCGAATTCAATTCCGTTTTGATCAAACTTCTTCTCTCTATACTCTCTTCTCATGTCTCTTTGAATCAAGTGCTATTGAAGAATTATAGGGTTGTTTGTAATTGATTGGGTTGAGTGAAGTAATAATCAGTGTGTTCCTTTTAGCCGAGAAATCAAGGAAGTAGGAATCAGTGTTTTCCTTGTAGCTGTGAAATCAAGGAAGTAGGAATCGTTGGAATCCCTTATAGTCGTGAAATCAAGGAGGTTGTACTTGACTATTGATATAGTAAAAAACTCTGCGCAATCCAGCGTTGTGCGGGACTAGACGTAGGAGCAATCCAAACCAATATAAAATTCTGTGTGTTCTTTCCTTTTTTTTGCATTTTTTTTGCATTTTTATTTTTGTTTATTTCGCATCTGTGTTTGAATCTATGTTAGTAATTGTGCTTGTAGTGTTTGACTCATTCTGTTACTCACATAAGTTTTAGATTTTGTTTAAATTCTCACAAACACTATTCACCCCCCCTCTAGTGTTTGTTTTGCCTTAATGATCCATTCCGCAATCCCTAACATCCTGCCCTAGTTTTAAGCAGTCCATCGATAAAATCCAGCGATATCTTTTCCCACTTCCACGTAGGAACTTCTAATGGCTGAAGCAACCAACTCGGCTTTTTCTGTTTAGCTTTCACCAACTGACAGTTCATGCACTTGGAAATAAACTTTCCAATATCCCTTTTCATCCCTTCATAGTAGTAAGATCTCTTCATGTCCTGATGCATCTTATTACCATCAGGATGAATCGTCAACTTCAAGTGATGACATTCCCTCAGAACCTCATCCCTCAATCCGTCGATATGAGAAACAACCAATCGTCCTTGCTTTCGAAGCCAACCTTCTCAATCGACCTCGAATTCTTTATCCTCTGGTTCCAACTTCTGGATAAACTCAACAAGCTTTGCATCTCGCTTTTAGCTCTCGCCAATCCTTTCGATTAGAGTAGGTCTCATTGATAAGCTTGCCAACGTTTCAGGTTCCAACTCACACTGTGGTCTGAAATCAAACCCCGCCAAATACTCGAGGCTTTTCCATTTTGAAGACATCGCTCCCAAACTTGTGTTTCTTCGACTTAACGCATCTACAACTGCGTTACCTTTATCAGGAGTATAGGCTATAACAAAATAATATGATGCTTGAAACTCTAACCACTGCTACTGCCGAAGATTAAAATCCTTTTGGGAGAAAAGATACTTTAACGATTTGTGATCTGTAAAGAACTCGAATCAAACTCCCAACAGGTAATGTCTCCACATCTTCAGAGCAAACATGATAGCTACCAACTCCAAATCATGAGTTAGACAATTCCTCTCGTACGGCTTCAGCTCTCGACTAGCATAGGCCACAACCTTATCCTTCTGCATCAGCACTGCTCCAATTCCAGTACCACATGCATTGGTGTATACCACTATTTCTTCATTCCCACTTGGAATCATCAAAATAGGAGCACTCGTCAGTCTCTCTTTTATGATTCCAACTGCTTGCTCACACTTAGCATTCCATGTGAACACCTGATTCTTTCTCGTCAATCATGTTAATGGTTCAATTATCTTGGAGAAATTCTTTATCAACCGTCAGTAATAACCAGCCAATCCTAGGAAGCTTCTCTTGTCCGTTACATTCTTAGGTCTATCCTAGATCTAGATTGTTGCCACCTTAGCGGGGTCAACCACTATTCCATTTCCAGAAACTACATGTCCGAAGAACCTCACTTCGCTCTTCCAGAAGTGACATTTCAAAAACT
This sequence comes from Allium sativum, assembly GCA_030737875.1. Lineage (NCBI taxonomy): Eukaryota > Viridiplantae > Streptophyta > Magnoliopsida > Asparagales > Amaryllidaceae > Allium > Allium sativum. The sequence continues at coordinate 212,892,901 of CM060915.1, read as the reverse complement.
TAGCTCTCGGCTGATGCTTTTACGAGATTTCCAAAACAACTCTCAAGTGCGTCTTGTGCTCTTCCTCATTCCGAGAGTAAACCAGAATATCATTTATGAACACAAGCACGGACTTGTTCAAATGATCTCTGAAAACCCTATTCATAAGATCCACAAAATATACTGCTGCGTCAGCCAACCCAAATGACATCACCAACCATTCGAAGAAACCAGATAGTGTCTTAAAAGTAGTCTTTGGCTCACTATCCGTTGCCACCCTTAACTGGTGGAATCCCGTTGCCAAATCCATCTCAGAAAATACTTTGGCTTCGTGATGCTGATCGAACAAGTCATCGATCCTCAGCAAGGGATACTTGTTCCTCTTGGTCACCTTGTTCAGCTCATGATAGTCCACACACAATCCTAAGGGTCCATCGTCCTTGGTTGCAAACACAACTGGTGCTCCCCATTTGGATACTTCCTCTTCAAAGACATCCTTAAACTCATTAACAATCAGTACAGATGACAAGTCTTCCTATGGAATCACAAGCGAATATAAAAAGCTCATGAAGACACTATCCTCAGGCTTACATCGAATCAAAAACTTTCGCCCTTCCACATCCTAGACTCTCACCTCAAGCTTCTCGTAATTCACTATTGCCTCATACCTCTTGAGCCAATCCATGCCCAAGATGATCCCAAACCCAGCGAAGTTCAAAACAAAGCAATCACACACAAAAGACCAACCATGACTCGATAACACAAGACCACGATAAAGCAAACAAAGGCTGGACGAACCCCCAACTGGATTAGTCACAACCAAATGTCTTTCACAAATCTCGAGTTCGAAACCCAAGCGGCACACAAGCTCATTACAAATGAATGAATGTGATGCTCTAGTATCCAACAACACTCGAACTAAAACACCTCTAACTGAAAGAGTACCTTGAACAATGTCACTCTTCCCTTTATCCTCTGCAGTAGGAGCCCATGAAGAAGATGGAACAGCTTCCACAACATAAGCCTTCACTATCTTCTTCCCTCTTACTAGCTCTGGACAATCCTTCTTATCATGCCCAGGTTTATCACACCTGAAGCACTTCTTTTCAGCTTTTGGATTCTTACATCATTAGCGAAATGGCCCTTCTATTGGCAGTTGTAGCAAACCACCTCATTTTTAGGTTTCTTCTTGCCATCCTTTCCTTTCTACTATTAATGCTTACTCTTCTTATTGTTATTACCACCCTGCTGTGGTTTCGAAGCTCCATTGGTTGCAGCGTCAACATTTGCTTCTTTAGGAAACAAGATTTCATGTCAAACAACTTTCTCCACTATCTTCTCATATTGATCGTTAAGATGATCCACCAATGGCTTTCCAATATAGGCATTCAAACCCATAACAAAATTTTCGTTCTTCTAATAAGGAGAGTCAATGTATGATCGGGCATACTTGGACAAGGCCACAAAATCAGAAACGTACTCAAGCACTGATCGACCATTCTGTTTCAGCTCCACAAACTTCTGGAAAAGACCTGATTTCTGAGCAGTACAGATAAATTTCGTCTTGAACTTGACTTAAAATTGTTCCCATGTTATCTCTTCTTCCAGAGTCTCCAAAGTGATAAAGTTCCATCAATCCATGGCTCTACCTTGCAATTGTCTCGATGCAAGCTTCCTTTTCGTTGCATCGTTAATACCCAAAACTCCAAAAATTCGTACATAAGCATCTAACCACCTCTGAACCTCCATATTTGGCTCTGTCCCCTTGAACGGCTTTCCTCTGAGAGAAGTGAAGTCTTTGCATAACTTCTGAATTCCACAACCCTCGGTACCTGCACTTGAACTCCTACATCTACCGCTACCGCCTCCTGAGCGGGTACCCTCCTCATGATCGCTGCCATCATGGCCTCGAACATAGCTGGTAGTCTGGTATACCGCCATTTCCCCCTCCAAGAGCAACCACCTCCCTAGCAGCGTGTCTCGATGGTCAACGACTCATTCTAAATCTGTAGTATACACTACTTGAAATTGTTATTTTAGTTACATTACATAGTTGCGTTTGAATATAAAACGCTTATACTTGAACAAGCCCCCTTAAATTGTTGTGTTTCAACTTTAAGAGGCAGGTATAATTTCCATTCCTGCTCCCCATGCCCCTAATTTTCATTTTCTCTTGCTTTCTCCCTCTCGCAACCCAGCCCAAATTTTTTTTCTCCCTCCAAACGTAGCATACATATCATAATTCACAACCACCAAAGCATGACTTTCTAACAAACTCAATTTTATCAATCTACCTCGAACTCAAGGTCGATAGTGTCTCCATCGAGCATTGTTCGTCAATGCTTCCCAGAAGACTCAAAGCCACCCTTCACATGCCTTGATTTATTTTTCCCTCAACCATGTGAGCAAAGATGGTTCTTGGGCAATGCAAGGAAAGCTTCCTCTTTGTGCCTCCTCAAAAACTAGGGCACCATAGGCCAAAACTTTCAAGCAAAAGAACCAAATCGTGATTGCCAATCGGCCGTAGAGCTAACAAGAACTGATAATAACCCTATGAAACCACCGCAGTTTGTGAATCATACCAGAAGAGCGACGATAGCCTGGCCACCCAATTTCGCAAAACTGTCCCAACCAGGATTAGACTTGATTGTGAGGAATGGAGCTATAGGCAGCAGTTGTTAAATGCCAGGCCTGTAGACTGTATGCATTAAAGTGAAGAAGGACCTAAAGCCTAAAGGTGTGTTATTTTCTATGAAGTCTAATTGAAGTTTTATAATTTCTGTGTTTTTGAAAGTATGTTTACATTTATGTTTTGTTTGTTGAAATAGTGAATTCTTATGATTTTAGGGATCAAATTTCTATGAATAAGGATTAACACATAGTTTAATTAATAATTAATAGTTTGTGCTTTTTTTTTGTAATGGTTAATTACGTAAAATTTGTTGATAAGTCATAAGGTTGTAAAATTTACGGTTAAAGTCTAGTCGAATTAAATAACAAAAGAGAAATTTTGCTATAAATTTTTCTATGCAAATATTTCTGATAGTTAACTATTTTTTCCTTCACAAATACCAATGATTTATAAATGGTTTGATAAATTCGATTCCTTGAATGTTTTTGCTGTCAACGAGCTTGAATATGTAAATATTATTTGCAAATTAAAATTAGGCTCTTGCTAATTATTATAAATGGTGTTGAGCATTGTTATTCACCAGTTGTTGAACTTGATTCTGTAAGCACTGGTCTGCATAGTGAACGATGCATACGCACACCAAGGCTTGTTATAAAAATAGGTAGCTCGTAGCGTTATGCCACTGTATGACTTTATCATCCATGCTACAGTTTGTTAGTGTTTTACCCCATTAATAATGTTTCTCTCCGAGTACAATACTAGAATCTTAGAAAATCTGAAGGCTAACTTCTAAGGAGAATCAGAATACTCAAATAATTATTTACTATAGGATGACATACAAAAAGAAATAAGCAAGCTATAATGCTTGAAGTTTCTGGTTAGGAAAAATATAGAGAGAAATGTCCCTATGAAACCTATATATTGTTGTGAATTCTTTCTCTAACACACATACTTGCATACTGAATTGATGGTTATGTTTACAATACTATTGAAACTTTGATACCATGATTGCGAAACTTAATTGTTCAGTTTTACGGAAATGTGCTTCCAAGATCCTCTATTAATGGCCAAGGAAAGTTAATAATTTTACTCTATAAACTGTTCTGACCAATGATTACTAATGTTATTATAATCAGTGAAGGTGATTACCAAACATTAGCTAAATGTAATGATTATTATAAAAATAGTATGCATTCCTGGATCATGATCGATTTGATGGGATAACATAAGCTAAAATTTTCTGCTTTGGTTTCGAGAAATTCTTCCACTGTCGCTTATAAACCAGTTCAAATCGTCAAGAATAACAGTTTTAATGGCTAATCCTAAGAGTAGTAGTAAGATACATATTCAGCATAGCTATTTAGATGAAAAATAACCAAATTTCATAATTTTCAAGTAAGCACAAACATAAAATAATGTCATAAAGGTACCCCGATGCTAACTTTGAAAATCTGCAAAATAAACTTCAAGATAAACTTTCCTTCTCCATTGCTATTATGCTTGGAAAAAATATCAAGCTTATCATTATTTTATGGGATGATTTGTGATGGTTGCTTATTGTTCATTCATTTGTATTGTTGCTTTCATTATACCTAAATGTACAATTTGATTATCAGCTAATCCAAAGAGAGCCATGGGAACACATAAAAGACGATGATATGAGGAAAAATGCAAAATCATTTGTTGGAGATATATGGAAAGTTCATCTAATGTTTTCTGCTATAAAAGTATGTTTATATTTTATTTTTGGACCATTCAGTGTTATGCCCGATTGTCTTATGTTACGATGATGGGGAAATCTGATAAAATTACGCTCATGCTCTTGTAGGAGGAGCAACTTCTTCTTTGTCTCTTGATCTTGGAAGAACCAACAGTTCTGTTAATTTTTAGTAGCCAAGCTTTTTCTGTATGGACATTTTAGAACAGTGAAAGGTATTCATTTAAATGATCATTTTTGTATTCATATAAATGATCATTTTTGTATTGCTTTTGATCAATAAGATAACTTTACAATTCCTTAGTTCATAGATCTTTAGCTATACCTTATGATCTGTTTGAGCACCCGTCATCTAACCAAATGAATGGTAACCAACATCAGGTGCTAAGCGAAATGGGTGAGGCATCAAAATCGTTGACTCACATAATGATGCGCGAGCGTCATTCGAATTTTCCATTGCATTAGGGTTAAGTCTTAAAAACAAAGAATCAATCATTAATTGTTTGAGATCTAAAAATAACATTTTAATAAAAATAGCAATTTAACAAATATAATGATATAGAAATATTAAGATTATGGTTGCACATTTACTATTCTTTGCTGTCCCATGATATGTTTTTGCGTTAGAGAATTTATATAGTTGAAGTTAGAATTTATACAGTTGAAGTTACTTGCTTTAGCGGGAATCTATTTTATTTGAATGTAGAGCTCTTGTTAGGTTAAGTTAGGTATTAACTACATGATTAAAGTCTTCATCTTTCTATGCTTTGCTTTCAGATGCCTAAGGGTGTCATGGTGCTCCAACACATTTTTAATATTGTCTATTATTGGTAGATTATACCTTTTCAAACATTACCTACCTGAGTTGATCAATGATTACATCAAACATTACACCTTTTTATACAAAATTGTCTCAATTAACCTGTCACTACCAAAATTAACTCCGAAATCAACAGATGGTGAAGGGGTATCGGAAGAATACGAGTGCATAAGAGCCCTCCGAAAGCAGGAAGCCAAATAATAGAAAGAACTGAAAGCCAGAAAGAATGATCTAGGAGAAACATACACCGGCACCTTCCCAGAAGGAAGAAACTCAAGATCTACAGAATGCCAATAAAGTTCATCAGGCAAGGATCAAACCGAAAAGATCTATCCAGCAAGGTCAGACTGGTAGGATCCTTCCTACCGCGTTAATCCGGCAGGTGGTCTTGTGGTGAGAAGCCATCCAGGTCAAAAAACAAGAAAGTTTAAGAAAGAAGCTCCACTTATAGGACCCCGGAAGGCCGAAAGAACCTACAATACTAACCCGCCTAATACCGATACGACAAGAGGTTGAAACACTTAGGGCATCAAGCCGGAAAAGCGTAAGGATTATCTGGAACCAACTTCCGAAACACCCACTGCATAAATGCCGAGAAAATGTCTTGATAAACAACAGACAAATTACCTAGATAACCTTCTGGAGCATCAGGCTATACTTGGAAGTCCCACCGAAAAGCAAACTGGAACCCTGGAGGGGATACAAGCTATCCATATTAGTCTATTCAGCACAGACATCGACAGTGATTCCGAACCGGCAGTTATCCACGTACATAATGAGGGCAGGCTCCTCCAAGTATTCACCGGAAAACCAAAAGCCTATACCTAAAACTCTATGACCGAGAACATGCAACCGAGAGCTCAAAATACCTTCCGAAGAGCTATGCAAAGGCAGCAAGCGCATATCAATCTCAAAGAGGCTCATGGTTAGCCGAAACCTTCGTTACAAAAGCTATAATTAACACTTCAAAACGTCCGGAAGCGAAAACATTCGAGACCAAAGAAAGAGGCGGCTGACAAAGACTCCTGAAGTCCCAACGGCCCAACAGTGGAGGAGGCCCCAAGTTCCCTATAAATAAGACCCCATGAATCACATTAAGGGGAATCTGAATTCTTCTACTTTTGCTCTTTAGAAAAACCCAAAAATGGAGACTAATTTAAGGATCTCTTCGATTCTGTTCATGTAAGAAAAAGATTAATAAAGAGCAAGATCTACACCTATGGTATTTACTGTGAGTTTATCATTTTCAATTATTGTGATTTTGATTTACTATTTGCTACCTACGTATGCCTGGTTTATTGGCCAATTTATACCTATAATTGGAGGAAATGACTCCGCTTAGTCGACTTATTTCTATAAGCTTAAGTGTGATCAATGAGCTTAGATCTCCCAGTGAATTTCGTCCTGATACCTAGAAATAACAGTCTGACCCAAACTTTCGAAGGATGAGCGAACCATTTGCCTCTCAGGTTCATCCCCGTCGACCTGATTCTGGTGTTAACGAAAACTTTTGTTAACATTTTGGCGCTAGAAGGAGGGTCTGAACCTCCGATCCTTTGGTTAACCCTACCACATATCTACCTGCGCTGTTCTGTCTCGGATTGGACTGAAGCTTTGAAGAAGCAAAGTTATAGGTAAGAGGCCTCGGTAAAAGCCTTCAGGATCTCAAATGGACAAGTTGAAAATCACCGATCTTGGAATAATAGAAGAGCAAAGATTGAGAGCAAAAGCCCTATGGGTAATTGAGCGGAAAAGAAAAATGGAACCACACGCTTACGACACTTGGGATAATAGCCTTTCCCACACATGACAAACCTTAACACCCCCTCCAAGTGGTTCTACATCAAAGGGTACTAGTGTTTTCTCTCACCTAAGGAAATCTCTCTATAAGAAGATTTGAAGAGGGGCATTTGAGCAAGAAATAATGAGTGATTTTGACCACTTCATCCATAAATGGTCAAAAGGGATAGCATCTCAACCTCAGTGTGTTTTGGAAGGGAAGAAGGAAAGTATAGGCACAGCGGCTAGGCTGGGTTACAAAAGGATTAAACCCCAGCAGCAAGAAGAAGGGCGTACGCTAGGGTAACCCAAAGAATACTACCTCACCACTTCAAAGGAGAACATTTACTTCATAACCAAACACGAACTCAACTATTGGCCACTCACGAATAAAAAGCCCAAATACGAGAGGAAAAAAGGAGGGCCTTACTGCCATTACCACATGGTGAATGGGCATAAGACTAATCACTGCAAAATCCTCAGGGAAACCATCGTTAGATTCATCAGCCAAAGCCGATTGTGAAAATTTATGAAAGAATCAAAGTGGATTCGATAAAAATCCTTAGGAAAAGGATTGCTAAACATGTTCAAGGGTACGGAAAACCCCCCTCTCGGAATTTAAAAGGAAACCCAAAAGGGGTCAAATCGTAAACGGATTAAATCCCTCGTCATCGCCAAATTGGTCAGGACGAGGCATCCCGCGGAGGGGGATGGCATGCTATTCTTTCTCCTTGCCCAAATCAGAGACGGCAGGGTTAAGGCATCAAAAGCATAAGCCTCCGTTCACACCAGAAATGGTCGCGGTGGTGCATCTAACCTTAGCATGACCTTCCTATGCTCGTAGAAGAGTACGCCTTGCCCCTACTAGAACTAAGCATGTCCTACCTCTGCTCACAGAAGAGCACATCCTATCTCTGCTTATGTTCAGCGTTACCCGCAGAAGGGAGCGCAAACCCCTATAATCGCCTACGATGGTCAGGATAGGGCACCCCTTGGAGGGGGTGGCGTATAAGCCTCTATCTGAACCTACGATGGTCAGTATAGAGTATCAAAAGAATAAACCTTAGTTCTATGACTACGATGGCCCCGTCTAAGTTTCTAAGACCTTATCATTGCCTACGATGGTCAGGATAAGGCGCCTCCTGGAGGGAGGTTGGGTAAGTCCTTGGGCCTTGCTTGTGGATAAGCTAGCCAAGTGCACCGGACGCACAAGCCCAGAGAGTGGCCAACAAAGCACAAACATCCTCTGCTTTGACATCAAAAGCCCAAGGAGTGGCTCAAGAAGCACGTACAACCTCTGCTTCCCAAATCAAATCCAAAAGGGATGCCAAAACAACAAATGCCTGAAAGGGTTCCGGCCTTCTATCAATATTTCTACCCGAATCTGGGTCGGTTTGGCTCTTCACAAATACCAGAGGGGATTCCGGTCTTCTATATATTAATACCCGAATCTGGGTCGGTTCGGTTCTTCACAAATACCGGAGGTGATTCCGGTCTTCTATATATTAATACCCAAATCTATATTGACTCGACTCTCATAAATACCAAAAGGGGTTCTAGTCTCCTATATGTTAACACCTAGGTCTGGATTGATTCGGCTTCTCCTAATACCAGAAGGGGACTCCCGGTCTTCAGTCTTTGATTACCTGAATAAAAAGCGGTTCGAGACTTCCACTAATGCCGAAGGGAAGTGTCTAGTCTATCATCTTTAATATTCGAATCTGGGTTGATTCAGTTCCTCACAAATATTAAAAGAAGCCACATAGCCTCATCTCAATGCCATGCCCAGGTGCCAATCGAAACCGTATGCGTGGTTTTGGTTTCGTCATAAGATATCCAGATCCGGACTGGCTCAAGTTCTTAGAGTTGAATGAGAAAAAGTTAGTCAGACCTCTCCCTAACTCTTATCTGGTTTGGAGGCGTATTTCCACCAGCATTAGGTGTGAACCTGTGATCCTCTCGCTTGCTGAGGAAAGTATTTTTAATTTATGCATACATCAGTCAAGTATATCGAATTTTTGCGCTAACACACAAAACACAAACGAAGCACTGTAGGCGTTTCGCACCTTAATACTATTAACCCTATTGAGAACACATGACACTATATAAAAGCCCATAAGACAAACTCCTAACGAAACGCACTGGAGATGTGCAACTTGTCATGATATAACCATAACTAAAGAAAAGCGTTTATACTGAAATGCGTGGCCACGTGTTAAAGTAATATCATTGTAATTCCTACCCCTATTCGTAAATACAGTCGCTATAGGATACTATATTCCGCTGGTAGAATGTTGTATACTTCGTACATTACATGCTTGTTTACAAGGAAGTTTATAAGACGGATACATCTTCAAAAAAAAAAAAACCTATGTCCCAACACTGGAACTCCCGTATGAGCAATAGTCTAGCCCTCAGCAAAATGCTTCTTATTCGTGTAACTAGGAAGAAGCTGCATAACGATGAATTGCAGTACGTAAAAGCCCATCGACTTTCTGCATCTTTTCTATGGCCATGCATGAGTCATCCAATTGTTTGAGCTTCCACTATAAAGCTTAATTGAAATCCTTGCCTATTTCACAAAGTTTTTGTTTTCCTTCTTCGATTCAAAGACATATTTGCGCAAAGACTGTTTCTCCTTTTGTAATTGCTTAAATTTGGAAGTATAAATATCAGTACGATGAGAGTTGCCCTCAATTCCCTTCCTATCATAGAAACCTTTCATGTTGGCCTTAACCTGTCTATGCCACCTTGTAGTAAGGGAATAATCCATTCCAGAGGGATAGTCCCTTATCTCAAGCTCTGAAGATTTGGATCCCATCGAAGCTTGCGAGACGCCAGGAGTAGAGATTCCAAGAGCACATCCAAGGATGAATCCCCATTCTTCACATTTTGCCAGTACGTTTTTACATCTTGTCTCTAAGTCAATAGCTTGGGCTGGAGTTCATCCTTTTCTCCATCAAAGTCAACAGAAGGACTTGTCTTTATATTTCTCTTTGCTTCAAGGATGTTTTTACCCTTTTGCTTTATTTGAGCCTCCAATGCACCTATTTGTTCTTTTAAACGTTGTGTAAATGGCTCCCCGAATAAGGTAGATCCGTCGTCAGCGCCAGTAGGGGAATTCCCCGAGAAATCTCCTGAGTGCAATGCAAGTAGAACACCTTTATCTACGAAAGAGGAAGGGCCTTCGAGTGAACTTTCCTGTTCATATAAACGAATAAGCTATTGTTTCCAAAATTAATTGCCAAAAGACATCATTATTTGAGCCCCAGAAATGCATGCAACAGAAAGAGAATGAAAACGAATACAATTCACATTCATACACGCTATTGTCAACTAAAAAGAATGCAAGTTATTTTCTCTCCCCAATACTCTTTTCCCCCATATTACATATTAACTTCGCATTATGAGTTCTAAGTTTCTTTAATATCATTTCCCTGTCATTCCCTAAGAAGTTGAAAGATAATTGGGAGTACTTCATATAAATATGTTTGTGCTCTTTCAAGAAGCGTTGCCTGCTAGATTTATAAGGATGCTTTGTAAGAAATTTCCTCCTCAACCTAGAGAGAGAATGTGGGTCATCATTGAAAAACAGGGTAATCAACAGAAATAGAATTTTCATCACCATAAGAACAAATCATCAAGGGTTAACTTCTATAAGCAATGAAGAAATTCAGAAATTGAGATTTATACTTAAGGGACGAGGGAGACTATATGCATCGCCTGTTCTTCTTCACCAAGCTCCGGAAGATTGTCTCCCTCCGTAAACCCACCATCTCCACACGAGTCACCTACATTACCACCTCCTATATGCAAAATCAGATTTTTATTATCTCCATACATTGAGTAGTAGGGCAGCTTTTCGATAAACAAAATGTGATGGCCCGCCCCGCACCAACTGACATTTACTCCAAAAGTGCGCTGTACACATGTCCAGTTAGCACGGGACAGTCGTCAGAAGGAAAGGAAGAAGACGAAGAATCAACAAGGAACCTGTAGAATGTCTCATAGCGCATAGTACAAAATATAATAACAACATACTAGACATAAAACAGGTGAGACAGTGCATAAGCTGAAAACAAACTATCATAGTAGCGGAAAATCCAAATACAGCTTATGTTCCACATCATCATTATTACAACTTTTCAAACTGTCTCTAAAGGTAAAAACAAGATAAGGGAGGTACACTACTAATGCCCATGTAGTGACCACCAACGACACAGGGAGAATGTCTATATATATATATATATATCATACGTGGAAGCCTCCTGCTCGCCTCCGGATAAGCTACTCGTGCATCACCAGCTAACCTGTCTCTAGTCTGCTCGTTTAGGAGCACCCAGAGTAATAAGAAGAGACATAAAACTCTGGATCAGATAAAAGTCTGGTGCGAGCGATAAGCAGCTAAACAGAACAATAATAGGTATAATAAACAATATCTGAACCTGGACCTGCAACCAAAGAGTTAGCACTACATACTGTACAACACTCTAAGGTGCCACTAACATATGGTGTACAAGCATACGGGGGTGAGGGTGTGCATGTCATAGTGATGGAAAACAATCAAGCATAGAAACCATCCTCACATCTCTCACTCAGTGCGTAAAGCATACGATATCCACCACTTCGATCACCCAATACTTTGCTATGATCACTCTGCCTCATGAAGTCACAACGGCTTCACTGCACTGATCCATAGCCACTAATCCTTCACTATGTCCACTTTGCCCCATGGAGTCGTACACACCCCACTGCACTGGCTCATAGCCTTACTAATCCTTTACTATGTCCACTCTTCCCTATGGAGTCACAAGGGCTCCACAGCACTGGCTCATAGTCTTGCTACGATCACTTTGCCCCTCGAGTCACGATGACTCTACTGCACTGATACGTAGCCCATCATTCCTTTTCAGTGGTGAATCGAAGTTATGAATGTCGACAACTCCTTAGCAAACGTCCCGCAGAAAAGCCCAACCATGAAGTGAACTCATTGGTTCCCAACTGGATCCTGAGCTCTAACTTCCATTTGGACTACCTTTGTATCTTGGGTTATTGGTCATCACTGGATCGGTTCGGTTCTTAGCCTTTCTTCTCTGTCTGTTCGGATCGGTCTCTTCCAAGTGCTCCGGATCGGGTCATGGCCTCCAAGTCCCTTCGTAGTACGTTGGTTCGGTTCGGGTGCTCTCTGGCGGGTCGGGTCGGTGTACCCTTGCTCCATCGGTTCGGTTCGGGTTCCTGGTCACGGTCAGATCCACTTCCCCTTTCTCTTCCGTTCCGATCCCCTTCCCTTCCCTTCAGTCGATCCGATCCCAATTCAAACATTGTGGCCTTCCTTTTTGCCATACTTTCCCTTGTGACAAGCCTCGGTTCGATGATCCCTTGCCCAGTCCACCATCCGGTCCGAGCCAATCCCTCCGATCCGATCCGAAACCTGCATCGTTTTTCTGCAACTTTTTCCAGCGAGTGTTTTACACCATTCGACGGCGTTTTCGACCATTCTAACTATTCTTATCAATCATAAAGCATACCATACAGTCATAGCAACAAGTAGAAGTGGCCTCAAACACCAAAACATCAATATGATAGGTTAAGATGGATCAAACATAGCCAAAACCCCATATTTTCCCTTAAGCATGTTTAAGCAAAACTGGTGACATGATTAGTAAAACTTAATCAAATTAACCCAAATTTCTAACAGAGGTCTAAAACATTATTTAAGAATTTATAAATATTTTTGCAGAATTTATTAGTGTATAAATTCGCTAATCATCACTAATTAGCCTTAATTAACCATAATTAGTGAGGAACTATGCAAATCACTCACCTTAGCCACAAATAAACCTTAGATCTAAAATAAATCTCTGATATGGCGCGAATACCAATGCTAAACAGCAGCTCTAATCTTGATTTGGTGAAGATCTCCCTTGATTTGATGTTGCTAAGCTTAATCCTTGATTAGAAAGTGATTTGGAGGTGATTTAGAGGTTGGAGGCCATTTTTAGGGTTTCTAAGAGGTAAGTGGAGGCTAGAAAACTGAAATGGAATGAAACCCTAACTCTTTTCAGCCTCCTCATAACCCTAATCCCGAAATGGGTTATGGGCCCATTTAGTAACCTCCCAATTTGGCACGGTTAAGCAGTTTCCACCTTCCAAACCTTATTTCAGCCATATCTGCCAAATGGTAATTCCGGTTGGCTATTATGACCACTTTACGGAAAGGTAAACCATCAAACGAATCTAATGGAAGTGGTTTCAGGTCAAAATTCCTTTCCAATCAAAAGTTATGGCCGAAACAAGATCAGTTAGGGGCAAAACTCTCATTTAAAAATCGGCAAAAATCATGAACATGGGAAATGACCTCAATGGTCGTTTCCCAAAGCCACGTGACCATACGACTTCATATAAGAAAGAAATAAATATTCTATGATCCCCCGATGCGTAGAATGCGGGTTGTTACATTCTCCCCTCCTTAAGAAATTTCGCCCCCGAAATTCCCTAACTAAAACACACAAAGGGTCCCGTATGCCTATCAACCATAAAACAACAATCAAACATGCAAAACAAGCATATCCTAGCATGCGGAATAACTAAATTGCAAAGTAAATCTTACTAGGCAAAGAGTTCTGGATACGTCTTCCTGATGCTCTCCTCTGTCTCCCAAGTACAGTCATTCTCGTTCTCGCCCAACTGAACCTTGACTAGCTTCACCGCCTTCCTTCGAAGTTGCTTCGTATCGTGCTCGACAATACGAATCGGCTTGCGATTCCCAACCGCCTCGGGTTCCACTTCGAAGTCCTCTAACTGATCAGGTGAAATAGTCATATCTGGGTCGTGCACGAACTTCCTTAGCTGGGAAACATGAAATACGTTGTGAACTCCCACCATCTTCTCGGTTAAGTCAAGTCTATATGCCAAATTCCCAACTTGTTCGAGAACTGGGAATGGGCCAACAAATCTTGGTGCCAACTTGCCTCCCCTGCCAAATCGTATCACGCTTTTCAACGGAGAAACCTTGACAAAAACCAAGTCACTGACGAAGAATTTTAAGTCTCTTCTCCTCTTGTCAGCATAACTCTTCTGCCTATCCTGGGCAGCCTTCATCCGTTGTTGAATGATCTTAATCTTATCTGAAGTTTCCCTTACCACATCTGGTCCTAGCACAAACTTCTCGCCGGTCTCTATCCAACATGATGGTGAGTTACACGGTCTTCCGTACAAAGCTTCATATGGAGCCATACTGATATTGGATTGGTAGCTATTATTATATGCAAACTCTACTAGATGCAAATGGTCATCCCATGATCCACCAAAATCCAATATACAAGTTCTCAAGAGATCTTCCAATATACGATTCACCCTCTCTGTCTGACCATCGGTTTAAGGATGATACGCGGTACTGAGATATAATTCCGACCCTAGAGCCCCTTGTAAGCCCTTCCAAAACCCACTAGTAAACAACGGGTCTCGGTCACTCACAATGCTTTTAGGTACTCCATGAAATCTCACTACCCACTTCATATACAGTTCTGCTAACTTAGCTGCCATTCTGGTCGATTTGACTGGTATAAATCTTGCACTCTTGGTTAATCGATCCACAATTACCCAAACACTATCATGTCCCGATTTAGTCCTTGGTAAACCATCAATGAAATCCATCGAGACTTTCTCCCATTTCCATTTGGGAATCTCTAATGGTTGCAACAAACCACTAGGCTTCTTTTGCTCGGCTTTAACTAGCTGGCAATTCATGCACTTGGATATAAACTTCCCAACGTCTCTTTTCATCCCTTCCCAGTAGTAAGTCTGCTTCATGTCTCGATACATCTTATCACCACCGGGGTGTATAGTCAGTTTTGAGTGATGACATTCCCTAAGCACTTTATCTCTCAAACCATTCACGTTGGGTACAACTAGTCTTCCATTCTTTCGAAGTCATCCTTCTCGATCAAGCCCATACAAATTCATATCCTCACTGTCGATATTCATCTCTAACTTGGAGATGATTTCCAGTAGATTAGTATCGTCCCTCTGACTGGAACCAATCCGTTCAATCAAAGTGGGTCTGATCGTAAAACTAGCTAATATCTCTGGATCCAATTCACACTTTGGTCTGAAATCATACCCTGCGCTATACTCTAGTTGCTTCCATTCAAGAAACATAACCCCTAAACTGGCATGTCTCCTACTCAAGGCATCGGCTACCGCATTGCCTTTCCCAGGTGTATATGCGATATCAAAATCATACGAAGCGAAGAAATCCAACCACCTTTGTTGTGGGAGATTTAGATCCTTCTGAGAGTAAAGATACTTTAACGACTTATGATCGGTAAACAACTCAAATCTCTCTCCCAAGAGATAATGTCTCCACATCTTCAACGCGAAAACAATCGCTGCCAGTTCCAAATCATGGGTAGGATACTTTTTCTCATGCGGCTTTAGTTGCCGACTAGCATAAGCTACAACCTACATTCTTGCATCAATACAGCACCTAGTCCGGTACCACAAGCATCCGTGTATACCGTCATTTCTTCATTCCCTTTAGGAATGATTAATACTGGCGCACGTGTCAACTTTTCTTTTAGACTCTTGAATGCATTCTCACACACTTCGTCCCAGACGAAGGCTTGATTCTTCTTAGTCAACTGAGTCAACGGTGCTGCTATCTTGGAGAAGTCTTGGATAAACTTACGATGGTATCCAGCTAACCCCAAGAAGCTTCTTACGTCTGTTGCATTCTTGGGCGTAGACCAATCCTATACCGTAGCCACCTTCGCAGGGTCCACGACAATACCATTCTCTGAAACAACATGGCCCAAGAGTCTCACTTCCCTCCTCCAGAAGTGACACTTTGAAAATTTCGCTTTCAATTGGTGTTTTCTCAACACCTTCATCACTATCCTCAAATGTCCCTTGTGTTCTTCCTTGTCCTTGAGTAAACAAGGATGTCGTCTACGAACACAAGAACAAACTTATTCAGCTGATCTCTGAATACCCGATTCATAAGATCCACGAAGTATGCTGGTGCATTGGTCAACCCAAATGGCATGACCAACCACTCATAGAATCCAGATGGCGTCCTAAATGTCATTTTTGGAACACTCTCAGCTGCTACTCGGAGCTGATGAAATCCTGTCGCGAGGTACAACTGGGAGAACACTCTTGCTCCTTCTAGTTGATCAAACAAATCATTTATCGGGTAGAGGATACTTATTCTTCCACGTCACCTTATTCAACTCGCGATAGTCCACACACAAACGAAGGGAACCATCTGCCTTAGTGGCAAACACAACTGGTGCTCCCCACTTGGAGACACTTCTTCTAATAAAACCCGTCTTCAAAAAATCGCTTACTTGCACCCCAGGCTCTCACTGCTCCCTTGTGTTCTTCCTTTTCCTTTGCTTGTTCATCCATTCATCCAAGCATTGAGTGAGCCAAGAATCTCTCATTTAAGCTCCTCGAATTCTGACTCAAGACTCTCTCGTTCCTCATTGAGACGGGTCTCCATGCGAAGAAGGCACTTCTCTACATACTCCAGGCCAAAGCTCCAGTAATTTCCCAATAAGGCCCTATTTCGCTACCTTAAGTATATTGGTCCACGATTTCCTTGTGCTAAAACTTCCTGGGCTGCGGTAATCAATCAAACCTTATTATTCTTTTCCATGACTGCATCCACGGTTGAATCAACCAACGATATGGAGAGGGCTAGTTCCTTTCCTTCTCCCTCTAAATAAGTAGTTCAAAGCTTCCTTTATATCTATATCTCCGGTATTTATAGGAATAAGTCCCGGTCGAGCTTTACTCTGCATCGATGAAATGAATCTATTCTCCAATTATGGCCTCTTCTCTATGGTACCAGTTGTTGTTTCATTGAATTTGCTTCATTAATAGGCTCGCGGTTCGACTTTGATCATTATGGATTAGTACCAAGATCGAGCCCTAGGCAAGCAGACCTAATTTTAACAGCCGGTACCGTAACAATGAAAATGGCTCCGTCTTTAGTACGATTATATGAACAAATGCCTGAACCAAAATATGTCATTGCTATGGGAGCTTGTACTATTACAGGAGGAATTTTCAGTACTGATTCTTATAGTACTTACTGTTCGGGGAGTCGATAAGTTAATTCCCGTGGATGTCTATTTGCCGGGCTGCCCGCCTAAACCAGAAGCAGTTATTGATGCTATAACGAAACTTCGTAAGAAGATATCCTGAGAAATCTTTGAAGATAGAACTTTGTCCCAACAACAAAATGTTTTACTACTAATCACAAGTTTTATGTTCGACGTAGTACTCATACTGGAAATTACGATCAATGATTACTCTATCAATCACCATCTACTTCAGAAAGTATCTCTGAAGTCTTTTTCAAATCCAAAAATTCAGTATCTTCACACGAATTAGTGAATAAGGCAAGGTTCTTTTGCGCAGAATAAGAAAGAGTGGGTCAAGTCAATCTCTAACCCTACCCGATTCTTTCTTTCCCGGAAGAACTGTCTTTCTTTTCAACTGAGCTGCATTTCCAATTCGTTTCGTCGGTCTCATACCCAAAATAATATAAGGCTGGATGTTTGCGTAACACTATATTAAAACCAGAGAATAAGAGATCGACCCAGTATATTAATTCTTGGATTCCCAATGTTTATACTGGGTTAACACAACTCACTAAAACAAGAGGATCTTTAACTCACATTTATCTAGGGCGCGATAAGCCGATAGAAGGAACGAGGACAAAGCCTTAGCTGTCGACATTTCCACCTAACTAACTAGGTAATCCATCATCGCCTTGTTGGTTGTCGCGTAATGGTTCTTAACTACTATTGCATAGGGAAGGAGTTTCTTGCATGGTTGATCGGGCAACAGATCCAGCCAAAGGTTTTTCCGAGTCTACAACCCAAGTAAGGTATACTCAGTTGTCTATTGACCAACAACGATGTCTTAGATTCAACGGTACTCTGCCTAATTTTCCCCACCTATTCGGTAAGTCAGTTATGTATTCAATTAGACCTTACTTAGCTCGAAAGCGTGGAGTACGTTGGAACATTCTTCGCTTGGGGCCCCTTGAATTAATGAAGACTGAAAATTAATATACTGGCGCTCCTTCCTTCTAATCGGACTCATACATAAGCTTCGCTTCCTGATAAAGCGCTATCGGTTTACTAATAAAATAAGTAGATTCCTTAGGTCGTATATTACCGATTACCACAACTATTTTATATAGAGAGATAACAAGGACCCCGCCCAATTACTCAAGAGTAAATCGATACATTTTCACTTAGACCAGAACGGAAAGAGGTCAGTAATGACTAGGGTTTTCCTATCCAACTTAACACTTGTGTTGATTAAATTGGACATGTCAACAAAGTAAAGCATAATTAGCAAGGAAGAAATCCAGGATTAATATACTTGCCTGAATAATTATTTGCATTATTAGTTCCTCCCATTGGTCGCCTATCCTCGAATAGACCATGGTAAGAAGGATGAGCTACCAGATCATACAATAATAAGTGAATACGCCTCTTCCTAATTTGACCTTTCATTTCCCAATTGATATTATGGCAAGAGCGCACTTCAATCATCGAAGGGGCAAGTGGAAAGGTTGTGGTTCGGGTTTTGGTACCGGCATATGCCAAAAGAGAAAGCAACCGAATCCCCATATGCATAATCATTTATTGACTGAAGGATTTGCGTAGCACGAATCAATCTCTACCAAACTCGTGCTAACCACGTGAAATCTTTGAGTACCTTTGTAAAGTTTTCTCATAGTGTTGGTCAATCATATGTGGTCTTCTATTCTAGGCTATTTATTATAAGAAGCGGTAGCGCTTAAAAAAAGGGAATAATATCAAAGTATTCCTAGGGCTTTGATTCATTTTGAACACCATTCTCTCACTTACCAGGGCTAGAACGAAAGGGTCAACGAACTAGCGATGATAGAATGGATCGGTCCCCTCACTAGGATTACAGACTAGATCATTTACTTCCTTTCGTTCGGCCAGTATATTCATTATCTGACTCCGCAACCAATAGTTGTTCACTTGGCTGCTTTCTATCTGTCTGATCCAGGGCCAGGGCTCCCTCCCTTGTTAGAGCTACGCTACCCAATTAATATACTGGGCATAAGAATGTGAAGTACAGAAGGAATCTTTGACAATCAACTATGGGGTACTCCGAGCCAACCACCAGCCCGGGCTCGCTGCCTATGCCAAATGATCCTTCTTTGGTACTACCATCCTGGCTAGTCTTGCCTATGGAAATGCATAGTAAAACTGCTACGCACCGGGCCTATTAGCCCTGAACTCTTAGAAGAATAAAACAAGTCAATGATTTCTTTAGCTTAAAGTCTCTCTTTTCCTAGAACTCACGTTAGAAATTAGGTTAAGCAAAGCCGTTGGAAAGCTAGATGACATTTCTGCTCTTTCGGTTCCCTTCCTTGAAGTTGAGAGCTTAGACCCGAGTTCTTTCTTTGACTTCTAGTATGAGTGTGCCAAGGCATTCTTTCAAGTAGCAAGGCCAGTATATTAATTGCTTACTATTCTTATCATTTCAAACATATTATTTCTAAGAATAGGCTCTGTAATTATACTAATATAACTAGATAAAGGAAGTGATGGTGCAGTTTATGTACCTGCTAAAACTAGGATCTCTTAATGTAACCCTCCTATCGCTACTAATGCCATGTGAATGGGCCTTGCATTGATAAAGGAGACAATAAGGAGGAGCGTAGACCAGGTTGAAACATAGGTGACCCCGATCAATTGGGGGAGGGGCAATTGGGGGAGGGCGGAGAAACTATTGGCCAGTGCATTGATTGGGCGAAAAGGCACTGGTTCATGGGCCCTCTATGATTTGAGTTCAATCAAGGCGCTGTGCCACACGATATATGGGAACCTCTCTCTCCCGAGTTGGGGCACAACACGCTTTTTAAGTCGAGTTGGGGTCTCCGTTATGCTCCTCGTATGAAACCGAGCGCTCCCGGTGCTTTGTGCAGTATATTAATTGCGCCTCTGTACAAGCGTATAAGAGCTATTATGTATGCTCGATAAAAGGAAGTTTATGAAAGACTCTTTCATTATGAATAGTGAGAACTTTGATCATATGAACAATGCCGTCTGCTTTTATGAGTTTCCATTGATCTCACCCCAGTATATTAAGCTACGAAGTTGCGGAAGCATGAAATGAAATTTACGAATGAGCATTGCCATCTGATTCCTACAAAAGATATAGGGGAAGCTCACTTTTGTCAAATGGGGCTATGGTGAAAGCATAGAACCCCGTCTTAAATCAACCGGTTAATCCGGGAGAAAACTTTTGAGAACAGGATATGTTATGAGAAGAGTGACATGGGAATCTCTTTCATTTCAAAATCTATACACTCGACGAAGTAGGATTCGGAAGATGAAACTGCATGAAGCATATCAATGAACTGGATTGACTCATTCCATACTAGAAATGATTTGTGAGGAGAGGCCTATTCTCAATAATGAGCAAGATGATGCAACTCTAGTTGCTGGAGAATTAATATACTGGAAAATTTGGACGTGGACGCGGCAGGAATAGATCAAGGGGCGAATAGAAAAGGAGTTTGGAGGAGTGGGCTAGTTTGTTCTATTGAAATACTGAATCGAGGTCATTCATCAATAATATACTGGGGTCTCTTACTACGGATCCCAGTTTTTATACTGGCTGCCAATTTTTATACTGGCTGCAAGAGATAATTTCTTTCTGAAATCCCCGATCTTTGGTATGGCCAAGTTAATAATATTGAACTCATCCCGGATCTTCCCTAGGTGGCATATCAATGATCTCTAGGGGAGATTCAGGCATATTATTACGCAAGCACCTGGGTCCCCAATTAATATCCTGGGTCTTCTTTCACTGACATCCTAGGTGCGTAGCGATCTCGATCCTGCTGTGCGGAATCCTGGGGTGCAAGTAAGCGATTTTTTTAAGAAGGGGTTTATTAGAAGAACTGCTACAGGGGAAGACAACACACCGAACCGATTCAAATAGACACCCGACCCGAACCGATAGCTTGAAGAGAATCCGACCCGACCCAGTATTGACCAATAACCCGAGACGCAAAGGTAGTCCAATATGGAAAGTTAGAGCTCAGGATCCAGTTGGGAACCGATGAGTTCACTTCATGGTTGGGCTTTGCTGCGGGACGTGTGCTAAGGAGTTGTCGACGTTCATAACTTCGATTCACCACTAAAAAAAATGGATGATGGGCTACTTATCAGTGCAGTAGAGTCATTATGACTCGAGGGGCAAGGTGATGGTAGCAAGACTACGTTATCAGTGCAGTAGAGTCATTATGACTTGAGGGGCAAGGTGATGCGTAGTAAGACTATGAGCCAGTGCAGATGGGGTGAATAACTCCATGGGGCAAGTGGACATAGTAAAGGATTGGTAAGACTATGAGCCAGCGCAGATGGGATGAATAACTCCATGGAGCAAGTGGACATAGTAAGGATTGGTAAGGCTATGAGCCAGCGCAGATGGGGTGAATAACTCCATGGGGCAAGTGGACATAGCGAAGGATCAGTGGCTATGTTATCAGTGTAGTGAAGCCATTTATGACTTCATGGGGCAAAGTGATCGTAGCAAGGATGGGTGATCGAAGTGGTGGATATCGTATGCTTTACGCACTGAGTGAGAGATGTGAGGATGGTTGCTATGTTTGATTGTTTGCCATCACTATGACATGCACACCTCCCCCACCTCCGTATCTTTACACCGTTTGATATGGAACCTTAGAGTGTTGTACAGTATGTAGTGCTAATTCTTTGGTTGCAGGTTCAGGTATGTTTTAGTCTACCTGTTATTGTTCACTTTAGATGCTTATCGCTCATACAAGGCTTTATGTCTGACCCAGAGTTTTATGTCTACTCTTATTACTCTAGATGCTCACACGAGCAGACTAGAGACAGGTTAGCTGGTGATGCGCGAGTAGCTGATTCAGTGGCGGGCAGGAGGCTTCCACGTATGATATATATATTCTCCCTGTGTCGTTGGTGGTCGCTACTTGGGCATTAGTAGTGTACCTCCTTTACCTTGCTTTTGCTTTGAGACACTTTGAAAAGTTGTAATAATGTTTAACTTTGGATCATAAGCTGTACTTACATTTTCCGCTGCTATGTTAGTTGTTTCAGCTTATGCATTGTCTCGCCTGTTTTATATCAAGTATGTTATTATTATACTTTATCCTATGCGCTGTGAGACATTTTACAGGTTCCTTGTTAGTTCATTTCCTTCTTCCCTTTTTCCTTCTAACGACCCGTTCCGTGCTAACTGGACATGTGTACAGCGCACTTTTGGAGTAAATGTCGGTTGGTGCGGAGCGGGTCGTCACACTTGGTATCAAAGCTCTAGGTTGCGTAGTTAACCTAGGGAAAGACACTAGGGAGAGATAGTACGTATATGAGAGCGCGTATTTGTGATTACTTTGGTTTTCAAAAGCTATATACGTATATACTATTGGTAGTATAAGAATGAAGTCGTACTGCACTAGCACCACTATGGGGTCGTTAATCATTTCCTTTTACAGATTGACGATGAGCCGATATGCTAGAGGTGCTGATAGGGGAGCCCATAATGGGAATGTTGCTGACATGAGGGCGATGTTTACTGACCTCATGAGAGACATGCTTAGAGAAGTGCAAGGGGCAGCTCCCAATCCCAGAAATGGTGGTGGTCAAGTAGTGCAGGCACCGAGGGTCGATTTCGCCAAGTTGTGCAAGGATTACACTAACCTTGGTGGGAAGCCGTTCCACGGGACGGAGTCGACCACAGATGTTCAAGAATGGATGGATAACTGTGACCGTATCTTCGATGACTTGGGTCTTGAGGATGCGATGAAGAGAAGGCTAGCGTCTCGTCAGCTGCAAGGGCGAGCGATGAATTGGTGGAATGCCATTAGAACAGCTACTCCAGAGGATCAGGTTACTTGGGTTCAGTTCAAGGCTCGCTTTAGCGAGAAGTTTATTCCAGCTGCCCAGAAGTCAGTGTTGTTCAAGAGGTTCTTGGAACTCAAGCAGAACGGAAGGGCAGTTTCTGACTATATTGCTGAGTTCGACACCTTGTCGAAGTATGGACTATCTCTTATTGATACTCTTGAGAAGAAGAATGAGAAGTTCATTACTGGTTTGGATGGATACTTGGGGGAAAGGCTTATCAATCACATCGATGAGACTTTTGAATCGATTGTGGGGAAAGCTTTGAGATCAGAGAGTCTTTACCCTAAGCCAAAGACTGAGGCTGCATCTACAGAAGGGCCAAAGCCGCAAGCAGGCGATGGAGGCAAGAATAACTCTCAGAATAAGAGGAAGCAAGACCAATCTAAGGGAGGCCAGAAAAAGAACAAGAAGGATGTTGAGTGCTTCAGCTGTGTTAAGAAGGGCCATTATGCTAAAGATTGTCGGGCCAAGACAGCAGATAAGAAGTGCTTCAATTGTGGTCAAGTGGGACATTTCAAGGATAAGTGTCCGCAACCTCTTAAAGAGAAGCAGATTGTGAAAGCATATGCTATTGATGCTGTTCCTTCTTCGTCGAATGCCCCAACTGCGGCGGAGAAAGGAAAGAATGTTGTTATTCAAGGTATGCTTTCTATTTATGATGTACAAGTTCGAGTTTTGTTTGATACTGGGGCTTCCCGTTCCTTCATATCTAGTGACCTGGTAGATAGGTTGGGACTGGAACCCGAGATAGTCGATAGACCATTGGTTGTGACGAACCCGATTGGTGGTTCGACTAGCCTTAGTATGATTTGCAGAAATTTGGTCTTATCGAGTCATGGATGTATGTTTGTTTGTGATTTCTTTGTTTTGGGCTTTACTGGGTATGGCATTATATTGGGAGTCGATTGGCTCCAAAGATACGGGTTGGTGGTAGACTGTGAGGGCTTTTTGGTGACAGTGAGGGCGGATGATGGGCGGAGGGTAGTGTTTGGTAGTCTACCTAGTGATGGGGTTATGGCTAGTTTTGTAAATTCCCTCGACATCGCGCAGGATGAGTTGTCAGATGTTCCCGTGGTTGGCCAGTATCCGGACGTCTTCGAGGAGGTGACCGGGCTTCCACCACACCGAGAGATTGAGGTCCGTATTGATTTAGTGAAAGATGCCAGACCTATAGTGATGCCACTTCGTCGTATGGCACCAAGGGAGCAACGAGAGCTCGGGGTGAAAGTCAGCAATCTTTTGAAGAAGGGATTTATTAGAAGAAGTGTCTCCGAGTAGGGAGCACTAGTTGTGTTTGCCACTAAGGCAGATGGTTCCCTTCGTTTGTGTGTGGACTATCGCGAGTTGAATAAGGTAACGAGGAAGAATAAGTATCCTCTACCGCGGATAGATGATTTGTTTGATCAACTGGAAGGAGCAAGAGTGTTCTCCCAGTTGGACCTCGCGATAGGATTTCATCAGCTTCGAGTAGAAGATGAGAGTGTTCCGAAAATGGCATTTAGGACGCCGTCTGGATTTTATGAGTGGTTGGTCATGCCATTTGGGTTGACCAATGCACCAGCCTACTTTGTGGATCTTATGAATCGAGTATTCAGAGATCAGTTGAATAAGTTTGTTCTTGTGTTCGTGGATGATATCCTTGTTTATTCAAGGACAAAGGAGGAACACAAGGGACACTTGAGGATAGTGATGGAGGTGTTGAGGAAACACCAATTGAAAGCGAAATTCTCTAAGTGTCATTTTTGGAGAAGGGAAGTGAGATTCTTGGGTCATGTTGTTTCAGAGAGTGGTATTGCCGTGGACCCTGCGAAGGTGGCTACGGTACAGGATTGGCCTACGCCCAAGAATGCAACAAATATAAGGAGTTTCTTGGGATTAGCTGGATATTATCGTAAGTTTATCCAGGACTTCTCCAAGATAGCAGCACCGTTGACTCAGTTGACTAAGAAGAATCAGTCCTTCGTCTGGGACGGAGTGTGTGAAAAGGCATTCATGAGCCTAAAGGAAAGGTTGACGCATGCGCCAGTATTAGTCATTCCTAAGGTGAATGAAGAGATGATGGTATACACGGATGCTTGTGGTACCGGATTAGGTGCTGTATTGATGCAAGGTGGTAGGGTTGTAGCTTATGCTAGTCGACAGCTAAAGCTGCATGAGAAGAAGTATCCTACCCATGATTTGGAACTAGCAGCGATTGTGTTCGCATTGAAGATGTGGAGACACTATCTCTTGGGAGAACGATTTGAGTTGTTTACCGATCATAAATCGTTAAAGTATCTCTTCTATCAGAAAGATCTGAATCTCCGACAGCAGAGATGGTTAGAGTTCTTGGCTTCGTATGATTTTGATATCGCATATACACCTGGGAAAGGTAATGCGGTAGCCGATACCTTGAGCAGGAGACATGCCAGTTTAGGGGCAATGTTTCTTGAGTGGAAGCAATTGGAGTATATCGCGGGGTTTGATTTCAGACCAAAGTGCGAATTGGATCCAGTCATGCTAGCTAGTTTGGCGATCAGACCCACTTTGATAGAGCGGATTGGTTCCAGCCAGAGGGACGATCCTAATCTATTGGAAATCATCTCCAAGTTAGAGATGGACATCGACGGTGAGGAGATGAATGTGTATGGGCTTGATCGAGATGGATGGCTTCGAAAGAATGGAAGACTAGTTGTACCCGACGTAAATGGGTTGAGAGATGAAGTGCTTAGAGAATGTCATTACTCAAAACTGACTATACATCCCGGTGGTAATAAGATGTATCGAGACATGAGACAGACTTACTACTGGGAAGGGATGAAAAGAGACGTTGGGAAGTTTATATCCAAATGCATGAATTGCCAGCTAGTTAAAGCCGAGCAGAAGAAGCCTAGTGGGTTGTTGCAACCACTAGAAATTCCCGAATGGAAATGGGAGCAAGTCTCGATGGATTTCATCGATGGTTTACCAAGGACTAGATCGGGATATGATAGCATTTGGGTAATTGTGGATCGATTGACTAAAAGTGCAAGATTTATACCAGTAAAATCGACCAGAACAGCGTCTAAGTTAGCAGAATTGTATATGAAGTGGGTAGTGAGATTTCATAGAGTACCTAAAAGCATTGTGAGTGACCGAGACCCGTTGTTCACTAGTGGGTTTTGGAAGAGCTTATAAGAGGCTCTAGGGTCAGGATTACATCTCAGTACCGCATATCATCCTCAACAGACGGAGAGGGTGAATCGTATATTGGAAGATCTATTGAGAGCTTGTATATTGGATTTTGGTGGATCATGGGATGACCATTTGCATCTAGTAGAGTTTGCATATAATAATAGCTACCAATCCAGTATCGGTATGGCTCCATATGAAGCTTTGTACGGAAGACCGTGCAACTCACCATCGTGTTGGATAGAGACTGGCGAGAAGTTTATGCTTGGACCAGATGTGGTGAGGGAAACTTCAGATAAGATTAAGATCATTCAACAACGAATGAAAGCTGCCCAAGATAGGCAGAAGAGTTATGCTGATAAGAGGAGAAGAGACTTAAAATTCTCCGTTGGTGACTTGGTGTTTGTCAAGATTTCTCCGTTGAAGAGCGTGATACGATTTGGCAGGAGAGGCAAGTTAGCACCAAGATTTGTTGGCCCATTCCCTGTTCTTGAACTAGTCGGGAATTTGGCATATAGAGTTGGCTTACCAGAGAAGATGGCGGGAGTTCACAATGTATTTCATGTTTCCCAACTGAGGAAGTTCGTTCACGACTCAAATATGACTATTTCACCTGATCAGTTAGAGGACTTCGAAGTAGAACCCGAGGCAGTTGGGAACCGCAAGCCGATTCGTATTGTGGGGCACGATACGAAGCAACTTCGAAGGAAGGCGGTGAAGCTAGTCAAGGTTCAGTGGGGCGAGAACGAGAATGATTGTACTTGGGAGACAGAGGAGAACATTAGAAAGACGTATCCAGAACTCTTTGCCTGGTAAGACTTACTTCATAACTTAGTTTTCCGCATGCTAGGATAGACTTGCCTTACTTGTTTTGCATGTTCGATTGTTGTTTTATGGTTGATAGGCATGCGGGAACCTTTGTGTGTGTTTTGATTAGGGAATTTCGGGGGCGAAATTTCTTAAGGGGGGAAGAGTGTAACGACCCGTATTCTACACATCATAGGATCGTAGAATATTTATTTCTTTCCCATATGAAGTCGTATGGTCATGTAACTTTGGGAAACATCCATTATAGCCATTTCCCATGTTCATGATTTTTGTCGATTTTTAAATGATCGTTTTGCCCCTAGCTGATCTTGTTTTGGCCATAACTTTTGATTGGAAAGGAATTTTGACCTGAAACCACTTTCATTAGATTCGTTTGATGGTTTACCTTTCCGTAGAGTGGTCATAACAGCCAAACGGACTTACCGTTTGGGAGATATGGCTGAAATAAGGTTTGGAAGGTGAAAAACTGCTTAACCGGGCCAAATAGGGTGATTAGTGAATGAGCCCATAACCCATTTCGGGATTAGGGTTATGGGAAGGCTGAAATGAGTTAGAGAATCATTCCATTTCAGTTTTCTAGCCTCCACTTATCACCAAGGAACCCTAAAAATGGCCTCCAATCTCTAAATCACCTCCAAATCATCTTTTGATCAAGGATTAAGCTTAGCAACATCTAATCAAGGAAGATCTACACAAAATCAACATTGGAGCTGCTGTTTAGCATTGGGATTTGCATCAAATCAGAGATTTATTTCAGGTCTTAGTTTATTTGTGGCTAAGGTGAGTGATTTGCATAGTTTTGCACTAATTAAGGATAATTAGTGTTAATTAGCAAATTTAAACATGATAAAATTCTGGAAAAATGTTCATAAATTCTTAAATGATGTTTTAGACCTCTGATATGAATTTGGGTTAATTTGGTTAAGTTTTGCTAATCCTATCATTAGTTTCACCTAAACATGCTTAAGGGGAAATATGGGGTTTTGGGTATGTTTGATCAATTTTAACCTATCATATTGATGTTTTGATGTTTATGGTTGATTATGCATGTTGCTATGACTGTATGATATGCTTTGTGATTGGTTTCAATAGTTAGAATGGTCGAAAACGTCGTCGAATGGCGTAAACACTTGCTGGAAAAGTTTCAGAAAACAGTGCAGGATCGGATCGGATCAGATATGGTGGCTTGGATCGGATAAGTTGAACTGGGCAAGGGATTCGATCGGATCGGAACCTGACACTTGAGAAAACTGGCAAAAAGGAAGGCTACGCTAATTGAACTGGGATCGAATCGGATAAAGAAGGAGGGATCGGATCGGAGCACGTGAAGAACGAGGGAGCGGATCGGAGCGGAAGCACGAACTGGATGAGAGATGGCACCCGACCTGACCCGAAGTGGGACACCCGACCCGGAGGAGGACACCCGACCTGAACCGATGCAACGCTGTGAACCCGAACCGAACCGCTACAGGGGAAGACAACACACCGAACCGATTCAAATAGACACCCGACCCGAACCGATAGCTTGAAGAGAATCCGACCCGACCCAGTATTGACCAATAACCCGAGATGCAAAGGTAGTCCGATATGGAAAGTTAGAGCTCAGGATCCAGTTGGGAACCGATGAGTTCACTTCATGGTTGGGCTTTGCTGCGGGATGTGTGCTAAGGAGTTGTCGACGTTCATAACTTCGATTCACCACTAAAAAAAATGGATGATGGGCTACTTATCAGTGCAGTGGAGTCATTATGACTCGAGGGGCAAGGTGATGGTAGAAAGACTACGTTATCAGTACAGTAGAGTCATTATGACTTGAGGGGCAAGGTGATGTGTAGTAAGACTGTGAGCCAGCGCAGATGGGGTGAATAACTCCATGGGGCAAGTGGACATAGTAAAGGATTGGTAAGACTATGAGCCAGCGCAGATGGGGTGAATAACTCCATGGAGCAAGTGGACATAGTAAGGATTGGTAAGGCTATGAGCCAGCGCAGATAGGGTGAATAACTCCATGGGGCAAGTGGACATAGCGAAGGATTAGTGGCTACGTTATCAGTACAGTGAAGCCATTTATGACTTCATAGGGCAAAGTGATCGTAGCAAGGATGGGTGATCGAAGTGGTGGATATCGTATGCTTTACGCACTGAGTGAGAGATGTGAGGATGGTTGCTATGTTTGATTGTTTGCCATCACTATGACATGCACACCTCCCCCACCTCCGTATCTTTACACCGTTTGATATGGCACCTTAGAGTGTTGTACAGTATGTAGTGCTAACTCTTTGGTTGCAGGTCCAGGTTCAGGTATGTTTTAGTCTACCTGTTATTGTTCACTTTAGATGCTTATCGCTCATACCAGGCTTTATGTCTGACCCAGAGTTTTATGTCTCCTCTTATTACTCTGGGTGCTCACATGAGCAGACTAGAGACAGGTTAGCTGGTGATGCGCAAGTAGCTGATTCGGAGGTGGGCAGGAGGCTTCCACGTATGATATATATACTCTCCCTGTGTCGTTGGTGGTCGCTACTTGGGCATTAGTAGTGTACCTCCTTTACCTTGCTTTTGCTTTGAGACACTTTGAAAAGTTGTAATAATGTTTAACTTTGGATCATAAGCTGTACTTACATTTTCCGCTGCTATGTTAGTTGTTTCAGCTTATGCACTGTCTCGCCTGTTTTATGTCAAGTATGTTATTATTATACTTTATCCTATGCGCTGTGAGACATTTTACAGGTTCCTTGTTAGTTCATTTCCTTCTTCCCTTTTTCCTTCTGATGACCCGTTCCGTGCTAACTGGACATGTGTACAACGCACTTTTGGAGTAAATGTCGGTTGGTGCGGAGCGGGCCGTCACAAAGATACGATCACAGCTATCCAACCAATCCTGAACATCTGTGGCCGACTCGGTTCCGTGGAACGGCTTCCCACCAAGGTTAGTGTAATCCTTGCACAACTTGGCGAAATCGGCCCTAGACGCCTGCACTATTGGACCACCACCATTACCGGCATTAGGAGCTGCCCCTTGCACATCCCTAAGCATTTCTCTCATGAGGTCAGTAAACATCGCCCTCATGTCAGCAGCATTCCCATTATTGGCTCCTCTACCAGCACCTCTTGCGTATCGGCTCGTCGTTCAATCTGTAAAGAGAAAACGATTAACCATCTCCATAGTGGTGCTAGTGCAGTGCGACTTCATCCTTAGCTATACTAATAGTATATATATAGCTTTTGAAAACCAAAGTAATCACAAATAAGCACTCTCATATATGTACTATCTCTCCCTAGTGTCTTTTCCTAGGTTAACTACACAACCTAGAGCTCTAATACCAAATATGACGGCCCGCCCCGCACCAACTGACATTTACTCCAAAAGTGAGTTGTACACATGTCCAGTTAGCACGGGACGGTCGTCAGAAGGAAAGGAAGAAGACAAAGAATCAACAAGGAACCTGTAGAATGTCTCACACCGCATCGTACAAAATATAATAACAACGTACTTGACATAAAACAGGTGAGACAGTGCATAAGCTGAAAACAAAATATCGTAGCAGCGGAAAATCCAAATACAACTTATGTTCCACATCATCATTATTAAAACTTTTCAAACTGTCTCTAAAGGTAAAAACAAGATAAGGGAGGTACACTACTAATGCCCAAGTAGTGACCACCAACGACACAGGGAGAATATATATATATATATATATATATATATATATATATATATATATATATATATATAACATACGTGGAAGCCTCTTGCTCACCTCCGGATAAGCTACTCGTGCATCACCAACTAACCTGTCTCTAGCTGCTCGTTTAGGAGCACCCAGAGTAATAAGAAGAGACATAAAACTCTAGGTCAGACAAAAGTCTGGTGTGAGCGATAAGCAGCTAAACAGAACAATAACAGGTATACTAAACCATACATGAATCTGAACTTGCAACCAAAGAGTTAGCACTACATACTGTACAACACTCTAAGGTGCCACTAGCATATGGTGTACAAGCATACGAGGGTGGGGGTGTGCATGTCATAGTGATGGAAAATGATCAAGCATAGAAACCATCCTCACATCTCTCACTCAGTGCGTAAAGCATACGATATCCACCACTTCGATCACCCAATACTTTGCTATGATCACTCTGCCCCATGAAGTCACAACGGCTTCACTGCACTGATCCATAGCCACTAATCCTTCGCTATGTCCACTTTGCCCCATGGAGTCGTACACACCCCACTGCACTGGCTCATAGCCTTACTAATCCTTTACTATGTCCACTCTGCCCCATGGAGTCACAACGGCTCCACTGCACTGGCTCATAGTCTTGCTACGATCACTTTGCCCCTCGAGTCACGATGACTCTACTGCACTGATACGTAGCCCATCATTCCTTTTCAATGGTGAATCGAAGTTATGAATGTCGACAACTCCTTAGCACACATCCCGCAGCAAAGCCCAACCATGAAGTGAACTCATTGGTTCCCAACTGGATCCTGAGCTCTAACTTCCATTTGTACTACCTTTGCATCTCGGGTTATTGGTCATCACTGGATCGGTTCGGTTCTTAGCCCTTCTTCTCTGTCGGTTCGGATCGGTCTCTTCCAAGTGCTTCGGATCGGGTCGTGGCCTCCAAGTCCTTTCGTAGTACGTTGGTTCGGTTCAGGTGCTCTCTGGCGGGTCGGGTCGGTGTACCCTTGCTCCATCGGTTCGGTTCGGGTTCCTGGTCATGGTCAGATCCACTTCCCCTTTCTCTTCCGTTCCGATCCCCTACCCTTCCCTTCAGTCGATTCGATCCCAGTTCAAACATTGTGACCTTCCTTTTTGCCATACTTTCCCTTGTGCCAAGCCTTGGTTTGGTTCGGTGATCCCTTGCCCAGTCCACCATCCGGTCTGAGCCCATCCCTCCGATCCGAAACCTACATCGTTTTTCTGCAACTTTTTCCAATGAGTGTTTTACGCCATTCGACGGCGTTTTTGACCATTCTAACTATTCTAATCAATCACAAAGCATATCATACAATCATAGCAACAAGTAGAAGTGGCCTCAAACACCAAAACATCAATATGATAGGTTAAGATGGATCAAACATAGCTAAAACCCCATATTTTCCCTTAAGCATGATTAAGCAAAACTAGTGACATGATTAGTAAAACTTAATCAAATTAACCCAAATTTCTAACAGAGGTCTAAAACATTATTTAAGAATTTATAAATATTTTTCCAGAATTTATTAGTGTATAAATTCGCTAATCATCACTAATTAGCCTTAATTAACCATAATTAGTGAGGAACTATGCAAATCACTCACCCTAGCCACAAATAAACCTTAGATCTGAAATAAATCTCTGATATGCGCGAATACCAATGCTAAACAGCAGCTCTAATCTTGATTTGGTGAAGATCTCCCTTGATTTGATGTTGCTAAGCTTAATCCTTGATTAAATAGTGATTTGGAGGTGATTTAGAGGTTGGAGGCCATTTTTAGGGTTTCTAAGAGGTAAGTGGAGGCTAGAAAACTGAAATGGAATGAAATCCTAACTCTTTTCAGCCTCCTTATAACCCTAGTCCCGAAATGGGTTATGGGCCCATTCACTAATCACCCAATTTGGCCCGGTTAAGCAGTTTCCACCTTCCAAACCTTATTTCAGCCATATCTCCCAAATGGTAAGTCCGTTTGGCTATTATGACCACTCTACGGAAAGGTAAACCATCAAACGAATCTAATGAAGTGGTTTCAGGTCAAAATTCCTTTCCAATCAAAAGTTATGGCCGAAACAAGATCAGCTAGGGGAAAAACGGTCATTTAAAAATCGGCAAAAATCACGAACATGGGAAATGACCCCAATGGTCGTTTCCCAAAGCCACATGACCAGACAACTTCATATAAGAAAGAAATAAATATTCTATGATCCCCCGATGCGTAGAATGCGGGTTGTTACACAAAAGATCCTCAACCTTCGCCTTTTTCCCTTTGGAAACCTCAGTGTCCCGATCTGAAGTAATAGCACCCCCCAAGATTCTATCCCAATGGGATGAGGGAAGGAATGTCCATTCCGGGAATTTTCCATGGTTATCACGACGGACTAAAAAGATAGACTTTTCATAACATTCAGACACTATGTCTGGAAGATGCACCTACAAAAACAAGGAAATCCGGTTCTGAGTCTCGTAAATTATCCACTTAGCATCAGAAAGAATTGCTTCCCTTGTTTTCAATCTCCCCGCATGCTTCATTAACATATCCGACTTCTCATGCTTGAGGGTCGAGGCTTCAGTGGCTAAGGACTGTTGACATCCCTTTTTCTCTCAAGAGACACTCTCAGTTGGCTACAAGCCTCTTTATTCCTACTCTTCGCAAAGGGTAAACGTGGAGCTTAGACTCTAACATGGTTTTCTCTTCTTGAAGTTCTTACTTCTCTCAAGATAAGGAGGTAGCTGTCGCCCTGGTAACATACCAATTCCTGGATATCTAAAAAGAAAAGAAGAACAATATAATGTTAGTCCTCACATCAAGAAGGCAGATAAAAAGTTTCAGGAAAATAAGAGTACAAACCAAAAAATTTCATTTAACAATATTAAGGAAAAAATCAGACCATTCTTTGGAGGCAAACTCCGGAACGTCGGAGACATCAACGAAGGGTAAGACGGATCAGATAATCTTATCAGATTCCAAGGCCGGTAAAGGAGAACTCATGGGGTCCTGCAACCGATAAGGAGAAAGGAGCAGCTCACGCTCTCTTATATCTGGATCTCCCTGAGAATCAGATCTTAGAAAACCAACAACAAAGTCACTTCCTACAGTCTCCACTGAGGAAGGGCACACTTTAGGGAAGCTTCCAGGAGAGGGTGCAAGAGGGGTACATGGTAGCCGATTACAGGGAGACTCACAATTTCATCTCCAGAAGGACGAGAAATAAAATTTGCCCTATTATGAACCCTAGAAGGGATGTCGTTGTCGGTCGAAGCAGACCTCTTTTTAGACAAAAATTCAAGAGGGGAAGAGACCTTGGAAGGTTAGTATGAACCATCCCCAAGAAATACAGAACAAGAGAGAGAAGGTTGCTCTAGAAGATTTTATCCCAAAGGTGAAGGGGCGTGCCCGCAAAGAAATTTCGAGAACAATAGGGCAGAATGCTGGTTCAAGACACCTGGGACTTCACCTATGACACTATTCATTTGAAGTCCCTTCACTCCAAGCTTCCCCTCTGTTGAATAAAGCACGAATTTTCTCAGGTTGGAGTTACCAATTTGTGAGATCTCAGACATAGTCCTGCTAGGTGATACCATAACATAAACATGTATTTTAATCTAATTTCTATATGATGATTGCACACAAACAACACACAGACATATAGGTGACATGAAATTTTGTTATCCTATTGGACAACAATCTTGACTGAGAAGATCAATGTCCACATGTTAAATTACCTTCTATTACGAATTATTTGTGTGTACAAATTTTATTTCTCAAGGCCCCGGTAATGAACAGGGATGGGTACAACTTCTTAAAGATCGCCATTGATCATCATCTCGAACGATTAGTGAGAGTTTAATCTACACTAGGGCCATAAATTCCCGATTCAAAGTATAATCCAAATCGGTGATTGAGGTTTGAACAAGAAAACTTACAACTAGTTAGATCTGAAATCCTAGGGAGATAGTGTGACAAATTTCGATGAACAATAATCTTGCTTTAGTGAAATGCTGTGCAGGAAAAAGGAGGAGAGAGAAAAAGAAAATTCCTTTTTTGGGGAAAAAGAGATTCGCCTTGCCTCTCAGCCGTACATCTGAGACCAGATTAACGAACAAGATTTATGCGGGGAAAACAGAAATGTTGGCCAGAGCTAAAAAGTGGAAAGAAGAAGAATTTGTATTCAAAATCTAGGGGCCAATCAACGCACCCGATTAAGGTAGACCAAAAGACACAGAAATAACACTTCGGAAAAGACAAAAGGCTTGACTTGAAAAGTCGAAAGTACCCCTTCACTAAGGGGGCATATTTTACTACCAAAATTAACTCCGAAAACAGCTGATGATGAAGGGGTATCGGAAGAATACAAGTGCCGAAGATCCCTCCGAAAGCAGGAAGCCGAATAATCGAAAGAACCGAAAGCCAGAAAGAATGATCTGGGAGCGTCATACACCGGCACCTTACCAGAAGGAAGAAACTTAAGATCTACAGAACGCCAACAAAGTTCATCAGGCAAGGATTAAATTGGAAGGATCTATCCGATAAGGTCAGACCGATGGGAACCTTCCCACCGCGTCAACACAGAAGGTGGTCTTGTGGTGAGAAGCCATCCAGGTCAGAAATCAAGAAAGTTGAAGAAAGAAGATCTGCCTATAGGACCCCAGAAGGCCGAAAGGACCTTCAATACTAACCCGCCTAATACCGATACGATAAGAGGTTGAAACACCAAGAGAATCAAGCCGGAAAAGCGTAAGGATTGTCTGGAACCAACTTCTGAAACACCCATTGCATAAATGCCGAGAGAACGTCTTGATAAACAATAGACGAATTACCTATAACAACCTTCTGGAGCATCAGGCTATACCTAGAAATCCCATCGAAAAGCAAACCGGAACCTCAGAGGGGATACAAGATATCTACACTAGTCTATATAGCACAGACACCGACAGTGGCTCCGAACCGGCAGTTATACACGTACATAATGAGGGCAGGCTACTCCAAGTATTCACGAGAAAACCGGAAGCCTATACCTAAAACTTTGTGATTGAGAACATGCAACTGAGAGCTCAAAATACCTTCCGAAGAGCTACAATAACAACAAGCGCATATCAATCTCAAGGAGGCTCATGGTTAGCCGAAACCTTCGTTGCAGAAGCTTTAATTAACACTTCAAAACGTCTGGAAGCAAAAACATTCAAGACCAAAGAAAAAGGCGACTGACAAAGACTCCTAAAGGCCCAAGGGCCAACAGCGGAGGAGGCCCCAAGATCCCTATAAATAAGACCCCAGGAGTCACATTATGGGGGATCTGAATTCTTATACTTTTCCTCTTTAGAAAAACCCAAAAATGGAGACTAATTTAAGGATCTATTCGATTCTGTTCATGTAAGAAAAAATTTAATAAAGAGCAAGATCTAAACCCATGGTATTTACTGTGAGTTTATCATTTTCAATTATTGTGATTTTGATTTACTATTTGCTTCCTACGTATGGCTGGTTTCTTGGTCGAATTTATACCTATAATCGGAGGAAATGACTCCTCTCAGTCGACCTAGACCCTTTCTATAAGCTTAGGTGTGATCAACGAGCTTATATATCCCAGTGAATTTGGTCTTGATACCTAGAAATGGCAGTTTGACCCAAACTTTCGAAGGATGAGCGAACCATTTCCCTCTCAGGTTCACCCCCGTCGACCTGATTCCTGTGTTAACGAAAACTATCATTAACATAACCCCCGCTTTAATCTGGTGTAGTTATCCAATGAATAATCACATTTTTAGTTAAAGGTTGTTATCTTTCTTTTCAATTTACTAAAATTAAACCTAGGTTGAAACTAAAGGGTCCTAGCCTAGGCGAATTTTTGTTTAATCCTTAATTCAAGTGTAACAACTTAACAAGATGAGTAATACTCGCACTTATAGACTTAGGTCACATGCATATGGCTGAATAATAGTGAATATATACATATGTATGAGTCTGTATATGTATCTTTTGTATACATTTATGTAGTCATGTAGATTACGTAGGTCATATCTGATTGTCTGATCCTTCCCAAGCTGTGGATCTGAGGTACTTTCTCCTTTTTAACATTCATTTTTAAGAAGCTATTTTGTTGTGTTGCTTCTAATATATTTATCTGGTTTTTTTAATGGTGGTTAATATAGAGAAGCAACGGGATGATGTTTTGGAAGTCATAGAAGAATACAACCAATGCTTAATCCAAAACTAAATATAAGAAACACAACAAAGGGCTTTGGGTTTGATGAGTAAATGCTAGCATGATGGAGGTAAGAACGACTTAATATTGCATTATATATATTTTCCCCATGCTATAAATACATGGATGAATATAGACATTTTTCCACTAATGAACAAACTTGTTAACTTGCGTAATACTCCTTATTTTGGTTTCCTTTAAAATAACAAATGACTAATCCTTGGATATGAATGCGAACATTCATTATAAGTTATGATATTGTTTACAAATACTACCTCTGGCTATCTCCGATATTTATTACATAGTCCTAATATGCTACAATGGTTCAAATTATTTCGTAGTCCTGGTAGTTATATTTGTGATCAATGCAATTAATGTAATAGCATCAAACAAATTTGTTAAAATATTATACTCATTGGATTTTTGGGTATGAACTATGAAATGAACAATGAGTTCATTTGCAAAAAGTGTGAAAACTGCCTTTAATAGATTATTGATACGTAGTCAACCTATAAAACGACTATTTATACCCCCTCACATATCCATTTCAAAAAATAATTTTATGTTTGAAACCCTCACTTCTTGTGTTAAATTTTAATAGTTAAGTTTAAAGTTTAAATCGTTGCTTTTTACATAAACAACCGTGATTAGGTTGATTGATCTTATTTTGGGGTTGTTGGCTATTGGTTTCCAAAATTCCGATCTCTATTGTTTTTTTGAAAAACAAAATGTGTGATCTTCTGAAAAGAAGAGAGCGCACACACACACACACACACACACACACACACACATATATATATATATATATAGCCAAAAACTACAAAATCCGACTACATAATACCAGACTCTGCTATATAAATGTAGAGGAGGTAGATAGATGAGCTCCGGATAAACCACCGCCCATCATACTTCAATATCAAATTCCGGCAAGGCCACCACCCGATATTAAAGTATATCTACTCCAATACAAACAAAACACATCAAAATGGCCAAAGGGAAACAAAAACAAGCAAATACAACACTCCAAGTCTAACTATAAAAAACAACCCTCACAACAACTGCTACCAATCCATCCAGCTATCCGCTAAGTACTTCCTCTTAATCAACAACCTGAATCTGCGAAAAGCTCAACAAACTATTAGTAATTTGTCACACACACACACACATATATATATATGGAAATATATATGTATTAATATATATATATATATATATTATATAAGCATATATATATATTCATACATATGTATATACCATACATATATGTGTAGAAGAAAAAATACAAGGAAAAAACTAATAAAAGAAATTAACAACCAATGCGATATCTATTACGAAAAAAACTGCTGATTCTAATAAATAGATTCAAATTAAATCTAACCTTAATCAATAAACTCTCAAAGCCCAATTTCCCGAAAAGCTTGTAATGTGAATTAGACATCCAATCCAAAAAAAAATAAACTATTCTAATAATTAAATTATCCGTAGAAACAGAATTAGAATAAAAAAATCTCTGATTTCTCTCAAACCAAATGAACCAACTTATGATAGTGACTAAAGAATCTAATATGCATCTTTTACTAACATTATAAACAAATCTATAAGAATCCCAATAATCAACACAACTATTGAAATAATTAGGACAATCAAAAACAAATATCCATAAAACCATATTAAATATAAAATTTGTGATATTGCATGAGAAAAATAAATGATCAACATCCTCATTCAAAAGATTAAAAAAATAACGCTTAACATCAAAAATGATATTCTTCCTCTTTAGGAGCTCAACCGTTTTAAGTTTCTTATGAGTGATTAACCACATTAGAAATTTAGCTTTAGGAGGAGAATTAGATTTCCAAATAAACTTAAACGACCGAAATGAGATTCCCAAAAAATTTATAAAGTTATACATAGAATTAACCGAATAAACTTGACTTTGATCCATACCCCCAACTTATAAAGTCTCTACACTCATCAATGTGATATAATGATAATTTAGCATAAAGTAAAGCTAATTGTCTTAACATTTCCCCTTCTAAGATATTATCAAAAGAAAACTCCCATGGGGCATCCAAATCTCTTCTAAAAACATCTTTAATCAACGCATTTTTAAAACTACAATTATTAAAGAGCTCCCTAAATTCAATTTTAAGTGGTAAACGAGAAATCCACATACCATGCCAAAAGTAAGTCATATTACCCAAATGAACAATCACCTTATAACCTAAGTTAAAAAAAATCAAAGCATTTTAATACTGACTTCCAAAAGTAAGATAATCTACTATACCAACTACCACTAGATCCAACAATAAACTCTCCTCCTGAATAGTAAAATTTAGATACAATTCGACACTACAGGACACCTAAATTTCCATAACCATTTGGCTAATAAGTAAGAGTTAAAATTAAATAAATTAATGATTCCCAATCCGCCGTCTTTCTTAGGCTTACAACACACCTTCCAGTTTACTAAACATTTGAAACCCCTACAAGTAGAATCACCCCCCCCCCCTCACTCCTTAGATAATTACGTCTTATTCTATGAAATTTTCCAATAAACCATTGAGGAAATATATATGTACAGACATCCAATAAGCAGGGATAGAAGATAGTACTGAATTAACCAGAACTAATCTACCTGCTCTAGACAAATATCTATTGTTCCAACTTGATAGTCTACTATTAATCTTATCGATTATTACTAACCAATCCTTCTTCTTTAGTTTCGAAGGTCTAATCTTAAAACCCAAATAATCAAAAGGAAATTTCATGACAGAACAGTTTAAGGTGCTAGCAACCATAGCCTCTACATTACCAAAATCATTAGTGACCATAACAGAACTCTTGTCAAAATTAATTCTAAGACCTGATAACATCTCAAAACAATAAAGAATAAACTTAAGAGCAATAATGTGCTTTGGTAGGTGAGAAGAAAATAATAAGGTATCATCCGTAAATTGAAGTATAGATAATTCATTGTTAAATTCCTCATTACCAACATTGCCCAAAACACCTAATCTCCCAGCTCTCTTAATAATTCTAGAAAAAACATCAGCCGCTAAATTAAATAGTAGAGGTGACAGGGGATCTCCCTGTCTAAGACCCCTCTTAGATTGGATCTTCTTTCCCACAACCCCATTGACAACAGTATTAGAACTACCTGACCTAAGTAAAAGCATTATTGTAACAACCCGTAAAATCTGGGCCAGTTTAAAATTTTTATTTTGGCCATTTTAGCGAATTTAGATTATTTAAAATGAATTATTTTAAATAATATCGACGAGAAATTTATTTTGAATATATTCGAACGTATATATTATACGCGTCGTCGTTAGAATATAAATAATTATATATAATTATAAATAGAATTGAAAATGGCGCGGTAGTTCGATAATTCGATTTCAAACTTCAATTGAATGTACCGGGTGCAAAACAATCCGGATTTTAGTGAAACCAAAAATAATGGAATCTAATAGTGAATATCTTTCCAACGAACCCGAATGATCAAAATTTCTTAGCGGGAATCAAAAGATATGTCCAGTTGAAAATTCTGAATAGTCGCTATGGAATTCAGGCCCTTAAAAATGGACATTTTGCAAACGACCTCGGATTTCGACGAAACCAGTTTTGTTGGGTCCGTGATGTAAAGTTATTGCTAGATTTCAAATTTCATAATTTTTCGAATCAATATGTGAGCGTGGCAAAGGAAAACGCGTTTGACCAGTTTCAGTTGATTTTAATCGACTGGAAATTGGCCATTTTTCTAACGGTCTCAGATTTCGACGAAACTAGTTTTGTTAGGACCGTATCGTCAATACGAAGCTAGAAAATATTTTTCTAGAATTTTTAAAGTTAGTATGTGACCCCGGTAAATTGAAATGTACGTTTAAAATTGAATATATAGATTTATACATTAATTTCAGCGAAAACTGAGCGTAACAGCCGAACTGGCTTATGAAACATATCCCATTGTATTCGGAATGGGGGTAATTAGCTAGGGACGACAGTCATTGGGCCTCGTTCGGAGATCGAAATTTAAAGTTA
Organism: Allium sativum; assembly: GCA_030737875.1. Classification (NCBI taxonomy): domain Eukaryota; kingdom Viridiplantae; phylum Streptophyta; class Magnoliopsida; order Asparagales; family Amaryllidaceae; genus Allium; species Allium sativum. The sequence goes on along the minus strand of CM060915.1, from coordinate 212,852,088 downwards.
CTTTATGGAGAAATTAATTATTTAAATAATTAAAATATTATATAACCCCCTTGAGCTCTCTCTTTCCTCACAAGTCAAACCACGGTCAAAATATAAAAAAAAAAAAAAAAAAAAAAACCCCTTCCAGTTTCAGATCGCGACGCCTCTTCCTCCCCCTTGCTGACGCCGACGATGGACCGCCGCTCCCCCCTAAAGTCGCGCCTTCCTCTCCCCTCTAGCTCATCTCCTTCCTCCCTTCGAATCGAAGACGAAAACGCCAGAGCTTTCCCCCCCCACAGTGATGACCGCCGACGAACTGAAGGCCGCCCCAACCCTCCGCCTCCTCCTGCCGCCGACCCAGAGCCACCCGAAGCCTCTCCGATGGTGGTGAACCCCCCCCTTTCGAACTGTAAGTTTTTACTTTATTTATAAAACTGATTTTTACTTAATTTATAAAACTGATTTTGTTAATATTAAAAACCGATTTTTATGTTTTTAAAATTCTGATTTTAGGTAGGTTTAAAACTGAATTTTATTTTAGGTTTAAGACTGAATTTTATTTTAGATTAGAAAACTGATTTTTAAATGATTTTTAAACTGAATTTTTAAATAAGGCAAAAACTGTATTTTTATTTTTTAAGTTATGAAAAAACTGCATTTTTATGAAAGCGAAAAACTGATTTTATTTTGAACTTTAAAATAGGAAAAAAAGTTTAATCTTTTAGTAGAAAAAGATTTGAACTTGCAAAAGAAAAAAAATTCGATTTTTATATATTGAATAGCGAAGTCAAAATTCGATTTTATATATTGAATAGCATAGTAAAAATTCGATTTTTACATATGTAGTGGCTACGGGCAGCGAAGATGACGAAGATGCGATAGCGATGAAGATTTCTATCAATGAAGTGCCGTGGAGCTAGGATAGCTAATCGGTGAGAATTTCTCACCTTTCTATTTATTTTCTAGTTATATATATATACTAGGATGCAGACGGTGCTTAGTAGCACCCGACACAATCGTCCACAGACCATGGACTTGTTTGTTTGACAGTTTGGTGATTGATTGCGATATTGTTTGAATGTGGTTTGTGGTGTGAAAAATCGAATCGATAAATTGGTTAGGATTAGACGTGCGCCGTTATAAGGCGAAGGAGTAAGGCTAGGTTAGATCCTTACTCCAAAGTTTGCGGTTTGCATAACGAATTGATTTGATTGATGTGTGAATGGCGTGGGCCTTCACTAGACCGGGGATAAGGCTAGGCCTTGTCCCGTTTCTAGTATCGTGCCGTTATGCCGCCGAAATTTTCTAAAATATATTAGAAAAATAAAAATATCATTTTATTGTGTAAATGAATTGAATAGAAATTCATAGGTTGAAATAAAATGTTTTATCGTTAAAATATAAATTTTTAACGTGAAGTGAATAAAATAAAATATTCATTTACAAACCAGACGGTTTGTTTATGTACACTTATTTGAATGACATTGATTGGGACGATAAATTTTACACATCGCCCAACAGCACAAATAAAATATGTGTTTGATTGTTTGAAACCCCACACGGGTGTTGGGATGAAATTTGAAGTTCACTCATCCTGATTGATTAAATATGTCGATCGATAGATTGACAGGCTGTTATAAGCGTTAAATATCTATATTTGATGCTTTTACAGTGTAGTGCACTTTGGTTGATGGTTGATTATTTTCAATGTTATTATATACATGTGTTGTATGAAAATCCATATAATTAACTTTATATGGTAATTGATTGGGCCTCATTCCAATTTGAAAAACAAAGAATATTATAAAATAAAAGTTCATGTGTTGACAGTACTCATCCGTTGAGATTGGTCATGTGTTGAACGAAATATTTTAGTAATAAAATTTACATCTTTATCAATATAAAATAAAAGTTCATGTGTTGACAGTACTCATCCGTTGAGATTGGTCATGTGTTGAACGAAATATTTTAGTAATAAAATTTACATCTTTATCAATATAAAATAAAAGTTCATGTGTTGACAGTACTCATCCATTGAGATTGGTCATGTGTTGAACGAAATATTTTGATAATAACAACTATTTTGAAAAAGAAATATTTGAAATAGAATATTTGAAAATAGAAATTTATGGAGCCATGTTGATTAGATTGACGCCATTTTGACGTGAACGATATTTATATCGATTTTATTCATTTTAAAATGAATATTGAAGAGTGATTTCGAAATCGAATATTTTGAAATGAATTGAATTGAAAACGATTTCGAAATAAATTGAATTGAAAACGATTTCGAAATGAATTGAATATATAACGATTTCGAAATGAATTGAATATATAACGATTTCGAAATGAATTGAATATATAACGATTTCGAAATGAATTGAATATATAACGATTTCGAAATGAATTGAATATATAACGATTTCGAAATGAATTGAATATATAACGATTTCGAAATGAATTGAATATATAACGATTTCGAAATGAATTAAATATATAACGATTTCGAAATGAATTGAATATATAAACGATTTCGAAATGAATTGAATTGAAAACGATTTCGAAATAAATTGAATTGAAAACGATTTCGAAATGAATTGAATATATAACGATTTCGAAATGAATTGAATATATAACGATTTCGAAATGAATTGAATATATAACGATTTCGAAATGAATTGAATATATAACGATTTCGAAATGAATTGAATATATAACGATTTCGAAATGAAATGAATTGAAAACGATTTCGAAATGAATTGAATGGAAAACGATTTCGAAATGAATTGAATTGAAAACGAATTCAAATTGAATTGAAAGCGAATTGAAATGGATTCAAATTGAATTGAAATTGGAATTGAATAGAAATGAATTTTAAAACGAATTTATAAAGAAGAATTCAATTTTGATTTGAATTGAAAAGGAAGTTGAAATTTCTTTTGAAACGAATTCATTATATAATTCGGTTTAAATAGAAATCGACGAAATATATATTATATATATTATATATATAATATAATGGCCTGAATAGAACGCGCTGCGCCGCGGCAGTTCGTGAATTTCGACCATTTATTTCAAACGGGCATTACGGGAGATCCGACCGTCGGATTCTCCTAAAACCGGAACCGTTGGGTTCGTATCGAAAAGAGCTTTCTAATGAATATTAGAAATTTGAAATCTAACGGTTGGATTTGGAGATACGTCCAAATCAAATTCGAAAAAGGTCGCTGTAAGTGCAGTTCGATGGCCATTGATGGAAATCGACTGTACGGGCCTTGATAAAATTATTAAAAATAGTAATAATTTGTGTAAAATCATAAGAAATGATTTAGAAAGAATTGGGATGAAAAACTCCATATTTGAAAAGATAAAAATAGATTTTTATCGAAATGAACTAGTTTTGAACTAGAATTATAATTCTATTTATTTTTAAATAAATAAATTGAATTTGAAAAGGGTTTTGAAAATAACCAGAATATCCAATGATTGCATTGGAGTGGATTTGAATCGAAATTGTCCTCGGAATATTTCGATGTTGGAATTCGTGATTATACAGGTGTTGTTATGGAAATTTGAAAGATATATATTTATATCGTTATTTCCAATACGACATTTGTTAGTCGTAGAATTCGATATTGAATATAAGCCGTTATATTTTCTATTCAGAGCCTTGTATTGAATATCGAATGTGATTTGGGTTTGTCGTGAATGGTGTCTTTACTAACACTATTCTTGAACCCAGTTGAGAAAAGATTAAATCTTTTTATTTAGATTTAATGAAGTGTACCAATTAAATAACATTTAATTGGAATTGAATCGATATTGATTTTTGGGTTTATCGTGAACAGTGTTTTAAATAACACTCGTTCTTTAACCCGATGATTAATGAATGTGATTTTGGGTTTATCGTGAACCGTGTTTTTAAATGACACTGATTCTTTAACCCAGTCAAAGATTAAAACTAAGTGGAGTTTTAATGAATCTTTAATTAGATTGAATTGATCGAAAATAGAGTATCACCAGCTTTGCTCCAGGCGATAGTTAAATCTTTAATTAGATTTGAACGTGAAATGGTAATTGAATTTACCGATAACACTGTGGTGTTAGATATGAAGTATTACCAGTTTTACTTCATGGGATGAATAGGTTGGGATTGGGGAATTAAAACAAATGATTACTTCGATAAGTTTCTTAATCCCGACTAGTTGAATCGAAATTCAAAGGATGATAAAAGAATAAATTCAGGAAATTACCTTGGATAAAATTAATGGGAACCTTTCCCTATGAATGTGAAAATTAGAAACTAACTGTCGGTTAGCTAAGCAGAATGGTTTTCTGAATATTGATCTGATGTTGGTTTCGGCCTTCGGGGTTAATGTTTGGGGAATTATTCTCTTGATTAATTTACGGTTAGTGACTGATGAATTGGAATGAGGCGTATGTTGTGTTTGTGTAACACTTATTTAAAATATACGCGAGTTATTCGGAAAGTCCGGGTTTATCCCATTCTGAATAACTGATACGACGATAAGTCGAAGATGAAGACGATGGTCGAAGACCGGAGGTCTTCACGTCGTTTGGGTAATTACTGATGATCTTGATTGGGTTGTACACCCAAGAAGATGGAAACAGTTAGTGATCGTCCAGACGTACTTGGAGATCGATGGATATGCGGGGTACTAGGTGCCTCCGGTTTCGTTCAGACCTGGAACGGACTTGTAAATGGATGGTGTGTCTGACATTGTATTCCTTTATATTGTATTTGTTGATCTCTGCTAAATATATATCTGTTTGGCGGCGGAGAATTTATTCTCTTGCTTAACGCCCTTCTCTGAGACATATGAGCTCAGAGGTTATATATTGGCAGAAATCAGTGGTACGATATGGATTGACAGTGTGGCATACTGAGATGCAGTGATCCAAACTTTTGTTGAAAAGCAAAGGTTGGTGGTTGATGATCAAAGCGCAGCTGATATAGCATGGCTTTGTGTATAGCGTTGATCCGCGAGCCTCACAGCCCGGGATGGTGGTAAACTGATGGTTTGATCAGTATACATTTTTTTTAGTGTAGTGGATTCGGTCGACCGATATTGAGCTTCGTGCTCGGAGGGATAGAGTAAGCGGTGTTTTCTCTTGCTGGGACGTAAGCCGCGGTGATACTTGAGTCCCCAAAAGTGCGGATGTGCATAGCGGTGTTTTCTCTCGCTGAGACGTAAGCCGCGGTGATTTGTACTACGCGAGCGATCTTTCGAATCAGGAGCCACCATGATGGAAATCCAATTTCCGATACGTGTATTTCGGCTTTATTTGTAGAGCCTAGTATGGCGACATAGTGGGATGGGGCACTCATGTCGTCTATGATTTATATTTATGATTGAAGTTGTTTTGACACTATACACTTATTACAGTATCAAATGATTTGTTTTAAACGTATCAAGCATGTTTGGCTGTTATAAGGGAAAACCCTATCCTCGGCTGCGTTGCATTGTGTGATGGGACCTGGGTCTTATAACAGCTTCATTTTTCTTTATTTAGCATTGCGCTGCTGGTTTTATGCACTGGTATTTTTGGGAGGAAACCCATTCTGTGTTATACGGCGTGGTCCCTTGATTTACCTAGCTTTAAAAATAAAGATTAATAACTGTTTTAGTTCTCACACCAGTCACATGACTGACCTGGAGTTTATTGTTTTAACCTAAACTCTGGGTGCCCTTATTTTCGACACGGGCAGCTAGTAGTTTTGGTTTTGCAGATTTATATTCACAGGATCCTGGTTTACAGCTGGAACGATATACGGATACAAAGCTTTCCGGATATCGTTCCAGCTGTAAACCAGGATCCTGTGAATATAAATCTGCAAAACCAAAACTACTAGCTGCCCGTGTCGAAAATAAGGGCACCCAGAGTTTAGGTTAAAACAATAAACTCCAGGTCAGTCATGTGACTGGTGTGAGAACTAAAACAGTTATTAATCTTTATTTTTAAAGCTAGGTAAATCAAGGGACCACGCCGTATAACACAGAATGGGTTTCCTCCCAAAAATACCAGTGCATAAAACCAGCAGCGCAATGCTAAATAAAGAAAAATGAAGCTGTTATAAGACCCAGGTCCCATCACACAATGCAACGCAGCCGAGGATAGGGTTTTCCCTTATAACAGCCAAACATGCTTGATACGTTTAAAACAAATCATTTGATACTGTAATAAGTGTATAGTGTCAAAACAACTTCAATCATAAATATAAATCATAGACGACATGAGTGCCCCATCCCACTATGTCGCCATACTAGGCTCTACAAATAAAGCCGAAATACACGTATCGGAAATTGGATTTCCATCATGGTGGCTCCTGATTCGAAAGATCGCTCGCGTAGTACAAATCACCGCGGCTTACGTCTCAGCGAGAGAAAACACCGCTATGCACATCCGCACTTTTGGGGACTCAAGTATCACCGCGGCTTACGTCCCAGCAAGAGAAAACACCGCTTACTCTATCCCTCCGAGCACGAAGCTCAATATCGGTCGACCGAATCCACTACACTAAAAAAAATGTATACTGATCAAACCATCAGTTTACCACCATCCCGGGCTGTGAGGCTCGCGGATCAACGCTATACACAAAGCCATGCTATATCAGCTGCGCTTTGATCATCAACCACCAACCTTTGCTTTTCAACAAAAGTTTGGATCACTGCATCTCAGTATGCCACACTGTCAATCCATATCGTACCACTGATTTCTGCCAATATATAACCTCTGAGCTCATATGTCTCAGAGAAGGGCGTTAAGCAAGAGAATAAATTCTCCGCCGCCAAACAGATATATATTTAGCAGAGATCAACAAATACAATATAAAGGAATACAATGTCAGACACACCATCCATTTACAAGTCCGTTCCAGGTCTGAACGAAACCGGAGGCACCTAGTACCCCGCATATCCATCGATCTCCAAGTACGTCTGGACGATCACTAACTGTTTCCATCTTCTTGGGTGTACAACCCAATCAAGATCATCAGTAATTACCCAAACGACGTGAAGACCTCCGGTCTTCGACCATCGTCTTCATCTTCGACTTATCGTCGTATCAGTTATTCAGAATGGGATAAACCCGGACTTTCCGAATAACTCGCGTATATTTTAAATAAGTGTTACACAAACACAACATACGCCTCATTCCAATTCATCAGTCACTAACCGTAAATTAATCAAGAGAATAATTCCCCAAACATTAACCCCGAAGGCCGAAACCAACATCAGATCAATATTCAGAAAACCATTCTGCTTAGCTAACCGACAGTTAGTTTCTAATTTTCACATTCATAGGGAAAGGTTCCCATTAATTTTATCCAAGGTAATTTCCTGAATTTATTCTTTTATCATCCTTTGAATTTCGATTCAACTAGTCGGGATTAAGAAACTTATCGAAGTAATCATTTGTTTTAATTCCCCAATCCCAACCTATTCATCCCATGAAGTAAAACTGGTAATACTTCATATCTAACACCACAGTGTTATCGGTAAATTCAATTACCATTTCACGTTCAAATCTAATTAAAGATTTAACTATCGCCTGGAGCAAAGCTGGTGATACTCTATTTTCGATCAATTCAATCTAATTAAAGATTCATTAAAACTCCACTTAGTTTTAATCTTTGACTGGGTTAAAGAATCAGTGTCATTTAAAAACACGGTTCACGATAAACCCAAAATCACATTCATTAATCATCGGGTTAAAGAACGAGTGTTATTTAAAACACTGTTCACGATAAACCCAAAAATCAATATCGATTCAATTCCAATTAAATGTTATTTAATTGGTACACTTCATTAAATCTAAATAAAAAGATTTAATCTTTTCTCAACTGGGTTCAAGAATAGTGTTAGTAAAGACACCATTCACGACAAACCCAAATCACATTCGATATTCAATACAAGGCTCTGAATAGAAAATATAACGGCTTATATTCAATATCGAATTCTACGACTAACAAATGTCGTATTGGAAATAACGATATAAATATATATCTTTCAAATTTCCATAACAACACCTGTATAATCACGAATTCCAACATCGAAATATTCCGAGGACAATTTCGATTCAAATCCACTCCAATGCAATCATTGGATATTCTGGTTATTTTCAAAACCCTTTTCAAATTCAATTTATTTATTTAAAAATAAATAGAATTATAATTCTAGTTCAAAACTAGTTCATTTCGATAAAAATCTATTTTTATCTTTTCAAATATGGAGTTTTTCATCCCAATTCTTTCTAAATCATTTCTTATGATTTTACACAAATTATTACTATTTTTAATAATTTTATCAAGGCCCGTACAGTCGATTTCCATCAATGGCCATCGAACTGCACTTACAGCGACCTTTTTCGAATTTGATTTGGACGTATCTCCAAATCCAACCGTTAGATTTCAAATTTCTAATATTCATTAGAAAGCTCTTTTCGATACGAACCCAACGGTTCCGGTTTTAGGAGAATCCGACGGTCGGATCTCCCGTAATGCCCGTTTGAAATAAATGGTCGAAATTCACGAACTGCCGCGGCGCAGCGCGTTCTATTCAGGCCATTATATTATATATATAATATATATAATATATATTTCGTCGATTTCTATTTAAACCGAATTATATAATGAATTCGTTTCAAAAGAAATTTCAACTTCCTTTTCAATTCAAATCAAAATTGAATTCTTCTTTATAAATTCGTTTTAAAATTCATTTCTATTCAATTCCAATTTCAATTCAATTTGAATCCATTTCAATTCGCTTTCAATTCAATTTGAATTCGTTTTCAATTCAATTCATTTCGAAATCGTTTTCCATTCAATTCATTTCGAAATCGTTTTCAATTCATTTCATTTCGAAATCGTTATATATTCAATTCATTTCGAAATCGTTATATATTCAATTCATTTCGAAATCGTTATATATTCAATTCATTTCGAAATCGTTATATATTCAATTCATTTCGAAATCGTTATATATTCAATTCATTTCGAAATCGTTTTCAATTCAATTTATTTCGAAATCGTTTTCAATTCAATTCATTTCGAAATCGTTTATATATTCAATTCATTTCGAAATCGTTATATATTTAATTCATTTCGAAATCGTTATATATTCAATTCATTTCGAAATCGTTATATATTCAATTCATTTCGAAATCGTTATATATTCAATTCATTTCGAAATCGTTATATATTCAATTCATTTCGAAATCGTTATATATTCAATTCATTTCGAAATCGTTATATATTCAATTCATTTCGAAATCGTTATATATTCAATTCATTTCGAAATCGTTTTCAATTCAATTTATTTCGAAATCGTTTTCAATTCAATTCATTTCAAAATATTCGATTTCGAAATCACTCTTCAATATTCATTTTAAAATGAATAAAATCGATATAAATATCGTTCACGTCAAAATGGCGTCAATCTAATCAACATGGCTCCATAAATTTCTATTTTCAAATATTCTATTTCAAATATTTCTTTTTCAAAATAGTTGTTATTATCAAAATATTTCGTTCAACACATGACCAATCTCAATGGATGAGTACTGTCAACACATGAACTTTTATTTTATATTGATAAAGATGTAAATTTTATTACTAAAATATTTCGTTCAACACATGACCAATCTCAACGGATGAGTACTGTCAACACATGAACTTTTATTTTATATTGATAAAGATGTAAATTTTATTACTAAAATATTTCGTTCAACACATGACCAATCTCAACGGATGAGTACTGTCAACACATGAACTTTTATTTTATAATATTCTTTGTTTTTCAAATTGGAATGAGGCCCAATCAATTACCATATAAAGTTAATTATATGGATTTTCATACAACACATGTATATAATAACATTGAAAATAATCAACCATCAACCAAAGTGCACTACACTGTAAAAGCATCAAATATAGATATTTAACGCTTATAACAGCCTGTCAATCTATCGATCGACATATTTAATCAATCAGGATGAGTGAACTTCAAATTTCATCCCAACACCCGTGTGGGGTTTCAAACAATCAAACACATATTTTATTTGTGCTGTTGGGCGATGTGTAAAATTTATCGTCCCAATCAATGTCATTCAAATAAGTGTACATAAACAAACCGTCTGGTTTGTAAATGAATATTTTATTTTATTCACTTCACGTTAAAAATTTATATTTTAACGATAAAACATTTTATTTCAACCTATGAATTTCTATTCAATTCATTTACACAATAAAATGATATTTTTATTTTTCTAATATATTTTAGAAAATTTCGGCGGCATAACGGCACGATACTAGAAACGGGACAAGGCCTAGCCTTATCCCCGGTCTAGTGAAGGCCCACGCCATTCACACATCAATCAAATCAATTCGTTATGCAAACCGCAAACTTTGGAGTAAGGATCTAACCTAGCCTTACTCCTTCGCCTTATAACGGCGCACGTCTAATCCTAACCAATTTATCGATTCGATTTTTCACACCACAAACCACATTCAAACAATATCGCAATCAATCACCAAACTGTCAAACAAACAAGTCCATGGTCTGTGGACGATTGTGTCGGGTGCTACTAAGCACCGTCTGCATCCTAGTATATATATATAACTAGAAAATAAATAGAAAGGTGAGAAATTCTCACCGATTAGCTATCCTAGCTCCACGGCACTTCATTGATAGAAATCTTCATCGCTATCGCATCTTCGTCATCTTCGCTGCCCGTAGCCACTACATATGTAAAAATCGAATTTTTACTATGCTATTCAATATATAAAATCGAATTTTGACTTCGCTATTCAATATATAAAAATCGAATTTTTTTTCTTTTGCAAGTTCAAATCTTTTTCTACTAAAAGATTAAACTTTTTTTCCTATTTTAAAGTTCAAAATAAAATCAGTTTTTCGCTTTCATAAAAATGCAGTTTTTTCATAACTTAAAAAATAAAAATACAGTTTTTGCCTTATTTAAAAATTCAGTTTAAAAATCATTTAAAAATCAGTTTTCTAATCTAAAATAAAATTCAGTCTTAAACCTAAAATAAAATTCAGTTTTAAACCTACCTAAAATCAGAATTTTAAAAACATAAAAATCGGTTTTTAATATTAACAAAATCAGTTTTATAAATTAAGTAAAAATCAGTTTTATAAATAAAGTAAAAACTTACAGTTCGAAAGGGGGGGGTTCACCACCATCGGAGAGGCTTCGGGTGGCTCTGGGTCGGCGGCAGGAGGAGGCGGAGGGTTGGGGCGGCCTTCAGTTCGTCGGCGGTCATCACTGTGGGGGGGGAAAGCTCTGGCGTTTTCGTCTTCGATTCGAAGGGAGGAAGGAGATGAGCTAGAGGGGAGAGGAAGGCGCGACTTTAGGGGGGAGCGGCGGTCCATCGTCGGCGTCAGCAAGGGGGAGGAAGAGGCGTCGCGATCTGAAACTGGAAGGGGTTTTTTTTTTTTTTTTTTTTTTTATATTTTGACCGTGGTTTGACTTGTGAGGAAAGAGAGAGCTCAAGGGGGTTATATAATATTTTAATTATTTAAATAATTAATTTCTCCATAAAGTAACTTTAAATTTCGATCTCCGAACGAGGCCCAATGACTGTCGTCCCTAGCTAATTACCCCCATTCCGAATACAATGGGATATGTTTCATAAGCCAGTTCGGCTGTTACGCTCAGTTTTCGCTGAAATTAATGTATAAATCTATATATTCAATTTTAAACGTACATTTCAATTTACCGGGGTCACATACTAACTTTAAAAATTCTAGAAAAATATTTTCTAGCTTCGTATTGACGATACGGTCCTAACAAAACTAGTTTCGTCGAAATCTGAGACCGTTAGAAAAATGGCCAATTTCCAGTCGATTAAAATCAACTGAAACTGGTCAAACGCGTTTTCCTTTGCCACGCTCACATATTGATTCGAAAAATTATGAAATTTGAAATCTAGCAATAACTTTACATCACGGACCCAACAAAACTGGTTTCGTCGAAATCCGAGGTCGTTTGCAAAATGTCCATTTTTAAGGGCCTGAATTCCATAGCGACTATTCAGAATTTTCAACTGGACATATCTTTTGATTCCCGCTAAGAAATTTTGATCATTCGGGTTCGTTGGAAAGATATTCACTATTAGATTCCATTATTTTTGGTTTCACTAAAATCCGGATTGTTTTGCACCCGGTACATTCAATTGAAGTTTGAAATCGAATTATCGAACTACCGCGCCATTTTCAATTCTATTTATAATTATATATAATTATTTATATTCTAACGACGACGCGTATAATATATACGTTCGAATATATTCAAAATAAATTTCTCGTCGATATTATTTAAAATAATTCATTTTAAATAATCTAAATTCGCTAAAATGGCCAAAATAAAAATTTTAAACTGGCCCAGATTTTACGGGTTGTTACAATCTCCCCCACTTAAAACTTTTCGTCCCCGAAAAGGAACAAAGTCGAAAGTGGTTTGATTATTCAGCTCCACATTTGATCTGGCTTCCATTCTCCAACTCTTTAGTTTCTGAGAATTTTTAAAATTTCAAAAATTTGGCTAACACCCTAAATTTTTGAAAAATTTCGCCATAACCTCCCCTGCACCGGGAGCATCGGGAAATTGCAAATAGCGTTCCCGGTCCTTCAGATCTCAAAAAGAAAAAGAAAAAGCCAAGCGGCTAGCCAATAGGCTCATAAAATCATCATCACCCAAACAAAACAGTAAATTATGTAATAAACATGTACCTATTTGTCGGGCAAACAAATTTTATTCTCTGCTCTAGCCTCCTTGCTATGACCTGTTCAATGATATATATGTATATGCAAACAAATGCGACCAATTTTCAATAGAGTTCAATATTTGATTCAATTAGGCATAATTGTTCAAAATTAGCAAACAATTAAACAAACAACACAAACTTCAATCAATTAGTGGATTAACGTTTCAAATTCATAATTTCGATATATATACAAAAATCAGATTTTTGATGCCAAATCACAACAATTAGCCCTATCTAATTTTGGTTCTCACACCAGTCAATAGGAAATATATAGATATCAAACCTTCGAAACACGAACATAAATGTTGATGATGCGATCGCTATCATCAATATCATCTCCGGGCGACTAGGGTGTGGTGCTATATCTATCCAATATATTAAAACTTCGAATACACGCTAGCTAGGCGCATACGCAAAAATCTTTATATTTTGGATTGTCCTAATCAATATAAAATAAATAATCAAATACGAATAATTGATTTAAATTTTCAAATCAAAAATCGTTTTCATTTTAAAAATATACTCTTCACACTCGTTCTAGGATACTACTGATCCCATCTCTAACGAGTCATTCCATTGGATATTACTAATCCAATATCTGATGAATTCCTTCGTACGGTTCTAATGTGTCTTGTTCTCTGCTTTGTAAACCAAAGCTCTGATACCACATGTAAAGACCCGCAACCTCCCCGTAAGGGAAAGCGTCGGATAGTTCGAGAACAAACCACAGCAGAACGCATACAGAAGAACATTTCATTGTATATTACAACAATGCATCAGATTACAAGAATATACAGAGTATAAATCAATATTACACAGAAATATCAGAGATTTAAATTACATTTAAATACATAGCAGCGGAAAATAATACAATACACAACTAGAATGAGATATACGGATACAACTAATGTAACAACCCGTAAAATCTGGGCCAGTTTAAAATTTTTATTTTGGCCATTTTAGCGAATTTAGATTATTTAAAATGAATTATTTTAAATAATATCGACGAGAAATTTATTTTGAATATATTCGAACGTATATATTATACGCGTCGTCGTTAGAATATAAATAATTATATATAATTATAAATAGAATTGAAAATGGCGCGGTAGTTCGATAATTCGATTTCAAACTTCAATTGAATGTACCGGGTGCAAAACAATCCGGATTTTAGTGAAACCAAAAATAATGGAATCTAATAGTGAATATCTTTCCAACGAACCCGAATGATCAAAATTTCTTAGCGGGAATCAAAAGATATGTCCAGTTGAAAATTCTGAATAGTCGCTATGGAATTCAGGCCCTTAAAAATGGACATTTTGCAAACGACCTCGGATTTCGACGAAACCAGTTTTGTTGGGTCCGTGATGTAAAGTTATTGCTAGATTTCAAATTTCATAATTTTTCGAATCAATATGTGAGCGTGGCAAAGGAAAACGCGTTTGACCAGTTTCAGTTGATTTTAATCGACTGGAAATTGGCCATTTTTCTAACGGTCTCAGATTTCGACGAAACTAGTTTTGTTAGGACCGTATCGTCAATACGAAGCTAGAAAATATTTTTCTAGAATTTTTAAAGTTAGTATGTGACCCCGGTAAATTGAAATGTACGTTTAAAATTGAATATATAGATTTATACATTAATTTCAGCGAAAACTGAGCGTAACAGCCGAACTGGCTTATGAAACATATCCCATTGTATTCGGAATGGGGGTAATTAGCTAGGGACGACAGTCATTGGGCCTCGTTCGGAGATCGAAATTTAAAGTTACTTTATGGAGAAATTAATTATTTAAATAATTAAAATATTATATAACCCCCTTGAGCTCTCTCTTTCCTCACAAGTCAAACCACGGTCAAAATATAAAAAAAAAAAAAAAAAAAAAAAACCCCTTCCAGTTTCAGATCGCGACGCCTCTTCCTCCCCCTTGCTGACGCCGACGATGGACCGCCGCTCCCCCCTAAAGTCGCGCCTTCCTCTCCCCTCTAGCTCATCTCCTTCCTCCCTTCGAATCGAAGACGAAAACGCCAGAGCTTTCCCCCCCCACAGTGATGACCGCCGACGAACTGAAGGCCGCCCCAACCCTCCGCCTCCTCCTGCCGCCGACCCAGAGCCACCCGAAGCCTCTCCGATGGTGGTGAACCCCCCCCTTTCGAACTGTAAGTTTTTACTTTATTTATAAAACTGATTTTTACTTAATTTATAAAACTGATTTTGTTAATATTAAAAACCGATTTTTATGTTTTTAAAATTCTGATTTTAGGTAGGTTTAAAACTGAATTTTATTTTAGGTTTAAGACTGAATTTTATTTTAGATTAGAAAACTGATTTTTAAATGATTTTTAAACTGAATTTTTAAATAAGGCAAAAACTGTATTTTTATTTTTTAAGTTATGAAAAAACTGCATTTTTATGAAAGCGAAAAACTGATTTTATTTTGAACTTTAAAATAGGAAAAAAAGTTTAATCTTTTAGTAGAAAAAGATTTGAACTTGCAAAAGAAAAAAAATTCGATTTTTATATATTGAATAGCGAAGTCAAAATTCGATTTTATATATTGAATAGCATAGTAAAAATTCGATTTTTACATATGTAGTGGCTACGGGCAGCGAAGATGACGAAGATGCGATAGCGATGAAGATTTCTATCAATGAAGTGCCGTGGAGCTAGGATAGCTAATCGGTGAGAATTTCTCACCTTTCTATTTATTTTCTAGTTATATATATATACTAGGATGCAGACGGTGCTTAGTAGCACCCGACACAATCGTCCACAGACCATGGACTTGTTTGTTTGACAGTTTGGTGATTGATTGCGATATTGTTTGAATGTGGTTTGTGGTGTGAAAAATCGAATCGATAAATTGGTTAGGATTAGACGTGCGCCGTTATAAGGCGAAGGAGTAAGGCTAGGTTAGATCCTTACTCCAAAGTTTGCGGTTTGCATAACGAATTGATTTGATTGATGTGTGAATGGCGTGGGCCTTCACTAGACCGGGGATAAGGCTAGGCCTTGTCCCGTTTCTAGTATCGTGCCGTTATGCCGCCGAAATTTTCTAAAACATGTTAGAAAAATAAAAATATCATTTTATTGAATAAATGAATTGAATAGAAATTCATAGGTTGAAATAAAATGTTTTATCGTTAAAAATATAATTTTTAACGTGAATATGAAAATAGTGAAGTGAATAAATAAATATTCATTTACAAACCAGATGGTTTGTTTATGTACACTTATTTGAATGATATTGATTGGGTCGATAAATTTCACACATCGCCCAACTGCACAAATAAAATCTGTGTTTGATTGTTTGAAACCCCACACGGGTGTTAGGATGAAATATGCAGTTCACTCATCCTGATTGATTAAATATGTCGATCGATTGATTGACAGGCTGTTATAAGCGTTGAATATCTGTATTTGATGCTTATGCAGTGTAGTGCACTTTGGTTGATGGTTGATTATTTTTCAATGCTATGATATACATGTGTTGTATGAAAATCCATATAATTAACTTTATATGGTAATTGATTGGGCCTCATTCCAATTTGAAAAATAAAGAATATTATAAAATAAAAGTTCATGTGTTGACAGTACTCATTCATTGAGATTGGTCATGTGTTGAACGAAATATTTTGATAATAACAACTATTTTGAAAAAGAAATATTTGAAATAGAATATTTGAAAATAGAAATTTATGAAGCCGTGTATGGACGCCATTTTGACGTGAACGATATTTATATCGAATTGAAAACGATTTCGAAATGAAATGAATTGAAAACGATTTCGAAATGAATTGAATTGAAAACGATTTCGAAATGAAATGAATTGAAAACGATTTCGAAATGAATTGAATTGAAAACGATTTCGAAATGAATTGAATTGAAAACGAATTCAAAATAAATTGAAAACGATTTCGAAATGAAATGAATTGAAAACGATTTCGAAATGAATTGAATTGAAAACGATTTCGAAATGAAATGAATTGAAAACGATTTCGAAATGAATTGAATTGAAAACGAATTCAAATGGAATAGAAAGCGAATTGAAATGAATTCAAATTGAATTGAAATTCGAATTGAATAGAAATGAATTTTAAAACGAATTTATAGAGAAGAATTCAATTTTGATTTGAATTGAAATGGAAGTTGAAAATGTTTTTGAAACGAATTCAAAACTATTTATATAATTCGTTTTAAATAGAAATCGACGAAATATATATTATATATATTATATATAATATAATGGCCTGAATAGAACGCGCCGCGCCGCGGCAGTTCGCGAATTTCGACCATTTATTTCAAACGGACATTACAGGAGATCCGACCGTCGGATTCTCCTAAAACCGGAACCGTTGGGTTCGTATCGAAAAGAGCTTTCTAATTAATGTTAGAAGTTTGAAATCTAACGGTTGGATTTGGAGATACGTCCAAATCAAATTCGAAAAAGGTCGTTGTAAGTGCAGTTCGATGGCCATTGTTGGAAATCGACTGTACGGGCCTTGATAAAATTATTAAAAATAGTAATAATTTGTGTAAAATCATAAGAAATGATTTGTGAAAGTTTGGGGTGAAAATCTCCATATTTGAAAAGATAAAAAAATGGATTTTTATCGAAATGAACTAGTTTTGAACTAGAATTATAATTCTATTTATTTTTAAATAAATAAATTGAATTTGAAATGGTTTTGAAAATAACCAAAATTTCCAATGATTGCATTGGAGTGGATTTGAATCGAAATTGTCTTCGGAATATTTCGATGTTGGAATTCGTGACATTACAGGTGTTGTTATGGAAATTTGAAAGATATATATTTGTATCGTTATTTCCAATACGACATTTGTTAGTCGTAGAATTCGATATTGAATATAAGCCGATATATTTTCTATTCAGAGCCTTGTATTGAATATCGAATGTGATTTGGGTTTGTCGTGAATGGTGTCTTCACTAACACTGTTCTTGAACCCAGTTGAGAAAAGATTAAATCTTTTTATTTAGATTTAATGAAGTGTACCAATTAAATGATATTTAATTGGAATTGAATTGGTATTGATTTTTGGGTTTATCGTGAACAGTGTTTTAAATAACACTTGTTCTTTAACCCGATAATTAATGGAATGTGATTTTGGGTTTATCGTGAATCGTGTTTTAAATGACACTGATTCTTTAACCCAGATAATGATTAAAACTAAGTGGAGTTTTAATGAATCTTTAATTAGATTGAAAAGATCGAGAATGGAGTATCACCAGTTTTGCTCCAGGCGATAGATAAATCTGTAATTAGATTTGAATGTGAAATTTAGAAACTAACTGGCGGTTAGCCAAGCAGAATGGTTTTCTGGATATTGATCTGATGTTGGTTTCGGCCTTCGGGGTTAATATTTGGGGAATTATTCTCTTGATTAATTTACGGTTAGTGACTAATGAATTGGAATGAGGCGTATGTTGTGTTTGTGTAACACTTATTTAAAATATACGCGAGTTATTCGGAAAGACCGGGTTTATCCCATTCTGAGTAACTGATACGACGATAAGTCGAAGACGAAGACGATGGTCGAAGACCGGAGGTCTTCACGTCGTTTGGGTGATAACTGATGATCTTGATTGGGCTGTACACCCAAGAAGATGGAAACAGTTAGTGATCGTCCAGACGTACTTGGAGATCGATGGATATGCGGGGTACTAGGTGCCTCCGGTTTCGTTCAGACCCAGAACGGACTTGTAAATGGACTGTGTGTCTGACATCGGATTTCATTCTGTGTGACTGATATCGGTTGCATAGGATGGCTTGCCTGTGTGGCATGCTAAGATGCAAATGATCAAGGCTTCTGTTGAAAAGCAAAGTCTTGTGGTTGATGATCAAAGCACGACCTTTGTGGCGTAGCTTTGTGTAACGTTTGATTCGCGAGTTTCACACCCGGTATGAATCAAAAACGGGAGACGGACCTCAGGGAGGGCATGCGTTTCTTTCTAGTTAGAAGTGGCGTCAGTGGTTTTACACGCCCTGACGAGTTTGACTTATGTTGTTGTTGCTGTTGCGAGGCGCCTCGGTTATATCGGTTTCGGCCGAATGCATTCTGGTCGGCTGACGGACCAGACTTACACCCCATAGGGTGGGGAGACGTATTGTTCAGGCATAATAATCCACTCCGTGTGGACCGGCCCTGACGATCCAAGGGGCAGTTGCGGCTGTTCCTGAGGGGCGGGCTAGAGCGTCTCGAATCGGTTGAGGATCTTGCCCCTAGCCTCGGTTCATAGATGGAAACCCAATTTCCAAATACGTGACATTTGCGGTTTTATTTGTAAACCTATATATGGCGACATAGTGGTATGGGGCATTCATGCCGCCTATGATTGATACTTATGATTTGAAGTTGTTTTATACTCTATGCACTTATAATAGTATCAAATGATTTGTTTTAAACGTATCAAGCATTCTTTGGCTGTTATAAGGGAAAACCCTATCCTCGACTGCGTTGCATTGTGTGATGGGACCTGGGTCTTATAACAGCTTCATTTTTCTTTATTTAGCATTGCGTTGTTTGTCTTATGCACTGGTATTCTTGGGAGGAAACCCGTTCCGTGTTATACGGCGTGGTCCCTTGTTTTACCTAGCTTTGAAAATAAAGATTTATAACTGCTTTAGTTCTCACACCAGTCACATGACTGACCTGGAGTTTATTGTTTTGACCTAAACTCTGGGTGCCCTTATTTTGACACGGGCAGCTAGTAGTTTTGGTTTTGCAGATTTATATTCACAGGATCCTGGTTTACGACTGGAACGATATCCGGGAAGCTTTGTATCCGTATATCTCATTCTAGTTGTGTATTGTATTATTTTCCGCTGCTATGTATTTAAATGTAATTTAAATCTCTGATATTTCTGTGTAATATTCTTTTATACTCTGTATATTCTTGTAATCTGATGCATTGTTGTTATATACAATGAAATGTTCTTCTATATGCGTTCTGTTGTGGTTTGTTCTCGAACTATCCGACGCTTTCCTTTACGGGGAAGTTACGGGTCTTCACAGTTGGTATCAGAGCTTTGGTTTACAAAGCAGAGAACAAGACACATTAGAACCGTACGAAGGAATTCATCAGATATTGGATTAGTAATATCCAATGGAATGACTCGTTAGAGATGGGATCAGTAGTATCCTAGAACGAGTGTGAAGAGTATATTTTTAAAATGAAAACGATTTTTGATTTGAAAATTTAAATCAATTATTCGTATTTGATTATTTATTTTATATTGATTAGGACAATCCAAAATATAAAGATTTTTGCGTATGCGCCTAGCTAGCGTGTATTCGAAGTTTTAATATATTGGATAGATATAGCACCACACCCTAGTCGCCCGGAGATGATATTGATGATAGCGATCGCATCATCAACATTTATGTTCGTGTTTCGAAGGTTTGATATCTATATATTTCCTATTGACTGGTGTGAGAACCAAAATTAGATAGGGCTAATTGTTGTGATTTGGCATCAAAAATCTGATTTTTGTATATATATCGAAATTATGAATTTGAAACGTTAATCCACTAATTGATTGAAGTTTGTGTTGTTTGTTTAATTGTTTGCTAATTTTGAACAATTATGCCTAATTGAATCAAATATTGAACTCTATTGAAAATTGGTCGCATTTGTTTGCATATACATATATATCA
This sequence comes from Allium sativum, assembly GCA_030737875.1. Lineage (NCBI taxonomy): Eukaryota > Viridiplantae > Streptophyta > Magnoliopsida > Asparagales > Amaryllidaceae > Allium > Allium sativum. The sequence goes on along the minus strand of CM060915.1, from coordinate 212,831,624 downwards.
TTGAACAGGTCATAGCAAGGAGGCTAGAGCAGAGAATAAAATTTGTTTGCCCGACAAATAGGTACATGTTTATTACATAATTTACTGTTTTGTTTGGGTGATGATGATTTTATGAGCCTATTGGCTAGCCGCTTGGCTTTTTCTTTTTCTTTTTGAGATCTGAAGGACCGGGAACGCTATTTGCAATTTCCCGATGCTCCCGGTGCAGGGGAGGTTATGGCGAAATTTTTCAAAAATTTAGGGTGTTAGCCAAATTTTTGAAATTTTAAAAATTCTCAGAAACTAAAGAGTTGGAGAATGGAAGCCAGATCAAATGTGGAGCTGAATAATCAAACCACTTTCGACTTTGTTCCTTTTCGGGGACGAAAAGTTTTAAGTGGGGGAGATTGTAACAACCCGTAAAATCTGGGCCAGTTTAAAATTTTTATTTTGGCCATTTTAGCGAATTTAGATTATTTAAAATGAATTATTTTAAATAATATCGACGAGAAATTTATTTTGAATATATTCGAACGTATATATTATACGCGTCGTCGTTAGAATATAAATAATTATATATAATTATAAATAGAATTGAAAATGGCGCGGTAGTTCGATAATTCGATTTCAAACTTCAATTGAATGTACCGGGTGCAAAACAATCCGGATTTTAGTGAAACCAAAAATAATGGAATCTAATAGTGAATATCTTTCCAACGAACCCGAATGATCAAAATTTCTTAGCGGGAATCAAAAGATATGTCCAGTTGAAAATTCTGAATAGTCGCTATGGAATTCAGGCCCTTAAAAATGGACATTTTGCAAACGACCTCGGATTTCGACGAAACCAGTTTTGTTGGGTCCGTGATGTAAAGTTATTGCTAGATTTCAAATTTCATAATTTTTCGAATCAATATGTGAGCGTGGCAAAGGAAAACGCGTTTGACCAGTTTCAGTTGATTTTAATCGACTGGAAATTGGCCATTTTTCTAACGGTCTCAGATTTCGACGAAACTAGTTTTGTTAGGACCGTATCGTCAATACGAAGCTAGAAAATATTTTTCTAGAATTTTTAAAGTTAGTATGTGACCCCGGTAAATTGAAATGTACGTTTAAAATTGAATATATAGATTTATACATTAATTTCAGCGAAAACTGAGCGTAACAGCCGAACTGGCTTATGAAACATATCCCATTGTATTCGGAATGGGGGTAATTAGCTAGGGACGACAGTCATTGGGCCTCGTTCGGAGATCGAAATTTAAAGTTACTTTATGGAGAAATTAATTATTTAAATAATTAAAATATTATATAACCCCCTTGAGCTCTCTCTTTCCTCACAAGTCAAACCACGGTCAAAATATAAAAAAAAAAAAAAAAAAAAAAAACCCCTTCCAGTTTCAGATCGCGACGCCTCTTCCTCCCCCTTGCTGACGCCGACGATGGACCGCCGCTCCCCCCTAAAGTCGCGCCTTCCTCTCCCCTCTAGCTCATCTCCTTCCTCCCTTCGAATCGAAGACGAAAACGCCAGAGCTTTCCCCCCCCACAGTGATGACCGCCGACGAACTGAAGGCCGCCCCAACCCTCCGCCTCCTCCTGCCGCCGACCCAGAGCCACCCGAAGCCTCTCCGATGGTGGTGAACCCCCCCCTTTCGAACTGTAAGTTTTTACTTTATTTATAAAACTGATTTTTACTTAATTTATAAAACTGATTTTGTTAATATTAAAAACCGATTTTTATGTTTTTAAAATTCTGATTTTAGGTAGGTTTAAAACTGAATTTTATTTTAGGTTTAAGACTGAATTTTATTTTAGATTAGAAAACTGATTTTTAAATGATTTTTAAACTGAATTTTTAAATAAGGCAAAAACTGTATTTTTATTTTTTAAGTTATGAAAAAACTGCATTTTTATGAAAGCGAAAAACTGATTTTATTTTGAACTTTAAAATAGGAAAAAAAGTTTAATCTTTTAGTAGAAAAAGATTTGAACTTGCAAAAGAAAAAAAATTCGATTTTTATATATTGAATAGCGAAGTCAAAATTCGATTTTATATATTGAATAGCATAGTAAAAATTCGATTTTTACATATGTAGTGGCTACGGGCAGCGAAGATGACGAAGATGCGATAGCGATGAAGATTTCTATCAATGAAGTGCCGTGGAGCTAGGATAGCTAATCGGTGAGAATTTCTCACCTTTCTATTTATTTTCTAGTTATATATATATACTAGGATGCAGACGGTGCTTAGTAGCACCCGACACAATCGTCCACAGACCATGGACTTGTTTGTTTGACAGTTTGGTGATTGATTGCGATATTGTTTGAATGTGGTTTGTGGTGTGAAAAATCGAATCGATAAATTGGTTAGGATTAGACGTGCGCCGTTATAAGGCGAAGGAGTAAGGCTAGGTTAGATCCTTACTCCAAAGTTTGCGGTTTGCATAACGAATTGATTTGATTGATGTGTGAATGGCGTGGGCCTTCACTAGACCGGGGATAAGGCTAGGCCTTGTCCCGTTTCTAGTATCGTGCCGTTATGCCGCCGAAATTTTCTAAAACATGTTAGAAAAATAAAAATATCATTTTATTGAATAAATGAATTGAATAGAAATTCATAGGTTGAAATAAAATGTTTTATCGTTAAAAATATAATTTTTAACGTGAATATGAAAATAGTGAAGTGAATAAATAAATATTCATTTACAAACCAGATGGTTTGTTTATGTACACTTATTTGAATGATATTGATTGGGTCGATAAATTTCACACATCGCCCAACTGCACAAATAAAATCTGTGTTTGATTGTTTGAAACCCCACACGGGTGTTAGGATGAAATATGCAGTTCACTCATCCTGATTGATTAAATATGTCGATCGATTGATTGACAGGCTGTTATAAGCGTTGAATATCTGTATTTGATGCTTATGCAGTGTAGTGCACTTTGGTTGATGGTTGATTATTTTTCAATGCTATGATATACATGTGTTGTATGAAAATCCATATAATTAACTTTATATGGTAATTGATTGGGCCTCATTCCAATTTGAAAAATAAAGAATATTATAAAATAAAAGTTCATGTGTTGACAGTACTCATTCATTGAGATTGGTCATGTGTTGAACGAAATATTTTGATAATAACAACTATTTTGAAAAAGAAATATTTGAAATAGAATATTTGAAAATAGAAATTTATGAAGCCGTGTATGGACGCCATTTTGACGTGAACGATATTTATATCGAATTGAAAACGATTTCGAAATGAAATGAATTGAAAACGATTTCGAAATGAATTGAATTGAAAACGATTTCGAAATGAAATGAATTGAAAACGATTTCGAAATGAATTGAATTGAAAACGATTTCGAAATGAATTGAATTGAAAACGAATTCAAAATAAATTGAAAACGATTTCGAAATGAAATGAATTGAAAACGATTTCGAAATGAATTGAATTGAAAACGATTTCGAAATGAAATGAATTGAAAACGATTTCGAAATGAATTGAATTGAAAACGAATTCAAATGGAATAGAAAGCGAATTGAAATGAATTCAAATTGAATTGAAATTCGAATTGAATAGAAATGAATTTTAAAACGAATTTATAGAGAAGAATTCAATTTTGATTTGAATTGAAATGGAAGTTGAAAATGTTTTTGAAACGAATTCAAAACTATTTATATAATTCGTTTTAAATAGAAATCGACGAAATATATATTATATATATTATATATAATATAATGGCCTGAATAGAACGCGCCGCGCCGCGGCAGTTCGCGAATTTCGACCATTTATTTCAAACGGACATTACAGGAGATCCGACCGTCGGATTCTCCTAAAACCGGAACCGTTGGGTTCGTATCGAAAAGAGCTTTCTAATTAATGTTAGAAGTTTGAAATCTAACGGTTGGATTTGGAGATACGTCCAAATCAAATTCGAAAAAGGTCGTTGTAAGTGCAGTTCGATGGCCATTGTTGGAAATCGACTGTACGGGCCTTGATAAAATTATTAAAAATAGTAATAATTTGTGTAAAATCATAAGAAATGATTTGTGAAAGTTTGGGGTGAAAATCTCCATATTTGAAAAGATAAAAAAATGGATTTTTATCGAAATGAACTAGTTTTGAACTAGAATTATAATTCTATTTATTTTTAAATAAATAAATTGAATTTGAAATGGTTTTGAAAATAACCAAAATTTCCAATGATTGCATTGGAGTGGATTTGAATCGAAATTGTCTTCGGAATATTTCGATGTTGGAATTCGTGACATTACAGGTGTTGTTATGGAAATTTGAAAGATATATATTTGTATCGTTATTTCCAATACGACATTTGTTAGTCGTAGAATTCGATATTGAATATAAGCCGATATATTTTCTATTCAGAGCCTTGTATTGAATATCGAATGTGATTTGGGTTTGTCGTGAATGGTGTCTTCACTAACACTGTTCTTGAACCCAGTTGAGAAAAGATTAAATCTTTTTATTTAGATTTAATGAAGTGTACCAATTAAATGATATTTAATTGGAATTGAATTGGTATTGATTTTTGGGTTTATCGTGAACAGTGTTTTAAATAACACTTGTTCTTTAACCCGATAATTAATGGAATGTGATTTTGGGTTTATCGTGAATCGTGTTTTAAATGACACTGATTCTTTAACCCAGATAATGATTAAAACTAAGTGGAGTTTTAATGAATCTTTAATTAGATTGAAAAGATCGAGAATGGAGTATCACCAGTTTTGCTCCAGGCGATAGATAAATCTGTAATTAGATTTGAATGTGAAATTTAGAAACTAACTGGCGGTTAGCCAAGCAGAATGGTTTTCTGGATATTGATCTGATGTTGGTTTCGGCCTTCGGGGTTAATATTTGGGGAATTATTCTCTTGATTAATTTACGGTTAGTGACTAATGAATTGGAATGAGGCGTATGTTGTGTTTGTGTAACACTTATTTAAAATATACGCGAGTTATTCGGAAAGACCGGGTTTATCCCATTCTGAGTAACTGATACGACGATAAGTCGAAGACGAAGACGATGGTCGAAGACCGGAGGTCTTCACGTCGTTTGGGTGATAACTGATGATCTTGATTGGGCTGTACACCCAAGAAGATGGAAACAGTTAGTGATCGTCCAGACGTACTTGGAGATCGATGGATATGCGGGGTACTAGGTGCCTCCGGTTTCGTTCAGACCCAGAACGGACTTGTAAATGGACTGTGTGTCTGACATCGGATTTCATTCTGTGTGACTGATATCGGTTGCATAGGATGGCTTGCCTGTGTGGCATGCTAAGATGCAAATGATCAAGGCTTCTGTTGAAAAGCAAAGTCTTGTGGTTGATGATCAAAGCACGACCTTTGTGGCGTAGCTTTGTGTAACGTTTGATTCGCGAGTTTCACACCCGGTATGAATCAAAAACGGGAGACGGACCTCAGGGAGGGCATGCGTTTCTTTCTAGTTAGAAGTGGCGTCAGTGGTTTTACACGCCCTGACGAGTTTGACTTATGTTGTTGTTGCTGTTGCGAGGCGCCTCGGTTATATCGGTTTCGGCCGAATGCATTCTGGTCGGCTGACGGACCAGACTTACACCCCATAGGGTGGGGAGACGTATTGTTCAGGCATAATAATCCACTCCGTGTGGACCGGCCCTGACGATCCAAGGGGCAGTTGCGGCTGTTCCTGAGGGGCGGGCTAGAGCGTCTCGAATCGGTTGAGGATCTTGCCCCTAGCCTCGGTTCATAGATGGAAACCCAATTTCCAAATACGTGACATTTGCGGTTTTATTTGTAAACCTATATATGGCGACATAGTGGTATGGGGCATTCATGCCGCCTATGATTGATACTTATGATTTGAAGTTGTTTTATACTCTATGCACTTATAATAGTATCAAATGATTTGTTTTAAACGTATCAAGCATTCTTTGGCTGTTATAAGGGAAAACCCTATCCTCGACTGCGTTGCATTGTGTGATGGGACCTGGGTCTTATAACAGCTTCATTTTTCTTTATTTAGCATTGCGTTGTTTGTCTTATGCACTGGTATTCTTGGGAGGAAACCCGTTCCGTGTTATACGGCGTGGTCCCTTGTTTTACCTAGCTTTGAAAATAAAGATTTATAACTGCTTTAGTTCTCACACCAGTCACATGACTGACCTGGAGTTTATTGTTTTGACCTAAACTCTGGGTGCCCTTATTTTGACACGGGCAGCTAGTAGTTTTGGTTTTGCAGATTTATATTCACAGGATCCTGGTTTACGACTGGAACGATATCCGGGAAGCTTTGTATCCGTATATCTCATTCTAGTTGTGTATTGTATTATTTTCCGCTGCTATGTATTTAAATGTAATTTAAATCTCTGATATTTCTGTGTAATATTCTTTTATACTCTGTATATTCTTGTAATCTGATGCATTGTTGTTATATACAATGAAATGTTCTTCTATATGCGTTCTGTTGTGGTTTGTTCTCGAACTATCCGACGCTTTCCTTTACGGGGAAGTTACGGGTCTGTTAATCCATCTGACACTAAAACCTCTAGCAAGACATACTTCACAGATGTAATTTCAATCAATAGAATCAAATGCCTTCTCAAAATCTAATTTCAAAATAGCACATGCAAAATTATTTTTAACACATATATTAATGTACTCCTGTACAGCTGCCACTCCATCCACTATTTGTCTACCTTTAATAAAAGCAGTTTGCGAATGATCTATAAGATCATTCATCTTCCTACTAAGCCCATTCGCTAGAACTTTAGAAATAATCTTAATAGATACATTTATTAAAGAGACAGGCCTAAAATCCTTTAAAATTTTTGCACCCTCTCTCTTCTTAATAAGGATAACATTAGCAAAATTAAAGTTACCTAGACACAAATCCCCACTATAAAAATCATTAAATAATTTGATAACATCAGATTTCAAGACCTCCCGAAACTGTTTATAAAATAGAACAGAAAAACCATCAGGCCCCGGAGCTTTGTCACTAGGCATATCACAAATAGCCTTCCAAATCTACTGCTCAGAAAATGGCTTATCTAAATCTACCAACTCTCCCTTAACATCGTAGGGTAGATGTCCTTCCAATTAACGTTAATTCTTCTCTTGATCCTAGTCCCAAAATTTTGTTTATAATAATTGGTGAAGGCTTCATTTAGATCCCGCTGAACCGTCAATTCCACATCATTGATATAAATAGAGTGAGTCAAATTATCTCGTCTCCTCTTATTTGCCACACTATGAAAAAATTTCGTATTATTATCACCCTCCTTAATCCATTGAACTCGGGATCTTTGCCTCCACATAATTTCTTCCTTTTCCAATATCAATTTGAAATCATTTCTAAGATTAAAAAGTCTATCTCTCTCAACGAAATTAAGAGCCCTTGACTCACTCAAATTGTCTAAATCCAACAACTCGCACAAAATCTTGTCTTTCTTAATTCTAACACTACAAAAAATAAACTTGTTTCACCTTTTAAGAAAAAAAATCTTAATTTACCAAGTTTTGCAACAAAAATCTTCGCAGAATTTTCCTTATACAAATTATTAAAATAAGATAAAGAATTCCACTTAATAGAAACAAGATTAATAAAACTATTATCCAAGAGCCACATCTTTTCAAATTTAAAGCTGCTGCTAATCAAAATATTCGTTTCACATGAAAGAATTATAGGACAATGATCCGAAAATAAAATAGGTAAACCCTTTACTTTACAATTAGAAAATCTATCATCAACCTCAGTATTAATAAAGAATCTATCTAATAAAGCAAAAGAAGGACTATCTCTAACATTAGACCAAGTAAATGATCTGTTATTGATCGGAATCTCAATCAAATTATTATCTAAAATGAAATAATTAAACTCCTCCATAGCGGAGAAATCTCCTTCAAGAGGCGACCTCTCCCCTAAAAACCTAGTAACATTAAAATCTGCCCTAACAATCCATAAGTTAGGGACAAGATTCCTAAAATTAGTACATTCCGCCCACAAAATCCTCCTCTCCATTTTGGTGTGAGGACCATACACATTAGAAATGCCCAATAAGGAATTATCTATATAAGATGCTAAATTCTTGAACTAGTCTATATTGATTATCTTTCCAGCCTATCATAAGACCTCCAGCACTACCTATAGCTGGAATATAAGCCCAATTACAAAAAATAGATCCACCTAACCTCGTAAAAAAGCTAGAATCAGGGTTCTCTATTTTAGTCTCTTGAAATAGTACAATATCAATATGAAAATCTTTAAGAAAAGTCCTAATTTTAGCGCACTTCTTAGGGTCATTTAGACCCCTAATATTCCAACTAACAATCCTCATCATCTCAAAGAATTAACTCTCTCTAGTTCCCTACTCCTAATAAAATCTGTATCTAACTCAATATCAGAAAAAATGAAAGCCGTGTCATTAGCAAGCTGAAATAACTGACTAGTCGAAAGACTGCTCAAAGCAAAAGTAGAATAATCACTGCCATAAACAGGAACCATACCTGAGCCCGAACCCGAATTGCTAGTACTAGCACTCGGGCTCTGGGACCTACCTGAAGTAGACGAAGAATGCGACCTGATCCTCGCATTTCAACGAACCAAACCATGATTAGGAATAGATCTTCTACGCCTCCTCCTCCTAACCAAAGAAGGGGACACTTCACTAACCAAAGAAAATTCTCTAGCCGACTGTTGCGAAACATCCCCATCCAACCTCTTTTCAGAAGATACCACGGAACAGTCCAATATATCACCTACCTCCAGAGACACACCAAAACAAGGCATCAGACATAAGTAAAATAACTTCACTTCTGTTTCTCTTTCAGCCACAACCCATCTCATATCATCGATCAGTAGATTAAACTCTCACTCAACTTTACAGTAAAGTCTCTTGATCACACTAAACTCGCACCGCAACTCTTTATTCCCAGCCTCCCTCCCACGTTCCTCAAAAACATTGCCACATACACCCACCTGAAGCTTCATGTTACCCATAATATTTCGGCTCGCCACTACCTCCTCAACATCCCTTAATGCTTCCAAGCTAATATCACCACCCTGCCAAACAGAATTTCTCTCGCCAACATCATTGCCAGGAAGCGAAAAATTATCAAGAGTCTTTTGAAAACCACCATGCAATATATCCATCGAAGAGAGAGGCTTGAGTTTCTTTGTTTCCAAAGCTTGAACTAAAAAGATATCAACATTCTTCCCTTTGTTTGAGAATGGAACTGCAGATTCAATTGAATAATCCGCATTACTGCTGCTTAAATCCTTGTTGATACCATCCACATTTGAAAGATCCACCCTTTCTTCCGCCTCCAGCGTCTCAAAACTGTTAAACAACCTAATGTCTTTAGCCACAACCCATTTAACTCCATCGATGATACATGTGAGCGACTTATCACTAAGAGATGAACACTCAAATCGATTGGTAGAGATAACATCATGCATATCCACCCAATCCAGCCCAGTCATCCTTTCTTTACCCTTGTTTATATCCTTGCATTTTGAATTCGAATCCTCTAAGAGGCTCATACCCTCTACCGAACCCAAACAATTTTTAACTGTAGGGTCAATGAACATGGGGTCGAAATGATTGTTAGCCCAAAACCTCCCAAAATACCCACCATAACATCCCCCAACGAAAGCAAATCCTCCTCATTGTTAATATCCTCCACCACCTTAGGACCGTCCTTGCTTTTAGCATTAACCCAGTCCTTCATATTACTTCCAAAATCAGCGTCCAGTGTTATAAGTGTATCACTTTCATAATGCTCCACATTCACTATAGTGTTTATAACATCAAAATGAAGTAGTATCTCCTTCAACAAACACAAAGCCTTACCTTTAATACTCAACGCAGAGTCTGCGAAGAACCTCTGTAATTTTAACAGGTTAAGACAAAACGAAAAAGCGTGCTCCTTCCTTCCCAAAGTTTGTGGTAATGGTGGGAAAACAACCCTGTTCGAAACCTCCTGATATCGCTTTTTTCACACTAGTCCATCTACTAACCCCTCCATATGCCAACCCAAAAAAATAACATATAAGCCACTTTACACTTTTGTTTAGAGTAACCTGCCTCGAATAGATTCACCAGAGAAATTAACTTCTGGCAAAAGATCAAACAATTGAAGTGCATTAAATCCTTCCTTGATCCTCCTCTAAATACTTCTGTACACTGACCCTTTCTATGTCCTAAACCCGCACATTGAAACCAACTAATTAAATTCCTGCATTCCTTCGCAGTGTGTCCAAAACCTCTACATCTAAAACAAAATCTATTTTTCGTCAGAAACCCTGTATCAGATTTCCTCTTCCAGGAAGAACTTTCCTTAGCTATAGGAGCAAATACTAGGGTAAAACTCCGAGTTACATCCGCATATGATCTTTGGAAATCATGTAAACCACTTGCATCAATCTAATTTGAATTACTAACAGCGCAAGTCTGAATATTGTTCCCTTCTTCATATGTACTAGTAAACTCCCTCTGTATGAAAGTCAGATTTAATCTCCCAACTTTCATATTGGTCTCTTTGATAAGCAAATCCTGAGCCGTATCTTTGTAAATTCTTGAAATGCCATGGAAAATACCTCTTGATTTTCCTCCAAAGATAAGAACATCCCCTGATTCAAGCATAATTTTCCTAACCATACCTTTGCCCCTCTCATCCCTATAAACGAACTCGGCCGAATCGCCTATGGAAAAAGAAATCACGGGAAGCCCAGCCGAAAGGCTTTCATTACTCTCATCCATATCCTGACGTAAGCCCAACTGCCCATCAGGATTGTAGAAATTGACAATACAAACATCAAGGGATATAGTTGGAAGATCTTCATCTTTTCCACCATTCTCTACTATTTCTTTATGAGCAAGCACCAATGAATCGCTAACCATCTTTTTAAATTCTAATGGAATTTCTGGAGGTAAAGCTCCATCATTATTCCACCTGTATTCATATTGCCTTGACTTCGGATTCCAGTTTTTACCCAAACACATCATATAGAGATTAAACTTAGCACCATTCTCATAGCCAGGTCTGTAGAAACCTCCTTCTCCAATTCCTAATTTTTGACATTTTTTAACGATTTGCAACTGATCATTGAGACTAGTAAAATTCTTTAATTAAGTCAAACCAGAACTCAGAACCTGATGCTGTGCTTCTTTGGTCTTTGCTTGCTTTCGACCTTGTTCCATAATCCTCCCAGCGTTGAAATTATTAAACGCTTTATTTTCCTTAGCATCTTCTGTAAAACTTTCATGCAACTCACTAGAAAATTTTCCTCTAGAAGAATCTGAATAAGAGCCACTGCGATGACCCGATCGACTGCAGTTATAACATCTAATTTGATTTCTACAATTTCTTGCAAAATGATTACCCTTTCCACAACGGAAACAACCTCTAGAACGAAACTGAGGTTTTGAAGAAGCCAAATTAGAACGAACAAAATCACTCGGCTTATTCCCCTTTTCAAATGAAATAGATTTACCTGAAAAGGATTGAAAGAACAGTGGATTTGAACGAGAATTACTCAGTGAAAAAGAAGATGATGTTTCAGTCACCATTATTTATTTTTGTTATGTTGTTGTCAGCAATTGTAAGGGTAGGTATTATCCGATCTCTATTGTTTTTATGTTAGTATTTGTCGTCCTTTGTTTATTAAAATGGAAACTTCATGGGGTATCTCCTTTTTGCATAAATAATTGTCCTATTTAAATCAATGGTTCCAGACAATTCTAAGTTGGACATGCAACCCATGTTCTTTGAGTATATACATGCCGTGCATATTTTAGATCTCATGCATATTGTCTAGTGTTTCGTCCTTTTAGCTTTAAAACGAAGACACAAGGGACTTTCAATTTTTTATTTGTTTGACTTGATCAACTCTCGAATGCTTGATCTTGATTATATTGACTTTACACATTTTAAACTACCTGTTATCTTGAAAAATTGGTAAGAAGATCCCTTTCCTTTCATTTTCTTTTTTATAATTTGTATTCATAGGGGAAACAAACATGCCTGAAGTGAGCTTCAAGCTTGCATCCCCCGGTCGATTGGTGGATATAGTTCTATTGACCAGTTAAGTGCTTGAAGTTTGTTTCAGGTAGCGTCTCCTCTCCACAGTTTGTTCCTCTTAATTGATTGTCTGACCGAGCAATTTCATGACTATACCTAAAGCTTCGAACCCTACGAACTATGTCATTAACTCAGATAAGCGAAGTTTCCTAGACTTATATTGTAATTCAAATTGTTTTGTTGTAATCAACTCAGGAAGATGTCATCAACTTAGGTAGGTGACTTAAGCAAGCATAATTAAGTAAGCAAATCTATGATGTCATTTAGTTGTTTTTACCTATAATTCTAGTTCTTTTTGTTTGTGTTTGGCACAATTAAGCAAGTAATTCAGAACTGAACAAGTATAAAATTCATCAAACAAATCCTTCATTTATACATTGTTAAAAGTTATAGAACATATAGTCATAGTTCAATGTGCACACCCAAAATTGGACAAATATAGAACTTCATTGATGTTTCTATAAGTAATTCATGTTAAATTCTAATTGTTGATTGTTAAATTCATCTATAGGTATTAGTTTTCTTTGAAGTGAAAACTAGAGACGACAAAGAATTATTGGTAATCAAGCAATGAATATGAATTTAATTCTTATGTATTATGATATTTCATTGGTATTATTTGTGTAAACTTGTTTGTGAATGCTTATGGTATGTGTTATTCTAGTCGACAAAGTACTATTAATTTGATTATGGATATAATATTTGATTATGTAGTTCGTTTTTTAGTTATTTGAATATGATGATTATATGATTTATTTATTTTGTTTGTATATGCTAATTATGAGATCTAATTTGAATATGGAAATTATGTGGTTGATTGCTTGTTTTAATATGGATATTATATAAATGGTTAGTGGAAATAGTACAAGCCATCAATTATAAATAACGGAATTTAAAATATGCAGTTAAACAATCAATAACTTTTGGTAGCGGTTTAAAAGTCCTACAGAAACAAATGTAACAATTATATAGTTGCATTTAAAAAACACTATAGAAAATAAAAAAAATTAAAACACACCCAAAAACTATTGATTTTGGTAGCGTTTCGTAAACCCTACTGAAAAACTTTAGTTGCATTACAAAAACGCAACAATATGAAGATTTTTAGTTGCGTTTGCTACAACGCAACAAAAAATTTAGACTTTTAGTTGCATGTCATATCGCAGCATTCACTAAAACGCTACTATAAGTTATGGTAGCGTTTTTTCAATGCTACCAAAAACCTTTTTTGATGTAGTGATAGAATGATTAGCCACTTAAAAGAAAACTGCTATACAGAACAAACACTATTACTATGCACTAATATATATATAGTAAGCATCCAATGGAAATCTACAAGTACGTCTCTCATACGTTATTACGTCTTCGAACTTTGGCTAAAATTGTTAATCAGAGCTCTGATATGCTAGGCAGCTATGGATGATCATCAAGGTAAGATGAAACAATGCAGCACTTGTCCTATTACTCACAGCACAAGGATAAAATATAATAGAACATATACAACAGGCTATAATAGTGAAGCATTTCTAAGCAGAAACTTGAACTTTCATAACAACTAGAAAGAATATCCATGCACCCCTGGATTACAACATAAGTGAAATTTGCCTCACTACAATGCTCAGATAAAACACCAATCATAACAACGGAAATAACAAGTACTAGATGGTAGAAAAACTGATACGCAACCCTCCTTGTCATTGCTCTGCATCCTCGCCTTACTATGTTCTGCTACCTGTAACCTGCTACTCAGTCTGCCCATCCAAAACCGGACGAACATCCCAAGGTAATAAGAGAAACATAAAACCTTGAGTCAGACAACAATCTTAATGAGCGATAAACCAACTATCAAAATCATCAGTAAAGTATATGAGAATAGGCAGATTAATCAACCGATCTACCAAAACTCCCGAGAAGAACTCAAATCCATCTTCCCCACATCTGACTGTGATATCCTTTACAACAAACATTTGAAAACAACGATGCATCCATGATAATCAAAAGCAACCAGATAATAGCAATCATAGCAACTATTTATATCTCACGTAAACCATCCTAATCGAGATCAACCTCCCTCAAGCACAAGCCTCGAAGGCCTAAGCCAACATCAGACAAGCACCCAAGAAACATCTCCCTCGACGTTAGACAACTTACATGAGACGGTATAAGAAAAACAACCAACATCAATGGCCCTGGCTATCACTTCCTACCCTACTTTGGAACCATCTTTAATCATATGACGGCCAACCTTGCCATACATCAAGGGCTGATGGTAAACCCGGTTCTAACAAAAACTCCATATGCCTTTCATCGATACGTATCTAGGCCTTTCAACGATACCCAGGGTACTCGATCATTCAACTGGTCTTTTAGACATCCCTATTGTACCCTTTCTTTGAGTCCGCTGGAACCAATGATAAAGATAATATCTCAGCCTTCAATATCTTTGGTCGTCCTCCCTGACGGTCATTCCTAGCTCAAGCAACCTTCTCGAGCAACCATTATCTACAAACTTAACACCCTTGAGTCATCTTCACATTTGTTGCATTACGACTATCAACAAACACTTCACGATGCTTCAGACATTCCTTCTTGAATTCGCGCCGAAGCTATAACCATCGTTGTCTCAGAAATAAGCTTCATTTAATCGACATTCTTTAGGTCTTGAACTCCATAGGTCTCACCACTTAGCTCTTACTCATTAGGTCTTAAAACGACCTAAGACATAAGACCTGAGACCTAACGACCTAAGACCTAACGACCTATGACCTAACGACCTAAGACCTAAAACCTAACTCCTTTGGTCTTAAAAATGACCAACACACTAGGGACCTAAAACCAACAACCTGACCTTCATCCCTTTCTTGAGCAACAAGCCACACGATACAAACTTCATGCTAAGTCATCAACAACCAAAGAAAAATGACCTGACTCCAAACTGACCAAAATAGCTCCAATCTTGACGAAATCATCACCAAACGACCACATCGATGCAAACTACTCATCCAAATCATCCAATTCCACAATCAATACTTTATGAAACCATCAACATCATCAAAATGATAATTATTCATCAATAATTATATAAGATTCACTAAATCATGATAAATGAATGAATAAACGAAAATAATGGATCTAACTTGCATAAACATATGAATTATCCTAAGAATTACCAGTTTTAAGTTGCTAGATTAGATCCTATGGTGCTTCAAATGAAAATATACTTACCATGATGTAGACCTAGGTGAAAACAACTAAAAATGACTAAAATATGAACAAACAACCCTTATACTCGATCGAATCCATGTGAGAGATGCTTAACCCTCACCAATTCTTCAAATTAACTCGAAATCGCTGAATTCTCAATCCGGACAGCGAAGAATATGCTTCAAACCTCCATATTTGATGCGAATCTCTTCACTTGACATAGATCTAGCTTCAAACGATGTAGATCTTTGATTATCTTATGTAGATCTTGAATTTTAACGGTGGAAATGTGTATTTGATTGAGCAAGGAGGATCACAAGCTCAACCAAATAAGAGAATGAAGAAAGTAAACTATTCTCCATGCCTCTAACCCCCTATTTATAGCCTCCCACTAGCTCGCTATTGGGCCACACTAAATCAGCCCATCAATGGCTTATAAAACCTGAACATAAATTGTGAAACACTAAAACATCGATTTCTCCCAAACCGCTGAACCAAACCTTTAATGTGACCACTCTACGGAATTGGCAACACCATTTCCTTTCCAATGTAATCAACCTCAACACCTGATTCGATCTTAGTCAAAAATAATGCTCTGTACAAGATTGATAGGGGCAAAATGGTCACAAATAAAATTGTTAAAAATCATGGACATGTTTCATATCTCCATAACCAATATATCAAAATATGAGAATGATCCAACCCTTAGGGAACAAAATAAAAATATTTTACGATCCTCTGATATGTAAAATGCAGGCTGTTACATTTCATTACCAAGTCACATCCAGTTTTTCGTTTTCTAGTTAACAAAATCTCGATGCTTATAACAGCTGCATCGTGAGTTTGAGGGGGGATGCTAGAGAATATGTGCATCAATCCAGAAAATTAGAACGAATTTAAAATTTTTATTTTGGCAATTTTAATGAATTTTGAATATTTAAAATGACTTATTTTAAATAATAACGACGAGAAATTTATTCTGAATAGAATTAAAACGTATATGTTTATTTGAATCGAAGGTAGAATATAAATATTTATTTTAAATTATAAAAGGAATTGAAAATGGCGCGGTAGTTTGAAAATTCGATTTCAAATGAATGTACAGGATTCAAAATAAACCGGAATTTAGCGAAATCAAAAATATTAGAATCTATTTGAAAATATCTTTCCAACGAATCTGAAAAATTGAAATTTCATAGCGGGAATAAAAAGTTATGTCCAGTTGAAAATTCAGAATAGTAGCTATGGAAATATAGCCCTTAAAAATGGAAATTTTGCGAGCGACCTCCATTTTCGATAAGACCACTTTTGTTGGATCCGGAATGTCAAATTATTGCTAGATTCCAATTTTCATAATTTTTGGAATTAATATATGAGCGTGGTGGATTTAAACGTGTTTGGTAATTTTAGTTTGAATTTAATCGACTAGAAAATGACCGTTTTTCAGAGGGTCTCCAAATTCGATGAAATTAGTTTTGTTAGGACCGTATCATCAAAACACAGCCAGATTTATTTTCTGGAATTTTTGGGGTCGTATGTGGCCCCGGTAAATTGAAATGTGCATTCAAATTCAATATATAGATTTATATTTTGATTTTGATGAAAAATGATCAAAACTTTAGAATTGGCTAACCGGACATATTCCATTGTGCCCGGAATAGCTAGGTAGGACAGTCGATGGGTTCGATTTAGAGTTCGAAAGAAAAGGTTACTTTTGGAATTGTAAAATAAAATAATTATATAAAATTATATTTTTCCTCTCCCCTCTCTCTCTCTCTTCCATTCAGTTAACACGAGAAATAAAAAAAGAAACCCAAGCTCCAAAAATCCCGTCTCCCCCTTTCTATTGAGCCACCACTGCCTTCCAGGCCTGCGCCGCCCACCACGATTCTCCCTCTCCTCCACCTCGACGACGCTCCTCTCCCCTTCCATCTTGCCAAAACCGCGAGCCTCCTTCCACCTCCAGCTCGCCTCCTTCTCCCTCCACGAACCCAAGAACCCGCGGACCCAGACGCATAAGCCGCCATACCCCCTCCTCCAACTGAGAATGTGGTGAGTTTTAATTTTTAATTTTATTTATTTATTAAAATAAAAACATGATTTTTATATGCATAGATTAGAAATAAAATCATGATTTTTATATAGATTCCATGAGAATGAAAATGCGATGTTTATGTAGAAAACATTAGAAAATATTTGGCTTTTTCTATGAAGGAAAGATTTGATTTTTAATGAAGAAAGACTAGATTTTTATTAATGAGAAAACGTCATAATTTTCAAAAATGAAAAGATAAGATTTTTAACATAAAAAGATATGATCTTTATCATCTTGAAGGCAAGGTAGAAATATGATTTTTATTGTTTAAATGGTAAGAGAAAAAAATATGATTTTTATTTATGTAGCGATATTATAGAAATATAATTTTTATACATGTAACGTTATGAAGATATGATTTTTATATATAACATAACGTTATAAAAATATGATCTTTATACATGTAGGGATAAAATATAAAGATGAGATTTTTAAATATATAATCATTATAATAAAAAAATGTGATTTTTACTATGAACAGCGTGGAAAAGACTGCGTTGAATTTCGGGCAAATCCAAGCCATTCAGAAATTCAGAAAAGAATGGCGGAGTGGAACCCAAAGGTGAGAACTTCTCACTTTAATTTATTTTCTAGTTAGAAATATATACTAGGATGCAGATGGTGCTTAGCAGCACCCGACACCGTCGTCCAGAGACCATGGACGACTTGTTTATTTGATTGTATTGTGTTGTTGTGATGGATTGTGATGCGAAATAAATTACTCATGTGTTGAATAAAATATGTAATCATTAAAAATATCGTTTTTAATGTGTAATGCAAATTAAAAAATATTCAGTTATTGAAATAAATATTCTATAGTTAAAAATATGATTTTTAACATGTATATGAATAAAATAAATATTCATTTACAAATCGAACAATTTGTTTATGTACACCCATTTGACTGATATTGACTGGGATGATATATTTTACACATTGCCCAACTACACAAATAATAATCAGTGTTTGTTGTTTGGAAACCCCACACGGGTATTGGGATGATATTGGATATACACTAATCCCAATATTTAGTTATATGTCAATCGATTGGTTGACAGACTATCATAAGTGATGAATATTCATATTTAATGCTTATGCAGTGTAGAATGCACTCTGGATGATGGTTGATTGTTTATCATTGTTATTATATACATGTGTTGTATGGTCCATATAATTAACATTATATGGTAATTGATTGAGTCTCATTCCAATTTGGAAAATAAAGAATATTTCAAAATAATATATTCATGTGTTGAATAGAATAAATAAAGAATATTTTAAAATAATATATTCATGAGTTGAATAGAATAAATAAAGAACATTTAAAAATAATATATTCTTGTGTTGAATAGAATAAATAAAGAATATTTTAAAATAATATATTCATTTGTTGAATAGAATAAATAAAGAATATTTCAAAATAATATATTCATGTGTTGAATAAAATATATTCATGTGTTGAATAAAATATATTCATATGTTGAATAAAAGCGTGTTGATTAGATTAACGCCATTTTGAAGTGAACGATATTTATATCGATTTTATTCATTTTTATAATGAATATCGAAAAGGAAGTGATTTCAAAATCTAATGTTTTGAAAATACTATCATTTATATATCGATGATATGGAATATTCAGTTTTGATTTGAAATTGAATATGAAGTTGAATCGTTTTTGAAAACGAATTTAAGACGATTTATAAAATACGTTTTGAATGGTAATCAACGAAATATATATAATATATATATTTAATGGCCTGAATAGAACGCGCCGCGCCGCGGCAGTTTGTGAATTTCGACCATTGACTTCGAATTGATGTTACGGAAGATTCGACCATTGGATTCTCCTAAAACCGGAACCGTTGGGTTCGTATTGAAAAGGGCTTTCCAACGAATATAAAAGATTTGAAATCTAACGGTTGGATTTGGAATTGTGTCCAAATCAAATTTGGAAAAGGTCGTTGTAAGTGCAGTTCGATGACCGTTTATGGAAATCGACTGTACGGGCCTTGATAAAATTATTAAAAATATTAGTAAATTGTGTAAAATCATAATAAATGATTTGGAAAGAATCAGGATGAAAAATTCCATATTTGAAAAGATAAAAAAATATTTTTATCGAGATGAACTAGTTATGAACTATATTTGAAATCCAATAATTTTTAAATAAATAAATTGGACCTGCGAACAGTTTTAATATAACCAAAATTTTCCAATATGTGAATTGGAGTGGATTTGAATCAAAATTATCTTTAGAATATTTCGATATTGGATTCCGTGATCATATGGATATTGTGGAGGAATTTGGAAGAAATATATATCATTATTCCAATACAATATTTGTTGGTTTCAGAATTTGATATTGAATATAAGCCGATATATTTTCTATTCAGAGCCTTATATTTAATATCAAATGGGATTTTGGGTTTGTCGTGAGCGCTATCTTCACTAACACTGTTCTTATACTCTGTTGAGAAAAGATTATATCTTTTTCTTAAGATTTAATGAAGTTTACCAATTAATTAATATTTAATTGGAATTGAATTGAATTGGATTTTGGGTTTTTCGTGAATGGTATCTTTAATAATACTGTTCTTAAACCCAATGGAGTTAAGAAAATTAGGAACTAATAGGAGATTAGCTAAGCTGAATGGTTTCCTGGGTATTGATCTGATGTTGGTTTCGGCCTTCAGGATTAATACTTAGAGAATTGTTCTCTTACTAATTTACGGTTAGAGAGTGATGGAATGTGATTTTGGGTTTATCGTGAACCGTGTTTTAAAAGATATTGGTTCTTTAACCCAGTTAAAGACAAGATTTATTTCCTAGATTTGAATTGTAACGACCCAGATTTTTCAACAGTTTATTTAAATATTTAGTATGATTTTAAATATTGAATTCATAATATAAATGAATTTTATATTAAATTTATCAATTTAATAATCGATATACGATTTAATATCGGTTGGGTTAAATAGCGGTTGTGTCAATCGTTGTGTTGAATAGCGGTTCAGGACTTCAAAATAAGGGACTGTGAGCTATTTTAGTTTTTAATTAAAAACAAAATTTAAATCAAATACATCAGGCCGACCTAAATTTCTACATCGCAGACCTAAGAAAGGAAATCACGCAGGCTTATCCCCTCGAGCTGACAAAGCTGTCCCTCTCCTTCAATATCTAAGGAGGCATGAATTAATGGCTCCAGTACCAATTGTTCCCCATTGTTCACTTATAAATATCGCAGTTACTTCGTCCTTCAGCACAAAAGAAAAACCGAAGTTCCCCTTTTCATTTGAAATCGAAACCGCACCCTCTATTTTTTTCTCTCAAAAACCAAATCCATTTCATTTCGAACGAAATCAAAATCGAAAGCCGCTACCTTTCTTTCTTTCTGCAAACCCAAATCATCACTTCGTTCTCCACAAATTCGAACAACCGCAACCCTTGAAGCTCGATTCAATGTTGGCAACGCTGACGGATTCGTGGGAGGCTCGCGATGGAGTGGGAGTTCAGAGTCGCGATTTCCGGTTGTTCGATTTTATGATGGGGAAGTTAGGGAGGTCGCGAGTTCTGGATTGAGGCAGTGAATGCGAGTAGGAAGGATGCAAGGTCGATGAGTCCAAGTGGTGTAAACGGATTGCGAGATGATCATACTGAAGGGGGTTCAAGCGAGACATGGTACTGGAGGCATTGTTGTGGGCAAAGTTGAATTGCGTGAGCAGCAGGTACTTGTGGTGATCTGAGGCCCGCAAGTTGGATCTTGCGATGTCGGATGTTCAACTAGAAGATGATGCAGCAGTTCGACTATGGGCCTGGGGTGATCCGATTGACAGATCGTGATCTATAGGGCAGTGGAGACAAGGTGTTCGATGTAATGCCGGAGTGGATGGTGCAAGGGTTTGGGCTGTTTTCAACAGGATTGATCGATGGTTATGGAGTCGCTTCATGTTTAGCTTCTTAGTTATGTGGGAAATAAGGTATACAATTTTATTATACATAAAAGAATTTATTATGTTTAATATAGATAAATGTTTAATCATTAAAATTAAAATGAATAATGGTAGGTGCAAGTAAATTCATTTGAGAGGCTTCAAGTAAATTCATGGCGTAATGATATGGGGTTAAATAAGATATTCAGCAAACGAAACCAGGTGAGTAAATCTCACTCACCTTTAGAATTATTTTTATTTCATTAAAAATAATTGTCTGTTGCTTGTGTGAATGCTTTATGGTTGATTTATATATATTAGTTATTTAGGCTATATATATATATATATTGGGTTGATTGATTGGTTGGATTCCCGCAGTCTCATTAGCGGATGCCCGCAGTTTCATAGCGGATGATTACCCTATATACGCCCACGCTATGATTAGTGGATGACCTTCTATACCGCGATATTCTGCCACGAAGCAGAATTGGTATTATTTATGTGCTAACATCTGTGGATGCAGGAAAACAGGTTGGAGGAATCCAACTGGATTCCTCAAAAATATATTATCTGTTTGTTTATTTGATTGCATATATATTGTTATATATGATGTGTTAGAAAAATAAATAATTGGTTGCTTGTGTGTTTTATCACTGGGCTTAAGTAATGATATTTAAAAAAATATCGTAAAAAGGATATTGGAAATTTAAAAAAGGGAAATTCTATTTTAAATAGAATTTGAATTTTAAATGGAATAAAATATAAACTTGTTTTTGAAAAATAAAACAAGTAGTTCTTTTTAAACGAAGTTTATAAATAGTTCTTTTATAACAAAGTTATAAATGAAGCAAAAAGAATTATCATTCGATAATTCAGAAATGGAAATACAAGTGTGAAATTGAAATTCGAAATGAAATTTCAAAACAGGATGTGAAATGAAATTTTTAAATATATAACTCAAATGAAATTTGAGTATAACATTTGAATTTTAAAAGGGAGTTTAAATATTTGAATTTTAAAAGGAGATGGAATATTAGAAATTCAAATAGAAGTTCAAATAGAATTTGAATAGACGGAATTAGAATGGAAAAAAATAGAATTTGAATTCAAGAAATCAAAATAAAATTTGAATTCAAGGGAATTCGAATAAAGAAATTCAAATAGCGATTTCAGTGTAGAATTTCAAAATAGAATTGGAAATATAGAATTTCAAAGAAGAATTCAAATGGGGAATTTGAATAGAGATTTGAATGGAATTTAAATATGAAATTTGAAATAGAAATTCAAGTGTTGAATTTGAACATGAAATTGAATATAGAAATTCAAGTAGAAATTTGAAAATGAGATTTCAAAATAGAATTTGAAATAAACTTTGAAAGTAGGATTTCAAAGTAGAATTGAAATAGGATTTCAAAATAGGGAATCCAAATAGTTTTGAAATGGAATTTGAATTCAAGGAAATTCAAATGAATTTGAAAAATGGAAATTCAAATGGTGTTGAAATGAATTTGAATATTAGAAATTCAAATGGGGTCGGAAATGAAAAATGAAATTTGAATATAAGAGATTCAAATTGAATTCGAATAGGATTCGATCTATGGATTTGAATATGAAATTCAAATGGGTTTTAAACTATGGAATCTTGAATAAAGAATTTAAAAAGAAGTTTGAATATTTGAATTCCAATAGAATTCAAATATAGAAATTGGAATATAGAAGTTCAAATGAAATTTAAAGTTTGAATAAAAGAATTCAAACGAATTCGAACATAGAATTTGAATATGGATTTGAAATAGAATTCAAATATTGAATTTGAATATCAAATAGAAGAGGAATTGGGATTTGAAATATAAAATTCAAAGGTGAGATTGAAATTCGAATCAAGGAATTCAAATAAGGTTAAAACGAAGTTGGATTCATTTTAAGAGGTTTAAAAAGTTTATATATAATTAAAACGAACTCGCCGCAGCGCTGCAGTTCGTAAAATAGCGATTCGAACTTCAATTGAATATATAGAACTCGATTGAAGTCGGAATTCTTTGAAACAAGAAACGTCAGGACCGGTTTGATAATAGTTTTCTAATGAAAGAGAAAAATATGAATTTCTTCGTATAGATTTTGAGTTATGTCAAAATCAAATTTTCAGAAAAGCAGCGCCAGAACCATTATAAAACCATAATGGTTTATTTAATTAAATTCAAGGATTTTAAGCAAATAAAAATCGAAATTTCTATTTAGAAAAATCCAGATGTGAGTTATAAGATATATGTGAACTCCAGTGGAATAATGAGTTGGTTTCTGAAACAGGAATCAGATTTTTGATTTATTGAATAGAGTTAACTAATTCGAATAGAAATTAGTTAAAGAGATTTCGAATGAATATTGAGCTTCAAATAAGTGAATTCGATTTGAGAATTTATATTCGAAATAGAAAAGAGAAACTAGAATTGAAATTGAAATTCAATTTGGTTATGAACGAGTTAAATATTTTGTTCGAACATGTTATGTTCAACAAAGAAGTGAAATAGGCAAAATGGCGATTTAAAGAATAAATGGGCGAAACTGAATTCAAACGATTAGATGGTATTGAATTGAAAACAGGTGAACAGGTGTTAGACAGGTATGGGATGAGGTGTATGAAGTTTATAAATGAAATGCTCGACAAAAAGGTACATGTTTAATTCATATATGAGATTTATGCGCCGTATCGGCAAGCCGCTTGGCTTTTCCTTTTTCTTTTTGATTGAGGAAGATACCGGGAAGCTATTTGAAATTTCCCGATGCTCCCGATACAGGGGAGGTTATGGCGAATTTTTCCGGGAATTTAAGGAGTTAGAATATTTTTAAGAAATTTGACAATTAGAAATCTATATATCGATATATATAGAATTCGATAAGGAAACGAAATCAAAAATAGCGTAAAGGGCCAAGATTGATTATTGAAAATATTTGGTTAACAAATATTGATAGAGAAAATGGAAAAGTGATTTAATTAATGAAATATTAATTAAAGAGCCCAGTGATTTGTTGATATGTTGGATGAACACTTGTTTTTATTCGATAGTTAAATCACAGACTATCGAAGTTTTGACCATCGTTGTCAATATGGAGAGACCGGTTGGATTATTATCCGAAAAACCACTCCGTATCGGCATAAGCGTTGCGAACCAAGTATGCTGAATATATTGAAGACGGAGTAAAGTGCAAGGGCTTTTCTAGTAATAGAAATAGTGCCTTCGGTTTCGTTCAATCCCAGAACGAACGTAAATGGACGAATGTCTGACAGAGTATTTCCAATGATCAATTGGGTTGGTCTGTATGAATGTATATGGTTGCAACGGATTTTATCCCTTAGCATAATATCCAGAATATTTGTGCAAACTCAACTAGTGATTAACGGATCTGACGATGTGGCATTCAAAGTGATTGTGTTATTGATGAATGGTAAGTATGCGTAGCCTCAGGCCTCAACAACCGGGAAAGGACAAAAATCGGGCAGGCAGCATGGCTATGTGGGTCGCACCCATTAGGGTGTATAATCACCTATCTAGAGAAATTCCTTTTGTTTCTAAATCTATCGATTCTGCCCATTCGGGAACGGTGGTTTGAGTCCAACCGTTGGTGATATACATTCGATACACTCAAGCGAAATGAGTGGTCGGTCATGTGTGGGCCGGGTTGCAAGATGTTCTTGTTGAACCCAGGTGTATTCGCCTCTAGAGATACATCATCGGAAGGTGGTCCCATACCTTGTCATGTTGGAAATCCAATCTCCAATAAGCGCCACGCGGTTTTTGAGTTTATACTATGTATGTGGAGCGTGAGATGCAAGCGTTCTGCTATTTGGTTATTTACTTGATGTAGACATTATTATAATATCATTGGATTTGATATCAAAGTGTTTTGGGTTATAGTAAGATAAAAACCGTCCATGTTTATGTGTGGGCTGGTCTTACTATTATCTTTTCTTTTGAAAGAATTTTTAAAGTTAAACAAGTGGTTGGTGTTTACTCACACCAGTCCCATGACTGACCCAGAGTTTATTTTGTTTTGTTTTTCCTAAACTCTTGGGTGCCCAAATTTGTACGGGCAGTCAAGTGTTTCAGGCTTTTACAGATACACTTGGAGGAGCTTGAAGCAGGAGGCTTCAACATTAGTTATGTAGAGTTACTTCCGCTGTACCAAATGCTGTATTGTACTCTGATGGTGATATCTATATATGATGTAAGATTTTGTATTTCAAAGTTATGTTATATAATATATTTTATTCGTTCCGCTGTGAGTTTGTGATCTTCGTTTTCTTCTATTCTAATATTTCTTTCTTTCTATTCCTCATCCTCTAACTTCTTTCTAATAATGAGTCGTATTTCTGTGTTATTTGAGTTGGACGTGTGGTGTTTTTAGTCAACTCAGATAGCACGGATTTGCGGGCCTTTACAGTTGGTATCAGAGCTTAGGTTGAGCGAATACCTAGGCTTGTGTGGCATGTACTCATTAGAGATAGGGTCAGTAGTACCCTAGAATGAGTTGAGCGTATATATATACGAGAGAGCGTATTTGTTATTTGATATAAAAGCTATTTTGTATTGTGTTGGCTAGTCTGTTGAGTGGTTTATGAATTCTGATCGAATCGTGGGACGCCACGACGTCGATAGGAATTTCTAAATACTTGAACAGAAGATTGAACACGATATTGTTTTAAAGTGGGTGAAATTATTTTACCCAAAATTATATTTTGATATAGAAAGAATAATTTTCTAGAATTATTATATATGGATGTGTTGGATGTTGATTTTATAATCAAATGAGATTATAAATTTAGAATGGTTATATATAACCAAATAGAATTTGTATAGGAATTAAATATACAAATGAGATGAATTAGAATTAAATTCAAACCAGAGTTAAGAATTCAAAATCCTGGGAAGTTTGAAAATATTTTTCAAAGTATATTAAAGTAATATAGCTTTGTTTTAGAAGGATTTGAAAGAAAATCATTTTAGATGGATTTTGAAATAATAAAGCACTGAACTCACTTCGGTGGCTGGGAAATTATTCTGATGATGATTGCAACATCATCAGTGTTCATTTCCGAGTTTCTAAGTGATGAATTGCTACCTTAGAAAAGTTTTGATGGAAATTTGTTTGAAAGAAAACAAGTGGTCTGAAAATTCAAATGTTTTGAATTTGAAATGAAAATAAATATATGTATATATTTATGGGATTTCAAAAGGATTTGAAATGAAAACCCTGGGAATGGAATTCTGGAATTGGAATTTAACTTAAGCTAGTTAAATGGGTCGAAGTGAATCAATTGACTAGAATCAATTTGGATAAATTGGTGTTAAACCAATATGAATAGAATATGAGTTGGAGGTGAATAACTTAATTGCAAATCATTCAGAGTTAAATGAATGAAAGCATGTATAGTGTGTGATATTCAATATGAATGGAAACCAAAAGTTTTGGTAGAATTGAATTTGTTGAAATATGAGGAGATTGAGTTTCAACATAAGTGAATTTTTGAAAAGTAATAGATTTGTACCATTTTTCTACCTTAGCAATTTCGAGGACGAAATTATTTTAAGGGGGGAAGAATGTAACGACCCAGATTTTTCAACAGTTTATTTAAATATTTAGTATGATTTTAAATATTGAATTCATAATATAAATGAATTTTATATTAAATTTATCAATTTAATAATCGATATACGATTTAATATCGGTTGGGTTAAATAGCGGTTGTGTCAATCGTTGTGTTGAATAGCGGTTCAGGACTTCAAAATAAGGGACTGTGAGCTATTTTAGTTTTTAATTAAAAACAAAATTTAAATCAAATACATCAGGCCGACCTAAATTTCTACATCGCAGACCTAAGAAAGGAAATCACGCAGGCTTATCCCCTCGAGCTGACAAAGCTGTCCCTCTCCTTCAATATCTAAGGAGGCATGAATTAATGGCTCCAGTACCAATTGTTCCCCATTGTTCACTTATAAATATCGCAGTTACTTCGTCCTTCAGCACAAAAGAAAAACCGAAGTTCCCCTTTTCATTTGAAATCGAAACCGCACCCTCTATTTTTTTCTCTCAAAAACCAAATCCATTTCATTTCGAACGAAATCAAAATCGAAAGCCGCTACCTTTCTTTCTTTCTGCAAACCCAAATCATCACTTCGTTCTCCACAAATTCGAACAACCGCAACCCTTGAAGCTCGATTCAATGTTGGCAACGCTGACGGATTCGTGGGAGGCTCGCGATGGAGTGGGAGTTCAGAGTCGCGATTTCCGGTTGTTCGATTTTATGATGGGGAAGTTAGGGAGGTCGCGAGTTCTGGATTGAGGCAGTGAATGCGAGTAGGAAGGATGCAAGGTCGATGAGTCCAAGTGGTGTAAACGGATTGCGAGATGATCATACTGAAGGGGGTTCAAGCGAGACATGGTACTGGAGGCATTGTTGTGGGCAAAGTTGAATTGCGTGAGCAGCAGGTACTTGTGGTGATCTGAGGCCCGCAAGTTGGATCTTGCGATGTCGGATGTTCAACTAGAAGATGATGCAGCAGTTCGACTATGGGCCTGGGGTGATCCGATTGACAGATCGTGATCTATAGGGCAGTGGAGACAAGGTGTTCGATGTAATGCCGGAGTGGATGGTGCAAGGGTTTGGGCTGTTTTCAACAGGATTGATCGATGGTTATGGAGTCGCTTCATGTTTAGCTTCTTAGTTATGTGGGAAATAAGGTATACAATTTTATTATACATAAAAGAATTTATTATGTTTAATATAGATAAATGTTTAATCATTAAAATTAAAATGAATAATGGTAGGTGCAAGTAAATTCATTTGAGAGGCTTCAAGTAAATTCATGGCGTAATGATATGGGGTTAAATAAGATATTCAGCAAACGAAACCAGGTGAGTAAATCTCACTCACCTTTAGAATTATTTTTATTTCATTAAAAATAATTGTCTGTTGCTTGTGTGAATGCTTTATGGTTGATTTATATATATTAGTTATTTAGGCTATATATATATATTGGGTTGATTGATTGGTTGGATTCCCGCAGTCTCATTAGCGGATGCCCGCAGTTTCATAGCGGATGATTACCCTATATACGCCCACGCTATGATTAGTGGATGACCTTCTATACCGCGATATTCTGCCACGAAGCAGAATTGGTATTATTTATGTGCTAACATCTGTGGATGCAGGAAAACAGGTTGGAGGAATCCAACTGGATTCCTCAAAAATATATTATCTGTTTGTTTATTTGATTGCATATATATTGTTATATATGATGTGTTAGAAAAATAAATAATTGGTTGCTTGTGTGTTTTATCACTGGGCTTAAGTAATGATATTTAAAAAAATATCGTAAAAAGGATATTGGAAATTTAAAAAAGGGAAATTCTATTTTAAATAGAATTTGAATTTTAAATGGAATAAAATATAAACTTGTTTTTGAAAAATAAAACAAGTAGTTCTTTTTAAACGAAGTTTATAAATAGTTCTTTTATAACAAAGTTATAAATGAAGCAAAAAGAATTATCATTCGATAATTCAGAAATGGAAATACAAGTGTGAAATTGAAATTCGAAATGAAATTTCAAAACAGGATGTGAAATGAAATTTTTAAATATATAACTCAAATGAAATTTGAGTATAACATTTGAATTTTAAAAGGGAGTTTAAATATTTGAATTTTAAAAGGAGATGGAATATTAGAAATTCAAATAGAAGTTCAAATAGAATTTGAATAGACGGAATTAGAATGGAAAAAAATAGAATTTGAATTCAAGAAATCAAAATAAAATTTGAATTCAAGGGAATTCGAATAAAGAAATTCAAATAGCGATTTCAGTGTAGAATTTCAAAATAGAATTGGAAATATAGAATTTCAAAGAAGAATTCAAATGGGGAATTTGAATAGAGATTTGAATGGAATTTAAATATGAAATTTGAATTGAGATTTGAAATAGAAATTCAAGTGTTGAATTTGAACATGAAATTGAATATAGAAATTCAAGTAGAAATTTGAAAATGAGATTTCAAAATAGAATTTAAAATAAACTTTGAAAGTAGGATTTCAAAGTAGAATTGAAATAGGATTTCAAAATAGGGAATCCAAATAGTTTTGAAATGGAATTTGAATTCAAGGAAATTCAAATGAATTTGAAAAATGGAAATTCAAATGGTGTTGAAATGAATTTGAATATTAGAAATTCAAATGGGGTCGGAAATGAAAAATGAAATTTGAATATAAGAGATTCAAATTGAATTCGAATAGGATTCGATCTATGGATTTGAATATGAAATTCAAATGGGTTTTAAACTATGGAATCTTGAATAAAGAATTTAAAAAGAAGTTTGAATATTTGAATTCCAATAGAATTCAAATATAGAAATTGGAATATAGAAGTTCAAATGAAATTTAAAGTTTGAATAAAAGAATTCAAACGAATTCGAACATAGAATTTGAATATGGATTTGAAATAGAATTCAAATATTGAATTTGAATATCAAATAGAAGAGGAATTGGGATTTGAAATATAAAATTCAAAGGTGAGATTGAAATTCGAATCAAGGAATTCAAATAAGGTTAAAACGAAGTTGGATTCATTTTAAGAGGTTTAAAAAGTTTATATATAATTAAAACGAACTCGCCGCAGCGCTGCAGTTCGTAAAATAGCGATTCGAACTTCAATTGAATATATAGAACTCGATTGAAGTCGGAATTCTTTGAAACAAGAAACGTCAGGACCGGTTTGATAATAGTTTTCTAATGAAAGAGAAAAATATGAATTTCTTCGTATAGATTTTGAGTTATGTCAAAATCAAATTTTCAGAAAAGCAGCGCCAGAACCATTATAAAACCATAATGGTTTATTTAATTAAATTCAAGGATTTTAAGCAAATAAAAATCGAAATTTCTATTTAGAAAAATCCAGATGTGAGTTATAAGATATATGTGAACTCCAGTGGAATAATGAGTTGGTTTCTGAAACAGGAATCAGATTTTTGATTTATTGAATAGAGTTAACTAATTCGAATAGAAATTAGTTAAAGAGATTTCGAATGAATATTGAGCTTCAAATAAGTGAATTCGATTTGAGAATTTATATTCGAAATAGAAAAGAGAAACTAGAATTGAAATTGAAATTCAATTTGGTTATGAACGAGTTAAATATTTTGTTCGAACATGTTATGTTCAACAAAGAAGTGAAATAGGCAAAATGGCGATTTAAAGAATAAATGGGCGAAACTGAATTCAAACGATTAGATGGTATTGAATTGAATTGAAAACAGGTGAACAGGTGTTAGACAGGTATGGGATGAGGTGTATGAAGTTTATAAATGAAATGCTCGACAAAAAGGTACATGTTTAATTCATATATGAGATTTATGCGCCGTATCGGCAAGCCGCTTGGCTTTTCCTTTTTCTTTTTGATTGAGGAAGATACCGGGAAGCTATTTGAAATTTCCCGATGCTCCCGATACAGGGGAGGTTATGGCGAATTTTTCCGGGAATTTAAGGAGTTAGAATATTTTTAAGAAATTTGACAATTAGAAATCTATATATCGATATATATAGAATTCGATAAGGAAACGAAATCAAAAATAGCGTAAAGGGCCAAGATTGATTATTGAAAATATTTGGTTAACAAATATTGATAGAGAAAATGGAAAAGTGATTTAATTAATGAAATATTAATTAAAGAGCCCAGTGATTTGTTGATATGTTGGATGAACACTTGTTTTTATTCGATAGTTAAATCACAGACTATCGAAGTTTTGACCATCGTTGTCAATATGGAGAGACCGGTTGGATTATTATCCGAAAAACCACTCCGTATCGGCATAAGCGTTGCGAACCAAGTATGCTGAATATATTGAAGACGGAGTAAAGTGCAAGGGCTTTTCTAGTAATAGAAATAGTGCCTTCGGTTTCGTTCAATCCCAGAACGAACGTAAATGGACGAATGTCTGACAGAGTATTTCCAATGATCAATTGGGTTGGTCTGTATGAATGTATATGGTTGCAACGGATTTTATCCCTTAGCATAATATCCAGAATATTTGTGCAAACTCAACTAGTGATTAACGGATCTGACGATGTGGCATTCAAAGTGATTGTGTTATTGATGAATGGTAAGTATGCGTAGCCTCAGGCCTCAACAACCGGGAAAGGACAAAAATCGGGCAGGCAGCATGGCTATGTGGGTCGCACCCATTAGGGTGTATAATCACCTATCTAGAGAAATTCCTTTTGTTTCTAAATCTATCGATTCTGCCCATTCGGGAACGGTGGTTTGAGTCCAACCGTTGGTGATATACATTCGATACACTCAAGCGAAATGAGTGGTCGGTCATGTGTGGGCCGGGTTGCAAGATGTTCTTGTTGAACCCAGGTGTATTCGCCTCTAGAGATACATCATCGGAAGGTGGTCCCATACCTTGTCATGTTGGAAATCCAATCTCCAATAAGCGCCACGCGGTTTTTGAGTTTATACTATGTATGTGGAGCGTGAGATGCAAGCGTTCTGCTATTTGGTTATTTACTTGATGTAGACATTATTATAATATCATTGGATTTGATATCAAAGTGTTTTGGGTTATAGTAAGATAAAAACCGTCCATGTTTATGTGTGGGCTGGTCTTACTATTATCTTTTCTTTTGAAAGAATTTTTAAAGTTAAACAAGTGGTTGGTGTTTACTCACACCAGTCCCATGACTGACCCAGAGTTTATTTTGTTTTGTTTTTCCTAAACTCTTGGGTGCCCAAATTTGTACAGGCAGTCAAGTGTTTCAGGCTTTTACAGATACACTTGGAGGAGCTTGAAGCAGGAGGCTTCAACATTAGTTATGTAGAGTTACTTCCGCTGTACCAAATGCTGTATTGTACTCTGATGGTGATATCTATATATGATGTAAGATTTTGTATTTCAAAGTTATGTTATATAATATATTTTATTCGTTCCGCTGTGAGTTTGTGATCTTCGTTTTCTTCTATTCTAATATTTCTTTCTTTCTATTCCTCATCCTCTAACTTCTTTCTAATAATGAGTCGTATTTCTGTGTTATTTGAGTTGGACGTGTGGTGTTTTTAGTCAACTCAGATAGCACGGATTTGCGGGCCATTACATGAATAATCATTAATATTGATTTTTAGGAAGATTAAAACGTAATGGAGTTTTAATGATCTTTAATTAGATTGAAATATGAATGTGATAACTTAAATTATCAAATTCATAAAATGATCGAGAATGGTGTATCATCAGTTTTACTCCAAGCGATAGTTAAATCTTTAATTAGATTTGAACGTGAAATGGTAATTAATTTTACCGATAACACCGTGGTGTTAGATATGAAGTGTTACCAGTTTTGCTCCATGGGATGAATAGGTTGGGATTGGAAAATAAATGATCACTTTGGTGTGGTTCTCTAATCCCGACTAGTTTGGAAAACCTTAATATGGTTTGATATCCAAAGGAAGATTAAAGAGTAAATTTAAAAGAATTTATCTTTGATAAAATTAATGGGAACCTAATCCCTAATGATGTGAATATTTGAATAAAAGGATATTCGGAATTGGAATGAGGCGTATGTTGTGTTTGTGTAACACTTGTTTATTACATACGCAGGTTATTCGGAAAGGCCGGTTTTATACCCATTTTGAATAACCGATTCGACGATAAGTCTTTGATGAAGATGGTGGTTGAAGACCGGAGGTCTTCACATCGTTTGGATGATTACTGATGTCTTCACTGTGCAGTATACCCAAGACAAGGTAATAAGTGGTGATCGTCCAAACGTACTTGGAGATCAACGGATATGTGAGGGCCTCTCTCCTGTATTGCACATATAGGAAGAGGAATAAGGTGCCTTCGGTTTCGTTCAAACCCAGAGCAAACTTGTAAATGGACGGTGTGTCTGACACTGGATTTTATTCTGTGTTGATCGATCTCTATTAAACACACATCTGTTTGGCGGCGAAGAATTTATTCTCTTTCTTAACGCCCTTCTCTGAGACGTACGAGCTCAGAGGTTATATATCGATAGACATCTGTCGCATTGAGTGAATTGCCTGTGTGGAATGCCTAAGTGGCAAATGATCCAGGCTCCTGTTGAAAAGCAGAGTCTTGTGGTTGATGATCAAAGCACGGCCTGTGTGGCATATCTTTGTGTATAGCATTGATTCGCGACCTCACACGTCGGTATGAGTCAAAAACGGGATCGTGATTGCAGGAGTGCACGACGTTTATTTCTAGCTATGGGTGGTGTCAGCATTTTACAAGCCCTAACATTTATTTTATTTTTACCTACGTAGTTGTTGGAATGCGAGGCGCCTCGGATATATCGGTCTCTACGGAGTCGATGGATAGGTCTGATAGGACCGGGAAACGTGTATTCAGGTATAACCAATCCGCTATGTGTGGACCGACCCTGAAGATCCAAGGGTTCGCCAGCGTCCGAATCTGGAGACATTTGCTAGTGTCTCGAATCGGTAAGGAGCCATCCCTGGCCTCGACTCATGATGGAAATCCAATTTCCAATACGTGACATTTGGTTTATTTGTAGAGCCTAGTATGGCGACATAGTGGGATGGAGCACTATGCCGTCTATGATTGATACATTTATATATGAATTTGTTTTCATACACTTTACACTATAATAATATAAAAATGATTTGTTTTAAACGTACCAAGCATGTTTGGCTATTATAAGGAAAAACTCTATCCTCCGACTTGCGTTGCATTGTGTGATGGTACCTGAGTCTTATAATAGCTTCATTTTCTTTAAAAAGCATTGCGATGTTTATTCTATGCACTGGTATTCGTGGGAGGAAACCTGTTCCGTGTTATACGGCGTGGTCCCTTGATTTACCTTATTTCTAAAGTAAAGTTTTAAATAACTATTTTAGTTCTCACACTAGTCACATGACTGACCTGGACTTTATTGTTTTAACCTAAACTCAGGATGCCCCTATTTTCCACACGGGCAGCTAGTAGTTTTGGTTTTGCAGACTTATATTCACAGGAGCCTGGTTTACAGTTGGAACGATATTCGGAAAGCTCTGTATCCGTGTATCTCTTTCAGTTGTGTTTTGTATTATTTTCCGCTGCAATGTAATTTGTAAATCTCTGATATTTCTCTGATGTATAATATTTGTTAATACTCTGTATATTCTTGTACTTTGATGTTAATCGATGTAATAAGAAATGAAATGTTCTTCTGTTTGTATTCTGATTTGTCATGTTCTCATTATAATCTGGGCTTTCCTTTACAGGGAAGTTCGGGTCTTTACAGCGTGGTGTCAGAGCTTTGGTTTACAGAGCTCAAGAACAAGACATATTAGAACCGAACGAAAGAATTCATCGGAGATTGGATTAGTAATATCCAATAAGGAATGACTCGTTAGAGATGGGATTAGTAGTATCCTAGATCGAGTGTGAAGAGTAGTGTTTTTAAAATAAAAATGAAAACGAATTTTTTTATAGGAAATTTAAACCATTTCATACGTATTTGAATATTAGATTGAATTTGGACAATCGAGTATATGAAGATTTTGCATATACGCCTAGCTAGCGTGTATATGAAGTCCCAAATATACTGGGTAGATATAGAATCATACTCTAGTCGCCCTGAGATAATTCTGATGATGGTTCGAAACATCATCAGTATTCGTGTTCGAGTTTCGAAAGTGGGATTTCTATATATTTCCAATTGACTAGTGTGAGAACCAAAATTAGATAGGATTTAATTGTTGTGACTTGGCATCAGAAATATGATTTTTGAATATATATTAAAGTTATGCATTTGAAATCCTAATCCACTAATTGATTGATGGTTGTGTTGTGTGATTATTCATTTAAACCATTATGTGAATGTAAGGTAAATTTAGCCAAATTGTATCAAAATATTGAACTGACTTGAAAACTGTTTGAGAATGCATGCATGTACATATATATATGTGAACAGGTCATAGCAAGGAGTCTAGAGAAGAGGAATAAAATTGTATGCCCGACAAATAGGTACATGTTTAATAATTTCAAGGGTTTGGATGATTTTATGAGCCGATTGGCTAGCCGCTTGGCTTTTTCTTTTTCTTTTTGAGATGAAAGGGCCTATGTGGCGGTTTGGGGATTTTCCCGGTGCTCCCCATACAAAGGAGGTTCTGGAGAAATTTTTCGAAAATTTAGGGTGTTAGCCAAATTTTTGAAAAATTAGAAATTCTTAGAAATTGAAAATTTGAAGAATGAAAGCCAGAATGAAAGTTGAGTTGGTTTGTAAAACAACTTTCAGCTCCGATCCTTTTTGAGGACGAAAAGACTTTAAGTGGGGGAGACTGTAACAACCCAGAAAATCAGAACCAATTTAAAATTTTTATTTTGGCAGTTTTAATGAATTTTGAATATTTAAAATGAATTATTTTAAATGATAACGACGAGAAATTTGTTCTAAATAGAATTAGAACACATATATTTATTTGAATCGAAGGTAGAATATAAATATTTATTTTAAATTATAAAAGGAATTGAAAATGGCGCGGTAGTTTGAAAATTCGATTTCAAATTTCAAATGAATGTACATGATTCAAAATAAACCGGATTTTAACGAAACCAAAAATATTAGAATCTATTTGAAAATATCTTTCCAATGAATCTGAAAAATTGAAATTTCATAACGGAAATAAAAAGTTATGTCCAGTTGAAAATTCAGAATAGTCGCTATGGAAATATAGCCCTTAGAAATGGAAACTTTGCAAACGACCTCCATTTTCGACGAGACCACTTTTGTTGTCAAATTATTACTAGATTCCAATTTTTATAATTTTTGGAATTAATATGTGAGTGTGGAGGATTTAAACGTGTTTGGTAATTTCAGTTCGAATTTAATCGACTGGAAAATGATCGTTTTTCAAACGGTCTACAAATTCGACGAAATTAGTTTTTTTAGGACCGTATCGTCAAATCCTAGCCATATTATTTTTATGGAATTTTTGGGGTCCGTATGTGGTCCCGGTAAATTGAAATGTGCGTTCAAATTCAATATATAGATTTATATTTTGATGAAAACTGATCAAAACTTTAGAATTGGCTAACCAGACATATTCCATTATGTCCGAAATGGGGGCAATTAGCTAGGGACGATAGTTGGTGTGTTCGATTTAGAGTTCGAAAGAAAAGGTTACTTTTGGAATTATAAAATAAAATAATTATATAAAATTATATAATTCCACTCCCCTCTCTCTCTCTCTTCCATTCATTCAACATGAGAATAAAAAAAACCCCAAGCTCCCAAAATCCCGTCGCCCCCTCCGATTGAGCCACCGCCGCCTTTCAGACCTACGTCGCCCACCGCGATTCCCCCCTTCCTCCACCTTGACGACGCTCCTCTCCCCTTCTATCTTGCCCAAACCGCGAGCCCCCTTCCACCTCCAGCTCGCCTCGTTCTCCCTCCACGAACCCAAGAACCCGCGAACCCATCTCGAGCGACGAAGCCGCCATACCCCCTCCTCCAATTGTGAACGCTG
Organism: Allium sativum; assembly: GCA_030737875.1. NCBI lineage: Eukaryota > Viridiplantae > Streptophyta > Magnoliopsida > Asparagales > Amaryllidaceae > Allium > Allium sativum. The sequence goes on along the minus strand of CM060915.1, from coordinate 212,794,791 downwards.
TGAGTTTTTATTTTTAATTTTATTTATTTATGTAAAATAAAAACATGATTTTTATATGCGTAGATTAGAAATAAAACACGATTTTTATATAGATTATATGAGAATGAAAATGCGATGTTTATGTAGAAAACATTAGAAAAGATTTGATTTTTTTTATGAAGGAAGGATTCGATTTTTAATGAAGAAAGATTAGATTTTTATTAACGAGAAAACATCGTATTTTTCAAATATGAAATGATAATATTTTTAACATAAAAAGATATGATCTTTATCATCTCGAAGGCGAGGTAAAAATATGATTTTTATTGTTTAAATGGTAAGAGAATAAAAATATGATTTTTATTGTTTAAATGATAAGAGATAAAAATATGATTTTTATTTATGTAGCGATATTATAGAAATATAATTTTTATACATGTAACATTATGAAGATATGATTTTTATATATAATACAACATTATAAAAATATGATCTTTATACATGTAGAGATAAAATATAAAGATGAGATTTTTAAATATATAATCATCATAATAAAAAAAATGTGATTTTTACTATGAACAGCGTGGAAAAGACGGCGTTGAATTTCGGGCAAATCCAAGAAATTTAGAAATTCAGAAAAGAATGGCGTAGTGGAACCCAATGGTGAGAACTTATCACTTTAATTTTTTTTTCTAGTTAGAAATATATACTAGGATGCAGACGGTGCTTAGTAGCAGCTGACACCGTCGTCTAGAGACCATGGACGACTTATTTATTTGATTGTATTGTTCGTTGTGATTGATTGTGATGCGAAATAAATTATTCATGTGTTGAATAAAATATATAATCATTAAAAATATCATTTTTAATGTGTAATGCAAATTAAAAATATTCAGTTGTTGAAATAATTATTCTATAGTTAAAAATATAATTTTTAACGTGTATATGAATAAAATAAATATTCATTTACAAATCGAACGATTTGTTTATGTACACCCATTAGACTGATATTGATTGGGATGATATATTTTACACATCGCCCAACTTCACAAATAATAATTAGTGTTTGTTGTTTGGAAACCCCATACAGGTATTAGGATGATATTGGACATACACTAATCCCAATATTTAGTTGTCTGTCAATCGATTGGTTGACAGGCTGTCATAAGCATTGAATATTCATATTTAATGCTTATGCAGTGTAGAATGCACTCTAGATGATGGTTGATTGTTTATCATTGTTATTATATATATGTGTTGTATGGAATCCATATAATTAACATTATATGGTAATTGATTGAGTCTCATTCCAATTTGGAAAATAAAGAATATTTCAAAATAATATATTCATGTGTTGAATAGAAGAAATAAAGAATATTTTAAAATAATATATTCATGTGTTGAATACAATAAATAAAGAATATTTTAAACTAATATATTCATGTGTTGAATAGAATAAATAAAGAATATTTTAAAATAATATATTCATGTGTTGAATAGAATAAATAAAGAATATTTCAAAATAATATGTTCATGTGTTGAATAAAATATATTCATGTGTTGAATAAAATATATTCATATGTTGAATAAAAGCTTGTTGATTAGATTAACGCCATTTTGAAGTGAACGATATTTATATCGATTTTATTCATTTTTATAATGATTATCGAAAAGGAAGTGATTTCAAAATCTAATGTTTTGAAAATAGTATCATTTATGTGTCGATGATATGGAATATTCAATTTTGATTTGAAATTGAATATGAAGTTGAAATCGTTTTTGAAAACGAATTTAAAATGATTTATAAAATATGTTTTAAATGGTAATCGACGATATAATATAAATATTATATATATTTAATGGCCTGAATAGAACGCGCCGCGCTGCGGCAGTTCTCGAATTTCGACCATTGACTTCGAATTGACATTTCGGGAGATTCGACCGTCGGATTCTCCTAAAACCGGAACCGTTGGGTTCGTATCGAAAAGAGCTTTCCAAATACTATAAAAGATTATAAATCTAACGGTTGGATTTGGAATTGTGTCCAAATCAAATTTGGAAAAGGTTGTTTAAGTGCAATTCGATGACCGTTTATGGAAATCGACTGTACGGGCCTTGATAAAATTATTAAAATATTAATAAATTGTGTAAAATCATGATAAATGATTTGGAAAGAATTAGAATGAAAAATTCCATATTTGAAAAGATAAAAATATATTTTTATCGAAATGAACTAGTTGTGAACTAGAATTGAAATCAAATAATTTTTAAATAAATAAATTGGATTTACGAATGGTTCTAATATAACCAGAATTTTCCAATATATGAATTAGAATGGATTTGAATCGAAATTATCTTCAGAATATTTTGATATTGGATTCCGTGATTATACAGATATTGTGGAGGAATTTGGCAGATATATATATCGTTATTCCAATACAATATTTGTTGGTTTCAGAATTTGATATTGAATATAAGCCGATATATTTTATATTCAGAGCCTTGTATTTAATATCAAATGGGATTTTGGGTTTGTCATGAGCGGTGTCTTCACTAACACGGTTCTCAAACCCAGTTGAGAAAAGATTAAATCTTTGTCTTAAGATTTAATGAAGTTTACCAATTAATTAATATTTAATTAGAATTGAATTGAATTGGAATTTGGTTTTGTCGTGAATGGTATCTTTAATAATACTGTTCTTAAACCTAATGGACTTAAGAAAATGAGGAACTAACTGAAGATTAGCTAAGTTGAATGGTTTCCTGGGTATTGATCTGATGTTGGTTTCGGCCTTCGGGATTAATACTTAGGGAATTGTTCTCTTACTAATTTACGGTTAGAGAGTGATGGAATGTGATTTTGGGTTTATCGTGAACCGTGTTTTAAAAGACATTGGTTCTTTAACCTAGTTAAAGACATGATTTATTTCCTAGATTTGAATAATCATTAATATTGATTTTTGGGAAGATTAAAACTTAATGGAGTTTCAATGAATCTTTAATTAGATTGAAATATGATATGATAATTTGAATTATCAAATTCAGGAAATGATCGAGGATGGAGTATCACCAGTTTTACTCCAAGCGATAGTTAAATCTTTAATTAGATTTGAACGTGAAATGGTAATTAATTTTACCGATAACACCGTGGTGTTAGATATGAAGTGTTACCAGTTTTGCTCCATGAGATGAATAGGTTGGGATTGGGAAATAAATGATTACTTCGGTGTGGTTCGCTAATCCCGAGTAGTTTGGAAAACCTTAATATGGTTTGATATCCAAAGGAAGATTAAAGAATAAATTTAAAAGAATTTATCTTTGATAAATTAATGGGAACCTATTCCCTAATGATGTGAATATTTGAATAAAAGAATATTCTGAATTGGAATGAGACGTATGTTGTGTTTGTATAACACTTGTTTATTATATACACGGGTTATCCAGAAAGGTCGGGTTTATACCCATTCTGAATAACCGATTTGACGGTAAGTCGATGATGTAGACGGTGGTTGAATACCGGAGGTCTTCACATCGTTTGGATGATTACTGGTGTCTTGATTGGGCAGTACACCCAACACAAGGTAATAAGTGGTGATCGTCCAAATGTACTTGGAGATCGACAGATATGAGAGGGTCTCTCTCCTGTATTGGACATATGGAATGAGGAATAAGGTGCCTCCGGTTTCGTTCTAACCCAGAACGAACTTGTAAATGGACTGTGTGTCTGACACTGGATTTTATTCTGTGTTGATTGATCTCTATTAAATATACAACTGTTTGGCGATGGAGAATTTATTCTCTTGCTTAACGCCTTCTGTGAGATGTACGAGCTCAGAGGTTATATATCGGTAGACATCAGTCGCATGGAGTGAATTGCCTGTGTGGCATGCCTAAGTGGCAAATGATCAAGGCTCCTGTTGAAAAGCAGAGTCTTGTGGTTGATGATCAAAGCACGGCCTGTGCGGCATAGCTTTGTGTATAGCGTTAATTCGCGAGCCTCACACCTCGGTATGAGTCAAAAACGGGATCGTGACTGCAGGAAGTGCACGGCGTTTCCTTCTAGCTATGGGTGGTGTCAGCGTTTTATAAGCCCTGACATTTATATTATTTTTGCCTGTGTGGTTATTGGAATGCAAGGCGCCTCAGATATATCGGTCTTTACGGAGCTGATGGATAGGTCCAATAGGACCAGGAAATTTGTATTTAGGTATAACCTATCTGCTATGTGTGGACCGACCCTGAAGATCCAAGGGTTCACCAGCGTTCGAATCCTGAGACATTTGCTAGAATTTCTCGAATCGGTGAAGAGCCATCCCTGGCCTCGACTCATGACGGAAATCCTTTTTCCAATACGTGACATTTAGTTTTATTTGTAGAGCCTAGTATGGCGACATAGTGGGATGGGGAACTATGTCGTCTATGGTTGATACATTTATATTTGAAGTTGTTTTCATATACTTTACACTATAATAGTATCAAAATGATTTGTTTTAAACGTACCAAGCATGTTTGGTTATTATAAGGAAAAACTCTATCCTCCGGCTTGCGTTGCATTGTGTGATGGGACCTGAGTTTTATAATAGCTTCATTTTCTTTAAAAATCATTGCGTTGTTTATTCTATGTACTGGTATTCTTGGGAGGAAACCTATTCCGTGTTATACGGCGTGGTTCCTTGATTTACCTTATTTCAAATGTAAAGTTTTTAATAGTTGTTTTAGTTCTCACACCAGTCACATAACTGACCTGGAGTTTATTGCTTTAACCTAAACTCTGGGTGCCCATATTTTCCACACGGGCAGCTAGTTGTTTTGGTTTTGCAGATTTATATTCACAGGATCCTGGTTTATAGCTAGAACGATATTCGGAAAGCTCTGTATCCGTGTATCTCTTTCAGTTGTGTTTTGTATTATTTTCCGCTGCATTGTAATTTGTAAATCTCTGATATTTCTCTGATGTATAATATTTGTTAATACTCTGTATATTCTTGTACTCTAATGTAAATTGATGTAATAAGCTATGAAATGTTCTTCTGTTTGTATTCTGATTTGTCCTGTTCTCATTACAATCCGGGCTTCCCTTTACGGGGAAGTTCGGGTCATTACAATATGCTAAAAAATATGCCAGAGAATATGCTATAGAATGAAGAATATGTTAGAGAATAAAGAATATGCTCCATAAATCGTGCCTCGCTTGATCATTAATCTAGTTCTCCATCTCTCCCAAATCATCTAGCCCGACCTTTCCCATTGGTCCTTCTTTACTTTAAATTTAAAGTCAATGGAAGAATAGGTGAGTTGTTTCTCTTCTCAACCTTCGATTTTAGTTTATTTATACAGAGGATGGTTTTCGAGTTCAAGGATGATGGATGGGACACATTCGAACTGTGGAGGCATAAGAGCTATCAGTGGCGAGGTGGATATGAAGTATTGGGCGACACTGGTACCATAGAGGAATAGGGATGGAGTGTGATGGGTTACGAGGAAAGAGAAGAAGAATAGGAGATAACTGGGTGGAATTAAGATTGGTACAGAATGGAAATAGAGGAAACAAAATTGTGCTAAGTATTATGTCGGCATGCTTTGCAAGATATTAGGATCGATAGGGTGGCTATACCGATCCGAATTAGTAGTGAACTTAACTGATCTGGATCATACCAATCCATATTCGTGACATGAGTATAACGAATGTGATTCCAAATCTTGACTAATCTGTCTAGGATACAATCTTAATCATATACGATTGAATTCCAACTATATATCAAAAATGGACAAAGGACTTTTTAGGCTTAGGGCATATTTCGATCTTGGATTTTAAAATATATGCATGCACCTATGGATCTTTAAGCTGATGAACTTGACTCGATCATACAATTATTTTTCATCCTCAATTGATCCCAATGTCTACGGAAGTTTCATGCATGTCGTCTTGAATATCGGTAAGATGGTCAGTAATGACGGCCTTTCAAATTAGCGTTTCTGTGCTTTAATTTTTAATTACATGTTCCGTGTTATTTCATGGCACATATTGCACCATATACACATAAACTTGATGTGCATGTTTATTTCTCCAACTGCTATCATTTGTTGACTTTTATAGTCAATGGATGTACAACGTTTCATCCACACTGTGGAGAATATTGAGAAATGAGAGGCGAAACACTTTGGTCACAATTAACTCCCCAGTTCTCCTGATTCGTCTGAAAACTTGGAAGAAACAACATTAGAAGAAATGGTATTTGACTAAAAATAGAAAATCATGTCCAACAACAAGAGATGAAGAGGAAGGGGAAGAAGAGGAAGAAGTTATCGCTGCAGTTATTCAAGTGCCCGATACCTTGGAGTGGTATTTGTAACGACCCGTCTTTTTGCCCGGTTTTCGCCGGTAATTAAACCAACTTGAATCATTCATAATGGCGGATTGTTATGTGTACTAACATATATTGAACAAAATAACAGAACTTTTTATATCACAATATGATATTACATCAGAGTTACAAGGAATATCAGAGTTACAACATATACAGCGGAAGAAATAAATATACTCTCAGCGGAAGAAGCAGTATGACATAGCAGAAGCTCCAAACTCTAGCGTGGAATCCAACTCAGAAAGCACTTCGAATCTTGCTTCAAATGTCTATAAATGTAAAACTAAACTACTAGCTCCACGTGTGAAAATTAGTGGGCACCCAGAGTTTAGAAAGGAACAATAAACTCCGGGTCAGTCATGGGACTGGTGCGAGAACATAAAACAGTTATTTTCGTTATGGTTTATTTTAAAATTGGGAAATTCATTGGAACACACTGCTAATGCAGAACGGGTTTACTCCATGTGAATGCCCGTGCATATAAAATCGCAATGACTTTTGGAAAATGAAGCTATCATAAGCTCGTCCCATATCACACAATGCAAGCACACACCAGATGAGCGAGTTTTGCCTTATGATAACCAAACATGCTTTCATACGCGTAAATCCACTTACATATTATTATTAGTGCATAGTGTGAAAACGATTTCGAAAGTAAATGTATTAATCTTAGACGGCATAGTACCCCATCCTACTATGTCGCCATATATATTTATACAAACAAACCGTAGGGCACGTATTAGAGATTTGGTTTCCAACTTGATGATTCCTGGCACGAAAGATCAACCGGAACACAAAAGAAGTGTAACACCACTTTTTCATCCATACACGGACATTAACTACAAATCGCAAGGTAGATCAACGGTTTTCGTCCAGACACGGACCCCCGAACATACCCTATTCCCAAATTCAAAAGAGGTACCTCCGCCGCAGCTATTAATCACAAAATCATGTATATATGTCAACGACCTAACCGCCAGTTTCTCATCATCTGGGGTGTGAGGCTTGTCAATGTCGCGGTATACACAAAGCTTCGGTTAAATAAGCCATGCTTTGATCATCATTAGCTCATTTCATAACTTGAGTATGCCACATTGTTGATTTTCCACATGTCACTGATTCAAATCAATATATAACCTCTAAGAACGTAAGTTTAGAGACGAGAACAATCAATTTCCACAAATCCGATATATATTCACAGTAATTAGTCTATGTGGTCAATCACAAAGTCAGACACACAATCCATACAAGTCCATTCTGGGTCTGAATGGAACAAAATCCGAAAATCCTCAAGTATATTTAGACCTCATGCCACTTATAACCTTGTATCAGGTGTATAGCCCGATCCAAGACATCGGCAATCAATCCAAATAATCCAAAGATTCCCGGTCTTCATTTGTCATTCCAAGTCTTCAGATAACGTCATATTATTAATTGGAATGGTTTTCGGACGTGAATCTGATCCCGGTCTTTCCAAGTAATAAGTGTATTTAAAACAATGAGCTATGGACTATACCGGTTTCAATTCAAATCTCCTTCCCAATGTTTGTTAATTCATTTCAGTATAAGTTGGACTTATTTCAAATTCATTTAATCCTGTTAACATCTTAACCCCTTTACAAATTCGATATTCATTAACAACCTTAAAATTTAAAACATAACTTCTTTATGTTGATTATCACTTTCATAATTTCTTTAAAACCTTTCAAACATTTCACAATCCTTTTCGGTTTTAAATAATTATTCTCAAAATCCTAAAATCTCAATTAAATCATTTTCAAGTAACGTTACATAAGTACCATAGAATAATTATTTAAACCAAATTGGTTAAAATCATTTAATGGTTTAAATCTTTTACTTAAATATTTAAATAATGAGCACCGCTTGGTAAAATCTCGAATTTGTTCTAAATTCAAAGGGTTGTAATTAAATTCCAAAGTAGACTTTGAAATAACTATCCCGTTCGTCGGATCAGTTAGGGATAGCCAGGGAGAGCAGGAAACTATATTTTCCAAACCCAAGCCTTCGACACTATCCTCTCTGTCACCCTAGAACGTTCTGGTGTATATGTATTACTATTGAAAGGGTTGTTGTTAATACATAATTACGCAGTAGGTAACGATTAAAAATTTGTCACATCTTCACAAATTTATGTTAAAGTTTCATAACTTTATTTAAAACCATTTAACATTATCCCAATTATTTAAGCTTACAAATGGTCTTTTATAGGAAACAGTATGTTTAGTCATGAAACTCAATTTTACTTCCAATTAAATCTCAACACTCATGTAGCAATGTTTATGATAACCAATTGGTAATCAATATCAATTTCCCCTTTTAAATGGGTTTCAAAACTTGCGTAATTGATTTCAAGCATTAAACTAATTTATCAAGTAATAAAACTAAGTGTATTTGGTAAACCAATGTTTTGTTCAAAACATACTTCTAATAAATTTTCAAATCTTATGGACAATAATGAAACAAACGCTAAGTGAACTAAGGTTATTAAAAATCAATTCCCTTTTTGAACATTTTCCATTTGTCTAAAACTTATGGTTCAAGACAACTTTAAAGACATCTCCAAAAATCATATTTTTTTTAAACTAAATAATCGTCATTCATATGAGAAGAAGATTTAGACCGTCTACCCATATTTTCCATAATCATGATGTGTGACACGACTAAATCTGTACATATGAACACAACATACAAGGTCTAAAACAATCATTAAATTTTTGCGCAAGCGTCACGTTAAGTAACGCTTTGTGTTTAGTGTGTTCTAACTACATCATCCATCACATACAATAACAGCCATTTCAACATTAAAAGATTTTAATTATAACTGATTATAATTTAGCATTAACCATGATTAACTACTTCACAAATAAATTTTAAATAATCGTTCTCACCTAAACTCTTTGCAAGAAACTTTCTCAAGCTCCGGTTTGAATTTCCGTCTCCGCTACAACCATTGCCATCGCTCCCCTATGAATGCGCCTACGTTGGCTTCACTCCTCTTCACCCTCACATATGCCCCATATCTACACAACACCACTTCGCTTCTTTAATGCCGCCATCTTCATGCCATAACACTCGACTCAAGGCATCACAGTCATGACGTGCAACATGACTTTCAACATTAAAACTTCCTGTTATCATTTCCCCGCTTATAATTAAGTGTACATATATTTTCCAAACTGGGAGGAGGCCAATGTTGGGTTTCATGTTTGAATCGACAAGGAGCTGAGGGTTCTAAGCATTTAGGGGTGAATGGTGGCGCTGATGTGACCAAGGACAGAGAGAATAGGTAGTAGGGTTCTTGCATGTGGGTTTTAAGGACTGCGGACTATTTAGAGAGGAGAGAGGGGTAGAACTTGTAGCGGTTCGCGGAGGGTTTTTGGTGGTGTCGAAGGTGATGTGGCTGACTCCAGGTGGTGCAGTCATGGGGTGGAGTGCTGAATGGTATTTAGTGGGGTGCATGCAGGATGGAAAGGCCGAGCGAGTTATGGGAAAGGCAGTGTCGGTTCGTTGGTCTAGGTTGATGACTATCGGCGGGTTGAGCCTGTTGGTGGCGGAGCAAAGTTGTGGTCTTTAAGAAGAGGGAAAGGAAGAGATTCACGGTGAAAGGTTGGTTGAGGTAGCGGATGGCTGTTGGTTGAGTGAGTGGGAATGGAGGAGCTTTATAGCTGAAGGGTAAAAGCAGTCTTAGGAGCTATACGCTAGCGGTGGAGTTGGAAGTAGCAGCACGAACTAATAAAGGCGACGGTGACTGGAAAAAGGGACGGTGAACATGGTGGTGGACTGGAGATAAATGATGAGCTGAATTGTGCCAGAGGTGGGAATGGTAGTGTACTCGCGCAAAAGGGAGAGGGAAGTTTAAGCTTGTTGTTCATGAAAGTGGAAGAAAAGTGGAGTTGAAGACAAAAGAGGCGGAGCTGAAGGGTGATGCGTGAGAAAATGAGGAGAGGAGTGGTGAACTTTGTATGTATAGGAAGAAGAGTTATGTGTTATTTATAACGTGAGGAAGGGAGACCAACATCTAAAAGTGACAACACGTGGTATCCCATCTTTGTTATTCTAAATAATTTATTCGAATATAGCATTGGATCCACTGTTTACTGAGATTTCCAAATCTTTAGGTACTGTTACAAAATATTTATACTGATATGGTATGATTTGGGGTCTGCTGCCATATCTTAGACCAGATTTTCTCAGATTTGGTTGTCCACCCTATCTCCCTTAAAGAAGGAAAATTTATTTTGTTTTCTATGAACGATATGTTAGGCTAACACATGAACTAACAACGTTGTTTATGTTATCAACTGAACGTTATAAATTCAGCCGTTATGCACCATAAATTGAATTCAATTGGTAGCGAATTTATTTGTTTCCTTTTATTATTCCTTACTTATAAAAATATGAGTTGTATTCTTAGTTTAATTAAACCTTTTTTGCATCAAAATTCATTCCTTGCCTTTATCACATTAATACTGTAATAAATTTAGATTTTAACGGTTAAAACAAAGTTTATCACTATTAAAAATTTAACTTATATATTTAATCATTTTATTGCACTATTTACTTAATGCTTTGATTTGAAATGAATTTATCTTAATGTTATTCTATTTTACACAAAATTCTTTACTCAAACTAATTTGTTTTTTTAATTAAATTTGAATTTATTTCACATTTTATTCCTATCCTTTTATTGTGCATTTCTTATACAAATATGGTTAAGCTTTCCGGTTTGATTACCCATGATCTTTCAAAGTTTCTTTATTTTTAATGATAGTAACCGTACCATAAATAATACCATAATAAATTCAATCCTAGCGGTTATTTAAAAAAAAGTTAATTACTACTTATAACTTAATTTTGGAATTACTAACAATTAAATTTTCTTTTTTTAATGTATGCATGTAAAGTTAGAATGTTTTCATTACATTACTTGTACGGTAATAAATTTAAACGTATTGATTTACAAAATCAATCATTAATAAAATTTCAAACTTATATTAATTTAACATTTAATTACCTTTTACTTGCTGGTTTAATTACATATAAATTAATCTCAACTATATTTTCCTATGCAAATAAATTCTATGTAATAAATCTTTTTAGTCAGAATTTATTTAAAAATTGATTTTAATTCTAACATCAAGTTTAATATTCCAATGGCACACTATTTGTACCATCATAAATTTTTGACAAATATTTATATTGATGGCATATTCTCAATGCGTCCTTTTTGTTTTTAAGTGAGAACACTACATTGAATGACAATCCAAATTCTACGTTGAATCTCCCGCGTATATTTTTCCTTACCAAATTATAAGACCAAAATAACTTCTTAACAAAATAAATAAATGTACAAGTTATAATTACAATATCAAATATGAGAATATATGTTTTCTATAACATTTATTACAAGACAAATGCTAAATATTCGATCGGTTAATATTGTAAATCGCATTTGTTAATAAATTCATGAAATGGTTCGCACATATTAGACAAAATCCCACATATGAATATTTATTTTATGTTAAATATTTATTTTATTTATATTTTAAATTTCAAAAATTCTAGGTCGTTACAGCCTCCCCCACTTAAAGCTTCTCGTCCTCGAAAAGGAGGGTTGCAAAGTTTTTGTTTAAATAAAATAAATCTTATTTATCAAATTTATTAAGATTAACATATAAACAAAGCTTTATTGAATCAAAATACTTTACAATATCTAATGAGCTTGCAAATCAATCTAAAGGTTCTTAGTAGATTGACACCAAATTCTTCATGGAACAAATCTTCTTATGATAAAATATTTAAGCAAATCTTAAATCATTGTGTAAACTAAATAAGGAAATTTCTATATAATGTTAAAGAAAGTTATATCCGAAGTACGTATATATATATATATAAATCTAAGTAAAAGTAGTCTTAAATTGGTAAAGTCCTTTTGTAATAGGTTTAATAAAATTCAAGATAGCTTTACAAGTTACAGTAAAGGGTTAAATATAATTTAGCAACTTAGTAGAAAATAAAATAGTAAGCTTAATATATGTAAAAGGACTCGAAATCATAAGCACAAATGCAAAATATAGTAGTTTTGCAAGACAATTAGATAAGCTAAATTAAAGTGTCATATAAATTACTCAAAACACTGGAAAGCCTCGAATTGATCTCTTCAAACTTAAAATTTCGTTTTATTTGAAACCATTTAAATACTACATATTTTCCCTTATATAGAAAATCATACTTCACTTCGGAATTTCAAAATAAAATTTCAAACAAGAATTCAAAACAACTATATAGTTTTCCCACATGACCGGATAATAAGTATCACCCTTTACATTCAATCCAATCTCTCCTTAGTTTTGTCACGGGTTATTCAAACAAACCAAATTGTTTCATATCCCGAAGTTGTAAATCATTTCAAAATCCATAATTTACAAATTTTTAACCAAAAATTGTTTCCAACATTTCAAAGTGTCGGAATTCAAGTCGTCGAAAACATTTCAGGTCTTTCAAATCATATGTATTTTAGTTTGCTCAAATCATCTTTCAATAATATTCAAGTTGATTTTTCCAACTCATACTACCATAATTTTTTTCGATCTTACGCCAATTCATGCTTTCAATATTGTTTCAAACCATTCAAGATTTTCCCGATTTCCACATTCTCGTAATATTGTTAAGAGTAAAATCGAATAACCATTCTTCTTCAATTCTCTTGAACTTCATAATGTATATTTATTCTTGTTCAAGATATTTTCAACTAGTCGAGCAAGAACCTTTTAAAACATTCCTTCAAACTACCGTCACGCTTTCACTGTACTAATCTGATTTAGTGTGTGCATGTTTCACCTATTTCTTCTTTCACTTTTGAATTTAGGGCCTCAACTTCTAGTTTCCTTTTTGAAGAATTAATTTTTAGGGAAGTAAACAACCAATTTGATTAATACAAGCATTCGTACGTTCCTTCTTATCTCATCACACATTGGTTTCTTAATCCTAATACATTCGTTTCTTGGTCTTGTACTATTCTTACAGTTAATCCTAGGGATTGAGTGATTTTCCTTCTTGCGCTACTTTTGACGAAAACAGTGCTGCTTCTCAAGCTGGTCTTTCTCCCTTCTTCATTGGACTGTCCCGAACTACATGTCCTTCCAGCCTGCACCGATGACACCTCTTTTTGGTTGCAGGGTTCTTGATTTCTTTCTTTCTTTTAGGGCATTTATTCTTGAAATGTCCAATTCTCTTACACTTGAAACAACGTATATTCTGAATGACTTTCTTCTTCTTTTTAGATTTATCTAGGCAGCAGACTGCATAATGAACGTTTCTGAAACATCTATAACACTAAATCTCATTAAGTTTTCTAAACTTTTCGGCCTTTTCTTCTTCTTTTCGAGATAGTGCTCTTTTTGCTTGCTTCGGTGTCATCCAAAATTCCATTTTGCTTTAAGTGGCAACCTAACATTTTCAAAATAGTTATATCATTTTTCTTGTTTCCCAAATTTATCAACTAGCTAATTTATAAATTTTTCCAAGTATTACCATATTCAAAGCTTATAAAATTTACAATTTAGGCTATTTTGATTTCACTCCTTATTTCAAGATTCCTGTTTGTACAAAATTTTTATTTTAGTTCATTTTCAAATTAAATTCCTATATTAATTTGTAAAATACTTATTTATATGATTTTAAGTATTCTTCGACGTTTCGACCAGAATTATATAGTCATCTCACTTTCGAAACTCGGAAATAAATACCATTGATGATGCATCAATCATTAAAATCATCCTCAAGCGACTAGAGTGCGATTCTATATCTATTTAGTACATATAAGACTTCATATATACGCCGGCCATGCATATATTTGAGACCTTCATATATACCAATAGTCCAATCGCGACGTCGAATAAAATACTCGAAGATTCTTAAAAAGTGATAAAATAATTTACTTAGCTTCAAAAATAAGTTGGAGTCCCGAAATACTCTCTCTCATCGAAATATTCCAAATCTCATTCTAGGGCGTTCCTAACCCTACCTCTAATGAGATATTATAAATCTGATGAGCTCTATCTTTTGTTCAACATATGTCGTACCCCGTAGCTTTGTATAACCAAAGCTCTGATACCACAAATGTAACGACCCGTCTTTTTGCCCGGTTTTCACCGGTAATTAAACCAACTTGAATCGTTCATAAAGGCGGATTGTTATGGGTACTAACATATATTGAACAAAACAACAGAACTTTTCATATCACAATATGATATTACATCAGAGTTACAAGGAATATCAGAGTTACAACATATACAGCGGAAGAAATAAACATACTCTCAGCGGAAGAAGCAATACGACATAGCGGAAGCTCCAAACTCTAGCGTGGAATCCAACTCAGAAAGCGCTTCGAATCTTGCTCTAAAGGTCTATAACTGCAAAACTAAACTATTAGCTTCCCGTGTGAAATTAGTGGGCACCCAGAGTTTAGAAAGGAACAATAAACTCCAGGTTAGTCATGGGACTGGTGTGAGAACATAAAACAGTTATTTTCGTTATGGTTTATTTTAAAGTTGGGAAATTCACTGGACCACGCTGCTAACGCAGAACAGGTTTACTCCATGTGAATGCCCGTGCATATAAAATCGCAATGACTTTTGGAAAATGAAGCTATCATAAGCTTGCCCCATATCATACAATGCAAGCGCACACTAGATGGGCGAGTTTCGCCTTATGATAACCAAACATGCTTTCATACGCGTAAATCCTCTTTTATATTATTAATAGTGCATAGTGTGAAAACAATTTCGAAAGTAACTGTATTAATCTTAGATGGCATAGTAACCCATCCTACTATGTCGCCATATATATTTACACAAACAAATCCGTAGGGCGCATATTGGAGATTGGGTTTCCAACTTGATGATTCCTAGCACAAAAGATCATTCGGAATACAAACGAAGTGTAACACGGCTTTTTCATCTGTACACGGACACCAACTACAAATCACGAGGTAGATCAATAGTTTTCGTCCAGACACGGACCCACGAACATACCCTATTCCCAAATTCAAAAGAGGTACCTCCGCCGCGGCTATCAATCACAAAATCATGAATATATGTCAATAACCTAACCTCCAGTTTCTCATCATCCAGGGTGTGAGGCTTATCGATGTCACGATATACACAAAGCTTCACTTAAATAAGCCATGCCTTGATCATCATTAGCTCATTTCATAACTTGAGTATGCCACATTGTTGATTTTCCACATGTCACTTATTCAAATCAATATATAACCTCTAAGAACGTAACTTTAGAGATGAGAATAATCAATTGCCACAAATCCGATATATATTCATAGGAATCAGTGCTATGTGGTCAATCACAATGTCAGACACACAATCCATACAAGTCCGTTCTGGATCTGAACGGAACAAAATCCAAAAATCCTTAAATATATTTAGACCTCATGCCACTTATAACCTTGTATAAGGTTTACGGTCCAATCCAAGACATCGGCAATCAATCCAAATAATCCAAAGATTCTCGGTCTTCATTTATCATTCCAAGCCTTCTGATAATGTCGTATTATTACTTGGAATGGTTTTTGGACGTGAATCCGATCCCGGTCTTTCCAAGTAATAAGCGTATTTAAAACAATGAGCTATGGACTATACCGGTTTCAATTCAAATCTCCTTCCCAATGTTTGTTAATTCATTTCAGTATAAGGATGGACTCAGTCATGTTAACATCTTAGCCCCTTTACAAATCCAATATTCATTACCAACCTTAAATTTTAAAACATAATTTCTTTATGTTGATTTTCACTTACATAATTTCTTTAAAACCTTTCAAACATTTCACAACCCTTTTCGGTTTTAAATAATTAATCTCAAAATCCTAAAATCTCAATTAAATCATTTTCAAGTAACATTACATAAGTACCATAGAATAATTATTTAAACTAAATTGGTTAAAATCATTTAACAGTTTAAATCTTTTACTTAAATCTTTAAATAATGAGCATCGCTTGGTAAAATCTCGAATATATTCTAATTAAATTCCAAAGTAGACTTTGAAATAACAATCCCATTCGTCGGATCATTTAGGGATATCCAGGGAGAGCAGGAAACTATATTTTCCAAACCCAAGCCTTTGACACTATCCTCTCTGTCACCCTAGAACGTTCTGGTGTATATGTATTACTATTGAAAGGGTTGTTGTTAATACATAATTATGCAGTATAACGATTAAAAATTTGTCCAATCTTCTCAAATTTATGTTAAAGTTTCATAACTTTAATTAAAACCATTTAACATTATCCCAATTATTTAAGCTTACAAATGGTCTTTTATAGGAAACAGTATGTTTAGTCATGAAACTCAATTTTACTTCCAATTAAATCTCAACACTCGTGTAGCAATGTTTATGATAACCAATTGGTAATCAATATAAATTTCCCCTTTTAAATGAGTTTCAAAACTTGCGTAATTGATTTCAAGCATTTAATTAATCTATCAAGTAATAAAACTAAGTTTATTTGGTAAACCAATGTTTTGTTCAAAACATTCTTCTAATAAATTTTCAAATCTTATGGACAATAATGAAACAAATGCAAAGTGAACTAAGGTTACTCAAAATCAATTCCCTTTTTGAACATTTTCCATTTGTCTAAAACTTATGGTTCAAGACAACTTTAAAGACATCTCCAAAAATCATATTTTTTTAACTAAATAATCGTCATTCATATGAGAAGGAGATTTAGATCGTCTACGCATATTTTCAATAATCATGATGTGTGACACAACCAAATCTGTACATATGAACACAACATACAAGGTCTAAAACAATCATCAAATTTGTGCGCACGCATCACGTTAAGTAACGCTTTGTGTTTGGTGTATTCTAACTACAACATCCATCACATACAATAATAGCCATTTCAACATCAAACAATTTTAATTATAACTGATTATAATTTAGCATTAACCATGATTGACTACTTCACAAATAAATTTTAAATAATTGTTCTCACCTAAACTCTTCGCAAGAAACTTTCTTAAGCTCCGGTTTGAATTGCCGTCTCCGCTACAACCATTGCCATCGCTCCCCTATGAATGCGCCTACGTTGGCTTCGCTCCTCTTCATCCTCACATATGCCCCATATCTACATAACACCACTTCACTTCTTGCAAACCGTAATCTCCGTACCATAACACTCGACTCAAGGCATCATAGTCAAGGCGTGCAACATGACTATCAACATCAAAACTTCCTGTTATCGTTTCCCCGTTTATAATTAAATGTACATATATTTTCCAAAGTGGGAGGAGGCCAAGTTTGGGTTTCATGTTTGAATCGACAAGGAGCCGCGGGTTCTGAGTGTTTAGGAGTGAATGGTGGCGCTGATGTGACCAAAGAAAGAGAGAGAATATGTAGTACGATGCTTGCATATGGGTATTAAGGGCTGCGGAGTATTTAGAGAGGAGAGAGAGCGAGGGGTAGAACTTGTAGCAGTTCACGGAGGGTGTTTGGTGGTGTCGAAGGTGATGTGGCTGACTCCAGGCGGTGCGGTCATGGGGTGGAGTGCTGAATGGTCTTTAGTGGGGTGCATGCAGGGTGGAAAGGCCGAGCAAGTTATGGGAAAGGCAGTGTCGGTTTGTTGGCCTAGGTTGATGACTATCGGTGAACTGAGCCTGTCGGTGGCGTTGCAAAGTTGTGGTATTTAAGAAGAGGAAAAGGAAGAGATTCACGGTGAAAGAGTGGTTGAGGTAGCGGGTGGCTGTTGGTTGAGTGAGTGGGAATGGCGGAGCTTTATAGATGAAGGGTAAAAGCAGTCTTAGGAGCTGTATTGTAACGACCTGGCATTTGTCCGTCTCAAGTCGGTAATTAAACCCACTCAAAACGTTCAAGACACCAGATTGTTATTTGGCTTATACAGTTTAAAACAGAACAAACACAGAATCACAGAGTATAATAAATTGCAGCGGAATAAAATTTCATATAATATCAGAGTTTTACAAAACTTTGCAGCGAAAGGTAATATAAATGTATCTTTACATAATTTTTAGACGAATAAAGAAAATTACACTTTACGGTCGAGCTTAGCGTGCGCATGTGACTCCACGTCTTCACATTCCCCTCCTCTTTACGAGCTGTAAACTTTAATGCTTGGAACACTTAGGACCTGACCCGAGTGTCCCATGCAAAATACACAAAATACCCGAGTCAGGATTAAACTTATTTCAAGTAAGCGCCCTTCGGTAGTCATATAAATATAATTGTTTAATCCAATAAATTATTAAATAGATCGAGTACATTACCCCTAAACTGCCAAAGTAAATATCATGGAACAAAGCACGATAGCATGCATGTAAGGGAAAAATAACAAGCATGAATAGCAATGGCATAAAAGGTGGCAGTTGGGTTACATGGCGCAAGCTTATGCATGCAATATAAACACTTTTAAATAGTAGGAAGCATGTATTAAAGTATGCAGACCCATGCATATAACAAAACACCAACACGTATGGTCAACCAAAAGAACTAATTATCACATGGCGGCCACATATTAGGAATATGTAAAATTTATCAATAATATAAAACTGTGTATTGGTCCACTAGTAAGTAAATGCATTTATAAAATTTGGACCAGGCGGGACCCATAAAAAGCACCTGAATATATTTTCAAGGGAAGAAATTATGGCATAATGTTCAAATACTTAAAAGGGCTGTCCTTCTTCCTACCAAGTATTTTAGTGAAACTCATGTACCCATGTATCTTGAATTACTAACTGGCATTACATATTTATGTGCAAAGTGTCCTTAGCATAAGGTAAGTCAGCCACAATGTTACCTAGACTACTTCCAAGAAAAGCTACAGCAAATAATATAAGGTTTCCTTAGCTTAGGTTCCTTAACCAATTTTAGTGTGCATAAATGAGAACAACAACCAACACTTACGGGAAGAATCAAGCCACGCATAACTACACGCAAGGGTGACAGCAAGTAGCTGACTTTAAATTATCTAGGACAGTGTAAAGTACTACATGTACAAAGTTAAGCGTGCCATAGTATTTATTTAAGGGAAAAACTACCTAACAATTGGTGTTACACACATATGGCAACTAGTTTAGACGTTAGCGCATGACAAAAATGCAGGCATGAGATCAGTTGTACCGATGCTCAACATACAAGACAGGTACATAAAAAAAATATGACAGGCGCATGAGTAGTCTTGGCAACCAATTCAAGTGGTGAAACAAGCAATGCCACATAACTGTTTAACTCTAGAGCATATATACATGTATCAAAAAAAATTCATTCTTGTCTAACATGATTCACATGTAATGTTTTAAGGCAAGTCATCATATTCTCAATAGTGAAACACTCAACCAAAATTAAACCTCATACAATTTGTTTGGGTAACATGAAATCCGAAAGGCTAACACAAAAAGAAACCCACCCTATGCAAAAGTATCAACAGTAGTGTTGTTATAGTGGTGAGACACGCATAAAAAGGAAAGCTAACACAGCATGGACAAGTAGCTAAATGGTTCATGCATGATTTTTTTTTCTCTTTTCCTTTATAATAAATTAAATTTCAGTATGACATAATAAAAAAATTCAGTGATCAACTATTTTCCCCAATGCACCCTTACCAGTATGTATGAAGTAAAATTGTAAACTGGTAGCATTTAGTGATGCCGCTTACCCAGATCTAATATTTGAATATTCATGTATGTGCAACTGCAGAATACATACATGCATTTAATGCTTGACACTTAGCAGGATCAGCATAGAAAACGTGTTAAGGTGACATAGTGTAGATGCAATAAGAAATCAAGACCCGTAAACTAATGTGACAACCAAAGGAAATTCAGTGGCCAAAACAAACTATACTTAGTGAGTCCGAAGTAAGAAACTTGCCAAAAGTTTAAATCGTAAGTTAGACTTACCTTATTTACGACAGCGAGAGCATGCAGCGAACGTAAAAGAACAGGAGCGAAGTATTCAAGGGTGAGCTGCTGGAAGTGTTGAAACTTGATCGAACTACTGGTGTCAATGTGGTTACAGCTGTCACCCATCACGAGACGGTATTTGCGACCATCGATGCGGTCAAGGCACGCCTTACTTGTGCGAATTCTATTAGCGGAAAAATAGGGGAGAGGTGACATGTCTCAATGTTGACGGAAACCGGCGGTGACAGTTGCTCGTGGCTTGATTGACGGAGGCTGCAATGGTCGGGTTCGACTCGAAGTGGACTTCGGTGGCGCCTGCGTCCACCTGGACGTGTCCCTTTTCCATGGATTTGGGTCTCGAACATTGGCGGTGACAACATACCGCCGAGGCAGGGACGATGGAATTCGGGGTCAGCGGTGACGAGAGAGGAAGGCTTCAGAGTTGAGGAAAGGAGGAACTCGAAGCAAGCGGTGATGTCACGACGAAGGTAGTGGCGATTTTGGTAGCGGTGGTCACTTCTCTCTGATTTTTGATTTGGGGATTTCTCTGTTGGAATGGAAAAGTAACGGTGGAGAAAAATAAAAGGGTATAGCTTTGGGAAAGAGAAAGGACGCGTGGCGGAAAAGTTCAGCACAAGGAAACACGCGTTGCGAACCTATTTTCCTCTACAGACAAGTGTTCACCAACATCGGCAAACTTATAAACAATATTTAAAGAGTATATACCACTTATTATACCCTATATAACCAAATACCAATTTATTCCAAACACATTTAAAATACATTCTAAATTCAACTTAAATAAATTATAAAAATCTAATTCAAATCTAAAATAAACAAATAAACTCAAGTTTAAATTTTAAACAAATTCATGATTTCTCAAATAATATATTTCAACAAATTCTAAAATATTAATAGCGTTAAAATTTGATGAAACCGCTCAAATTTATATATCCAAAATAATTTATACTCAAAAGATTTCATTCGAAAAAATCAAGTTAAATAAACATGATTTCAAATTTTAACCAAATATCAATTCTCAAATACCAAATTCTCAAATAAATATATATTTTAAAACTTCGAAAAACTAGTTCGTTACAATCTTCCCCCCTTAAGGCTTTTCGTCCTCGAAAAGGAGAGATTGTACAATGAAAACAAAGCATGAATTAATTTCTTCGACTTAAGATCCCGTTTTATTTTCAAATCATTAGAACACTATTTTTTTTTATATCGAATCATACTTTCTTCAAGATTTTCAAAACCAAAAATCGTTTCCAAAACTTCAAACATATTATGATCAAATCAATATCAATATATATGTTCCATTTCCTCGAGAAGTTTCTCCCCATGACAAGGTTACTCGGGAACGACCTATCGCACGAAATAGTATATATATATGACGTCTCTCCTTTCCTCGGAGCCGACCATCATAAGGACTCAAAAATCCCAAATCACACACACACCCTTTCTTTAGTCACGGGTTACCCAATTCCATGGTTCACATCAGATCATTTCATATCCCGAAGGTATAAATCATTTCGCAACAATAATTCGCAAATACTTTCAATCATAATATTGTTGTTTTTCAAAACATTTCAAATATCGGGATTCAAGTCGTCGAAATTTCCTTTTGTTTATAAACCACTTCTATAAACTATATCATATCCAAGTATTTGGAAAACAAGTTCAATCAATACGGTTTCTTAATATCTTCTCAAATCAAGTAAGCTTTTCAAATTTCCAAACTAAAAACTTCACAAATCATTCATAGAAATCGTATCGAAATTCTTTAGATCAAATTTCATATAATTGAATTATTTTCCTTTCAAAACATTAGTTACAAAATAATTCAAGACATATTTGGAAATCCTTTACACAAAAATATAGGACCGTATAATCATTCCCATTTCAAATAACATATCACGCTTGGAAGGTTACATTGTTCAACTAGTCAGAAAAAATCTCTCGAAACATTTCTATTTAAAATACCATCACGCTTCCGCTACGCGCTCTGATTAAGCATGTTCCACTAGTATTGTTCTACAAACCAATCCCAAAACATTGACTTTGAAACAAAAACCTAAAAATTGGAGTTTCTAGGTCCACTTTCTATGGATTTATCGATGCCAGACAAAAGGAAGGGTTCAAGAACAAGATTGGACAAACTCAAGCTCGAATAGATCGAAGAGATGATAAGCGACAGATGACGTCAGGTCAAGGCAAACAAACACAACAACAACGACAAAGATGTATTTATTTAAATTCCACTTATCTCTTCATATTAATTTATCACAACGTTTTATTAAAATTTATCCAAACATTTTCAACATTTGTCTACACGGTTTCAAGTATTTCTCGACGTTTAGATCGGAATCATATTGTCATCCCACTTTCAAAACTCGAAAATAAATGTCCGATGATGTGGCCATCATCATCAGAATTATCCTCCAGCGACTAGAATGGGATTCCATATCTATCTAGTACATCTTCGATTTCATATATACGTTAGCTAGGCGTATGTACAAAATCCGTACATACTTGATAGTCCAATATCGACGTCAATAAAATTCTCGCAATCATTTCCATTACGCTTTAAATTCCTTCCAAATCAAAAATTTCTGAATTAACTACATCCTTATATGTATCTTTCATAAAGTTTGGAAACTTTCATTTCAATTATCTTGAAATTTTCAATTTTTCTTTCATTTTCCTTTATAATTTCCGAACACTCAGCGAACGACTTCGAGAAACCTATACCGCAAAGAGCCTAAAGAAGTTTATTTTCAAAAATATTTCTTTAAAGTACTTTATTTCCAAATCTTCTTTAAAAATTACTTTATTTTCGAAAATCCTTTCAAAATTATTTATTCTTCTAAATCCGCTGATTCTAGTGTCAATTCCACCTTAAACCAGATAAGCCAAGCTTTGTATGAACCAAAGCTCTGATACCACAATGTAACGACCTGGCATTTGTCCGTCTCAAGTCGGTAATTAAACCCACTCGAAACGTTCAAGACACCAGATTGTTATTTGGCTTATACAGTTTAAAACAGAACAGACACAAAATCACAGAGTACAATAAATTGCAGTGGAATAAAATTTCATATAATATCAGAGTTTTACAAAACTTTGCAACGGAAGGTAATATAAATGTATCTTTACATAATTTTTAGACGAATAAAGAAAATTACACTTTACGGTCGAGCTTAGCATGCGCATGTGACTCCACGTCTTCACATTCCCCTCCTCTTTGCGAGCTGTAATCTTTAATGCCTGGAACACTTATGACCTGACCCGAGTGTCCCATGCAAAATACACAAAATACCCGAGTCAGGATTAAACTTATTTCAAGTAAGCGCCCTTCGGTAGTCATATAAATATAATTGTTTAATCCAATAAATTATTAAATAGATCGAGTACATTACCCCTAAACTGCCAAAGTAAATATCATGGAACAAAGCACGATAGCATGCATGTAAGGAAAAAATAACAAGCATGAATAGCAACGGCATAAAAGGTGGCAGTTGGGTTACATGGCGCAAGCTTGTGCATGCAATATAAACACTTTTAAATAGTAGGAAGCATGTATTAAAGTATGCAGACCCATGCATATAACAAAACACCAACACGTATGGTCAACCAAAAGAACTAATTATCACATGGCGGCCACATATTAGGAATATGTAAAATTTATCAACAATATAAAACTATGTATTGGTCCACTAGTAAGTAAATGCATTTATAAAATTTGGACCAGGCGGGACCCATATAAAGCACCCGAATATATTTCAAGGGAAGAAATTATGGCATAATGTTCAAATACTTAAAAGGGCTGTCCTTCTTCCTACAAAGTATTTTAGTGAAACTCATGTACCCATGTATCTTGAATTACTAACTGGCATTACATATTTATGTGCAAAGTGTCCTTAGCATAAGGTAAGTCAGCCACAATGTTACCTAGACTACTTCCAAGAAAAGCTACAGCAAATAATATAAGGTTTCCTTAGCTTAGGTTCCTTTACCAATTTTAGTGTGCATAAATGAGAACAACAACCAACACTTACGGGAAGAATCAAGCCATGCATAACTACATGCAAGGGTGACAGCAAGTAGCTGACTTTAAATTATCTAGGACAGTGTAAAGTACTACATGTACAAAGTTAAGCGTGCCATAGTATTTATTTAAGGGAAAAACTACCTAACAATTGGTGTTACACACATATGGCAACTAGTTTAGACGTTAGCGCATGACAAAAATGCAGGCATGAGATCAGTTGTACCGATGCTCAACATACAAGACAGGTACATAAAAAAAATATGACAGGCGCATGAGTAGTCTTGGCAACCAATTCAAGTGGTGAAACAAGCAATGCCACATAACTGTTTAACTCTAGAGCATATATACATGTATCAAAAAAATTCATTCTTGTCTAACATGATTCACATGTAATGTTTTAAGGCAAGTCATCATATTCTCAATAGTGAAACACTCAACCAAAATTAAACCTCATACAATTTGTTTGGGTAACATGAAATCCGAAAGGCTAACACAAAAAGAAACCCACCCTATGCAAAAGTATCAACAGTAGTGTTGTTATAGTGGTGAGACACGCATAAAAAGGAAAGCTAACACAGCATGGACAAGTAGCTAAATGGTTCATGCATGATTTTTTTTTCTCTTTTCCTTTATAATAAATTAAATTTCAGTATGACATAATAAAAAAATTCAGTGATCAACTATTTTCCCCAATGCACCCTTACCAGTATGTATGAAGTAAAATTGTAAACTGGTAGCATTTAGTGATGCCGCTTACCCAGATCTAATATTTGAATATTCATGTATGTGCAACTGCAGAATACATACATGCATGTAATGCTTGACACTTAGCAGGATCAGCATAGAAAACGTGTTAAGGTGACATAGTGTAGATGCAAGAAGAAATCAAGACCCGGAAACTAATGTGACAACCAAAGGAAATTCAGTGGCCAAAACAAACTATACTTAGTGAGTCCGAAGTAAGAAACTTGCCAAAAGTTTAAATCGTAAGTTAGACTTACCTTATTTACGACAGCGAGAGCATGCAGCGAACGTAAAAGAACAGGAGCGAAGTATTCAAGGGTGAGCTGCTGGAAGTGTTGAAACTTGATCGAACTACTGGTGTCAATGTGGTTACAGCTGTCACCCATCACGAGACGGTATTTGCGACCATCGATGCGGTCAAGGCACGCCTTACTTGTGCGAATTCTATTAGCGGAAAAATAGGGGAGAGGTGACATGTCTCAACGTTGACGGAAACCGGCGGTGACAGTTGCTCGTGGCTTGATTGACGGAGGCTGCAATGGTCGGGTTCGACTCGAAGTGGACTTCGGTGGCGCCTGCGTCCACTTGGACGTGTCCCTTTTCCATGGATTTGGGTCTCGAGCATTGGCGGTGACAACATACCACGGAGGCAGGGACGATGGAATTCGGGGTCAGCGGTGACGAGAGAGGAAGGCTTCAGAGTTAAGGAAAGGAGGAACTCGAAGCAAGCGGTGATGTCACGACGAAGGTAGTGGCGATTTTGGTAGCGGTGGTCACTTCTCTCTGATTTTTGATTTGGGGATTTCTCTGTTGGAATGGAAAAGTAACGGTGGAGAAAAATAAAAGGGTATAGCTTTGGGAAAGAGAAAGGACGCGTGGCGGAAAAGTTCAGCACAAGGAAACAAGCGTTGCGAACCTATTTTCCTCTACAGACAAGTGTTCACCAACATTGGCAAACTTATAAACAATATTTAAAGAGTATATACCACTTATTATACCCTATATAACCAAATACCAATTTATTCCAAACACATTTAAAATACATTCTAAATTCAACTTAAATAAATTATAAAAATCTAATTCAAATCTAAAATAAACAAATAAACTCAAGTTTAAATTTTAAACAAATTCATGATTTCTCAAATAATATATTTCAACAAATTCTAAAATATTAATAGCGTTAAAATTTGATGAAACCGCTCAAATTTATATATCCAAAATAATTTATACTCAAAAGATTTCATTCGAAAAAATCAAGTTAAATAAACACGATTTCAAATTTTAACCAAATATCAATTCTCAAATACCAAATTCTCAAATAAATATTTATTTTAAAACTTCGAAAAACTGGTTCGTTACATGTATGCTAGCGGTGGAGTTGGAAGTAGCGGCAAGAAATAATGGAGGCGACAGTGACTGGAAAAAGGGACGGTGGACATGGTAGTGGACTAGAGATAAATGATGGAGCTGAATGCGCTGGAGGTGGGATGGTAGTGTACTCGCGCAAAAGGGAGAGGGAAGTTTAAGTCAGTTGTTCATGAAAGTGGAAGAAAAGTGGAGTTGAAGACAAAAGAGGCGGAGCTGAAGGGTGATGCGTAAGAAAATGAGGAGAGGAGTGGAGAACTTGGTATGTACAGGAAGAAGAGTTACGTGTTATTTATAACGTGAAGAAGGGAGACCAACATATGAAAGTGACAACACGTGGTATCCCATCTATGTTATTCAAAATAATTTATTTGGATATAGCATTGGATCCACTGTTTATTGAGATTTCCAAATCTTGAGGTACTGTTACAAAATATTTATACTGATATGGTATGATTTTGGGTATGCTGCCATATCTTAGACCAGATTTTCTCAAATTTGGTTGTCCACCCATCTCCCTTAAAGAAGGAAAATTTATTTTGTTTTCTATGAACGATATGTTAGGCTAACACATGAACTAACAACGTTGTTTATGTTATCAACTGAACGTTATAAATTCAGCTGTCATGCACTATAAATTGAATTCAATTGGTAGCGAATTTATTTGTTTCCTTTTATTATACCTTACTTATAAAAATATGCATTGTGTTCTTAGTTTAATTACACCGTTTGTGCACCAAAATTCATTCCTTGCCTTTATCACATTAATACTGTAATAAAATTATATTTTAACTGTTAAAACAAAGTTTATCACTATTAAAAATTTTAGCTTATAAATTTAATCATTTTATTGTACTATTTACTTAATGCTTTGATTTGAAATTAATTTATCTTAATATTTTTCTATTTTACAAAAAATTCTTTACTCAAAATAATTTGTTTCTTTAATTAAATATGAATTTATTTCACATTTTATTCCTATCCTTTTATTGTGCATTTCTTATACAAATATGGTTAAGCTTTCTGGTTTGATTACTCGTGATCTTTCAAACTTTCTTTATTTTTAATGATAGTAACCGTACCATAAATAATACCATAAAAAATTCAATCCTAGCGGTTATTTAAAACAAAGTTAATTACTACTTGTAACTTAATTTCGGAATTACTAACAATTAAATTTTCTTTTCTTAATGTATGCCTGTAAAGTTAGAATGTTTTCATTACATTACTTGTACGGTAATAAATTTAAACGTATTGATTTACAAAATTAATCACCAATAAAATTTCAAACTTATATTAATTTAACGTTTAATTACCTTTTACTTGCTGGTTTAATTTCAAATAATTTAATCTCAACTATATTTTCCTATGCAAATAAATTCTATGTAATAAATCTTTTCAGTCAGAATTTATTTAAATTGATTTTAATTCTAGCGTCAAGTTTAATATTCCAATGGCTCATTATTTGTACCATCATAAATTTTTGACAAATATTTATATTGGCGCCATATTCTCAATGCGTTCTTTTTATTTTTAAGTGAGAACACTACATTCAATGACGATCCGAATTCTATGTTGAATCTCCCACGTATATTTTTCCTTACCAAATTACGAGACCAAATAACTTCTTAACAAAATAAATAAATGTACAAGTTATAATTGCAATATCAAATATGAGCATATATGTTTTCTATAACATTTATTACAAGAAATATGCTAAATATTCGACCGGTTAATAATGTAAATCGCATTTGTTAATAAATTCTTGAAATGGTTCGCACATATTAGACAAAATCCTACATATGAATATTTATTTTATGTTAAATATTAACTTTATTTATATTTTAAATTTCTAGATTGTTACAGTATTGGATAATCCTCCTGACTCTCCTCCTTTATCATTTAACAAAGTCAAGTTGAGCAGACTCTGTGATAAGCATATAATCCCATTCTACGACGTACTAGTCCCGGGTTCGAATGATCGAGCACACACTCCTTCGGAAGGACATATGGCATGTAACTGGTTTACGCGTACTATTGGGTGTGTTCCCCTCTATTACTCGCAAAATCTTTTATCACATGTGGCTTTCTCCCATATAACTCCATCGCCATGGTCATGCATACTTGCTTTGCGCATACATTTTGCACTTAGAGTGTATCCACCTTTTTTCCAACTATTGGTGATAGCTGCTACCTCTTTAATTTCAAATAAAGAAACAACACGTAATCATTTACCTGTCTTGAAGCCGTCTTTACCAGTAAATTTCTAGTTGGTGATTGGAACAAGTTCAATGTTTTCAAGGCTGAATGACTCTTTGTTTGTTGCCTAGAAGGCTCCGCTAAGCAATAGATGGAAGCAAGTGAGTGCAACTATTTCTCTATCTATAGAATAATCTTTAAGGTAGTGAATTGATATTCTCGTTTTAACTAACCAAACGTTAATATCTTTATCTTAGGAAATGTCGTGAGGTAATCAGGGAAGAGTTTATGGTCATCAACAATCTATGTTGGACACAACTGAGTTGTCATAATGTCGAGTATTTCATTGACGACGTGCTTCTCCATGGCTTTGGTTTGCTTGGTAGAGGTGGAAGTATTGTGTGTAGAGGAGCTGAGCCATTAAGTAAGGCCTATGGTGGAGGTGAAGGTATTAGAGATGCAGGGACAGACATTACGATGCCCTTAATTACCCAGCTAAATTTTGAGCGGGATTGAGAATGACCTTAGGGTGAAAGTAAAAATGTACCCCTTTATCGGGAAACAAGAGAAGAAGATACAGGTCAAGAAATCTTCTCTCATAATTTCTTCTCCACTGGAACCCATTGTAGAGTTTTCCTCTCAATTCCAAACACTTCTAAAAAAATCAAGTCAAGGCACATTAATGGATCTTAAGAGATACAAAAGGGATTAGCGGGCCTTCCTCTTGAAAGATCACAATTTAATTTTCTGAATCTTTACCCTGACAATTTCCTCACAAGTTTGGGAACAATTTATTTCTCTGTGGATGCTGGAAGAGACATCCTATTAAGTAGGGACTAGAAAGACTAACACATTAGGGGGACACTGGGATATGCATGACACATAACACCATAACTCATTTTCATATACCGTATTCTTTTATTGGTTTTTTTTCTAATTATTTTTTGTTTCGTCTTTGCAAGTATGATGACAAGAAGGTCTTGTTTTGGTTCAAACATGACATGGAGCGTTTATAAAGACCAACCTTTGGATTCTGATCATCATTATGACATAGTCGGGAGCGTCGATATACTTCAGATGGCGAGTATTATATAAGAGACATTCACCTATTCAGAGAGATCTAACAAATCACCTTGCCATCATAAGCTTAGCTAAGAGAATATCTATGATCCTCCCTCGAGTCACCAAAGCATATACATTAGTCTCACTCTAAACAGTGATAAAGGTGTTTAGAAGGGTCAAACCCAAGTAGAACTATCAAAAGGGCACTTGAGTCAAAGTTCTGTCATTCCCGATCCAAGTTTCCCTACTCAAAAGCAAAAACATCAACTTTCGACTGCTTTTTCTACATTACGTTTTGATCAACTATAATTCATCCCTTAGATCCATCTACTGTCCATTGATGCTGATAAAGACGCCTTCGATGTGATTTATAATAAGATGCATGATGTGATTAAGCGATATACATTTTTTCAAGCTGCCAAAGTAGTACTCAGCGATCATTAATGATATGGAGTAAAATTCAGAGAATGCCAGTCAAAGTGATGCTTTTGATAAAGGGGTGATTGGTAGCTTAAATAAGGAGATAATTAGTTACAAGGATAAACGAGCAAAAACATTAAAATAAATTGATGCCCTTAAACAATAGGGGGATGAAAAGAAAAAATAGTTCCAAGGGGAACTTGATGGCCACTCCCTCATGACTACTTCTAATAAGAATGAAAATAGGGAGCTTATTCTTGGGAATCATATCTTAAGGAATAAGGTTGACATTGTCGAGTCCAAGGTTTTAAATCTGGGATATCGGGCAAGATGAGTCTAACTCGGGAGTTCATCTCGGATTTTGATCTCGGGTCTGAAAGTCCATAGCGAAACAATCTCGGGGTACATGATATGTTAAAAATGATATTTTAACAAAATGATTTTTATGAATGCTGTCAAAAACATAGTAACTTAAACTTAAAATGAAAAATAACTTTATTATTCTTTATTTTGCGAAAGATCATTCATACTATAAATTGTAATATGCTTAAAATAAGAATATTGTTCGACAGGAAACATTAAAAGGATCCAAAACATTAAAAAATTCAGCATAAAAAACCCATAAAATACATAATTAAATAAGTAACATGTATGTAGAAAGACGAATATGAAAATCATAAGCATTGTAAAACATATACGAACATACAATATAGTCATTTAACATGTAAAATGTAAAATAACAAAAAATTGATATGGCTAGATTTGAGTTTTTTAATTATAGTTCTAGTTCAGGCACAAATTTAATTTTTATCCAAAAAAACTAAGATTTCGGACGATATTCCAGTATTTCGTCCCGATCGATATATCGTTCGATACTGCAATATCTCGGGCGTTATATTCGAAAGGAGATTTAGAGTGATATTTGTTGTTTCGTTTCGGAAGGAGCCCAAAACGAGATCTCGGAGGATATCTCAGGCGATATTTGCGAGATTTGGAATAGTGGTCGAGTCCAAGTTTGCTGTCGTTGAATAAGCAA
This sequence comes from Allium sativum, assembly GCA_030737875.1. NCBI lineage: Eukaryota > Viridiplantae > Streptophyta > Magnoliopsida > Asparagales > Amaryllidaceae > Allium > Allium sativum. Next base: position 212,763,602 of record CM060915.1, on the reverse strand, counting down.
ATCTGTCTGTTGAAAAAATCACTTAACAAGCTTGTGAGGAAGCAGTGAATGAGAAGGCCAGGAAATAGGACGAAATAGCGGTGGTTAAGGCTTGGATGGCCCAATTGGAGAGAGAAAAAGATGAGTTTGAACCCATAATTTTAGGTTTTTAAGTAAAAATTCTTCGTCGTCTTGATATTTCTTTGGTGCTTAAGTATCCAGTAATACTTGTTTCTTGGGATGTGTTTGTGAAAGAAGAAAAAAAATCATTACTTAGATTGATTCTGTTGATGAGGATGAGATCATCAAATAAACCTACAAGGTGAACCAAATATTTTGATCAAGGGTCGTCAAATGCTTAAAGAGGATGAAACTGAGCGAGTTGCTCGATTGACATAAAAGAAAGGCAAAATATTTTTGCTAAGGATCTCGGGAATGCACAAACCATTGAGTTGATAGTTCAATCGTTGAGCCATGACACAATCGGTATATCAACCTCTTAGCTTTCCTGATCCCAAGTATGATCTGGAGCATTTAAAGATGACCAAGCCTCTGACTTTTATCCTTGAAGAGACGACTCCACAAAAAGGCAGTAAAGAAGATAAAGGTTTTGAAAGTGTATCCATTGTTTCTACGAATATTGAGAGGGTCATCATTGTGTGTGAATGAGCTAATGGGCTTTCGTTTAAGTATTCCAACAAGAACAACTTTCTAACCGTCATAGCTTTTCCAGTTGCAGGTACTCCTACTATTGAGTGTGTGGTCGTGCCCCTAACTACAACTTCTTCAGCCATCAAAGTACATTCATCCTCAGCTCTGGGTTATGAGGTCGGCCTATCAATGAAGACTACCGATTCTCTTAAATACATGGACGTTGATGCCTTCTGTTGGAGAATGGAGTTTTGATGACAACAACCTTATTTCAGTTATCATTGATTATAAAATATATTCTAACATCTCTATCTATATTATATATATATACATATATATACATGATTTGTATACAGGACTTAAATACTGAAGATTGTACAAGTTTTAGAGTTTCAAGAGATTCAGGATTCAGAAGAAATTCAAGACTCATGAGTTATCAAGCTATAAAGTGTTCAAGAAAAATATAGTAATAGAGTCTAGTTTATATGTAAGACTCTGAATAGCACTCCAGGTTCAAATTTTGTTTTTCAAATTATCTCTTTTCAAAATTGATTTCAAAACTATTTTCAAATTGATTTCAAACTTCTCTCAAAATAATATAATCTTTCAAGAATTTCAAATTTAAGATTTCAAACATATTTCCTAATTTATAAGTATTCTTATTTCTAGTTTTATTAAATCATTTATATATTTTTTTCTTACTAAGTTTATATTTGATTATAATATTATTATTTAACTCTAAGTTTTCATATAACCTTTTTGTTTATATAGTTTATAAATATCTCTTTATAAATTCCTATATATATGTTCATAATTATATTATATATAGTTTTCATATCACATATATATAATGTTTTTAATCATATGTTTAAATAATATTTTCTTATGTTTTTATACTTGAAAAATAATATTTTAATAACTAGTTTTGTTTCAGGAATTTCCAGAATATATATATATATATATATATTGATTTAAATACTTTAAAAATTAAAAATATAGTGTATATGTCGACATGCATATATATGTATGTCGACATACAACTGTCAGAAATTCAACTTTGAAAGAAAGTGTCTTCTCACCATTTGTAACGTTCCAGAAGCATTGCAACCTTTCAAATCCTATAAATAAGGGTTGAATTCGAATTTTTTAAACTATTCTTCTTCTCCATCTTCACGCCTTTTCATTTCTTCATTATTATTTCATATTTTTATGATTTCTACACTTCTACTGTGCTGATTTCTATTCTAAATACATAAAACTTCTTCTTGTCTCACTCTCTACTCATTAATCTCTAAATTGAAGTGCTATTGAAGAGTTATAGGGCTGTTGTAATCATTTTTGGGATTTTTTGGGAAACAGTGTGTTCCTTTTAGCCGTGAAATCAAGGAAAGGAAACTGTGTGAACCTTGTAGCCGTGAAATCAGGAGTGGTGAAATCGGTGTTGACCTTGTAGCCGTGAAATCAAGGGGATCGTACTAAGATTTTGATCTAATAATAAAACTTGTGCAATCCAGCGTTGCATGGGACTGGACGTAGGAGCAATCCGAACCAGTATAAAATCCGGTGTGTTCTTTCTTTTCTGCATTGTATTTTTGTTTATTTCTGTGTTTGTGTTTGATTTTGTGTCTGTGTGATTCATATAGTAGATCATATAAGTTTAGATTTTCTTAAATTCCTTGAAAACACTATTCACCGCCCTCTACTGTTAGTTTTGCCTTAAGATCCGTAATTCGCGTCCCCTAACAATTGGTATCAGAGTAAGGTTTTTCAAAAAGTTCATAATCTAATTTTTGAACATATTAAATGGCAAATTTTGAACATTAGTTTAAATTCATGCATTGCATCAATGTTAGACGAGTCCTTCAATTTTATTAAAAAAATATCAAGTTACTATGATATTATTTCTTGAAAAGTTTAAATGGATATATCACAGAATCATCATGATGTTATTATCTCAAATTACAAGTAGTTATTTTGAAAAGTCACATGATTCTTTGAAAAGGTTTGTTGGTTTGCAGGAAACGTAGTTATATTTGATGATTGTTGGCCAAAAGGCATCAATATGATCATTCATCAATCAAGAAAAAAAGAGTTTATGAAGAGATATGACTTTTGGGCTTATAGTAGTTGAACTGTCCATTCATTCAAAATTCAAATTCAAAAATTTGACGCTAAGTTGACCAGGCCATATAAAAAGGATGTGTCCTTATCCAGATGATTCAGATTCATCTAGCAATGAAGAGCCAGAAACCGAAAATTCAAATATGTGTTTCACAGTAATTCAGAATTCATAAAATATCGAAGAAATGGATCTAACAACCGGGCGCACTTTAATTAATTTTAAAACTTTTGGGTTGAAAGGATGCTTTGATTGTCTTGCTTGTGTGCTATGCTTTGAATTTGAAATTTAAAATTTGAAATTTGTACTTTGAAATTCAAAATATCAATAAAATAATAAATATAATAATAAAATAAATTATGGATGTGCGTTAGAATTAATATTATTTCAGGAAATAGTTAAACTTGATATATAAATCGATAATTTAAAACCAAAGTCACAAAACCATATTTTCTTTGAAATTTATGCACGTATGTCGACATACATATGTCCTTATGTCGATATAGAGGCATCTAAAATGAAATTCTAAATTTTGAGTTTCAAAAGCTTAAACTTTCAAACTTCCCTCCATCTTTTAAATAAGAAAATGCCAGTTCAAATTCTAGTTATTAACTTTGTCTGTCTGCTTATATTCTGATATCTTGTTTCAAAATATATATAAATTAATAAAATTATATAGACATGTTACTATGATATACAAAATTAATATATAATTTTCAAACATTTTATATTGTTATGAAATATAAATTTATTTATCTTTCATATATAGTTTAAACATACATAGTTTAACTTATATATTGTTCATATGATTTCATAACAATTTTGTGTTACATTATCACAAATACTATTTGTAACTTAATATTGATTTTGATTTCCTGTTAAGATTTATAAAAGCTTGAATATTTTACCTAATATTTTAGTATAAAAATAATAATATAGATATATACGATTTTCATGTATTAAATATGTAGTTTAATAAGGAATTATAACTTTATAGGTTACTTTATATTACCAAAAATAATTTTTTTTTATATAACTACAGGGTTTCTTTTAAAATTTTAACATATAAATGACTTTTTAGCAAATTAATATGCTTTAATTTCTAAAGTTTAAATTTAAAATTGACTTGTATCAAAATATTGATGTATATCTCATAATAAATTAAATTTCAAGTTCTTTTAAAATTAGTTTTTATACTTATGAATATATATTTATATCAAAATAGTTTACTTTATATGGCACAAATTTTATATTCTCTTTAAAAAGATCTTCAATTTTTACTATATATTTTCTTAAAAGAAGCACCCTACTAAAATTATTTAATTCCATATTTATCATAGAATTATTATAAATACTTTATCATTAAACTCTTAATCCAATTTATTAGTATCATTAGCCTAAGCCTAGAAATTAATGTATATTACCTTTATTGGATTAATTTTTTGATGAAATACTTTTTTTGGAAATGAGCTTAATCTTTATTTCTAGACATTTCAGCCAAAAGTGAGAACAAAGGCCCAGGACCTTGTAACAACGATTGATAGGTCTAGAAAGCACCACTAGCCGACATACTCTAACTTTACAACTGAACACATGAGAATATTGATAAAGTAAATAGCAAAAAGTTCAGATCTAAGCTTCTACAAAACCCTCATCTCCATCTTCTTTATATCTATGGTGGCTAGAAGGCGAAGTAACTCGTGCTTATACCTTGGAGCTGATCCAGTTGTTACGACTGATCCACGTCTTCCCTTCCGATTACTGCAAGTCCCCTTTCTCTGGTAAGTTCTCCTCTCTTCCTTCGTAGCGCCAAATTAAGATCTTTAATTGCAAGCTTGCTGACAAGATCCACTGACTTTTCTTTACATTGATGTATGCGGTTGTTCCTCATTATTACTTTAAATATCTTTTATAGAAATACATATCATCATCAAATCATTTTGTATCATCGTAACATTACACATCTTATTTCAGAACATACATTATTATTATGAATTATAGTACATTTCAAATTAAAACCATTCACATCACAAGTTGCATTTCATTTAATATATCACTTCATATAGTTTTCTGTATGACATACTGCATTATAACGAACACGCTGCATTACATGTTAACTCTAACTCCACACTGCATTACATGTTTGGCTTGATTGAATTGACTGGATTGATTGACTTGTTTGGTTTGTTTGATTTGTTGGACTTGAATAACTTGATTGACTTACTTGACATGGTCAAATTTCATTAGTGGTTGATAGGTTTGTTAGAAAAATACTTATGCATTTGTAGTTGATAAGAGCTCTATAGGTTTTAGGATAAATAGAAGTTACAAGAAATGTTTAGTATTATGTTTGAATTTGTTTAAGTTGATGTTTTCTGACAACAAAACTTTAAATTGATTTACAATTTGGATTAAATTGCTTTACTTAACTTATATCATAATTTTAAGGATGTCTTATTAGAGTTAATTCTTAGTCTAGATTAAAGTCTTATTATAGTTTAAGGGAATTAAAGTTTAGGATAGGTTTAGTCTTGTATTAGATTAAAGGGAAGTTTTAGAGTTTATAAGGATTAGTTGAAGGTTCAAGAAGCATTTTTTTAATGGACATGTCTTTTTGCTTTGGTTGATTTAATAGTTTAGGTTGGTTGTTTGAATTGCTTGTTTGGATTATTTGCTTGAATTGATTATAAATATTGATTAGTTTATTAGACTACTGTAGTCATAGATTTAGTGGGAGTTATAGAAATTTATAGATATAAGGATATTATATAGGCATGAATTTAGGGGGATTCATGAATACTACTATAGAATTAAGTATTATATCTTTAGAATAGATACATAGATGTAGGACAGTTATTTATGGTATATATTTAGGGGGAGTATTTTTATAATTTCTTTTTGATAATGACAAAGGGGGAGAAATTATAAATTATAGACTTAGTTTAAGGGAGTATGTAGAGTTCAGAGTGAAAGGGGAGTAATCAAAGGACCAGACCAAAAAGTATCAACAGGTATGAATATTTTATAAACTAAGGTTGTCATCATCAAAAAGGGGAGATTGTTGGAGAATGGAGTTTTGATGACAACAAACTTATTTCAGTTATCATTGATTATAAAATATATACTGACATCTCTATCTAGAATATATATATATATATGTAGGATTTGTATACAAGAATTAAATATTGAAAATTGTACAAGTTTTAGAGTTTCAAGAGATTCATGATTCAAAAGAAATTCAAGACTCAAGAGTTATCAAGTTATCAAGAATTCAATAAAAATATAGTAATAGAGTCTAGTTCATATGTAAGACTCTGAATAGCACTCCAGGTTCAAACTCTGTTTTTCAAATTATTTCTTTTAAAAATTGATTACAAAACTATTTTCAAATTGATTTCAAACTTCTCTCAAAATAATATAATCATTCAAGAAATTCAAATTTATGATTTCAAACATATTTCCTAGTTTATAAGTATTTTTATTTTTATTAAATCATTTATATATATATATATTACTAAGTTTATATTTGATTATAATATTCTTATTTAACTTTAAGTTTTCATATAACCTTTTTGTTTATATAATTTATAAATATCTCTTTATAAATTCCTATATATATATTTATAATTATATTATATATAGTTTATAAAGTTTTTAATCATATGTTTAAATAATATTGTCTTATGTTTTTATACTTGAAAAATAATGTTTCAATAACTAGTTTTGTTTCAGGAATTCCATAATATATATATTGATTTAAATACTTTAAATATGCTTTAAAAATAAAAAAAATACAGTGTATATGTCGACATACAACTGTCAGAACTTCAATTTTGAAAGGAAGCATCTTTTCACCATTTGTAACGTCCCAGAAGAGTTGCAACCTTTCAAATCTTATAAATAGCGGTTGAATTCGAATTTTTTAACTATTCTTCTTCTCCATCTTCACCCCTTTTCACTCCTCCATTATTATTTAATATCTTTATGATTTCTACACTTATACTCTATCGATTTCTGTTCTAAATACATAAAACTTCTTCTCTTCTCACTCTCTACTCATTACTCTCTGAATCAAAGTGCTATTGAAGAGTTATAGGGCTGTTGTAATCATTTGGGACTGTTTGGGAAACAGTGTGTTCCTTAGCCGTTAAATTAAGGAAAGGAAATAGTGTGAACCTTGTAGCCATGAAACCAAAGGTAGTGGAATCGGTGTTAATCTTGTAGCCGTAAACTCAAGGGGATTGTACTTAGATTTTGATCTAGTAATAAAACTCTGCGCAATCCAGCGTTGCATGGTACTTGACGTAGGAGCAATCCGAACCAGTATAAAATCCTGTGTGTTCTTTTTTCTACAGTTTATTTTTGCTTATTTCTGTGATTGTGTTTGACTCTGTGTCTGTGATCATCTCTGCGGTGTGTGATTCTATAGTATATCATATAAGTTTTAGATTTTCTTAAATTCCATGAAAACACTATTTCCCCTCTCTAGTGTTAGTTTTTCCTTAAGATCCATAATCCTCGTTCCCTAGCACCTTGGAGCGAGAAAAAGACCAAAAGGATGTTGTTATAACTTGGGAGAATAAGGTAAAGGAGGACTTGACTGTAATGGGGATGTTGGCCAAGGAACAATAATAGATAGACATTAAAAAGGAAGAGTCCGACATTTCTATCTAGCTGCTTCAAGCTGTAGGCCCAGATGATTCCAATTATGGAAAGATCAAAACTTCATTGGTCGATACATTTAAGATCCCAATACCTCCCTCAAGAAACTAGGGAAAGGTGGCAAGTCTAGCCAGAGTGAAAGCTAGTGAAGGAAGACACATGCAAAAAAGGAGGCAAAAGAAACAAAGATGACAAGGCAGGGATGATGAAAAATCTGGAATTAGGAAGACTTCCAAGCGTAAATTGACCAAAGAGTCAGAACTTGAGCTGCTGAAGAAGCCCTGAAAAGATGATAAGATTAGGTAGAGATTATCCGTAGTAAACTCTTTTATTTTTTGGTCAAGACTTATGCGAGATCGGCCCTTTCTCCTTTAGCCTTATAGAACAGTAATGTAGTAGTTTGCATGTGTAAATAAAACAGTTTTTTCATTTGAAGTGTTCAAGTATTTTCATTTACCATTCAATGTACTCACAAATTTTGTCACACTTAGCCTGGAAATTAACTTCGAGTCATTCAGCACTTCTAGAGCGTGCTCTAAAATAATTTACTACGCTTGTGCCTCCTACATCGGTTGGGCTAAGTTTATAGGCGTCTGGGTATCGCCCTTTATACTCTTCTCTCTGGGTTTGGGTTAGAGTTATTGGACTTCAAGTCATTGTCCTTTATACTCTCCTAGCGTGATTCAGGTTAGAGTTAGTAAATCAGGTGAATATGAATCATAGCATTCCTATTACACCCATTCATGATTTTCATTCCAATTCAAACTTCGAGAATAGGAGGCATCGAGGCATGAAGATGGATCATTCGTGCCTCAGGTGTAATCTAGTCCTAGCTTCATAGAACAGAGTTAGAGTGGTGGACGGTACGCCTGCCTTAGCTCGTTCCGTGCTCCAAGATCTAAGGAGTAAACATTCTGCGATAGGTGGTCACTTTATGTTTTGGCGTTATGCTTGTTCTAACCCAAGCTCTAAAGATTATAGTTAGTTATTGGGCGAGCTAATAGCACGTAGACTTCATCCAGTTGCACACCAACCTATCGATCTATGCTTCAGATAAATTAAATGTAGGAAACCAAAAGTTTCACCAAGAGAAGTAAGATTAACATATCTTATCTTATTACAGTATTTACAAGTGATACATCCTATCTAGCTAATATAAGAACTTTAAGTGAAATAACACCTTGAGATGGTCGTTGTTCCAAGCTCTCGGTGGTTCTATGCCATTAACGGTTGTCAACTTGAGTTACGTTGAATAACATATGGTCCTTCCCACTTCGGTTCTAAAGTGCACGAGGCTAAGGAAGATGCATTTGAAGATAAGGCCTCCTTATTAATGGTTCTAGGTCGAACCTTGGAATTGTAGTATCGAACGACTCGTTGTCTGTGCGCTGTTGTTTGTAGGTCGGCCTCTTCGCACTTCTTTTTGACCATGTAAAAAGATTCCAAAGAAGCTTCTTGTTGGATAAAAGGACATAGTATGCCATTTAATGAGAAGGTACCTCTAGTTCAATGGGAATGACCGCCTTTCATCTGTATGCCAGAGTGACAATTGCTGATTTATGGGTAGTTCTTTAGGCCTACAATGCCAATGATAGCTCGTCTACCCACTTACCTCTAGTTTTTTCAATAGCTTTTTTAGAAAAGATTTAATAACCTTGTTGACAACGTTGACTTATCTGTTCAGTTGGCGATGAGTGACTGTTGAGTATCACTTATCAATGCAGTGATGTGTGTAGAAAATGTTGAAACCTAGTGTTATCGAACTAGTATCATTATCGATTATAATCGTTCAGGGAAATCCAAAGCGATAGATGATGCTCTACATAATTAGGTGATTACTTTCTTATTTGAAATGGTTGTTAATGGCTCAGATTTCGCCTTATTTGACACCACCTTTAGAAATTGGCAAGGGACTGATGATATCGATACCCTCGATTGTGAATGACCAAGGACTGACCATATGGGTTAGCTCCATTGGGGGACTTGGAATCTTGGACTACTTTTGGCATTTATCACGTCATTGCAAGTAAATGGTCGCATTTCAATCAGTCATAGTCCATAAGTATCCATGTTGGAGTTTCTTCTTCGATAAAGTTTGCTCAGCAGTGTGATCACCACAATCACCTTTGTGGACTTCACGGAGCATGAACTTAATGTCATCGTGGCTGATACACTAGAGAAAACGGATCGATAAACCCTTCCTATACATCACACTCTCTTAGGTAATAAAGTAGTGGTAAAATAGGGTTACCCGCTTATGCTTGGGCTTAATAGAAAAGGAATAGGACATCAATAGCCAATCGACTTGATTTATCTTGAACTTGGGCTATGTTTGGGTTGCTAATTAATTTCAAGAATCTCTTTATTTTCTTATAATATTTTGTGTTCGATTTTTTTAATATACAATATATTATATTATATTGATAATTGATTACATCTTCATTAATAAGCCATTAAAGACTAGAAATGTAACCATAATATAAAATAAAAATGAAATGTTAACTCTCCTTTTATGAGGTCGTTACGCTTCAGATCAGGATACATGGATTATTCAACATCAAGGCAGAAGGGTCATAATGATGGTTGGATAGCTTGGGAATTGAGTATGGATGGTGACACAAAGCTAGAGATACTTAGAATCGCATGAAAGAAGCATAAGAATCAGATGGATGTGGATATATGGAAGGATAATATTTGGATCGATCTGTTATCCACCAACCTAGATTATACCGATTCGTATTTATCCAACAGAGATCGTTCTATATCATTTTGAATCGACCTATGAAAAAAATCTCGGATTAGTGTACATGGAATTTCGAGCTCAAAGACTCAATGGAAATAAACATAGACATGCATGCATGGGGTATGATCAGTCCATATAACATGGACGTAGGTCAATATTGACCGAGGGCAAGTCAAGGGAGATCGATCCATACTTTCATACCTTAGTCACACTTACTATCTTGATATCACGATGGATTTCCAAGTCTATTCGATCACATCTACATTTACAAATATGGGACTTTAGTAGTGGAAAAAGGATCTTTTGACTTCTCTATGTAGGGGCTCTTCCAAATTCAAACCCTAACTTCTTTCCTCCACATTCTTATACTCAAACCAGTATGGAAGTGTAATCTAGCAATATAAATGCTACATTTCCTCAAAATAGGCGTAGGCACTTTCTTGAGCCATTGTAAATGTGTATTGTTCTTCACTTTATTTGTATTCTCTATGATATGTGATTTGTGGATTCGTTAGTATTCTATGACTTGGACTCTTCGGGGGTGTTAGTGACCATATTCATCGCTAGAATTTTTGGAGTGCTAGGTGCACGACACATTTGGATCGGATTTCTAAGGATTATTCATGGTTATGAAGAAGACACCAGATGCTCAAGTGGAAGAAAATCAGGAGGCTTTCTCTAAAGGAATTCCTTCCATCTATCCCACTAGGGAATAAATGAATGGAGCAATCAAACAACTGGAATATAGGAAGAAATGCTAATAAGAATTGTTAAGGAAGCAAGAGGAAATAATGGCTAAATTTCACAATCAAATCGAATAGCAACAAAGTCTAGGAGGTCAGGAACACGATGCTGGAGTTGGACTTAATAGGATAGCAACATTTGGATTAGGCTCGGCAGTAAGTGCTCCTCAATTTCTTTGAAGTGGTATAGATCCCAATCCTCGGGCTGGTACCGACTTGGTTCAACCTCAGGGCACTCCCTTAGGACAAGGTGGAATTGTTTCGAACACTACGTGAACTCAAGACTCGAGGTTAGGTAATGGAAATTTGGAACGTAGTGGTTTAAACATTGGCTTGGAGAAGAAATGAGCAAACCAAGTCCAAAGGATCCAGTTTGGTACCAATCCCATTTCCCGAGTCGATGCCGACCTGATTGTGACAGGTAGGGGCAGACGCCTTGGTTCAAATGGATATGGTACTTGGAATACAAGTGTTATTGGTTATGACTAGAGGTAATGTCAAGATAATGACAAGACGATTGTATACATTGTTTGACGAGTTTCAAGAGGAGGATTTTCTAGACAGATTTGATAGTGTTAACGGAAACCCATCTAGTTTGAACATACATAATTCAAAGAATCCACCGGACTTTGAACTTCCAATGTCGGAGTCTTATGAGGTGAGGAAGGATCCAACCTTGCATCTCATGAGGTGCACTGCGACATATGGAAGTACTGGGGCATCAGATGAGGTAATGACAAAGTGCTTCCTCTTTTTTATATGATATATCTGCTATGTGGTGCAGGATATTAGATAACAGATCGGTTGGACTGAGCTCGTCGAAAGGTTTATAAAATAGTTTCATGTCCATATAACATGACCAAAAAATGTAATGAAATGATAAAGAAAAGGATATGAGTGGCTCTATAGAAATTTACTGAATGATTTGATGATGCGGTTGTTTCAATGGATTGATTAGATCGGTCTATGGTTTTAACTGCAACGGTTTTAGGAGTTTCGGATAATTTTGATTTTAAGATTTCTATCGAAATGGATTCCCTATGGGATCTTGGTGAATTTTATTATGAGGCAGACATGTTTGTTAGGCAGGAAGATGCAAGAGCAGACTGAGAGGCTCTTAAGGTTAATGCTATTAAAGGTGGAGGACCATCCAATTTCCGGAAGGATAATGAAAAACGAAAGCCAAAGATGCATTTGAATGAAATAATAGGCAACGAAGAAACCAACATTCTCTTCGCATACGGATTCAAACACAAGTTTAGAGAGGATTTATCGGGAGACTCGGGACATTCTTCTATTCAGGAAAGCAACAAGAAGGGAATCCACAAAACCGGAAAAGAGTTCAAGAAAACACTTTTTGTTTAATGACATGGATGGCCGTGATATGAATGAGTGCCGACATCTAAGCGATATGATAGAGAAGCACGTCAAAAGCGGATAGCCATCACAATATGTTCAGAAAAGGAGATCGGCGACAGAACATGAGCAATCGTCGTTCACTCAGGATAAGAGCTAGGCAAGACCTAACTTTCATGTAACTATTATTGACTAAAGCCATGGATTTGGATTTTAGGCGGCTAAGTCGGTTTCCCCCTGTACTTGATTAGGACTAATCCCTAGAAATGCTCTTAGCTGATGGCAAAATATTTAACTTCTTTAACTTAACAAATTTTAATAAAAATATCTAAGGCATTACATAGGCTTGGAATCAAGATTTGGTCCATATGTATGCTTCGAGATGATGACAATCTATTGTTTTTATTTTCTGTATTTGTAATAAAGTTAGCTTATCAAACATTAATAAGTTCACTTCACATGTATGGATTATACTTGTGAAGTGTGGAATCAGAATTCAAACTTTAACTTTGACAACTTACTAGTCGCCGAGTATGGATTGTGCCACATAAGCTTCAGGCCACCTTGTCAGGACTTAGCAAAATGGAATGATTAGTTGCCAAGTGTGGATTGTACTTCCTAAGGGTTGGGATATCTCAGAAACGGGATTGATCAATAAGATTTCGTAGGTATGGATTGTACCAATTTCAGATTTAACCAAAGAGGCTACGGATCTGGTTTCCAACTGGAATAGCTATGAAGTTCAGAATTAATTAAGGACTTCGGACTTTGAATTCATGGACTATACAAAACCCATTTTCCATAACAAGACATGTTTTGAGGGGCAAGTTTTAACCTATATTTTTACAATATCGTTACGCTTTGGACCTGAATACACAAATTATTCAACCATCATGGCGAGTGGTCAAGGGTGATGGTTAGATAGGTCGGGAATCATGTATGAATGGTAATACGAAGCTACAAATATTTGGAATCGCTTGGAAGAAGTGGAAAAATTGAATGGATATGGATATATGGAAGAATAATATTCGTATCAACCTAGTATTCATCAACTCGAACCAGATTGTTCCATATTTATCAAACAGGGATCAGTCTATCTTGTTTTGGATCAGCCTATGTTTAATGACCCGAAAATCCCCGCCTTTCGAATCGACCGTAAACCACATAGGTCGGATCTGAAAAGACATAAATCCACGGATTATTATGAGAACATGACGCATTAGAACACAGAACAAGAGAACATTTTATTGCTATTACAACATTTTACATCAGAGTACAAGATATCATGGTAAAGACAGTAATACACAACAGAAAAATAATTATCAGAGAATAAATTAGAATGCAACGTAAATGAAATACATAAATAGAATCAACAGAAGCGACTAAATAAACTAGAGTACAACTACTTCCACAATCCAGGATCCTGTTAAATAAATACCTACAAAACAAAACTATTAGCTGCCCGTGTGGAAAATATGGGCACCCAGAGTTTAGGTGGAAAACAATAAACTCTAAGTCAGTCATGGGATTGGTGTGAGAACTAAAACAGTTATTAAACTTTACTTTAAAAGATGGGAAATCATGGGACTATGCCATAGGACACAGAACGAGTTTAATCCACATGAATATTATTAAAAACAAAAAAATGCAATGCTTTTTGAAAGGTGAAGCTATTATAAGACTCAGGTCCAATCACACAATGCAACGCAAGCCAGAGGATAGAGTTCTACCTTATCATAGCCAAACATGCTTGATACGCTTTAAGATGAATATTTCTGATATTATTACTAGTGCATAGTGCAAAAAACAATTTTGAATATAAATATATTAATCTTAGATGGCATAATACCCTATCCTATTATGTCACCATAGTATACAACTAAAACCAAACAATCGCGTATTAGAATTTGGATTTCCATCATGAGCCAAGGCAAGGGATCTTCCTCACCGAATTCGGATTATCTCTAGCAAATGTCTTAGGGAATCACCTTCCTCTTTGGAGCAGCAGGGTCGATCAGCCGTACGTTGATTGGATAATTGCCTAGTATATATGTTTCCCGGTCCGATTGGACATCTTGGTCAGTAATGTTGGATATCTTGGGCTAGTGCAACCATATCCGATGCACCTTGATTCCAACATCCATATAAGTTAATTAGCCTTGGCTCTATACCATGGCAACACTTCTAGCTAGAAAGAAACGCATTCCCTCCTTGCGGTCCTTCATCCCGATTTTGACTCATACTGAGGTGTGAAGCTCGCGAATTAACACCATACACAAGGTTGCGCTATATTTGTCATGCTTCGATCATTATCCACAAAACTCTACTTTTCAAGAAAAGATTTGATCCATTCATCTCAGCATGCCACATTATCAATTCATACCATACAACTGATGTCTACCAATATATAACCTCTAAGCTCGTATGTCTCAGAGAAGAGTGTTATGCTAAGAGAATAAATTATCTGCCACCAAACATATATATATATATATATATTCAGTAGGGATCAATTAATACAACATAAAATACAATGTCAAACACACAATCCATTTGCAAGTTCGTTTTGGGTCTGAATGAAACCGGAGACACCTTATTACTCGTCCGTTATGTCCAATACAATAGAGAGGTCCTCGCATATCCGATCGATCTCCAAGTACGTCTGGATAATCACCACTTATTACCTCGTCTTGGATGTACATCCCAATTGAAACATCATTAATGATCCAAATGATGTGAAGATCTCCGGTCTTCAACCACCATTTTCGTATCTTTGACTTTTAATGGTTGTAGTAGTTATTCAGAATGGGTTAAACCCGGTCTTTCCAAATAATTCATGCATCTTTAAAATCACATGATATATAAACATATCAACGATCTCATTCCAATCCAGAATAATATTTTATTCAAATATTCATTACACGAAAATCTTACAAAAGATTTATTTTCATTTAAACCTCTTGTTTAAATCTCTTCATTGAAAACATTGCAAAAGGTTTTATAATATCTTTTCATGATCTTAAACCACATTAAGATTTATATACCTTGTCTAGATTAACGAGCCTTACCGAAGTAACCATTCATTTTACCATTCCAATCTAAACCTATTCATCCTATGGAACAAAACTGGTAGTACTCCATATCAAACACCCATTGTGTTATTGGTAAAGTTAATTACCATTTAACGCCCCAAATCTAATTAAAGTTTAACTGTCGCATGGAGTAAAACTGACGGTACTCCATCTCGAACACTTCTCGCATTCGGTAAATTTAGTTACCCTATTCTCATTTTGATCTAATTTAAAATTCATTAAAACTTCAACTTAGTTTTAATCTCAAAAATCATTACTTAACGATTATTCAACTTTTTAGGAAATTAATCATGTTTTTAACTGGGTTAAAGAACAAATGTCATTTAAAACATCATTCACAACAAACCCAAAATCCAATTTGATATTAAATACAAGGCTTTGAATAGAAATCGTATCGACTCATATTCAATATCAAATTCTAAAACCAATGGATATTTTATTGGAATAACGATATCCGTATCTTCCATATTCCTCAATGATATCACTTAATCACGGAATCCAATACTGAAATCTTCGAAGATAATTTCCATTCAAATCCTTTCCATTTATATGTTGGAAATCTATGGTTATGTAAAAACCATTCACAATCCAATATGTTAGCTAAAACCATTGGATTACTTATCTTTTAGAAAACATCATTTGATCTTAGTTGAATACCTGATGTTCCTTTCGGTTCTTCCACCCCCTCCTAATGGAATAATTTTTAGTTAGATCTCACAGGTGCTACTTGATTGTACTCTCAAGAATCATCGCATATTCCTTTTGGTTCTTTATTCTAGTTGTTAACTAGTTCATTCACATAAAAATATCTTTTTTTTTCAAACTTGGAATATTTCATCCATAAATCTTTACTAATCATTTATTATGATTTAACACAATTTACTCATATTTTAATAAATTTATTAAGGCCCTTACAATCGTTTCCAATATCGACCACCAAACTGCATCCATAACGACCTTTTCCTAAATTGATTTGGACTTAAATTAAAATCTTAATATTGGATTTTAAAGCTCTTATTATCATTTGAAAGGTCTTCTCGATACGAACCCAACAGTTTCGGTTTCAGGAGAATCCGACGGTCGGATCTCCCGTTACGTGTATTCGAAGTTACATGATGACGTTCGCGAACTATCGCTGCGCGACACGTTCTATTCAAGCCCCGAATCGATTTATAAATTTTATATATAAATCGAAACTCTTCAAAACCATTTTTAGAAATTACATAAAATATACAATTTCACCTTCGAAAACTCATTTCTGTCGTTTATCTTCAAAATCGCACATTTCACTATTCAATCAATTCTAATATTAGTTTAATGAATAAAATAATATTATTTTTTGAAAGTCTTTATTTTACGTTCAAATTTTCCTTACGGTCATTATAAAAATAAACGAGAAACTTTCAAAAGAAAACTTCTTTTAAAATGTTTGCTTCATAGCCTAACTGAAGTTCATTTTAAAAAACTACTACTCAGCTCAAATTGAAAACCTCGACATGCCAAAACTGTATGAAAATAACTTTAAAATCATTTCATTCAGTTATGAAAGTTCATCCATAATATATTTGCGTCCATCCAAAATCGAACATCAAAAATCAAACTTTCATTTTCATCGAATATTATATTGTTAAAATATTATGTTTTCTTCTGAATTGAAATGAAATCTCAGCCAATAACCATATAAATAAATTTATATAGATTTCATTCATTATATGCATCCAACAATAGTTGTAAACATCTTAAAACACCGAATTCACATCCAGAGTGCAATTACTTCAGTATAAGCCTTAAACAAACAGTTAACGCTTATACCGGTCTGTCAATCAACCAATAAACATACAAACACATGGGACTAGTGTACAATCAAATATCATCCCAAGACCCGTGTGGGGTTTTCATCCAATTCAAATTAACCACAAATCCATGAATTAACCATACTTGTTCATTTCATGTTATAATTTAACCCAATTGATATCACTTAAACAGGTGAACATAAATAACCCGTTCGACTTGTAAAAGGATGTTAATCCAATTTCAACTACCAAATCAAAACACAATCAATCATCCATTCATTCATATGGTTTTCAAACAATTTTTGAAATGAGTTACCATATACCGGGTTTAAGTTATTCTGAATTTTTTTTACGATGATTAAAAGTCAAAGATACGAAGACGGTGGTTGAAGACTGGATATCATCACGTCGTATGGATGATAAATAATGTCTTGATTGAATGTAAACCCAAGACGAGGTAATAAATGGTGATCGTCCAGACCGGATATGCGAGGACCTCTCTCGTATATTGGACATATGGGACGAGGAATAAGTTGCCTCCTTTTTCGTTCGGACCCAGAACGAACTCGTAAATGGATTACGTCTGACATTGTATTTCGTTCTGTATTGATTGATTTCTATTGAATATGTATCTGTTTGGTGGCGGAGAATTTATTCTCTTGCTTAACACCCTTCTTTGAGACGTACGAGCTTAGAGGTTAAATATTAATAGAAATCAGTTGTATGACATGAATTGACAATGTGGCATGTTAAGATGTAAATGATCTAGGCTTTTGTTGAAAAGTAGGGTCTTGTGGATGATGATCAAAGCACGACTTTAAGTAGCATAACTTTGTGTATAACGTTAATTAGCGAGCCTCATACCCCAGTATGAGTCAGAAACGAGATACTGTCTGCAGGGAGTCCAAGCGTTTCTTTCTAGCTAGAAGTGGTGTCATGGTATGTGGCCCAGACATTTTTACTTATGTGAATGGATTACGAGGCATTTCGGATACTGAGCCAACTAAAAGGCTCAGAGATAGGTCTGATAGGATCGGGAACGTATTGTTCAGGAATAACCAATCCTCAAACGTAAGAGAGGACCGACCATGAAGATCCAGGGTTGCCCAAGTGTGTAATCCTAGGTCATCTTGCTAGAGGTGATCCAAATCGGTTAGGAGACATCCCTTGCCTTGACTCATAACCAATCTTCGAAGTTGTTTTGACACTATGCACTTATAGTAATATCAAAATGATTTGTTTTAAAGCGTATCAAGCATGTTTGGCTATTATAAGGTAAAAATCTGTACTATGGTTTGTGTTGCATTGTGTGATGGGACCCGAGTCTTATAATAACTTCATTTTTCAAAAGCATTGTGTTGTTTTTATTTTAAACTGATATTTGTGTGGAGTAAACTCGTCCCGCGTCATACGCATTGTCCCATGTTTTTTTCCCGCTTTTAAAGTAAAAGTTTAATAACTATTTTAAGTTCTCACACCAGTCCCATGACTGACCTAGAGTTTATTGTTTTCGCCTAAACTCTAGGTGCCCATATTTTCCACACGTCAGCTAGTAGTTTTGGTTTGCAGGTATTTCTTTTCATAGGATCGTGGATCATGGCTGGAACTATATTCGGAAAGCTTTGTATCCGTGTATTTCTTTCAGTTGTGTTAGTTGATGTATTTCTACTATGCCTTGTATTTATACATTTTAAATTTCTACTGTTATGTAAATTATCAATCTCTGATATTGTATTTACACTGTGTAATATTTATTCGTACTCTGATATTCTTGTACTCTGATGTAAACTGTTGTAATAGAAATGAAATGTTCTCATGTTTGTGTTCTGATGCGTCGTGTTCTCATACAATCTGCGTTTTCCCATCACTTCGGAGGCCGGGCGAATTCGGGTCGTAACAGTTAAAATAAGAAGACAACAAATTAGAGCATAACTTATCCTTTTGAGCTCCACACCATAGGAAATAGGCAACAATTCATCTTTTTGATCTATTTTTTTTCAGAGGAGAAGAGCGTGCCTGAAATGATGGCCGAAAATAATTGTACTACAACAGAAGGAAAACAAAAATGTGATTAAAAAAAAGGAGTGCTTGAATAACCTTTTAGTAGCTTATCATAGATAATACACTATTAAATGAAATATAAATGATAAACAGTTTAGAGACCATGCCACGACTCGAAATGCCCGCACAACCTATACCGAACGAGAACGTGGATTGCACTGAGAACACAACGCATAGGAACCCAAATAGGATAACATTTCATTGCTATTACAACAAATTACATCAGAGTATAATAATATCAGTACGAATAAATAATAAACATAGCGGAAATACAATATCAAAGAATAAAATACATAGCAGCGGAAATAAAAATGTATAAATACAATACACAGTGGAAATAAAAATGTATAAATACAATGCACAGCAGAAATATATCAACTAACACAACTGAAAGAAATACACGGATACAAATCTTTCCGCATATAGATCCAGCTGTAAACCAGGATCATTTAAAATGGAAATCTACAAAACCAAAACTACTAGCTGTCCGAATGGAAAATATGGGACCCAGAGTTTAGGCGAAAACAATAAACTCCAAGTCAGTCATGGGACTGGTGTAAGAACTTAAAACAGTTATTAAACTTTTACTTTAAAATAGGGTAAATCATGGGACCATGCCTTATGTCATGGAATGGGTTTACTCCCACGAATACTCTGAACTAAAACAATTTGTAAATAACGCAATACTTTTTGAAAAATGAGGCTATTATAAGACTCAGGTCCCATCACACAATGCAACACAAACCGAAGGATAGAGTTTTACCTTATAATTGCCAAACATGCTTGATACGCTTTAAAACAAATCATTTTTATATTATTATAAGTGCATAGTGTCAAAAATAACTTCAAATATAAATGTATCAATCATAGACGGCATAGGTACCATATATTATGTTGCCATACATAGGTTCACAACTAAAACCAAAAAGTCACGTATTGAAAATTGGATTCCATATATGAGTTGAGGAATGGGATCTTCCTCACCGGCTCGAGACACTCTAGCACATGTCTTAGGATCACACCTATGGGCAACCCTTGGATCTTCAGGGTTGGTCCTCTCTTACTTTTGAGGACTGTTTATTCTGAACAATAAGTTTTCCGGCCCTATCGGATCTATCACTTGAGCCTTTCATTCGGCACTATACCCGAGGCGCCTCACAATCCAACATCCACATAAGTAAAAAGTATGGGATCCATACCATGACACCACTTCTAGCTAGAAAGAAACATATGCCCTCCCACAGTCACCATCCCATTTTTTACTCATACCCGGTGTGCGGCTTGTGAATTAACACTATACATAAAGCCTTGCTACTTAAAGCTGTGCTTTGATCATCATCCACAAGGCCTTGCTTTTCAACAAAAGCCTTGATCATTTGCTCGTTAGCATGCCACATTTCAATCCATACCATACCATTGATTTCTGCCAATATATAACCTCTAAGCTCGTACGTCTCAGAGAAGGGTGTTAAGCAAGAGAATAAATTCTCCGCCACCAAATAGATATATGTTTAGTAGAGATCAACGAATATAGCACACAATACAATGTCAGACGTAATCCATTTACAAGTCCGTTGTGGGTCTGAACGAAACCGGAGGAACCTTATTCCTCGTCCCATATGTCCAATACAGGAGAGAGGCCCTTGCATATCCGAACAATCAGCAAGTACATCCGGACAACTACCACTATAACCCCTTCAAGGCAGCAACTCCATCCAGGGTATCAGTAGTAATCCATTCGATGTGAAGATTATCTGTCTTGCACAGTTTTCAATATCTTCGGCTTTCAGTCGTCATAACAATTATTTAGAATGGGTTAAACCCGGTCTTTCCGAATAACTCGCGCATCTTTTAATCATGTGAAATATAAACACATCATACGTCTCATTCCAATCTAGAATATTCTTTTATTTAAATATGCACATCTCTGGGAATTATTCCCGTTAATCTTATTAACGATTTAATTCATTTAAACCTCTTGTTTAAATATTTATTTGAAAACCATTGTAAAAGATTTTGTTATATAATTTCACAACTTAAACCAAATTAAGGTTTATATAACTAGTCGGGATTATCGAGCTTCACCGAAGTAATCATTTATTTTATTAATCCAAATCCAAACTTATTCATCCCATGGAGCAAAACTGGTAGTACTCCATATCTAACACCCATTGTGTTATTGGTAAATTTAATTACCACTTAACTTTCAAATCTAATTAAAGATTTAACTATCGCATGGAGTAAAACTGGTGGTACTCCACTCTCGAACATTTCTTGAATTTGATAAATTTAATTATCCCATTCTCATTTTAATCTACATAAAAATTCATTAAAACTCTAGTTTGGTTTTAATTCCAAAAATCATTACCTAATGATTATTCAACCTTTGGAAATTAATCTTGTCTTTACTTGGGTTAAAGAACAAATTTGTAACAACTTGAATTTCTGAACTAATTTAAAATTTGTATTTTAGCTATTTTAATGTATTTTGATGATTTAAAATGATTTAATTTAAATAATAACGATTTAAATTTATTTAAATCGAAATTAGAATGTATAAATTTATTTTAATTATAAAACGAGCTTGAAATGGCGCGTAGTTTGAAAATTCGATTTTAAATTTCAATTGAACGTGTAGGATTCAAAATAAATCGGATTTCGATAAAACAAGAAATATTTGAATTTGTTTAATTATATCTTTCTAATGAATGTGAGAAACCGAGATTTCACTTTATAAATTGAAAGTTATGTCCATATTAAAATTTAAAATAGTCGCAATGGATTTTATTTATATTTTAATATAATATATAGCCATTTTGCAAATGACCTCCGTTTTTGACGAAACCACTTTTGTTGGATCTGGATGTTAAATTATAACTAGGTTTCAATTTTCATAATTTTTGGAATTAATATGTGAGCGCAGTGAATTTAAATATGTTTGGTAATTTCAGTTTAAAATTAATTGACTGGAAAAATGCCATTTTTCAAACGATCTCCAAATTTGATGAAATTAGTTTTGCTAGGACCGTATCATCAAAACATAGCTAGATTTATTTTTCTGTAATTTTTGGAGTCAATATGTGGCCTCAGTAAATTATAATGTACGTTTAAATTCAATATATATTGATTTATATTTTAATTTTGATGAAAACTGATCGAAACTGTAAAATTGGCTTATGAAACATATCCCATTATGTCCAGAACGGGGGTATTTGGTTAGTGGTGGCATTCGTTATCGATTTGGAGTTCGAGGAGTTAAACTAGAAATTCACAAATTTAGTAATAATAAAAAATATATTATAAAAACCCTAGAAAATCATTCATTGGCCAATCAAAACCCTATTCCTTATCAGCCGCTGCCGATAGCGATTAAAGGCCCAAATTGCTCGATTCTTATTCCTCAATTTCTGGCGACTCTAAGCAATGAAATCAAAGAATTATAAAGCGAAAATCAATCTATTTCCCTCCCTCTGCAAATCCATACTTATTTCAAGAATTTTCATATCCGATTTTAGGAGATTTCGTGGCCTAAACGGCCGCCGTTCGAATGGCTTTTCTGGTCGATGGGGGGAATTCGAGTTGCGGGGTACGGCGGGAGGAGGTGGAGTTTGTGGAGGGCTTCGACGTTGTGTGGATGGATAGGGGTCCGGTTCCCTCCAGCTACAACGATGGCAGTTTTTCATTTTGAACGGTGATGGGTTTTAGCGACCTAAGGGTTATACGGGTAAAGAAGGGAATGGGGATACTTAAGGTATTTAATTTATTAATTAATTATATAATTATGTAGTTAAAGCATTAAACACCATATCTTCTTCGTACGATGTCCAAATCGAACGATTTCAGAGCCGTTGGAATCATATAAAAGAGAGCTTTGCTATGGAACTGACTAGGACAAAAACGGAACTACTTAGAGTTTGAGACAAATTCAAATCCGAACAAAAATAAAATCTTCATTTAGAAAGAATGGCGGAGTGGAAACCAATGTGAGAACTCCTTCTCACTAAATTATATGTTATCATTTTATTGTATTCATGTATATAATATAGAGAATTACCAATGTAGATTTTTATCAGTTTAATCATTATAAATTGTATACGGTGCCTATTTGCTCACCTCCCTCGTCCAAAGACCATGAACGATTTAAATTGATTGTATTGGGTGTTGTTTGTGATGTTGAAATGTTTAACGTATTAAAAATAATGTTAACATTAATGTGGTAGTTGAAATTAAAATATAAATATCCATTTGTAATTTAAACCATGAAAATTGGTTAAATAGAAAAATAATTCAAATCGAATTAACCAGTAATTATTTTGAATAGACTGTTGTTGTTTAAAAACCCCACACGGGTCTGGGGATGGTAATTTATTCACATCTCCTTATATATAATTATATGTCAATCGATGGGTTGGCAGGCTGTGATGAGCGTTATTTATTTATTTTAATGCTTATACAGTGGTAGAATGCATTCTGGATGATGTGTGGATGTTTAATGATTATTTATCATTATTGTGAATATATGCGATGTATGGAAATCCATATAAATATATTTATATTGTAATGGATTGAGTCTGATTCCAATTCAGAAATAACGAATAGTTTTAAAATAATATATAGTATAATTTTCAAATATTATTCAATACAGTTTTAAACTAATATTCTGTATAGTTTTAAAATAATTTTCAGTGATGAATCAAGATATGATTTTGATGTCCGATTTTGGGTGGGCATGAAAATATTAAAATACTCAGAACTGAAATGAATATGAAGCTGAATTAAGTAGTTGAACGCCATTTTTAACCCGACCGGGTTTATCGACCGATTTTATTTATTTTATAGATAATATCGAAAAGAATTAATTTCAAAATCTGATATTTTGAAAATATTATCATTTTAATATTATAATGATATGGAATATTCAATTTTGATTTAAAATTGAAATGGAAGTTGGAATTGTTTTTGAAACGAATTAGTAAAGGATTTATAAAATACGACTTAAATAGAAATCCACGATATATATATTATATATATATTTAATGGTCTGAATAGAACGCGCCTCGCAGCGACCGTTCGCAAATTTCGACCATTAACTTCAAATGTACGTAATGGGAGATCCGACCGTCATATTCTTCTAAAACCGGAACTGTAACGACCTGGGTTTTCGCGATCTTGGTTATCGATATAAACTCAATGTCGACTATCCAAGCATCGAAAATACCGGATAGTTAATAGAAAGAAGTTAGAGGGTGAGAATAGATAAGATATAAAATTAGAATAGAAGAAGAAGAAGAATATACAACAACATTAGAGTAACACGAATCTCACAGCGGAACGAACAACATATATAGATAACATATCTTTGAAATAAGATAAGTATATGTATACAGTAACATTACCAGAGTACAACACTTACAACATAGCGGAATAAACAATAGCATCAAAATCCTGAAGCCTCCTGCTCCAAGCTCTCCAAGTATGTCTGTAAAAAACCTGACTACTTGACTGCCCATACAAAATTGGGCACCCAAGAGTTTAGGGAAAACAAAATAAACTCCGGGTCAGTCATGGGACTGGTATGAGTAAAACCATTTAAAACAGTTTGAGCAATTAAACAATATCTCATAAGAACACGCCGTATAACGGAACGGGTTTTTCCCTTATGAGAATCCAAAACACTTGGTCCAACATTCAAAAACCTTTTGAAAGGAACGATAATCTTTATATCAAACTCATTTGATATTATAATATTGTCTATCAACCACAATATAATAATCATCTAGCAGTACGCTTTCATCTCACGTTCCACATACATAATATATAATCAAAAACCGCGGGCGCTTATTGGGTAATGAATTCCAACTGGCAAGGTATGGGACCACCTTCCGACAGTGTATCTTTAGAGAGGAATACACCGGGTTCAACAAGAACATCTTGAAACCCAGGCTAAACATGACCGGTCACACATTTCGCTTGAGTGTACCGAATGTATTATCACCAACGGTTGGGATTAGCAACCGTTTCCTGAAAGGGACAACATCGAAATAGATTATAGAAGTAAAATTGAATTTCTCTGGATCAGGTGACAATACACCCTAATTGGCAGCTAACCACTTAGCCATGCGACCTACCTGATTTCTATATCATTCTGGTTTGTGAGGCTTGAGGCCAAACGTACAGATCACACCTTTATTTACTTTGAATGTCACATCGTCATACCCACCAAATCACAAATTGATTTCCTAAAAAATACAATGGGTAAACAGCTAAGAGAAACGAATTCCTCTGCCACCAAACGTAAGTATGTTTGAAGAGATCAACTTATGTGATATATTAAATATACTCTATCAGACATTCTTCCATATAGGTTGTCCTGAGACTGGACAGACCGAAGGTACGATTCTGTAGATCCATCTTAGGCAATTTCTACCTAGGATTTACTGAGCAGCCCTTGCATAACTCTGTCTTCAATTATCTTCATCATATTTGATTCACAACGCTAATGCCATATGGAGTGGTTTTCAGATAATATATCTAATCCCGGTCCCTCCATATTGACCACGGAAATGGTCAAAATCTTTGATAGTTGGTGATTTAACTATCAAAGGAAAGCATGTGTACAAACAATGGTCGTATTT
The DNA here is from genome assembly GCA_030737875.1 of Allium sativum. Classification (NCBI taxonomy): domain Eukaryota; kingdom Viridiplantae; phylum Streptophyta; class Magnoliopsida; order Asparagales; family Amaryllidaceae; genus Allium; species Allium sativum. The sequence goes on along the minus strand of CM060915.1, from coordinate 212,737,771 downwards.
CCAAATGGAAATCTTACCGATAATCATCATTTCATTTCCCATTTATCGTTTCCATATATTTATAAATTCCTTATTTTCTAATATTAGAAAATATATGTTATTAACTTTGGAAAACGTTTCCATTTCTGCTTCATGCATCCATATCTTCCCACCTCTATCAGTCTCTAACTGTAAATAAGAGAACAACTTCCCAAGCGTAAACCCCGAAGGCCGTAACCAACATCAGATCGATACCCAGAAAGCCATTCAACTCAATTAATTTCCAGTCAGTTTCTAATTTCAGTAATTTCATTTAAATTCCTAATTCAAACCCCAAATTCCTTTATAATATTTTATTTGCAAAATATTTACTTTCATCTAATTTTTCACATAGAATGTGAATAATATTTCTTTGTATAATCAAAACAGTTTGATTTTGCATTTAAAAACAATATCTCAAACCCAAATTCTATTTATGCTTCTATTTATGAAATTATTCATACAAAATCCCCTTTTTATTTCTAACACTTAAATCTCATTTATAATTCCCGTTATAAATGCTGAGTTCACATTCTATTTAAAATATCGATGTTGAAACCGATTTCTACTTCTTTATATAAGTTCAGACTTATATTTTCCATTTATCAAATGATAAATATTTTATTTAATTTATTAACATTATTTATAAATTAAACTTCTCAATTTATCTGTTAAAACAGATTTCTATTTACAATTTACTTTAAATCCATCTCCTTATAGTTCTTTTATATCTTGCCAATTTCCCATTTATAATTCTATTTATTTTCTAAATAAATATTCCCTTTATAATTCTAATTATTTTCTAAATTAATATTCCTTAATTATATTTTCCAATATTTGTTTTCCAAATATTACCCTTTTTATATATTCCAATATTTGTTTTCCAAATATTACCCTTTTTATATATTTCTATTCATTTTAAAAATACTTAAATTAAATATCGGCTTAATTATTTCCTTTTATAAAATTCTATTCATTTTCCAAATAATTCCTTTTCAATATACACTTTGAAAATTCCCATTTTACATCCCAGTATTACTTATGGTATTTTAGGAGTACCAAATCACAGTGCCAGTGTCATCCATACATACATAATCAGTCACAAAAAATATCACATCATATATCACAATATTTGAAAATAAACAGTAATAATATTTGAGGAATCCCGTTGGATCCCTCCAACCTGTTTCCCTGCATTCACAGATGTTACACAGTATAATTCACAACAAATTCAGTTCAATACGTACTATTCTGATAAATAGAATCAATGTTTGTCTAACGATATGTGTGTACATCATTTAACTATAATTTCAACTAATAATTCAACCAAATAGTCACCACACAACAATAAATCATCATTTATCATGACTAAATTATATTTATAAAAATATAAATTGAACAGAGTTAGTGAGTTTTACTTACATTGGACGATCATCGTTAAATAACGACAATTGTCGGTTGATTTGGACGGACAATTTATTTCGCTGTAAATTGTCACGAGCTCCGATTCAATCCCAGTTAGTTCGGTTGTGTAGCCGCCATCCATACGATCCCAACGGATCTTGTTTCGCTGAATTTCGATAACGTATGACAAAGTTATTTTTTTACAAGTTATACGTATTTAAAATTTGAATTAAACTTAAATATCTAATCCTAACCGGGTCTTACCATTTCCTATTCAGCCCAACAACTCTCTAAGGCCCGCACCCGCGTGACCCTCTCTTCCCTATCTGTTCGAAGCCGCTGTTCTCAAATGGCCATTTCCGCAATCCTTTACACCACGTCCTCCCATTCACCTCAAAAATCACCGATCGGCCATCTTTCACCTCCCCTTCGCAAGCTCGTCAACCTCACCTCTACCCTGGAGGTCTCAGCCTCTTATCCTGAAACGCGTCGGAAGTTTCTTCATGCTTACCGTACAAAGCAGCTACTTCTTCCATCACGAAACCCCACGAAAATCATCACCAAGATGCCAAAATCGATTACCATCTCGAATACAATATCCACAACCCATATCGAATTTTTAAAACCCCGATTCTTGGAACCCTAATCTCGCTGCGATGAAAAATCCCAACCGAAGAATCCCATCGAGCCTTATACAAACTATATGAGCTTAAAGCTCTCGAGTTTCTGAGTACTACGAATCTAATCTCAGTGAATTTCATAAATATTTGGATTTGTGGTGATTTTTCAAAGATTTATCAACCCACGGTCAAAATAATGGTAACGGCGGATTTTTCATTGACCACTGAGAAAAATAAATCTAGGGTTAGGGGATTAATAGTGTATTTATAGGAGTAGGTTAGCTTCTACGGGAAGATTCGCATATTATTTTAATAATTTATATCGTATCATTGTCAATATTCATCATTTAAAAATCCGTATGATTACACACAGTATTCAAAAATCCTGCAAATGGGCATATAACTAGAGTTTGACATTACGGACCCAACGAAACTGGTTTCGTTGAATTCCAACTCTGTTTGCTCACACAACGTATTTTTAAAGGTCAAATTATCGATTGTTTTTCACATTAAAATTCCACATGACCACATACTAACTCCAAAAATTACAAAAATTGAAATATAATAATAATTTAATATTCCGGATCCAACAAAATTAGTTTCGTCGAAAACGGAGGTCATTTGCAAAGCTGGCTATTTTTAAAGCTCTAAATAAACCCATTTAAATGTTAATATATTTAAAAACAATTAAATTTAATATTAAAAAATTAATATTATCATATATATTCACAACGGAATACTATCTGGCTTCAAAATATACATATTTGGATTTACAACTCCATATTTCAAATCCAGTGTTAAATCGATTCCTAATTTATATTAAAATTCTTTTATAATATAAATAAACCATTATAAATTACAAAAGAATTCCATAGCAACTTTTTGAAATTTGATTTGGACATAACTCAAAATCTACACAACGAAATCTCAATTTTCTCTTCCATTAGAAAAATATACATCGCCAGCTCCGAATGTTTCTTATTTCACAGAAATCCGGCTTAAAACGGATTTTGTATATTCATTTAAAGTTCAAATCGCCAAATTACGAACTGCCATGCCATTTCGGGCTTGATTTAAATTATATTATAATTAATACGTTTGAACTTCATTTAAATAATAAATTCGTTATTATAATTCCACTCTAAACTGAATTAAATTAGTTAAATCATCTGATTCACACAACATAGCATATTCTACTATTTCCAAAAATTTCAGAAATTAAATATATTAGTTAATTATTTATGTTAATTAAATATAAATATTACTTAATTCAAGTTATCAATATTGCCAAATCGATATTCAATAATTAAATAAATTAGTTATTCAACCATGTAAAATACGGGATGTTATAGGAACCGTTGGGTTCGTATCGAAAAGATCTTTCCAATGAATATAAGATATTTAAATCTAACGGTTAGATTTTGAAATATGTCTAAATCAATTTCAGAAACAGTCACTATGAATGAAGTTTGGTGGCCGTTATTGGAAACCGACTGTAAGGGCCTTAATAAAATTATTAAAAATATGGAAAAATTGTGTAAAATCATAATAAGTGATTTGGAAAGATTTTAGGTGAAAATTTTCATATTTGAAAGGATAAAAGATATTTTTATCTGAATGAACTAGTTATAACTAGTATAATATTCCAATGTTTTTAAATAAATAAATTGGATTGAAAAAGGGGTTTTAAAATAACCAGAATTTTCCAGTTAATAAATTGGAATGGAATTGAATGGAAATTATCTTCGGGATATTTTGATATTGGATTTCGTGAATACACAGATATTGTTGAGGAATTTGGAAGATATATATATCATTATTCCCAATACGTTACCTGTTGGTTACAGAATTTGATGTTGAATATAAGCCGATATAATTTCTATTTAGAGCCTTGTATTTAATATCAAATGGGATTTTGGGTTTGTCGTGAACGATGTTTTAAATAACATGAGTTCTTTAACCCAATTAACAATGAAGTTATGATTTGAAATTTATAAATCTTTTTATTAAAATTTAATGAAAAATTTCCAAAGTAAAGTTTTCCAATCTAATGAAAGAAATTGGAATTGAATGGAATTCGATTTGGTAATAATCGAGATGAGCTTCTGTGAATGAAGACCATTACTACTTATAGAATTTAAAAGGCCTTGTTGCTATTCCACTTATAGTTTGAGTTTGATACGGAAATTTATATCGATCATGTACTGTTATGATTTTCGTGAAGATTCCGTTTCGATGGAAGATGATTTGAGTTTATCGTGAGCTGTTTTTAATCACATTGGTTCTTTAACTCAGTTAAAGACAGGATTAATTTTCCTAAAAGCTGAACAATCATTAAGTAATGATTTTAGAGAGAATAAAATGAAGAAGTGTTTTAATAAATCTTTAATTAGATTTGAATGAATGAATGATGATTAAATTTACCAAAATGTGAGAAGTGGTACAAACCAACTATACTTGGTTGTTGATATTCATGATTGTGATTGATTGTTTGTTTGGATTCTACTCAACCAGTTTATGAGCAAGATAAGCTTTTACATTTAGCATTGGGTTGGATAGAAATATTTGTAAGCTAACATCTTGTGAAACACTTCACGATTTGACTATGAGAAGTTTAGTGATGTGCTTTCAAATTTAATGAATGATTTTAAAATGATATTTTTCTTAAGTGAAAAGAAATGTGTTGCCGATTTTGGACAGGGAATGTTTTACAAAACAGAGAGGATTTCGAGGGCTAACCCGATGTTGTCGAAATGATTTCGAAATGTATTATGTGTTTGACATTGTAGTTCATTACATACCCGATTGGTTGTTATTGATGATATATCTGTTTGGTGGTGGAGAATTTATTTTCTTACTTAACACCCTTGTTTGAGACATACGAGCTCAAAGGTTATGTGATTAATAGTGACTGATCATATGTGTGAATTGCTAATGTAAAGTACAATAGTTTGGAAAGTACTTGTGATTATTATGTCGTGAAATGATTTTCCCTACTTCGGGATATGAAATTATTTATTATGTGCCTATAGATTCGGGTAACCCTGGATGACTAAAAGCGTGAGGGCGGTGGATTTTCTACAAGGGCGTGGGAGGTGCATCGTCAGTGTAGCCTGCTCCATAGTGGGTGGTGCACATATATATATCGAGTTGGAGAGGAGCGTACATTCTTGTCTAAGGGCCATGCTCGATATTTGGTTCCGTACTTGTTTGTATGCATTGTGATATTTTGGAATTCATATTTCCAAACATTTTGTTTTGAGATCTCGAAGTGAAATCTACTTTGATATAAAAGCTAGATATGTATTTCAAATGATTTGAAATAAGAATTCGGGAATAAAGTCCAAAGGAATAATTTCTGTAAAGTGAATTGGATTTCGAAAAATGTATTTATAGGGGTTTAAGCCTAAATGGGTAGATTGGAAAATTGCATGTTGTGTGATTCACTATAGATCCATATAACTATTATTAGTTGTTGTTTATGCACTGGTATTCATGGGGGTAAACTCGTTCCGTGTTATGCGGCGTGGTCCCTTGATTTACCCTATTTTAAAGTAAAGTTTTAATAACTGTTTTGAGTTCTCACACCAGTCTCATGACTGACTCAGAGTTTGTTGTTTTCACCTAAACTCTGGGTGCCCATATTTTCCACACGGGCAGCTAGTAGTTTTGGTTTTGTAGATTATTTCATTTAGCAGGATCCTGGATCGAAGCTTAAAGTTGTGTCCAGAGCATTGATAGTTTTCTGTTGTGTTAGTTTATTTGTTTTCGCTGCATTGTATTACATTTATTGTAAATTTATTTTTCGCTGCATATTATTTTCGATACTCTGATATCATGTACTCTGATGTAAAATTATTAGGATGTTTATAAAAGTCTTCTGTTGTATGTTCTGATGTGTTGTGCGCCCCAAGTTTGCGCATTCACCATTTTGGTTCGATTAAAGTCAGTTTAATGATCGATTTGGATTGACCGAGGAGGAGGGTCGTTACAAAATGTCATATAAAACACCATTCACGATAAATCCAAAATCATCTTCCATTTTATATGGAATCCACATGGAAATCTGAACCATTTATAATTGATATAAATTTCCGTATCAAACTAATACTATAAGTGGAATAGCGAAGAAATCCTTTCAAATTCCATAAATAGTAAACGTCTTCATTCACAGAAGCTCATTTCGATTATTATGAATCGAATTCCATTCAACCCCAATTTAATTATGTAAATTGATAAAACTTCTCTAACTCATAACCAAAAGGTTCATTCCATCCACAAATAGGTTCAAGAATAGTATTAATGAAAATACCATTCACGACAAACCCAAAAATCCCATTCTCCATTTAGTTCTAATTATGTTAAAAACCATTCGCAAATCCAATTTGTTATTTCTAAAAATCATTGGATTGTTATTCTAGTTATCAACTAGTTCATTCGTATAAAAATAGCTTTTATCTTTTCAAATGTGGAATATTTCATCCAAAATCTTTCCAAATAATTTATTATGATTTTACATAATTTATTCATGTGTTTAGAATTTTATTAAGGCCCTTACAGCCAGTTTCCAATATCGGTCACCAAACTGCATCCATAACGATCTTTTCCAAAACTGATTTGCACATATTTTAAAATCCAACCCTTCAAATTTTAATCTCATATATTCATTGGAATGATATTTCCAATACGAAACTAACGGTTCTGATCTTAGGAGAATCCGACGGTCAGATCTCCCGTTACGCCCGTTTTAAGCCAATGCTTGAAATTCGTGAATGGTCGCTGTGCGATACGTTCTATTCAAACCATTTAAATATATATTATATATATCGCCGATTTCTATTTAAAAACGTCTTTTATAAAACATTTATACATTCATTTCTAAACGACTTCAAACATTCATTTCAAAACGATTTCATATATTCATTTCAAAACGATTTCACTTCCATTACTAATTTAAATTAAACTTGAACATTGCATTTTGTTATGATCTCAAAATGATAATATTATCAAAATGTAATATTTTGAAATTCAATCTTCTCGATATTCATTTTAAAAATGAATAAAATTGATATAGAAATCCGTTCAAGTTAAAATAGCGTTTTCTACTTAACCCGACTTCATAAAATTTATATTTTCGTGTCCATCCAAAATCGGACATCAAAATCAATTCCAAATTCTCATGAAATATCACATTTCCAAAATATTCATGTTCATTACGGATTGGAATAAAATCTCAACCAACATCTGTATAAATAAATTTATATGGATTACACTCACCATAAACACCCAACAATAGTTGCAAACAACTATCAACATTCAAAATGACATCCAATGTGCATTTTATTTTTCTGTAAGCTTCAATCAAATAATTGATGCTCACATAAATATGTCTATTTACTGATTAACCGAAATTTCACACAAGGGGAATGTGTGAGTCAAATATCATCCCAAGACCCATGTGGGATTTTCAACCAACAACAATTAATTTAAATCAATCACTAACATATAATGCACACCAAAGTCATAAATAAATACTCAACTACCAATTGTCATTTAAGGCCGCCACAAGTGTCCACGTCGTATGAAATGCCGGTATCACATATTCCTACAACGCTTCTAATGCAAGAGATTTGTGAATAGTTCAAGCGTTGAACTCCAAAAGGGATATTATAACTACATGAAGTAATTTTTAACTTGCAACCTAAAATGCATAACTAACTAAATACTCTACTTTACAAATTTAATTTAGAGCTCTCACTCAAGCTAAACCAATTCGTCGCGACTCTTCTAACATAGAAAATTATTCGCCGCACTTTCACCGTTAATCGCTTTTCGCACTCGAATTCGCCTTACCAGCTCTAGAATTTGCATACGATCTCCAATCTTCACCAAACATTGTCACTAGCACAAACGTGTCATTCCGGGCAACTTTCGCCTAGTGGACTTTCTTCCCAAAACACTCCACTTCGTCAGAAATCGCGAATCTTCACTCCAAGACTACCAACTTCAAATGCATTTTCCAGACAGCTCCGAACTCCAAAATTCGATTTTAAAATATCAAAATCATAGAGAAAAATAAGATCTACGACTTTGGTCTTGTGGAGTTTCAGCCAGAAATTCACGGATTGTAAGTTATTGGCTAAAGAAGGATAAGGGTTTTATGCAAAAACGGGAAATTGGAGAAAGTGGTTTTTTTGCCTTGGTGGGGCCCACAGGCGAAGTTGGGTAGCCTGAGGGCGGCGTGGGGCCTGACTGGCCATGGGGAGGTGGTGGTGGCGGGGCATGAGGAGGTGGTTGGTGGTGATTTGGCTCCTAGGGTTTGCAAACTGGAAGAGGGAAAGAGGAGGAGGAAGAAGAGGAGGAGGTGAGGAGGAGGATGAGGAGGAGGAGTGGAGAGGAGGAGGCCGACGACGGTGGTAGTAAGGGTGAAGAGCGGCGACTGGCTTGGTTTGGGTGAGGAGCCAATTTTTGAAGGAGGAAGAAAGAAGAGGAGGAAAAATAATGAAGAGAAAAGGAAAAGAAATGGTTTATATGCCTGTTTCTGTCCTATCGTCCATATACAAATGATCTCCATTTGCCGAGGATTTAGATACGAGATAATACATGCCAAGACGTATTCAATGAATCAAGTTTGGTCGAATTCCGAGTTCATTTGACGTTCCGTTAAAATTCTCAAAGATGCTCAGATAAGCTCCGAAAAGGCGATTTTAGCATACCTTTTCTTCTTGTATGCCCAACACTAACTCCAAAAATCATGGCCTTTTGGATTTAACTATTATTAGACAATACAAATCCAAAAAAAATGGAACTGAATTCTGAGATTGTCTCAATAATGTTCATTTGTAAAGTGGCTGCCTGTTTTTGAACAAATGGTTTTGCTTTGCACAGCCACATACTAACTCCATTCAATGCGCATTTTGGAACTCAATAATGATTCGTTAGTATGAATCCAAATTTTTTTATCTCATTGAATTCTGAGTTTCTTAGCAAAATTTCACTTTTTAAGGGCTATGTGTAAAGTTTAAAAATCGAATTTTTAAAATTTTCAAAAGTAAAGCTTATAGATTCCATAAAGACTATTCTAAATTTTAATTTGAACAAAACTTACAATTTATAACATGAAAACTCAGTTTCTTACATGTTTTAGAATGGTATGATTGATTAGATCCTAATGTTTCTGGTTTTATAAAATTTTGATTTATATTGAATTCTATATGTTCCTTCAAAGTTTAAATCTAAATTTTCGAACTTCCATGCCATTTTAGGCTCGTTTTATACAAATTATAAATTTATAAGTTCTAACTTCGTATTAAATAAATTTTAAATCGTTTATTCTCAAAATAAGTCATCCAAAATATTTAATTCACTACACCAAAACAGGGGATTCCCAACAAGTATAGGTGTTACAAATAATTTATGTAACACTTTTAAGTGTTACCAACGACCTGTGAGGAATTGTCCAGCCATATTTGTAACACTTATATTTTTCTTATAGATAAAAATCATATTTTTATCAATGTTATTTATATATAAAAATCACGTTTTTATAACTATGCCATTTATTTTAAAACTGATTTTATGTATGCGATTATATATTTTAAAAACTGATTATACTTGCTATTAAATATTTTAAAAACTGATTTTTTTCGATTTTCAAAAATAATGTCATTTTATAAAAAAACTGAAATTTGAAAAACATGGTTATTTGTATATAAAAAAAGAAATTAGAAAAGCTCACTGTTATATTTTCGTAGCGACTATTCTGAATTTTCAGCTAGGCATAACTTTTTATTCCTGCTATGAAATTTCAATTTTTCGGATTCGTTGGAAAGATATTTTCAAATCGATTCAAATATATTTGGTTTTGCCAAAATCCGGTTTATTTTGAATCCTGTACATTCATTTGAAATTTGAAATTGAATTTTCAAACTACCGCGCCATTTCCAATTTCTTTTATAATTAAAATAAATATTTATATTCTAACGTCGATTCAAATAAGTATATACGTTTTAATTCTATTCAAAATAAATTCCTTGTCGTTATTATTTAAAATAAATCATTTTAAATATTCAAAATTCATTAAAATTGCCAAAATAAAATTTTTAAATTGGTTCTGATTTTCCGGGTTGTTACACCTATAAGTATTACAAACAGAGTAATTGCTAACACTTATAAATGTTGGAACCAAAAGATATGGTAACACTTATAAGTGTTACAAACATATTCATTGCTAACACTTATAAATGTTGAAACCAAAGATATGGTAACACTTATAAGAGTTACAAACATATTCATTGCTAACACTTATAAATGTTGGAACCATAAGATATGGTAACACTTAAAAGAGTTACAAACATATTCATTGCTAACACTTATAAATGTTGGAACCATAAGATATGGTAACACTTATAAGTGTCGGAATCGCTTATAAATGTTGCTATACATAAGTTGGTAACACTTATATGCATCATAGTACGAAATTGAGTTCTTTTCTATTTTTTGCACAATTAATGTTAAAATTCTCAAAAAAAATGAATATAACATATCTTTATGATTTTCATGTCACATATATAATCAACTTATCAATTCAACATAAGATTTAGTACACTTCAATATCTCAAATTCAACAATGTCACATTTCCATAATACTCAAATATGAACTACATGCTTCCGATTTCAAAATATTATAATATCATGTCCAAAATATAAATACAAATCCACTTGTCGCATTCCAAAAACTTTAAAGATAAGATCATTGTCAAGGTCACACGTGTTTGCTTTCTCTTTGCCATTATCATTCCAAATTATCTCCACGAGTGCATACAAAATATAAATGCACTCATTTTTATTAAAAAAAGAAATAACAAGTTGCAATGGAACATTTTTCACTGAGGTGATACGTACATACATACATCAACAATCAAAAACCAATCCTTACAACGGCATATCCACCAATCAAGTAAATAGCTTAAAGATCACTCATAAATATATATATGCTTTTTCTCCGTCAGTGTCTATAGTTCATAAAGCATCCATGTTAAATATATTATGATCAATAAGTTATGAACTATGTTAATGTATATGAAGCATGAAGCTGGTTAAAATTAAACATGAAGCTAGTTAAAATTCTTACTGATAAGTGAATAAATAACATTCAGAATTAAAGGTAAACCTTATCTACAGTTATAACTCCTTTAGAAAAATATGTAAAGGTAAATTTAAAGGTTGATTCTTGCACATACTGGAGGCAGATGTTTAGAGATATAAATTTACAAGTGTTATTGTACTAGAATGTATATTCTCTAGAAAAGAACTAGAAGGGAGTTATTATTTGTAGAAAATGTTTAAAGACATAAATTGATAATTGTTGGTGTACTGGAATATATTTTCTGTTAAAAAGAACTAGAAGCAGTAATTATCTATATTTAGCTATAAGTTAATATGCACTTAGGAAAAATCGCAAGATAAGAAAATCTTACATGCAAACAAACTCGGTGATTTTGCTGATGGTGGGTTCAGAAAAGGCTGGAAGTGGTGTTTGACTAGGCCATGTTTCTTCAAACAATTCTGGAGAACATGAACACCATAAAATTTATGAGTACTCCAGACCTTCTATCCGCAACACCAGTGTTTAATCAGCTGAGAAAATTATGAATACCTGATTCTTGAGCAAGATTATCTTCTGTTATCCTTAGAATTTTGAACCCTCTTACAACTTCCTCTACATGTATCTCCTCTTCAACTCCTTTAGCTACAGGGTCCAAGCTCCCTAATTGTAATGACCCGAAAATTCCCCTCGCAGGAAATCGCCGGATACACTAACTTTGGGCATACAACACATCAGAACAAATAACAGAAGACTTTTATAAACATTATAATAATGTTACATCAGAGTACAGAATATCAGAGTACATCGAATAAATAATAATACAACTGAAGATTAATTTACAACAAACTTAACATAATGCAGCGGAAGAACATCATTGCTCTGACCACAGCTTTAAGCTTCGATCCAGAATTCTGCCTAATAAATAGATATCTGCAAAACAAGCAACTCGACTGCCCACGTGGAAAAGAGGGCACCCGAGGTTGCAAAGTGAAACAAACTACGAGTCAGTCATGGGGCTGGTATGAGAAATCTTACCTCACTTATCTAATAATAATAAGGCTAATCACAGGATCACACCGCTAACGCGGAACGGGTTTACTCCATTGGATTGCCAGTGCAAGAAATAAAGTAAATCGTTAAACAACACAATGCTTTTTAGAAAAATGAAGCCATTATAAGACTTAAGTCCCATCACATAATGCAACGCAAACCGGAGGATAGAGTTTTACCTTATAATGGTTAGAAATGCTTGATAGTATAAAATGGATTTGATATTATTATTAGTGTATATATGTTTCAAAAACATTTCAATCATAATGTATCAATCATAGATAGCATAGCTACCATATACTATGTCGCCACACTAGTTTTACATTCAAAACTGTACGGTGTCGTATTGGAAGTTGGGTTTCCATCATGAGTCAAGGCTAGGGACAATCTCCTTATCGATTCGAGGCACTCTAGCAAATATCTCAGGATCACACCTACGGGCAACCATTGGCTCCTCCAAGGCCGGTCCACAAATACTTTAGTGGATTAGTTATGCCTGAACACACGTTTCCCGGTCCTACTGAACCTATCAATTGGTCATTATCGACCAAAATATCCGAGGCCTCGTAATCCATCATCCACATAAGTAAAATGTCAAGGCTTGCAAAATCATGTCACCACTTCTAACTAGAAAGAAACGTATGCACTCCTTAGGTCCCTTATCCCGTTTCTGACTCTTACCGGGGTGTGAGGTTCGCGAAGTTACACTATGCACAAAGCTATGCCTAAATGGGCTGTGCTTTGATCATCAACCACAAGGCCCTGCTTTTCAACAAAAGCCTTGATTATTTGCATCTTAGCATGCTACATTGTCAATCCATACTATAACATTGATTTCTGCCAATATATAACCTCTAAGCTCGTACGTCTCAGCAAGAGAATAAATTCTCCGCCACCAAACAGATATATATTTAGCAGAGCTCAATGAATACAACATAAAGGAATACAACGCCAGACATACCATCCATTCACAAGTCCGTTCTGGGTCGGAACGAAACCGGAGACACCTTATTCTTCGTCCCATATGTCCAATACAGGAGAGAGGTTCTCACACATCCGTCGATCTCCAAGTACGTCTGGACGATTACCACTTATTACCTTGTCTTGGGATGCCTCCCAATTAAGACATCAGTAATCATCCAAATGATGTGAAGACCTCCGGTCTTCAACCACCGCCTTCATCTTCGACTTTATATCGTCATAGTAATTATTCAGAATGGGTTGAACCCGGTTTTTCCGAATAACTCGCGTATTTTATAATCAATAATTAAGTGTTATAGAAACACATCATACGCCTCATTCCAATTCAGAATATTCTTTTAATAAAATATTCACATTATTAGGGAAAGGTTCCCATTAATTTTATCAAAGATAAATTCTTTTAAATTTATTCTTTAATCCTCTTTTTAGAGATTCATTAAAACTCTAGTTTGGTTTTAATATCAAAAATCATTACTTTATGATTATTCAACTTTAAGAAATTAATCTTATCTTTAATTGGGTTAAAGAACCAATGTCATTTAAAACACAGTTCACAATAAACCCGAAATCATCTTCTATTAAATATGGAATTTTCACAGAAATCAAATCAATATATAATCGATATAAATTTCCGTATCAGACTAATAATATAAATGGAATAACGGCAGATCCTTTTAAATTCCATATATAATAACGGTCTTCTTTTACAGAAGCTCATCTCGATTATTATTAAATCGAATCCCATTCAATTCCAATTTAATATATTAAATTGAAAAACATTACTTTGGAAATTTTCCATTTAAATCTTAATAAAATATTTGTAACTTCCAAATTATATTTTCACTGTTAATTGGGTTAAAGAACAAATGTCGTTTAAAAACACGGTTCACAATAAACCCAATTCACATTTCATTTTATTCTAATTTCTAAATATAATTGGAAACTCTAATAATCATTAAAAGATTTATTCTTTTCTCAACTGGGTTTAAGAACGGTGTTATTGAAGACACCATTCACGAGAAACCCAAAAATCCAATTTATTTATTTCATTTCAAGTAAATATTAATTTATTGGGAAACTTCATCAAATCTTAATTTAAAGATTTTTTCTAGTTAATAACTAGTTCAGTTCGATAAAAAAAATATTTATTTAAAAGATATTCTGAATCGGAAAGCGACTCAATTAATTACCATATAACTTTAGTTATATGGATTTCATATAATGCATATATATAACAATAATGCGAAATAATCAATCAACAATCCATTCACATCTAGAGTGAAATTTATAACTATGTGAGCATTAAAATAAATAAATAAATAATGCTCATCACAGACTGTCAATCCATCGGTTGACATTTAACTAAATATTGGGACTAGTGTATGACAAATATCATCCCAATACCCGCGTGGGGTTTTCAAACAACATTTTACATACATAAACCATTGGTTATTAAATTTAACCAATTATAATTCAGTTTGAATTATTTTCTAATATCGCTAACATAATAATGATAATGTTAAACAAATGTACATCTTTCTACTTCTCTAACAGGTTAATGTTAATATTAAACAATACATATTTTAATGATTCCTACTTACATTAAAAATATAATTTTTAATGTAATTTTTTTTCATACCATAATCTTTTTTTATTGAATCCTTTTATACATAAAAATGAGCTTTTTAATGTAAACATATTATGATCAAACTTTAATCTTTTTGTAAGAACATCTGTACATTAAAAATGTACTTTCTTATGTTAACACATTTTTACCGAAGTTTGATCTTTTTAAACCATCCTTATTACATTAAAATGTAATTTTAATGTTGACATCTTTATCACTTTTGACTATTTTTAAATCTTCTTATCTTGCATTAAAAATGTAAACTTTTAATTTCAAAAATGATCATTTTTATGTATATAACAAAAATGTGAATTTATATGTTAACCTATTTTTATTTCAAATTATGATCATTTCTAATGATTCATTTACATTAAAATGTAAATTTTAATGTTAACATATTTTCAAAACAATGAATCTCTTTTACATTAAAAATGAAATTTTTAATGTAAACGTATCTAATCAAACTTTAATCTATTATATAATCCAATCTTACATTAAAAATGTAATTTTTTACTTTAAAAACAATTTTTATTTAACATGACATTATTCTAAATAAATGATAATTTTATTCTAATGTGACATTTCCTAATAAAATGACATTTCTAATATAATGTAATGATTATTTAACATAACATTTCTAATAGGGAATTATTATTGACACTCCAAATATTGTTAAGGGAGGGTCAATTTTTTTATTTTAAAAAAATTGTTAAGCGGAGTACCAATGAGGGAAGTATCCCTTTAACAAATAAAGGTAATTTTACCTTATTACCCATTTAGGCTTAATTTCACTCTTCTATTCATTAATCTAATTTTTAATGGGTAATCAACACCATTAGTTGTGGAGAAATCAAATTCTAACCAAAAAACATGATCGAAAAAGAAAACAATATTATATTGACACAGGAGAGTGAGCGTTATTTTGGAGTTGATCAGAGTGATGAGATGGTAAGATCTAATTTCAGTTTATTAAATCGTATGTACATGTTGTTAGGGTTAAGATCTAATTTTAGTTTATTAAATCGTATGCATACGATATCAACTATTCAATAGCGTTATTTACAGTTAAACGATTTAGGCTTTTTTGATTTAGGTTTTTGATGATTTTACGATGCATAAGTTTTCAAAAGCAAGGGTAAAAGTGTAAGCAGTTAAAAAAAAGTGGAGTTTCCTTAAAATTTGGCCCTCCCTTAACATAAATTGGAGTGTCAATAACAAACCCCTTCTAATAAAATGAAATGATTATTTAACATGACGTCTCTAAGAAAAATGACATTTTTAATCTAATATAACATTTCTAATAAAAATGATATTTTTAATCTAATGTAACATTTCTAATAAAAATGATATTTTTAATCTAATGTAACACTTCTAATAAAAATGATATTTTTAATCTAATATAACATAATTCTAAATATAAGGACATTTAATGTAACCTAACATAATTCTAAATATTATCATATTTTAATGTAACATGACATAATTCTAAATATAAGGACATTTTAAAGTAACATGACATAATTCTAAATATAATGCTATTTTAATGTAACATGACATATTTCTAAATATAATGATATTTTAATATAACATGACATATTTCTAAATATAATGATATTTTAATGTATCATGACATATTTCTAAATATAATGATATTTTAATGTAACATGACATATTTCTAAATGTAATGATATTTTAATGTAACATGACATATTTATATATAAAATATGTTTCTACATGAATGACAAAAAAATTTATTTACAAAATATGTTCTAACTAAATGGCAAGTTTTATTTACAAAATATGAATATAACTAAATGACACATTTTGTTTACCAAATATGAATATATCTAAATGACACATTTTTTGTTAACATATTTTCATTTCAAATAATGGATAATTTTAATGATCGCTACATGTAATAAAAATGCAATTTTTATTGTTGAAGTCTTTTATTTTAACAAGGAATATTTTCGACTAACAAAAATAAAATTCACAATTGATTTTTTATTATTCGTTAACATGCTAAGAATGACAAATTTTGACTATCAAAACATAATTATCAAATAAATATTTTGATCTAAACTAAAATGGTAAAGACAATATTTTAACGATCAACATATATTTTGATCTAACAATTCATCACAGCCAAACTAAATCAATTTAAAATTTTCACGACGCCTATATGTGTTTTTTTATAGCATATATATTATATCACAATCAAATTCAATTTAAATAAATAAATATATATATATATTAAATCGAGAAATCTCACATTGCTTTTTGTTTGAATTTTTAACATGCTCCGTTTATGCTCTAGTTAGTTCCATCACGTAGATCTCCTTTTCACAATTCCAACGGATTTGAAATCGTTGGATTCTGGGTTCATTTGCAAAAGATATCAAGGTTAATTACTTTAATAAACTAAATAAACATATAATTAAGTTAATTAGTTTTATTAATTGGATGTTAACCTTTCCTCCTTCATCGTTCGAACCGAACTCAACATCGACTTCATCTTGTCGCCGCCGCACCCTCCCTCGAAGCACCGAATTAGAATCCAAGAACACCACACCGAAGCCCGCACCAACCTCTGCTCGTGCCCAGAAGTGGGCCCCACTCGTACCTGCCTCTGCTCCGCATGCCTCTTTGGTCATGAAATTCGCGCCCCATACTTAAGCGTATCCGATCATAACCGTTGATCCTATAGATCTCGGCGTGCTCTTCAGTTTTTGCTTTGGTTTCATGTTGAATTATAGCATGGATTGAGAGAAAGAATCGTAGAAAGTTCGGAGCTTTACGGTCCTCCATTTGGATTTCTGGCGGCTGGTTAAAATAGAGGATTCAGGTTTGATTTCTAAATCTAGGGTGTATTTATAATATTATAATATTTAATTTTTCTAGTTTTCACAAAAAGGTCCGTTAATTTTTAATAACTCCAAATTCAGCCCAACTAATGTTGCCCCTAGCCAAATACCCCCCTTCCGGAAAAAATGCGCTAGGTCTCGTTTAGCCCTTTTGATAGTCTTAGCCCACTTTTCTTTAATTTAAAATATAAAACATTTAATTATTTAATTTGATCGTACATTTTGATTTACCGAGGCCACATATTGACTCTGAAAATTACAGAAAAATTATATCTAGCTTTGTTTTGACGATACAGTCCTAACAAAATTAATTTCATCGAATTTGGAGACCATTTGAAAAAGACTATTTTTAAGGGCTATATATTAGTGAATATTAGGCTCACATCCCTATTTTTAAACTTAATTAGGCTCACATCCGGTCATAAACTTATTATAAGTTAGGTCCCTATTTTTCAAAACTTCATAAAATAATAATTAAAAAAAATTCGTAAATTAATAATAAAATAAATTATGCATTATACAAAAAATTCAGTTCTAAAAACAACAAAAATCACGGCAGAAAGACGAAAACAGCAAAAAAAACAGAAAAAACTGCAGTTAAATGCATAATATTATGCACATACTTGATTTTATTGCATGCATATGTGCATGTATTCCGATTCTTACAGTCGCATTGATTTATTTGCATATTTCTGTGCATGTATGCACATTTATTGCATAAAAGGATGTTATAATTCATAACAGTAAAATTCAGTTCATTTTTATTTGCATCCAACTGTGCAAATAACTCGGAAAACATGCGCACATGTGTGCAACATATTTATAGGCTAACACGTTAGCTGAATCCCCTGTATGCAATAGTTGCATACATGTATGCAACTTTTTTTTTTGATTTGCGTGGACTTTTGGGATTTTTTTTATGATTTTAGATTTTTTTAATGCACTGGCGCTTTTTTTTTTGCTGGAAATGGAGGAGGCGAAGGGAAGCAGCAGGAGGCGGAAGTTTCATATTTGAGGAGGCGGCTGGTAAAAGTAGGGATCGGATTTTGGTTTAAAACATGGGAGGGACGTGGAGTTTATTTCAAAACTTAATAGGGACCCCTAAAAAACGCACCCTATATATTATATTAAAATATATATAGATTCTACAACAACTTTTCTAGATTTTAAACTGGACATATCTTTTAACTTATAAAACAAAATCTCAGTTTCTTACATCCTTAGAAAGATATTGTTAATCAAATTCAAATATTTCTTGTTTCATCTAATTCTGATTTATATTGAATTCTGTATATTAAATTGAAATTAAAAATCGAATTTTCAAACTGCCACGCCATTTCAAACTCCTTTTATAACTAAAATAAATTTATTTGTTTTATCTTCGATTTAAATATATTTTTAGTCGTTATTATTTAAAATAAATTATTTTAAATATTCAAAATCCATTAAAATTTCTAAAATGAAAATTCTAAATTGGTTCTAAAATTCTGGGTTGTTACAATCTCCTCCACTTAAAAATCTTTTCACCCTAAAAAAGGAACGAAGCTGAAAGTTGTTTAATTAACCAACTCAACTTTCATTTTTTTATTGGTTTCAATAATTTTCATTAATTTAACCAATAATCACATAACACAATCATCAATCAATTAGTTGATTAGCTTTTCAAATATATATAATTTTTATATATTAAGAATCATATTTTCTAAGATCGGACTATATATATAATCACAAATACGTTAATTATAAACTTGTCACTCTCAACTCATTCTAGGGCATTACTAACCCGTCTCTAACGAGTTTTCTCATTCTAGGATACTGCTGATCCTATCTCTAATGAGTATTCCTTTATAGCATATTACTAATCCTACCTCTGATGAGTCTTTTGTTCCATTCTAACGAGTTGTACTCCAAAGATTTGAGCTAACCAAAGCTCTGATACCACATGTAATGACCCAAAAATTCCCCTAACGGGAAATCACCGGATACACTAACTTTGGGCATACAACACATCAAAACAAATAACAGAAGACTTTTATAAACAATATAATAATGTTACATCAGAGTACAAAATATCAGAGTACAATGAATAAATAATAATACAGCGGAAGATTAATTTACAACAAACTTAACACAATGCAACGGAAGACCATCATTGCTCAGGCCACAGCTTTAAGCTTCGATCCAGAATTCAACCTAATAAATAGATATCTGCAAAACAAGCCACTCGACTGCCCGTGTGGAAAAGAGGGCACCCGAGTTTGCAATGTGAAACAAACTACGAGTCAGTCATGGGACTGGTATGAGAAATCCTACCTAACTTATCTAATAATAATAAGGTTAATCACAGGACCACGCCGCTAACGCATAACGGGTTTACTCCATTGGATAAAAATTTGGACCATTTCTCGATTTATGCGTGTCATCCTTGCGCAGAGGCCACGCTAATCTTCTCTGTATCGTTCCAATTTTATCGGTGTCCCCGAAGGATCTTTCGGTATAATCGTTTAAAGTTACAATTCCAAAACGCGAACTACCATGTGCGATTCGTTTAATTTATTTATATATATATCAATATATATGTTGATCATTATGATATCATTATATGTGAACAATAAAAGGATATTTCTATTGTTAATAAATTTAAACGATTTACATGTTAACAAATAAAGGGTATTTTTAATGTTAACAAATCTAACAATTTATATGTGAACAATAAAAAGATATTTTTATCCAACATGACATTGTCTAAATAAATGATATTTTTATTCAACATGACATTATTCTAAATAAATGATATTTTTATTCTAATGTGACATTTCCTAATATAATGACATTTTTATCTAACATAACATGATCTAATATAATGACATTTATAAAATAATGACATTTCTAATATAATGTCATGATTATTTAACATAACATTTCTAATAAAATGACATGATTATTTAACATGACATCTCTAACCAAAATGACATTTTTAATCTAACATTACATTTCTAATAAAAATGATATTTTTAATCTAATGTAACATTTCTAATAAAAATGATATTTTTAATCTAATGTAACATTTCTAATAAAATGATATTTTTAATCTAATATGCCATAATTCTAAATATAAGGACATTTTAATGTAACCTGACATAATTCTAAATATAATGACATTTTAATGTAACATGACATAATTCTAAATATAAGGACATTTTAATGTAACATGAAATAATTCTAAGTATAATGATATTTTAATGTAACATGACATATTTCTAAATATAATGATATTTTAATGTAACATGACATAATTCTAAATGTAATGATATTTTAATGTAACATGACATAATTCTAAATGCAATGATATTTTAATGTGACATGACATATTTTTAAATGTATTGATATTTTAATGTAACATGACATATTCATATATAAAATATGTTTCTACATAAATGACAAAAAAAATTATTTACAAAATATGTTCTAACTAAATGACATTATTTACAAAATATGAATATAACTAAATGAAACATTTTATGTACCAAATATGAATATATCTAAATGACACATTTTATGTACCAAATATGAATATAACTAAATGACATATTTTATTTACCAAATATGAATATATCTAAATGACACATTTTATGTCAACATATTTTCATTTCAAATAATGGATAATTTTAATGATCACTATGTGTAATAAAAATGTAATTTTTATTGTTGAAGTCTTTTATTTCAACAATGAATATTTTTGACTAACAAAAATAAAATTAACGAATGATTTTTATTATCCGTTAACATGCTAAGGTGACAAATTTTGACTAACAGAATATAATTAACAAATAAATATTTTTGATCTAAACTAAAAAGGTAAAGACAATATTTTAACGATCAACATATATTTTGATCTAACAATTCATCACAGCCAAACTAAGTCAATCTAATTTTTTCACAACGCCTGTATGTGTTTTTATATAGCATACATATTATATCACAATCAAATTCAATTCAAATATATATATATATATATATATATATATATATTAAATCGAGAAATCTCACACTGCTTTTTATTTGAATTTTTAACATGCTCCATTTATGCTCTAGTTAGTTCCATCCCGTAGATCTCCTTTCCACGATTCCAGCAGATCCGAAATCGTCAGATTCTGGGTTCATTTGCAAAAGATATCAAGGTTTAAAAATTAATTACTTTAATAAACTAAATAAACATATAATTAAGTTAATTAGTTTTATTAATTGGATGTTAACCTTTCCTCCTTCATCGTTCAAACTGAACCCAACATCGACTTCATCTTGTCACCGTTGCACCCTCCCTCGAAGCACCGGACCCGAATCCAAGAACGCCACACCGAAGCCCGCGCCAATCTTTACTCGCGCCCAGACATGGGCCCTACTCGCACCTGACTCCACTCCGCATGCCTCTTTGGTCATGAAATTCGCGCCAATCATATCTGATCATAACCATTGATCCTATAGATCTCGTTGTTCTCTTTGGTTTTTGCTTTGGTTTTATGTTGAATTATAGAATATGTGACGACCCCTAAACCCCGTACGACGGTGGCAAGGGTAATCTTTGGAATATAACACATAAACAGATAATAACAGAACAGAAATAAATAAATACACCAGATAATGTACAATAGAATACACTGGATAAACATAATTATCAGAGTTAAACAGTATACAGGATCATACTTAGTACAAAATATAGTTCAGCTATACATAAATGTCTATAGCGGAAAACAAAACATAATATGTACAATAGGAGCTGAACAACATAAAAAGAGATAAATGATAGAATCCATCTTCAGCTCCAGTTATCCAGAAACAGCCTGCTAAAACCTGAATACAAGGCAGCCCGTGTAGAAATAGGGGCACCCGAGTTTGCA
This sequence comes from Allium sativum, assembly GCA_030737875.1. Taxonomy (NCBI): domain Eukaryota; kingdom Viridiplantae; phylum Streptophyta; class Magnoliopsida; order Asparagales; family Amaryllidaceae; genus Allium; species Allium sativum. The sequence goes on along the minus strand of CM060915.1, from coordinate 212,715,200 downwards.
AGTGAAACAAACTACGAGTCAGTCATGGGACTGGTATGAGAAATCTACTTAAAATATTTTATAATATGGCCAATCACAGGACCACGCCACTTTCGCGGAACGGGTTTACTCCATTGGATTGCCAGTGCTTAAAACAAGTAAATCTTTTAAACATCGCAATGCTTTTTATAAAAACGAAGCCATTATAAGACTCAGTTTCCATCACACAATGCAACGCAAACCGGAGGATAGAGTTTTACCTTATAGTGGCCAAAATATGCTTGATATGAGTAAAATAAATCATTTGATATTATTACTAGTGTTTATATGTTTCAAAAACAATTTCAATCATAACTATCAATCTTAGACGGCATGGTTACCATATATCATGTTGCCATATATAGGTATACAATCAAAACCGCATGGTGTCGTATTTGGAAATTGGATTTCCATCATGAACCAAGACAAAAGATAGTCCTTACCAAACTTGAGATGCTCTAGCCCGTGTCTCAGGACCCAGACTCAGGTGGGCCCTTGGATCGTCAGGGCCGGTCCACCGATGTGGATTAAAATATCTGAACACTGCGTTTCCCCGCTCTTTGGGGCGTCAATGAGCCAAACGACTCCATCGGCTCCACATAGTCACCGATATATCCGAGGCGCCTCGCAACAGCAACAACCACACAGGTGAAAATAATATAAATGTCAGGGCTGGTAGGTCACTGACACCACCCTAGCTAGAAGGAAACACATGTCCTCCCTGAGGTCCTCTCCCGTTTCTGGTTCATACCGGAGTGTGAGGCTCGCGAATCAACGTTATACACAAAGCTATGCCACACAGGCTGTGCTTTGATCATCAACCACAAGACTTTGCTTTTCAACAGAAGCCTTGATCAACTGCCACTTAGGCATGCCACTTAGGCAATTCACTCCATGCGACTGATTTCTAACGATATATAACCTCTGAGCTCGTATGTCTCAGAGAAGGGCATTAAGCAAGAGAATAAATTCTCCGCCGCCAAACAAATATATATATAATAGAGATCAATCAGCACAGAACAAATTCCAGTGTCAGACATACAGTCCATTTACAAGTTCATTCTAGGTCTGAATGAAACCGAAGGCACCTTATACCTCGCATATCTATCGATCTCCACGTACGTCTGGACGATCACCACTTATTATCTATATTTTGGGATGCCTCCCAATCAAGACATCAGTAATCATCCAACCGATGTGAAGATCTCCAATCTTCAACCACCGTTTTCATCATCGGCTTCTTATCGCTGATCAATTATTTGAAATGATATTTAACTTGGCCTTTTCAAATAATTCACTTATATTTAGAATTTAAACCAATTCATTTCAATGGTTAAATTATTCGACATCAATAATTCTATTCTTAAATGTAATTTTCACGCCAAACACATCTAACCATCAAATATCCAATGAACCGGGTAAATTCGGTTTATTTCCATTCCATATCGTTTATAATATTTTATAATGATTTATCGCTATTTGTATTCATTTAAAAATAGCCAATTCATTCAAATGACGCTTCAGGCCATAACGCGGTCGTGGCGCTGTTTTTCTTTAGATTTGATTTGCGCACATCTAAAAATCTAACCGTTGGATCTTCACAAATTTTATATCATTAGAAAGATCTTTTCAAAACGAATCCAACGGTTTCAATTTTGGGAAAATCTGACGGCTGGATCTTCCGGTACAATCGTTTGAAGTTACGATTTCAAAATACAAACTGTAGCGTCGTTATTCGATTTAATTTTAATTATATATATATATATATACAATCGATTCTGGCGTTGTTTTTCTTTAGATTTGAACTAAACATTCCAGACAATCCAACCGCTGGATCTTTACAAAGTTGGTGTCATTGGGAAGATATTTCCAAAGCGAACCCAACGGTTTCGGTTTCGGGAAAATCCGATGGTCGGATCTCCCGCACTAATTGTTTGAAATCATGGTTTCATAACACGATCTACAGCTTCGTTATTCGATTTATTTTAATTATATTTATTTTTATATATATAAATATAATTCATTCTTCGATTCTAAAACCATATTCTTTTCACACATTTGATAAAAACGATATTTTTATCCAACAGCTATTTATTTCAACACATCACTATTTTTAACAGTTCATATATATCATAAAAATGTGATTTTTATTGTAAAACAATTTATTTCAAAACACGAATATTTTATGTAGTTCATATATATCATAAAATTGTGATTTTTATTGTAAAACAATTAATTTCAAAACACGAATATTTTATATAGTTCATATATATCATAAAAATGTGATTTTTGTCTTTCAAAGAATTTATTCAATACATGAACTTCATTTAACACATGAATTTTATTCGACACATGAATTTCCATTCAACACATGAATTTTATTTCAACACATGAATATTATTGAAAATTTCGGCAGCATAACGGCAGGGTAGTTAAAACCGGCACCGTCCCTAGTACGGCTCCTCGCTCTACCTTAAAGCCTCACAGCTTTTGACAACGGGTATTTTCAATATCTAGTTTGTACGCAGACAAATTTTCCCATATACTAATCCTATTGGGATTTCAACCACAGTCAATCATTTCATATCAACCATTCATGATATTCACCAAATTTTCACATCAACCAATAATCCAAACAATATCACAACCAATATATGTCGTCCATGGTCTGTGGACGAAGGGAGTATATATATATATATCCACACATATATAACTATATTTCGATTCATTTCAATTCATTTCAACGCATATATCATTTTTACAACGCATATATAACTTATACATCGAACGTACAACTTATACAACACTTATACATGAGGTGTACAATGCTTATATAACTCATACATCGACTATATAATTTATACATCGTTATTTCCATATCGTTTATAAATCAGAAATCTCACATTGGGTTCCACTCCTCCAAAAATTGTAGAAGGCTCAGAAAAATATCCGGTCTCTTCTAGAATTTAGAAGGCGTCCGCGCGAGTCCACTGTCTCTTGTTTCACGGAATTTCGACCACATAGCAAAAAGATATGATTTTTATTGTAAAATCATAAACCGTAGCACTTTAAAGTGTTATAAACAATAAAATAAAATAAAGGTCATTACCTTTCAACCAAGATTCAAAACTAGTTTGCAATTTTTGAGCCACACAGCTATCGAGACGCTGATCGAAGGGTCCCACACGCTCAGCCTTGGAATCAGCTTTCCGACGATGGTGGTCTCCCTCAGTTCGACGGCGAGACCAAGCGGCGGCAGCGGCTCAAACTGCGGAACTTTGAAGCGGCGGATCCCGATGTAGGAGCGATGAGATGGGGTGTAGCCGGGGTTGATTCGAAGAGGGGAGTGAGGGCTTCAGAAAACTCAATGGTGGCAGGGGGGTTTGATGATCGTAGCGGCCGGAAATCGATCAGGAAGCACTTTTCGCCGTCGAGATTTAAAGGAATCGGGGAGAGAGAAGTGTGGTTGGCCAATGATATTTTTTATTTATTTATATATTTTTAAAAATCCAAAAATACCCCTTGCCTCATCAAACTCCAATCCAAACCCAATGACTGTCGTCCCTAGCTAATTATCCCCATTCCGAACACAATGGGATATGTTTCGTAGGCCCATTCGACTGTTTCAGTCAGTTTTCCTTTAAATTAAAATATAAAACATTCAATATTTGTTTTGAACGTACATTTCAATTTGCCGGGGCCACAAACTGATTCGAAAAATTCCTGAAAAATTAATCTAGTTATGTTTTGACGATACGGTCCCAACAAAACTAGTTTCGTCGAATTCTGAGGTCGTTTCCAAATTGTCTCTTTTCAAGGGCTATATATATTCCATAGCGACCTTTCTGAAAATTCATTTGGCCATAACTATTGATTCCCGCTATGAAACTTCGATTTTTTAGATTCGTTAGAAAGATATCCCTAAACAGATTTAGATATTTTTGGTTTCACTAAAATCCATTTTATTTTGCACCCGGTACAATCAGTCAAAGTTTGAATTCAAATTTTGAAACTGCCGCGCCATTTTAGGCCTTGTTTATAATTAAAAATAATTATATTTATTTTCAAACATCGATTCAAACATACTTTTCGTCATTATTATTTAAAATAATTTATTTTAAATATTTAAAATCCACTAAAATAGCCAAATTAAAAATTTTAAATTGGCTCAGATTTCCGGATTATTACATTCTACCCCACTTAAAAAAATTTCGTCCTCGAAAAGGAACAAAGTCAAAAGTTGTTTAATTAACCAACTCAACTTCCATTCTGGCTTCTATTCTTCAACCTTTCAGTTTTTAAGAATTTTCTAATTCTTTAAAAATATGGCTAACACCCTAAATTTTCGATTTTTTTGCCATAACCTCCTTTGTATGGGGAGGGCTTTGGAAATTTATTGGGTCGTATTAGGTACCCAATAAATCCTAATAAGCATGCTCATATTTATAGTGATATATTCCGGTGTCCACAGCGGAGTGTGTATAGATCATAATTTCAGAGAATAAATTCTCATTACCCTATAAATGGTTTTTGTGCCTTAATGACCAGAGAGACGTGTTTACTGTCATCTCCAGACCAGTGTGGTTTTTTTTTATTAATCTTGCAATTTACCGTTACATTTTATATAGTCCATATCAGTCATCAGTTCAACCTGTAATACATAGTCATCGCCATACAAGCCTCTCGCTCGTGTGGTAAATCTTCAACCTCGTCACATAAGCTCCAAATGCTTATGTAGTATATGATGAAGTATGCCTATCTTCAAGAAGTATGCCATGTAGTATAGTTCAAAATTAATTATTACTATCCTATGGCGATATTTATTATTACACACAGAACAACCAGCACTCCGCATCCAATGGCATTCATAGGAGTTGATATAATAATAAAATTGCGCATCTAACTCATTAAGGTTTACCTATTTGTCGGGCAGGCAAATAAATTCTTTACTCAACAGCTAATCCATTTACATGTTCAAACATACATAATGCACATGTATATATTTCTATCTATTTTTAAATTAATTCAATACTTGATTTAATTACATAAATTTACCATCATTCTCTTATTGATTAAATTAACTATCGTTCCAATAATTTGGTTAATCAAATTCACAATCACACAACACAAACAACAATCAATTTGTTTTTAACTTTTCCAAAAATATACTAATTAATTCATACACTCTTTTAAAATTATCAGACCATATAATTAAAAATTATACATCCATGAAAAGAAAACAACAATAAAGTAGAGAACAAAATGGGAATGCAAGATATGGTAAATGTACCTTGCACCAGAGTCAATCAGAGATATCCAACCTGCACTTAAGATAGGCTTTCTTAATGCTCTCCTCCATTTCCCAAGTACATTCTCGCGGATCTCCACTCCATTGCACTTTGACTAAGTGAACCTTCTTGTTCCTCAGTTCTTTGGTTTCTTTGCCAATAATCTTTAGCGGCTCTCTTCTCACAACCAATTCGGGAGTAATTTCTATATCCCATTGCGCTGCTTCTTCCACGATCAAGTCGGGATCATGCACATGCTTTCGAAGTTGAGATACGTGAAATACATTATGTACTCCAGGCAACCAATCTGCAATTGAACTCTATAAGCGAGAGTTCCAATCCGTTCAAGTATAGGGAATGGACCAATAAATTTGGGCGCTAACTTCCCAGTTTTGCCAAATCGAATTACTCCTCTCGTCGGAGAAACCCTTAGATACACATAATCACCAACATCAAATGCTAAATCCCTCCTTCTCGAGTCTGCAGAGCTCTTCTGTCGGCTTTGAGCTGCTAGCAATCGTTTCTTAATGAAATCGACTTTATCCGCAGCTTCGCGAATCATATCTGGTCCCAATACAAGCCTATTACCAGGTTCAACCCAACAAGCAGGAGATCGGCACAGTCTACCATACAGTGCTTCGAATGGTGACATTGTCAGTGTGACAACCCTCCCCGCACCAACCGACATTTACTCTAAAAGTGCGCTGTACACATGTCCAGTTAGCACGGGACGGATCGCCAGAAGGAAAGGAAGAAAGAAGACGAAGAATCAACAAGGAACCTGTAAAATGTCTCACAGCACATAGAATAAAATATAATAATAACATACTTGACATAAAATAGGTGAGACAGTGCATAAGCTGGAAACAAACTATCATAGCAGCGGAAAATCCAAAGTACAGCTTATGATCCAAAGCCAACATTATTACAACCTTTAAAAACTGTCTCAAAAAGCTAAACAAGAAAGGTACACTACTAATGCCCAAAGTAGTGACCAGCAACGACACAGGGAGAATATCTATATATCATACGTGGAAGCCTCCTGCTCATCTCCGAATCAGCTACTCGCTCATCACCAGCTAACCTGTCTCTAGTCTGCTCGTGTGAGCACCTAGAGTAATAAGAAGAGATATAAAACTCTGGGTCAGACAAAAAGTCTGGTATGAACGATAAGCAGCCAAACAGAACAATAACAGATATACTAAGCCAAACCTGAACCTGGACTTGCAACCAAAGAGTTAACACTACATACTATACAATACTCCAAGGTGCCACTACATACGGTGTAAAGGATACGGGGGTGGGGGTGTGCATGTCATAATGATGGCAAACAATCAAGCATAGCAACCATCCTCACATCTCTCACTCAGTGCGTAAAGTATACGATATCCACGACTTTGATCACCTCCATACCTTGCTATGATCACCTTGCCACATGAAGTCATTAATGGCTTCACTGCACTGATACATAGCCACTAATCCTTCGCTATGTCCACTTTGCCCCATGGAGTTGTTCACCCCATCTGTGTTGGCTCATAGCCTTACTAATCCTTTACTATGTCCACTTTGCCCCATGGAGTTGTACACCCCATCTACGCTGGCTCATAGTCCTACTACGATCACTTTGCCCCTCGAGTCATAGTGACTCTACTGCGCTGATAACGTAGTCTTATCATTTATGCTGAATCGAAGTTATGAACGTCGACAACTCCTTAGCACACATCCCGCAGCAAAGCCCAACCATGAAGTGAACTCATTGGTTCCCAACTGGATCCTGAGCTCTAACTTCCATTTGGACTACCTTTGCATCTCGGGTTATTGGTCATCACCAGATCGGTTCGGATCTCCCCCTAATCATCAGTTCGGTTCGGATCGGAATGCTCCTTCTTCACTGGATCGGATCGGCAGACATCACCCCTGGTGGATCAGGTCGGGTTCTTCAAGTCCAATCACCATGCGTCGGTTCAGTTCGGAGGTGTCCATGCGGGTCGGATCGGAGTGTTGCATACCATGAGAGGTGCAAGAGGATCGGAGCTTCCCCAGTTCATGTTGCCCTCCTCTGATCGGATCGGAGTGTGAAGTGCGAGAGAGGATCGGGTATGAGAGCTATTGTGGGGAAGGGCGTTGTAATGGTTCGGTTCGGGTCCTCCTAACCGATCCGATTCGGTTCGGGTGTCTTCCTGCACTTTTTCCAGCAAGCAGTTTACGCCACTCGACGGCGCTTTCGACCATTCCAACTATTCTAATCAATCACAAAGCATACCATACAGTCATAGCAACATGTATAATCAATCACAAACACCAAAACAACAATATGATAGGTTAAAATGGATCAAACATAGCCAAAACCCCATATTTTCCCTTAAGCATGTTTAGGTGGAACTAATGATATGATTAGCAAAACTTAACCAAATTAACCTAAATTCGTATCAGAGGTTTAAAACACTATTTAAGAATTTATAAATATTTTTCCAGAATTTTATCATGTTTAAATTCGCTAATTAACACTAATTACCCTTAATTAGCCATAATTAGTGAGGAACTATGCAAATCACTCACCTTAGCCACAAATAAAGCTTAGATCTGAAAAAAAAATCTCTGTTTGGACGCGAATAACAGTGCAAAACAACAGCTCTAATCTTGATTTGTTGAAGATCTCTCTTGATTTGATGTTGCTAAGCTTAATCCTTGATTAGAAAGTGATTTGGAGGTGATTTAGAGGTTGGAGGCCATTTTTAGGGTTTCTACGAGGTAAGTGGAGGCTAGAAAACTAAAATGGAATGAAACCCTATCTCTTTTTAGCCTCCCCATAACCCTAATCCCGAAATGGGTTATGGGCCCATTCACTAATCACCCTATTTGGCCCCGTTAAGCAGTTTTTCACCTTCCAAACCTTATTTCAGCCATATCTCCCAAACGGTGAGTCTGTTTGGCTATTATGACTACAATACGAAAAGGTAAACCATTAAACGAATCTAATGGAAGTGGTTTCAGGTCAAAATTCCTTTCCCATCAAAAGTTATGGCCAAAACAGTATCAGCTAGGGGCAAAACGGTCATTTAAAAATCGGCAAAAATCATGAACATGGGAAACGACCCCAATGGTCGTTTCCCAAGGCCATATGACCATACGACTTCATATAAGAAATAAATAAATATTCTACGATCCTCCGATACGTAGAAATGCGGGTTGTTACATTCTTCCCCCCTTAAGAAATTTTGCCCCCGAAATTCCCTAACCAAAACACACAAAGGGTCCCGCATGCCTATCAACCATAAAACAACAATCAAACATGCAAAACAAGCAAAACAAGTCTATCCTAGCATGCAGAATAACTAAATTGCAAAGTAAATCTTACCAGGCAAAGAGTTCTGGATACGTCTTTCTAATGCTCTCCTCTGTCTCCCAAGTACAGTCATTCTCGTTCTCTCCCCACTGAACCTTGACTAGCTTCACCGCCTTCCTTCGAAGTCGCTTCGTATCGTGATCGACAATACGAATCGTCTTGTGGTTCCCAACCGCTTTGGGTTCCACTTCGAAGTCCTCTAACTGATCATGTGAAATAGTCATACCTGGGTCGTGTACGAACTTCCTTAAATGGGAAACATGAAATACGCTGTGAACTCCTGCCACCTTCTCTGGTAAGTCAACTCTATATGCCAAATTCCCAACTTGTTCGAGAACTGGGAATGGGCCAACAAACCTTGGTGTCAACTTGCCTCTCCTGCCAAATCGTATCACGCTCTTCAATGGAGAAACCTTGACAAACACCAAGTCACCAACGAAGAATTTTAAGTCTTTTCTCATCTTGTCAGCATAACTCTTCTGCCTATCCTGGGCAGCCTTCATTCGTTGCTGAATGATCTTAATCTTATCTGAAGTTTCCCTCACCACATCTGGTCCAAGCATAAACTTCTCGCCAGTTTCTATCCAACATGATGGTGAGTTGCACGGTCTTCCATTCAAAGCTTCATATAGAGCCATACCGATACCGGATTGGAAGCTATTATTATATGCAAATTCTACTAGATGCAAATGGCCATCCCATGATCCACCAAAATCCAATATACAAGCTCTCAAGAGATCTTCCAATATACGATTCACCCTCTTTGTCTGACCATCAGTTTGAGGATGATACGCGGTACTGAGATGTACTTCCGACCCTAGAGCCTCTTGTAAGCTCTTCCAAAACCCACTAGTGAACAACGGGTCTCGGTCACTCACAATGCTTTTAGGTACTCCATGAAATCTCACTACCCACTTCATATACAATTCTGCTAACTTAGCTGCCGTTCTGGTCGATTTGACTGGTATAAATCTTGCACTTTTAGTCAATTGATCCACAATTACCCAAATGCTATTATGTCCCGATCTAGTCCTTGGTAAACCATCAATAAAATCCATCGAGACTTGTTCCCATTTCCATTCGGGAATTTCTAATGGTTGCAACAAACCACTAGGCTTCTTTTGCTCAACTTTGACTAGCTGGCAATTCATGCACTTGGATATAAGCTTCCCAACGTCTCTTTTCATCCCTTCCTAGTAGTAAGTCTGTTTCATGTCTCGATACATCTTATCACCACCGGGGTGTATAGTCAGTTTTGAGTGATGACATTCTCTAAGCACTTCATCTCTCAAACCATTCACGTTGGGTACAACTAGTCTCCCATTCTTTCGAAGCCATCCTTCTCGATCAATCCCATACAAATTCATCTCCTCACCGTCGATGTCTATCTCTAACTTGGAGATGATTTCCAATAGATTAGGATCGTCCCTCTGACTGGAACCAATCCGCTCAATCAAGGTGGGTCTGATCGTCAAACTAGCTAATATCTCTGGATCTAATTCGCACTTTGGTCTGAAATCAAACCCTGCGATATACTCCAATTGCTTCCATTCAAGAAACATAGCCCCTAAACTGGCATGTCTCCTACTCAAGGCATCGGCTACCGCATTTCCTTTCCCAGGTGTATATGCGATATCAAAATCATATGAAGCCAAGAACTCTAGCCATCTTTACTGTCGGAGGTTTAGATCCTTCTGAGAGAAGAGATACTTTAACGATTTGTGATCGGTAAACAACTCAAATCTTTCTCCCAAGAGATAATGTCTCCACATCTTCAACGCAAACACGATCGCTGCCAGTTCCAAATCATGGGTAGGATAATTTTCTCATGCGGCTTTAATTGCCGACTAGCATAAGCTACAACCCTACCTCCTTGCATCAATACAACACCTAGTCCGGTACCACAAGCATCGGTGTACACCGTCATCTCTTCATTCCCTTTAGGAATGACTAATACTAGCGCACACGTCAACTTTTCTTTTAGACTCTTGAATGCATTCTCACACACTCCGTCCCGAACAAAGGCTTGATTCTTCTTAGGCAACTGAGTCAACGGTGCTGCTATCTTGGAGAAGTTCTGGATAAACTTACAATAATACCCAGCTAACCCCAAGAAGCTTCTCACGTCTGTTGCATTCTTGGGCGTAGGCCAATCATGTACCGTAGCCACCTTCGCAGGGTCCACGGCAATACCATTCTCTGAAACAACATGGCCTAAGAATCTCACTTCCCTCCTCCAGAAGTGACACTTAGAAAACTTTGCTTTCAATTGGTGTTTTCTCAACACCTCCATTACTATCCTCAAATGTCCCTTGTGTTCTTCCTCTGTCCTTGAGTAAACAAGGATGTTGTCTACGAACACAAGAACAAACTTATTCAGCTGATCTCTGAATACTCGATTCATAAGATCTACGAACTACGCTGGTGCATTGGTCAACCCAAATGGCATGACCAGCCACTCATAAAATCCAGACGGCGTCCTAAATGCCGTTTTTGGAACACTCTCAGCCGCTACTCGAAGTTGATGAAATCCTGTCGCGAGGTCCAACTGGGAGAACACTCTTGCTCCTTCCAGTTGATCAAACAAATCATCTATCCGCGGTAGAGGATACTTATTCTTCCTCGTCACCTTATTCAACTCGCGATAGTCCACACAAAAACAAAGGGAACCATCTGCCTTAGTGGCAAACACAACTGGTGCTCCCCACTCGGAGACACTTCTTCTAATAAACCCCTTCTTCAAAAGATCGCTTACTTGCACCCCGAGCTCTCGCTGCTCCCTTAGTGCCATACGACGAACTGGCATCACTATAGGTCTGGCATCTTTCACTAAGTCAATACGGAATTCAATCTCTCGGTGTGGTGGAAGCCCGGTCACCTCCACAAAGACGTCCGGATACTGGCCAACAGCGGGCACGTCAGACAACTCATCATGCGAGATGTCGAGGGAATTTATAAAACTAGCCATTACCCCATCACTAGGTAGACTACCAAACACTAACCTCCGCCCATCATCCGCCCTAACTGTCACAAAAAAGCCCTCACAGTCTACCACCACCCCGTATCTTTGGAGCCAATCGATCCCCAATATAATTCCATACCCAGTAAAGCCCAAAACAAAGCAATCACAAACAAACATACATCCATGACTCGATAAGACCAAATTTCGGCAAATCATACTAAGGTTAGTCGAACCATCAATCGGGTTCGTCACAACCAACAGTCTATCGACTATCTCGGGTTCCAATCCCAACCTATCTACCAGGTCACTAGATATGAAGGAACGGGAAGCCCCAGTATCAAACAAAACTCGAACAGGTACATCATGAATAGAAAACATACCTTGAATGACGACATTCTTTCCTTTCTCTGCTGCAGTTGGGACATTCGACGAAGAAGGAATAGCGTTGATAGCATATGCTTCCACAATCTGCTTCTCTTTAAGAGGTTGTGGACACTTATCCTTGAAATGTCCCACTTGGCCACAGTTGAAGCACTTTTATCCACTGACTTGGCCTGACAATCCTTAGCATAATGGCCCTTCTTACCGCAGCTGAAGCACTCCACATCCTTCTTACTCTTTTTCTGGCCATCCTTGGTCTGATTCTTCTTCCTCTTATTCTAAGAAACACTCTTGCCTCCACCACTTGCTTGTAGTTTTGGCTCCTCTGCAGATGCAACCTCAATCTTTGACTTAGGGTAAAGACTCTCTGATCTCAAATCTTTTCCAATAATCGATTCAAAAGTCTCATCGATGTGATTGATAAGCCTTTCCCCCAAGTATCCATCCAAACCAGTAAAGAACTTCTCATTCTTCTTCTCAAGAGTATCGATAATAGATAGTCCATACTTCGACAAAGTGTCGAACTCAGCAATATAGTCAGAGACTGCCCTACCATTCTGCTTGAGTTCCAAGAATCTCTTAAACAACACTGACTTCTGGGCAGCTGGAATGAACTTCTCTCTAAAGTGAGCCTTGAACTGATCCCAAGTAACCTGATCTTCTGGAGTAGCTGTTCTAATGGCATTCCACCAATTCATCGCTCGCCCTTGCAGCTGACGAGACGCTAGCCTTCGCTTCATCGCATCCTCGATACCCAAGTCATTGAAGATACGATCACAGCTATCCAACCAATCCTGAACATCCATGGCCGACTCCGTTCCGTGAAACGGCTTCCCACCAAGGTGAGTATAATCCTTGCACAACTTGGCAAAATCGGCCCTAGGCACCTGCACTACTGGACCACCACCATTACCGGGATTGGGAACTGCCCCTTGAACATCCCTAAGCATCTCCCTCATGAAGTTAGTGAACATCGTCCTCATGTTAGGAGCATCCCCATTATTGGTCCCTCTGCCAGCACCTCTTGCGTATCGGCTCATCGTTCAATCTGTAAAGAGGAAACGATTAACCATCTTCATAGTGGTGCTAGTGCAGTGCGACTTCATCCTTAGCTATATTAATAGTATATATGTATAGCTTTTGAAAACAAAAGTAATCACAAGTACGCTCTCTCATATATGTACTATCTCTCCATAGTGTCTTTCCCTAGGTTAACTACGCAACCTGGCTCTGATACCAAATGTGACAACCCGCCCCGCACCAACCGACATTTACTCCAAAAGTGCGTTGTACACATGTCCAGTTAGCACGGGACGGATCGCCAGAAGGAAAGGAAGAAAGAAGACGAAGAATCAACAAGGAACCTGTAAAATGTCTCACAGCGCATAGAATAAAATATAATAATAACATACTTGACATAAAACATGTGAAACAGTGCATAAGCTGGAAACAAACTATCATAGCAGCGGAAAATCCAAAGTACAGCTTATGATCCAAAGCCAACATTATTAAAACCTTTAAAAACTGTCTCAAAAAGATAAACAAGAAAGGTACACTACTAATGCCCAAAGTAGTGACCAGCAACAACACAGGGAGAATATCTATATATCATACGTGGAAGCCTCCTGCTCGTCTCCGAATCAGCTACTCGCGCATCACCAGCTAACATGTCTCTAGTCTGCTCGTGTGAGCACCCAGAGTAATAAGAAGAGACATAAAACTTTGGGTCAGACAAAAAGTCTGGTATGAGCGATATGCAGCTAAACAGAACAATAACAGGTATACTAAACCATACCTGAACCTAGACCTACAACCAAAGAGTTAGCACTACATACTGTACAATACTCCAAGGTGCCACTACATACGGTGTAAAGGATACGGGGGTGGGGGTGTGCATGTCATAATGATGGCAAACAATCAAGCATAGCAACCATCCTCGCATCTCTCACTCAGTGTGTAAAGTATACGATATCCACGACTTCGATCACCTCCATACCTTGCTATGATCACCTTACCCCATGAAGTCATAAATGGTTTCACTACACCGATACATAGCCACTAATCCTTCGCTATGTCCTCTTTTCCCTACGGAGTTGTTCATCCCATCTGCGCTGGCTCATAGCCTTACTAATCCTTTACTATGTCCACTTTGCCCCATGGAGTTGTACACCCCATCTGCGCTGGCTCATAGTCCTACTACGATCACTTTGCCCCTCGAGTCATAGTGACTCTACTGCACTGATAACGTAGTCTTATCATTCATGGTGAATCGAAATTATGAACGTCGACAACTCCTTAGCACACATCTCGCAGCAAAGTTCAACCATGAAGTGAACTCATTGGTTCCCAACTGGATCCTGAGCTCTAACTTCCATTTGGACTACCTTTGCATCTTGGGTTATTGGTCATCACCGGATCAGTTCGGATCTCCCCCTAATCATCAGTTCGTTTCGGATCGGAATGCTCCTTCTTCACTGGATCGGATCGGCAGACATCACCCCTGGTGGTTCGGGTCGGGTTCTTCAAGTCCAATCACCATGCGTCGGTTCAGTTCGGAGGTGGCCATGCGAGTCGGATCGGAGTGCCGCATACCACGAGAGGTGCAAGAGGATCGGAGCTTCCCCAGTTCATGTTGCCCTCCTCTGATCGGATCGGAGTGTGAAGTGCGAGAGCGGATCGGGTATGAGAGCTATTGTGGGGAAGGGCGTTGTAATGGTTCGGTTCGGGTCCTCCTAACCGATCCGATCTGGTACGGGTGTCTTCCTGCACTTTTTCCAGCAAGCAGTTTACGCCACTCGACGGCGTTTTCGACCATTCCAACTATTGTAATCAATCACAAAGCATACCATATAGTCATAACAACATGTATAATTAACCACAAACACCAAAACAACAATATGATAGGTTAAAATGGATCAAACATAGCCAAAACCCCATATTTTCCCTTAAGCATGTTTAGGTGAAACTAATGATATGATTAGCAAAACTTAACCAAATTAACCTAAATTCATATCATAGGTCTAAAACACTATTTAAGAATTTATAAATATTTTTCCATAATTTTATCATGTTTAAATTCGCTAATTAGCACTAATTACCCTTAATTAGCCATAATTAGTGAGGAACTGTGCAAATCACTCACCTTAGCCACAAATAAAGCTTAGATCTGAAATAAATCTCTGTTTGGGCACGAATAACAACGCAAAACAGCAGCTCTAATCTTGATTGGGTGAAGATCTCTCTTGATTTGATGTTGCTAAGCTTAATCCTTGATTAGAAAGTGATTTGGAGGTGATTTAGAGGTTGGAGGCCATTTTTAGGGTTTCTAAGAGGTAAGTGGAGGCTAGAAAACTGAAATGGAATGAAACCCTATCTCTTTTCAGCCTCCCCATAACCCTAATCCCGAAATGGGTTATGGGCCCATTCACTAATCACCCTATTTGGCCCGGTTAAGCAGTTTTTCACCTTCCAAACCTTATTTCAGCCATATCTCCCAAATGGTGAGTCCGTTTGGCTATTATGACCACACTGCGGAAAGGCAAACCATCAAACAAATCTAACGGAAGTGGTTTCAGGTCAAAATTCCTTACCCATCAAAAGTTATGGCCAAAACAGTATCAACTAGGGGCAAAACAGTCATTTAAAAATCGGCAAAAATCATGAATATGGGAAATGACCCCAATGGTCGTTTCCCAAGGCCATATGACCATACGACTTCATATAAGAAATAAATAAATATTCTACGATCCTCCGATATGTAGAAATGCGGGTTGTTATAGTCTGGTTCGCTTGGTAGCTGTTGTTGTATGAGAACTCAGCCAAATGCAAATGGTCTTCCCATGATCCACCAAAATCAAGGACACAAGCCTGCAATAAATCTTCTAGAATACAATTCACCCTCTCAGTCTGACCATCTGTCTGAGGATGATAGGCAGTGCTTAGATTCAGCTTTGTCCCCAGTTCTACTTGAAATGCCTCCCAGAATTTGCTAGTAAATATTGGATCTCTATCACTAACTATACTGATCGGTACTCCATGTAGCTTAACAATTTCTTTGAAATAAATCTGTGCCAAACTTTGAGCGGTTCTATTGCATCTGACAGGTTTAAAATGGGCTGTCTTCGTGAAGCGATCTACGATCACCCAAATACTGTCATTTCCTTTCTTGGTTCTGGGCGAACCATCTATGAAGTCCATGGTAATATGTTCCCACTTCCAACCTGGAATGTCCAGCGGTTGCAACAATCCGACAAGTTTCTATTGGTCGCTTTTGACTAGTTGGCAAGTAGAGCACCTGCTAACATATAAAGAAATGTCTCTCTTCATCGATCTCCACCAGAATGTACGCTTAATATCATTATACATTTTGCTCTCTCCTGGATGGATACTAAGCTTTGACTTGTGGCATTCATCCAGTACTTCCCTCCGGAGCTCAGAAATGTTAGGATTACAAATTCGACCTTTTAGCCTTAGAACCCCTTGGTTATCAATCCGGAAGCTCAAGGGTTCGCCTTTCTGTATTCTTTCTCTGATGCTCTGAATGAAGTGATCGTCCTTTTGAAGAGTAGATATTTTATCTATCAATGAAGTCGTAATAACAAAACTGGCGATCATTACATTCTTTTTACTTAGCGCATCAGCCATAACATTGGCTTTCCCTGGAGTGTACAAAATATCAAAATCGTATGCTGCAAGAAATTCTAGCCAACGCTGCTGTCTCAGATTCAAGTCTTTCTGGGTGAACAAATACTTCAATGACTGATGGTCTGTATACAGTTCAAATTTCTCACCCAAAAGATAGTGCCTCTAGATTTTCAAAGCAAATACGATGGCTAACAACTCAAGATCATGAGTAACATAATTTTTCTCATGCGGTTTCAGCTGACGGCTAGCATAAGCAACCACTTGACCTCTTTGCATTAATACTGCACCAAGGCCTTCTCTAGAGGCATCTGTCCAGACTTTCAAGTCTTGATTGCCATCAATAATCGTTAATACTGGAGCAGTTGTTAATCTCAATTTTAGCTTCTGAAAAGCCTCCTCACATTTGGGAGTCCACTTGAATCTTGCGTGCTTCTTTGTAAGATTTGTTAAGGAACTAGATATCTTCGAAAAATCTTTAACGAACTTCCGATAATAACTAGCCAATCCAAGAAAACTTCGAACTTCTGTGGGAGTACTAGGCTACTTCCAATTTTGAATAGCGGTGATTTTACCGGGATCCACAAAAATTCCTTCTTTTGATACAACGTGGCCAAGAAACTTGACTTCTTCTTGCCAGAATATACATTTGGAAAGTTTGGCCTTCAAGACATTCTTTCTGAGAATTTCTAACACTTGTTCCAAATGTTTTGCGTGATCGCTCTCTGACTTAGAGAAGATCAATATGTCATCATTGAAAACCAGAACAAATTTATTCAAGACTTATCTGAATACCCGGTTCATCAGATCAACAAAATACGCTGGAGCGTTACATAAGCCGAACGACATTACTAACCACTCATAGAATAAATCGGGACCTCTGATTGCTGTCATAGGAACACACTCTTCGGCAATACGAAGCCGATGGAACCTGTAGCTAGGTCCATCCTTGAAAATACTTGTGCGCCATTCAATTGATCTAACAAATCATCAATCCGAGGCAATGGATATTTGTTCTTCAATGTCTGCTTGTTCAAGTCATGATAATCCACACATAGTCGAAGAGTACCATCTGACTTTGGAACAAACACCACTGCTACTCCCCAATCAGAGAAACTAGGCCTTATCAGACCCTTCCATACAAGCTGTCGAGTTTGATTGTCTAATTCCTCTTTCTCCTTTAGAGTCATTCTCCGAATAGCGTGCACTACTGGCCTTGCATTCGGAATTAAAGCGATCTTAAAATCAATTTCTCTCTGCGGAGGTAAGCTAACAACTTCTTCAAACACATCCGCATAGTTCTTGACGATAGGAATATCTTTTATGATGTTCGGAATATTCTCTGTGACTACAGGGATATTTTCTATTTGAGCAGGATAAACATCTAGAGCTGAGCCAAAGTCTTTTCTATCCAAATTCGGACCTTCACATGGTATGGTTATATATTCCCCTGATCTAATCTTTGCCTTAACCACTCTCTCGGCACATTTAACCTCATCTTCATATTTGGTTAACCAATCCAATCCCAAAATAAGATCAAATTCGGTAAAATTCATGACGATCGAGATGGTAGGAAACCGATACCGGGAAAAAGAGACAGACACCCCACAAATCCAGCTAAGATCCAGAGAACCCCCAACGGGATTATGGACAATGATGGGTTCTTTGAGCTTTTTCAATTTCAAATCCAGTTTCTTAACCGCATTCTTTGCAATAAAGCTTCGCGACGCTCCTGTATCAAACAATACTTTAACCGGAATATCTTTGACTATAAGTGTGCCTTCTAAAACATCTGATTTTCTCTGACTAGCGGAGGGTTCTGAAGTTTCAGCTACTTCATTTATTCGTACTATTTCAGATTTCTTTGATAGTCGGCAATTTTTCGCAATATGACCAGCTTGGTGGCACTTATGGCATCCCCTACTCTCTTGAAGCTTATTCTTCGATTTAAATACACTCTTTAATCGCTTCTTTAAGGGTCCGCAGTTTATCACCAAATGCCCTGGCTTCTTGCAGTTACTGCATATGGCGGTCGTTACTGGTCCTTCCTCAGATATAATCTTTTTCCTATTGATTCTAGGTTTCTTTCTGGCCCCAGACGTCGTACTGACCTTAGGCTGTGTACTTGTCTCTGGGCTTTCAGCTTCAAATTTCCTTTTGTTGCTCGAACTGACTTCCTCTTCATCGTCAAAAGGCCTCGCTTATCAAGATCTTCATACTGATAAGCCATGTATATCATTTCAGAAAAAGGAAGCTTAACATGCCCCATTACACTACTTTGGTACTTTCTTTGGAGCCCGTTAATAAACCTTAGATTCTTCCTCTTCGGATCTTGAATTAGATAAGGGGCAAAATGAGAAAGTTCATTGAATTTCTTATGATATTCCGGAATGGTCATATCACCTTGTATCAGATAATAGAATTCATCATATAATCGCTCAGTTGCTTCTGGAGGAATAAATCTTTCACTGAAAATCTCTTTAAATCTACCCCAGGTTATATTACCTTCTGGATTATCCTTAATAATCGAATCCCACTCGAACAATGCTTCGTCTTTGAGTGCCCAAGATGCCAATAATCTTTTCTGATCATCTCTCAGCTTTGAGCCTTCAAAAATTTTCTCAGTAGAGCATATCCAGGCTTGAGTTTGAATAATAGATTCATTGCCTGAGAACGGTACTCCACCCACGTTTCGATACTTAATTAATAGAGCCTCAATATTTGGTTCTGCCCCACCTCTTCTATTTCTGCCACTCATTTTTCAATGTCTGTAAATAGCAGACAAAGTGTTAGGCCAACAAAAAAGGCATTTTAAAGCATAGAGACATTTACGTTAATGTAAATGTGTCTATCGAGGTGTATTTCATTCTGCTATACTCATACTAGGACCTTACTGATCCTATCTGTAATGAGCTATTCGTCCTAGAACACTACTGGTTCTATTTCTAACGAGTTCGTTAATATGTTATATTCCAGAACTAAGCTTAACCAAAGCTCTGATACCACGTGTGATAACCCCCAAACCCCGTACGATGAGGGAAAGGGTAATCTTTGGAATATAACACATAAACAGATAATAGCAAAAAATAAATAAATAATTACACCAGATAATGTACAATAGAATACACTAGATAAACATAATCATCAGAGTTACACAGTATACATGATCATACTTAGTACAAAATACAGTTCAACTATACATAAATGTCTACAGCGGAAAACAAAACATAATATGTACAATAGGAGCTGAACAACATAAAAGGAGATAAATGATAGAATCCATCTTCAGCTCCAGCTATCCAGAAACAGCCTGCTAAAACCTGAATACAAGGTTGCCCGTGTAGAAATAGGGGCACCCGAGTTTGCAAGTGAAACAAATTACAAGTCAGTCATGGGACTGGTATGAGAAATCTACTTAACATATTTTATAATATGGCCAATCACAGGACCACGCCACTTTCGTGGAATGGGTTTACTCCATTGGATTGCCAGTGCTTAAATCAAGTAAATCTTTTAAACATCGCAATGCTTTTTATAAAAATGAATCCATTATAAGACTTAGTTCCCATCACACAATGCAACACAAACCGGAGGATATAGTTTTACCTTATAATGGCCAAAATATGCTTGATACGAGCAAAACAAATCATTTGATATTATTACTAGTGTTTATATGTTTCAAAAATAATTTCAATCATAACTATCAATCATAGATGGCATGGGTACCATATATCATGTCGCCATATATAGGTATACAATCAAAACCGCACGGTGTCGTATTTGGAAATTGGATTTCCGTCATGAACCAACGCAAAAGATAGTCCTTACCGAATTCGAGACACTCTAGCCCATGTCTCAGGAATTAGACTCAGGTGGACCCTTGGATCGTCAGGGCCGGTCCACCGATATGGATTAAAATGCCTGAACACTGCATTTCCCTACCCTTTGGGGTGTCAATGAGCCAAATGACTCTATCGGCTCCACATAGTCACTGATATATCCGAGGCGCCTCGCAACAGCAACTACCACACAGGTGAAAATAATATAAATGTCACGGCTGGTAGATCATTGACACCACCCTAGCAAGAAGGAAACACATGTCCTCCCTGAGGTCCTCTCCTGTTTCTGGTTCATACCGGGGGGGTGAGGCTCGCGAATCAACGTTATACACAAAGCTATCCACACAGGCTGTGCTTTGATCATCAACCACAAGACTTTGCTTTTCAACAGAAGCCTTGATCATCTGCCACTTAGGCATGCCACAAAGGCAATTCACTCCATGCGAATGATTTCTAACGATATATAACCTTTGAGCTCGTATGTCTCAGAGAAGGGCATTAAGCAAGAGAATAAATTTTCCGCCGCCAAACAGATATATATATATATAATAGAGATCAATCAGCACAGAACAAATTCCAATGTCAGACATACAGTCCATTTACAAGTTCTTTCTGGGTCTGAACGAAACCGGAGGCACCTTATACCTCGCATATCCATCGATCTCCAAGTACGTCTGGACGATCACCACTTATTATCTATATTTTGGAATGCCTCCCTATCAAGACATCAATAATCATCCAACCGATGTGAAGATCTCCGATCTTCAACCACCGTCTTCATCATCGACTTCTTATCGCCGATCAATGATTTGAAATGAGATTTAAATCAGCCTTTTCAAATAATTCACGTATATTTAGAATTTAAACCAACTCATTTCAATGGTTAAATTATTCGACATCAATAATTATGTTCTTAAATGTAATTTTCACACCAAACACATTCAACCATCAAATATCCAATAAACTGGGTAAATTCGGTTTACTTCCATTCCATATCGTTTATAATATTTTATAACGATTTATCGCTATTTTTATTTATTTAAAAATAGCCAATTCATTCAAACGACGTTTCAGGCCATAACGCGGTCGTGGCGCTATTTTTCTTCAGATTTGATTTGCACACATCTGAAAATCTAACCGTTGGATCTTCACAAATTTTATATCATTAGAAAGATCTTTTCAAAACGAATCCAACGGTTTTAGTTTTGGGAAAATCTGACGGCCGGATCTTCCGGTACAATCGTTTGAAGTTACGATTTCAAAATACGAACTGCAGCGTCGTTATTCGATTTAATTTAATATTATATATATATATAATTGATTCTGGCGCTGTTTTTCTTCAGATTTGAATTAAACATTGCAGACAATCCAACCGCTGGATCTTTACAAAGTTGGTGTTGTTGGGGAGATATTTCCATAGCGAACCCAGTGGTTTCGGTTTCGGGAAAATCCGATGGTCGGATCTTCCGCACTAATTGTTTGAAATCACGGTTTCAAAACACGAACTGCAGCTTCGTTATTCGATTTATTTTAATTATATTTATGTATATATATATATATAAATATAAATCATTCTTCGATTCTAAAACCATATTCTTTTCACACATTGGATAAAAACGATATTTTTATCCAACAACTATTTATTTCAACACATCACTATTTTTAACAGTTCACATATATCATAAAAATGTGATTTTTATTGTAAAATAATTTATTTCAAAACATGAGTATTTTATATAGTTCATATATATCATAAAAATGTAATTTTATTGTAAAACAATTTATTTCAAAACATGAATATTTTATATAGTTCATATATATCATAAAAATGTGATTTTTATCTTTCAAAGAATTTATTCAATACATGAACTTCGTTCAACACATGAATTTTATTCAACACATGAATTTCTATTCAACACATGAATTTTATTTCAACACATGAATATTATTGAAAATTTCGGCAGCATAACGACATAGTATTTAAAACCGGCACCGTCCCTAGTACGGCTCCTCGCTCTACCTTAAAGCCTCGCAGCTTTTGACAATGGGAATTTTCAATATCTAGTTTGTACGCAGACAAATTTTCCCATATACTAATCCTATTGGGATTTCAACCACAATCAGTCATTTCAAATCAACCATTCATGATATTCACCAAATTTTCACATCAACCAATAATCCAAACAATCTCACAACCAATATATATCGTCCATGGTCTGTGGACGAGGGGAGTATATATGTTGTATAAATATATATATATATATGTATATAACTATATTTCGATTCATTTCAATTCATTTCAATGTCATTTCAACTAATATATCATTTTTACAACGCATATATAACTTATACATCGAACGTACAACTTATACAACGCTTATACATGAGGTGTACAACACTTATATAACTCATACATCGATTATATAATTTACACATCATTGTTTCCATATCGTTTATAAATCAGAAATCTCACATTGGGTTCCACTCCGCTAAAAATTGTAGAAGGCTCAGAAAAATATCCGGTCTCTTCTAGAATGTAGAAGACGTCCGCATGAGTCCACTGTCTCTTGTTTCACTGAATTTCGATCACATAGCAAAATGATATGATTTTTGTTGTAAAATCATAAACCGTAGCTCTTTATAGTGTTATAAACAATAAAATAAAGGCCGTTACCTTTCAACCAAGGTTCAAAACTAGGTTTGCACTTTTCGAGCCACACAGCTATCGAGACGCTGATCGGAGGGTCCTACACGCTCAACCTTGGAATCAGCTTTCCGGCGATGATGGCCTCCCTTAGTTCGACGGCAAGACCAAGCGGCGGCGGCGGCTCAAACTCCGGAGCTTTGAAGCAGCGGATCCTGATGTAGGAGCGATGAGACGGGGTGTAGCTGGGGTTGATTTGAAGTGGGGAGTGAGGGCTTCAGAAAACTCAACGATGGCGGGGGGTTTGATGATCGTGGCCGCCGGAAATCGATCCGGAAGCGGGGAGCACTTTTCGCCGTCGAGATTTAAAGGAACTAGGGAGAGAGAAGTGTGTTTGGCCAATGATATTTTTTAATTATTTTTATATTCTTAAAAATCCAAAAATACCCCTTGCCTCATCGAACTCCAATCCAAACCCAACGACTGTCGTCCCTAGCTAATTACCCCCATTCCGAATACAATGGGATATGTTTCGTATGCCCATTCGATTGTTTGAGTCTGTTTTCCTTCAAATTAAAATATAAAACATTCAATATTTGCTTTGAACGTACATTTCAATTTGCCAGGGCCACAAACTGATTCTGAAAATTCTTGAAAAATTAAGCTAGCTATGTTTTGATGATACGGTCCCAAGAAAACTAGTTTCATCGAATTCCGAGGTAGTTTGCTAAATTTCTATTTTCAAGGGCTACATATATTCCATAACGACCTTTCTGAAAATTCATTTGGCCATAACTTTTGATTCCCGCTACGAAACTTTGATTTTTCAGATTCGTTAGAAAGATATTCCTAAACAGATTTAGATATTTTTGGTTTTACTAAAATCCGTTTTATTTGGCACCCGATACAGTCAGTCAAAGTTTGAATTCAAATTTTGAAACTGCTGCACCATTTCAGGCCTTGTTTATAATTAAAAATAATTATATTTATTTTTAAATATCGATTCAAACATACTTTTTGTCGTTATTATTTAAAATAATTTATTTTAAATATTTAAAATTCACTAAAATAGCCAAATTAAAAAATTTATATTGGCTCAGATTTCCGGGTTATTACAAAATGGATTGAGAGAAAGAATCGAAGAAAGTTCGGAGCTTTGTGGTCCTCAATTTAGATTTGTGGCGGCTGGTTAAAATAGAGGATTAGGGTTTGATTTCTAAACCTAGGGTGTGTTTATAATATTATAATATTTAATTTTTCTAGTTTTCACAAAAAGGTCCGTTAATTTCTAATAACTCCAAATTCAGCCCAACTAATGTTGCCTCTAGCCAAATACCCCCCCTTCTGGAAACAATGGGCTAGGTCTCGTCAGATCGTTTGATAGTCTCAGCCCACTTTTCTTTAATTTAAAATATAAAACATTTAATTATTTAATTTGATCGTACATTTTAATTTATCGAGGCCACATACTAACTTTGAAAATTACAAAAAAATTATATCTAGCTTTGTTTTGACGATACGGTCCTAAAAAAATTAATTTCTTCGAATTTGGAGACCGTTTGAAAAATGGCTACTTTTAAGGGCTATATATTATATTAAAATATATATATATTCTACAGCGACTTTTCTAAATTTTAAACCGGACCTAACTTTTAACTTATAAAACGAAATCTCAGTTTCTTTCATCCGTTAGAAAGATATTATTAATCAGATTTAAATATTTCTTGTTTCGTCTAATTCTGATTTATATTGAATTCTATATATTAAATTGAAATTAAAAATCGAATTTTCAAACTACCGCGCCATTTCAAACTCCTTTTATAATTAAAATAAATTTATTCGTTTCAACATCGACTTAAATAAATTTTTAGTCGTTATTATTTAAAATAAATTATTTTAAATATTCAAAATCCATTAAAATTTCTAAAATTAAAATTCTAAATTGGTTCCAAAATTTCGGGTTGTTACACTAATTCACTTCTTGTTGATGAGTGATGTTTCTCCTTTCCCTTATTTCACATTAAAAGTTGTTCTAGTTTTATCTCACCTTTTATTCATTGAAAGTTAAAAACCAGAAAAAGGTATATACCATGTATACTACATAAGTATTCGTATGTAAGAATGTTACGTGAGTGTAAAAATTGATATAAGCTAATGAAAATTATGCCAAATACAACCACCATTATCATCAACATATTATCTCCTTATCAAATATTTTATCTAATAGCTTTATATACTGATGATTTACTAAGAACCTCAGTGTATTTACATAGTACATATTTTTATGCTAGTAATAGATGTATTGCTCTTATCCATATTCGTATAATAAAAAAATTCACGCAAGTCATGCCTTCATCGAAGTCAATTGCCTCCCTAGTAATGATAACCACTTAACACATTTATCTAACACTGCAAAAAAAATCCTATACAGAAATAAGTTATAACAATTAAAATTGTGCCTAAACTTAGTTTATTGTTCAAAGCTATCAACAAACATAGAGGCCTTTAATAGTGCAGATATAGGAGCTTTGTTTATGTGTATAAGTAGAAATAAAAATTTGTAGCATACATACACAGACATATGCACACTGCAAGCATGTTTAGTCCATAACAATAATATCAACTAGTTTCAACATTAAAACAGTGCACACTTCTACTAATCAAGTATACAGCTTTGGGTTGTTTTGTTCTTGTAAGCAACTGAACCCATTCCCAAAAATAAAATCCAAAACAATGGAAATTTGCGGTTATGTGTTCAAACACGCTTAACAAATGAAACTATAATATTTAAAAAAAAGTAACTTATACATGATTTGATAACAAAATCAGATAATAACTGAATTGAAGATGATATCAAATCATCCCCACAAAATTTGTGAGTGTATATTTATGAGTGCATTCCTTGAAGCTTCGGCCGTTTAGAACATGTTATATGTAAAGGAGAAAAATCAAGTGAAAAAAGAAAATATGTAGGGCGGTAAATGATCTTACAGGTGTTTGAACAAAATGTTTGCACTGTCGTTACTTCTATGGTCTTACAGGTGTTACACACACACGCGCGCACACACATATACATACATATATATATATATATATATGTGTGTGTGTGTGTGTGATCTTTGATATAAAGCTTTTGTCCTATAGTACTTCTATGATTCTTAAAATTGGTTAAGTCTTAAATCCACATGATATTAGGCATAATTATGTGTTCTACAAATTGTTCCAATGGTATTGAAAATATACTTGTATTCTATCGGTGATTCGTTTAAAAAAAAGTTTGAAGATATTATTGTTTAAATACTGAAAATTTGTTTTTAGATAAGAATAAAACCTCTAAAATTTGTATCATATATGCATTCAATTTGTTTCTAGTTAAAGTTTATTTGTTAACCCAAGTTTAATTGGATACAGGATCGCTGTGTTTTCTACCAAAAAAAAAGAGACATGTAACACAAACAAATATAACCAAAACAATAAGTATGCTAAGTAACACCAGATAAAGATTTTCACTAAGGATAACAAGCCAGTAAAATACTTTTATATATCACATAGACCAAATTTGTATTAACATAAATATGGTGTCTTACTTGAGTTGGAGTAGTTGCAACATGATACTCATGGAGTTGCAGGCCTCCCTATATAGAAAAACAGAATCAAATGATTGAGTACTAAAGCTTGCATTGCATATTTCAACTAGATACATGTACAATATATATTGCAGGTTACCAATTATATGAATTATATGAATACAGTATTATTATCTTATTATATGGAATTTAAAATCATATGAATTATAGATTATAGCATTTTCAAGGGCATGTTGATTTTCCTTGCACAAGTTTTTAGAGATTTTAAAATCATTATTGTATGGAATTTTAAAGTTATATGAATGTTATGAATATTATTTTCTCATGCACTATTTGTAAAGCATGAGAATTTAAAATTTCATTTACCAAAAATAATAAATAAAGTATATATTTTACATAGATAGAGCGGATTTGTTGGATAACCGTACCATAAATCAAATCCATGGCACCAGCCAGCAACTTGAAAGGAGTCACGCTAATCGTCGGTGGCGAAGTAAACAGCCTCATTAAGGGCTCACTTCACTTTATTCACAATCCCGCCACTAGGCATACCCAAGTCTGGGGGAAGATAGAAGGGCTCTCACCTGGTTTTCGTTGGTTTCATATCCACTCGTTTGGTGATACTACCAATGGATGCAATTCAATTGGTCCGCATTTTAATCCGTTAATGAAGCTTCATGGAGCTCCTAACGATGAGGAACAACATGCGAGTGACCTAGGAAACATTATTGCCAATCAGCATGGAATAGTCGATATTTTCATAAATGACTTGTAGATTCCCTTAAGTGGTCCAAATTCGATCTTGGGTAGGGCTGTTATAGTTCATGCTGATCCAGATGATCTTAGTAGAGGCGGTCATGAATTAAGTAAAAGTACTAGTAATGCAGGTGCCAGAATTGGATGTGGTATTATTGGCCACCAGTCATCGGTTTGGAGACCCCTGAAAAAATAAATAAAGCTGCACCAAAACTCGTATATTATATATATATATATATGTATAGTAAAGAAAACATTTCTGTTGTTATTTGGTAGAAAGTGTCTGATATGATTGTACTGTTATAATTTCTTTATAAGCGGCGCCATATACACAGCATGAGAATAGCAAGCATATGCAGTTCTTAATATGATTGTACAAAAGAAAAAAATTTACATACAAAAACTAGAAAAAGTAATATAATAATTTATGGCCAGTGATGAACTCACAGTTAACAAAATATGCCTAGTGATGCATGTACAAACATGAGAAGTATTGTTCCCTTCTCGTTGTATACAACATTCACGCATTCGGGATTTGCTTGTTCTTCTCTTCATGTTTATTCAATGGCATGGAACTGGAAACCTGCACAAATGTTTTTTGTTAACCCAAATAAATTAACATTCACTTCCCTCTGCAATATGTACGCTAAAGTAACAAAACACGAAGTCGGACGAGCTGGTTAAGTCCATGTAGCATTCATTCCATATAATAATTTTATAATTATCACTATTATGTTAAAAATACGAATGCCTATACATGTCTAAGGATCAAACTATGTCATTGAGTTTTTGGCTTAAAATTGCCACTGAGACTGCATAAGAAAAACTATTAGGCTCAGTGAAACTGAGCTAAATGGCTCGTTAAAACTGAGTCGGATGGCTTAGTAAAACTGAGCCTATTAGGCTTAGTAAAACTGAGCCATTTTGCTCAGTTTAACTGAGCCTAAGGCTCAGTAAAACCAAGCCTATTGAATTGGAAGAGGTTCGACATTATATTTTTCTTCTTTAGCAAACATGCTAGTTGTTGTTGGCACCTCAATCTTTGAAAATGGAATATATTCAAACTAGTATCGCCACAGTCAAAGAGCATGAACATTAAAGCAAAGTTCATTATATAAAAATAAACTTTCCAGGCTTGCAATAACTTATTTATTTTTTGTGAAAAAGGCTTTCAACTGATTTCACATTACAACTATTCAATGAAATATTTTCATATTCAAACCATATTGCACACGAGCTAAATGATTTCGATGTTACCTTATCCAATTCCAAAAGCTGTAAGATTTATTGTAATGGCCCACCTTTTTGGTCGATTCTCGCTGGTAATTAAACCAACTTAAAGCGTTCATAAAGATGAATAGTTATGTGTACAGACATATTTTGAACACAAATAATATAACTTTTCATTTCATTACAAAAATTTTACATCAGAGTTACAAATAAATCAGAGTATACCATAAGCTCGGCGGAAAATGCTCACAGCGAAGAAGTAAAAGCCATAACAAACTCCAGCTCCAAAACTATATCCAGCTTTGAAATCTAAACCTGCAAACTAAACTACTAGCTGCTGTGCAAAATTTTGGGCACTTAGAGTTTAGGTAGGGAACAATAAACTCCAGGTAAGTCGTGGGACTGGTGTAAGAACTCAAAACAGTTATTACTTCGGATTTATTTTAAAGTAGGGAAAATTCACCGGACTACGCCGTTAACGTAGAACAGGTTTACTCCATATGAATTCCCATGCACAAAACTCCGCAATGAATTCGAAAAATGAAGCTATCATAAGCTCGTCCCATATCACACAATGCAATACACACCAGATGAGGGAGTTTTGTCTTATGATAACCAAAAATGCTTAAATACGCGTAAATCCTCTTTTAATATTATCACTAGTGCATATTGTCGAAAACCGTTTCACAAATAAATATATTAATCTTAGCAAGCATAGTGACTATGCCCACATATATAGTTTACAAACAAATCGAATGGCTCGTATTGGTTATTGGGTTTCCAATGTGATGTTCCTAGCACGAACAATCATTGGAGGACACGAAGCTAAGTATTCCCAGTTAACATCCAGACAACGGACACCGAATACATAGCGTGAAAGTATATATCCCAGATAACATCCAGACATCGGATAACGTATATACTTTATTTCCTTAAGTTCCAAGGTAGACCTACCGCCGCAGCTTTCGATTTTCATTAGATATTATGTATAAAACCTAACCGCCAGTTTACCATCAATCCGGCGTGTGAGGTTTGTCGAGGTCACGATATAGCTACGCTTCGATAAGCCATGCTTTGATCATCACTAGCTCATTTCATAACTCGAGTATGTCACATTGATAATTCACGACATGTCACTGATTTCAATCAATACATAACTTCTAAGTTTGTATGTCCAAATAGAAATCAGTGCTACGCAGTCAATTTCTATGTCAGACACGCAATCCATACAAGTCCGTTCTGGGTCTGAACGGAACAATAATCCGAAAATATTCAAATACATTCAGATCTCATGCCACTTATAACCTCGTATTGGGTGATCGGCTCAAAGAAGATATCAGCAATCAATCCAAACAATTTGAAGGTTCTCGGTCTTCACTAATCAATTTCCAAGTCCTCAATTTCTTTATACATCGTATTATTACTCGAAATGGTTTTCAAACATATATTCGCTCCCGGTCTTTCCAAGTAATAAGCGCATTTTAAAACAACGGTTATGGATCATATCGGATTTCAAATTTCAAATCTCCTTCAAATTGTTATTAATTCACTTGTACTCAAGGTTGGATTTAATCCAGTTCCATAAACCGTTGTTTTAAAATGCGCTTATTACTTGGAAAGACCAAGAGCGAATATATGTTTGAAAACCATTCCAAGTAATAATACGATGTATAAAGAAATTGAAGACTTGGAAATCGATTAGTGAAGACCGAGAACCTTCAAATTATTTGGATTGATGGATGATGTCTTGTTTGGTCCGATCACCCAATACGTGGTTATAAGTGGCATGAGATCTGAATATATTTGAATATTTTCAGATTATTGTTCTGTTCAGATCCAGAATGGACTTGTATGTATTGTGAGTCTGACATTGAAATTAACTGCATAGCACTGATTTCTGTTAATATATATCGGACTCGTGGCAGTATATTATTCTCGTCTCTAAGACATACAAACTTAGAGGTTATGTATTGATAGTAATCAATGACATGTCGCGAATTATCAATGTGACATACTCGAGTTATGAAATGAGCTAGTGATGATCAAAGCATGGCTTATCGAAGTGTAGCTTTGTGTATATCGTGACCTCGATGAACCTCACACCCTGGATTGATGGTAAACTCGAGGTTAGGTTGTATACATAATCTCTAGTGAAAATCGAAAGCTGCGGCGGTAGATCTATCTCGAAACCAGAGGGAATAAAGTATGTACGATGTTCAATGTCTGGATGTTATCCGGGATATATACTTTCACGCTATGTATTCGGTGTCGGTTGTCTAGATGTTAACCAGGAATACTTAGCTTCATGTCCTCCAATGATCTTTCGTGCCAGGAACCATCACATTGGAAACCCAATAACCAATATAAGCCATTCGATTTGTTTGTAAACTTTATATGTAGGCATAGTCACTATGCTTACTAAGATTAATATATTTATTTGTGAAACGGTTTTCGACACTATGCACTAGTGATAATATCAAAAGAGGATTTTCGCGTATTTAAGCATTTTTGGTTATCATAAGACAAAACTCTCTCATCTAGTGTGCATTGCATTGTGTGATATGGAACGAGCTTATGATAGCTTCATTTTTCAAAGTCATTGCGGATTTTTGTGCATGGGAATTCACATGGAGTAAACCCGTTCCGCGTTAGCGGTGTGGTCCGATGAATTTTCCTAACTTTAAAATAAGCTCGAAGTAATAACTGTTTTGAGTTCTCACACCAGTCCCACGACTGATCTGAAGTTTGATGTTCCCTACCTAAACTCTGGGTGCGCAAAATATTGCATGGGTAGCTAGTAGTTTAGTTTTCAGGTTTAGATTTCAAAGCTGGATACAGTTTTGGAGCTGGAGTTTGTTATGGTTTTTACTTCTTCCTCTGTGAGAATTTTCCGCTGAGCTTATCATATACTATGATTTATTTTGTAACTCTGATGCAATTTTTTTTAATGAAATGAAAATTTCTATTATTTGAATTCAAAATATGATTGTACCCATAACTATTCGTCTTTATGAATGATTTAAGTTGGTTTAATTACCGGTGAGAATCGAGCAAAAAGGCGGATCATTACATTTATGCTTCTTATTTCTAGAAAAAAGTAAATATATGAATATAAGATAATTGCTAAAAAGGAGAATAAAACATAATGAAGGTGGTTGATGTTAAAAATACAGAGTGCATTGATACTAATGGATTGGTTGGTGGTTGACAAACTCATGAACCCTGTAAAAATAACATCATGCTTTGGTGCAAGTAAATTATCAGCACATTCCTTTATCATTTACATAAACCACATGAGAACAATTATAATTAAAATCTGAAGTAAAGACATGGCCACTAGCTTGCTGGCGGTTACTTTGCTATTATTTTTTCATTCTTTTTTCCAATGGTACACTGCACAAAATGCTTGGAAAAAACTATCATTTGCATTGTTATAAATGTTATTTAACAGTAAGGAGTGTCATTGTATATTTTTCTTACCCCAAATAATGATTTTGTTGGAAAAGATCAGGTATGTGTCTACCATAATTCATGCATTCTATCATACCTTCACTTTTACAATGTTTAGTGATGATTTATATCTTTAAGAAAAAAAGATGAATGCAAAAATGTACTTTTATGTGTGTGTGCTTCAAATTTGATTTCATACAGGATGTTCCCATTGTTTGCATATGTGTGTAGGATATACAGGCTATACAAATGAACAATTTAATGAAAATTATATTAATGATGAGGCAATAAAGTAAATAAAAGTATATCATATTGCATGAAACAGAACAAAAGGAAACACTGCTCTGTTACACATTATTTTTGAAAAGTTGCTAGCTCAAGCTTGTAATATTTTTCTATCCTTAACTCAACTTGCCAAAGAATATAATTTCAGCACGGAATGAATTATTACTGGACCCATCAACCAGACATGATAACATTAAATGCTGCTTAAGTAATATTTGTGTTATTCATTTTTTTCCTTTTTCTTTTGAAGCCAACAACCAAAAGATCACTTTTGCGCAAAACTGAGTTTGCAACTCAGTTGCGCGCAACTGAGTTTCAAAATCAGTTTGCGTGCAATTGAGTTGCAATCTCAGTTTGCGCAAAACTAAGTTGCAAACTCAATTGCGCCGCAAATCGAGTTTGCAACTCAGTTGCATTGCAAACCAAGTTTGCAACTCAGTTTTGCTTAAACCGAGTTTGCACAGCTTTGCGCAAACTAAGTTGCAAACTCAGTTGCGCAAACTGACTTTATAATTCAGTTGTATGTGTAAGGAATGAATCACAAAGCCCTTAAACCTGAATATTAACATGGTTGCATATGTAAGGAGTTGAAACTGTTATTCCAAACGCTAGAACAAAAATACAAATTACAGAAATTGAAATAGAATCCCAAAAAAAAAAAAATTGACAAGGACAAATTTTGTAAGTGAAGAGCATCATTGCCTTACTAATAATGTAACGATATGGATTTCCCTTGGACCTAATCGATTGCTAAATCGACCAAGACCGTTCAAAACCCGGATACGCTAACTCTGGGCATACAACAGATCAGAACAAATAACAGAAGACTTTTCTAAGCATCATAATAATGTTACATCAGAGTACAGAATATATCAGAGTATATCGAAATATAATATAGCGGAAGATTAATTTAAAATAAATGTAATACAATGCAGCGGAAACAAATAAACTAACACAGCGGAAGACTATTGTAGTAACCTATAACTTCCCCGCGAAGGAAAGAGCAGATACTTTGAGGACAAGACAGATCGAAACGCCAACAGAAGAACATTTCATTGTTAATTACAACAATTCATCAGATTACAAGAATATACAGAGTATGAATAAATATTACACATTCGATAAATACCAGAGATAACAATACATTACATAGCAACGGGAAAATAATACAAATCACAACTGAAAGTAATACACGGATACAGAGCTTTCTGAGTATCGTTCCAGCTGTAGACCAGGTTCCTATGAATATAAATCTGCAAAACCAAAACTACTAGCTGCCCGTGCGGAAATAGGGGCACCCAGAGTTTAGGTTAAAACAATAAACTCCAGCTTAGTCATGTGACTGGTATGAGAACTAAAACAGTTATTAATCTTTAATTTAAAGTTAGGTAAATCAAGGGACCACGCCGTATAACATGGAACGGGTTTCCTCCCAAGAATATTAGTGCATAAAACAACAACGCAATGATAAATAAAGAACAATGAAGCTATTATAAGACCCAGGTCCCATCACACAATGCAACGCAAGCCGGAGGATAGGGTTTTTACCTTATAATAGCCAAAGAATGCTTGATATGCTAAATTTCATGTTTTATTATTACTATAAGTGTATAATGTCAAAACAATTTCAATCATAAGTATCAATCATAGATGGCATAAGTGCCCGATACCACTATGTCGCCATACTAGGCTCTACAATCGAAACCGCAAAGTCACGTATTTGGAAATTGGATTTCCGTCTATGAACCGAGGCAAAAGATATTCCTCTACCGATTCGAGGCTCTCTAGCCCGAGCCTCAGGATCAGAGCTCGAGTGACCCTTGGATCGTCAGGGCCGGTCCACTGATGTGGATTAAAATGCCTGAACACTGCGTTTCCCCACCCTTTGGGGGCAAAAATGAGCCAAATGACTCCATCAGCTCCACACAGTCACCGATATACTTGAGGCGCCTCACAATCCAACAACCACACATGTGAAAATGATGTAAATGTCAGAGCTGGTAGGTCACTGATACCACCCTAGCTAGAAGGAAACGCATGCCCTCCCTGAGGTCCTCTCCCATTTCTGGTTCACAACCAAGGTGTGAGGATCGCGAATTAACGTTACACAAAGCTATGCCACACAGGCGGTGCTTTGATCATCACCCAGAAGACTTTGCTTTTCAACAAAAGCCTTGATCATTTGCCACTTAGGCATGCCGCACAGGCAATTCACTCCATGCGATTGATATCCATCAATATATAACCCCGGAGCTCGTACGTATCAGAGAAGGGCGTTAAGCAAGAGAATGAATTCTCCGCCGCCAAACAGATATATATTTAATAGAAATCAATAACACAGAATAAAATCCAATGTCAGACACACAGTCC
This sequence comes from Allium sativum, assembly GCA_030737875.1. Taxonomy (NCBI): domain Eukaryota; kingdom Viridiplantae; phylum Streptophyta; class Magnoliopsida; order Asparagales; family Amaryllidaceae; genus Allium; species Allium sativum. Next base: position 212,680,403 of record CM060915.1, on the reverse strand, counting down.
ATTTACAAGTTCGTTCTGGGTCTGAACGAAACCGAAGGCACCTTCTACCTCGCATATCCATCGATCTCCAAGTACTTTTGGACGATCACCAACTGATTCCCTCCTCTTGGGTGTACAACCCAATCAAGATCATCAGTAATCACCCAAACGATGTGAAGACCTCCGGTCTTCGACCACCGTCTTCATCCTCGACACATCGTCGAATCAGTTATTCAGAATGGAATAAACCCGGTCTTTCTGAATAACTCGCGTATATAATAAACAAGTGTTACACAAACACAACATACGCCTCATTCCAATTCAGAATATTCTTTTATTCAAATATTCTTATACTTTGGGAAAGGTTCCCATTAATTTTATCAAAGATAAATTCCTTAAATTTATTCTTTAATCTTCTTTTGAATATCAATTCAAACTAGTCGGGATTAGCGAACCACACCGAAGTAATCATTTATTTTATTTCCCAGTCCCAACCTATTCATCCCATGAAGTAAAACTGATCATAATTCATATCTAACACCATGGTGTTATCGGTAAATTCAATTACCATTTCACGTTCATATCTAATTAAAGATTTAACTATCGCCTGGAGCAAAACTGGTGATACTCCATTTTCGATCATTCCAATCTAGTTAAAGATTCATTAAAACTCCACTTAGTTTTAATCTTCCCAAAAATCAATATCAATGATTGTTTAACTTGGGAAATCACATCCCGTATTTAACTGGGTTAAAGAACCAACGTCATTTAAAACACGGTTCACTATAAACCCAAAATCACATTCCATTCTTCATCGGGTTAAAAACAAGTGTTATTTAAAACACCGTTCACGATAAACCCAAAAATCAATTCAAATTCAATTCCAATTAAATACCATTTAATTGGTATACTTCATTAAATCTAAATAAAAAGATTTAATCTTTTTCTCAACTGGGTTTAAGAACAGTGTTAATGAAGACACCATTCACGACGAACCCAAATCCAATTTGATATTAAATACAAGGCTCTGAATAGAAAATATATCGGCTTATATTCAATATCAAATTCTATGACCAACAAATATCGTATTGGAAATAACGATATTAATATATCTTTCAAATTTCCATAATAATATCTGTATAATCACGAAATCCAGCATCGAAATATTCCAAAGACAATTTCGATTCAAACCCATTCCAATTCAATTATTGGAAATTTTGGTTATTTTGAAAACCATTTCAAATCCAGATTATTTATTTTAAAAATAATTGGAATTATACTTCTAGTTCAAAACCAGTTCATTTTGATAAAAAACTATTTTTATCTTTTCAAATATGGAAATTTTCTTCCCAATTCTTCACAAATCATTTCTTGTGATTTTACTCAAATTATTGCTATTTTTAATAATTTTATCAAGGCCCGTACAGTCGATTTCCATCAACGGCTATCGAACTGCACTTACAACGACCTTTTCCAAATTTGATTTGGACATAATTCCAAATCCAACCATTAGATTTCAAATCTCTAATATCCATTAGAAAGTCTTTTCGATACGAACCCAACGGTTCTGGTTTTAGGAGAATCCGATGGTCGGATCTCCCGTAATATCAATTCGAAGTCAATGGTCGAAATTCGTGAACTGCCGCGGTGCGGCGCGTTCTATTCAGGCCATTCTATATATATAATATATATATTATATATATTTCGTCGATTTTCTTTTAAAACATGTTTAATAAATCATTTTAAATTTGTTTTCGAAACGATTTCAACTTCATATTCAATTTCGAATCAAAATTGAATATTCCACATCATCTATATACAAATGATAATATTTCCAAAACGTTACATTTTGAAATCACTTACTTTTCTATATTCATTATAAAAATGAATAAAATCGATATAAATATCGATCACGTCAAAATGGCGTCAATCTAATCAACACGGCTTTTATTCAACACATGAATGTTTATTCTATTCAACACATGAATATTTATTTTATTTAACACATGAATATTTTATTTTATTCAACACATGAATATTTATTTCTATTCAACACATGAATTTTCTTTCTATTCAACACATGAATTTTTATTATATTCAACACATGAATTTTTGTTATTTTCCAAATTGGAATGAGACCCACTCAATTACCATATAATGTTATTTATATGGATTCTATACAACACATGTAATAATAGCAACGATAATCAACCATCATCCAAAGTGCACCACACAACTGCATAAGCATTAAATATAAATATTAACGCTTACACAGTCTGTTAACCCATCGATTGACATACAAGGGATAAGTGTACGTTAAATATCATCCCAATACCCGTGTGGGGTTTCAAACAATCAAACACAGATTTTATTTATGCAGTTTGGCGATGTGTAAAATTTATCGTCCCAATCAATATTAGTCAAATAAGTGTACATAAACAAATCGTTCGATTTGTAAATGAATATTTATTTTATTTCAACCCATGAATATATATTTTATTTCAACACATGAATATATATTTTATTTCAACACATGAATATATATTTTATTTCAACACATGACTATATATTTTATTTCACAACCAACAGTCAATTTTCACAACACAAACAATCACACAAGTCGTCTATGGTCTGTGGACGACGGGGAGCGGTTTATATATGCAGTTATAAAATAAATAACTGAATAGAAAATTTTAGTGAGGAGTTCTCACCGACTAGCTAAACCAAACGCCACGACTCTTCATATGTAGGAAATCTTCGTCATGTTTCCAACGCAGTCATTTCACGCTGTTCATATATAAAAATCATATTTTTATTATAACTACATGTACATAAAAATCATATTTCTATTTCCACTTCAAATATATAAAAATCGAATTTTTATCTTCACTTCATATATATAAAAATCGAATTTTTATCTTCACTTCATATATATAAAAATCGAATTTTTATCTTCACTTCATATATGTAACAACCCGAATTTTTATAACATGTTAAAACCAGAAACCAGAGCATAATTAAAATTTAAAATAAGAATCAAGAGAAACGGGTTGCGCTGTTGCGTTCATCTGGGAATTCTGTTTGGAAACGAGTCCGAAATTTCGTAAATCGGAGTCCGTATGACCGAGATATGGCCGCTAGAAGTTTCATGAAAAATCAGAAAACGAAAACAGATTTTCGAATTTCGAATTTAGCCCCAAACAGACTGGGCGGGAAAATTTCCCGCCCAGCCCCAGGTCGACTGGGGAGTCGACCCCCCCAGGACCAGGTCGACTGGGCAGTCGACCTGGGTGTCGACCTGGGGGTCGACCTCCCTGGTCGAGCGAGGTCGGCCTGGGTGCACCTGCATGGTCTTTGGCTCTGGTTTGGGGGCATGTGACGATTTTGATGGTTCAGATCTATTCTAGGGTTGATCCTATGGCCTAAACTAGCTCCTACTTCTATAAAAACACCCTAAGACCTAACCTAAATCACTAAAAATCATCCTAGCAACAAAGTGCTGCCCAAATCTCTCTTGATCATGGCCTCCATCTCCAACTTCAAAGGCTTGAGCATTCAACTAGATCCATGTCAAAGGAGCAAGCTTTCTACATCAAATCAAGGGAGTAGAGCATCATTCCTACACCGTTCTACGACAAATTCTTGCTCTTAATCCTCTAGCCACGATATGTAAGTTCTAGCTACTTTTAGATCTAAACGGTAGTTCTAATGTTGACATGAAATAAAATGAGATGAAACCTAAGTATGTTAGTCTATGTGAATCTAGTCTTGCCCCTCTCTTGAACCTATGACTTTGGGCTATTTATTAGTGATTAAATCATGCCACTCATGTTGTGTTTGACCTAGTTTATCATGCAAGATTGAATCTTGACTTGTGAAATGTTGGCATGAACCCTTAGAACAATTTGACTTGTGGAACATTCATATGAACTTGACTTAGGGCTTATGCATGTAAAAGAACCTAAACCCCTCATGACCATTTACATGCCTATGATGATGAACCTAGTGTTATGCTATCATACATGTTTGAGGCCAATCCCTTTATGCTATCATACAAGTTTGAGGCCAATATGTTGTCATATTATTCCTACTATGTTGACTCGCTTTCACTTGCGTTGGGAATACGCCTTGGGTAGTTTAGGCAAACTTGAGATGGGCTATGAAACTTAACATGAATTAAGTAATGGGATAATGGGCATAAGTGGAAAACGTGGACTTTGTCGTAGCCTAAATTTGACATGAACATGACAAGTAGGAAAACATGAAAGTGGCCAACTCGAGGTTGGGTTGAGTTTGTAGCATAAATCTGCCCGGAACCGCCCGGCAAATCCGATAGCTATAGACAATAAGACCCAATGTGAGTAGTTGGTCATATCGCGCTTAAAACCCGAGGTTAGACTAGGTTGTGGTGTAAAGCTGCCCGGACCTGCCCGGCGTAACCAGTAACCACAACAAAGTCTAATGTGAGAGGTTGGGGTGCATTAATTTACTTAATGCCACATGATAAGGTTAAGTTAGTTTGACTAATGGCACTTAACCGATATGACATGAATGGGTAGGTTAAGTAAGACCAGACTTGATTACTTAAAGATACTTAACCATATAACACGATTAGCGGATGAGTTAAGTAAACCCACAAGAATGATACTTAACCATTATAAATACGACTAGTGGATGGGGTTACATTAACCTACACTTAACCAATCCGACTCGGTAATTTGATGGGGTTAAGATAACTTACACTTAACCAATCTGACTTGTTAATTTGATTGGGTTAAGTCACGAACCTCTTAAATATGCTTAACCAATCCGACTCGATAGTTTAATAGGGTTAAGTTAACCTATACTTAACCAATCCGACTCGATAATTTAATGGGGTTAAGTTAACCTATACTTAACCAATCCGACTCGATAATTTAATGTGGTTAAGTTAACCTACACTTAACCAATTTTACTCGATGATTTGATGAGGTTAAGACAACCTATACTTAACCAATCTGATATGGTAGCTTGATGAGATTAAGAGAACCTATACTTAACCAATATGACACGGTAATTTGATAGGGTTAAGTTAACCTATACTTAACCAATCAGACACGATAATCTAGGGTTAAGTCATGAACTTCTTGATATACTTAACCAACTAGATACATGGTTTGTAGGGCTAAGTCTTGAACTTGAATACTTAGCCAATTTTGACATGATTCGTAGGCGGGGTAAGTCATGAACTCGAATGACAACACTTAACCCATTAGACAAAACCCTAGTTTAGGGGACTAAGTGGAAAATCGTAGTTAATAAGGATAATAGGAAGGGGAAACTAAGTGGTAAACCTTAGTTAAGGATAACTAAGTAATAATTCTTAGTCAAGAGAATTGGACCAGTCCACAAATAGATGAGTAACCTGATACGGTAGGTCATCGTTTAAACAAACACACGAGGAGGAGCGAATGTTTATCTGACTTGGATAAAGGCTGATACGGTAGGTCATCGTTTAAACAAACACACGAGGAGGAGCGAATGTTTATCTGACTTAGATAAAGGCTCCAGCGAACTAGGTGACGAATCGGTAGCTTCAGGGGACGTGAGGGTACTCTTGGTATCCCTCTGTGAGGTTGCAGATGATCCACCTGGGCTCACAGAGGTTAAGGTCTGTTGTAGAAGAACCAAGGGTATGCCTTGGTTGCTGTGCGAGCAACCTAAAGACTGGGGTGGATTAGCGTGGAGTCGGCGATACTTAGTTTAGCCCTATGATAGCACGTCGTCGACTACCTACCATCTTTAGTCAATTGTGTACATATGCGGAAAGGCAAAGAACTCCCAACAGGCCATATACTTGCTATCTAGTTATGGGTGAGGTTGGCCAATAGGAAAGTGGGGCATGGATGGCCGGAGTATAGTTCTCGTGCATGATTTTCTTGGATTGCCTTTCAGTAGTTGAGGTAGGAGTCACGTGGGACCATAACCACCGGTAAAAAAACAGACCTTGATATCTGCATCGGCAGATAACCTAAAGCTCCCGACCGAGTCCTGTATTTCTTGATTAGCCCTGTCACGGGACTCGGATGGCACATTGAGATACATGTGCATCTAGACATGGAAAAACGATTCACGATACATACGTGGGGAAAAGGGCGTGATTGACGGGTAGCGTAATCCCTAGCGGTCCTAGGTGGCTTAAACCCAAACCAAGTTACGAAAACGTTTAGTAGGTAGCGTAATCCCTAGTGGTCCTAGGTGGCATAAATCCTTGCCGAACATTCGAGAATTCATGGTAAGAAAATACAGCTAGATCAAGGGTGACAGTCCAAATGATTTCAAGGATAATGGAACTACGTTGAAGTAGTATAGAACTACGTGAGGAAGCCCGTAGGATTTACGGCAAAGGACTAAACATATAGATGGAAAGAAACATACGAGTTGGGGAAAACCTACATTAGGTTGACATGGACCATTTCATGACATTGGGCAAGGGACATTTTGTAGCTAACACTTGACACGGGTTGGGATACTAGTACGGAAGGTGCAGGGCAAATATACTTGATAGAACCTTGGGGTGTTATACTCGATAGAACCTTGGGATGTTATACTTGATTCATAGTGACCGTAGTTTATCTTGATATAGTAGTTCATCCTGTTACCTTAGTTTAGCTTGTCTATCTTGTCATCATCCTTATGTTTACTTTCAGTTTATGCATGTCATGTTACCTTTACCTGTTTTTATGCTGGAAGTAGATAGGACTTACCAGTCTTTATGACTGACCCCGTTTTCTTTCGCCTCTTTGTCTTCCGTTTCCCCCCCAGGTTTTCAGGGAGGAAATACTGTTATTTAGCTTGGACTTCTTCTGCTTCAAGGTCATCATGTATGGCTTGGATTTTTCTTGGCTATGGCTGCTTTACCGTTTTACTTGGGGAATATTTTATGACTATGGTTTTATGCTTCTTTAACTATTGCAAGACAGGTTTCCAACGTAATGGCTTTTAAAGGCATTTTGATGTAAAAGGCTTTAGACCTTATAATTTTATGAGGTAATGAAATTTGGTTTTTCTTCCGCTGTTTTATATGTTTTGTCTTGTAATATTTCTGTGCATGTTTACCTAGACAACGCCCCTCCAAAGCTAGTGCATTCTCTTGTGAGTGACCCTGGCGGAGGTGGGGTGTTACAATATATATAAAAATCGAATTTTTATCTTCACTTCATATATATATATAAATCGAATTTTTATCTTCACTTCATATATATAAAAATCGAATTTTTATTCTCATACATATATCAAAATCATAACTTTACTATCATACATATTTATATTTTTATATTCGTTACTTCATTATAAAAATCCTATCTTTTCAAATAAACAAAATCAAATCTTTTATATTTCACTTCATATAAAGAAAGATCACATTTTTAAATCACTTTCATATAAAGATTCCACCTTCTAACATATAAAAATTCCACATTTTAACATATAAAAATCCCGCCTTTTATACATTAAAAATCACACCTTTACAATGTTAAACATCTCGCCTTTACAATTGAAGGATATAAGCTTTATATAAATAAGAATCAAAACTTTATAAATAAAAAAAATCAAAACTTTATGGTGTTCATATACAAATAAAAATCAAATCTTTATGGTGTTCATCTATAAATAAATCAAATCTTTATCTAGCTAATTCGTACACAAAAACTGAATCTTTTACAAGCTAATACACATATAAAGGAAAATCGAATTTTTAATCACCTGAATAAATTAAAAACTCATATCGTTCGTTTGAGGAAAGGGGGGTGTGGTCTGAGCTCGCGGTGGGCTGGCGGCGCGCAGATCGAAGTGAAGAGGGCTGCGCAGCAACAATATTGGTGGTCGCGACTCAATTTGGGGGCAGAGGAAGGTTTAGGCGGGTTTTTAATTGAAGAGGGAGGAGGAGGGGTTAAGAGAGGCGGCAGGTGGTGGTGGGACCCGGGGATGGCGGTCGGGTGGTGCTGCGGTCCAGCCTGTAGCGGCGGCTTAGGGTTGGTGGCGGATTGGGGTTGTGGGGCTCGATTGGAGTAGGAGAGAGAGTAGAAAAGAGAGGGGCGTAGCGGAGGGGAAGGGAGGGATCGTCGGCGGTGGGGCATCTCGCCAGAGCGGCGGTGGCAAGCGCGGTGGACGGCGTCAGGAATAGGGGTGACGGGGTGCGGGTTTTATTTTCTTGTTATTTTTTTCCCAAATGCTGTTGAACGATGGAGATAAGGAAGGGGGTTAGTGTTGACATTATATTTATTTATTTATTTTATAATTTTAATTTCTAAAAAGTAGACTTTTAATCTGAACTCCAAATTGAGCCCAACGACTGTTGCCTTTAGCTAATTACCCCCATTCTGAGCACAGTGGGATATGTATCGTAAGATGATTCGATTGTTTCGACCAGTTTCCGTCAAAATCAAAATATAAATCTATATATTGAATTTGAGTGCACATTTCAATTTACCGGGGCCACATACGGACTCTAAAAATTCCCGAAAAATATTTTCTTGCTTCGTATTGACGATACGGTCCTAACAAAACTATTTTCGTCAAACTCTGAGATCGTTTGAAAAATGACCATTTTCCAGTCGATTAAAATCAACTGAAACTGATCAAACACGTTTTCTTTTGCCACGCTCACATATTGATTCAGAAAATTATGAATTTTGAAATATAGCAATAACTTGACATTCCGGTTCCAAAAAAAGTGGTTTCGTCGAAAACAGAGGTTGTTTGCAAAATGGCTTTTTTAAGGGCTAAAATTCCATAGCGACTATTCCGAATTTTCATCGGGGAATAACTTTTTATCCACGCTATGAAATTTCGATTTTTCGGATTCGTTGGAAAGATATTCTCCAATAGATTCTAATATTTTTGGTTTCGCTAAAATCCGGTTTATTTTGAATCCTGTGCATTCATTTGAACTTTGAAATCGAATTTCAAACAACCACGCCATTTTCAATTCCTTTTATATTTAAAAAAATATTTATATTCGAACGACGATTCAAATAAAAATATACATTCTAATTATATACAGAATAAATTTCTCGTCGTTATTATTTAAAATAAATCATTTTAAACATTCAAAATTCACTAAAATTGCCAAAATAAAAATTTCAAATTGGCTTTGATTTCCGGGTTATTACAACTATCAATACTCTGGACATAGCTGTGACAACAAGGAATTTCGCTCGATCCGAATCAGTCGCTAAACTGGTCTAGACCTTTCGAAATGCCTGATTGTTTTGAGAACACGACAAAATAGAACGCAAACAGAAGAACGTTTCATTGTATATTACAACAATTCCATCAGAATACAAGAATATACAGAGTATGAATAAATATTACACAGAAAAATATCAGAGATTTAAATTACATTTAAATACATCACAGCGGAAAACAATACAAAGCACAACTGAAAGTAATACACGGATACAGAGCTTTCCGAGCATCGTTCCAGCTGTAAATCAGGATCCTGTGAATATAAATCTGCAAAACCAAAACTACTAGCTGCCCGTGTGGAAAATAGGGGCACCCAGAGTTTAGGTTAAAACAATAAACTCCAGGTCAGTCATGTGACTGGTGTGAGAACTAAAACAGTTATTAATCTTTGTTTTTAAAGTTAGGTAAATCAAGGGACCACGCCGTATAACACGGAATGGGTTTCCACCCAAGAATACCAGTGCAGAAAACAAACAACGCAATGCTAAATAAAGAACAATGAAGCTATTATAAGACCCATGTCCCATCACACAATGCAACACAAGCCGGAGGATAGGGTTTTCCCTTATAATAGCCAAATATGCTTGATACGCGAAATTTCGTCTTATATTATTACTATAAGTGAAGAAAACAACTTCAAATATAAATATATCAATCATAGACGGCATGGGTACCATATATCATGTCGCCAATACCAGGCTCTACAATCAAAACCGCAAAATGTCATATTTGGAAATTGGATTTCCATCATGGTGGCTCCTGATTCGAAAGATCGATCGCATAGTGCCATCTTAACGGCTTACGTCTCGGCTAGAGAAAACACCGTAATGCACATCCGCACTTTTGGGAAATCGAGTATCACTGCGGCTTACGTCCCGGCGAGAGAAAACACCGCTTACCCCATCCCTCTGAGCACTAAGCTCAATCTCGATCGACCGAATCCACGACACCACAAAGGTGCCCATCCACGAAAAAGCATACTGATCAAAACATCAGTTTACCACCATACCGGGGTGTGAGGCTCACGAATCAACGCTATACACAAAGCCATGCTATATTAAAGTTGCGCTTTGATCATCATCCACCAAACTTTGCTTTTCAACAAAAGTCTGGATCACTGCATCTCAGCATGCCACACTATCAATCCATATCGTACCACTGATTTCTGCCAATATATAACCTGTGAGCTCGTATGTCTCAGAGAAGGGCGTTAAGCAAGAGAATAAATTCTCCGCCGCCAAACAGATATATATTTAGCAGAGATCAACGAATACAATATAAAGGAATACAATGTCAGACACACCATCCATTTACAAGTCCGTTCTGGGTCTGAACGAAACCGGAGGCACTTTCCTCGCATATCCGTCGACCTCCGAGCACGTCCGGACGACTACTACTTTAGCCCCCTTCAAGGTAGCTACTCCCATCGTGAGCGTCAGTAGCACCCATCCATTCGATGTGAAGATCGTCGGTCTTGCACCGTCTTCAATCTCTTCGACTTATCGTCGAATCGGTTATTCAGAATGGGTATAGACCCGGCCTTTCTGAATAACCCACGTATATAATAAACAATTGTTATACAAACACAACATACGCCTCATTCCAATTCATCAGTCAATTTCACATTCTTAGGGAAAGGTTCCCATTAATTTTACCAAAGATAAATTCTTTTAAATTTATTCCTTAATCTTCCTTTGGATATCATTTCAAACCATATTATGGTTTTCCAAACTAGTCGGGATTAGCGAACCACGCCGAAGTAATTATTTATTTTATTTCCCAATCCCAACCTATTTATCCCATGGAGCAAAACTGTTATTACCCCATAACTAACACCACGGTGTTATCGGTAAATTTAATTACCATTTCACGTTCAAATCTAATTAAAGATTTAACTATCGCTAGGAGCAAAACTGGTGATACTCCCCTTTCGATCATTTCCAAATTTTGACGATTTAAATTACCAATTCTCATTTCAATCTAATTTAAGATTCATTAAAACTCCTTTTATTGGGTTAAAGAACTGATGTCATTTAAAACACAATTCACGATAAACCCAAATCACATTCTATTTCAATTCCAATAAAATATGTTAGAAATTCTGGTTATTTAAAACCCATTTCAAATTCAATTTATTTATTTCAAAAATAAATTGGTTTTAATTCTAGTTCAAAACTAGTTCATTTCGATAAAAATCTATTTTTATCTTTTCAAATATGGAGTTTTTCATCCCAATTTTCCACAAATCATTTCTTTTGATTTTACACAAATTATAGATATTTTTAATTATTTTATCAAGGCCCGTACAGTCGGTTTTCAATAACTGCCACCACACTGCACTTACAGCGACCTTTTCCATATTTGATTTGGACATAATTCCAAATCCAACCGTTAGATTTCGAATTTCTAATATTCATTGGAAAGCTCTTTTCGATACGAACCCAACGGTTCCGGTTTTAGGAGAATCCGACGGTCGGATCTCCCGTAATGTCCGTTCGAAGTCAATGGTCGAAATTCGCGAACTGCCGCGGCGCGGCGCGTTCTATTCAGGCCATTATATTATATATAATATATACTTCATCAATTTCTATTTAAAACGAATTTTATAAATCGTTTAAATTCGTTTTCAAAACGATTTCAACTTCATTTCAGATTCAAATCAAAATTGAATTTTTCCCAATATAAATTCGTTTAAATTCATTTCAAATTGATTTCAATTCAAATTCGATTCTATTCAATTCCAATTCGAATTCATTTTATATTCAATTCAATTCGAATTCGTTTTATATTCAATTCAATTCGAATTCCTTTATATCCTATTCAATTCGAATTCCTTTTATATTCTATTCAATTCGAATTCATTTTCTATTCTATTCTATTCGAATATATTTTCTATTCTATTCTATTCGAATATATTTTCTATTCTATTCTATTTCAATTTCTATTCAATTCGAATATATATTTTCTATTCTATTCTATTCGAATATATTTTCTATTCTATTCTATTCGAATATATATTTTTACATCTTTTTCTAAATATTCATTTTAAGAACGAATCTAATCGATATCAATATCGTTCGCGTCAAAATAGCGCATCTCTAATCAACACGGCTTTATATTTTTCAATAACTTCGTTATTCTATTCAACAAATGAATATTTATTCTATTCAACACATGAATCTATATTTCTTTCACCACCTGACTAATCTCAACAAATGAGTACCGTCAACACGTTATTCTTTAATTTATAATATTCTTTATTTTCCCAATTGGAATGAGGCCCAATCAATTACCATATAATGTTAATTATATGGATTCCATACAACACATGTATATAATAGCAATAATAAATAATTAACCATCATCCAAAGTGCACAACACAACTGCATAAGCATTAAACATATATAATCAACGCTTACACAGTCTGTCGACCAATCGATCGACATACAATTAAATAATTGGGATTAGTGTATGCCAAATATCATCCCAACACCCGTGTGGGGTTTCAACAATCAAACACAGATTTTTTTGTGCAGTTGGGCGATGTGTAAAATTTATCGTCCCAATCAATGTCAGTCAAATATGTGTATATAAAAAATCGACTGATTTGTTTATAAATATTTTATTTTATATGCACGTTAAAAATTATATTTTTAACTATAAAATATTTTCCACTATAAACTATTTTATTTCACTCTATGAATATTTTATTTCATTCCACAACACAGATTCAATTTTTCACATCAACATACAATCAAACAAACAAGCCGTCCATGGTCTGTGGACGACGGGTGTCGGGTGCTGCTAAGCACCGTCTGCATCCTAGTATTTATATATTAACTAGAAATTTAAAATAAAAGTGAGGAGTTCTCACCCAAGCTAAATCCATCCACCGCGACTCTTCTTATGTAGGAAATCTTCACCTTTTCGTCTTTTGCCACTTTCGTTGCCCGTAGCCACTACATATATAAAAATCACATTTTTATACTGTTGTCTTTAAAATAAAAATCACATTTTTATTTGTTCACTTTCAATTTAAAAATCACATTTTAATAATGCTTCACATATTATAACAATTATATTTTTATAGTATCACTATACGTATAAAAACATCATCTTTACGTTGTTAATTTATAAATAAAGATCAATTTTTTATACTGTACATATATAAACGATGATCAAATTGTTATATTGCTATAAAAATTACCTTTTCATTTCTGCTCTATGAAAATTTCTCCTTTATTACTATTCTATAAAAATTTCTCATTATTAATTTAAGCTAAATTAACAAATAACTAATTAATCAGGTTAATAAATTACCTTCATTATGTTAATCACCTCATTAACCCTAATTAAACTTGCGTTTAATACCCCAGGCTCCTTTCTTCTTCGATGGCTTCTGCATTGAAAACCCATCACCGTCGATTCTAAAACCCAACCGCCCACTTCACCTCAGGCCGTCGCGCTTTAATCAGAGATGACCCCATGGAAGCCCTCGACGTTGTCCATCTCCTCCCTCCTCAGCTCGGAACTCGAGCTCACCATCAGCTCAGAAGCCGACTTCAAAGTAGCGACCTTTAAACCCACGAATCGGCCACTACACAGCAAGGTTTCCAATCTCCACCATAGGTTAGAAGGATCTCAGCGTGCTCTACGAGGTTTGCCTAGGAAGTTTCGAATTTACTTAGAGGACTGTGAATTATAGGAGGAGGAAATAGGGACGATTTGGATCGTTCGATTCAATTGGGGGCGTCATTTCTGGAGTTGACCACGGCTGAGTTGGAGTGAGGGTTTTTGACTAATTTCTAGGGTATAATTGTATATATATTTATTTATTTTTAAATTCAAAAAGTTAACTTTTTAATTCGAACTCCAATCGAGACCTAACGACTGTCGGCCCTAGCTAATTACCCCCATTCCGAACACAATGGGATATGTATCGTAAGCTGATTCGATTGTTTCGATCAGTTTTCGTCAAAATCAACATATAACTCTATATATTGAATTTGAATGCACATTTCAATTTACCGGGACTACATATTAACTAAAAAATTTCAAAAAAATATATTTTCTAGCTTCGTATTGACGATACGGTCCTAACAAAACTAGTTTCGTCGAATTCTGAGACCGTTGGAAAAATGGCCATTTTCCAGTCGATTAAAATCAACTGAAACTGGTCAAACACGTTTTCTTTTTTAATTATATATAATTATTTATATTCTAACGATGACGTATATAATATATAAGTTCGAATTCTATTCAAAATAAATTTCTCATCGTTATTATTTAAAATAATCTATTTTAAATATTCAAAATTCACTAAAATTGCCAATTTAAAATTTTCAAACTGGCTCGCATTTTCCGGGTTGTTACAATAGCTTTTCGCTTCAATCCAAAATCCTGCTTATATATCTGCAAAATAAACTACTCGACTGCTCGTATGGAAAATAGGGGCACGTGAGTTTGCAAGGGAAAAACAAACTACAGGTCAATCATGGGACCGATGTGAAAAACACTACATTTAAAATTAACTTATATAAATGATAAGGCAAATCACAAGACCACGCCCCTAACGCGGAACAGGTTTACTCCCATGAATGCCAGTGTATGAACAACAATCAGTAATAGAGATATGGATCTACTATGCATCAATCAACATGCAATATCTCAATCTACCCATTTAGATTAATCACCACACTTAGATTTTCCAAATCCAATTCAATTTACATAAATTATTCCTTTGGACTTTGTTTCCCGATTTCTATATCAAATCATTTGAAATACATATCTAACTTTTTTATCAAAGTAGATTTCACTTTGGGATCTCAAATCAAATCGTTGGAAATATGAATTCCAAATCATAACAGTGCATACAAACAAGTTTGCAACCAAATATCGAAAATCTTCCCTCAGACAAGGTTGTACACGTCTCTCCAACTCTCTCTCTCTCTCTCTCTATATATATATATATATGCGCGTGTGTGTGTGTGCACCTCGCACTATGGAGCAGGCTACACGCTGACCACTCAACCTAAGGTCCTGGATCCAGCCCATACTTTTAGTCGTCCAGGTCACCCGATCTTTAGCCACATACTTGCTAAATCATTCTATATCCCGAAGTAGGGAAAATCATTTCAAAACATAATAATCACAAGTATTTCAAATTATAGGACTTCACATCAGCAATTCACACATATGATCTGTCACTATTAATCACATAACCTTTGAGCTCATACGTCTCAATGAAGGGTGTTAAGCAAGAGAATAAATTCTTCGCCACCAAACAGATACATCATTAGTAGCAACTAATCCGATAAGCGATGAACCACAATGTAAAACCATAATACGTTTCCAAATCATTTCGAAATCATCGGGTTTAGCCCTTAAAATCCTTCCTGTTTTATAAAACATACCCTATCCAAAATCGGGAAAACATTTCTTTTCATTTAAGAAAATATCATTTCAAACCATTCATTAAATTTGAAATGAAATCAATATCGCTACACATCTCATAGTCAAATCGTGAAGTGTTTCGCAAGATGTTAGCATACAAATATTCTACCCAACCCAATGCTAAATATAAAAGATTATTTGGCTCATAAACTGGTCGAGCACCATCCAAACAATCAATAAACCACTATCAATACCGACAACCAAGTAAATTGGGTTTAATAACATCACGTGTTTTTGGTAAATTCAATTACCATTTATTCTTTCACAATCTAATTAAAGATTTATTCAAACTCCAATTGGTTTCAATCCCAAAAATCATTTCTTATTGATTGTTCAACTTTCTGGAAATTAATCCTTCTTTAACTTGTTAAAGAACCAATGTCATTTAAACACAGTTCACGACAAACCCAAAATCCAATTCGATATTAAATATAACGCTCAAAATAGAAATTATATCAGCTTATATTCAATATCAAATTCTGAAACAAGCAGATATCGTATTGGAATAACAATATCAATATCTTCCAAATTCCCACAACAATAGTCGTATAATCATGGAATCCAGTATAGAATTTCTATTCAAATTCATACATTGGAAAATTCTGGTTATTCTAAAACCATTTCCCTACCCAATTTATCTATTTAAAACCATTGGATTTCATTCTAGTTAATAACTAGTTCAATTTGATAAAAATATATTTTTATCTTCACAAATGCGGAATTTTTTCTTCCAAATTCTTTCCATATCATTTATTATGATTTTACACAAATTATCGATATTTTTAACAATTTTATTAAGGCCCTTTCAGTCGATTTCCATAAACGGTCATCGAACTGCATTTACAACAACCTTTTCCAAATTTGATTTGGACATAATTCCAAATCCAACCGTTAGATTTCAAATCTCTTATATTCATTGGAAAGCTCGTTTCGATACGAACCCAACGGTTTTGATTTTAGGAGAATCCGATGGTCGAACCTCCCGTAATATCAATTCGAAGTCAATGGTCGAAATTCGCGAACGGTCGCAGCGCGACACATTCTATTTAGGCCATTAAATATATATAATATATATTATATATATTTCGTCAATTTCCATTTAAAACATATTTCATAAATCATTTTAAATTTGTTTTAAAAACGATTTCAACTTCCATTTCAATTTTAAATCAAAATTGAATATTACATGACAATTTTATACATCTCATATATATATA
This sequence comes from Allium sativum, assembly GCA_030737875.1. NCBI lineage: Eukaryota > Viridiplantae > Streptophyta > Magnoliopsida > Asparagales > Amaryllidaceae > Allium > Allium sativum. The sequence goes on along the minus strand of CM060915.1, from coordinate 212,663,526 downwards.
TATTAAAAATAATATTTTTAACAAACCAATATTTATTTCATTCACACTGTTGAGTCAAGGACTTTTAATGATCGTTTTGATTAATGACGAGAAGAAGCTTCATGATCGACAAAAAGAAGATTCATTGGTTTCATAGGTTAGAAGTTGGTTAGTTAGAGTATTTTATGTTAAAATCTATCCTCAAATAATCATACTTCTCATTGCTTTCAAAATTATGCATGAAAACTCGTTTTTACTGTATATTGACAAAAACAGGTCAACCTATTAAAAACAACAGGTCAACCTATTTTTAAATATAATAGGTCAACCTGTTAAAATTAACAGGTCAACAGCTTTTTGAAATAACGGTCAAAAACCTGTCAACCTATTAATTTTTCCTGTCGATCTATTTTTGAATTTCATGAAGAGTCATCTTCTTTCTTGAAAAGTTGTATCCATTTCTCTTCATTTAAAATCATTTCTTTTGATTGCAACTTTTCACCAATAATTGCAACATCTCAATTACTATAAATACATCAGTTTTCAATCAATCAAATCACCGAATTTTCTCTCCATTCTCTGATCTATATTGTATTATTCTTAGCATTCAAAAAGCACTCAAAAGCATTCAATTATCGTTTGAATCTCCAAGCATATTTAACACACTTGTGATTCAACTCGATAATACACTTCCAAATCTTTGCAAACATCAATATATATTTGAGGATAAGATTATAGGAAGGTTGTACTCAATCATTGACTAATCAGTGTTGAAGAAAGAACACATTCAAGGTCAAACTATTGTAATCGTCTTGTGGGTAAGCTTGTAGCCCGTGAAATCAAGTGGGTAAACTTATAGCCCGCAAATCAAGTAGTATTGTGAACCTGTTCCTCCGGGTGAAGCGAGGGTGTTGTTTAGTGAAAAGCCGAAGAGGAGCTTCGGGACTGGACGCAGGACGGGAGGTCCGAACCAGTATAAAAATCCTGGTGTCATTACTCTACTTTACTTTATCTACAACATTTATATCTGTTAGTGATATATTTCTTGTTTGTGAATTTTTACCTGCATAACTATTGATTAGCTTAAGTTATCACATACATTCCGCATAGCCATATTATAGATCCTGCACAAGTCGTACACACTCGACTTTACAATTGGTATCAGAGCAAGGTCATCATATAACCATAACACAGTTATTTGATATATTCTAGTAATATGGAAAATAACGCAAGTACGAGTAACACCACTTACACTGAAGGTCAATCGACACAAAGACCTCCTTTCTTTAATGGCCTAAACTATAGCTATTGGGCAACACGTATGGCTTTTTATATGCAATCAACAAGTTATGACGCTTGGAATGCTACTCAGAAAGAAATAGTTAATCCAACAACTGAGTATGCAGAATGGACTCCTGCTGAGAAAACAGCAGCAGCTGTAAATGCAAAAGCAATAAATATGTTGTTTTGTGCATTAGACCAAAATGAGTATAACCGGGTTAGTATCTGTACCACTGCTTATCAAATTTGGCAAACACTGAAGACCACTCATGAAGGTACTAACAAGGTTAAACAAGCAAAAATAGCTTTGTTGAAAAGTCAATTTCAAAATTTTAATATGAAGCCAAATGAAACAATCAGTGAGATGTATTCAAGGTTTCAAACTATTCATCATGCTCTTATCGGGTTAGGGCAAAAATATTCTGACTTTGATGTAGTTTCAACAGTCCTACATTCACTGACTAATGAATGGGAAGGAAAAGTTTTAGCCATAGAAGAAGCTAATGATCTTTCCACCATGAAGCCAGATGAATTGATAGGAAATCTTATGTCCTATGAAGCTAACTTGCAAGCTCGAAAAGAACAAAAAGAAGAGAAGAAAAATATAGCTTTTCATGCTGATGAAGACATCTCAGATTCCGAAGATGAGGATCTAGCATTCATTGCAAAAGGATTCAAAAAATTCTTAAAGCAACGAAAAGCTAGTCGATACAACAGAAAGAAGTTCGGATCAAACAGACCATCATCATCAAATGTAGAATGCTTTAACTGTCATAAGAAGGGACATATGCAAAATGATTGTCCAGAACAAAAGAAGAAGACAGAAAATGACAAGTTCAAACACAAAAAGGACAAGTCAAAGAAACGGGCATTCTCAGTAACTTGGGATGATTCATCTTCATCTTCATCCGAAAGTGAAAGCGACTCAGATAATGAACAAGCAAATATATGCTTTATGGCTAAAGAAGATAAGGTACAAATTCCTTCTTTTGAAGAAGTTCTTGATATAAATGCTGAGTTGATTTATAAATTTAAAGATATGAAACGACAATGCAAACAAGCTCAAGCTGATTTAAGTAGAGTAGAATTTGAACGAGATATGTTAAAAGATGAAAAGAAAATATTAGAAGAAGAACTTGAAAAGGCTCAAGAATCATCATCTAATATTGACTCTCAACTATCTCTTTTGACTCAAGAAATTAAAGTTCAAAAAGAGAAGAATGATACTCTTACTACTGAGAATCATGAGCTTAAAGCAAAAGTTAAATCTCTAGAACTTGAAAAAGCTAGTTTACAAACAAAGTTAGACGATATTACTAAAAATATTTCTAACTTTAACAAAGGTCGAGAAAATTTGACAAAAATTATTGAGAGTTCACAATCAGCTACAAATAAGCAAGGTTTGGGATATAAGAAACAAGTTATCAAGAAACATCTTGGTAAAAGAAAAAGGAAAAATAAGGTAGTACAAGAAACTGAAGCTAAGAAAAAACTTAGTTTATTATACTCCAAACCAACCGATTGTGAAATCTCAAAAGAAGAATGTCAAATCTATAAAAGTATGGGTTCCTAAAACAAATAATAGTTTTATTGGAAACAAGTACATTCAAAACTTTTTGAGTATTGTGCATCATAATCCAAATTATTTGTATAAAGGGGATACCGGACCCGTATGGGTTTGGACTCCAAAGACCTAACTCTTAGGACCCTATAAAAAGTGGGTACCATGGACTTATTTTTATTTCTTGCAGGTCCCACTTAAGAAAAGAGGAAAGTGGATACTGGACAGTGGTTGCTCAAAGCATATGACTGGAGACAAGAGCTTATTAACAAATATCACGTATTCGGATGGTGGTTCGGTCACTTTTGGAGATAATTCAAAAGGCTATATCATCGGCAAAGGCGATGTGAGCAATTTTGGTACATCTAACTTACCTCTTATTACAAATGTCATGTTTGTTAAGAATTTGAAACATAATTTATTAAGTATCAGTCAATTGTGCGACAAAGGTTTTATCATTTCTTTTTCGGATAATAAATGTAGTATTTTAGATAAAAATCAAAATATAGCTTTTGAAGGACATAGAGATAGAAACATCTATATTCTGAATATGAATATCAATCATAATTCAGATATGTGTCTTGTAGCAAATGATAATGATCCATGGCTATGGCACAAACGTTTATGTCATATAAACTTCAGAACTATTGACAAGCTAGCCAAGAACGAACTAGTTAAAGGTTTACCCAAACTTAGCTTTAAAGTTGACAATCTTTGTGACGCATGCCAAGTAGGAAAATTGACAAAATCATCATTTAAATCTAAGAAGGTAATATCAACATTACAACCACTTGAGTTATTGCATATGGATTTATTTGGACCTACTCAAATGCAATCCATAAATCATAGTCGATATGTATTTGTAATTGTTGATGACTATTCTCGTTATACATGGGTGATTTTCTTGAAAAATAAAAGTGTCACGTTTACTCATTTCAAATCCTTCGTCAAGAAAATTCAAAAGTCAAAAGGACTTAAGGTTAAAAATATAAGAAGTGATCATGGCGGAGAATTCGAAAATAATGAATTTGAAAATTTTTGTACAAAGAAAGGTATTAATCATAATTTTTCATTTCCTCGAACTCCACAACAAAATGGAGTTGTAGAATGTAAAAATCGGACATTACAAGAATGTGCAAGGACATTATTAAATGGAAGTACTTTACCAAAACATTTTTGGGCAGAAGCTGTAGCAACTACGTGTTATGTTTTGAATCGTGTATTCATTCGACCTCTTACTAAAAATACACCTTATGAATTATTTAATGAAAGAAAGCCAAATATTTCATACTTCAAAGTATTTGGTTCAAAATGTTTTATTTTAAACACGAAAGATCATCTTGGTAAATTTGATTCAAAAGCTAATGAAGGAATCTTTATTGGTTATTCGGATCAAAGCAAGGCTTATCGTGTATTCAACAAGAGAACTAAAACTATTGAAGAATCACTTCATGTATCTTTTGACGAATTCTATAAACCATCTCATAATATATCGGATGACAAAGAAACTATAGTCACTGATAATCCTACCATCACAAATAATGATTCTGACTCAGAAATTATTGAGAATATTCCTCAACTTGTTATTATACCTTCTCCACCAAGATTTAGATCTCCTTCGAGAATTCTAAGAGATCATCCAGTTCAAAATGTTATTGGAGAAGTAATATCACAAATAAGAACAAGGAGTCAACTTAATCAAATGGGTCATGTTGCGTTTATCTCAAATATCGAACCTAAAAATCCTAAGGAAGCTGCTACTGATGAATACTGGATCATTGCCATGCAAAAAGAACTAAACCAGTTCAAGCGCAATGATGTATGGGAACTTGTTCCAAAGCCGACTGATCAATCAGTTATAGGAACTAAATGGGTATATAAAAATAAGGCCGATGAACAAGGGAACATTACTAGAAATAAAGCAAGATTGGTAGCACAAGGATATAATCAGGAAGAAGGTATTGATTATGAAGAAACCTTTGCTCCCGTAGCTCGATTAGAAGCTATTCGAATATTACTATCCTTTGCATGTCATCATTATTTCAAACTTTATCAAATGGATGTCAAAAGTGCTTTTCTAAATGGGTTTATCAAAGAGAATGTATATGTCGAACAACCTCCTTTGTTCGTACATGAGAAATATCCAGATCATGTATATAGACTTAAGAAAGCTTTATATGGATTAAAACAAGCACCTCGTGCTTGGTATGAACGATTAAGAAGCTATCTCATAGATTCTGGATTTCAAATTGGAAAAGTTGATCAGACTTTATTCATTAAACATTCTCGAAAAGATATATTAGTTATCCAAATATATGTAGATGACATTATCTTTAGTTCTACAAACGATGAACTTTGCAAAGAATTTGCAAATATTATGACCAAAGAATTTGAAATGTCACATATGGGAGAACTATCATATTTCCTTGGTCTTCAAATCAAACAGCTTTCAAATGGTATGTTTATCAATCAAGAAAAATATTGCGGAAATCTAGTTAAACGCTTCGGACTAGAAAATACCTCTGGTAAACCAACTCCTATGAGTACGACCACACATCTTGAAAAAGATGAATTTGGAAAGAATGTTGACCAGAAGTTATATCGTAGTATGATAGGTTCTCTATTATATTTAACAGCTACTCGTCCTGACATTATGATGAGTGTTTGTTTGTGTGCACGTTTTCAAGCCGATCCTAAAGAATCACACTTACGAGCAGTGAAACGTATAATTCGTTAACTTAATAAAACCAAAGATTTCGGTCTTTTCTATCCAAAAGAATGTACATTTGAATTAGTATCATATAGTGATGCTGATTTCGGAGGATCACGAACGGATAGAAAGAGCACAAGTGGTACGTGCCATTTTATTGGAAAATCACTTGTCTCTTGGTTTAGTAAGAAACAAAATTGTGTTTCACTTTCGACGTGTGAAGCGGAATATATATCAGCGGCACTAGCATGTACACAAGTTATATATATATGCAACAAACATTTAAAGACTTCGGTATAAACTTATCGAATTCTATTATATATTATGATAACACGAGTGCGATAAATTTATCCAAAAACCCAGTTAACCACTCTCGGACTAAACACATCGATATTCGACATCATTTTCTGAGAGATAACATTGAAAAGGGTAATATAAATCTCGAATATGTAAATACGGAAAAACAACTAGTTGATATATTTACAAAGCCTCTACTGGAATCAAGTTTTGTCAACTTACGTAGAGAGCTAGGGTTGATTTCAAGAAAAGAACTCGAAGAGTAAAAATCTTTTAACATATATCAAGAGTTCGTACATTATTTTTTTCAGAAACCAAATTTTTTTTTACTATATTTAGAAGAGAATTTTTCTATGGTTAAACAAATACGAACCATCTCTTTTCTTTCTCCAAATAGAAAATTCCTTCCATATATATGTTTATATTTTTTTGAGTGCTCTCAGACAACTTTTCTCTCTAATCTCCATTAAACAACGTATTATCATGGCTCATATCTGCGATGAATGTGCACGAAAATCACACATCACCATAACAAGTTCCGAGTCCGAAGAACACTACTCCCCTAAGACACCGGAACACCCTCCTGGTTTTCATCAGAATTCTCGTACACCTGGAAATACTCCAACATCAAAACGATGCAAGAAGGCTCTTTTCTGTTCCCCACGAACCTAAGAAAAAATTGACGAGATACACCACTATCAAAAACACCAAGTCGATCTCCAAAGGGAGATGTACTACGAGCAGAGATTAACTTTTTCTCGCTTAACGTATCTCGAACAGCTAGCTTCACTTTTCTGTGGTTCAAACAAGAATAGTGTTCATGAACCCACGCAAATGCCATCATCATCAACAAGAACACCGAACTCGTGGGATAAAAATTTCCACAAAAATGAAGGCGTTAGTGGGAAATACTCTCCGTGGGAACCAAGAAAATGAGTACTTTATATCGGATCAAAGGAGATGCTTTATAATTTTTTTAATAATGTTTTTATTTCTTACTTCATATATTTATTATATATTTTTATAATAATACTTTGTTTGGCATTGAATTCAATCAACAAAAGGCTGAAAATTCATTTCTATCAAAAAACGGTCGACCGGTAGATAATTTTCGGTTAACCGGTTTGTACACTTTTAATTTCCAGAGAATTATCTAGGTCGACCAGTTGAAAAAAAGATGTCGACCGGTCTCCTGAAACACAAACAGGTCGACCGGTAATAATTTTAGGTCGACCGGTTTTTAAGACACAAAAATTTCCAGAGAGTTTTCACGGTCGACCGGTCACAAATTTTATGTCGACCGAAAAAGTTTCAGCAAAATATGAAAAAAAAATGTCGACCGAAATTTTATCACAGGTCGACCGGACTTTTACAGTTTTTGAATTCAACACCATAGAATCCGGTCGACAGACTATAATTTTATGTCGACCGACTTTAGCATCTTTTCTTCGATTTCAAACCAGAAACTAATTAGCTCGACCGGTATACAATTTTAGGTCGACCGTTTTCGGGTTATACTGTTTTTAAACATCCAATAGTCGATTCAACCATCAATATCAACACACTATTTAGTTTTTAACCTCTTCGTTACTCAAATCAACATTTTTTTTTAAATCCTAACTCCTCAAACTCCATTACCTTCTATTCAATGGCACCAAAATCAAAGAAATCAAAAACTTCTTCTTCTACTTCTCAACAACAACACATAGATGCTCAAATCAAACATTGGCTTAAGGATCCGATTGCTATAACAAGATGGAATAAGATGAAAGATTGTACCATTCATGAAGGGATGTTTATCAAATACTTCGATTTTCTCCTCTATGTTGTTAAAGAAATTGCAACCAAAGCAAAAATTGCATCTCTTCTTAGTTTTGAGGACAATAATGCTGAGATTAATCACATTATGATAAAATTATTCTATGCTAATCTCAATTTGGAGAAGTACAAGCCAGCAAATTCATCAAATTGCTTATGGTCAGTTGTATGTCAACAAGTATTCATCTCCAAGTCCCGAATGGAAGAAGTTCTTAAATCTTCAGATAATGGTACAAAATTTTCTTCTGATTTCTGTCCCATTCATATTAGAGACAAAATTAGCCATTTATTCATTGAATATCACAAGTCAAGTGCTAAAGGAATAAATTTGAGACCTACGGCTAGAATTCTCCATCATTGTATTACTCATTCTCTCTTGCCACGAACCGGTAATTTTGATGCCATCTACAAAGAAAATTTTAAGGCGTTATATGCTATATATGGTGATATCAATATCAACTGGATTGATATGATTTTTGATGAGATATCGTTGGTAAATGAACGTTCTCGCAAACATTTATTTTACAATGAATATATAATGCGTCTCCTCATGAATTGCGGAATAAAATCTCCGAAATCCAAGATTCCAACACCTAAGTGTATTGATAAAATATCAAAGAAGAGAATGAAACTTCCGGATCCATGCTTGACCATTATTCCATTTGAGCAATATAAACATAGAGGTCCTCCTGAAGCATCTTCATTACAAGCTCCTACTCCAAGACCGGAAGACGTGAAGATTCCTTCGCCAAATTCTACAACAAAGGACTCTCTTGAACAAATAGCAAGAAATCAATTTCTTTTAGAAGCAAGACTCAAGCGAAACGATACCAAGCTCGATCGGTTAGACACCAAAATGGATAAGCGTTTTAACAAGCTTAAGTCTTTCTTTGGCATTCTTTGGGATGCAATTTCTTGCGGAGCTTCATCTTCAGCCACACATGTTCAGAATCTGGGAAAACGTCCAATGCCTCCTACTTTTACATGGTCTACTTCGGAGGAAAGCACTAGTTATGGAGCGAGTGCCCATGTTGGTCGTGGACGTGGTACTTCATACATTGAGGAAGGAACTGATGAGGAAGAGGAACAAGATGAAGAGGAGGAATCAGACGAAGAAAAAGTAGACGAGACTGATTCAGATGTGCCACCTCAGTGATTCGATCTATCCTTTTATATTCTGTTTTATGTTAAAACACTCTATTAGTACTTGTATGTGATTGGTGCTATGTTTAATTAAGTAAGGTTGCTACTAAGGTCGTTTTGTTTTGTTATGATCTTTAAATATGTAAAACACTCTACGTATGGTGTTCAATGTTGTTGGATCTTTAAAGGTGTTTCATATACCCTTTTTGTCGATGACAAAGGGGGAGAGAATGATTACTAATCTTCTTTTTGCAGAGATTTAGTTATTTTTTGTCCAGGGAGATCATATACTCAGGGGATTTAGAGCATATATACAGGGGGAGATAGCAATGAAGATCATATTTTAAAAGTTATGTTGTCATCAATCAAAAAGGGGGAGAATGTTGAGTCAAGGACTTTTAATGATCGTTTTGATTAATGACGAGAAGAAGCTTCATGATCGACAAAAAGAAGATTCAATGGTTTCATAGGTTAGAAGTTGGTTAGTTAGAGTATTTTATGTTAAAACTATCCTCAAATAACCATACTTCTCATTGCTTTCAAAATTACGCATGAAAACTCGTTTTTACTGTATATTGACAAAAACAGGTCAACCTGTTAAAAATAACAGGTCAACCTATTTTTAAATATAACAGGTCAACCTGTTAAAATTAACAGGTCAACAGCTTTTTGAAATAACGGTCAAAAACCTGTCAGCCTATTAATTTTTCCTGTCGACCTATTTTTGAATTTCATGAAGAGTCATCTTCTTTCTTGAAAAGTTGTATCCATTTCTCTTCATTTAAAATCATTTCTTTTGATTGCAACTTTTCACCAACAATTGCAACTTCTCAATTACTATAAATACATCAGTTTTCAATCAATCAAATCACCGAATTTTCTCTCCATTCTCTGATCTATATTGTATTATTCTTAGCATTCAAAAAGCACTCAAAAGCATTCAATTATCGTTTGAATCTCCAAGCATATTTAACACACTTGTGATTCAACTCGATAATACACTTCCAAATCTTTGCAAACATCAATATATATTTGAGGATAAGATTATAGGAAGGTTGTACTCAATCATTGACTAATCAGTGTTGAAGAAAGAACACATTCAAGGTCAAACTCTTGTAATCGTCTTGTGGGTAAGCTTGTAGCCCGTGAAATCAAGTGGGTAAGCTTGTAGCCCGTGAAATCAAGTGGGTAAACTTGTAGCCCGCAAATCGAGTAGTATTGTGAACCTGTTCCTCCGGGTGAAGCGAGGGTGTTGTTTAGTGAAAAGCCGAAGAGGAGCTTCGGAACTAGACGTAGGACGGGAGGTCCGAACCAGTATAAAAATCCTGGTGTCATTACTCTACTTTGCTTTATCTACAACATTTATATCTGTTAGTGATATATTTCTTGTTTGTGAATTTTTACCTGCATAACTATTGATTAGCTTAAGTTATCACATACATTCCGCATAGCCATATTATAGATCCTGCACAAGTCGTACACACTCGACTTTACACACACTCCATATATATATTTCACATTTCGTATATATATTATTCGCATTTCATATATATATATATATATTCTCACTTCATATATATATATATTTTTCACATTTCACATATGTATATATATATTATTCACATTTCATATATATATTTTATTCACACTTCATATATATATATATATATTCACATTTCACATATATATTTTATTCACACTTCATATATATATTATTCACATTTTATATATATATATATTATTTTCGTTTCATATATATATTATTTTCATTTCATATATAATTTTATTCACACTTCATATATATATTCTTCACATCGTGTGTGTATATATAATTTTCACAACGTATATATATATATATATTATTTCACATCGCAAATATATATTTTATTCACATCGTATATATATATATATATAATTTCACATCGTGTATATATATATTTCATATCGTGTATATATATAACTTTCACATCGTATATATGTATATATTTTTCACATCATAAATATATATATTTTTTATTCACATCGTATATATATAATTTTCACATCGTATATATATATATATATATTTGATTCACATCACAATCACAATACAATTAATTATGGTTTGTACAAAAATAGTGTCAGGTGCTACTAAACACCATCTACAATCAAGAATATTTTAACTGTAAAATAATTTCAGTGAGAGAGAGTTCTCACAGTCGGTTTCCACTCCACCAGTTTTATTTCTTAATTACTGAACAGTTTGGATTTGGATTTTTGAAATTCTAACGTGCTCTGTTTCTGTTCTAGTCAGTTGCATGCTGTAGTGTTCGCTGATGCGATCCCAACGCATCCGGGTTTGCTGAATTCTGACCTCATTTGAACGAGTTATGATAATTCAAATGTTAATTACTTTATTAACATATAATAAAATTATTAATTAATTTCATTAATCATCATTAAGGACCTAAAACCTGTCATCTTATTTTTTCAACGTTCCATTTCCTAGGCCGCTCAAAAATCTACCTCATTTCAAAAAATCCAACACCACCCCCATTCAGATGATCGGAGTTGCATCCCAGGCCACCGCCGTCAAGCCCAATCCATCCTCCTCTGGCACCATGATCGTACTGCCTTGTGACTTCCCCAGGTTTCTCCAAAACCACCCCAAACGATCCCACTTCGAGCTTAGGTTTTGACCGAACCATGCCACAATACATCATCATCATCATACAAAAATAAAGAGCTCAACTTCCTCAATCATTTCTATTTTGAACGATGTTCGAATTAGTTAGGGGATTAAACCATTGATTGGAAAAAAAATTAGAGCACTTGGGCCATTGAAATGAGGCTGACGGCGGAAATTTAGAATAGAGTTAGGGTTAGGGTTTTACAGATTTTCTAAAATATATATATAATAAATATAATATTATTTAATTCATTCTATTTCAAAAATGTTTGTTTATCTATACAAACTCCAAATCAAACTCAATGACTATCTCCCCAAACTAATTACACCCATTCCGAACTCAGTGGAATATGTCTCGTAAGCCAATTCAACTGTTACAATCAGTTTTCATCAAAATTAAAATATAAATCAATATATATTAAATTTGAACGTACATTTCAATTTACCGGGCTGCATGCTGACTCCTAATATTCCAGAAAAATAAATATGGCTATGTTTTGATGATACGGTCCTAACAAAATTAATTTCATTGAATTTGGAGATTGTTTGAAAAACAGTCATTTTCCAGTCGATTAAATTCAAACTGAATTGACCAAACACGTTTAAATTTGCCACGCTCACATATTAATTCCAAAAATTCTGAAAATTGGAATCTAGCAATAATCTGACATTCCGGATCCAACAAAAGTGGTTTCGTCAAAAATGGAGGTCGCTTGCAAAATGGCTATTTCTAAGGGCTATATATTATATAAAATTCCATAGCGACTATTCTGAATTTTAAACTGGACATAACTTTTTGTTCCCATTACAAAATCTGGATTTTTCACATTCGTTGAAAAGATATTTTTAAATAGATTCAAATATTTCTTATTTCACTGAAATCCGATTTATTTTGAATTTTGTACATTCATTTGAAATTTGAAATCGAATTTTCAAAGTACCACGCCATTTCAGGCTCGTTTTATAATTAAAATAAATTTATTCGTTTTAACTTCGATTAAAATAAATTTTTAGCCATTATTATTTAAAGTAATTCATTTTAAATATTCAAAATTCATTAAAATAGCCAAAATAAAAATTTTAGATTGGTTCTGAAAATCCGGGTTGTTACAATCTCCCCCACTTAAAATCTTTTCGCCCTCGAAAAGGAACGGAGCTGAAAGTTGTTTAACCAACCAACTCAACTTTCATTCTGGCTTTCCTTTTCAACTTTTCAGTTTCTAAGAATTTTCTAATTTCTCAAAAATTTGGCTAACATCCTAAATTTTCGAAAAATTTCGCCATAACCTCATTTGTATGGGTTGATATTTAAAACCACAACTAGCCTCACAGGGCCTTCACTAATCAAAAAGAAAAGGATAAAGCCAAGAGGCTAGCCAATCGACTCATAAAATCATCAAAACCTAATAAATTAGTAAACATGTACCTATTTGTCGGGTATACAATTTTATTCCTCTTCTTAGCTTCCTTGCTATGACCTGTTCATACATATATTTGCACATGTATGCAATTTCATTCAATTTTCAGTTCAGTTCAATGTTTGATTTGATTTGGCTAAATTCAGCTTACATTCTCTTATTAGTTGAATTAATAATCAAACATCACAACCAGCAATCAATTAATTGGTTAATTTTCAAATATATAATTTTCTATATAGTCAAAAATCATATTTAAAGACAGATTATATATATAATCACAAATACGTTATTTATAAACATATAACTCTTAACTCATTCTGGGGCGTTACTAACTCCATCTCTAATGAGTCACTCATTCTAGAGTTGTAACGTCCCAGATTTTTCTGCCATTTAAATTGGAATATCTAAATCTGTTTTATATATTATATTGGAAATATAATGGATTTTATATCGAATTTATTTTATAAAATGGAGTTTGAATATATATAATTTATAATATAATTAAAAACGAGCTCGGAACGACGGGGCAGTTCGAAATATGGAGTTTCGAACTTTAATTGACTATACATGATCCGATTTAAGTCTGATTTCTGTAAAACAAGAACCAATTGAATCTATCTGATTATATTTTTCTAATGAAAGAGAAAAATTAGGATTTCATTGTATGGATTCGAAGATATGTCCAAATCAAATTTTCAAATAGTCGCTATGAAATTTCGTTAATGACCGACAGCGTTTATTCAATAAATATAAAGGAGTTTCTACATATTTAGATCTCGTTTTAACCAAATTTCTGAATATTGAGTTAAAATATATATTGGTTATTCCGCTTGGATATATATGATAATAAAGATTTATTATTATTTTAAATTGAGTAGTTTTGGATTTAATTATATTTTTTTATCGACTGTATACAAGCCTTAGAAATAGTTTTCTTTTCAAATGACCTCCGTTTTCGGCAAAACAAGTTTTATTGGAATGCGTACAGCCAACTATTGTAGCATTTTCGATTTGGAGTCCAACGGAGTTGTTTTGTCGGTAGTCAAATTTTAAAGGTGAACCGACCGATAAATTGAGATTTAAATAGCGCTTTTTTTGCAAACAGAGTTCGTTTTCGATGGAATTAATTCCATTGGGCCGGAACGTTAAGACGTAGGGATGTATTCGTTTTCGTTACGTTCTGGGTTCGCGTGTATCGGACCGAATATAACGGTTAACGGTTATAAACGATAAGGTTTAACACCGTATAAAATTAACCAAATTTATAATGCAGTCCGAAGTAAAGATTTATTAACAGTGCAAACACAATGAGTGTGTAACAGCCAACTACGAGTTTTGTGAGTGGAATAATGATCAGCAAAGACGTATTTAGCAAAGTCAGAAGGCGTAATAGAACTTCTATTTCATTGGAAAACATCTGTATGTACTCAAATTACTTAGTCGTACTACATTTGTTGATGTGAAAGGTTAAAGATATTTCAAGAAACCAAATGGAACAACAAACAACAAAGATGAGCTATAATGTATCCACTGTTGTGCAGCACTGTATGGATACACATTACTAGCAATTAAAGGACATGATGAATTTAGGTGACACCGGGATATACAATATAATATATATGAATTTATCAATCCGTAAAAAAATATTTGCGCACACTGTTAATTTCTTGCGTGACACACCACCTAATTTCTTTCCTTCCAATCCTCTGTCCCGTGCCTACCAAGTAACCCGAATAAAATATAATTACCCACTTGCGTGCTTCCCACACTTCTTCTTCTATATAAATGCGTCCTTGTTTTCTCTCCTCCAGCTTTCAGAAAACCAATCTTTCCATTTCTTTTCTGTTCACTGCAAATCGAAACTATCTTGATATATATGAAGCCTGCGTTCAATCCAAACCAAGAAAATGCCTCCACCTGGATAACTTGGATGAACCTTACCTCTCCATTTTTTTGTCAACCTCGATCTCTTTCACCATTCATCGTTCAAGCTGGCTTTCTGGAAGGACACGCAAAATGAGGAGCACGACGCAGGACTCTTGGACGTCGGGTGGTAGTCCAAGGATAGGGTAGACGACAGTTTAGTAAATGAAAGGGTATATATGTTTGAATACAAGAATAAAGCAGGAAGAGGATATTGGAAAGGGAATATGTGGTCGAGGTTCATGCAAAACGTTGGAGAGGACCCGCGTGGGGTATGGGAAGTTAAATGAGGTGTGGGTGAACTAAGAAGTGGAATGCTAGGGAGTACTGCATGAGTTCAAAAACGAGAACATGGGAAAGTAATGTAGAAGGAGGAAAATTATAGTGGGGAAGAAAATGTGAACTGGCATGAGGTGGAAAGCATTATGGAAGTGGAGTTGCGTGTTTTGGTGGAAGTATAGTGCATGCGTGGAAGGTGGAACAATGGGAAGGATATAAAGAAGATGCGACTATGGGGGACACAAGGACATGCGTGGCTTTGAATGTGATGAAAGGGTGAGTAGTTGCGGCTTAGGAGAGATGTTGTTGGCGGAAGGAAATAATATGGAGATGCTGAAGAAGATGAACAGTGAAATTAACATTTGTTTTTTTTGTGCCTAATGCCCCTTTCATGCTTAATGAAGCTTTGATTAAAAGTAAGTTGGGACTTATATTTAAATCATACTTTGTTACAGCGTTAGGATATTTTTAAGTGTCCTGTGTCAGATCCTAAGTTTTGATGCCGACAAACAATATACACATATATCATATGTTTAATGCAGGAACTATACAAAGAGGAGATACACAAAGGAAGAATCAAGATTACAAGGATACTTAGTCATAAAGAGTATACATTTTTCTCATATAGTTAAATGTAAAGTCTCCTTGATTAAATATAAAAATTTAGTGTGTTTGGACAAGAACAGACATCTGTCCTATGAATAGACAGATGTCTAACTGTAAAATAAGATTTCTTCCTAACTCAGCACAAACGCCTGTCATATTCAAGACAGACGTCTATCTGAGGCTTCGGGTTGAAAATCTATCTTACAGAGACGTCTGTCTCATTACTCGACAGAGATCTGTACGTGTATTTTGAAATTTCAAAATACACATACAAACGTCTGTCCTAGACGTTAACATGCACCTTTCCAAAATATCGTATCTTCTCTAAATCAGGTTTTCAAAAGATATCTTCTTTCAAAATGAAGAGTTCTCTTTCCTTTTTGCTCAAAATTCACAACTCTTGATAACAACTCTTTATCAATTATAAATAAATCTAAGATTAAGATCTAAAACTATCTATTCATCCTTTAAGATCTATAACCTATATCTGTGGAAAGCTCACTACTTTCATTGCTTAAAATTTTCTATTCAAGCATTTCAAAATCCTACTATATTCTCTCATTTCTTCAAACAATCATATCTACTCAAGGAGACTATAGGAGCAATTTGTACAACGAAGAAAAAATCAGTGATTGTAAAGGACACAAGCTTGTCAAAGTATATTCTTACTGTAAGCCTACTCCTTCGGGCGAAGCGAGGGAAGTTTTTCTGTGGTTAAAGAAAAGCCAAAGAGGTGCTTCGGGACTGGACGTAGGACGGGAGGTCCAAACCAGCATAAAATATTGGTGTGCATAGTTTTTACTTTGCTTTTATTAATTGTTTACACATTTATATCAAGTACTTGCTATATCTCACATTCACACGATCCTAGCATAGACTTACAATTGGTATCAGAGCTCGGTTTCAACAAATAACATTAATTTGTGTTTGTTTCATTGTGTTTAAATGGAAAGTAATATTGTTAGTAGCATTTTTCAAGAAGGACAATCTACACAAAGGCCACCATTATTTAATGGGTCTAATTATGCTTATTGGTCAACATGTATGAGAATTTGTATGGAAGCTAATGGTTTAGAAATATGGGCTGCTACTCAAAAGAAATATGAACCACCAACAACCGAATTAAGTGTTTGGACTGATGTTCAAAAAGCGGCAGCATTTAATAATTCAAAAGCCATGAATATATTATTTTGTGCATTAGATAAAAATGAGTTTTCACGTGTTATGATGTGTACTACTGCTTATGACATATGGAGAACCTTACAAATCACTCATGAAGGTACTACAAAAGTCAAACAAACCAAAATGTCGATTTTACAAAATCAATTGTCATCATTTAAAATGAAGACATGTGAAACTATTAGTGATATGTATGCTAGATTTCAAACTATTCAACATGATTTAATGGCTCTTGGAGTTAAATTTACTGATTTTGATTTAGTTACTCATATTTTAAACTCATTGACAAATGAGTAGGAAAGAAAAGTCTTAGCCATAGAAGAGGCTAATGATCTTTCTCAACTCAAAGTTGAAGAGTTGATAGGAAATCTTTTGTCCTATGAAGCTAACTTGCAGGTTAGAAAAGAACAAAATGTTGAAAAGAAAAATATAGCTTTTCAAGCAAATAAAGAAGATTCGGACTTGGATGAAGAGGAGATAGTGTTCATAGCAAAAAAACTACAAGAAATTCAGAAAAATGACAGGGTTTCAGAAAAATGAGAAACCAAATTCAACAAATCAGACTTTAGTTAAATGCTTTAATTGTGATGAGTATGGACACATAAAGAAGGATTATCCAAAGAATGATAAGAAGAAACAAAAGATTGAGAAGTTTGAAAAGAGAAGAAGAGCCTTTCAAGTCACATGGGATGATTCGGATTCATCCTCATCAGAAAGTGATAGTGATAGTGACTCAGAACAAGCAAATCTATGCTTTACGGCAGATATGGATGAGGTATGTCCTGAACTCACCTATAACGAAATCTTAGAAATTAGTATGGAACTAGATGATAAATTTAGAGAACAAAAGAAGTTAAATAAGGAAATTATTTCTAAGATAAATAGAATGGAAATAGAGATTGGACTTTTAAAAGATGAGAAAACCATTCTAGAAGAAGAATTAGAAAATTCTCAATCTAACAATAACATATTATCTTTGGAAAATGTTTCTTTGTCTGACAAACTAAGGAATATCGAATTAGAAAAAGAAGATCTTTCAGAAAAATATAATAAAATATGTAGCGATTTAGAAGATTCACTTTTTGAAAATTTAAAACTCAAAAGTGAATTAGAAAAAAATCACTACTAATGTTTCTAAATTCAACAAATGTAAGCAAAATTTAGAAAATTTAATCAAAATTTCAAAACCATCAGGAAATAGAAATGGCTTAGGCTTTAAAAAGGATGGTAACCCTAAAAATCATAGTTTTCTATATAGAAAAATTAAGAAAAAGAACAAAATACATAAGGAAAAAGAAATAAGTCCTAAAGAGACTAAGATACCTAAAGAAGTAAAAATATGGATTCCTAAAACTAATAACAAGCTTATTAGGCAAAAATATATTAAAAATTTCTTACAAAGTGTTATATACAATTCAAATTATGTATTTAAAGGTCCCAAACCCACATGGGTATGGCTACCTTCTTCACCTAACATTTAGGACCCTAACGGAGGAAGTGGGTACCAATAAATTCTTTCTATCTTACAGGTACCCAAATCAAGACAAAAAGAGAAATGGATCTTGGATAGTGGCTACTCCAAGCATATGACAGGAAATGAAAACATGCTATCAAATATAATATACATGGATGGTGGGACTGTCACTTTCAGAGACAATTCAAAAGGCTATGTCATTGGCATTGGTGAAGTTATAAATACTAGTATATCTGACTCTCCTATCATTTCTAATGTGTTATTAGTTAAAAAATTTGAAACGTAATCTTTTAAGAATAAGTCAACTATGTGATACAAAATTTCAAATAAGTTCTGAAAAAGATAAATGTAACATCTTTGATGAGTACAAAAATTTAATTTTTGAAGGAATTAGAAATAGAAACATATACATCTTAGACATGAAATCAAAACAAAAGACTAATTTGTGTCTAACCGTCAACCATGAAGATCCATGGTTGTGGCACAAAAGATTTTGCCACATAAATTTTAAAAATATTAATAAACTATCCAAAAAGGAATTAATTAAAGGTCTACCAAAAATAAAATTTAAGGTAAAAAATCTATGTGATGATTATCAAATTGGTAAACTTAAAAAGAGCTCTTTCAAATTAAAAAATAAAATTTCTACGAGACAACCTTTAGAATTACTACATCTAGATCTTTTTGGTCCTACTCAAACTCGTTCATTAAATCATAATAAATATATTTTTGTTATTGTTGATGATTTTTCTAGATTTACATGGACTCTCTTCTTAAAACACAAAAGTGATACTTTTGGGATATTTAAAATTTTTGCTAAACGAATAATGAATTTATTTGACTAAAAAATTAAAAAGATTCGAAGTGATCATGGAGGAGAATTTGAAAATGAACTATTTAAAGATTTTTGTAACAAGAAAGGAATTAGTCATAATTTTTCAATTCCATGGACACCACAACAAAATGGTGTTGTAGAAAGAAAAAATCGAACTTTACAAGAATGTACCAGACCCCTTTTACATAGTAGTAATTTACCTAAATCATTCTGGGCTGAAGCAGTTGCTACAGCTTGTTATGTTCTAAATAGAGTAACCCTTCGTCCATTAACGAAATATACATGTTATGAAATACTTTATGGAAGGAAACCAAATGTCTCGTATTTCAAAACCTTTGGATCAGAATGTTTTATTTTAAACACTAAAGATAATCTTGAAAATTTTGATCTATAAGCTGTTGAAGGAATTTTTATTGGATATTCTGATAGAAGTAAAGCGTATAGATTTTTTTATAAAAGAACTAATTCTATTGAGGAAAGTTTACATGTATCCTTTGATGAAAACGTTCAAAATAATAAATCTATGATGAAGATGAAAACAAATTACAAAATAACACTAACGTTAATGATCCAGAAACTAATAATATTTTAAGATCACCTCCTCGTATTCTAAAAGATCATCCGACAAGTAATACTACTAGAGGCTTAAATTCAAGAGTTTCCACTAGACATCAACTTAACCAAATGAGTCATGTTGCTTTTATTTCATCGTTTGAACCTAAAAATTATAAGGAAGCATCCAATGATGAATAACGGATTTTAGCAATGCAAGAAGAACTTAATCAATTCGAAAGAAATGAAGTATGGGAATTAGTCCCTCGACCAACAGAAGAATCTATAGTTGGAACAAAATGGATTTATAAAAATAAATCTGATGAAAATGGAAATATAATTTGAAATAAAGCTCATCTTATTGCACAAGGATACAACCAAGAAGAAGGAATTGATTATGAAGAAACCTTTGCACCTGTAGCACGTCTTGAAGCAATTTGTATTTTATTAGCTTTTGCAGTTCATCATGATATAAAATTATTTCAAATGGATGTCAAAAGTGCATTTTTAAATGGATATATTAAAGAACAAGTATATGTTGAACAACCCCCACTTTTTATACACGAACAATTCCCTAACCATGTTTACAAATTAAAAAAGGCTTTGTATGGTTTAAAACAAGCACCTCGTGCTTGGTATGAAAGGTTAAAATCACATTTAATAAATTCTGGATTTGAAATTGGAAAAATAGACACAACCCTTTTATTAAAAGAATTCGAAATGACATTTTAATTATTCAAGTTTATGTTGACGACATCATCTTCGGATCAACAAATGAACTTTTATGTAATGAATTTTCAGAAATAATGAAAAATGAATTCGAAATGTCACACATGTAAGAACTAAATTTTTTCTTAGGATTACAAATTAAACAACTCAAAAAACAGAATTTTTCTAAACTAAGAAAAATATTGTAACAAACTCTTAAAAAGATTTAACATGGAAGGTACATCAGGAAAACCAACACTTATCAGCACAACTGCTCATTTAGAAAAAGATGAAAATGGAAAATATTTTGATCAAAAATTATATCGTAGTATTATCGGCTCACTTTTATATCTCACTGCAAGTAGACCAGACATCATGACGAGTGTCTGCATTTGCGCACGTTTTCAAGCTCAACCAAAAGAATCACACTATAAAGCAGTAAAACAAATCTTAAGATACTTAACTAAAACAAAAGATTATGGACTATTTTATCCAACAGGTAGTTCTTTTGAACTAGTGTCATATAGTGATGCAGATTTCGGAGGATGTTAGTCCGATAGAAAAAGCACCAGTGGCACGTGTCACTTTATAGGTCAATCTCTAGTATCTTGGTTTTGTAAAAAACGAAATTCTGTTTCACTTTGAACTTGCGAAGCAGAATATATATCAGCGGCCTTAGCATGTGCTCAAGTAATTTATATGCAACAAACATTAAGGGATTTTGGAAAACTTAATAACAATTCAACAATTTTCTGTGACGATACAAGTGCCATAAATTTATCAAAAAATCCAATCAACCACTCTATAACTAAACATATTGACATTCGACATCATTTCCTATGTGACCATGTTGAAAAAGGTAATATTTCTTTGGAATTTGTAAATACTAACAAACAAATTGCAGATATTTTTACTAAACCATTAAATGAAACTACTTTTATTAATTTACGTAGAGAATTAGGTATATGCTCTCTCTCTCTGATATATAAATTTGTTTTCTCCCCATATTTTTCTTCTTACCATTATTTTTGGTTGGTTTTTATATCAATTAGTGCATATTTTAAGGAATGATAAATAGTAATTACCTACCTATAAATAATTTCGTCTAAGTAAACTAAATTTTTAAAACAAATACAATGTCAAATCTTCTTCTCCTGATATTACCTTCACCACCGATAGCTCGGTAGAAACACCTCATGATCCAACCCCAACATCGAAGCATGAACCGGTATACAAACGGCAAGAGTATCGAACTGGCTACAAACCAGATTCCAAAAGAACTAAAAGAGCTTTATTCACATCACCGGATACTAAGCGAAAGATTGATTACATTCATCATTATCAACAGGAACAACTACGACTTCAACGAGAGCTGTATTTCGAACAGAAAAATGCTTCAACTATACTAAGTTACCTATGACAAGTTGCTTTGAAATTTTGTAGTTCTAAACTAAAAGATGTTTCCGAACCTCTTCCACGACCAGTTAATCCACTGGATCCATCATCCTCTTATCGTACGTCACACGATCCAGTCAACCCATGGAATTCTCCAACAAGACCATCTTTCTCACCGAATCGCTAGCTCAATCAAATCGATAACTTATATTTCTTTTATGTTATGAATAACATGCATTGTCATGATGCATTAGTATAACAATTTACTTTATTTTTGTTTGTAATTATTTAGTATGAAAATAAACATTTTTTCTGAATAAACATAAAACAGACGTTTGACATATGAATGAACAGACGTCTGTTCATAAATTAAACAAATCCTACAAATATGCCTCATCACAGACATCTGCTAAAATTATGTCAAACGTCTGTTAACACTCTCGAGTTTCAAAAATAACTAGAACAAACGTCTGTCTCTAGTCCCACAGACGTCTGATATACCTGATTACACTCATTCTTATTATATCTCAGCTCAGACGTCTGTCGATAAATTAACAAACGTCTGAACGACCTCTCGGGAAATCATTTTCCTACCCATAGACGTCTGTCTCACAATCAAATAGACGTCTGGTCTCCACTGCAATCGTTTCTTACCCCTCCACCTATATATTATCTTTTACCCATTCACTCTTCATTTTCACTTTTACCATTTTCTCAACCCAAACCCTAAATCCCCAAATTCAACTCCTTCAACAACTCAAATCCATGGCTCCAAAAAAGGCTTCTAATAAACGCAAGAAGACTACCGAAGGTTCCTCTTCTCAACAAGGAACTCCAAACTATGCAACTGACAAGCAAATAGAAGATTGGATGAAAGCTTCCGATAGCCAACATATCTTGGAATCACTTAAGAAGAAATCAATTCACACAGGGCCTTTCTATCCTTTGAGACAATTGACTCAGTATGATGTTAGCGACACTTTGTCTCGTGCAAATCTAACTCAACTTGTGAATTATGATTCCAATCAAGGTATGATTGATTCTCTAGCACTATACTTATTTTTCATCAACCTGTGCTTACCTTCACTTTGGGCTCCACCAGATCCTAAAAACTGGATCTGGTCTTTAGTTTATGGCCAACTAATTACAATCAATATTGAAATGATCGGTCAAATTTTGGGAACATCATCTACTGGTACTCCTTTGCAAGAGGTTCCCGACATGCGGTATAAACCTAGGGATAGAATTACCCATCTAATATGGCAAGATCATTGCCCAAAGATGACTCCATCTAATTTTCGTCCTAGGCCACGCATCATAAATCGTATGCTAATTAACACAGTCATGCCACGTCTTGGAAGCCATGAGCAAGTGTATCCTAATGATCATAAAGCTTTGTATGTTATTTTTGGAAACACTCGAGTAAATTGGGCACGATTTATTTTCGAGCAAATTAGAGACTTTTGGACCCCAACCAAACGAACTATACCATATGGTGCATATCTTATAAGAATTTTCAGGTCATAGGGAATAAATCTTTATCTCTCTACATATCCGGAAAAAGAAGTAGAGAAGAGTGGCATACAGTTTGCTGCTTTAATGCACTTACCTGATCGGACTCCCCGAATCATTCCCTTTGAACAATGGGAAACACAACAAAATCAACCTCAACAACCGGTACAACCTCAAAGGCTAAAATGACCCGAAACTAGCGACCCAACCGAATATCACTCTGATCCTGATATCCAGGAAGCAAGACTAGATATAGGACATGGGGAAAGTATACAAGATGTTACTTTGTAGAATCAACGATTACTTTTGTTAAATCAAAAAAATTTAGGTACGAAAGTGTTAAGGTTAGAACGTTCTTTCTCCACACGTATGACAAAAGTTGAAAACGCTTTAGATAAAGTTGTGCGCACCCTTAGCAAAATTTATCGTAAAATTCGTGGTCGTTCATCCTCCTCCTGCTCATCGTCAGCATCACCTACTCCTCCTCCATCTATACCCATTATCAGAGACATACCGCGAGAATCCAGCACTCGACAACAATCTCCTCTTGAACATGCTCCTGGTAAGGAAACAACAATTGCTTCTGACAACGAGGGAGATGATGACTGGCCTCCTTACGTTGATCCCGGTACTACCCAGCAAGCTTTCATGGACTTTCTATTCATGAGAATATAAGTTATAATGACGAATCTCAATGGGACTATTACGGAAATTAGTCAAATGATCTATGGGGATACTTTACAGATGCCTAGGCACTTTATTTAGTTTTTAACTATGCATTATAGTTTGTAATTTAACCATTTTCATTTGGCGCACTACGACTTCTATTTAATATTGTATGTTGACATCTATGTTCTGTTTGCTATCAATGTATCTTTATATATTTTTGATCATGCCAAAAGGGGGAGAAAAAGGGGTATCATCAACTCAGGGGGAGATGTACACGTATATGTTTGTCATCATCAAAAGGGGGGAGAATGTCAGATCTTAAGTTTTGATGCCAACGAACAATATACACATATATCATATGTTTAATGCAGGAACTATACAAGGAGGAGATACACACGGAATAATCAAGATTACAAGGATACTTAGTCATAAAGAGTATACATTTTTCTCATATAGTTAGATAGATTAAATGTAAAGTCTTCTTGATTAAATATAAAAATTTAGTGTGTCTGGACAAGAACAGACGTCTGTCCTATGAATAGACAAACTCTGACTATAAAATAAGATTTCTTCCTAACTCAGCACAGACGTCTGTCATATTCAAGACAGACGTCTATCTGAGGCTTCGGGTTGAAAATCTATCTTACAGAGACATCTATCTCATTACTCGACAGACGTCTATACGTGTATTTTGAACTTTCAAAATACACATACAGACGTTTGTCCTACAAGGGACAGAGTCTGAGTGGAGACAGATGCATTACAAACAGGCACCTTTTCAAACTATCGTATCTTCCCTAAATCAGGTTTTCAAATGATATCTTCTTTCAAAATGAAGAGTTCTCTTTCTTTTTTGCTCAAAATTTACAACTCTTGATAACAGCTCTTTATCTATTATAAATACATCTAAGATTAAGATCTAAAACTACCTATTCGTCCTTTTAGATCTATAATCTATATCTCTGAGAAGCTCTCTGCTTTCATTGCTTAAAATTTTCTATTCAAGCATTTCAAAATCTTTCTATATTCTCTCAGTTATTCAAACAATCATATCTACTCAAGGAGACTATAGGAGCAATTTGTACAAAGAAGACAAAATCAGTGTTTGTAAAGGACACAAGCTTGTCAAAGTATATTCTTAATGTAAGCCTATTCCTCCGGATGAAGCGAGGGAAGTTTTTATGTGGTTAAAGAAAAGCCGAAGAGGTGCTTCGGGAATGGACGTAGGATGGGAGGTCCGAACCAGGATAAAATATTGGTGTGCATAGTTTTTACTTTACTTTTATTAATCGTTTACACATTTATATCAAGTACTTGCGATATCTCACATTCACACGATCCTAGCATAGACTTACATCCTGGTATATTGAAATTTGAACGTGTCCAGGTATTTTAGAAATACCCAATTATATTTAAAACCGCAGGTTATAATGTGTAATATATAAAACCTTTTATAAGCCTAATACTTAATCATGTTTCGAATATTACAAATCCTATTCACATTGGCCTAATTATTTATACTTATTCCTCCGTACAACACGGCCTCTATTTACACGCTTGAACCTATGTATACAATATACCAAGTAGCGAAAACACTGTCTAGTTTAACTTTTAAGTGAAGAGTATGTATAAGTAGTGGTTTAGTTCTTACAGTAAAATTCTAATAAGTTTATAGCCTTGTAATATATATGGTATTAATACACATATACAAATATGCCCAACCGGAACTAACGGACCCAATTTATAATTTTACATAATTAATTAATAAAAATAAGATTTAATTAATTTAGATTTAAACAGTAACTCGAATTGTGTGTGACATTCTCATATGTTATCAGACTCGGAACCAACAAGGAGTGCTGGAACTATGTTGACGGACGTAATATTATGAAGCTGGGTTGGTTAGAGATGACTTCTACTAGAATGTTTAGCGAACCGATTGCCAACGAATGGAAATTCAAGGTGAGTTTACTCACTCAGTTTATCCTGTTTATATTTTATATAAACTGGGCTTTCATTTTGTGTGCACTGTTAACTGATAATTGATGATTTGATGGCTGTTTACATGGATATTGAATATTTTTAAATATTCGTTGATTAAATTAAACATTTGTTTAAATTAATCTAATTAAATCGTTATTTCAACGATTGAATTCCAAACGAGGTAACTTACCTTATTGGTTACGTTTATTATAATTTAAACATATTAAATGAATAATCTAATGCTTGATTGGATGTTATTAGTTATTGTTGACTGTCACTAGTCGAACTGTTTATTTTTGTTTAGTGGGATGAATAAATATATTGAAACGACCCGAACTTCCCCGTGAAGGAAAACCCAGATTGAGTTGAGGACAAGCCATATCGGAACACAAACAGAAGAATATTTCATTGCTTATTACAACAATTTCATCAGAATACAAGAATATACAGAGTATGAATAAATATTACACATCATAAATTATCAGAGATTTACAATACATTACATAGCAGCGGAAAATAATACAAAACACAACTGAAGGAGATATACGGATACAAAGCTTTCCGGATATTGTTCCAGCTGTAAATCAGGATCCTGTGAATATAAATCTACAAAACCAAAACTACTAGCTGCCCGTGTCAAAATAAGGGCACCCAAAGTTTAGGTTAAAGCAATAAACTCCAGGTCAGTCATGTGACTGGTGTGAGAACTAAAACAGTTATTAATCTTTATTTTAAAGTTCGGTAAATCGAGGGACCATGCCGTATAACACGGAATGGGTTCCTCCAAAGAATACCAGTGCATAAAACAACAGCGCAATGCTAAATAAAGAACAATGAAGCAACTATAAGACCTAGGTCCCATCACACAACGCAAGACAAGCCAGAGGATAGGGTTTTACCTTATAATAGCCAAAGAATGCTTGATACACAAAATTTCATCTCTTATTATTACTATAAGTGTATAGTGTCAAAACAATTTCAATCATAGGTATCAATCATAGACGGCATAAGTGCTCCATACCACTATGTCGCCATACTAGGCTCTACAATCAAAACCGCAAAGCAACGTATTGGAAATTGGATTTCCATCTGTGAACCGAGGCAAAAGATAGTCCACACCGATTCAAGACTCTTTAGCCCAAGCCTCAGGACAAGTACTCAGTCAAGCCCTTGGATCGTCAGGGTCGATCCACCGATGTGGATTAAAATGCCTGAACATTGCGTTTCCCCGCCCTTTGGGGCGTAAATGAGCCAAATGACTCCATTGGCTCCACATAGTCACGGATATATCCAAGGCACCTCCCAATCCAACAACCATACAGGTGAAAATAATATAAATGTCAGGGCTGGTAGGTCACTGACACTGCCCTAGCTAGAAATAAACGCATGTCCTCCCTGAGGTCCTCTCCCGTTTCTGGTTCACAACCGGGGTGTGAGGCTCGCGAATTAACGCTACACAAAGTTGTGCCACACAGGCGGTGCTTTGATCATCAACCACTAGACTTTGCTTTTCAACAAAGCCTTGATCATTTGCATCTTAGCATGCCACACAGGAAAACCACTCCATGCAACCGATATCCATCAATCACACAGAATAATACCCAATGTCAGACACACAATCCATTTACAAGTCCGTTCTGGGTCTGAACGAAACCGGAGGCACCTTGTACCTCACATATACATCGATCTCCAAGTACGTCTGGACGATCACCAACTGATTCCCTCCTCTTGGGTGTACAGCCCAATCCAGATCATCAGTAATTATCCAAACGATGTGAAGACCTCCGGTCTTCGACCACCGTCTTCATCCTCGATACATCGTCGAATCAGTTATTCAGAATGGAATAAACTCGGTCTTTCTGAATAACTCGCGTATATAATAAACAAGTGTTACACAAACACAATATATGCCTCATTCTAATTCAGAATTTTCTTTTATTCAAGTATTCTTATACTTTGGGAAAGGTTCCATTAATTTTGTCAAAGATAAATCCTTTTAAATCTATTCTTTAATCTTCCTTTGAATATCAATTCAAATCAAATTATGGTTTATCCAAACTATCGGGATTAACAAACCTTACCGAAGTAATCATTTGTTTTAATTTCCCAATCCCAACCTATTCATCTCATGAAGTAAAACTGGTAATACTTCATATCTAACACCACGGTGTTATCGATAAACTCAATTACCATTTCACGTTCAAATCTAATTAAAGATTTAACTATCGCCTGGAGCAAAACTGATGATACTCCATTCTCGATCATTTCAATCTAATTAAAGATCCATTAAAACTCCACTTAGTTTTAATCTTCCCAAAAATCACTATCGATGATTATTTAACTTGGGAAATCATATTCTGTCTTTAACTGGGTTAAAGAACCAATGTCATTTAAAACACGGTTCACGATAAACCCAAAATCACATTCCATTTACAATGGAATCTTCATGGAAAACAAATCGATATAAACTTCCATATCCGACTAATAATATAAATGGAATAACGGAAACGGCTTTTAAATTCCAGATATATTAGCAGTCTTCCTCCACAGAAATTCACATCGATTATAACCAAATCGAATTCCATTCCAATTTATTTTGTTAAATTGGAAAACTATACTTTGGAAAATCTCCTTTAAATCTTAACAAAAGATTTATAAATTCCAAATCACATTTCACTGTAAATCGGGTTAAAGAACGAATGTCGTTAAAACACAGTTCACAATAAACCCAATTCACATTCCGTTAATTATCGGGTTAAAGAACAAGTGTTATTTAAAACACCATTCACGATAAACCCAAAAATCAATTCAAAATCCATTCCAATTAAATACCATTTAATTGGTATACTTCACTAAATCTAAATAAAAAGATTTAATCTTTTCTCAACTGGGTTTAAGAACAGTGTTAATGAAGACACCACTCCTGACAAACCCAAATCCCATTTGATATTAAATACAAGACTCTGAATAGAAAATATATCGGCTTATATTCAATATCAAATTCTACGATCAACAAATATTGTATTGGAAATAACGATATAAATATATCTTTCAAATTTCCCTAACAATATCTGTATAATCACGAAATCCCACATCGAAATATTCCAAAGACAATTTCGATACAAATCCCTTTCAATTCAATTATTGGAAATTCTGGTTACTTTTAAATCCTTTCAAATCCAATTTATTTATTTCAAAAATAAATGGATTATAATTCTAGTTCAAAACTAGTTCATTTCGATAAAAATCTATTTTTATCTTTTCAAATATGGAGTTTTTCATCCCAATTCTCCCCAAATCATTTCTTATGATTCTACACTAATTATTGATATTCTTAATAATTTTATCAAGGCCCATACAGTCGATTTCCATCAACGACCACCGAACTGCACTTACAGCGACCTTTTCCAAATTTGATTTGGATATAATTCCAAATCCAACCGTTAGATTTCTAATTTCTTGTATTCTTTAGAAATCTCTTTTCGATACGAACCCAAAGGTTCCGATTTTAGGAGAACCCGACGGTCGGATCTCCCGTAATGTCCATTCGAAGTCAATGGCCGAAATTCGCGAACTGCCGTAATGCGGCGCGTTCTATTCAGGCCATTATATATATATATATATATATATATATATATATATATATATATATTATGTCGATTTCCTTTCAAAACGTATTTTATAAATCGTTTTAAATTCGTTTTCAAAACGATTTCAACTTCATATTCAATTTCAGATTAAAATTGAATATTCCATATCATTAATACATAAATGATAATATTTTCAAAACGTTATATTTTGAAATCACTTCCTTTTCTATATTCATTATAAAAACGAATATACTCGATATAAATATCGTTCGCGTCAAAATGGTGCATATCTAATCAACACGGCTTTATATATTTCAATAACTTCATTATTCTATTCAACAAATGAATATTTTCTTCAACACATGAATATATATTTTATTCAACTCATGAATATTTATTAATTCTTACTTACAATAAAAATGTGAACTTTATTGTATAAATATTTCGTTCAACACATGAATTTTCTTTTATTCAACACATGAATATTTATTTTATTCCACACATGAATTTTCTTTTATTCAATACATGAATATATATATTTTATTCAACACATGAATTTTCTTTTATTCAACATATGAATATATATTTTATTCAACACATGAATTTTCTTTTATTCAACACATGAATTTTCTTTATTTTCCAATTTGGAATGATGCCCAGTCAATTACCATATAATGTTAATTATATGGATTCCCTACAACACATGTATAAAATTGTAATGATAAATAATCAACCATCATCCAGAGTGCATTCTACACTGCATAAACATCAAATATAAATATTTAACGCTTATAACAGCCTATAAATCAATCGATAGACATACGACTAATTATTGGGACTAGTGTATGGTCAATTTCATCCCAACACCCGTGTGGGGTTTTCAAACAATCAAACACAGGTTTTGTTTGTGCAGTTGGGTGATGTGTAAAATTTATCGTCCCAATCCATATCAGTCAAATGTGTGTACATAAACAAATCGTCCGATTTGTTTATAAATATTTATTTTATATACACGTTAAAATTTTTATTTTTAACCATAAAATAATTTATTCCATTCCACATCACACAATCAATATTCACACCACAAACAACAAACAAACAAGTCGTCCACGGTCTGTGGACAATGGGTGTCGGGTGCTGCTAAGCACCGTCTGTATTCGAGTATATATTTCAAACTAGAAATTAAATTTAAAGTGATTTCTCACTGATTAGCTAAACCAATTCGCCGCGGCTCTTCATATGTAGGAAATCTTCGTCGTCTTTCCAACGAGATCTGTTTCACGCAGTATATATTAAAAAATTATATTTTTAACAACGCTACTTTCTATATAAAGATTATATTTTAATAATGCCACTTCATAGATAAAAATCATATTTTTATCTTCATAAAAATATTTCAAACATGCGATAAATTTTTTATTTTTATGACGCTACCACTTATGTAAAAAATATATTTTTATGGCGCTACCACATATGTAAAAATTATATTTTTATGGCGCTACCGCATATGTAAAAGTTATATTTTTATGGCGCTACCACATATGTAAAAATTATATTTTTATACGACTAATAACCATGTCTTAAGCTACTTAAAAATCATGTTCTTATGAAGCTAAGGATCATAATTTAGCTAAATAAAAATCATATCTTTTATGCGTTAAAATCTAATCTTTTATGCGACAAAAATCTAAACTTTTTATTTTAAACACAACTAAAAACTGAAAATAAAATTTCAATTCGGATTTACCTTAAAAATTAAAATAAAAATAAATTAAAAACTCACATATTTAATTGAAGGTGGGGAGGGGATTTTGTTGATCTTTTCTCGGACGGGTGATGCTTGCTGAGGTGGCGCCGGAGCTTCAGGGGAGGGCTGGGTCGAATAGGGGTGTGGTGGTCTTCATCCTCGATGGGGGGGAGGCTCGCTCGCCGGCTTGAGGAAGGGGATTGGAGTTTCAATCGGAGCTAGGGGGTCCTTCGCTGATCGACGGTCGACGATGGATGAGGGGGCGACGTGCGATGTCGACCGGATTAAGGGAGGGCAACGGGTTCAATCAGGGATCGTTTTTTTTTTTTTGAAGTCAACGGTTTTGAAATGAGGGGAGAGAGAGAAAGGTAAGTGGGGTTATATAATTATATATATATATATATATTTAATTAATTAATTCCTTAAAGTAACTTTTGTTTTCGAACTCCAAATGGGGCCCAACGACTGTCGTCCATAGCTAATTACCCCCATTCCGAATACAATGGGATATGTATCGTAAGCCAGTTTGACTGTTATGATCAGTTTTCGTCAAAATTAAAATATAAATAAATAGAACGGTCAATATTGATTTTAACGTATATTTTAATTTATCGGGGCCACATACAGACTCTATCGTATTGATGATACGGTTCTAACAAAACTAATTTCGTCAAATTCTGAGACCGTTTAGAAAAATGGCCATTTTCCAGTCGATTTAATTTGACTGAAACTGTTAAAACACGTTTTCTTTTGCCACGCTCACATATTGATTCAGAAAATTATGAATTTTGGAATCTAGCAATAACTTGAAATCCCAGATCCAACTAAAGTGGTTTGTTTTCGAAGGTCATTTGCAAAATTTCCATTTTTAAGGGCCGAAATTCCATAGCGACTATTCTGAATTTTCAACTGGGCATATCTTTTGATTCCCGTATGAAATCTTGATTTTTCGGATTCGTTGGAAAGATATTCTCAATTAGATTCTAATATTTTTGGTTTCGCCAAAATCCGATTTATTTTGAATCATGTACGTTCATTTGAAATTTGAAATTTGAAATCGAATTTTCAAACTACCGTGCCATTTTCAATTCCTTTTATAATTAAAATAAAATATTTATATTCTAACGTCAATTCAAATAAATATATACGTTCCAATTCTATTCAAAATAAATTTCTCGTCATTATTATTTAAAATAATTCATTTTAAATATTCAAAATTCATCAAAATTGCCAAAATAAAAATTTTAAATTGGTTCGGATTTCCGGGTTATTACAATCTCCCCCACATAAAACTTTTCGTCCCGAAAAGGAACGAAGCTGAAAGTTTTTTTACAAACCAACTCAACTTCCGTTGTTTTCTTTATGGCTTAAGTTCTTCAACTTTTCAGTTTCTAAGAACTTTTCAAATTTCTCAAAAATTTGGCTGTCACCCTAAATTTTCGAAAATTTTCGCCATAACCTCCCCTACAGGGGAGCACCGGGAAAATCCTGGAATTTCCATACAGGCCTTTCCAATCCAAAAAGAAAAAGAAACAGCCAAGCGGCTAGCCAATCGGCTCATAAAATCATCCAAAACCCAAGAAATTAATAAACATGTACCTATTTGTCAGGCAAACAATTTTATTCCTCTTCTCTAGCCTCCTTGCTATGACATGTTCAATGTATATACATGTGCATATATGCAATTTCAAACGACTTTCAATATAATTCAATATTTGATACAATTTGGCCTAAATGGTTAAAAATATCAAACCAATAATCAAACAACACAACCATCAATCAATTAGTGAATTAATGTTTCAAATTCGTAATTTTGATATATATATACAAAAAATCATGTTTTTGATGCCAAGTCACAAAATAGCCCTATCTAGGTTTGGTTCTCACACAAGTCAATTGGAAATATATAGAAATCCCACTTTCAAAATTCGAACATAAATTCTGATGATGTTTCGAACCATCATCAGAACATCCACGGGCGACTACAGTGTGATTCTATATCTAACCAGTATATTAAAACTTCAAATACCCGCGGATTAGACATATACGTAAAATCTTTATATACTTGATTGCCCAAATCAATATAAAAATATTCAAATACGAATAACCAATTCAAATTTTCAAAACAAAACTTATTTTCAGCTTTATTTTTAAAAACAACACTCTTCCCACTCGTTTTAGGATGCTACTAATCTCATCTCTAATGGGTCATTCTCATCGGATATTACTAATCCAATCTCTGATGAATTCTTTCGTTTGGTTCTAACATGTCTTGTTCTCCGAACTCTGTAAACCAAAGCTCTAATACCAAGCTGACACGACCCGAACTTCCCCGTGAAGGAAAGCCCGGATTGAGTTGAGGACAAGCCAGATCGGAACACAAATAGAAGAACATTTCATTGCTTATTACAACAATTTCATCAGAATACAAGAATATACAGAGTATGAATAAATATTACACATCATAAATTATCAGAGATTTACAATACATTACATAGCAGCGGAAAATAATACAAAACACAACTGAAGGAAATATATGGATACAAAGCTTTCCGGATATCGTTCCAGCTGTAAATCAGGATCCTGTGAATATAAATCTACAAAACCAAAACTACTAGTTGCCCATGTCAAAATAAGGGCACCCAGAGTTTAGGTTAAAACAATAAACTCCAGGTCATTCATGTGACTGGTGTGAGAACTAAAACAGTTATTAATCTTTATTTTAAAGTTCGGTAAATCGAGGGACCACGCCATATAACATGGAACGGGTTTCCTCCCAAGAGTACCAGTGCATAAAAGAACAGCGCAATGCTAAATAAAGAACAATGAAGCAATTATAAGACCCAGGTCCCATCTCACATTCCAACACAAGCCGGAGGATAGGGTTTTACCTTATAATATCCAAGGAATGCTTGATACGCTGAATTTCATCTTTTATTATTACTATAAGTGTATAGTGTCAAAACAATTTCAATCATAAGTGTCAATCATAGACGGCATAAGTGCCCCATACCAATATGTCGCCATACTAGGCTCTACAATCAAAACCGCAAAGTTATGTATTGGAATTTGGATTTCCATCTGTGAACCGAGGCAAAAGATAGTCCACACCGATTCGAGACTCTCTAGCCCGAGCCTCAGGACAAGTACTCAGTCAAGCCCTTGGATCATTAGGGCCGGTCTACGATGTGGATTAAAATGCCTGAACACTGCGTTTCCCTGCCCTTTGGGGGCGTAAATGAGCCAACCGACTCCATCGGCTCCACATAGTCACCGATATATCCGAGACGCCTCGCAATCCAACAACCTCACAGGTGAAAATAATATAAATGTCAGGGCTGGTAGGTCACTAACACAACCCTAGCTAGAAAGAAACGCATGTCCTCCCTGAGGTCCTCTCCCGTTTCTGGTTCACAACGGGGGTGTGAGGCTCGCGAATTAATGATACACAAAGCTATGCTACACAGACCGTGCTTTGATCATCAACCACAAGAATTTTCTTTTCAACAAAAGCCTTGATCATTTTCATCTTAGCATGCTACACAGGAAAACCACTCCATGCAACCGATAGCCATCAATCACACAGAATGATATCCAATGTCAGACACACAGTCCACTTACAAGTCCGTTCTGGGTCTGAACGAAACTGGAGGCACCTTGTACCTCACATATCCATCGATCTCCAAGTACGTCTGGACGATCACCAACTGATTCCCTCCTCTTGGGTATACAGCCCAATCAAGATCATCAGTAATTATCCAAACGATGTGAAGACCTCCGGTCTTCGACCACCGTCTTCATCCTCGACACATCGTCGAATAAGTTATTCAGAATGGGATAAACCCGATCTTTCTGAATAACTCGCGTGTATAATAAACAAGTGTTACACAAACACAACATACGCCTCATTCCAATTTCCCTAACAATATCAAATTCTACGACCTACAAATAACGTATTGGAAATAACGATATAAATATATCTTTCAAATTTCCCTAACAATATCTGTATAATCACGAAATCCCACATCGAAATATTCCAAAGACAATTTCGATTCAAATCCCTTCCAATTCAATTATTGGAAATTCTGGTTACTTTTAAAATCCTTTCAAATCCAATTTATTTATTTCAAAAATAAATGGATTATAATTCTATTTCAAAACTAGTTCAAAACTAGTTCATATCGATAAAAATCTATTTTTATCTTTTCAAATATGGAGTTTTTCATCCCAATTCTTCCCAAATCATTTCGTATGACACACTAATTATTGAAATTTTTAATAATTTTATCAAGGATCGTACAGTCGATTTCCATCAACGGCCATCGAACTGCACTTACAACGACCTTTTCCAAATTTGATTTGGACATAATTCCAAATCCAACCGTTATATTTCTAATTTCTTGTATTTGTTAGAAAGCTCTTTTCGATACGAACCCAACGGTTCTAATTTTAGGAGAATCCGATGGTCGGATCCCTCGTAATGTCCATTCGAAGTCAATGGTCAAAATTCGCAAACTGGCACAGCGCGTTCTATTCAGGCCATTATATATATATATATATATAATATATATATTATATATATTACGTCGATTTCCTTTCAAAACGTATTTTATAAATCATTTTAAATTCGTTTTTAAAACGATTTCAACTTCATATTCAATTTCAAATCAAAATTGAATATTGCATATCATTAATATATAAATGATAATATTTTCAAAACGTTATATTTTGAAATCACTTCCTTTTCCATATTCATTATAAAAACGAATATACTCGATATAAATATCGTTCGCATCAAAATGGCGCAAATCTAATCAACACAGCTTTATATATTTCAATAACTTCGTTATTCTATTCAACAAATGAATATTTTTTTCAACACATGAATATATATTTTATGCAACACATGAATATTTATTAATTCTTAGTTACAATAAAAATGTGAACTTTATTGTATAAATATTTCGTTCAACACATGAATTTTTTTTATTCAACACATGAATATTTATTTTATTCCACACATGAATTTTCTTTTGTTCAACACATGAATATATATTTTATTCAACACATGAATTTTCTTTTACTCAACACATGAATATATATTTTATTCAACACATGAATTTTCTTTTATTCAACACAGGAATATATATTTTATTCAACGCATGAATTTTCTTTATTTTTCAACTTGGAATGAGGCCCAATCAATTACCATATAATGTTAACTATATAGATTCCCTACAACACATGTACATAATAGCAACGATAAATAATCAACCATCATCCAGAGTGCATTCTACACTGCATAAGCATCAAACATAAATATTTAATACTTATAACAGCCTATAAATCAATCGATAGACATAAAGCTAATTATTGGGACTAGTGTATGGCCAATTTCATCCGAACACCCGTGTGGGATTTTCAAACAATCAAACACAGGTTTTATTTGTGCAGTTGGGCGATGTGTAAAATTTATCGTTCCAATCCATATCAGTCAAACGTGTGTACATAAACAAATCGTCCGATTTGTTTATAAATATTTATTTTATATACACGTTAAAAATTATATTTTTAACCATAAAATAATTTATTCCATTCCACATCACACAATCAATATTCACATCACAAACAATAAACAAACAAGTCGTCCATGGTCCGTGGACAACGGGTGTCGGGTGCTGCTAAGCACCGTCTGCATCCTAGTATATATTTCAAACTAGACATTAAATTAAAAGTGAGGAGTTCTAATCGATTAGCAAACCAATTCGCCGCGGCTCTTCATATGTAGGAAATCTTCGCCGTCTTTCCAACGAGATCTATTTCACGTGGTATATGTTAAAAAATTATATTTTTAACAATGCTACTTTCTATATAAAGATTATATTTTAATAATGCCACTTCATAGATAAAAATCATATTTTTATCTTCATAAAAATATTTCAAACATGCGATAAAAATTATATTTTTATGACGCTACCACTTATGTAAAAATTATATTTTTATGGAGCTACCACATATGGAAAAATTTATTTTTATGGCACTACCACATATGTAAAAATTATATTTTTATGGCGCTACCACATATGTAAAAATTATATTTTTATGGCGTTACCACATATGTAAAAATTATATTTTCATACGACTAAAAACCATGTCTTAAGCAACTTAAAAATCATGTTCTTATGAAGCTAAGGATCATACTTTTAGCTAAATAAAAATCATACCTTTTATGCGTTAAAAATCTAATCTTTTATGCGACAAAAATCTAAACTTTTTATTTTAAACACAACTAAAAACTGAAAAACAAAATTTCAATTCGGAATTACCTTAAAATATAAAATAAAAATAAATTAAAAACTCACATTTTTAATTGAAGGTGGGGAGGGGGTTTCGCTGATCTTTTCTCGGATGGGTGGTACTTGCTGAGGTGGCACCGAAGCTTAAGGGGAGGGCTGCATCTAATAGGAGTGCGGTGGTCTTCATCCTCGATGGGAGGAGGCTTGCTCGCCGACTTATGGAAGGGGATTGGAGTTTCAATCGGAGCTAGGGGGTCCTTTGATGGCCGGCGGTCGACGATGGATTGGGGGGGCGACGTGCGATGGCGGCCGGATTAAGGAAGGGAAACGAGTTCAATTAGGGATCGATTTTTTTTTAATTTCTGAAGTCAACGGTTTTGAAATGAGGGGAGAGAGAGAAAGGTAAGTGGGGTTATATAATTATATACACATATATATATATATTTAATTAATTAATTCTTTAAAGTAACTTTTATTTTCGAACTCCAAATGTGGCCCACCGACTGTCGTCCATATCTAATTACCCTCATTCCGAACACAATGGGATATGTATCATAAGCCAGTTCGACCATTATGATCAGTTTCCGTCAAAATTAAAATATAAATAAAAAGAACGACCAATATTGATTTTAACGTACATTTTAATTTACCGGGGCCACATACAGACTCTAAAAATTCCCGAAAAATATTTTCTACCTTCATACTGATGATACGGTTCTAACAAAACTAATTTCGTCAAATTCTGAGATCGTTTGGAAAAATGGCCTCTTTCCAGTCGATTAAATTTGACTAAAACTATTAAAACACGCTTTCTTTTGCCACGCTCACACATTGATT
Source organism: Allium sativum (assembly GCA_030737875.1). Taxonomy (NCBI): domain Eukaryota; kingdom Viridiplantae; phylum Streptophyta; class Magnoliopsida; order Asparagales; family Amaryllidaceae; genus Allium; species Allium sativum. The sequence goes on along the minus strand of CM060915.1, from coordinate 212,625,066 downwards.
CAGAAAATTATGAATTTTGGAATCTAGCAATAACTTGACATCTCGGATCCAACAAAAGTGCTTTCGTCGAAAACGAAGGTCGTTTGCAAAATTTCCATTTTTAAGGGCCAAAATTCCATAGCGACTATTCTGAATTTTCAATCTGGGCATATCTTTTGATTCCCGCTATGAAATATTGATTTTTCGGATTCGTTGGAAAGATATTCTCAATTAGATTCTAATATTTTTGGTTTTGCCAAAATCCGGTTTATTTTGAATCATGTACATTCATTTTAAATTTGAAATCAAATTTTCAAACTACCGCGCCATTTTCAATTCCTTTTATAATTAAAATAAAATATTTATATTCTAACGTCGATTCAAATAAATATATACGTTCTAATTTTATTCAAAATAAATTTCTCGTCGTTATTATTTAAAATAATTCATTTTAAATATTCAAAATTCATCAAAATTGCCAAAATAAAAATTTTAAATTGGTTCGGATTTCCGGGTTATTACATATATTGTCATATTGAAATTGATATAACCATTGTGATGTAGGGAAGGACAGGTTGGAGCGATCCAACCAGATTCCTCAAATATGTTGTTTGCTTATATGAACTGTTAATCAATCTAATTGGTTGATGATTATTGTAACACCCCACCTCCGCTAGGGTCACTCACAAAGGGAATGCACTAGTTTTGGTGGAGTATTATCTAGGTAAACATGCACAGAAAAATCACAAGGCAAAACATAAATAAAGCAGTGGTAGAAAATAAAAACCAACTTTTTATTACTTTTCAAGAAAGAGTCAAAAACCTCATATATCCAAGATACAAATTATTCCATTACATCAAGTTTCAAAGAAGCATAAACTTAAGATAACCAAAAGTAAAATATTCCCAATAAATAGCAGAAGCAGCCATAGCATAGCTCAAGACCAAACCGTACACGAGCTGTCAGAAAGCAAGCCAAATCCAAGCTAAGAGCTAGTGTTTCCTCCCTGAGAACCTGGGGGGGGGGGGGGCGGGGAACAAAAGAAAAGGAGGCGAAAGAAAAAGGGTCAGTCATAAAGACTGGTAAGCCCTAGTGACTTTCAGCATAAAAACTAGTAAAGGTAACATGATATGTGAAAACTGGAATTAAACATAAGGATGATAACAGAACTGGTAGGATAATTAAGATAACAAGATAAGTCAAGTCTAGCATCGCATGTTCAAGGTTCGCTGCACCGATTGTACTAGTATTCTAACCCATGCCAAGTATTAATCATGAAATGATCCCTTGGCCCAGTATCATGAAGTGACCCATTACGGGGTCCTATGGTACGATCTATTAATCGATCGACTCCCTACAAGTCCTAGCTCGTCATGTGTCTGTGTCATACGGCCCTATCCTGAAATGTAGTTACCTGTGCTAGGTCCACCTTAGGTTGTATCAAGTCCTATGGTGCCAACCACCGACACGAATCAAGCACGCACAGTGTAAATCTACGGGTGCCCAATGCCTGCTTTTTCAACTCCGGACTACGTGCATGACCATAGCCCGCCTTAACCTACAATGGCGCACCTACTCAGCCGTCGTTCGGGTCGTTGACAATCAACCCAGTAATCGTGCCCCACCCTGCCTAGTCCAGGGTATCGTGATACATCTAAGTGGGTTACTGCTGAAAAGGACCGCGTAACTAGGGTTTCTAATGGGTTAAGTGTTGTCATTCAAATTCGTGACTTAACCCTATCCAGACCATGTATCAAGTTGGTTAAGTGTGTTCAAGCAGTTCATGACTTAACCCTATCAATTCATCGTGTCAAGATGGTTAAGTATATTCAAGTTGTTCATGACTTAACCCTATCATGTGGCATTAATTCATTAGTGCACGCCAACCTCTCACATTAGACTGACTGTTGTGGTTACTGGATTTGCCGAGCGGTTCCGGGCAGATTTACACCACAAAATAGTCTAACCTCGGGTTTTTACGTGCGATATGACCAACTACCCACATTGGATCCTATTGTTTGCAGCCACTGGATTTGCCGGGCGGTTCCGGGCAGATTTACACTGCAAACTCAACCCAACCTCGAGTTGGCCATTTTCAAGTTTATCTAATTGTCATGCCCACGTTCAAGTTTTCATGTCTAGATTCATGTCCAGTTTTTAGGTCATGTTTCATGTCAAATCGTGTCAAGTTCATGTCCATATTCAGGTTCAAGTCATAACAACGTTCTTGTTCAAGTTTAAAGCTAATTCATGTTTTACCTAGTCTACCCAAATCATATTCCCATCGCACGTAAGCTCGAATCGACACAAATAAATCTAATTAGGGAATAACATAAAAAGGAACGGGTATAAGGTGGCAAAAGTGATTACTAATATAGCATAGTATGACTTGAAATAAAAGATTAAAACATTACTGGCATATGGAATATTGGCCTCAAACATATGGATTCCTAATCTAGCAAAACAAGGTACTAGTCTAGATAACAGTTGTCATTAGGTGATAGTATAGTCATGGTAACGATTGACATAAGGTGATAGTATAGTCATGGTAACGATTGACATAAAGTGATAGTATAGTCATGGTAACGATTGACATAAAGTGACAGTATAGTCATGGTAACGACTGTTATAAGGTGATAGTCATAAACATGTGACTAATAGCAGATTCAACATGATAATAAGAGGGGTTTCTCTTTTTGGTTTACAACATGAATAGGCCCCAAATCAATGTCATAGTAATATCCAAGAGTCAAGATCCAAGGTGAACAAGAATGGATGTAAAACAGTCATCATACGTAGGTCCAATTTCAATTTACATCATATTCATATTACATTTACAGTTTAAATCTAAAAATAACTGGAGCTTACAGATCATGGTTCGAGAATTAGAAAAAAAGAGTCGATGTTGAATCTTTATATGCTTAGTCAAGTCCTAATAGAAATCCCCAAATCAGCAATTCCCTTAACGCAGTTTCAACGTAGAAGAAGCAGTCCCTCTCTCAAACTTTTCAACCAGAATTAGAGCAGCATAAAGTCAGAAAGAATTTGGTGTAGAGAGACTGGTGTTAGGGGTTGTATTTATAGGGTCAGGTCAACGAATGTGGACAGAAACGAAGCCAAATACATCAAAGTGAATCTAGCTTCAGAAATGGGCTCTGGCACCAGGTCGACACTATGGTCGACCTGGTCCTGGGTAGGTTGACCCCCAGGTCGATCTGGTCCTGGGCGGGAAATTTCCCACCCAGTCCATTCTGAGGTTTGAAATTCGAATTTTGAATTCGAATTGAACTGTTTTTGAACTTGAAAACTTCTGAAAACTTCGAATGGTCATAACTTGGTCATACGGACTCCGATTTTCGAAAACTCGGACTCGTTTCCAAGAATAATTTCGAGACGAACGCAATGGCACAACTGGTTTCCCTTGATTCTTATTTTAAAAATTAATTCTGCCTTGATTTATGGTTATTATACGTTATAAAAACACGGGTTGTTACATTCTCCCCCCTTAAAGGATTTCGTCTCTGAAATCTCTAAGTTAGGGAGGATGTGTCCTACCATCCATCATCCATCTACTCAAAGCATCATCCACTGGCAACCATTGTCCTTAAAAGATTTCTAGTGTTGTATGAACATATGCAGTAAGTGTGTGTATATGTACTTATCTAATGCAAAAGATCAGGCGGTTACTGATTCAGTAAACCTGCTTAATGCAAAATATGTTAGTGTCATGAATCTAACATGTATGCAAATTCCTAGCATAGTTCATAATCTCTACATGAGTGCACAATCATTCATCCATATGCAACATCCAAGTGATAGCATAACAAGTTCCATCCATGTACAAGTATAAGCACCCATGCATATGCAACATGAAAATGTGACTGAGCCAATCTAGTGCCTAATGTGTGTCATGCATCCACTAGCAACCACTTGCAACCATTTGCAAACATCAATCATAACATGTTTCAGTCACATGTTTACATCCATATGGTTCTATCTAAGGTTCTCAAGATAAGATCGAGAAGATAACAAGACAAACGTAGATATTAGAAGCATGATACGAAAAGGTTTTCAAGTTTATAGGAAAAAGAGATCGAGAATGTACCCTCAAAAAGAAATGGGTAAAGCGCGCGTATCTTCTCTTCGGTTTCCCAAGTTGCGTCTTCATGGGCTTCACTCCACTGCACCTTGACTAGCTTGACTTCTTGATTCCTTAGCTTCTTAATCTCCGTTCCTAAGATACGAATCAGAACTCGCCTCAATGTTGCTTCTTTTTCCACCTTTACGTCTTCAAGGATGCTTGGCTCAACCACTTCGGCTGACTCATGCAAACACTTCCGGAGATGCGAGACGTGAAAGACATTGTGTACTCCAGATAACTTCTCGGGTAAGTCTACCTTGTAGGCCATCCGTCCAATCCTCTCAATGATAAGGAACGGTCCTACGAACCTTGGTGCTAGCTTTCCAACTGCTCCAAAACGAACTACAATGCGTAATGGAGAAACCTTTATAAAGACCATATCTCTGACTTCGAACTCTAGGTTTGTCCTTCTCTGGTCTGCATAAGATTTCTGTCTATCTTGGGCTGTTTTCATCCGTCTTCGTATCAACTCAATCTTCTCAGAAGTGTCTCTTACCATATCTGGGCCAAGTATAAGCCTGTCTGTCGTCTCCCACCAACAAGTTGGCGACTTGTACAGTCTTCCATACAGGGCTTTGAACGGTGCCATTCCGATGCTAGCTTGGTAACTGTTATTATATGCAAACTCCACAAGAGGAAGATGGTCTTCCCAAGTACCACCAAAGTCAAGAATGCATAGCCTCAGGAGATCTTCTAGTACCCTATTTACCCTTTCGGTTTGTCCATCCATTTGTGGTAGGCCATGCTTAAATTCAGTCGTGTTCCCATTGCTTCTTGCAGACTATTCCAAAACTGGCAAAATCGGGTCACGATCACTAACTATACTAGAAGGAACTCCATGCAACCGTACTATCTCTCGAAGGTAAATAGACGCTAGCCCTGATGCGATCCTCTTGCTTTTCACTGGAATGAAGTGAGCACTTTTCATGAGTCTATCAACTATGACCCATATGCTAGTATTTCCCTTCTTGACCTAGGCAGTCCATCCACGAAATCCATCGAGATACTCTCCCATTTCCATTGCGGAACCTCCAAAGGATGTAATAGCCCACCGGGCTTCTTCGACTCGGCCTTTACTTGTTGACACACCCTGCACTTCGAAACGAACTCTACCACGTCCTTTTTCATTCCAGTCCAAAAGAACATACGTTTCATATCCCTGTACATCTTATCCCCTCTGGGATGTGTAGTCATTTTCGAGTGGTGCGCCTCTTCGAGAACTTTCCTTACTAGGTCTCCCACTTATGGGACACATAGCCTTCCATCGCGCCTTAGCCATCCCTTATCATCTATGGCATACCTACTGAGGTGACTTGACGTCTCACCTCTAATCATCTTGTCCATGATTTCGACTAACTGTGGGTCTTCCTTCTGTGAAGTTCCTACTTGATCTAGAAGTGTAGGTCTTAACTCAAGAGATGCAAACATAGCAGTCAATGACTCAACAGTAGGTGTAAAATCAAAGGTTGCTATAAACTCAAGGCTTTTCATTTCAACAAACAAGGGGCTCAAAGTCAACCTTTTTCTACTTAGCGCGTCCGCCACCACATTACCCTCGCCAGGGGTATAAGCTATATCGAAGTCATATGATGCCAAGAACTCCATCCACCGCTGTTGCATCAGATTCAAATCTTTCAGTGAGAAGAGGTACTTGAGCGATTTGTGGTCGGTGTACAGCTCGAACCTCTCCCCTAAAAGATAATGGCGCCAAGCTTTAAGTGCAAAGACAATCGCGGCCAACTCCAAGTCATGCGTGGGATAGTTTTTCTCATGAACTTTAAGTTGTCTGCCCCCGTAGCATATTACTCTTCCTTCTTGCATTAGGACATCGCTTAATCCCGTGCCGCACGCATCTATGTACACGGTAAACATCTTACCTCCATCTGGTAATGCTAAGACTGGAGCTGTGGTGAGGGCTCTCTTAAGTCTCTGAAAAGCAACATCACATTCTAGGTCCCATGCAAAAGGCAGGTTCTTCTTTGTTAACTTAGTAAGAGGGGCTGAAATCTTAGCGAAGTCCCTAATGAACTTCCTGTAGTAGCCCTGCCAAACCAAGAAAGATCCTTACCTCCGTTGCATTCTTAGGAATTTTCCAGTCCTGTACCGCAACTACCTTTGCGGGGTCCACGGCTATGCCTTGCTTAGAAACTACATGCTTAAGGAACCGAACTTCCTTCCTCCAAAAATGGCATTTGGAGAACTTAGCATTTAACTTGTGTGCTCTAAGCGTTTCCATGACTTCCTTGATATGTCTAGCATGCTCTTCTTCATCTTTTGAGAAGATCAAAATATCATCCACGAAAACTACCACAAACTTGTTAAGGAACTCCCGAAACACCCTGCTCATCAAATCTACAAAGTACGTTGGTGCATTCGTTAACCCAAACGGCATGATGAGCCAATCGAAGAACCCGTCAGGAGTCCTAAACGTAGTTTTGTCAATGCTATCCTCAGCCACCCTAAGCTGATGGAATCATGTGGCTAGATCGAGTTGAGAGAAAACAGATGCTCCCACAAGCTGGTCAAACAAATCGTCGATTCTTGGTAGCAGGTGCCTATTCTTCTTTGTCAGCTTGTTTAATTCACAATAATCTATGCACAGACGATGCGATCCATCCGCCTTAGTAGCGAATACCACTACAGCACCCCATTCAGAAATGCTTCGTCTTATGAAATTTTTCTCAAGCAACTCGTTAATTTGTTTACTGAGCTCTCTCCTTTCTCGCGAGGCCATGTGCCTAACAGGAAATGAAACTGGCTTGGCATTATCAACAAGAAAAAATCGAAACTCTATCTCGCGTTTAGGAGGTAACCCCCTCACTTCATCAAAGACATCTTGATATTCTCGGACCACTCTTACAGATTGCAAATTATCATCGGACGATTCAAGGGATTCGAGATAACACAACATGACCGGACCCTTAGGGTTACAAGAAATTTCAAGGGTATTACCAAGGTGAGTCATGAGCCTCACTACTCTTCGTTCACAATCAAGAATGGCTCCATAATCGGACAACCAATCCATGCCTAGGATCAAACCGTATCCCATAAATCCGAGAACATAAGCATTACACGTGAATTCTACGCTTAAGATAGAGATCCTCAAATCCATACACATCATAGATAAATGGGCGGAGCCCCCAATTGGATTTGAAACTATAACGGGATCCTCAACCAGACTAGTACTTAGGTGCAGATTTTCAACAATATCAAAAGAAATAAAAGTATGTGATGAACCAGAGTCAAATAAGGTTCGAACAGGAAAGTCAGAAATGTAAACAAGGCTTTCTACGGAAATATTACTACCTCGTTCAAGAGCTGGAGTGGTGTTGAGAGCATGCAACTGCCCTCGATAAGGTCCTGCTCGCTGGGTCTGCCCTTGCCCATGCCCTTGCTTCTTAGGGCAATCCTTGCTGATGTGTCCAGTATCTCCACAGTGAAAGCATTCACCCAACTTCCTCTTCTTCTTTCTACAGTCTTTAGCTAGATGTCCAGTAATACCACAGAAGTTGCACTTCCTCGTCTCACGTGATTTGTTGTTGCTCTTGTTATTCTTATTATTCTTGTTGTTCCCCTTCTTGAAGTCAGCTTTCTTATTCTGAGTATCATTAGGCTTAACCTCCTTCTTGCTATTCTTGTCTTCCTCATGAAGTAGAGCCATATCCACCAAGCTTTCAAAGGTCGCCCCCATGGGTATATGAGTTAGGGCCAAGCTGTGTAGTGGCTCGTTCAATCCTCGAGCAAAGCGTACAGCCTTTTTCTGGGCTATGTTGACCAAATCCAAACCGAACCGAGCAAGCTGATTAAACTTATTCACGTACTCCCTAACAGACATGTCCCTTGTTTGAGTGCTAGGAACCTCTCCATCTGAAGGTTCTCCTCTGCTGACGATAAGAATTCAAGCCCAAACCTCTCTCTAAAGTTTGCCCAAGTCTCAACTGGCCTGGTAGCGTTGGTGGCTTCCCACCAAAATGCAGCTTCCTCTTTCAACAACCATGCTGCCAACTGGACTTTCCTATGGTCCTCCATATCAAAGATAATGAATAAGTCTTCTGTCTCCTTTAGCCAGTTTCGTGCCTCTACAAAGGTTTCAGTTCAAATGAAGTTCATGCCGCCCATTGCTTTAAAGTCTTTGCATATTTTGGCAAAGGCGATACCAGGAGGAGGAGGAACCGCAGCCACTGGGGGGAGGAGGAGGGATGTCTGTCGTGCCTGGGTCGTTGGCCCTGGCTTCTAAGTACCTTCGGAACCATCCAGGCACGGGTATTCCCTCAGGAAGGTTAAGATCAGCCATGCTGAAAAAAGAAAAGAAAAAAAATTCAAACGAGGAAACAAAGGGAAGTGCTAATGGCTTTTTGGGGAATAGCCTTTTTAAACATAAAATTTTTCATGAAAAATTCTTCTTTATAAATGGTTTTGAAAATAGTTTCAGAAGGTTTTTAAAACCTTTTTCCCAGCCTGGTAACCTTCTGCTCTGATACCAAATGTAACACCCCACCTCCGCTAGGGTCTCACAAAGGGAATGCACTAGTTTTGGTGGAGTATTATCTAGGTAAACATGCACAGAGAAAATATTCCCTATAAATAGCAGAAGCAGCCATAGCATAGCTCAAGACCAAACCGTACATGATCTGTCAGAAAGCAAGCCAAATCCAAGCTAAGAGCTAGTGTTTCCTCCCTGAGAACCTTGGGGGGGAAACGAAAGAAAAAAAGGCGAAAGAAAAAGGGTCAGTCATAAAGACTGGTAAGCCCTAGTGACTTTCAGCATGAAAACTAGTAAAGGTAACATGATATGTGAAAACTAGAATTAAACATAAGGATGATAACAGAACTGGTAGGGTAATTAAGATAACAAGATAAGTCAAGTCTAGCATCGCATGTTCAAGGTTTGCTGCACCAATTGTACTAGCATTCTAACCCATGTCAAGTATTAACCATGAAATGATCCCTTGGCCCAGTATAATGAAGTGACCCATTACGGGGTCCTACAATACGATCTATTAATCGATCGGCTCCCTACAAGTCCTAGCTCGTCATGTGTCTGTGTCATACGGCCCTATCCTGAAGTGTAGTTACCTGTGCTAGGTCCACCATAGGGTGTATCAAGTCCTATGGTGCCAACCACCGACACGAATCAAGCACGCACAGTGTAAATCTATGGGTGCCCAATGCCTGCTTTTTCAACTCCGGACTACGTGCATGACCATAGCTCGCCTGAACCTACAATGGCGCACCTACTCAGCCATCGTTCTGGTCGCTTACAATCAGCCCAGTAATCGTGCCCCACCCTGCCTAGTCCCAGGGTATCGTGATACATCTAAGTGGGTTACTGCTGAAAAGGACCGCATAACTCGAGTTTCTAATGGGTTAAGTGTTGTCATTCAAATTCGTGACTAAACCCTATCCAGACCATGTATCAAGTTGGTTAAGTGTGTTCAAGCAGTTCATGACTTAACCCTATCAATTCATCGTGTCAAGATGGTTAAGTATATTCAAGTGGTTCATGACTTAACCCTATCATGTGGCATTAATTCATTAGTGCACGCCAACCTCTCACATTAGACTGATTGTTGTGGTTACTGGATTTGCCGGGCGGTTCCGGGCAGATTTACACCACAACATAGTCTAACCGTGGGTTTTTACGTGCGATATGACCAACTACCCACATTGGATCCTATTGTTTGCAGCCACTGGATTTACCGGGCGGTTCCGGGAAGATTTACACTGCAAACTCAACCCAACCTCGAGTTGGCCATTTTCAAGTTTATCTAATTGTCATGCCCACGATCAAGTTTTCATGTCTAGATTCATGTCCAGTTTTCAGGTCATGTTTCATGTCAAATCGTGTCAAGTTCATGTCCATATTCAGGTTCAAGTCATATCAACGTTCTTGTTCAAGTTTAAAGCTAATTCATGTTTTACCTAGTCTACCCAAATCGTATTCCCATCGCATGTAAGCTCGAATCGATACAAATAAATCTAATTAGGGAATAACATAAAAAGGAATGGGTATAAGGTGGCAAAAGCGATTACTAGCATATCATAGTATGACTTGAAATAAAAGATTAAAACATTACTGGCATATGGAATATTGGCCTCAAACATAAGGATTCCAAATCTAGCAAAACAAGGTACTAGTCAAGATTACTGTTGTCACAAGGTGATAGTATTATCATGGTAACGATTGACATAAGGTGATAGTATAGTCATGGTAACGATTGACATAAAGTGATAGTATAGTCATGGTAACGATTGACATAAAGTGATAGTATAGTCATGGTAACGACTGTTATAAGGTGATAGTCATAAACATGTGACTAATAACAGATTCAACATGATAATAAGAGGGGTTTCTCTTTTTGGTTTACAACATGAATAGGCCCCAAATCAATGTCACAGTAATATCCAAGAGTCAAGATCCAAGGTGAATAAGAATGGATGTAAAACAGTCATCATACATAGGTCCAATTTCAATTTACATCATATTCATATTACATTTACAGTTTAAATCTAAAAATAACTAGGGCTTACAGATCGTGGTTCGAGAATTAGAAAAAAAGAGTCGATGTTGAATCTTTATATGCTTAGTCAAGTCCTAATAGAAATACCCAAATCAGCAATTCCCTTAACGCAGTTTCAACGTAGAAGAAGCAGTCCCTCTCTCAAACTTTTCAACCAGAACTAGAGCAGCATAAAGTCAGAAAGAATTTTGTGTAGAGAGACTGGTGTTAGGGGCTGTATTTATAGGGTCAGGTCAACGAATGTGGACAGAAACGAGGCCAAATACATCAAAGTGAATCCAGCTTCAGAAATGGGCTCGGGCACCAGGTCGACCCCTAGGTCGACACTATGGTCGACCTGGTCCTGGGTAGGTCGACTACATAGTCGACCCCCAGGTCGACCTGGTCCTGGGCGGGAAATTTCCCGCCTAGTTCATTCTGAGGTTTGAAATTCGAATTTTGAATTCGAATTGAACTATTTTTGAACTTGAAAACTTCTGAAAACTTCGAATGGTCATAACCTGGTCATGCAGACTCCGATTTTCGAAAACTCGGACTCGTTTCCAAGCAGAATTTCGAGACGAACGCAATGGCGCAACCCGTTTCCCTTGATTCTTATTTTAAAAATTAATTCTGCCTAATTTATGGTTATTACACATTATAAAAACACGGGTTGTTACAATTATTGAATCAAAATTCAACACTTGTGTGATATTAACCAATGGGTGATATTGGTTGAGTAATTATCGTTAGATAGCCTATAAATAAATCAATTTATAAAGATTGATTTACCGTTAGGTAATCAGTAGAAAGAAAGTTATAAAATTCTTTTATAAATGAAGGGAGATTTTGGAATCTATTTTATATAGATCATTTTAACGAAAGTTATTAAAGGAAATAAATAATTATTATTTATTATTATCCAAATTATTCTGTTTTATATACAATTAAGTGGAAGTTAAACAAATGGTTAAGGATGGAATAAATTGTTTCAAATAACAATTGATTATGATTATTTAATTTAATTAGATTATTAATTAAATTAAATGAAATTATGTAAATTGATTTTATAAATCAATTTAAAGGAAGGATTAGATTAATTGTTTCAAATAAACAATTAATTGTGATGATTTAATTAGATTGTTAATTAAATCAATTGAAATTATTTAAATTAATTTTATTATTTAATTTAAAAATAAATAAATAGTAATATAACTAAGTAAAATGATAAACGAATTAACCTTGTTTTAAGTTGACTAAGTCAACCGTTTTATCAAGAATTAATTATTGGACAATTATTGGAATTTTAAAGGAAATATTAACTATTACAATAATAGTTAATTAATTGGTTTCCAAAATAATTATAATTGATTATTATTTAATAAAAATCAACGTGATATATCTAGAAGTTAAGTACCTTAACTGGAAGCTATGAAGTCGTAAAGCCTCATGTGTAGTCTAAATGAAATGGTAAGTGAATTTATGTATAATGTGAACTCATATTAAGAAATTTATTGGTCGAACATCTATAAATCCAAATTGGACAATTATAGCGGTATGTTATAAATGGATTAATGTTACAGAAATCGAGACAAGTTCAAAAATAGAATTTATAATCTAAAGAAAGATAAAGGGAATTTAAAAGCCTAATGATGGGAAGATAAAGGTGTTCTAATTAGGAAATCGGGATTTTAGAATTGGGAAGAAGGTTTTCAAAAGACAATAGATGGAGTTAACCCATGTTTTTAAAAATGTATGGTAAATTGAAGAGTTGGATATTTATTGGAATATGGTTTTCGTCGATAAACTCCTATCCATTCTGAAGATAAGAATATTGTCGTCTCATGGTCTGAGAGGTAAATAAAATACCCTAACTTGTAACGACTTCATGATTATCCAAAGATTACCAGTTTAGAGATGAAGGTAATTGAGGGAATTAAAATGATATTTCCATGAAGGATATATAAACTATAATTCAAAGAATTATAAGTTGAACAAATTGATTTGGAAATAAGAAATGGGAAAGGGTAATCCAAATGTTTGGAGCTTTAGAAATGTAATTAACAACTGTTTAAAGAATGAGGCCAAGTGATGTTGTATTTCTCTGGCTAGCTACTAGAGGTTTTATACTGTGATTCGGTCGTGGTTGGGATTTTGCGGATTGCAAGAACTTCTCACTACTGATCCTTTGGATGTGGTAGGAGAGTGCCTTCGGTTCATCCTGTTCCTGGATGACTTGTATGGACGAGTGTCTGACAGAGTATTTTCAGTTGGTCACGTACATTGATTTCTTCAAACGTGCCCAGTGTATTTTTGAGGTCATCAGTTAGTGATTAAATGGATCTGAAGATGTGGCATTCAAAGTGAATGGCGCTCAGATGATCAAAAGATTGTAGAACCTCAAGCCTCATCAACCGAGAAATGACAAAAATCGGGAAGGCAGCATGGCTATGTGGGTCGCTCCCATTAGGGTGTATAATCACCTATCTAGAGAAAATCCATTTCTTTCTTTAATCTATTTCGATGCTGTCCCTTTCGGGAAACGGTGGTTTGAGCCCAACTGTTGGTGATATACATTTGATACACTCAAGCGAAATGAGTGGTCGGTCATGTGTGGGCCGGGTTGCAAGACGTTCTTGTTGAAACCAGTGTATTCGCCTCTAGAGATACACTATCGGCAGGTGGTTCCATACCTTGTCATAGTCAGAATCCAATCTCCAATAAGCACCGCGGTTTTGATTGTATACTATTGTAACGACAACGCATTTTGCCCGACCTTGATCGATCGCTAGATCGATTAAAATCGTTCAAAACCCGCATACATTAACTTTGAGAATACAATACATTAGAATAATAACAGCAGACTTTTATAAACATCATAATAGTGTTACATCAGAGTATAGAATATCAGAGTACATCGAATAAAGAAATAATACAGCGGAAGGTAAATTACAACGAATTAATACAATACACAACGGAAGACTTAAACTGATACAGCGGAAGGCTATCAATGCTCTGGACACAGCTTTAAGCTTCGATCCAGGATCCTGCTAAAGAGATAAATATCTGCAAAAAGCTACTCGACTGCCCATATGGAAAATATGGGCACCCGAGTTTGCCAGTGAAACAAACAACTGGTCATCCATGGGATTGGTATGAGAAGTCTTAACTTAACTAATCTAATAATAAGGCTAATCACAGGACCACGCCGCTAACGCGGAACGGGTTTACTCCATTGGATTGCCAGTGCATAACATAAAGTAAATCGTTTAAACAAAGCAATGCTTTTTAGAAAAATGAAACCATTATAAGACTCAATTCCCATCACACAATGCAACGCAAACCGGAGGATAGAATTTTACCTTATAATGGTCAAATATGACTTGATATGTATAAAAACGGATTTGATATTATTATTAGTGTATATATGTTTTCAAAAACAATTTCAATCATAATGTATCGATCATAGACGGCATGGGTACCATATATCATGTCGCCATACTAGTTCTACAATCAAAACCGCATGGTGTCGTATTGGAAATTGGGTTTCCATCATGAGTCAAGGCTAGGAACGATCTCCTTACAGATTCGAGGCACTCTAGCAAATGCCTCAGGATCACACCTATGGGCAACCCTTGGATATCTGCAAGGCCGGTCCACACCTATGTTAGTGGATTAATTATGCCTGAACACACGTTTCCCAGTCCCTTTGGACCTCCGTATGGCCACTAACAACCTATAAAACCCGACGTACCTCATAATCCATCATCCGCATAAGTAAAAATGTCATGACTGGTAGGTCACTGACATCACTCTAGCTCGAAAGAAAAGTGTGCACTCCCTGCGTTCCCTTGCTCCGTTTTAGAATCTTACCGGGGTGTGAGGTTCGCAAAGTCACGTTATACACAAAGCTACGCCTAAACAGGCTATGCTTTGATCATCAAACACAAGGCCTGCTTTTCAACAAAAGCCTTGATCCATGCATCTTAGCATGCCACATTGTCAATCCATATCATACCATTGATTCCTACCAATATATAACCTCTAAGCTCGTACATCTCAGAGAAGGGTGTTAAACACCAAACAGATATATATTTAGCAGAGATCAACGAATACAATATAAAGGAATACAACATCAGACATACCATCCATTTACAAGTTCGCTCTGGGTCTAAACGAAACCGGAGGCACCTTATTCCCCACATATCCGAGTAATCAAAAAATACGTCCGCACAACTACCACTCCAGCCCCTTCAAGGTAGCTACTCCAATCACAGCGTCAGTAGTCCTCATCCATTCGATGTGAAGATCGTCGGTCTTCAATCACCGTCTTCAAATCTTCGACATAAATCGTCGTAGTAATTATTTGAAATGAGTTGAACTTGGTCTTTTCAAATAATCCTCGAATACTTATCATTTTAATCATTTCATATCATTCATATCTATTTAGTACGGTTTATCGCTATTTTTATTTATATAAAAATAGCTCAATCATAATTAAATGACGCTTCGGGTCAATGAGCGGCCCTAGCGCTGTTTTTATCCAAATTTGATTTGCACTTATCTCGAAATCTAACCGTTGGATTTTGATGAGACTTATATCGTTGGAAAGATCTTCCCAAGGCAGTCCTAACAGTTCCAGTTTTGGGAAAATCCGACGGTCGGATCTTTCGGTATAATCGTTTGAAATTACGATTTCAAATCGCGAACTGCAGCAGCGCGATTCGTTTATTTTAATTTATATATATATATATATATATATATAATTCATTCGTTTGACGATTTCAATTTATTCTTTAAATAATTTTCTACACTGAAGATTTCAATTTATTCTTTAAATAATTTTCTACACTTCATATTCAAGTTATTTTTAATGAACAGAAGTCTATTTCAAAACATGTACATTTTCTTCATTCCTTATATGACAATAAAAATGTAAATTTTTATTGTTTATTATTTCCATTTCCAACGATGAACACTTTTCTATATCCTTTACTTACATTTCATTGAAAATGTGATTTTTAATGATAACATGTATTTATATTTTAAAACATGACATTTTCCTATTCATTTAATTACATTTTCCTATTCCTTTACATTTCATCAAAAAAAACGTGACTTTTCTATTCTTCCTTTATTTACATGAAAAATGTAATATTTTTCCTTCATTCTTCTATTACATAATAAATGTAATATTTCACTTTCATTGGAAAAAAAATGCAGTCTTTATATTTCATCTTTAATTACGTTAAAAAATGAAATCTTTTTATTTCACTTCTAATTACATTGAAAAGTGTAATCTTTAAAATCTATTCTTTTTATCGCATCTAAAATATCGATAAAAATGTAACATTACTTTCTATTCTTTTTATCGCATCTAAAATAACGATAAAAATGTAACATTAATTTCTATTCTTTTTATTACATCTAAATGTAAATAAAATGTCATTTTCAATTCTATGCCTTTTTTTGCATCTGATATGTAAATAAGAATATAACTTTTTAATCTATTCTTTTATTTACATCTAAAATGTAAATAAAGATGCAACTTTTTAATCAATTCTTTTATTTAACAAAAATGTATGTTTTTGTCTAACTCTTTTTAACTAACAAAAATGTATATTTTTGTCTAACTCTATTTAACTAACAAAAATGTATATTTTTGTCTAACTCTATTTAAATGATAAAATGAATGTTTTTATCATTCTTTTACATTTTGTTTCAACTAACATAACACCTTTATTTCCCTACCTTTTTCTTATGTACTCTAATGACAAATAAAAGTATATTTTATTTGTTTACCCTTTTTTGTGTTCTAATAACATATAAAAGAATATTTTATATGTTCACAAATTTCTATGTATTCTAATATCATATAAAAGAATATTTTTCTATGTTAACATTTTCTATGGTTTTTATTTGCATATAAAAATATAATCTTTTTCTATATTTCTCATATTTCCTAAAAATATGTTTTTAATGTAAAACATCATTTCATAATAAAACATGAATCTTTTGTCTGTTCTAACATTACACTAAAAATATATGATCTTTTTATTCTCAAAAGAGAATAACGCTAATATTGTACTTTTTATTCTCAAAGGAGAATAACGCTAAAAATGTTCTTTTTCAACTTATGTTTTTATTTACATCTAATATGTAAATAAAAATGTACTTTTCTTTTTATTTACATCTACGATATGAATAAAGGTGTCGCCTAAAATTTGTTCTTTTTATTTACATCTACTATGTAAATAAAGGTGTAACTGAAAATTTGTTCTTTTTATACTAACATGGCGATGACGCTACTAACATGTCATACTATAAAATGTTTCATTTTTAATGTAAACTAGTTTTACATCAAAGATGATCAATTTAATGTTAAAAAAATACGCTACTAACATGTCATATTATAAAAAGTGCTATTTTGTTTCAACAAAATGCTATGAACACAAGAGTTTTTTTCGTTTCCACAAAAATAATATGAATAAAAGAATCATTTTTGTCTCAACAAAAGTAATATGAATAAAAGAGTCATTTTTGTTTCAACAATTTTACTTTTACGAAATGCCAAATTTGTTTCAACTTAACTAATTAGACCAATATGTGTATTTGGTTTCAACTAAACTAACTAGACAAAATATGTTTATTTGTTTTCAGCTAAACTAACTAGACAACATATGTTTATTTGTTTTCAACTAAACTAACTCGACAAAATACGTTTTTTATGTAATCCAATGACAAATAAATGAATATTTGTTTGTAAACAACTTCTTTGTATATTTATGATACATAAATGCATGTTATATTTGTAACAATTTCCTATGTATATTAATGACACATAAATGCTTATTTTATTTATAAACAATTTTATATTTATGTTAATGACACATAAATGCATATTTTATTTTTAAACAATTTTCTTTTAATTCTAATGACATATAAAAGTAAATTTTATATCTAAATGGTATTTTAATCAATCTTAACATTTTATAACTAAAATGTTAATTTATCAATTTTAGCATTTTATACCTAAAATGGTATTTTCATAAATTTTAACATCTTATAACTACAATGTTATTTTCATCCATCTTAACATTTTATACCTAAAATGTTATTTTCATCAATCTTAACATTTTACTATTTAACCAAATGATTATTTTGTTTTTCTCTAAACTATTTTAGTAAAAATGAGTATCTGTCCAATTATGGTATTGATTAGCACAGAAATGTGTTTATTTTTATGCTTATATCTTATCTTTATTGTATATAAATAAATGCTACTTTGGGTATTTTGTGTGTTTTTACAGATCATTGATTAATTGTCTCCTTCATTAAATAAAAGACCACTGATAAGAAAAAGAAGCTACTTTCCCATCAAACTCTCTTTTTGCTGAAGAATGGAACGCGTTCACACTGCCTCCCTTGCTTTGAAGAATTTATGGATTAGTGATTTATGGTGTATATATATATATATTCATATGTATGAATATATGATATACACTAATAAATATTTCAAGAATTGGAAGTATTCTTCATAGATAAATCAAAGGGAATCTTTCATTTTTTACTCTCCATAAAGATGAAGATTTGATTAGATAGATGCCAATCATGATGCCAATCAATTTGCCACATGACCAATCAAAAGAGGAAAGCTGCATGGAATATTTCAAGTTTATCTTATCTCTTTTATTTGTGAAGATATTATTTTCAAGAGGTTGAGTCATGGCCCATTAGAGGATTAGTGTTTTTCAGGTCACCTATATAAGCACATGTATACCCATTGTAATGACCATCTCATTTCTGTATTCCATTACTCTAATAAAAATTCTTCTTCTTCTTTTATTTTCTGCATTTTTCTTTCTTAGCAATCGGTGTTGTCTTCACAATTAGTTTTGGAAGAACACCAATTGTATTTTACATTTTTTTTTGTTAGTGATTAGTCGTTAGATTAGTTTCAACGACAATCCTAATTTACTTTTTGTTGTTCTTCTTTTCCTGCAATTTTAATTTCTACATTGTTGTTCTTGTTTTGCAATTTACTTTCTTTAGTGATTAATCGTTGATTAGATTCAACGATAATCCTAAGTTCGCAATTTCAATTTGTTTTTATTTCAACAAAATCTCCAGGCTTCGTCTAACTCGCCCAAGAGATTAGATAAATAATTTGATTTAAATTTACCTCCCTGTGTTCGACCTGTATGCTACACACCTGTGCGCTTGCAGAATTTTATTACAAATATCGCGCTTTTCTAGCGTCGATCAAGTTTTTGGCGCCGTTGCCGGGGAGGTAACGATTAAATTTTATTATTTATTTAATTTCTGATTCGTGTTAGTTTTCATTTTTTTTTCTCATTTTTGTTTTCTTATATATATAGAAAATATTCTCAATTAGATGATTTGGTATTGATTGTTCATACCGTAATCTTCTACACATGAGAGAAAAAAGGTTGCCAATTTTCTTTTGTTTCATACCATCTCACAATTCTTTCCCTCTTTTCAATAATTTAATTACAAAAAAAAAAGACAATTCTCTATTGTTGTTTCTGGCCTGCCTTGATTTTCTTCCCTTTCTAAATTGTTTTTCCTTTTTATACTTCTGCCGTCAATCTTCAAAAAAAAAAAAAAATCTTGATTGGCAGATTTGATATTAGTTATTGATATTACAATCTCCCAAAAACAAGGAAAAAAATCTTGCCCCTTTTTCTTTTAATTTTCCTTCTTTTTATTTTCATTTATTTCTTTTTTTTTGTTTGCATTTCTTCCAATCTAATTCCTTCTTCAACAAGAAAAAAATATATACAAAAAAAAGAAACTTGCTAATTTTTCTTCAATTTCTTTCCATCTTTCTACCACCTCGCTGATTTTCACATTTTTCTTTTCCCTTTCCTTTTCTTTTTATTTGTTTCCATCTTTTGTCTACAACTTTCTAAAAAAAAAAACTTTTGCAATTTCTTCTCTGTCTACTTTGATTTCTTTCTTGTTTTTGTCTACTTTTATTTCTTTCCTCAATTCCTTCTACCCTTCCTCTCTACTCAAAAAACCTTGCTTTTTTTCTCTTATTTACTTCCTCTTTTAATTTTTTTCCTTTTTTGTTTTGGTTTTTCCCATTCATTTCTTTCCCTTTCTTCTTGTTCAAATTTTCATAAAAAAAACTTGCATTGTATTTATTTATTTATTTCCAATTGAATTTCACATTCACCTCCTACAATCTCTCTTTCCATTTTTTTCATTTATTTCTTTCCGTCTCTCTCCTTCATTAAAAAAAACAACTTTCAATTTTCCTTTATTCTTTCCATCTTTCCACTTTCTTTCCAATCATCTACATTCTTTTTCTTTTTACAAATTTCGAAAAAAAAAGATTCCTCTTTTGCAATTTTTTTCCTTTCTTCTTTTGTCTTTCTTATTCTCAATACATTTGATTTCTTTTCTTCTCTTACAAATTCCCTTTCTTTTCAAAAAAAAAAAAAAATCCTCTTCTAATTTTACAACAATAAACAAAAGAAAAAAAATTCTTTCTGTTTTTGTCTTCTCTTTTATTGCTTTCCCTTCTCAATTTCTTTTCCAAATCTTTTACAGTTACTTTCCTTCCTTCCTTTACAATTCTCTTTTTTTCCTGAAATCTCTCTTTCCTTTTTTTTGTCATTTGTTTCTTTCCTGTTTGTCCACTTTTTCAATGATAAAAAAAAGGGAAGGTCATAAAAAGATTCATTCTTTTTTTTTCAATTATTTTTCCCTGCTTCATTTCTTCCCTCTGATCAAATACCCCCACACTTCAAAGGCGAGCAAAGCAAAGCAAAACAGTGAAGTTGAATTGTCACCACTACTCAATATTCTCTGGACGGACTGCCATACACCGCTGTAAAATTTCTTTAACTCTACAGGTGCTCTGCTGAAAAGAAAAATATATAGCAATTGCTTGTAAAAATCTTCTGCAGGGGCAGCGGCTTGCTTGTACAATATTTTAATTTTCTGTTATCATTCTGTGACTGTTCTGTGATTGATATTTCTGAATCTGTTTGGGAGAAATGAATTTCCATAACTAATCACTCTCGTCGATTGTCAATTTTAACGCTTGATTTGATTTGCAAAATAATATAATTGAAAAGTGGTGTTTTGTGAAGTTAACTGTCTCGTATAATTGGATCGCGGATATATAGTAGTTCAATTTATTGAACTATTAGCAAAAGAGGTTGCATACTACCCGTAAAATATTGGTCGTATCCCTTAGTATCTATACTATACGTGAACGGCCATAAGACCCTCTTCCCCCTTCTAATTGAGTCAGTTAATTAATAGAGCAAAGCTTATTATTTTATATTATTTTGAAGTGAGAATACTTTCTGTCCTGCCGTGACTTCTTTAAAATGTCTAATTCAAAAAAATCATTGAGAGAAATGTGGGATAATAATCGGAGTAGACGTCCGCTTGAAGAGTATGATTTTGAATTACAACTCATGAAGCAAGATTTTCCAAAATTTTGCGACCCAAATGTCAACAATTTTCAAAATTTTCAAAATGACCAACATTTTCAAAGTTATGATCGAAATGGTGACTTCAATTCAAATTTCAATAATTTCGATTATGGGGCACATAAACATGAAAATAACTTTGAATGTCAAGTTAGCTTTGATCAACATCAATATTGGGTTGTAAACCAAAATTTCCAAAGTTATAGCTCATATCAACATCTTGAAAATAATCAAAATTGCAATTTTCTGCCAAATTTCAACAGTTTTGGTTACGAACATAACTTTTATGATCAAAATGATTTCCAATATCATTGTCATTTTTCTGAATATTCAAACAACCACCACATTGGGAATGATATTGATCGTGAAATTGATGTGGACTATAATTTTGAGAATCAAGAACTCCAGAACGAGAGCTTTCGAATCAACGATTCTGAAGAATATCATCTTAACATTCTTAGAGAGAGGGTAGAAAAGCAAGATAGACAGCTTGGTGAAAAAGATAGACAACTTGATGAACTTCTTTGTTTAATGACATCTTTTAAAGAACAACTTGAACAACAAAATCAAATTCAAACATGCGATGATCCAGAAAACAATCCATTCTTTGCTGATAGTGAAAATTTTTAGATAACAACTTTCGAAACTGAGAATAACGATCTAAATGAAGTTGTTCAAAATTCAAAAAATGATCTGGACTTCGATTCTTTTCGGGAAGAAGATTTAAGTTTAGATTTTGATCTTCCTCTTCTGGGCTGTGAGAAACTTGAAATTCTAGGAATTGAACAGAATAAAAATGTTGAATTTTTTAATTCAAATTCGGAAAAGGATTTTAAGGAACATGAATTCGTTGGATTGTACGAGGATGAGGTGCCAAATGAGGAAGAAGTGGATTCACGTCACGAGTTCGAAAATTTTAACTTTGAGAAAATTTCAAACAAACTTGAAATTGTCAGTGTCGAAAATACGTTGTCAGTTAATGATGAGAAATGTGATCACATAGTCTTGAACAACACTCGGATTTCAAATTTCACTGAATTTATATACGATCACAAATTTTTGAATAATTACACTGATAAATTTGTTGAACACATGAACCATTTTTGGAATGTTAGCTTGATTGAAAAACTTCATGTTAGGATGACCCTAGACATTTATCTTCTGGACTATAAATCTAGGTTTAAAGATGAGATGGTTTTCAAAAACCTTTGCTTATTAGAAAACATGCCTAGACATAGTGGGAATGGGACTCATAGGGCTAGAACCAAGTGTGGGGGAAAAAGATGGTAGTATTCTTTGCATCGCGTGCACCGCAAACACATATATCATTGTATATACGATCCATTCTTACATATAGTTAGATTGCATTTCATTCTACAAATAATTTTGCATCTCATTCACCTTTGGGTACGATCTTTCAAATTTAGGAAACGTTCACAGTGTGGACACTGTTTAGTTCTAGTGTGGGGGGAGTCTGCATTTCACTCATTTTCGTTTTTTTCTTTATTTTTCTTTCTTTTCAATTTCAGCCACTTAAATAGGACCATCATGCATTTTAGACTGTACTAACATGCCATTTTTTTTTTTGAAACATGACTCGTTTTAGATTGATACGGCAAAATAAGTTAAGGATTATTAATCAGTTGATAGTATTTTTTCTCTCAACTTAGATCGAATAAGAAATATAATGAAAAGTTTAATTTTGAGGGATAATAGTGTAACCGATACATAGGGAGATTCTTAGGTGATGGCCATGAAATCTATTCTATATTGTAGACTTTGTTTAAATAAGTGGAGGACTTAAAATACTTATATTGGCTTTTCAAATCTTTAAAACTAAGTTGTGTTAAGTTGAATTCGCGTAACTCTCTTTTGTGCTTATATTTTCAAATAATAGTAATCCAAGGGTATCCGACATTGCTTGTATATCAAGCGTTGGTGTGCAAACCCGCCAAGCTCTATCCGACATGTTGTTGACAAATTCAGCGTTGGAATATCTTGGTCTCATTTTATGAGATTGGACACCTAAGGATTACCGACACGTTGTTGACAAAGTCAAAGTCGGCCTGCACAATCCGCCAAGCTCTTTACCTACTCTCCGTTAGTCCGCGAGGCAGTGCATGGGTGGTAAACCTTGGTCTTCTAAGTTAGGTGTATGTACTTAATCATAAATTTTAAAATTTTATAGAATAAAGAATAAGCGATGATGCCCAAACACTTCTTGACCTTATTGATTTGACTAGCCATACATAAGAAAATAACAATACCACTTTGCAAACTGTGCCAAGCAAACTAAGAATCTATTTCATGGTTGCACTATGTTATCAACCGAACTAACTGGCCAAACTGGAATTTAACATTTGAAAACTTGATTTATATTGAAATTTTGTGACAAGTTGAGGTATCTAAAATAAAATCAACTGACTAGAAATTGTTAATTTAATTTCTTGTACCACTTCAGAAACAAGTCTTGTTTTCATTTTTTTGTTTTCATTTTGCATATGTCCATTGCATTCATGTAGTTTCATTAGAATCATAGCATACTGCATTTAGATTTTGTGGGTAGTATCCGCTGAAAACCCTCACGAGACACCACTCGACCTACTAGGGACACCTAGAGGTTTAACGGCTTGTTGCATACGCTCAATGCAATCGTGTTTCCTACGAAAGTGTGATATATCTAGTTAGTTTTTAATTTTTGTTTTACTCGAGGTCGAGTAAAAGATAAGTGTGGGGGTATTTGATTAGCACAGAAATGTGTTTATTTTTATGCTTATATCTTATCTTTATTGTATATAAATAAATGCTACTTTGGGTATTTTGTGTGTTTTTACAGGTCATTGATTAATTGTCTCCTTCATTAAATAAAAGACCACTGATAAGAAAAAGAAGCTACTTTCCCATCAAACTCTCTTTTTGCTGAAGAATGGAACGTGTTCACACTGCCTCCCTTGCTTTGAAGAATTTATGGATTAGTGATTTATGGTGTATATATATATTCATATGTATGAATATATGATATACACTAATAAATATTTCAAGAATTGGAAGTATTCTTCATAGATAAATCAAAGGGAATCTTTCTTTTTTACTCTCCATAAAGATGAAGATTTGATTAGATAGATGCCAATCATGATGCCAATCAATTTTCCACATGACCAATCAAAAGAGGAAAGCTGCATGGAATATTTCAAGTTTATCTTATCTCTTTTATTTGTGAAGATATTATTTTCAAGAGGTTGAGTCATGGCCCATTAGAGGATTAGGGTTTTTCAGTTCAGCTATATAAGCACATGTATACCCATTGTAATGACCATCTCATTTCTGTATTCCATTACTCTAATAAAAATTCTTCTTCTTCTTCTTTTATTTTCTGCATTTTTCTTTCTTAGAAATCGGTGTTGTCTTCACAATTAGTTTTGGAAGAACACTAATTGTATTTTACATTTTTTTTGTTAGTGATTAGTCGTTAGATTAGTTTCAACGACAATCCTAATTTACTTTTTGTTGTTCTTCTTTTCCTGCAATTTTAATTTCTGCATTGTTGTTCTTGTTTTGCAATTTACTTTCTTTAGTGATTAATCGTTGATTAGATTCAACGATAATCTTAAGTTCGCAATTTCAATTTGTTTTTATTTCAACAAAATCTCCAGGCTTCGTCTAACTCGCCCAAGAGATTAGATAAATAATTTGATTTTAATTTACCTCCCTGTGTTCGACCTGTATGCTACACACCTGTGCGCTTGCAGAATTTTATTACAAATATCGCGCTTTTCAAGCGTCGGTCAGGTATTTTGACAGACAGTGTCCCATGTTAACAATAAAGGTGAGATCTTTATTGTAAATCTAAATTTAATAGACAACATTTCATGTTTAACAATAAATGAAATTTAAACGTTAATCCAAATTCAACACACATGATTTCATTTTTAACAATAAAAGTGAAATTTTATCATTAATCTAATATTCAACACACATGAAAATCACAATCAATAATTCAAATTCCAAGCATCACAAAATCAAATAGGATAATCAGTAGAGTATTACGACGTATGAATAACACTGCAATTATGATTAACAAATTTTTTATTATATAATAAGAGAACGAAATTTCTCACATAGGTTTGAAGCGGATCTAAAATTCCAACAAGTTCAGAATCTGTTCTCGTCAGTTCCGTAGTGAAGCTCATGTTCCCACGATCCCAACGAACTTTGTTTCGTTTAATTCTGATCTAATATGAAAAAGTTACAATGATTTAAAGTTTTAATACCGTAATTATATAATTTAATTAATTAAATTATAATTACCATATTAACAACGTTTATTAGTACGTTATCCTCCTTCTACATCATCGCTTCAGGTAAGAATAAGAATCCAACTCTCATGCGCGTTGACCAAGAACGCACGCCAACCAAAGCAGCTTGGACTCGATCGGACGACGCCCCGCCAACGCCACACGCCGGAGCTCCCCAGTGCCTGACCGACGACCATCTCGAACTCCCTTGGCGGCGGAAAAATGAACCCGAACGACGCATGTTGCAGTGAGAAATCCTCCACATCCAGACAACGAAATCCCATCATATCCGTACCAATTCAAAGATCAGACATGGCACTTCGATTTTGGTTTGAAAGCTTGAATTAATTTGAGAGGGATTATGAGATTATAAGGTTCTACAATTAGATAATATCGGCCATAGAAAAGGTAGGGAGGCGGCGGATCTGTAACTTTTAGGATTAGGGTTTCTTTTATAATCCTATATTTATAATATTTTAAATTAATAAACCCTATAAAGGCCCGTTTAGCCATTAACTCCAATTCAGACCCAACAACAGACATTCCAAGATAATAACCCCCATTCCGAACCCAATGGGATATGTCCCGTGAGCCCAAACGATAGTCTGTAGCTTATTTTATTTTATTTAATATTTAAATCATTTATTTAATTAATTCATCTTACATTTAAATTCACTGGGGCCACATACTGACTCTAAAAATTACAAAAAAAAATATTTGGCTTTGTTTTGACGATACGGTCCTAACAAAACTAATTTCGTCGAATTCTGAGAACATTTGGAAAATGGCTATTTTTAAGTCGATTAAATTTGACTGAAACTGACAAAACACATTTTCTTTTGCCACGCTCACATATTAATTCGAAAAATTCTGGAAAATTAAACTTAAAAATAATTTGATATTCCGGTTCCAACAAAAGTGGTTTCATCGAAAATAGAGGTCGTTTATAAAATAGCTATTTTTAAGGCTAATAAATTATATTAAAATATATATAAATTCTACAGCAACTTTTCTAAATTTTAAACTGACCATAACTTTTGATTTATAAAGTGAAATTTCAGTTTCTTACATTCATTAGAAAGATATGGTTAAACAGATTTAAATATTTTTTGTTTTACTGAAATCCGATTTATTTTGAATCCTGTATGTTCAGTTAAAGTTTAAAATTAAAATTTCAAACTGCAGCGCTATTTCTAACTCCTTTTATATTCAAATTAAATTTATTCATTTTAACTTTGATTAAAATAAATTTTTAGTTGTCATTATTTAAAATAAACTATTTTAAAATTTAAAATTCCATTAAAATTTCTAAAATAAAATTTTTAAATTGGCCCCAAAATTCCGGGTTGTTACAACTATATTTGTGGAGTGTGAGATGCAAGCATTCCGCTAGATTGTTATTTATTTGTATTCAGACACTATTATAATATCAGATGATATATATGTTTTCAAAACGTTTAGGGTTATAGTAAGGTAAAAACCATCCGTATTTATGTGTGGATTTGGTCTTACTATTATC
Source organism: Allium sativum (assembly GCA_030737875.1). NCBI lineage: Eukaryota > Viridiplantae > Streptophyta > Magnoliopsida > Asparagales > Amaryllidaceae > Allium > Allium sativum. The sequence continues at coordinate 212,598,159 of CM060915.1, read as the reverse complement.
CTTTTCTTTTAAAATGATTTTGAACTTCAAAATCAAGTTGGATGATCCCCCTTAAACTGTGCAAGTTTTTCTCACTCTGGTTCACCAGATTGACCCGGTATTTGTAGTGCTCGGGTGAGACCGTGTTATACAGGTTCAGGTTATTGGATAATACGAAGTTCAGAAGATGTGCTAGAGGAGTTCAGACGTAGGATTTGATCTAGTATATTCCGCTGTGTGCTGTATTTGAGGATAGGTTGTTATAACTGTCCAGATTTGTCTGTTGTACTCTGATGTATGCAAGTATCTTACTTCAAGCGGTCAATAAAGTAATTTATGTATTATATTTTGTTCCGCTGCGATGTGAGACTCTATGTTGTGTTGATTCTTCTTCTTCTATTCTAATATTTTTTTTTCTTTCTTACCTCACCCTCTGTAACACCCCATAATTTTAAATATTAAAATTAACAATTTTAAGAATACTTAATTGTTTAAGTAAGAATTAAGGGAAATGGGTTACGCCATTGCGTTCGTCTCGAAATTCTGCTTGGAATAGAGTCCAGGTTTTCATAAATCGGATTTCGTATGAGGAAGTTATGGCCCTTAGAAGTTTCATAAATTTAAATAAATTAAAACAGTTCAGATTAAAATACAAAATACAAAAAAGGAAGTGGGCTGGGCGGGATTTTTGCCGCCCCAGGCGAGGTCGACCAGGGGTCGACCTGCCCTATACAGGTCGACCTACCCCCCGGGCAAATCTGAGTTGTGACGATTCTGACTTGTTGCTGAGTCTTTCCTGACCTGTTGCTGAGTCATTAGGGCATAGGTGGCAGTTCTGGATAACTCTATCTAGTTTGGACGGTTGTGATTGCTCCTATGATAATCCAACGACTTATATTGATTTAAACTTCTATATAAGCACGCATAGACTGAAGCTCTAAACCTAAACTAAATTAGTCTCTTGGCCTCCATGCTGCTGCTAGAATAGTTCTTCTTCTTAAAGCTTAGGAATTGCAAGTCAGAATTCTAATACAAACAACGAACGAATTATTCTCTTCTCTAATCCGTCTTTGTGAGTATAATTTCTTTCACAAAATAATTAATAAATTAATTATGATGGGTTATAATTTGGGTTATGAGAATATGTCTGTTGAATCATGTGATGTTACTTAACTTTGTTATCGTCTGTTGGTGAACATATGACAGTTTTGTTAACTTATGTTGGTACGTCTATTTCATATGTCCAATCACATATGTTTAACTTTATTCATTTTATGACATCAATTTATATGCAAGTTTGGGATGTTAAATCATATGCTAGTTTGTATGTGAATCTTATGCAAGTCTATTTTTACATATACTAGTTTGTATGTGAATCTTATGCAAGTCTGTTTTTGCATATGCTAATTTGTATGTGAATCTTATGCAAGTCTGCATGCGAATTATACACAAGTTTTTATGTGAATCAAGTATATACATATGCTAATTTATATGTAAAACATGTGATATTAGTTTACATGTATAAATCCATATGCAAGTTTGTAGGAATACATATGCAAATTTAGGTGAAAACTATATTCACATATGCAAGTTTAGGTGAAAACTTTATTCACATATGCAAGTTTAGGTGAAACCCATATTCATATATGTAAGTTCACAGTTTCGTGTTTAGATCTATATTTTGATCCATGGTAGTTTATTCAAATTTATGTTCTATATGTCCATTGCCTATGCAAGTTATTGGCTATACAAAATTATGTTATAATTTTTGTTGCAAGTTAGATCTATTTTATGTGTTATGCAAGTTGTGATGTTGTTTTCTTTTTATGAGTTAGACTATTTATGAGTCTAAAATATTTCATATTAAACGTACGAACGACATGGGGATAATGGGAAAATATTAAATAATACATATTGTGAATTGGCATAAAATGGCTTTAAAGGCATATAATTAATTTGAGACACTAATTGGTATAATTTATATACTTGAATAGTATGGACACAATTACGGACATAGTTTAATTTGGAAATTATTGACAATTTGAATAGGGATAATTAATTCATATTAGGGTGAAATAATTATGTGTAATAATAAACGCCTAAGACACGAGGTTAGACTCGTTTATGGTATAAGACTGCCCGGACCCGACCGACAAATCCAGCAACCACAAACGGTAGTCTAGTGTGAGAGGTCGAAGGCATAAATTAAATGCGTAACAATTGTAAAGACATGAGGTTAGGCTCGTTTGCGGTATAAGACTGCCCGGACCCGTCCGGCAAATCTAGCAACCACAAACGGTAGTCTAATGTGGGAGGTCTTACAAGGTTACGATTAAAATGAATTAAGTAACACTTAACCAAGATAAACATGTGGTGGGACATGGCGGTTAAGTGGGTGACATGTGAAGTACGATTAGAAACACTTAACCTAATTGAAACATGTAAGAGGACATGAATAAGAAGGGGTTAAGTGGGAAATCCTAGTGGTGACAAAGCATAGGTGGAAAGCTTGTGTCAAGCATGGGGAACCCTTTATAAACCAGTAACCCATTAAGTATCTTTGTGAGCTCGAGTTAGATCGAGGATGGGACACGCTTACTGGGTTTGATTGTAAGAGGTCAAAATGGGTTAGCAATGGCAACGCAAGTACAACGGGTCATGTGCGTGTGTGGGCTCGGGCTGGTAGGTAAAACATTGTTGCATCGTGTAGATATAAGCATTGCATCTTTAGTGGTATCGGGTTGCCATTTTGGGGAGTGATACACCCCACCGTGGGACCAGCACGGGTATCTACGAGTTAGGGAGCCGATCGCATGGGGGTAGTGGGTACAACTAGCGGAGATAGGGGCAGGCGGCACCTATGAAGACAGCTAGGGTTACATGAAACTACCATTATGATTATTATGTTCAGTAGGCGAGATCAACTTTTAGGGTGACTAGTAATGGTGCAGTATAGTAATTATCTTATAGTGTTGGAGGCGCAAATTAACGTTATCTTATTCCTCTTGTTTGCTTTGTCATGCCCATTTGTTTCACAGTCATTCCTTGTTTTACCAGTTTATGCCTTATCCTAATTACTTTAATAATTATATTATTAAAGTTATTGGACTCGCCAGACTTTATGTCTGACCCCCTTTCTTTTCTTCCTCCCCCCCCCCCCCCCCCCCCGGTTCTCAGGGTGGGACTAGTGCTAGTGGAGCTTGATTTGGATCTTTCTCTCTCTTTTGGAAGTGCTTGGATTGCTGAAAGTAAAGTTCAGCTCTTCTCTTTTATGACTACTTATGTTGGGGTTATGCTTTTTACTTTATTTACTCAGAAAATAATTTGTCAAGATGGATATTAAGTGTACTTAGTTTTATTGTTGGTTTTTGATGTTGTTGTAACCAAACTATTTCTCCGCTGTAATAAAAGTTGTTTTAATTTTTCGAGTACCAATATATGTATCTATCTTGTTATATTCTATTCTATGCACCAATAATACTCCATGAAAGTTAATGCATTCCCCTTGAGAGTGACATTAATCGATGTGGGGTGTTACACGTGGTATCAGAGCTGAAGGTTTCCAAGAACAGAAAAGAGATTTTGAAAAACTGTTTTTCAAATGCATTTTATAAAGAAATACTTTCAAAAATATGTTTTAAGGAGAGTATTTTCAAGAGAAAAAGTTTGTTTTAAAAACATAACCCCCATGAGCCATATATCTTTCCTTCGATTCTCCGTTTTGAATCTCTTCCTTTTTCTTTTCAGCATGTCTGGGTTGCCCAAGATACCCGAGGGCATACCGATACCAACCTGGTTCAGAAGATATCTGGAGGCTTGGGCCACCACTGCAGGCCCAGCAGACATTCCTCCTCCCCCAGCTGCAGCTGCTCCTCCTCCTTCCCCTCCCCACGTTGATACTTTTTTGAAGATATGCAAAGACTTTTGGGCAATGGGCGGGAAACCTTTTCACGGGTCAGAGACGTTTGTTGAAGCTCGAAATTGGCTTAAGGAGGTGGAAGATTTGTTGGGTATCTTCGAGATAGAAGATGGAAGGAAGGTCCAATTAGCTGCTTAGTTAATGAAGGACGAAGCCTCGTTTTGGTGGGAGGTCACGAATGGAGAGCATCCAGTGGAGACATGGATGGATTTCAGGCATAGGTTCGAGATGAAATTTCTCTCACGAGCAGAAGAGAATTTATACGAGGAGAGGTTCTTGGCGTTGAAGCAGGGGAATTTATCAGTAAAGGAGTACGTCAACAAATTCAATCAATTGGCGAGATTTGGCTTAGACTTGGTGAACACACCTGAAAAGAAGGCCCTGAGATTCGTTGAAGATTTGAATGAGCCGCTACATGGGTTGGCTATGACCCACATTCCTATGGGGGCTACCTTTGAGAAACTGGTTGACATGGCACTTATGCATGAAGAGGAGAAAGGCACTAATGCTAATAAGGCACTGGAAAAGAAAGGGGATCGAAAGAAGTCACAACAGCAAACTAGAAGGTGGTGAGGATAACAGTAGCAAAGGAAAGAAAAGGTGCTTTAATTGTGGAACACCAGGCCATCTGAGCAAGGAATGTAGGAAGAAGAAGAAGACTGGTTGTTTCAACTGTGGTGAGGCAGGACATCTGATTAAAGACTGCCCGAGAAGACAAGGGCAAGGGCAGAGGGCAGGGTCTACTTCTAGAGGGCAGGTTCAGGCTCTCATGGAACCAGGGCAGGCAAGAGGGCAGGTTCATGCTCTCATGGCATCAGGACAAGAGAGAGGTAGAAACATTTCTGTTGAATGTTTGGTTTTTCTGTTTGATCATCTTGTTCGTACTTTGTTTGATTCTGGCGCCTCACACTCGTTTGTATCTGCTTCGTTAGTTGAAACACTGCACCTAAATACTAGTCTAGTTATGGATCCCGTAGTAGTCTCAAATCCTACTGGTGGTTCGGCTCATCTTTCAATGATTTGTTGGGATTTGGGAGTGTCTATCTTGAGCATTGGGTTTGAATGCAACGCCTTCGTTCTTGGCTTCATGGGCTATGGGTTGATTATAGGCATGGATTGGTTATCCAGTAATGGTGCCATCCTCGATTGTGAAAAGAGAGTGGTTAGACTTATGACTCGCCTCGGTAACACTCTCAAAATCTCTTGTAATCCCATACATTCTGTTATGCTTAGCTACCTAGAATCTCTTGATGCATCTGTTGAAAACTTGTAGCCTGTTAGAGTAGTCCGTGAATACTCAGATGTATTTGAAGAGGTAAAGGGCTTACCTCCAAAGCGGGAGATAGACTTCTGTATATACATTGTTGATAATGCAAAACCCGTAGCTCTACCCATTAGAGACATGGCTCCAAGGGTGAGAAAATATCTCAGCAAGCAAGTCAAAGAATTGCTCGAAAAAGGGTTTATAAGGCGGAGTATTTCTGAATGGAGTGCTCCAGTAGTATTCGCAACCAAAGCGGATGGTTCACTTCGCCTATGCGTTGATTATAGGGAGCTAAACAAGCTGACCAAGAAAAATAGGCACCCACTTCCAAGAATAGATGACTTGTTTGATCAGCTTGTAGGTGCATTGGTTTTCTCCCAACTAGATCTGGCTACCGGGTTTCATCAGCTAAGAGTGGCTGAAGACAGCATTGATAAGACCGCGTTCAGAACCCCGGATGGTTTCTTCGAATGGATTATCATGCCTTTCGGCTTGACAAACGCACCCGCTTACTTCGTTGACTTGATGAGCAGGGTGTTCAGGGAGTTCCTTAATAAGTTTGTGGTGGTCTTCGTAGATGACATTTTGATTTTCTCGAAGAATGAAGAAGAGCATGCTTTGCATTTAAGGGAAGTCAAGGATACTCGTCGTGCACATCACCTGAAAGCCAAATTCTCCAAATGCCATTTCTGGAGAGAAGAAGTGAGGTTTCTTGGACATGTGGTGTCCAAGAGGGGATAGCTGTGGACCCCGCAAAAGTAGTTGCAGTGTAAGATTGGAAGGTTCCACGGAATGCAATTGAAGTCCGAAGCTTTCTCGGGCTAGCGGGCTTTTACCGAAAGTTCATTAAAGATTTTGCAAAAATATCAGCCTCACTCACAAGATTGACAAAGAGGAACCACACAACGAGAAGACCCTCAGCTAGTTGATATGATGGATAAGCTATTTAGGGGTGAGACTTCTAGTCACCTCAATAGATACTCCATCGATGATAAGGGTTGGTTGAGACAGGATAGAAGGCTATGCATCCCACAAGCAAGGGATTTAGTGAAGACGGTTCTCGAAGAAGCACACCATTCTAAGCTGACCATACACCTAGGCGGAGACAAGATGTATAAAGATATAAAAAGGGTTTTCTTTTGGAATGGCATGAAGAGGGATGTAGCTGAGTTCGTCGCTAAGTGCTTGATATGCCAGCAAGTAAAAGCGGAGCATAAGAAGCCCGGTGGTCTGCTTCATCCTCTAAAGGCCCCACAGTGGAAGTGGGATAGCATTTCGATGGACTTTGTTGATGGGTTGCCTAGGTCAAGAAGGGGAAATACCAGTATTTGGGTAATAGTGGACAGGCTCACTAAAAGCGCTCACTTTATACCTATTAAGAGTAGAAGGACTGCCTCGTCCCTAGCATCCATTTATCTTAAAGAGATAGTTCGACTCCATGGGACACCCTCCTGCATAGTGAGTGATCGGGATCCTACCTTTACGAGCGAGTTTTGGAAGAGTTTGCAAGAGGCTGTAGGCACACAATTATGCTTAAGCATGGCCTATCACCCCCAAACCGATGGTCAAACGGAAAGGGTGAACAGAGTATTGGAAGACCTCTTGAGATTGTGCATTCTTGACTTTGGAGGGACATGGGAGGATCATCTTCCTTTGGTGGAATTCGCTTACAACAATAGCTACCAAGCCACCATAGGCATGGTGCCCTTCGAAGCTTTATATGAAAGACCATGCCGATCACCAACTTGTTGGTGGGAATTTATAGACAAGCTTGTACTTGGGCCAGACATGATTAGAGAAACCTCAGAAAAGGTGGACTTGATAAGAAGACGGATGAAGGATGCACAAGATAGACAGAAGTCCTATGCAGACAAAAGAAGGACCGACCTTGAGTTTGAGGTTGGAGATAGGGTGTTCCTTAAAGTATCTCCTTTGAGGAATGTCATTTGCTTTGGGTTCGTAGGAAAGCTAGCACCAAGATTTGTAGGACCATTTCCTATCATTGAAAGGATTGGGACGATGGCTTACAGAGTAGAGCTACCCAAAAGATTGGCTGGAGTTCATAATGTTTTCATGTTTCTCAACTACGAAAGTGCTTAAATGAGTCTGCGGAAGTTGTGGAGCCAAGTAGACTAGAGGAAGTAGAAGTGGAACGAGAAGCGACTGTGAGGAGAGTTCCAACTCGTATCTTGGGTACGGAAGTCAAAAAAACTATGCAACCGGGAAGCCAAGCTTGTTAAAGTTCAATGGAGTGACGTTGAGGAAGACGCGACTTGGGAAACTGAGAGAAAAATACGTGCAGCCTACCCTTTTCTTTTTGAGGGTACCTCCTTCATCTCTTTTTCCATAAGTTTATTCATGCTTATATCTATCTTTTAAGTATATCTCCTCGGTCATATTCTTTATCCTTAGGTAGGAACCAATGGATGTAAACATGTATTTGAAACATGTTACGATTGATGGTTGCGAGTGGTTGCAAGTGGTTGCTAGTGGTTGCTCATGGATGCATGTACACACACATTAGGCACTAGATCGGCTCAATCACTTTCATATTGCATATAAATGTGTGTGCATATTTAAATTAATGGATGTATAATGGTTGTGTTATCATATGGATGCTGCATTTTGATGAATGGTTGTGCACACATGTAGAAATAATACGTATCTTTAGGATTTTTTTTGTATGCATAACGGACGCATGGCACTATCATGATTTGCGTTAAAGAGGTCAAATGAATCAGTGGACCGCCTGATTTTGCATTGAATAAGGAACATATACACACACTTTTTGCATATGTTCATACGACATTAGAAATCTTGTAAGGACAATGGATGCCTGTGTTTGATGGTTGAGTAGATGGATGACTGGATGTTAGGATATACATTCTCCTTAACTTGGAGATTTCGGGGGCGAAATTTTTTAAGGAGGGGAGGATATAACACCCCGTAATTTTAAATATTAAAATTAACAATTTTAAGAATACTTAATTGTAAAATGAGAATTAAGGGAAATGGGTTATGCCATTGCGTTCATCTCGAAATTCTGCTTGGAATAAAGTCGAAGTTTTCGTAAATCGGACTTCGTGTGAGGAAGTTATGGCCCTTAGAAGTTTCAGAAATTTAAATAAATTAAAACAGTTCAGATTAAAATTCACAATTCAAACTAGGAAGCGGGCTGGGCGGGATTTTTCCCACCCGGGGCTAGGTCGAATAGGGGGTCGACCTCCCTCGGGCAAATCTGAACTGTGACGATTCTGACTTGTTGTCGAGTCTTTCCTGATCTGGTGCTGAGTCACTAGGGCATATGTGGCAATTCTGGATAACTCTATCTAGTCTGGACGGTTGTGATTGCTTCTATGATAATCTAACGGCTTATAAATTTAAACTTCTATATAAGCACGCATAGACTCAAGCTCTAAACCTAAATTAATTAGTCTCTTAGCCTCCATGCTGCTGCTAGAATAGTTCTTCTTCTTAAAGCTTTGGAATTGCAAGTCAGAATTCTAATACAAACGACGAACGAATTATTCTCTTCTCTAATCCGTCTTTGTAAGTACAATTTCTTTCACAAAATCATTAATAAATTAATTATGATGAGTTATAATTTGGATTATGAGAATATGTCTGTTGAATCATGTGATGTTACTTAACTTTGTTATCGTCTGTTGGTGAACGTATGACAGTTTTGTTAACTTATGTTGGTAGATCTATTTCATATGTCCAATCACATATGTTTAACTTGATTCATTTTATGACATCAGTTTATATGCAAGTTTGGGATGTTAAATCATATGCTAGTTTGTATGTGAATCTTATGCAAGTCTGTTTTTACATATGCTAGTTTGTATGTGAATCTTATGCAAGTCTGCATGCGAATTATACACAAGTTTATATGTGAATCAAGTATATACATATGCTAATTTATATGCAAAACATGTGATATTAGTTTACATGTTTAAATCCATATGCAAGTTTGTAGGAATCCATAAGGTGAAAACTATATTCACATATGCAAGTTTAGGTGAAAACTATATTCACATATGCAACTTTAGGTGAAACCCATATTCATATATGCAAGTTCACAATTTCATATTTAGATCTATATTTAGATCCATGGTAGTTTATGCAAATTTATGTTCTATATGTCCATTGCCTATGCAAGTTATTGGCTATGCAAACTTATGTTATAATTCTAATTCGCAAGTTAGATCTATTTTATGTGTTATGCAAGTTGTGATGTTGCTTTTCTTTTTATGAGTTAGACTATTTGCGAGTCTAACATATTTCATATTAAATGTACGAACGACGTGGGGATAATGGGAAAAGATTAAATAATACATATTGTGAATTGGCATAAAATGGGTTTAAAGGCATATAATTAATTTGAGACACTAATTGGTATAATTTATATACCTGAAAAGTATGGACATAATTTAGGTGACAATTACGGACATAGTTTAATTTGGAAATTATTGACAATTTGAATAGGGACAATTAATTCATATTGGGGTGAAATAATTATGTGTAATAATAAACGCCTAAAACACGAGGTTAAACTCGTTTGTGGTATAGGACTGCCCAGACCCGCCCGGTAAATCCAGCAACCAATAACGGTAACCTAATGTGAGAGGTTGAAGGCATAAATTAAATGCGTAACAATTGTAAAGACACGAGGTTAGGCTCTTTTGCAGTATAAGACTTCCCGGACCCGCCCGGCAAATCCAGCAACTGCAAACGGTAGTCTAATGTGGGAGGTCTTACAAGGTTACAGTTATAATGAATTAAGTAACACTTAACCAAGATAGACATGTGGTGGGACATGGGGGTTAAGTGGGTGACATGGGTGACATGTGAAATACGATTAGAAACACTTAACCAAATTGAAACATGTAAGTGGACATGAATAAGAAGGGGTTAAGTGGGAAATCATAGTGGGGACCAAGCATAGGTGGAAAGCTTGTATCGGCATGGGGGACCCTTTTCAAACCAGTAACCCATTAAGTATCTTTGTGAGCTCGGGTTAGATCGAGGACGGGACACGCTTACTGGGTTTGATTGTAAGAGGTCAAAATGGGTTAGCGGTGGCAACGCAAGTCTAACGGGGTCATGTGCATGTGTCGGCCCGGGCTGGTAGGTAAGACGTTGTTGCATCGTGTAGATATAAGCCGTGCATCTTTAGTTGTATCGGGTTGCCACTTTGGGGAGTGATACACCCCATTGTGGGACCAGCACAGGTATCTGCAAGTTAGGGAGCCGATCGCATGGGGGTAGTGGGTACAACTAGCGGAGATAGAGGCAGGCGGCACCTATGAAGACAGCTTGGGGTACACGAAACTACCATTATGATTATTATGTTCAGTAGGGGGATCAACTTTTAGGGTGACTAGTAATGTTGCAGTATAGTAATTATCCTATAGTGTGGGAGGTGCAAATTAACGTTATCTTATTCCTCTTGTTTCCTTTGTCATGCCCATTTATTTCACAGTGATTCCTTATTTTACCAGTTTATGTCTTATCCTAATTACTTTAATAATTATATTGTTAAAGTTATTGGACTCGCCAGACTTTATGTCTGACCCCCTTTGTTTTCGCCTCTTTTCTTCCTCCCCCCCCCCCAAAGGTTCTCAGGGTAGGACTAGTGCTAGTAGAGTTTGATTTGGATCTTTCTCTCTCTTTTGGAAGTGCTTGGATTGCTGAAAGTAAAGTTCAGCTCATCTCTTTTATGGCTACTTATTTTGGGGTTATGCTTATTACTTTATGTACTCAGAAAATAATTTGTCAAGATGGATATTAAGTGTACTTGGTTTTATTGTTGGTTTTTGATGTTGTTGTAACCAAACTATTTCTCCACTGCAATAGAAGTTGTTTAAAATTTTCAAGTACCTATATATGTATCTATCTTGTTATATTCTATTTTATACACCAATAATACTCCATGAAAGTTAATGCATTTCCCTTGAGAGTGACATTAATCGACGTTGGGTGTTACACCCTCTAATTTCTTTCTATTGACATCTGGGTTTCCAGTACAATTTGGGTTGGATTGATGTTGTTTGATCAGCTCAAAAGGTACCGGATATTTGGGTTGTCACAAGAGTGCTACTGATTCTATCTCTAATGAGGATTCTTCAATAGGATATTACTAATCCAATCTCTGATGAGTCTTTTATTCTGTTCTAACGAGTTGTACCCCAAAGATTTGAGTTAACCAAAGCTCTGATACCAGCTATAATGATATGGATTTCGCTTGGACCTAATCGATTGCTAAATTGACCAAAACCGTTCAAAACCCGGGTACGCTAACTCTGGGCATACAACACATCAGAACAAATAACAGAAGACATTTATAAACATCATAATAATGTTACATCAGAGTACAAAATATATCAGAGTATATCGATATATAATACAGCGGAAGATTAATTTACAATAAATGTAATACAATGCAGCAGAAACAAATAAACTAACACAGCAGAAGACTATCAATACTCTAGATATAGCTTTTCGTTTCAATCCAAAATCCTGCTTATATATCTACAAAATAAACTACTCGACTGCCCACATGGAAAATAGGAGCACCCGAGTTTGCAAGGGAAAAACAAACTACAGGTCAGTCATGGGACTGGTGTGAGAAACTCTACATTTAAAATTAACTTATATAAATGACAAGGCAAATCACAGGACCACGCCGCTAACGCGAAACGGGTTTACCCCCATGAATGCCAGTGTATAAACAACAATCAGTAATAAAGATATGGATCTACTGTGCATCAATCAACATGCAATATCCCAATCTACCCATTTAGATTAATCACTACACTTAGATTTTCCAAATCCAATTCAATTTACAGAAATTATTCCTTTGGATTTTATTTCCCGATTTCTATTTCAAATCATTTGAAATACATATCTTGCTTTTATTCAAAGTAGATTTCACTTTGGGATCTCAAATCAAATCATTGGAAATATGAATTCCAAATCTTAACAATGCATACAAACAAGTATGCAACCAAATATCGGTAATCTTCCATTAGACAAGGTTGTACATGCCTCTCCAACCCGATATATATATATGTGTGTGTGTGTGTGTGTGTGTGTGTGCGCACCTCCCACTGTGAAGCAGGCTACAAGCTGACCACTCAACCTAAGGTCCTGGATCCAGCCAATACTTTTAGTCATCAAGGTCACCTAATCTTTAGCCACATACTTGCTAAATCATTTTATATCCCGAAGTAGGGAAAATCATTTCACAACATAAAAATCACAAGTACTTTCAAATTATAGTACTTCACGTCAGCAATTCACACATATGACCAGTCACTATTAATCACACAACCTTTGAGCTCGTACGTCTCAAAGAAGGGTGTTAAGCAAGAGAATAAATTCTCCGCCACCAAAAGATAGATCATTAATAGCAACTAATTTGATAAGCAATGAACCACAATGTAAAACCATAATACGTTTCCAAATCATTTCGAAATCATCGGGTTTAGCCCTCGAAATCCTTTCTGCTTTATAAAACATTTTTATAAACATTCCCTGTCCAAAATCGGGAAAACATTTCTTTTTATTTAAGAAAATATCATTTAAAAATCATTCATTAAATTTGAAATGAACTCAACATTGCTACACATCTCATAGTCAAATCGTGAAGTGTTTCACAAGATGTTAGCATACAAATATTCTACCTAACCCAATGCTAAAAATAAAAGCATATTTGGCTCATAAACTGGTCGAGCACCATCCAAACAATCAATCAACCACTATCAATATCGACAACCAAGTAAATTGGGTTTAACAACATCACGTGTTTTTGGTAAATTCAATTACCATTTATTCTTTCATAATCTAATTAAAGATTTATTCAACCTCAAATTGGTTTCAATCCCAAAAATCATTTCTTATTGATTGTTCACTGGATTAAAGAACCAATTTCATTTAAACACAATTCACGACAAACCCAAAATCCAATTCGATATTAAATATAAGGCTCAGAATAGAAATTATATCGGATTATATTCAATATCAAATTCTGAAACCAACGGATATCATATTGGAATAACGATATCAATATCTTCCAAATTCCCACAACAATATCCGTATAATCACGGAATCTAATATCGAAATATTCCGAAGATTATTTCTATTCAAATCCATTCCAATTCATACATTGGGAAATTCTGGTTATTTTAAACCATTTCCCTATCCAATTTATCTATTTAAAACCATTGGATTTCATTCTAGTTAATAGTTAGTTCAATTTGATAAAAATATATTTTTATCTTCACAAATGTGGATTTTTTTCATCCAAATTCTTTACATATTATTTATTATGTTTTTACACAAATTATCGATATTTTTAATAATTTAATTAAGGCCCTTTCAGTCGATTTCCATAAACAGTCATCGAACTACAATTACAACGACCTTTTCCAAATTTGATTTGGACATAATTCCAAATTGAACCGTTAGATTTCAAATCTCTCGTATTCGTTGGAAAGCTCTTTTCGATATGAACCCAATGGTTCTGGTTTTAGTAGAATCCCACGGTCGGATCTCCCGTAATATCAATTCGAAGTCAATGGTCGAAATTCGCGAAGGGTCGCGGCGCGGTGCGTTCTATTCAGGCCATTAAATATATATAATATATATATTATATATTTCTTTGATTACCATATAAAACGTATTTAATAAATTCGTTTTAAAAACGATTTCCACTTTCATTTCAATTTTAAATCAAATTGAATATTCCTTATCATTATAATATATAAATTATAATATTTTCAAAAATCAGATTTTGAAATATTTTCCTTTTAGATATTCATTATAAAAATGAATAAAATCGATATAAATATCGTTCATGCCAAAATGGCGCACCTCTAATCAACACGGCTTCATATATTTCAATATTTTAGTATCCATCAAAAATCAGACATTAAAATCAGATTTTAATCCTTTATTGAATATTATTATAAAATATTCGTTATTTTAAAATATTCATTATTTCTGAATTGGAATCAGACACGGTCAATTACCAAATAAATTTATTTATATGGATTTCATACACACATGTACAAAACAATAATCAAACACAATCAACCATCATTCAGAGTGCATTACACAAATGCATAAGCGTTAAATATAAATAATTAATGTTTACAACAATCTGTCAACCCATCGATTGACATATAACTAAACAATTGGGATTAGTATACGTCAAATATCATCCCAATACCCGTGTGGGGTTTCAATCAACACACACAGATTTGTTTATGCCATTGGGCGATGTGTAAAAATATATCGTCCCAATCAGTGTCAGTCAAATGAGTGTGTATTAACAAATCGTTCGATTTGTAATGAATATTTATTTTCATTCATATGCTCATTAAAATTACATTTTTAACGATAAAATATTTATTTCAATATACGAATATTTTATACAGTTTATTTACTCGTTAAAAATTATATTTTTAACTAACACATTTTATTTTAGAAAATTTCGACAGCATAACGCACGATACTTGAACCGGAATAAGGTCTAGCCTTATCCCTCGCCTAATAATGGCTCGCACCATGCACAAACCAAATTCTAATCAATTCCATTCACATTCCAAACCAAATTCAAACAAATGAATCGATCAAAACAAACAACTAAACATCCATGGTTTCAAACAAAGGTGTCCGGTGCTACTAAGCACCGTCTGCATCCTAGTATATATTTAACTGTAAATAAAATTAAAGTGAGAAGTTCTCACCTTTGGTTTCCACTCCGCCGTGCTTTGGTTGTCAATCATAAAATTTCCAGAAATCCAGCATGTCTATTTTATAAATAACATTCATACGTTAAAAATCATATTTTTAACTGTCGAATAATTATTTCATAGCTTGACTATTTTATAAATAGTATACATACAATAAAAATCATATTTTTATATCGCTATTCATATAATAAAAAATCATTTTTTTATAATGCTACATTATATATAAAAATCATATTTTTATAACGCTACATTATATATAAAAATCATATTTTTATAATGCTACATTATATATAAAAATCATATTTTTATAATGCTACATAATATATAAAAATCATATTTTTATAATGCTATATTGTAAATAAAAATCATTTTTTTATAGCGCTACATTACATATAAAAATCATATTTTATAGCGCTATATTATATGTAAAAATCATATTTTTATATCAATGATTATATTATAAAAATCATATTTTTATAAATCAGTTTTCTATATAAAAATCATATTTTTATATTTTTTTACACCTTGTAATATAAATAAAAATCATACTTTTATTTTAAAGCTTATATATATATAAACCATATTTTTACTTCAAAGTAGTTTATATAAAAATCATTTCTAAAACAATGTTCTACATTTTTAAAAATCATATTTTTATCACCATGCTATATTTATAAAAATCATATTTTTATTCGATGTTTATATTTTAAAAACTGAAAATAAATTCAATGTGTATTTATACAAAAATCATGTTTTTAAATCCATGTTAATTTTATTTTTATTGTTGTTTTAAAAAAAATCAGAATTTAAACTATGTACTTTTATATAAAAAAATAATTTTTTAGTAATTTAATTAAACCAGATTATTAACAATGCTATTTAATTAAATTAATAAAACAAAAAAAACTCACTGCTTCTTCTTCGTTGAACACCTGCTGCAATCAAACCCATCGTCGAAAACTAGGTTTGGAAATTTCTGCACCATCGACCACCTATACCCCGATCAGACCACACCACAGCCTATGGCATCGCGAGCTTCCCTAACGCCAGGTGGCGCGGCCCACTCGCACGCATCACGAGGCCAGAAAACGCCTCTGAACGACGGTGCTTCGAGGAGAATCCCTGGCCAAACCGACCCCTTAAACTCGATCATTCCGTTGGTTTTATAGAGCTTGCCAAGCTCTTTGATTTGGTTTTAGGAGATCCGAAAATTGTTGAAGGGATTTGGAGATTTGGAGAAGGAATTAGATCGAGAATTACAAGAAGAGGATGGGTTCAGGTGTTTGACCACGGGTTGACATAATAAGGGCTTTGACCAAGGGGTTTAGTCCATTTATATATTTATATAAATGATTTAATTCATTTATTAATTTGTTTCGTGTCCGGACTCCAAATCAAACCCGATGACTGTCGGCCTAACTAATTACCCCCATTCCGAACGCAATGGGATATATCCCGTAAGCCAATTCAACTGTTATGATCAGTTTTCATCAAAATTAAAATATAAATCAATATATATTAAATTTGAACGTACATTTCAATTTACCGGGGCCGCATACTGACTTCTAAAATTCCAAAAAAATAAATCTGGCTATGTTTTGACGATACAGTCCTAACAAAACTAATTTCATCGAATTTGGAAACCGTTTGAAAAACGGTCACTTTCCAGTCGATTAAATTCAAATTGAATTGACTAAACACGTTTCAATTTGCCATGCTCACATATTAATTCCAAAAATTATGAAAATTGGAATCTAGCAATAATTTGAAATTTCGGATCCAACAAAAGTGGTTTCATCAAAAACGGAGGTCATTTGCAAAATGTCTATTTTTAAGGGTTATATATTATATAAAATTCCATAGCGACTATTCTAAATTTTAAACTGGACATAACTTTTTGTTCCCGTTATGAAATCTGGATTTTCCACAATCTTGAAAAGATATTTTTAAACAGATTCAAATATTTCTTGTTTCACTGAAATCTGATTTATTTTGAATTATGTACATTCATTTGAAATTTAAAATCGAATTTTCAAACTACCGCGCCATTTCAGGCTCGTTTTACAATTAAAATAATTTTATTCATTTTAACTTCGATTAAAATAAATTTTTAGCCGTTATTATTTAAAATAATTCATTTTAAATATTCGAAATTCATTAAAATAGCCAAAATAAAAAATTTAAATTGGTTCTGAAAATCCGGGTTGTTACAATAATAAGCACTGGGTGCTCAGATAATGAAATTAATTCGCATATTCCTTTGCTAGTTTCAACAAATATGGACAGAATATACAAAGAAACTGAAGTTGCACATCCAATGAAATTGAAATTTGGAAAACAATTTTTTTTGCTTGAAAGACACTACTTATTATTTTCTAAATCCAGAAAAAATAAATTTATCATGACATTAGTTATTGTAAACAAAATCGCTTTCAGCTTTAATTTCCCACTTAAAAGTGACACAAAGATACTTACACAATTTATTGTGGTTCCCCTGCTGAATTTTGAATTATGCAATCCTAACATAAAAAAGGATTGCAAAAAGATTTTTTTTCTACCAAAAATTGATTACAAAAATTTCAAATTATCACTTCATATAAGAGTGAACTGCTTGGTTTCACTAATTATATGGAAATAGATATATTTACTAATAGTTAATAGTAGATCGCAATTCAATAATAATCACTAGACCTTAAATTATAAATTAAAAATGATTGGGGTTATTAACTAAGTCGTGAATTAGTCAATACCATGTATGACATGTGTTTTCTGCCATTGACATAAAATATTAGATCTGTACTCCAGAATTAGGATAAAGCATCTTCAAAGATGGAAAATGTTTAGTATCACATTACTAGTCTTTGTATCTCATGCACTTTCGGGACTGTAGTTTAAATCGCGGAGGCACGGTTGAAGGCAGGGGTGGCGCGATGGAGATAAATTTCGCCTTTTTTGTTTATCGTTGTTGATATTGATATCGATTAGAGAGAGGGATCGCTGATATCAATTCGAAGTCCATTTTTCTATTTTATTCCCTTGTGAAGCGGCCTTTAGAGGAATAAGCGTCAGGGAGAGATGATTGAGGTAGCGATTAGGTTATGGTTGAGAACTTACCATTTTGCCCTCAAAATATATGGGTTGACCAGGCATATCAACACAAATAAGTGTTGGCACATTTTCGGTGACACATTTTTACTATAGCAACACATATTAGTGTCACTATTCTACAACAAAAATAAGTGTTGGCAGTTGAAAAATAAGAGTTGCCAAATGGCCATTATGGTGTAGTGATTCTCATGAAAATCAATTAAAAATAAATTTTAAATTGGTTCAAAAATACGGATTGTTACGGACCACAAAATCAATATATATTTCATCATCAATTTTTTTAATAATTAGTTCTTTTGTCTTTTAGAGATAAATAAAGACAAACATGAAAGGTTTAAATGGAAATAACACATGTAGATCAAAGAGAATTGATAATATGAGCTAAGAGTGATTGAGGAAAATTTAATACCATAATTTAATATATAATTTTTGTGCTAATAGAATGGGTAGAAAAATAGGGCTAGGATCTCGTGAAATTGGAATAAAAGTGAAAGACAAACATAAAGAGAGTACATATGTATTTGGGAAACCTTAGGGGTTCGAGTACATAGTGAATGTTTGAAATGAAGAATTGATAATGCGCCATTAACTACAATACATTATTTTGAGCAATGTTGAAATTTTTATTTATTTGTGGTGGAGTAATTGCAAAATTTCATCCAAATGAATGAGAGTGTACGATTTGAGTGGAGAGATAACATGATGCAAAGAAAAAGTCAACATCACATTGACTTCTTTATATAATAGAATTGATAATTGACAAAACAACAAGGGTACTATAAAATAGTAAAGCAAATTAAGAAATGTAACAAATAAGAATTAATGAAAAATTGATATATATATATATATATGCAATAAATTCTAAAATAAATAAAAATGTGCCTACAAAACTCAACATGGAAACTGAATCAATATTTCTTTCAATTTCTTTTTTTGATATATTTTAGCAAGCAAATTAACTACAACCGATGTAAATCAAATACAATAACTTTTTGGAGGAATGACACATCTCAATTTTGGTTTTCTAGCCGTGGAATATAGAGCAAAATAAAATATGTGTGATGTTATTCAACTCTCACTTCCCTCTTCTGGCCACCACCTCATTCGGCTGGAAACAGCCGAACGACGAATTTTTCAAAATTTACACTGTCGGTCGGTCGTTCATGGCCGACGAACGTGAAGCTGGTTCGGCCATTTGTAGCCAAACAAAATTGTTAATTTATTGGGGCAAAATTAATTTTATTTTATGTAATAATTTTCACAAGAAGTATAGCTAATCTTTATAAGCTGAATTGATATAAATCATAGTAAAATATTACAAACCTAAACCATGAAGGATGCGTTGAATGACGGAAGAGAAAATTCTACTACCATAAGCATTGTGAGAAGAATCCCAATCAACGAAGGTAGTGGATTTTTCATTTTTAAATAAAAAGTAGCATTGATTAGTATAATAGGAGAAAATGAAAGAAAAGAGATAAATGAAAATGGAAGATGCTAAAATAAATTAGAAATGGAAGTTAAGGAAATAAAAGTAAGATTTAAAAAGTGTGGTGCTATGGACATCCCAATATGTTCTTCCTAATACCGCGACTAAAAAATACCACAAGAATTAGTATTACATTATTCTTAATACCACAAACTTAAAAATAAGGGCTACCACTCGATATTCGTTTGTCCATATTTGTAAAACTGATCAACGAGCTAAACCATAGATCTATAACTGATCAATGAATTTGACGCCGCAATGTACCATAATTATCTTAGTACATAATAAGTTCGACAATTAATGATTGAGTGAGAGACTATAATGGAGAGGTAATGTGGTATTAGAAAGTATACAAATTTTAATGAGTTTTACTTTTTAATTTTAGTATTAGGAAGAACACATTAGGGTGCCCTTAGCACTACACTTTAAAAATGAAGGCATAAGGTATTTTTGAGCAAGTGAGATAAAAAACAAAAAGCCTCATTGTTACAGAAATTAATATATATGTATGTATGTATGTATGTATGTATATGTAATCAAAATTTATTTTTGAGTTTGAAATGGTAAATAAATTAAAGGGATCAAGTGCAAATTCTACCTTAAATTAAGGAAAGATGAGCATTCTGAATGAGAGCGAATGAGAAGGAAGAATGCAAAATTGCAAACAGTCACATATTCTACTTTATATATAATAGAATAAATACAATAGATTATATACTTGTGCTTGACAACAATTTGAAATTTTAGATGATGAAATTAAAGAAACAAAAACATTTAAGTATTAATTGTTGAATTTATATTTTAATGGAGTAGTGTTAAGAAGGGCAAAATGAGGAGCCAAGCTATGAAGAAAAAGTGTTTAGGTTTTAAAGAACTAAAATTAATTCTATTTAACTCGATGTATATACAAAATGATAAAGAAGAATTCAACTGACAATGATTTTAGCAAGTACACGAAAATGATTTAGGGGTTGTAACGCGCTAACATTAATTGGGGAGCGTAGTGTCCCAAAATTCCGGTACAATTTGTGTTGACCAAATAACACAAGTCCAACCCAAATTACACTGGGAACCAGAAAACTAATAGAAAGAAAATAGAGGGTGAGAATAGATAAGATAGAAACTTATAATAGAAGAAGAAGAAGAACATACAACATCAGAGTAACACGAATCTCACAGCAGAACGAACAACATATAATAGATAATATATCTTTGAAATAAAATCAGTATATGTATACAGTAACATTATCAGAGTACAATACTTACAACACAACGGAAATAAACAATAGTTATATAATCCTGAAGCCTCCTGCTCCAAGCTCTCCAAGTATATCTGCAAATTCCTGACTACTTGACTGCCCGTACAAATTTGGGCACCCAAGAGTTTAGGGAAAACAAAACAAAACAAACTCCGGGTTAGTCATGGGTCTGGTGTGAGTAAAACAATTTAAAACAGTTTGAGAAATTAAACGATATCTCATAAGACCACATTGTATAACGGAACGGTTTTTTGCCTTATGAGAACCCAAGTCAATTTGATTTAGCTTTCAAATAATTTTTGAAAGAAACGATAAACTTTATATCTCTTTTGATATTATAATAATGTCTATCAACCATAACTAAATAATCATCTAGCGGAAACGCTTTCATCTCACATTCTACATATATAGTATACAATCAAAACTGCGAGCACTTATTGGATAATGGATTTCCAACTTTGACAAGGTATGGAACCACCTTCCGATAGTGTACCTCTAGAGAGGAATACACTGGGTTCAACAAGAACATCTTGCAACCTGGCCACACATGACCGACCACTCATTTCGCTTGGGTGTATCAAATGTATATCACCAATGGTTGGGATCAGCAACTACTTCCCGAATGGGACGTCGTTGACAATAGATTATAGAATGAAATGAATATCTCTAGATAGGTGATAATACACCCTAATTGGCAGTCAACCACTTAGCTATGTTGCCTGCACGATTTTTGTCATTTCTAGTTGTAAGGCTAGAGGCCACGCTTATTTCTAACAGATCACACATTTTCACTTCGAATGTCACATCGTCATACCCGCCAAATCACAAATTGATTTCCCCAATAATACAACGGGTATACAACTAAGAGAAACGAATTCCTCCACCACCAAACGTATATACGTTTGAAGAGATCAACTTACGTGATCTATTAAATATACTCTGTCAGACATTCTTCCATACAGGTCGTCCTGGGACTGGACAAACCGAAGTCACTATTCTGTAAAAAGGACAACCCTTGCATAACTCCATCTTCAATTATCTTCATCAAATTTGATCGCAACGCTAACACCCATATAGAATGGTTTTCAGATAATGAATATGATCCAAGTTTCTCCGTGCTGACGACGGAAAAATGGTCAAAAACTTCGATAGTCGGTGAGTTAACTATCAAAGAAAAACACATGTGCATACAACGATATTATTTCCAGATGGAAATTCTATCGATCAATTATCATTCAACGTTTATCTCTTTAGTTCATTAATTTGTTTATTTCCTGTTTCCACATATTCAACATTCCTTATTTTCTAAATTTAGAAAATATACATTATTAATCACTGGAAAAGATTTCCATCTCTTTTCACGTATCACTATCATTCCAGTATTCTTTATCATTAAACATTTCATTTTCTATGATTAGAAAATATCTCTGATTATATTTGGAAAACATTTCCAAAACTCATTCATCGGATTTTAAATATATGTTTAAATAAAACATCGCTATGCCACTCAAACCATTATACTCATTAACTAAATTCACTTAACCAATCTTCACTGTCAAACCTTAACCATTCCATAGTTAAAAACGAAGTCAATCAAGTTGGGGTATAACTACCTCTCAAATCTTAACTGAACAACATTTCTAACTTCTAAATAGACAAGGTTCACCCTTTTAAACCTCTAACAAACTTCCTTATGTAACTCTCGGATTCTATTTACGAATCCACTTCTTTACTGAAGAACATTGATTATAACTATAGCATTATAATCCCTACTTCTGAAATATCTAACTCCAAATATATAACTCGATTAACTCAAATCAATTAACCCTAACTCCATTAACTTTAACTCAATTAACTTTAATTCATTAACTCTTATCACTTAACTCCTTTCGAATAAACTATATTTGATTAACTCCTTTAACTCTATTTGAATAAACTATATTCGATTAATTTCTTTAACTCTATTCGAATAAACTCTATTCGATTAATTCCTTTAACTCTATTCGAATAACTCTAATCAATTAACTCTATTGATTAACTCTACTGATTAGCTCTCATCGATTAACTCTAATCGATAAACTCTATTCGGTTAACCCTATTCGAATAACTAATTTCAAATAACAATATTTGATAACTCTCTTCGAATAACTCTTTTTCAAATAACTATATTTGATAACTTTTATTTCGAATAACTCTATTCGATAACTCCCTTTTGAATAACGTAATGTTCGATTAACTTTCTTCAATTAACTCTATTGGGTTAACCCTATTCGATTAACTCCTTTTTGATTTACTCTGTTTGATTTACTCTATTTCGATTAACTCTAACTCGATCAATCTTTATTCAATTAACTCTATTTGATAAATTCTAATTCGATCAACTCTATTCAATTAACTCTATTTCAAATAAATTCTAATTCGATCAACTCTATTCAATTAACTCTAATTCGAATAAATTCTAATTCGATCAACTCTACTTGATCAACCCTATTTCATATCCACTTTAAACAATCTCCTCATAACTCTTTTATATCTCGTTAATTCCCTTTTGTAATCCTATTTATTTTCCAAATAAATATTCCTTTTATAATTTTATTTATTTAATAAATAAATATTCCCTTTTCAAGTCTATTTATTTAACAAATAAATATTATTTTCCAATCCTATTTATTTAACAAATAAATATTTTCTTTTCAATTCTATTTGTAAATATTTTACAAATATTCCCTTTCCAAATCTATTTGTAAATGTTTTACAAATATCTCCTTTTTCAATTCTATTTGTAAATGTTTTACAAATATTCTCTTTCCAAATCTATTTGTAAATGTTTTACAAATATCTCCTTTTTCAATTCTATTTGTAAATGTTTCACAAATATTCCCTTTCCAAATCTATTTGTAAATGTTTTACAAATATATCCTTTTTGAATTCTATTTGCAAATGTTTTACAAGTATTTCCTTTTATATAATATTATTTATTATATAAATAATTTCTTTTATAAAATTATATTCATTTAAATTTTTTTTTATTAAATCCTTTGATTTTATAAATATCTCTTTCTATAAAATCCTTTGATTTTATGTATATTTCTTTTTCAATACAACATTGAAAATTTCCTTTTTAACATTCCAGTATTCCTTATGGTATTTAACGTACCATATAACAATGATCGGTATCATTCCAACATACAAAATCAACAACAGATTTCATATCACATCATATAACACAATATATGAAAAACAGTAAAATAAATGCTGAGGAATCCAGTTGGATTCCTCCGACCTGTTTCCCTGCATCCACAGATGTTAAACAATATAATTAACATCGATTTCATTTCGATATGAAATATTCTGCTAAACAGAATCAATATTTGATTAACGATTTATATATATATATATCATTATCTATAATTTCAACCAATACATAAGCAATTCAACCAAACAGTTAACACACAACAATCAATAGATAATTATCAGTTCTAAAAATATGTTATAAAAATATAACTGTTCAGAGTTGGTGAGTTTTACTCACATTGGACAATCATCGTTCATAACGATAACCATCGCTTGATTCCGACAGACAATTTATTTCGCTATAAATTGTAACAGGCTCCAATTCACTCCCAGTTAGTTCCAATGTGTAGGCGTCGTCCCTACGATCCCAAAGCAACTGACGGTTCGCGAATCCGACTTCGAACGAACTAGATATCGTATTCGCAAGTTAATAAGAGATTTACACTTAATTAATTTAAACTAATTAAAACCAAACACCCCTCACCCTTATTACACGTACTGACCCTTCTTCCCCAATCCAAAACAGAAGTCCCCTATAGTGATACACATTGTACCTCGCGTGCACTTCCTCCATTGACATGGAGCTCAAGACACCACTTCAATAAACGGACTACACCGTTGCGCTGCTCCTCGTGAACCGCACCACCTCAACACTCCCATACCAACTCCGGTCCCACTGTTCAAATTGCGACTTGGAGCCCCTATAGCCGCTGCCTTGAATGTCGCACTCCATCCCACTTGATCAAGCTCCCCGAAACTAGTGCCAAAGGACTTGCCATCCTTCCACGAACTCAGTTGCGCATCCGATTTCCACTCCATCCTCCTCATCGTAAAACCGACCCTATGCCTTCTACAGTAGATCACGCTACAACAGTTCGACACCTTTTGTGTCCAAATCCTTACAAACTCCGTTAAGTTGCTCCCCACACCACCACGAATACTACCACAAGCCCAGTTCAACCTCCAGCGTCTCCAGTTGCAATCCGACCTCGCCCTTGCTCCACGCTGCGCCAAAATTGAACACAGCTAAAGTCCACCGCTCCAAAAACAAGTGCTATAGAATTTGAGCTCTTGAGCATACGAGAATAATGGATCTAAAGTTGGGTGGTTTCATTAAGTATAAAATTTTATTTAATTCCTTAAAGCATTCAAATGGTGGCGGCTACTGTTTTTAATTTTAGAAGAAGTTCCTTTAGGTCATAATGAAGTAAAAAGAGTATTTATAAAGAAAAAGGGTGGAGATATTTTGAGATATTTATGAAGATATTTTAATATTATATTCCATTATATTCATGTCTTGCATCAAAAGCTCGTACGACTCCATATCAAACCTGAATGTCATGAAAATCAACATTCCACTATATTTCTATATTCCAGACTCAACAAAACTGCTTTCGTCAAATTCCGACTCCGTTTGCTTACACAACGTATTTTTAACCACCAAAATATCGACTGTTTTTCACATTACAAATCTGTACGGCCACATACTGACTTCAAAAATCACAGAAATTGAAATCTAACAATAATTTGATATTGTGGATCCAACAAAATTAGTTTCGTCGAAAACAGAGGTCGTTTGCAAAACTGGCTATTTTTAAAGCTCTAAATAACCCCATTTTAAATATAAATATATTTAAAAATAATTAAATTAAATATTAATAAATTAATATTATCGTATATATATATTCACAATAGAATACCATACAATTCCAATTGGATTTATAACACGATATTCAAATCCCGGTTGAATCGATATTCGATTTATATTGAAAAATTCATTTATAATATAAATAAATCGTTATAAATTATAAAGGAATTCCATAGCGACTTTTCGAAAATTTGATTTGGACATAAATCAAAATCTACACGACGAAATCCCGATTTTTCTCTTTCACTAGAAAAATATACTTCACTAGCTCCGAACGTTTCTTATTTCACAGAAATCCGATTTAAAACGGATTATGTATATTCATTTAAAGTTCGAATCGCCAAATAGCAAACTGCCACGCCATTTCGAGCTCGATTATAGTTAAAATATAATTATATGTTCGAACTGTTGTTATTTAAATATATTCGTTATTCAAATTCAATTCCAAACTGAATTATATCTTAGAAATATTCCAATTAATAGAATATTGTGAATTCAACCATTTTCGATTATTTCAGAATTAAATATATTATTCTATTATTTATTTTAATTAAATATTCAATATAATTTAATTAAACAACTATTTAAATCTGTATATCACTATTTAAATAATTAAATAAATTAATTATTATATCGATAAAATATGGGACATTACATGGAGTTTTCTTATTATGAATGTTTAAAGTGGGTTGAAGAAATATTACTACAGAAAACCGAGAGACATGCATGTTTAAACTCACTTTTTCACCGCTGACTAATTCTCTTGACACATGTCAATGTATTGGTTTTTTGACAGAAGTGGAACTAAAAGGTCTTTAGAGGAAGATTGAGCTTTCAAATAATACAATATATAGATATATATTTATTCTGCATTTATGTGAATATGCATTAAACTATGAAATAACTTTATATTATATTTATAAGTACACACACACACACACATATATATATATATATATATATGTATGTATATATATATAGGCAGGTTCAATGGCACCCTAAAAACTTAGCACCTCTATAGCCCACCACTTTTCCACCACAAATTTACTCCCTCTCTCCTTCCACTCTTTCTCTTACCTCCCACTCTCTTTCTTTAATATAAATGAGAGGAGAAAATCAAGGGGCTTTTGGAGTGCTCTATTATTGGGGTGCAACCGAACGCTTGTCATATATATATATATATATATATATATATATGTATATATGTATGTATGTATATAATTAAATAGTTAATTTATATTAATATTATCTGTATAAATATTATTTATATATTTTTTCACTTGTCAGCATATTTATATCTATTATAATACTTTAATTATAGTATTATATATATATGACATTTGAATATAAATAAACATATGTGTATGATGCTTTGAAATATATTTTATGACACACACACACACATATATATATATATATAAATATACACACACACACACACACATATATATATATATATATATAAACAACCAATTTCTTACTACCTTCTTCTCAGATCAAGCTACTATGTGTTTGGGTTCCGGCATATTCCAGCGCAACTAAATTATTTTTAGTTCCAAATTTCTCCAACCGATCTTCTGCCTGATTGTAATAGATCGAATTAGAGATGGTGATTTGGGTAAGATTTATTAATGTTTTGATCTTGGGTGGCTTAGTCGATTAATTCCAAATTATGTTAACTGCGTTTTAGGTTTCATTGATCTGGTTTTATATGATTTTCGACATTGATGGAATTATATGGATAATTCACATTATTAAAAGTGGCGATTGTTTTTGGATTTGTTTTATGCTTGTGTTCTGATTTACTGAAGGTTGGTATAATAGTGTAGTCCATTTTGGCTTCCTCGTGACTGTTTCCCTATATGATTTAAGGTATCCAGCACCTCTATATATTAATTTATACCATGTTTTGATGGTTCTTCTCAACGGGGAAGTTGCAATGGAAATGATTGGAAGTCCTTTGGAATGGAGATGAATTGTAAGATTTGCATATTTTTATGTTTATGTTTCTTTGGATTTTCCAGTTTGTTTTTCAAATCTTCTTTCAGATGGAGCTATGAAGTAACTGGTGTTGGTTTAAATTCTAAATGGGTTATCATAATCATGTTCATCCAAATATAGGAAACTTCTGCAATTTGGTTTGTTTTGTAATTTCACTAATCATTACGTTGCTTATCTTTGAAATCATGTCCCTTTTATGGTTTCAAAAGGTAGCCTGATATTTGATCAAAGAGTTTTCTATGAATGCCAGTGGCCGTGCAATTGAATGGGGGTGTGGGAGTCCTGCTTCCATGACGATTTCAACATGGGATATCAATATATTCTTAAACTGCTATACTTTTGATTACACATGGGTACAGAGCATATTCAGTAATGCATAATTAAGGGTGTTGATATTGGTTATTGATCATGCACTAGTGGAGCACTTGGCTCGACAGTGGTGCTGCGTGTTGGAGTGGGATGATGGCCTCATCATGGACCGAATATTTTAATTTTCTTATATTTACTATTTTTTTTTATGCGTTTTATAACACCCCACTTGCGTTAAGGTCACTCGCAAAGGCAATGCCTTAACTTCAGTGGAACGTTATAAGTAAACAGAACAGAAATTTACAAGATAGATATGTAAAGTAGTACTTGAAAATTTTATAACTTTATTACAGCAGAAACAGAAATAAGTTTGGTTACATCACAATATCGAAACCCAAGTACACAAATATCAGTCTTATACAAACTCATTCAGAATGCATAATTTTTAAAGTCATAATCCCCAACAGAGAATGCCATAAATAGGTAAAATCAAAGCCAAGCAATATTTCAGGCACTTCAAGCAGATGGAACCTGAATCAAGCTCCTATGTTTCCACCCTGAGAACCTGGGGGGAGAAGAAAAGAGGTGAAACAAACTAGGTCAGACATAAGTCTGGTGAGTCCAGTGACTTTCAGCATATAAACAGATAACAGTATCATGACATGTAAATAAACTGGATAAGAGATAAACATAACAGGAGTAGCAGGTTAGCAGAAGAGACAGAATGATATAGGCTAAACTAAGCTTCCTACTTGGTTTTCACTTCTCTGCACTAATACTAGTATAACAGAATTAGGTGTTGTCCTAATATCTAAACAGAAAACAGAACGATCTCTTCAGGAACACGATGCTAGTAATGGGCCTTTACCACCCTAAAAGAGACAGATGTACCGAAACAGAATGCTAGTAATGGGCCTTTACCACCCGAACAGAGACAGATGGTTACAGAAACAGAATGCTAGTAATGGGCCTTTACCACTCGAACAGAGACAGACGGTAACAGAATATTCCCTACGGAAACAGAATGTTAGAATTAGGTGTACACTAGTCATGGGCCTTTACCACCCCAACAGACGGTACCACACAGAAATAGACAGGTGTTACCACCCTAACAGAAACAGACGGTACCCCAATAGAAACAGACAAAACTAAGTGTACTCTAAATTCTACCCCAAGCGATCGGCTCCCTAATACATAAATACCCTGTGCCGGCCCCACAGAAGGGTGTATCACTCCCTAAAGTGGCAACCTATAGACACAGACCTATTTACAGATGTCACAGTGTCTTACATCCTCAGAGCAGACCGGATCCATGCATGCACATGACCTGGTTGGAATGCGCCATCAACACCCCTCGCCATTATCAGAATGAACCTCTTACAATTAGTTCAGTAAGCATGCCCTGGACCCCTACCTTGTGTTTGGTCATAGTTTTGATACCAGAAAGGGCTACTGACTAATATGGGTCCCAAATAACAGATAACACAAGTAATTACCCCTCCTAACCTTGTGTCCCCAGACTAAAAGATTTCAGATTGACCTGCTTATAGATTTCAGATGTACAAAGTCCAAATTAACTAGTTCTCTGATCAGACATACAGGTTAACAAGTTTTCAGACTAACGGACCAGATATACAGATTTACAAGTTTTCAGACTAATGGATCAGATATACAGACTAACAAGTTTTCTGACTAACGGATCAGATATACAGATTTACAATTTTTCAGAATAACGAATCAGATATACATATTTACAAGTTTTCAGACTAACGGATCAGATATACAGATTTACAAGTTTTCAGACTAATGGAGCAGATGCACAGACTAACAAGTTTTCAAACTAATGGATCAGATATACAGATTAGACTTACATATTGTTTCACCTAACCTTGTATTGGGCCTACAGATTTTCAAACGGGTTTATTAGATACACCGGTCCAGGTGATTTAACCTTATTTACCCAATATGTTTTAGGCATCATATTTATCTTAGATTTGCATTAATTAAATATTAATGCACAGACCTCTCACATTAGGTCAGTAGCTTGTGGCCGCTGGATGTGCCGGGCGGTTCCGGGCAGACTTCTGCCACAAGCCAGACCTAACCTCGTGTCTAAGAATCTTTATGCCTACGACCTCTCACATTAGACTGACAGTTTGCGGTTTCTGGTTAAGCCGGTTGGGTCCGGGCAGGCTTCTACCGCAAACAGAGTCTAACCTCGTGTCTCAGCATTCTTATTTTAGCTAAAGTATTCATTCACAGATTATGCCAATATCAGACAAATTATGTCAATTCAACAAATTAACTTCTTTACAAGTTACGACAGATTATCCAAAGTTCTATTAACATGTTTTGCTCAATTTTAGATCGAGCCTACAGGTTTTCATACCCCAAATTATCGTATTCAGTTTCAACAGATTTAGCAGATTAGGCAGTTTAACCGATTTAATCATCCCTTAAAATTCCATCGGCATACTTCGCCTAATCATAAAATTAAGCCTAATTTTACATGCCCAAATTATGGTCATAATTCACAATATAACATATGTCCCAAATTTTAGTTAAATTTGCATCATATAGAATATTCTCTAAAAACCCCAAATCATGATGCACAATATAAAATTATGCCAAATTATAGCCGTTGATTACCGCGTATGTCAAATATCCAAAAGTCCGAATTAGGCGTATTCACATTTATAATTATTCCTATTATAATATAGGTTTTTCAGGCCTAAGTCACATATCCTTTTCTTCTAAGTCATAGATTGTCATATAAAATACGCTCCAAATCTAGATCTTAAATTACAACATGTATTAGGTCCTCAAAATCAGATCTTGAATTATAACATGCATTATGTCCCCAAATTACAAGTCATATGTTGTCGTACAATAATTCTCCTTCTTCCAAATCATAAACCATCATATATAGTATGCCTAGATCTGAATCTTAAATTACAACATATACCCTTTTCTTAAATCAGTCACAAATCAATCATGTCCAATTATCCATTATTCATTATTTTCCCCAAATTTAACGTTCGTGTGTCAATCTCTTAGGAGATTTGGCTCAGGCTCATGGTAGCCTGGCTATAGAAATGAAGAAGGAAGAGATACAGAGTAGTTACAATAATATTAATAAGATAGATCTACATAGAAAAATGTATCTGATAAACAGGAATAAGATATGTCTACACAGAAAAATAGATCTGATAAACAGAAATAAGATAGATCTACATAGAAAAACAGATCTGCTAAAACAGAATATGCATAATCTCCAATTCAGATTTATAACCATGTCAAGATCATAATTAAATTTCATATCTGAAAATAATTGTGCTCACCTTGGTTGGATTCTAAAAGAAAAAGGGTTGTAGTTGTTCTCTTTTAATCCTATTCAGATTGGAAGAAGAAGGAGCACTTGTTCTAGCTTAGGTTTCAATAGAGTAACTACGCCATTGATTTATATTAATATGAATTAGGATAGAGTATAGGCGTAATGAGATCGTGTGGAGAGAAAGTAAGGTTTGGGGGTGTTTAAATAGCTTAGGAGCAATGAATCTGGTCAGAACGGGCTTCTAAATACAGAAAAATGAATCTGTCCATGGATCTCGAAATAGGGGGGAGGTCGACCCCCAGGTCAACCCCATGGTCGACCTGTTCTACCCAGGTCGACCTGGGTCCTGGGCAGGAGTTTTCCTGCCCAGCCCGCCTGTGTGATTTAAATTTCGAAACTTTAAATTTGAATTCAGACTAGTTTTTATTTTAAATTCCTGAAATTTTTAAGTGCCATAACTTCTTCATACGGAGTCCGATTTACGCAAACTCGGACTCTATCTCAAGCAGAATTCCGAGACGAACGCAATGGCGTAACCCATTTCCCTTAATTCTTCTCTTAAAAATTAAGTATACTTTGTTTTGTTACTTTATGTTCATAGAAAATACGGGGTGTTACATTCTCTCGTCCTTAAAGGATTTCGTACCCGAAATCTTCAAGTTAGGAAGAATGTATCCTACCATCCAATTACCCATCTACTCAACCATCATCCACAAGCATCCATTGTCCTTAGAAAACTTCTAATGTTGTATAAACATATGCAAAAGTGTGTGTATATGCCTCTTATCTAATGCAAAGATCAGGCGTCTACTGGTTCAGTTGACATCCTTAATGCGAATTATGTTAGTGCCATGAGTCCAC
The DNA here is from genome assembly GCA_030737875.1 of Allium sativum. Lineage (NCBI taxonomy): Eukaryota > Viridiplantae > Streptophyta > Magnoliopsida > Asparagales > Amaryllidaceae > Allium > Allium sativum. The sequence continues at coordinate 212,565,933 of CM060915.1, read as the reverse complement.
AGATGTATGCAATAAATCCTATTTGATACACATCATTTCTATATGAGTGCATAACCATTCATCCAAAAGCAACATCCATGTGATGAGAATCATTTTGCATCCACAAAAATAGAAAAATGCACACACATCCATATGCAATATGAGAGTGTTTTTGAGCCGATCTAGTGCCTAGAGTGTGTATATGCATCCACGAGCAACCACTAGAAACCACTTGCAACCATCAAACATAAAATGTCTCAAACACATGTTTACACCCATTAGTTTCTACCTAAAGGTCGAAGAATTAATCGATAGGATACAGCCGAGTGATAGAAGCAAGTACAAAAGTTCTGTTCCCATTAGAGATCGGTTAAGAGAATAAATCCCTAAGTATCAACCCCGAAGACCGAATCAACATCAGATTGACACTCAGAGAATTACTCCCATTAAACAATGTCAAAACTGGAAATCTACTTCACGCTTCGAGTAAAACCCCCTATCCTTTTCAGAAATATTCAGATACTCACAGATTACTGGTACAGATCAGATTGTCAAATGATTCTCAGGAAACTAAGCATGATATATCCCACAAAAAACCAGAATGTATGTGTCATAGTCAACTTAATGCCAACACAGATGCCCTCAAACCCCAACCTATCACAAACAGATGAGTCGTAACCCTTATGGGGTTTGAGACTATAGCGGGATCAGAAATAAGACTAGTATTAAAGTGTAGAGACTCAACTACACAATTAAAATGCCAGAATGATCAGATAAGGAAATTAATCTTTCTACGGAAAATTTTCCACCTCTATCCTGTCCTCCAACTACGAAAGCATTCACCTACCTTTCAGAAGATTCTGCCCTTTGCCCTTGCCTTCTGTGGCAATCCTTGATCAGATGTCCTATCTCACCGCACTGAAAACAACCAGTCTTCTTACATGTTAACAAGTCTTTCTCTAAAGCATCCCCCATCACGTGGAAAACTCTACGAATCTCGAAAGAGGATTAGCCATAGGTGAAATTACTGCGGCTACGGATGGAAATTAGGCACTTCTTTGCCCTTCGACAAGCGTCGTAGTCTCACCATGCCTACGGAACCATGTCGCGATGAGGTTACCTCCCAGAAAGCCAGGAGCCTTAGAGACTCAGAAAAGAAGGAAACAAGGATTAATCAGAAAATCAAAAGATAGATATATGGCTTTGGGGACTATGTTTCTCAAAATAAACTTTCCTTTTGAAAATACTTCCTTTTTTAAAATCTTTTTGAAAATAGTTTTCAAAAACTTTTTATCAAATCAGGTAACCTTCAGCTCTGATACCAAGTGTAACACCCCACTTCCGTTAAGGTCACTCGCAAAGTGAATGTAACAACCCGGATTTTTACAACATGCTAAGACAAGAATCAAGGCAGGATTTAATGATAAAATCTGAATCAAGGGAAACGGGCTGTTCCATTGCGTTCGTCTCGGAAAAATACGCGAAATAGAGTCCGAGTTTTCGAAAATCGGAGTCCGTATGACCAAGTTATGGCCCGTCAAAGTTTTCAGAAAATTTCAAGTTCAAAAACAGTTCAAATTTGAATTCAGAATTCAAATTCAGACAGGCGGGAAAATTCCCGACATCCCCAAGTCGACTGGGGAATCGACTTGGGAGTCGACACACCCCAGGTGGTGTCGACTGCCCAGTCGACACCCCTATCGACTTGGGTGGTCGGCCAGATTGGCCTGGGTGCACCTGACTTGTTCCTCAAGACATGTTTGGAGGCCTGTGACGGATTTTGAGGGTTCAGATCTATCCTAGGGTTAATCTAAGGGTCTAAACTACTCCTAATCTCTATAAAAAGACCCTTAAGCCTACCCTAAACCCTCACAAATCACTCATGCCACGAAGTGCCGCCCAAATGCCAAGTGATCATGGCCTCCATCTCCAATTCCTAGAGACTATGCATTCAAATCGGATTCAAATCAAAAGGTGCAAGCTTTCTACACCAAATCGAGGAGGGATCAACGATGCTACGCAAGCTTCATGACGATTCTTCAACAAAGGAGCCACCTTTCTTGGTCAAGACGATTCATGATCTTTCCCCTAAGCCTCGCTAGGTAAGTTCTAGCTACTTGTAGATTCTAACGGTGGTTCTAATATGACATGGAATAAAATGCGATGAAACATAAGTATGCTAGCCTATGTGAACCTAATTTTTCCCCTTTTCTATGATCTATGACCTTGGGCTAAGTTTTAGCAACTTAATCATGCCACTCATGTTATGTTTCACCTAGTTTATCTTGCAAGTTTAATCTTTATCTATGGAATGTTAGCATGAACCTTTGGGAACCATTTGACTTGTGAAACATTGGCAAAGACTTGACTTCGGGGCTTATGCATGTAAATGAACCCAAACCCCTTATGTTATCATGCATGTTTGTGGCCAAATTCCCTTATGATACTATGCATGTTTGTGGCCAAATTCCCTTATGATACTACGCATGTTTGTGGCCAAATTCCCTTATGATACTATGCATGTTTGTGGCTAATCCCGTTGTGACATTATGCATGTTTGAGGCCAAAAACCCCTTATGATGCTACGCATATTTTGAGGCCAAACCCCTTATGGTACCATGCATGTTTGTGGCCAATCCCTTTTTGGCATCGTGCATGTTTTGAGGCCAATATGTAGCATAGTATTCTTACTATGTTGACTCGCTTTTACTTGGGTTGGAAACACGATTTGGGGTGGGTTAGACGAGTGTGATTATGACATGATAATTTGACATGGGATTTCATGAAAATATGACACTCATGATACACCTAAATGTGGACATGACATGTGGGATAAACATGGGACTTGAAGCTAGACGCGTGTGGGTTGTAAGTGTAATATGACACTAGACCAAACATGAAAGTGGCCAACTCGAGGTTGGGTTGAGTTTGTAGCATAAATCTACCCGGACCCGCCCGGCTTAACTAGTGGCTACAAACAATAGGACCCAATGTGAGTAGTTGGTCATATAGCGCTTAAAACCCAAGGTTACACTAGGTTGTGGTGTAAAGCTACCCGGACCTGCCCGGCTTAACTAGTAACCACAACAAGGTCTAATGTGAGAGGTTAAAAGTGCATTAATTTAATTAATGCCACATGATAAGGTTAAGTAAATTTGATTAATGACACTTAACAGATATGACATGAATGGGTAGGTTAAGTTAAACTAGACTTGATCTCTTAATGACACTTAACCATATAAGACAATTAGGGGATGGGGTTAAGTAATTTACACTTAACTAATCCGACTTGGTAATTAGATGGGGTTAAGTAACTTAGACCTAACTAATCTAAACACGGTAATTAGATGGGGTTAAGTAACCTACACTTAACTAATCTAAACACGGTAATTCGATGGGGTTAAACACTTAACCAATCTAAACTTGGTAATTCAATGAGGTTAAGTGACCAATACTTAACCAACTTAACATGATGATTTAATGGGGTTAAGTAACTTATACTTAACCAATTATACATGATGATTTGATGAGGTTAAGTAACCTATACTTAACCAATCTAATATGCGGACCTGATAGGGTTAAGTCACAAGACCTTTTAAATAAACTTAACCATTGTAATACGATTAGTGGATGGGGTTAAGCTAACCCATACTTAACCAATCCGACTCGATAATCTGATGGGATTAAGATAATCTATTCTTAATCAATCTAACACGATAATCTGATAGGGTTAAGATAAACAAGTACTTAACCAATTTGACTTGATGATTGAATAGGGTTAAGTCATGAGCTTCTTGGTATACTTAACCGACTTGTAGGGCTAGGTCTTGGACTTGTATACTTAGCCAAATCTTGACATGATTCGTAGGCAGGTTAAGTCATGAACTTAAACGACAATACTTAACCCATTAGACAAAACCCTTGTTCAGGGGACTAGGTGAAAAGCCGGGATTAACAAGGATAACGGGAAAAGAAGCTAAGTGGTAAACCTTAGTTAAGGATAACTAAGTAATAATTCTAAGCCAAGGACATGGGACTAGTTCATAAATAGATGAATGACCTGATACGGTAGGTCATCGCTTGGCATACGAGGAGGAGCAACTTATCTGACTTGGATAAAAAGCTCCAGCGAGCTGGGTGACGAAGCGGTAGCTTCGGGGGACGTGAGGGTACTCTTGGTATCCCTCGGTGAGGTGGCAGATGGTCCATGAAACCTGGCCTCACAGAGGTTAAGGTCTGCGGTAGAAGAGCCAAGGGTATGCCTTGGTTGCTATGCGAGCAACCTAAAGACGGGGATGGATTAGCGTGGAGTCGACGATACTTGATTTTTGCCCTGGATAGCGCGTCGTCGACTACCTACCATCTTTAGTCAATCGTGTACGAACGGAAAGGCAGAGAACTCCCAACATACCATGTTCTTGCTATCGAGTCATGGGTGAGGTTGGCCAATAGGAAAGTGGGGCATAGTGGGGTCGGGATGTAGTTCTCATATATGATTTTTCTTGGGTTGCCTTTCAGTAGTTGAGGGACCATAGCCACGGATACAAAAACAGACCTTGATATCTGCATCAGCAGACGACTTAAAGCTCCCGACCGAGTTCCGTATTTCTTGATTTGCCCTGGCACGGAACTCGGATGGCACATTGAGATACATGTGCGTCTAGACATGGAAAACGATTCACGATACATACGTGGGATAAAGGGCGTGGTTGACGGGCGGCATAATCCCTAGTGGCCCTAGGTGGCTTGAACCCAAACCGAGACACGGAAACGTTCATTAGGTAGCATAATCCCTAGTGGTCCTAGGTGGCATAAATCCTAAGTGAACACGCGATAGTTCATGATAAGAAAACATAACCAGATCAAGGGAAGCAGTCCAAAACAACTTCAAGGATAAAATGGTAGTACGTTGAGGTGGTATAGATTTACATGGGAAAGCCCGTACGGCCGACGGCAAAGGACTGAACTTATACATGGAAAGAAACATACGAGTTGGTTAAAACCTACATATGCTATATATTAGGTTAACATGGACCATTACATGACATTGCGCAAGGGACATTCATAGTTAACACATGACGCGGGTTGGGATACTAGTACGAGAGGTGCAGAGCAAATATACATGATAAATACCTTGGGATGTTATACATGATAGATACCTTGGGATGTTATACATGATAGATACTGTGGGATGTTATACATGATAGATACCTTGGGATAGTATACTTGATAGAAACCTGACGATGTGATACCTTGGTTTATCTTGACACCGTGGTTTATTATGATACCTTAGTTTATCTTACTACAGTAGCTCATCCGGTTATCTTGGTTTAGCTTATCTATCTTGTCATCATCCTTATGTTTACTTTTAGTTTATGCATGTCATGTTACCTTTACCTGTTTTTATACTGGAAGTAGATAGGACTTACCAGTCTTTATGACTGACCCCGTTTTGTTTCGCCTCTTTGTCTTCCGTTCCCCCCCCCCCAAGGTTTTCAGGGAGGAAATGATGTTGTTTAGTTCAGACCTCTTATGCTTGAAGGTCATCATGTATAGCTTGGTCTTCTCTTGGCTATGGCTGCTTCACCGCTTTATTTTGGGGAATAATTTATGAAAAAGGTTTTATGCTTCTTTACTATTGCAAGACAGGTTTTGATGTATTCTGACGTAAAAGGCTTTAGACCTTATTTTATAAGGTAATGAAATTTGTTTTACTTCCGCTGTTTTATATGTGTTCTATCTTGTAATATTTCTGTGCATGTTTACCTCGATAATGCTTCACCAAACCTAGTGCATTCCTTTTGTGAGTGACCCTAGCGGAGGTGGGGTGTTACATTTGGTATCAGAGCAGAAGGTTACCAGACTGGGCAAAAGTTTTTAAAAAACCTTCTGAAAACTATTTGAGAAACTATTTACAAAGAAGCATTTTTCAAGAAAAGTTTTTTTAAAAGGCTATTCCCCAAAAGCCATTAACACTATCCTTTGTTTCCTTGATTGAACCTCTTTTCCTTTCTTTCCTCCATCTGTAGTCACAGTAGTTTTAACTGCGACTAATCCTTGTCTAGCTACATAAGTGTTTTTCCGTGCGATGGAGGAAGATTCTCGAGAGACCTGTTACCGAAGTTATAAGAAGGGATAATAAGAGCAAGGATAAAGGACACGAGCTTAAGAATAAGCAACTTGTTGGTATGGCTTGATCCACAAAGGAAGATAAGGACAAGATCAGCGAGAGGGCAATTGTATGCTCTCATTTCTAGCGTACCTAAGAGGAATGGTACCGTTTCTGTTAAAGGCTTAGCCTTTCTTTTCTATCGTCCTGTCTAGACTTTGTTTTGATCATCGCATCATTTAAGTCTGCCTCGATAGTTAAGTCTCTGCACCTTAGTACTAGCATGGTAGAAGATCCCACTTTAGTCCCAAAATTTGGTTGGAGAGTCGGTCCATTTATTCATGACTTGTTTGGATTTGAGAACGTCTATGCCAAGTGTTGAGATTAGAAGCAATGCTTCTATTGTTGAGCTATGGATGGATTCTAGGGATGAGGTGGTGATCCAGTAATGGATGCCATTCTCAGTTTTGAAAGGAGGATAGTTAAACTCTTAACTTGCCTTGGTAATACCCTCGAAGTCTCGTGTAACCTTTTGGGTTCTGTCATGGTTAGTTACCTAGAATCTCTTGATGCATTTATCTGAAATCTCTGATCCGATCGAGTAACGTTCGCCAATAAGGCGGATGGTTCATTCCGCTTGAGCATGGGTTATAGGAATCACCCTAGTAAGTGCACGAGGTAACATGGATTGGCATCGGTAAACGAGATCCAGAATTCACTAGTGAATTTTGGAGAGCTTGCATGAGTACGCAGATATGGTTGAGCCAAGTATACTAGGGAAAGAATAAGTGAAAGTGGAACGAGAGGCGATAGTGAAATGAGTCCCAACTCATACCTTGGAAATAGGAATCAAGGAGCTACGAAATCGTGAAGTCAAAGGCGGTCAAGGCACAATGGAATTAGGCTCAAGGAAATGCGGCTTAGATGCGCGCATCATGTCTCCTTTTAAGAGTATATCGTTGATCCCTGGTTCTCCTATAGGGCTTGCTTGCATGCTATCGCTTGGTGGATATCCTCTCGGTCCTGTTTCTGTTACAAACCCCGTAAGGAGTTTGTCTTGTTTATCTTCTTGATCCTATCTTGGGAACCTTAGGTAGAACTCTATGGATGTAAACATATATTTGAAACATGTTATGATTGATATGGTTGCAAATGGTTGCAAGTGGTTGCTCGTGGATGCGCGAATACACGTTAGATACTAGATCGACGCACTCACATTTTGCATTGCATATGCACGAGTATTTATACTTGTTTGAAAGTTAATGTGTTGTCATGCGGATGAATGGTTGTGCACACATATAGTGTTTATATGACTAGGACTATTTGCATACATGTTGGACTCATGGCACTAAACATATTTTGCATTAGAAAGATCATTCAGGACTGATCATTAATATTAGCTAAGGAGCATATACACACACGTTCTGCATATATTCATAAAGTATTAGGAGTCTTTTAAGGACTATGGTTGGCTGTGGATGATGTTTTGAGTAGATGGATGATGGATGGTAGGATACGTTCTTCCTAACTTGGAGATTTCGGGGACGAAATCCTTTAAGTTAGGGAGAATGTAACAACCCGGATTTTTACAACATGCTAAGACAAGAATCAAGGCAGGATTTAATGATAAAATCTGAATCAAGGGAAACGGGCTGTGCCATTGCGTTTGTCTCGGAAAAATACGTGAAATAGAGTTCGAGTTTTCGAAAATCGGAGTCCGTATGACCAAGTTATGGCCCGTCAAAGTTTTCAGAAAATTTCAAGTTCAAAAACAGTTCAAATTTGAATTCAGAATTCAAATTCAGACAGGCGGGAAAATTCCCGCCATCCCCAAGTCGATTGGGGAGTCGACTTGGGAGTTGACACACCCCAGGTGGTGTCGACTTGGGTGGTCGGCCAGATTGGCCTGGGTGCACCTGACTTGTTCCTCAAGACATGTTTGGAGGCCTGTGATGGATTTTGAGGGTTCAGATCTATCCTAGGGTTAATCTAAGGGCCTAAACTACTCCTAATCTCTATAAAAAGACCCCTAAGCCTACCCTAAACCCTCACAAATCACTCATGCCACGAAGTGCCGCCCAAATGCCAAGTGATCATGGCCTCCATCTTCAATTCCTAGAGACTATGCATTCAAATCGGATTCAAATCAAAAGGTGCAAGCTTTCTACACCAAATCGAGGAGGGATCAACGTTGCTACGCAAGTTTCATGACGATTCTTCAACAAAGGAGCCACCGATCTTGGTCAAGACGATTCATGATCTTTCCCCTAAGCCTCGCTAGGTAAGTTCTAGCTAATTGTATGACATGGAATAAAATGCGATGAAACATAAGTATGCTAGCCTGTGTGAACCTAATTTTGCCCCTTTTCTATGATCTATGACCTTGGGCTAAGTTTTAGCGACTTAATCATGCCACTCATGTTATGTTTCACCTAGTTTATCTTGCAAGTTTGAATCTTTATCTATGGAATGTTAGCATGAACCTTTGGGAACCATTTGACTTGTGAAACATTGGCAAAGACTTGACTTTGGGGCTTATGCATGTAAATGAACCCAAACCCCTTATGTTATCATGCATGTTTGTGGCCAAATTCCCTTATGATATTATGCATGTTTGTGGCCAAATTCCCTTATGATACTATGCATGTTTGTGGCCAAATTCCCTTATGATACTATGCACGTTTGTGGCTAATCCCGTTGTGACATTATGCATGTTTGAGGCCAAAAACCCCTTATGATGCTATGCATATTTTGAGGCCAAACCCCTTATGGTACCATGCATGTTTGTGGCCAATCCCTTTTTGGCATCATGCATGTTTTGAGGCCAATATGTAGCATAGTATCCTTACTATGTTGACTCGCTTTTACTTGGGTTGGAAACACGATTTGGGGTGGGTTAGACGAGCGTGATTATGACATGATAATTTGACATGGGAATTCATGAAAATATGACACTCATGATACACCTAAATGTGGACATGACATGTGGGATAAACATGGGACTTGAAGCTAGACGCGTGTGGGTTGTAAGTGTAATATGACACTAGACCAAACATGAAAGTGGCCAACTCGAGGTTGGGTTGAGTTTGTAGCATAAATCTACCCGGACCCGCCCGGCTTAACTAGTGGCTACAAACAATAGGACCCAATGTGAGTAGTTGGTCATATAGCGCTTAAAACCCGAGGTTAGACTAGGTTGTGGTGTAAAGCTACCCGGACCCACCCGGCTTAACTAGTAACCACAACAAGGTCTAATGTGAGAGGTTAAAAGTGCATTAATTTAATTAATGCCACATGATAAGGTTAAGTAAATTTGATTAATGACACTTAACCGATATGATATGAATGGGTAGGTTAAGTTAAACCGGACTTGATCTCTTAATGACACTTAACCATATAAGACAATTAGGGGACGGGGTTAAGTATTTTACACTTAACTAATCCGACTTGGTAATTAGATGGGGTTAAGTAACTTAGACTTAACTAATCTAAAAACGGTAATTAGATGGGGTTAAGTAACCTACACTTAACTAATCTAAACACGGTAATTCGATGGGGTTAAACACTTAACCAATCTAAACATGGTAATTCAATGAGGTTAAGTGACCAATACTTAACCAACTTAACATGATGATTTAATGGGGTTAAGTAACTTATACTTAACCAATTATACATGATGATTTGATGAGGTTAAGTAACCTATACTTAACCAATCTAATATGCGGACCTGATAGGGTTAAGTCACAAGACCTTTTAAATAAACTTAACCATTGTAATACGATTAGTGGATGGGGTTAAGCTAACCCATACTTAACCAATCCGACTCGATAATCTGATGGGATTAAGATAATCTATGCTTAATCAATCTAACAAGATAATCTGATAGGGTTAAGATAAACAAGTACTTAACCAATTTGACTTGATGATTGAATAGGGTTAAGTCATGAGCTTCTTGGTATACTTAACCGACTTGTAGGGCTAGGTCTTGGACTTGTATACTTAGCCAAATCTTGACATGATTCGTAGGCAGGTTAAGTCATGAACTTAAACGATAATACTTAACCCATTAGACAAAACCCTAGTTCAGGGAACTAGGTGGAAAGCCGGGATTAACAAGGATAACGGGAAAAGAAGCTAAGTGGTAAACCTTAATTAAGGATAACTAAGTAATAATTCTTAGCCAAGGACATGGGACTAGTTCATAAATAGATGAATGACCTGATACGGTAGGTCATCGCTTGGCATACGAGGAGGAGCAACTTATCTGACTTGGATAAAAAGCTCCAGCGAGCTGGGTGACGAAGCGGTAGCTTCGAGGGACGTGAGGGTACTCTTGGTATCCCTCGGTGAGGTGGCAGATGGTCCATGAAACCTGGCCTCACAGAGGTTAAGGTCTGCGGTAGAAGAGCCAAGGGTATGCCTTGGTTGCTGTGCGAGCAACCTAAAGATGGGGATGGATTAGCGTGGAGTCGAAGATACTTGATTTTTGCCCTGGATAGCGCGTCGTCGACTACCTACCATCTTTAGTCAATCGTGTACGAACGGAAAGGCAGAGAACTCCCAACAGACCATGTTCTTGCTATCGAGTCAGGGGTGAGGTTGGCCAATAGGAAAGTGGGGCATAGTGGGACCGGGATGTAGTTCTCATACATGATTTTTCTTGGGTTGCCTTTCAGTAGTTGAGGGAGGGGTCACGTGGGACCATAGCCACGGATACAAAAACAGACCTTGATATCTGCATCAGCAGACGACTTAAAGCTCCCGACCGAGTTCCGTATTTCTTGATTTGCCCTGGCACGGAACTCGGATGGCACATTGAGATACATGTGCGTCTAGACATGGAAAACGATTCACGATACATACGTGGGATAAAGGGCGTGGTTGACGGGTGGCATAATCCCTAGTGGCCCTAGGTGGCTTGAACCCAAACCGAGACACGGAAACGTTCATTAGGTAGCATAATCCCTAGTGGTCCTAGGTGGCATAAATCCTAAGTGAACACGCGATAGTTCATGGTAAGAAAACATAACCAGATCAAGGGAAGCAGTCCAAAACAACTTCAAGGATAAAATGGTACTACGTTGAGGTGGTATAGATTTACATGGGAAAGCCCGTACGGCCTACGGCAAAGGACTGAACTTATACATGGAAAGAAACATACGAGTTGGGAAAAACCTACATATGTTATATATTAGGTTAACATGGACCATTACATGACATTGCGCAAGGGACATTCATAGTTAACACATGACGCGGGTTGGGATACTAGTACGAGAGGTGCAGAGCAAATATACATGATAAATACCTTGGGATGTTATACATGATAGATACCTTGGGATGTTATACATGATAGATACTGTGGGATGTTATACATGATAGATACCTTGGGATAGTATACTTGATAGAAACCTGACGATGTGATACCTTGGTTTATCTTGACACCGTGGTTTATTATGATACCTTAGTTTATCTTACTACAGTAGCTCATTCGGTAATCTTGGTTTAGCTTATCTATCTTGTCGTCATCCTTATGTTTACTTTCAGTTTATGCATGTCATGTTACCTTTACCTGTTTTTATACTGGAAGTAGATAGGACTTACTAGTCTTTATGACTGACCCCGTTTTGTTTCGCCTCTTTGTCTTCCGTCCCCTCCCCCCCCCCCCCCAGGTTTTCAGGGAGGAAATGATGTTGTTTAGTTCAGACCTCTTATGCTTGAAGGTCATCATGTATAGCTTGGTCTTCTCTTGGCTGTGGCTGCTTCACCGCTTTATTTTGGGGAATAATTTATGAAAAAGGTTTTATGCTTCTTTACTATTGCAAGACAGGTTTTGATGTATTCTGATGTAAAAGGCTTTAGACCTTATTTTATAAGGTAATGAAATTTGTTTTACTTCCGCTGTTTTATATATGTTCTGTCTTGTAATATTTCTGTGCATGTTTACCTCGATAATGCTTCACCAAACCTAGTGCATTCCCTTTGTGAGTGATCCTAGCGGAGGTGGGGTGTTACAGTGAATGCCTTAACTTTAGTGGAACGTTATAAGTAAACAGAACAGAAATTTACAAGACAGATATGTAAAGTAGTACTTGAAAATTTTATAACTTTATTATAGCAGAAACAGAAATAAGTTTGGTTACATCACAATACCAAAACTCAAGTACACAAATATCAGTCTTACACAAAATCCTTCAGAATGCATAATTTTTAAAGCCATAATCCCAAACAGAGAATGGCATAAATAGGTAGAATCAAAGCCAAGCAATATTTCAAGCACTTCTAGCACTTCAAGCAGATGGAACCTGAATCAAGCTCCTATGTTTCCACCCTCAGAACCTGGGGGGACGGAAGAAAAGAGGCGAAACAAACTAGGTCTGACATAAGTCTGGTGAGTCCAGTGACTTTTAGCATATAAACAGATAACAGTATCATGACATGTAAATAAACTGGATGAGAGATAACCATAACAGGAGTAGCAGGTTAACAGAAGAGACAGAATGATATAGGCTAAACTAAGCTTCTTACTTGGTTTTCACTTCTCTGCACTAATACTAGTATAAAAGAATTAGGTGTTGTCCTAATATCTAAACAGAAAACAGAATGATCTCTTCAGAAACACGATGCTTGTAATGGGCCTTTACCACCCTAACAGAGACAGATGTACCAAAACAAAATGCTAGTAATGGGCCTTTACCACCCGAACAGAGACAGACAGTTACAGAAACAGAATGCTAGTAATGGGCCTTTACCACTCGAACAGAGACAGGCGGTAACATAATATTCCCTACGGAAACAGAATGTTAGAATTAGGTGTACACTAGTAATGGGCCTTTACCACCCCCAACAGACGGTACCACACAGAAACAGACAGGTGTTACCATCCCAACAGAAACAGACGGTACCCCAACAGAAACAGACAGAACTAAGTGTACCCTAAATTTTACCCCAAGCGATCGACTCCCTAATACATAAATACCCTGTGCCGGCCCCACAGAAGGGGATATCACTCCCTAAAGTGGCAACCTATAGACATAGACCTATTTACAGATGTCACAGTGTCTTACATCCTCAGAGCAGACCGAATCCATGCACGCACATGACCCGATTGGAATGCGCCATCAACACTCCTCGCCATTATCAGAATTAACCTCTTACAATTAGTTCAGTAAGCGTGCCCTGGACCCCTACCTAGTGTTGGGTCATAGTTTTGATACCAGAAAGGGTTACTGACTAATATGGGTCCCAAACAACAGATGACACAAGTAATTACCCCTCATAACCTTGTGTCCCCAGACTAATAGATTTCAGATTGACTTGCTTATAGATTTTAGATGTTCAAAGTCCAGATTAACTAGTTCTCAGATCAAACATACATGTTAACAAGTTTTCAGACTAACGGACCAGATATACAGATTTACAAGTTTTCAGACTAACGGATCAGATATACAGACTAACAAGTTTTCAGAATAACGGATCATATATACAGATTTACAAGTTTTTAGACTAACGGATCAGATATATAGATTTATAAGTTTTCAGACTAACGGATCAGATATACAGATTTACAAGTTTTCAGACTAACGGATCAGATATACAGACTAACAAGTTTTCAGACTAACGGATCAAATATACATATTAACAGACTTACAGATTGTTTCACCTAACCTTGTATTGGGCCTACAGATTTTCAAACGGGTTTATTAGATTCATCAGTCCAATTGATTTAACCTTATCTACCCAATACGTTTTAGGCATCATATTTATCTTAGATTTGCATTAATTAAATATTAATGCACAGACCTCTCACATTAGGTCGGTAGCTTGTGGCCGCTGATGTGCCGGGCGGTTCCGGGCAGACTTCTGCCATAAGCCAGACCTAACCTTGTGTCTAAGCATTTTATGCCTACGACCTCTCACATTAGACTGACAGTTTGTGGTTGCCGGTTAAGCCGGTTGGGTCCGGGCAGGCTTCTACCGCAAACAAAGTCTAACCTCGTGTCTCAGCATTTTTTTTTAGCTAAAATATTCATTCACAGATTATGCCAATATCAGACTAATTATGCCAATTCAACAAATTAACTTCTTTACAAGTTACAATAGATTATCCAAAGTTCTACTAACATGTTTTGCTCAATTTTAGGTCGAGCGTACAGGTTTTCATACCCCAAGTTACCATATTCTGTTTCAACAGATTTAGCAGATTAGGCAGTTTAACAGATTTAATCATTCCTCAAAATTCCATTGACATACCTTGCCTAATCATAAAATTAAGCCTAATTTTACATGCCCAAATTATGGTCATAATTTACAATATAACATACGTCCCAAATTTTAGTTAAATTTGCATCGTGCAGAATATTCTCTAAAAACCCCAAATCATGATGCACAATATAAATTATGCCAAACTATAGCCATTGATTACCGCGTATGTCAAATATCCAAAAGTCCAAATTAGGCGTATTCACATTTATATTTATCCCTATTATAATATAGGTTTTTCAGGCCTAAGCCACATATCCTTTTCTTCCAAGTCATAGATCGTCATATAAAAAACGCCCCAAATCTAGATCTTAAATTACAACATGTATTTGGTCCTCAAAATCATATCTTGAATTATAACATGCATTATGTCTCCAAATTTCAAGTCATATGTTGTCATACAATAATTCTCCTTCTTCCAAATCATAAACCGTCATATATAGTATGCCTAGATCTGAATCTTAAATTACAACATATACCCTTTTCTTAAATCAGGCACAAATCAGTCATGTTCAATTATGCATTATTCATTATTTTCCGCAAATTTAACGTTTATGCGCCAATCTCTTATGAGATTTGGCTCAGGCTCGTGGTAGCCTGGCTATAGAACAGAAGGAAGGAAGAGATACAGAGTAGTTACAATAATATTAATAAGATAGATCTACATAGAAAAACGGATCTGATAAACAGGAATAAGATAGCTATCTACACAGAAAAACAGATATGATAAACAGGAATAAGATAGATCTACACCGAAAAACAAATCTAATAAACAAGAATATGTATAATCTCCAATTCAGATTTATAACCATGTCAAGATCATAATTAAATTTCATATCTGAAAATAACAGTACTCACCTTGGTTGGATTGTAAAAGAAAAAGGGTTGTAGTTGTTCTCTTTTAATCCTATTCAGATTTGAAGAAGAAGGAGCACTTGTTCTAGCTTAGGTTTCAGTAGAGTAACGACGCCATTGATTTATATTAATATGAATTAGGACAGAGTATAGGCGTAATGAAATTGTGTGGAGAGAAAGTGAGGTTTGGGGGTGTTTAAATAGCTTAGGAGCAACGAATCTGGTCAGAACGGGCGTCTAAATATAGAAAAACGAATCTGTCCACGGATCTGGAAATAGGGGGGAGGTCGACCCCCTGGTCGACCTGGGTCCTAGGCGGGAATTTTCCCGCCTAGCCCTGGTGCGTGATTTGAATTTCGAAACTTTAAATTTGAATTCGGACTGGTTTTTATTTTAAATTCCTGAAACTTCTAAGTGCCATAACTTCTTCGTACGGAGTCTGATTTACGCAAACTCGGACTCTATCTCAAGCAGAATTCCGAGACAAACGCAATGGCGTAACCCGTTTTCCTTACTTCTACTCTTAAAAATTAAGTATACTTTGTTTTGTTACTTTATGTTCATAGAAAATACGGGGTGTTACACGTTTGGTTTTACACTTCTTTTTTTAGTTGTTAAGGTCAGTATGCTAACCTGCTCTTTGTAATGTTTTTCATTAGATAATAAAAACGAACCAATTTTCAAATATATATATATATATATATATATATATCTTATAATAGTTATGTATGCATATATTTAGGCAACATACAATAGATACAAAATGAACTAAAGTATTTGTTGCATTGTTAACCCTTGCATCTATATTTGGGCATATCAAACTATTCACACGTTATTATGTTACACATATACATACACATTCTCGTATAAAGTAGTATTCCAGGATTATGGATGTCATGGATTGAAGTGGACAAACACAACTTTATTCCTCTTAGGAGTTTATCGATTCGTTGGGTTCTCCTATAGTATATTCCAAAAAAAAAGAATATGTAAAAGTATATTTTGATAATTTAAGTTAACCATCGTGCACATATCAAGGTTTGAGATATTGGATGTTACGCCGAAATTTCGGTGGCACCATACTGATTTCCTAGGTTACCGAACATAAAGTAAGCGAAAATGTTGGTTTCGATTTCGTTAGGTTTTGAATAAAAAAATCAAAATTAAAATGTATCATACTCAAATTGTCTTACCTACAGTCATTTTCATATTCGTTAGGGTTTTGAAATGAAAATCGAAATAGATGACTTTGACTGTAGCTCTTTTACCTTTCCTAACTATCGGTCTCAAATTTGAGAGGAAGAAAGGGGGATGGTGTCAAACGCCGACTTTGAAAGACATCAAATTTGAAGAGGCCAACGATGTTAAATTAGGTCTATAACATATAAATTGAACCGCTAATAATTTAATGGTAAATTAGGGTTGTCCACTTGGACTTAGGCTTGATAGAGAAGGAATATGATATCAACAATCAATCAACTTGATTTATTTTGAATTTGGGTTGCAAATTAATTTCAAAAACCACTTTATTTGTTTATAATATACTATTTTGTGTTGTATTTTTTAAAAAAAATATACAATATTTTATATTTGTAATGATTATTACTGCATTTACATTAACAAATCATTAAAAATCAGAACTATAACTATAACGAAAAAAAGAACCAAATTTTCGAAATTGTCCGAAATTTGGAAAATCTCGGCTGACCCAAAACCGAGTTCCCGAGCACATACGTACACAAAAAAAGTACACAAATATGCATGTATTATCTTTTGCATATAAAAAATAATTATAATGCAAAATGGAATGTCACTAAAAAAATGTTACAAAAATAAAGATAAAGAGATTATATCATAGATTTTAATTAATTCCACTGAGTATTATACTTTTGAAGCCTCAAGAAATGCTAAGACATAACTTACATTCAGTGCACGTTTAATTCATTTTTGGTTCATACATGAAATCAACATTTAATGCATGTTAATACATTAGAAGGATGTACCCTTAGAACTTGTCCCCATTTTTCCGTAGTTAGTTAAAGGCTAATTCTGTTCATACACCCATAATTCTTTAACATACACCGTAAAATGAAATAAAATAGCATATTCCAATTTTTTTCATACACCACACCTTTCACAAAATCACTTGCTTATATTTTTTGTGTGCTGCTATTCACACCCCCATTTAGAATTCTGGCCACCTATACTAAAGGTCACCTCTTTTTTATGCCTCTCTACTCCTTTACACCACATAAATTATTCAATTTCTAATTGGCTACCACCTCTGCCTTTGATTCTTCATTGTTTCAAAAAAAAAAAAAAAAAACGTCTTCTTCCTGAAATTTTATCCATCGCTCTACAAACTTGAAGATTTTCCTAAATTATCAACGCAATTTCAAGCGTTCAATCAGCTGATTTACACCATCGAATCGCTCTACAACAGTATCCAACTTTTTCCCTGTTGTTTTACACCAACGAATCAGCGCATTATGCGAATCAAATACCCGAAATCACATCATTTAACAAAAAAAATTAACATACTTCCGTTTTTACATGAATAATAGTGATTGTAAATTAAGTACAAACTACATACTTCATCAGTTGTAAAATGATCTGTCAAATCAACTTTTGTGTCTTCAACGGCATTTGACCGATCATCATGCGGCCTATTGCTATCATCCACATAGTTATCAAGTTTATCGTCAATCATATTATCTTCCTATACAAATCAAATAGAAATAATTAAAATGAATCTTTTTTATAAATTTTGACATATAAATTGTTGTATAAAGAAAACCCTAAAATTCAATAACTTACAATGTCATTCTCTATTACAACGTCATCGAAATTAATGTCTTTCAAACTCGAAGCAGAGAGAAGGGTAAAAGAAAGCTTCTACAAAAATTAATACAAAACTCTAAAAAAAGAAGAAGAAAAATCTATAACAACAGAATAGATTATGCAGCATGATATATAAAACTAACATCTTTTTTGTCTTTATTTTCCATCCTCCACTCAACCAACAAAAATTATTATTTTTCTTTTAAAGGAAAAAAATTATTTGATTCTTATGGTTTAGGGTTTGATATATGAGAATTTACGTTGTTTGAGAAGAGAAGAGAAGAGACAATACGACTGTTATTGACTGAGTGAAAAGAAATAAAGTGGTGGTAGAAAGTAGGTCAAAAGTAGTACAATCTATTAATTTTTTAAAGGTGGCCAAGTCTAAATGAGGGTGTGAATAGCAGCACACTATTTTTTTATAGTTACCTTTTTCTAACTTAAAACTAAATTGCACAAAAATAAGAATTCATTGCAATAAATTTAAATAAAATTCAAAAGAAAGATATTTTTTTTGGTTTCTAACACTTTATAAATTATTTGATTCTTTTATTTTAAAAATCAACATTAAATTTATATGATTGAACATATTTAAATTAGAGTATTTAGTTGTCAAAGTTGTCTTAATTGATATTTCAAGTTTCATTAACTTAAAATTCTATAGATTTAAGCAAATATTATTGATTTTTAAGTTTTAATTAGATGCTTTATAAAAGAAGGACGGAAAATGCAACTAAGGATAATGGTAACATAGTCATAGTTTTTTCTTATTAAAAAATTGGTGTATGTTAAGAAATTACGGATGTATGAATAAAATTTGTCTTAGTCAAAATACAGTCAACCAATATTACTCCAAGATTTTAAATCCAAAACAAATAATCATCAAACATATAGAAGGAAAAAAAATTAGTTATTGATATACACCATGAATTCATAAAGTTAAAATAGGCAGAACCATCAAAAAATGGATGTTGTAATGTACCAGTATGTATGCAAATTAAATAATGTGAAATTTCTAGGAAATTACCACCACAATCAATAGTTTTCCCAAAGGGTTAAAATCAATTAATGCTAATTCAACCAAATCTACATAGCGCTATAAAAGGCACTATGTTGTTACAACATAGCGAAAAGAATATCGATCTTCAGTCTTCATATTTCACAAGGGGTTAAAATACAATTAATTTCTAGAATCATTTTATTTTCTTATAATTTACTATTTTGTGTTGTATTTCTTTTTTGAAATATACAATATTTATTTATATTTATAATGATTACTATAAATTTACATTAACAAACCATTAAAAATCAAAGCTATAACCATAACGTAAAAATAAAAAAAAATAAAAAAAAGAGAGAGAGAGAGAGAACCAAACTTTCGAAATTTGGAAAATCTCAGCTGATCGAAACCGAAACCGAGTTCTAAAACGCATATGTACATTCAATGCACGTTTGTACGCAAATTTTTTGTTTACACAAATATACTTGTATTGCCTAATTTGTATATAATGAATGCAAAATAGAATATCATAGAAAAAATCCAGACAAAACATAGAGATAAAACGATTGTCATAGATTTTAATTAAAATCCATTGAGTATTATACTTTTTAAGCAACAAGAAACGCTAAGACATAACTTACATTCAATGCACGTTTAATTCATCTTTGATTCATGCATAAGCACAAATTTTCTCTTCAAATTAACATTCAATGCATATTAATACACTAACAGGATGTACCCTTACAATTTGCCCCCATTTTCCCTCATTTAGTTGAAATACAATCAACCAATATTACTCCAAGATTTTAAATCCAAAACAAATAATCATCAATTAGTTATTGGTATACACCATGAATTCAGAAAGTTAAAATAGGCAGTATCATCAAAAATGGATGCTGTAATTTACTGCAAATTAAATAAAGCGAAATTTCTAGGAAATTCCCACCACAATCAATAGGTTTTCAAGGGGTTAAAATACAATTAATGCTAATTGAACCAAATCCGGACCGTGCTATAAAAGGCACTATACTGTTACAGCATAGAGAAAAGAATATCAATCTTCAGTCTTCATATTTCACAAAGGAAGAAGAATTTTTTTTTTTAATAATCCGAGGGTGTTGAGGGGGAAAAATGGCTAGCGAAGGTATCGGCATTGCAGTAAGCAGCGATCCGGTTGGGATGGGGCTGCTGGGCAGAGATGGACGGGGTGACCATCATCGCAGCCACAGCAGTGGCCGTACGGCGCACAGGTTATCGACGGCGTCGCTTAGGAAGAAGTCCGATATGACCCTTGTGCTGAAGATTAGGTATGGGGCGGTGAGAGACATCTTCGCTAACCTGCAGCACGTTTTGCTTGGGACGAAGCTCGCTATTTTGTTCCCCGCCGTCCCGCTTGCTATTCTTGCTCAGGTTTTTGGGTTTGGAAATGTATGTCTTTTTACCCATTTTTTGATTATGCTCGTTGATCATTTCTAAGGATCGGTTTATTTACAGTTCTGGATTGGGATTACTAAATTCTGAACTCTGAAACTTAGCTTGTGTTCGGTTTCATCAAATCTGAATTTTTTAAGTCTTCACCACTATTAATATCAAATAATTCGTTATATTTCTAATTGAGTTTTCTGCATTTTCGTTAATTTTCATTTTGCGCTTATGTTGTCACCGCTGTACTTTTTACCCAATCACGACTATAGCCCTCGGGCTACACGGGATGAACAAACCAACATTTAGAACAAGATTAAGCAGGATAAAATTTCTTACTACTTTTGGAGAACTTTTGATAACATTGCTTAAGCATTGCAAATTTTTAGAGAAATGGTGTATAGTTTGCAATATTTCCAGTTCTAGTGAATCATTTTAGCACATGCATTTGTTTCACAAATATTTTGCTATATGTACTAATTAATTTTGCAAATGTTTGCAAATATTTTCCCTTTTATTTTTATTTTTATTTTTTTCCAAGGGAAAGAACTTTTAAGGAGGTTAGAAAGCATAATATTCGTGTGTCTATAACTATCTGTATCCACAAACAGCATACAGCTCCAAGTTGAGAAGTTGATTCTGAAAAGACATATAAATATATATGCACTTGTATGCAAGACTATTTCCAGTTGTTTGAAGTCAAGATATGATCTTTTGTTTGTATTGTTGATGTAGGACTACAGGATACGTTGTCAGAATATATGATATATGTATAAATCATATACCTCAACTGATTATCAATGTAAATTTCATGCATCTTTAAATTTTATCCAAGGTTTCTTTGCTTTATAGTTATTGTTTTAGGCATCTAAATTCTGACCCATCTTGTATGTCATTCTTAATACAGGCATGGGTGTTTGCTTTAAGCTTGATAGGTCTCACTCCACTGGCTGAACGCATCAGCTTTCTCACTGAGTAAGTTTAGAGTTTTAAGTTTTAGGTCATCAGTGGCACCATTAATATACCTATTATGCATTAAGATTGACTAATCAAATTGTGTATGACTTATGCATCATCTGATCATTTTCAATACGGATGCAGGCAAATTTCTTTTTTCACTGGTCCTACTGGTAAGCAACAAGTTCCCTATTTGAACATCTTTTACTTTTATCTTGATGTCCCCATGAATATATTTAACAATAATGTATAACATGCTTATACTAATTTTACTACAGTTGGTGGACTGCTTAATGCGACATGTGGTAATGCTACCGAGCTTATCATAGCTATATTTGCACTTTACGAAAGAAAAATAGCTGTGGTGAAGTATTCTCTAATTGGTTCCATTCTTTCCAATCTTTTACTTGTTCTCGGTACCTCACTTTTCTGCGGTGGCCTTGCCAACATGCAAAGGGAGCAACTCTATGACCGAGTAAGTAATCATATTAAACTACCAAACTTCTTCATCTAATGAAACTTATCTTTATCCTTCTGTATGCTATTTGCAGAAACAAGCGGATGTTAACTCCAGCCTTTTGTTTTTGGGCGCATTATGTCATATGCTTACGTTGTTCTTCAGATATGCTGTGAACACTGGTGAGGCAGTGGTTGCAGTCTCTACACTGGAACTATCAAGAGTATGCAGTATCATCATGTTAATTGCCTACCTTGCTTACCTTTTCTTCCAGCTAAAGACCCATCGTCAGTTCTTTGAGGCGCAAGAGGTATGTATTTACCCTTTTTATGTGAAAACTGAAAAATTCATATGCTTGTGCACATTGTTTTGTAAAGGATAAAGCATTGCTGTTATCTTTGCTACTAGGTTGAAGATCTTGATGATGACGTAGTCGATGAAGAGCCAGTTATAGGATTTGTGAGTGGCTTGGTGTGGTTGATTGGGATGACAATTGTTATTGCAATATTGTCCGAGTATATTGTTGGTACTATTGAGGTATATATTATTCCACTGCCAGCATTAGTCAAATTGCAAATTAAATAGCTAAACACAACTAAGCTGATCTATTTTTTCTTGCTCGATTCATGATCATCAGGCTGCATCTGAATCATGGGGAATTTCTGTTAGCTTCATTAGTGTTATATTACTGCCAATTGTTGGAAACGCTGCAGAACACGCTGGCGCTGTTATATTTGCCTTTAAAAACAAGCTGGTAAGATATTTTAAAAATTGTAGAATGCTCATACTTGGTACTGTGAATGTGTTTTAAATTTAATATGCTTTATTCAGGATATTACTCTTGGAGTCTCCTTGGGTTCAGCCACACAAATATCTATGTTTGTGGTGAGTTTTTATAAAAGTTAGCTAATTTTGATGTCTTAATATGTAAACATGATGTTGTTTCATGTGTTAAATATTCACTGGATATATTTAAATGCAGGTACCTTTTACTGTGATTGTTGCATGGATTATGGGGATCGACATGGACCTTGATTTCAAATTGCTTGAAACTTGTTCATTGTTCATGGCCATACTTTCTACAGCGTTTATTCTACAGGTACTATTATCGATCATTACTTATATATGATAATGATAGTAATAACAATAATATGCAACAGTAAATTTTAGATTGAAATTTGCTACAATGGTGTGGAAACTCCATTTTGTTAAAATGTTGAAGGCATCCATGGTACACTTTTGATAATTTGATTGATTGTGATACCTTCTAATTTTGTTTCTTTGCCTAGACGGTGACAAAATTCAGATTCTGATACTGGAGCATGTTTGTTTTAGATATGACATGAAGACTGCGTAGATATTAGCTAACATTAGTATTGGTGGTTTTTTTTTTCCCCAAGTTAAAGCTTCATTTGAAAACTTTCTGCCTTGCCCTTTTGGGAAAACTTATTTTTTTTGGGTTAATTCAGTCACTTGTATTAAACTCACAGCCTTTTTTTAAAAAAAAAAAAGAAAAAAAGAAAGTTTGCAATAATATAATATTTATTGTTTAGGTATGGGGCCTTAAATCCTATTTACTTGAAAAAAAGAACAACTTTATCTTTATTATTTTAAGAATCTTTCTCATATGCTAAGCAATCCATTCATCAAATTGTGAATCCATATTTTTGTAAAATCCTTGACTGTTGGTGCTGGTAAAATACTGAAATTTCCAGTCTGCCTACCTTGGTCACTTTCAGATATTTTGCCTATAAGTCAGCCGAAGTGATCATATAATATCGCACCTAAATAATTATACAGAATATTTGCACTTCTTTCACATAATAATTTCTCTGTAATTCAAAATGTAATATTACACATAGTTCTTATGTTAACCAAAAAATGCTATTTTTATGCTTCTATAAACATGTAATACAAATAATACAATGTGCTTTTTGAGGTTTCATGGCTAATGAACCTTGATAACAAATCTAAGTGATTCCAATGCACATTTCAATTGAAATTTTATTCATTATGTTGATTAATATAAATTTTAAGTATGTGCATCTAATAGATAAAGATATTTACCTTTTACTTAATAAAAGAATCAGCGGATGGATGTGGGTTGTAAGCGAAAAAAATTAGGTGATCACAACATTTTTATTCCAAGCTGATTTATTGGTGGTGTCGACGATAAATTAATTGTAAAATTGCGTTGATGGATAATCTGAAAAAAAGATGGTTGTGGTGGTTGTAAACCATTGGCAAGATTATATTGATGGGGAACTGGGGATATTTTTCAAAATTACATAAGAACATTGAAAATCATACTAATTAAATTCTCTTTATCAATATATATATATATATATATATATATATATATATATATATATATATATATATGAGTGACTGAGTGAGTGTGTATACACACATAACATAGATACAGGCACAAAATATTAATTCATGTCCTCAAAATAACTTTCATGTAGGATGGGACTTCACACTACTTGAAAGGCTTGGTTTTGCTGTTGCTTTACATAGTCATTGCTGCATGTTTCTTTGTCTTCAGAACTCCAGGTAAGTACAATCTCATTGATCCCAACTGTACAGTTACCATGTTGTGCAACTACATAAGTTGGTTTATGGCTTATTATTGAATGACAGCAAATGGTATTAGCTGGGGTACTATTACACCAAGAATTGGTGTTAGCTTGGACGCTTTTACACCATCAGTTGTTCAGACTGCTTAAGTGTAGGTAAGGATTTACTATATACACGTTCAAAATTTTCGGTGGCACATACTTATAGTATGCCATTTTCTTCTACAGGTATCTGATTTCATGATAAAAAATATACCATCTGCCATGATGTCAGCTTCATTATAGAACTGGATTGCTTTATACTTCTTGGAAGGAACTTTTCTTTTTTATTTTATGAAATCCTTTTCCTATGTAATATTCACTCAACGATAAACTGAAAAATATATTGTAATTTATTGTTCCTTGTTCTGGACTTATGAAGTTTCAAACCAACCATGGTTTGCTATTTTCAGGTGAAATGGTTCATAGAGATTTTTATATAAGCGTTGAAATCTTTATATAGAGCATTAATGCATTCCTGTCTGCCACAGGAGATTCTTTTGGATATTTGGGATGCCAGAATTATCTTTAAAAAAATGGAGAACTGTTAAGTACCATGTTTTTCACTGGCCTGTTTCTTAGTACAAATTCTAGTCTGTCGTTGCTCATGTTTAGCTCTTTCCAAACAACCATCGACATGATTGTCTTTATGCGGTATAGCGTGAAGAACTTCATCCACATGCTTTTCTTGAATTATTGGAGTTTGGTTAAAGAGGTAAAGAATTTAGAAGTAAAAGAGAAGTTAGGGATGAGATGATGAAGTTGCAAGAAAAGGGAGTCTACAATTTTATGTTTTACCATTTTAATTTTGTTTTTCAAAATTCTATACCTAATCACGTTTTCATATTTAACCATCATCTTCCATGATCAATGGCTCGTGGTTTGATTTTATTTATTTATTTATTTTTTTGAGCGCTTTGGAGTTCATAAAGATTAGTTTGTTCATCATGTTCTCATTCTTCCATGTGGGTTCACCCAAATCTCTTGCTTTTTCAGATTTGTTTTTTTTTTTTCCTTTCGATCCGTTTTCATCGATTGGAAATTATTCTAGTGATTTAATTTGATTTGTGCGTCTTCTTCTTCTTCCATTATATGCTGTTTTGACGAGTTTGAGGTTAGTTATTTTTGTTTCTAGTTATTTTTTTAATGTTTATTATAGCATGATATTGAATTGAATGTGGTTGGTTTGTTGTCGCGTTAATTGATTAGGTTAATCATGTTGTAACTTTTTATAGTTGAAGTATATAATGATTAGTATTTTTTGATATGACCTGTTCGGGTAGATTTATGCATATCAAT
Source organism: Allium sativum (assembly GCA_030737875.1). NCBI lineage: Eukaryota > Viridiplantae > Streptophyta > Magnoliopsida > Asparagales > Amaryllidaceae > Allium > Allium sativum. The sequence continues at coordinate 212,540,137 of CM060915.1, read as the reverse complement.
ATATGTACTACAAATATTCGCCCATGTTTTTTTTTTATTGAAACCTTGGTTAACACATTATTAGGTCTAAGGGAAGCCTCAAGCTTTCAACCTTTTACTCGATAGGCACATATATACCATCATGCCACACTATCTTGACAATATTCGCTCAAGTTGAGTTAAACGTGGTTGATTCAATTATTATTGCAATTGGTTAGCCTTGTCATGTTGCAGTTGTCATAGTTCAACTATGTTATCCAAACTGATTAAGAAGCTTCGACATGTTGCAAGAGGCTATGAGCTCGATTTCCGCATTGTGGGATCTAAACTACTTACCTTGTAGTATGTTTTTTACTACTATAATTTGTATGTGATAGGATCGATTAGAGGTTACTACAAGCTACACCATTATATCACACAAGACAATCAACCCACACAACATTCAAACTAAAAAGATATAATGAAAATAAAATAGCAAGACACAAGATTTTATACGTGGAAAACCTCTTCGATGTGAAGAGTAAAAACCATGAAATCCTCTTCTCTTATTGATAAACCAAAAGGGAAAACAACACTAAAATGTTTACAAAAGATTCGCTACTAATCTTCGGAATCCAAAACAATAAGAGATGAAAAAGGTATAAGAAAACACCCTATGCGTGCACTTCAGGCCAACGGTGAATCGAGCAAGAATGAAGCTCAATTTTGAAGACCAAAACACCTTAAAAAAGATGATAAATGACCAAAAACTGCTGTTGTCCTATGTGATCAGATCTGGTTATATTAACTCTCTTTTCTTTTTAATGTGCATGCAAAATGTATGAGCCATTTCCAAAGTGTCTAGCTGGAAAGAAAGAAAAATGTTGCGGCACTAAAGGCATGCTTGCACAATAATTCAACCTCAATAGAAAAAGACAAAACCAATAAAGCCCACTCACAAATTAAGCATGACCTGCATAAAAATATGCCAAATGTGGGTTGGAATACCCAACAATCTCCCCCTCCAGCCTAACTTGGGGAAGATGTGCATGCTTCAATCATCATTTGAAGCTTATTCCCACAAGCTTGCTACAAACATCAAGCTTGTTTCCGGAAACCACTTTAGTCAACATATCTGCACCATTCTTGTTTGTATGAATTTTCTTCAACTTGAGCATATTTTCTTCAATCACATTTCTCAACCAATAATACCGAACATCAATATGCTTAGTGCGTGCATGATACATAGAATTCTTGCTCAAATCCACAGCACTCTGACTGTCACAGAATACTATATACTCTTCTTGTTGCAAACCCAACTCTTGAAGGAACCTCTTCAACCAAAGCATCTATTTACTTGCTTCCGTAGCTGCTATATACTCTGCCTCGGTTGTAGATGAAGCCACACACTTTTGTAACTTGGATTGCCAAGAAATGGCTCCCCCTGAAAATGTGAATACATAACCTGAGGTAGATTTTCTAGTATCAATATCACTAGTCATGTCTGCATCTGTATACCCCTCAAGAACATGTTTGCTACCTCCAAAACATAAGAAAAATATAGAAGTACCACGGAAATATCTGAAAATCCACTTTACTGCTTCCCAGTGAACTTTACCAGGATTGGATAAGTTTCTACTCACCAAACCAACAGAATGTGCAATATCTGGCCTATTGCACACCATAACATACATCAATGAACCAAATGCAGATGAATAAGGAATAGAAGACATACTGTCTTTTTCCTTCTCCATTGTTGGACAATCCCTCTTACTTAGCTTAAAATGAGATGCGAGTGGTGTACAAACCGACTTAGCATGCTTCATATTGAACCTTTCAAGCACATGTTCAATATATTTTTCTTGAGATAGCCACAACTTCCTAGTTTTTCTGTCACGAGCAATCTCCATGCCTAAGATTTGCTTTAATTTGCAGGACCCATGTCCTTCATGTCAAATGACTCGGACAAATCTTTCTTCAAGTTGCTAATCATTTCTAAGTTTTGTCCAACTATCAATATGTCATGCACATATAAAAGAATAATAATGAAGATATCACCAAGAAACTTTCTGAAATATACACAAGGATCTGCAACAGTCCTCTTGTAACCATTGCTTGTCATAAATGAATCAAATTTGTGATACCACTGCCTTGGTGCTTACTTAAGTCCATAAAGACTCTTCTTCAACTTGCAAACAAGTTTTTCTTTTCCCTTTCCTTCAAATCCTTCAGGTTGTTCCGTGTAGATTTCTTCATGCAAATCACCATGTAAAATGCGGTTTTTACATCAAGTTGTTCCAATTCAAGGTCACAACTTGCTGTTAAACCCAAAATGGTTCTGATAGAAGTCATCTTGACAACTGGTGAAAAAATCTCATCAAAATCAATGCCTTTTTTCTGATTGCATCCTTTGACTATCAATCTAGCTTTGCGCTTTACTATCTTCTCACCATCTTTCTTGTTCTTGAAAACCAATTTGTTTTTTTCAAAACTTTCTGGCCTTTAGGAAGTTTCACTAGCTCAAATGTTTGATTCTTCATCAAAGAATCCATCTCCTCTTTCATAGCCTCAAGCCAAAGATTCTTGTCTCGGCTAGACAACACTTCTTGGAAGCTCTAGGGCTCACCATCAGCTGTAACTAAGATATAATCTGTGCTTGGATATCTTATAGATGGTTTATGTTCTCTGGTTGACCTTCTAACTTGAGCATCATCCACTTGTGGGGAAATTTGCTCCCCCTTCTCATAAGCCACTTCTTCATTTGGTTGAGCTTCATCATGAACATCATCAAAATGTGCACCATCAAGCTGTGCATCATCAACACCTTCATGTGTTGCATCAAGATCAGCCTGTATTGGCTGTTCAACAAAACCACGAGTAGGGGACAAAGAAACATTAGCAGTATCAATAAAAGAATCTGAGCTAGTATGATACCTTGCACTCAGAAGTTATGCACCTTTTTCATGCTCAAAGAACACTACATCTTTGCTTCTTACTACCTTTCCTTTTTCTGGGTCATATAGCCTGAACCCATACTCTTCATCATCATAGCTAACAAAAACACATGGATTAGTCTTGGAATCCAGCTTTGATCTTTGATCTTTTGGCACATGCATGTATGCCTTGCATCCAAATACTCTAAGATGTGTATATATAGGATCACATCCCTTCCATGCTCTCTCTGGAATGTCAAGCCCCAATGGAATAGATGGAGAATGGTTGATCGGATAAACTGCCATATTCACTGCTTCGGCCCAAAATGACTTTGGTAGATCGGACATCTTCAACATGCATCTCACCTTCTCCACAATGGTTCTATTCATCCTCTCAGCTACACCATTGTGTTGGGAAGTGCCTGGAACTGTCTTCACATGTTGAATACCATATTGCACACAATAATTCTTGAACTCATGTGAAGTATACTCTCCACCATTGTCTGAACGAAGACACTTCAACTTACTTTTGGTCTCCCTTTCCACCATAACATGAAACTTCTGAAAAGTTTCAAACACTTGGCTTTTGGTCTTCAATATATAAATCCATGTTTTTCTAGTAGCATCATCAATAAAAGTGACAAAGTATTTGCTGCCACCATTGGATTCAACCTCAATAGGACCACATACATCCGAATGTACAAGCTCCAACTAAGCCTACTTTCTTGTAGACTTTCTAGCAAAAGAAGCCCTATGTTGTTTTCCTGCTAAGCAATGATAAGGGTTAAGAGAAATTGTAGTACTGACAGGAATAAGAGATTTACCTGCTAAACATTTCAAACCCTTTTCACTCATGTGTCCCAATCTTCGATGCCACAAATTAAGTGAATCTTTTTCTTCCACGGCATTGAGCTCACCAAAACATACAGTCAAATATGTCTTGTACAAAGAAAAACACAATTTGCCTCTTGCAACTGCCATGGATCCCTTGGATAATTTCCACTTGCCACTCTCAAATGTGTGACGAAAGCCTTCTTGATCAAGAATATGAGCTGAACGCAAACTAAGATGCAAATCCGGAACATGGCGTACACCTATCAATGTAAGCATGCATCCAACATTAGTCTTCACACGAATATCACCTATCCCAACAATGGTTGCTGAACTCTGGTTACCCATTTTGACACTGCCAAAATCACCTTCTTGATAATTCTAAAAATACTCTCTCTTAGGAACACAATGATATGAAGCACCTGTATCAACCAGCCACTCAGAATCTGTACTGCTAACATGATGATATTCACTAGTTGCGCAAATTAAAGTAACATCATCATCACTTTTAGAGGTTACTGGTGCAACATTTTTATCATCGCCTTCTTTCTGAAAATCATTCTTCTTCACATGTTCTCTTTTCCAACGAAAGCAATACTTTTTAACATGGCCAGGCTTCTTGCAATAGTTGCATATGAAGTGATTCTTTCCATCATTAAACTTGGATCTTCCACTTGAGTTTTCACGGCCTTTGGGTCCTTTTCTCTTGCTTCTTCCTCTATTCTCCACAACAAGAGCTTGTGAATTGTCAACTCCTATCTCCTTTCTTCTAATTTCTTCATTAAACATGCTTTCTTTGATCACATCCAAAGATAGCACACCATCTGGAGCTGAATTACTAATGGTCACAACTAAAGTTTCCCAACTATTTGGCAAAGAACTCAATAAGAACAAAGCTTGAAACTCATCACCAAAATTGATCTTCATAGTTGTCAACTTGTTAATAATGTCTTGGAAATCACTAAGATGCTTAGAAACTGACTTTCCACCTTTCAACTTTAGATTAACAAGCCTTTTAATCAATGAAGCTTTGTTATGGGCTGTTTTCCTCTCATACAAACCTTCTAATTTCTTCCACAAATCATATGGATCGGTCTCTTATGACACATGGTTGAAAATGATAATGTCAACCCATTGTCTAATGGTTGCTAAAGTTTTCCTTTTCAACTTTATGCATTCATTCTCTTCCATTTTATCGAGTTTAGAAGGTTTTGAGATAATACCACTCGAACTAGTGACAGTTTCAATTGGGTCATGTAAATCCTTGCAATATAACAAGTCTTCCATCATAGGTCTCCAAATAGAATAGTTGGTTGATGTCAACTTAATCATTGAGCCATGATTGCTCGACTCCATGGTGTGATAAATAACTAACCTCAAGCTCTGATACCAATGATAGGATCGATTAGGGGTTACTATAAGCTACACCATTATATCACACACAAGAAAATCAATCCACACACCATTCAAACTAAAAAGACATGATGAAAATAAAATAGCAAGACACAAGATTTTATATGTGGAAAACCTCTTCGATGTGAAGAGTAAAAACCACAAGACCTCTTAAGGAGTCTACCCTCTTCTATTATTGATAAACCAAAGGGGGAAATAGCCCCAAAATGTTTACAAAAGATTCGCTACTAATCATCAGAATCCAAAACAGTAAGAGATGAAAAAGGTGTAAGAAAACACCCTATGCGTGCATTTCAGGCCGGCAGTGAATCGATCAAGAATGAAGCTCAATTTTGAAGACCAAAACACCTTGAAGAAGATGATAAATGACCAAAAACTGCTGCTGCCCTATGTGACCAGATCTGGTTATATTAACCCTCTTTTCTTTTTAATGTGCATGCAAAATGTGTGAGCCATTTCCAAAGTGTCTAGCTGGAAAGAAAGAAAAATGATGCTGCACCAAAGGCATGCTTGGACAACAATTCAACCTCAATAGAAAACGACAAAACCAATGAAGCCCACTCACAAATTAAGCATAACCTGCATAAAAATATGCCAAATGTGGGCTGGAATACCCAACAATATGTAACTTACCCATTTTCATTATATATATAGTATACTTTTATTAACTAATGAAATAACACTACATAGATACAGTTAGCATACTAACCAAAATACTACATCTAACTATCTCTCTCCCATGAACACCCGAAGCTGCTAGAAATTCAGAATCTACAGATTGTGTGATCATAAAAGAAAGCTGATCCACATAGCACTCCCCACGATCCTTTATTTTAAAAGCCAGAAATCGTGCAACTGCTCCACCATTTCGAGCAGACTTGTCATCTGAAACTGCTATAGGAGCCCATGTCCATTTCAATGAAAATTAAGTACCATTCATACTTTCTTAATAATTCAGTTACGCCAGCAATTCCAGAATCTAGGCTCCCTGATGGCTTGGATCTTAAAACCTTAATGCTAATAAAGCGAAGGGATATGATTTTTGGAATTTAGGCTTAACGACCAGGTTTAGATTTGGGGTATAAAATTAGAATGAAACCTGATGGTTATCGGTAGAGTTTATGGATGGAAAATATAGATTTCATTTCTCGGTCATGTTGAATCTAGATTAACCCTAGAGGGGGGGGTGAATAGGGTTTATTACAAATTATCGCAGAGTTTAAATATTATGGGATATTAAAATATTCACAGATCACATAATGCAACAAAAATAAAAATACTGAAAGTAAATAATACACGATATACCCAGCTTTGGCAAAATCATGCCCACTGCTGCATTTCTAAGATTTCTACTAGGAGTTAATAACAGATCCCGCTTACAGACACTGTAAACTCACACTCCCTTCTTCTGTACTAACCCTACACTCAAAATCTTAGACTGACCGATATCCCCTCGACCAGAATTCCCGAATTACAGACCCGTAATCCGTAATCCTAGATTTTACAGACTCTAGTAAACTACTAGCTAAACCATAACTGGATTCCCTAGAATTTTACAGACTCTAGAACTGTTCAGAATTGTTTTACAAAAAACAGAATAAAAACAATACAAAAATAAAAACAAAACAAGAAAACCCTAGTTTAAGTATAAATTGAAACTCCCTTTAAACACTTGAATATAGGCCGACCCACTTGCAAATAATTTAGCCCGTTCTCTTTTCCTCTTTGGAGAACTAAAAATGGCGGCCTGTTCTAATCGATTTAGGGTTTCTCTTGCTTCGTCCCAAATCAATTTGACTTCTGATAAATCGATGATGTTCTTCAGTCTGGCTTCGATTGTTGCTACTCTCTTGTTCAACGATTTGGGAACGAGATCGAATCCCTTTGAAAACCCATGAGTTTCTCTGAATTTATTTTTAAGCTTGAAATTGTTGTTGTGTGGATTCGATAATTCAATTGCCGATGTTGTAAAGGATGTGAATTTATAGGGTAAACTAAAACCCTAAAAGAGCTCTGATTTCGTTTAATTGGTTTGGTTTGATAATTCAAATTTCCCCTTTTGAAATTCTCGACTTTTATTGAGATTGAATGTATTGCCTTATATGATTTGTGTGATTGAAAAAACCCTTGATTTTTGTCCCTATTGATCACGTCTTTGACACTCTGTTAATTTCTGAAATTTAGACTTACTCAAAATTGTCGTCTAAAACTGGAAACATATTGAAACCGAGAAATTTGTCCAGAATTAATTTCATGAACAATTCTGGAAACAATTGCATGCCTGAATTTCTTGTCCCAAAATATAAACACTGATTTATGCATATTTGAATCCCAAATAATCCAGAAATCACACTTGCCAAACTTGAGTTTCTAGAAAAGTTTCCATGCATTTTTATGCTGTCTGCACCACCTATGCTTGTCCATCATAAAAGCATGCATTTTTATGTTGTCTGCACCACCTATGCTTGTCCATCATAAAGGCTGTTGAAACATGCAATTGTTCACCACTCCATTCATATTTCCTGTATGAATTGAAACATTTCACTAGCACACTTGGACTTGACTTGCTTTGACAATCTCACTTTGACTTGTGACATGTGATACACCAGTCTTGGCTGCTGCATTGTTTTGTTCTCGACCATGTCCATTTATCATTTGCTGTAGCTTGAAACTTGTTTAAAATTTGTTGCACCAAACATTTATGCATGTACCACTTGAGTTGTTGACACTACTATTTGTCACTGGCTTCGACTGATTTGTTCGACCTTGTCTCGCTATTTGGCATGTACACTCTTGTACCTGCATGTCAATTCTTATTTCTTGCTTGCTGGTTTGTGCACTAACCTGTCATGTTTCATCATGTGATTAAACTGCATGTATCCATGTTATAAGATGAACCGCTCTACTGTGTCATTATGATGACATATGCAATACTACACTTCATTTTGCATGTGCTCTACACTATTTCACCCATGTATATTCTCCTTTGCTGATTTGAAATGCACTACCAGTTTGTTGTTTCCATTGTATATTGGCATGTGCTTAGTTACACATGATCTTCCACTTGCTTGAACACTTGATCTTACATGTTTGGGCAATTTTGGCCCGTGTGACTACCATGTTCATGACTTGAAGTTGTTGTAATGAAATATACACCTTGTCCATGGCTCGACGTAGTTTGAACTGCTTGGCCTTTGTTATTTGATATGTCTACTCCACCATATTTTGATCTTCATGTATAACCTGTCTTTGTTGTTGTCTTGCGTATGTATGAATTACTGCACTGAACTGCCAAGTTGGTGCCTTTTTGGTTGGACTTACTTCACTTATGTTTGCTGTGTCACCTGCTCATTGTAGTTGTATATTCTAGCTTGCTCTGTCTTGTCCTTCACTATCTTGAACTATTACATTGAACCAGTCTTGTTCATGGCTTGAAATTGGCTTCACTTGTATTTGCTGCATACTTGTTAAATGACATACTTGACCACTTTTCATTGCTGCTTTGATTCGAATCATCTTTGAGCTGTGTTGAACTTTCACTTGAATGATTGTTGTAGCACTGAGTTGGGTTGGTCCTCGCGGCTGCTCCTCAGTTGCACGCTACGTTCTGATTGGCGAGGCAGTGCACAAGTGTATATTCATGCACGTGTGTACATGCAGCCATCTGAATGGATTTTCCTGTCCCTGCACAATAATATGTATATATACATACACATGTGTGTGTACATATATCGTGCGCGTTCTACATTCACATATTATATCAAGTCATGAAAAATGATTAGAAACACACCAAAATTCTGAGGAAAATAAAATTTTAAAAATAAAATTATATTTGCATGTGTTCATTTTTTTCATTTCTATTGCAGTGTACTGTGTGTGTTTCATGTATGTGACTGGTATGAAGGCTGGACTGACTGAAAGCTGTGAATACAGAAGACTGAAGACAACAAGACAATGTTGATTGTGTATATGAGTGAATGTATATATATAATTGAGTGGAGTGTTGTAGAGAGGAACTGTGTACTGAAAAAAATGTATTGAAAAGTATATGAAATTGTATATTAGTGAATATATATAAATAGTGGAGTTGTAAATCTGTACTATTTTAAATATTGAAATAAAATATTATATTTAAACAAAATACTGTGTAATTATTTGAATGTCTGTCCAATTGTACTTTATTTAAATATAAATATTATATTCTTATCAGTGATGTATATATGAAACAGTACAATAACAAACACATTTAAGATAATATATATTTGGTTGTTATCATCAAACCAAAATCATATAATTATGTATACAACAACGTTATACAACAATCTCCCCCTTTTGACGATGACAAACAAATAAAGGATTTTGAGCACAATAAATGTGTTTGACTGTGAATATTGAACTCCCCCTATTTATTAGCTCCCCTTATAACAGAAAACTCCCCCTACAACTGTGTATGAGTGAAACGAATGAACAATAATGAATTTTCAAAATTAAAAAAAAAATTCACTCATAAATCAAAAAATTAAACCCATTCTCCCCCTTTTGTTATCATCAAAAGGATACAGAATTCAAAATATAGATTAATAATGACTAGAAATATAATTTTAGCTTAAGAGGAAGAACGGTCATCATAAATCTCAATCAGTCAAACAAAAATCATAATAAACTGAGAACTAGTGTCTTATTTCACATTATAGAGAATGATGGATTTACGATGAAATATATATAAATGGGGAGAGTTATAAAAATATGAATATTTTCCAATTATTTTCCAAAGAATTTATAAAATTAAGAACAAAAGCAGTGACGGATTTGGACTATAATTAATAATTCAATTTAAGTGACAAAATCAAATAATCTCAAATCCCAATAGCTATCAATCAACAAATAATCATAATACGTCATAGGATTTTAACACATTTCACAGATAGAAAATAGATTGATAGTGCACAAAGGAGAATTTCAGAACAATTTCAATTTATAGCACATTATTTCCTTTTTTATTTTTTTAATTTAAGAGCACACTGATCACGCATAACCAGAGCTTGGATTTTTAAATGAGGTTAGTCGCAGCTTAAATTATAAGTTGTCTCTTAACCATGCATGACCAGAGCTTGGAATTTTAAATGAGGTTAGAGAACACTTATATATTTATTATTTTCAGTTCCAAAATGAAAAACTCCTCAGTGTATAAAACCAATATGGATGATAGAAATGTGGTAGATACATAAATGGTTTGTGAAATAAAATTTGAAATTAATTATATTATGACATATGATCAACTGTACAGGAATCATTGAAAATTTTCAATTTTCACTAATTCTGAAAAATAACACACTCACATTTCCATCACAAGTACTTTCACTTATTTATTCAAAAAGATTTTAAAAATATTAACTCTCCACATTAATATAAAATTATCATGGATGGCAGAAAGATGGTAGATAAAGGAGATGGTCATGAAATAATTGCCAATTCAAAGATATTATAATAGATGTTCAACCATCATGAAAAATTTAAATGAAATCTCCTTTTGTTGTGAAATATACTATAGTCACATTTATCACAATTTCAAAATCTGATAATAATTTTGATGAATTATAAATACAGTTCGGTTTGGTCATTGATTTCAATTTCTGAATGAATAATCAATAAATAATTTTAAAATTAAAAAAAAATTACAAGAGGAAAAATGAAAGATCTATACAAGACATGAAAGGTTAAAAATATATACAGCAAAAAAAAAATCAGCACTTTTAAACTAATACCACTTGATGTCTCAATTAATGAGGATTTTAGCATGGCACTGGAGACGAACAAGGATATATCAAACAACAGAATTTTAATCACAAGGCCCAAGCAGACAAGATTAACCAATCAAGTTAATTCCATTTATTAGAGCAGCAGACAATTTTGACCAAAACAAGCAGTTATCAAAATATTTTCAAAAGTGATTCCTTTTATCAAAGCAGACAATTTCAGAGCAGACTGTTTCAAAGATATTTCAGATGGTCACAAAAATGATTTATGATCCAGGATTTAAGAATATAATTTATTTTAAATCATTTGAGGAAAAGTTAAAAATCAGGATTCAATGAATCAATCACACCAGATTATAAATTTCAGATCCATGATATGTGTGTGATTCAATAAATCAATAATTTCAAATGATTGTAAACAAACATATATTCAAATCAAATAATCATGAAATAACAGTGAGTTTTAAGACATGTATTTCAAAAGAATTTTTCACAATTTTTCCCGATAAGCATAAGAGATATCTCAGATCATTTACATCACATTTGAGAGATATTCATGATCCAAAATAATTTATTTGAAATCACTTGAATCAATGTCAAGTTTTGAGATATAATGAATTAGTCAAACAAGGTTGATAATTTCAAATTTAGGAGGTGTGTGAAATTCAAAATATTAAGAGTTTCAGATGATTTCAAATAAACAAATTTCAACCATACTGATCATGAATACAAAAAGAATTTCAAGATGTATTACTGAGATTCAAGACAGATCAAAAAATATCCAAGCCAATCTGAAAATCAATGAAATTATCATGATTGAGAAATAGTAGTGTGCTGTAATGAGTATAAATTTTCAAGCCTTTCTAAAATGAATTAGAAGAACCTCAGAAAAACAGAGATGTGTGAAATTTCAATTGTTTTTCAGATCATCAAAAATTTAGAATTCAAATTAACAGTGTTCAAGATATGACATGAATACAACAACACTGTTATGAATTCAGAAAACAGAAAATAAATCTCAAAACAGTTGCAGAAATTTACAAGTTTAAATTTAAGATCCGGAAATGATTAAAACATTAGAGTTTTATACAAATGAAATGAATTTCCAGAAAATATGAATTCTACTATTGGAGGTTTAAGGAAGCCCCAAAAAAAAATATGGCAGTGTCAAATCAAAAAGACAGAGAAATAAACAGAAGAGATAGAAGGAGGGAAAACATAAAAAATATTTACAAAGATGAGTTCATAGGTTATACCTGAAATTGACGTGAGTAAATAAATCTCTAACTCAACAAATTTGGCTTAAGGAACTGTGAATAATCTGATGATATGAAGCAATTTGAATTCTGTTTCTCTTTCGCAAAACAATTCCTCAACCTCCACCGGTACCTAACAGTTTAGAGGATTGAGTGGTCTAACAAAATTAGTAACACCACTCATAGTTTTGTTCACGACTTTTGGTACCCAAACCTGTTTGTATAACAACCCATTGGAATTTACTTTTGTGCCCTTTGGAACCCAAATCTGTTTGAACTTAGTTAAAAATGTTTTATTTTCTTTTGGGATCCAAGATTGTTTAAATGGATTGTTATAAAACAGATTCTTATCTCGATTGTGATTTAAAAACCTTTTGGAATTTTCAGAGTTTAAATTTTCAGAACGAACCTTTCCAAAGCAGTTTGAGGAATTTTTATAATCACACGAATTCAAATTTTCAAAAACATTTGTTTTCCCAAAACCAAGACCAATTTTATTTCCAGAAGAAAGCTGATTTTTCAACAACATATTCAAAGATTTTTCACCAGTTGAAAAATGTTTCAAACTCAATTCATGATTATTGATTTTAGATTTAAGATCAGAATTTTCTTTCATTAGATTCAAACAACGATTAATGCTGATCTTTCTTTTTTTCAGTATCATTCTGTTTCAAAATGAAATTTTCGTTTTCAAGCAATTTGATTTTGGACTTGGACTCAAAGATTTCAGATTCAAATTTAATTTGTTTTTTAAATTCAAGTTTCTTGAAATTTTAAATCTCTTTTTCAAGCTCATTTAAAAACAAATCACTTTTCAACAAGCTTTCTTTTTCAGCAATTTCATGTTTGGAATTTTTGATGGCCTTAAAATTATTAAATTCTTTTTGTAAAGAATTGTTTGTACCTTTTAACTCAATCTCGTTGTCTTTTAAAATAAGAATTTCTTCTCAAGCTTTTGAATGTTTTTATTGAGATGAACGAGATCAGTTTTTAGTTTCAAACAATTTTCACAATCAGAATTATCTAATTTTACGACGTCTGTAAATTCTGATTCCAAACAGTTAATTTTGCTATTCAACTTGTGATTTTTAGATTTTAAAGATTTGTTTTTACAATGGAGTTTATCAATGATTTTTGTTAATCGGTACACATATAAACCAATTCTTCATATGAGAAGCTTTCAGTCTCATTGTCCGTTGAGTCTCCATTGTCTGATCTACTTGACTTTTCATTTGTTTCTTCTCCCTAGCATAGATCTGAATCTGAATTGGCCATTTTGGGTTTTGAGCCGCTGTTGTCAATTTGTCCATACTTCGTGTTGAGAGTATTCCTGATTTCTTGTGCAATCAAGCAATGAGAAATAAGGTTATATTGGACATCATCAATATAAGAATATAAAATGTGAATAGCACGAGAATTAGATCCAATATCGTTCCTACTGACCATATCATAACCATTAATAACAGTATCCCAACATTTAATATTAATAGATTTTAAATATAATTCGATTTCTAATTTCCAATTTAAAAAATCTATACCATTGAAAATAGATGGAATACGACTGGACTGACTCTCAAAAGACTGAAAACTAGGATCCATGATTCTAGGGTTAAAGAAAACCAAGCTCTGATACCACTTGTTAGATCTAGATTAACCCTAGAGGAGGATGAATAGGGTTTATTACAAATTATCGCAGAGTTTAAATATTACGGGATATTAAAATATTCACAAATCACAAAATGCAGCATAAATAAAAATACATAAAGTAAATAACACACGATATACCCAGCTTCGGCAAAATCCTGCCTACAGCTGCATTCCTAAGGTTTCTACTAGGAGTTAATAACATATCCCGCTTACAGACACTGTAAACTCGCACTCCCAGCTCCTGTACTAACCCTACGCTCAAAACCCTAGATTGACCGATACCCCTCGACCAGATTTTCCTGAATTACACACCCGTAATCCGTAACCCTAGATTTTACAGACTCTAGTAAACTGCCAGCTAAACCCTAACTGGATTCCCTTAGAATTTTACAGACTATAGAACTATTCAGAATTATTTTACAAAAAATAGAATAAAAACAATACAAAAATAAAAACAAAACAAGAAAACCCTAGTTTAAGTATAAATTGAAACTCCCTTTAAACACTTGAATATAGGCCGACCCACTTGCAAATAATTTAGCCCGTTCTCTTTTCCTCTTTGGAGAACTAAAAATGGCGGCTAGTTCTAATCGAATTAGGGTTTCTCTTGCTTCGTCCCAAATCAATTCAACTTCTGATAAATCGATGTTGTTCTTCAGCTTGGCTTCAATTGTTGTTGCTCTCTTGTTCAACAATTTGGGAAAGAGATCGAATTCCTCTGAAAACCCGTAAGTTTCTCTGAATTTATTTTTAAGCTTGAAATTGTTGTTGTGTGGATTCGATAATTCAATTGCCGATGATGTAAAGGATGTGAATTTATAGGGTAAACTAAAACCCTTAAACAACTCTGATTTCTTTTAATTGATTTGGTCTGATAATTCCAATTTCCCCTTTTGAAATTCTCGGCTTTTATTGAGATTGAATGTATTGCCTTGTATGATTTGTGTGATTGAATAAACCCTTGATTTTTGTCCCTCTTGATCACGTCTTTGACACTCTATTAATTTCTGAAATTTAGACTTGCTCAAAATTGTCGTCTAAAACTAGAAACATATTGAAACCGATAAATTTGTCTAGGATTGATTTCATGAAGAATTCTGGAAATAGTTGCATACCTGAATTTCTTGTCCCAAAATATAAACACTGATTTATGCATATCTGAATCCCAATTAATCCCTAAATCACACTTGTAAAACTTGAGTTTCTAGAAAAGTTTCCATGCATTTTTATGCTGTTTGCACTACCTATGCTTATCCATCATAAAAGGATGCGTTTTTATGTTGTCTGCACCACCTATGCTTGTCCATCATAAAAGCTGTTGAACCATGCAATTGTTCACCACTCCATTCATATTTCCTGTATGAATTGAAACATTTCGCTAGCACACTTGGACTTGATTTGCTTTGACAATCTCACTTTGACTTGTGACATGTGATACACCAGTCTTGGCTGCTGCATTGTTTTGTTCTCGACCATGTCCATTTATCATTTGCTGTAGCTTGAAACTTGTTTAATTTTTTTTTTCACCAAACATTTGTGCATGTATCACTTGAGTTGTTGACACTACTATTGTCACTGGCTTCGATTGATTTGTTCGACCTTGTCTCGCTATTTGGCATGTACACTCTTGTACTTGCATGTCAATTCTTGTTTCTTGCTGGTTTGTGCACTAACCTGTCATGTTTCACCACATGATCTAAAATGCATGTTTCTATGTTATAAGCTGAACTGCTCCACTGAGTCGTCATGATGACATATGCAATACTACACTTCATTTTGCATGTGCTCTACACTATTTCACCCATGTATATTCTCCTTTGCTGACTTGAAATGGACTACCAGTTTGCTGTTTCCATTGCATATTGGCATGTGCGTAGTTGCACATGATCTTCCACTTGCTTGAACACTTGATCTTACATGTTTGGGCAATTTTGGCCCGTGTGACTACCATGTTCATGACTTGAAGTAGTTGTAATGAAATATACGCCTTGTCCATCGCTCGACGTAGTTTGAACCGCTTGACCTTTGTTTTTTGATATGTCTACTCCACCATATTTTGATCTTCATGTATAACCTATCTTTGCTGCTGTCTTGTGTATGTATGAATTACTGCACTAAACTGCCAAGTTGGTGCCTTTTTGGTTGGACTTATTTCCCTCATGTTTGCTATGTCACCTGCTCATTGTAGTTGTTAATTCTGGCTTGCTCTGTCTTGTCCTTCACTGTCTTGAACTATTACATTGAACTAGTCATGTTCATGGCTTGAAATTGGCTTCACTTGTATTTGCTGCATACTTGTTAGATGACATACTCGACCACTTTTCATTGCTGCTTTGATTTGGACCATCTTTGTGTTGTGTTGAACTTTCACTTGAATGTTTATTGTAGCACTGAGTCGAGTTGGTCCTCTCGGCTGCTCCTCAGTCGCTCGCTACATTCTGATTAGCGAGGCAGTGCACACGTGTATATTCATGCACGTGTGTACATGCAGCCATCTGAATAGATTTTCCTGTCCCTGCACAAAAAATATGTGTATATGCATACACATTTGTGTATATACATATATCGTGCGAGCGCTACATTCACATATCAGATCAAGTCATGAAAAATGATGAGAAACACACCGAAATTCTGAGGCAAATAAAATTTTAAAAATAAAATTATATTTGCATGTGTTCATTTTTTCATTTCTATTGCAGTGTACTGTGTGTGTTTCATGTATGTGACAGGTATGAAGTCTGAACTGACTGAAAGTTGTGAAGACAGAAGACTGAAGATAACAAGACAGTGTTGATCGAGTATATGAGTGAATGTATATATGTAACTGAGTGAAGTGTTGTAGAGAGGAACTGTGTACTGAAAAAAATGTATTGAAAAGTATATGAAATTGTATATCAGTGAATATATACAAAAAGTGGAGTTGTAAATATGTACTGTTTTAAATATTGAAATAAAATATTATATTTAAACAAAATACTGTGTAGTTATTTGAATGTCTGTCCAGTTGTACTTTATTTAAATATAAATATTATATTCTTATCAGTGATGTATATATGAAACAATACAATAACAAACACATTTAAGATAATATATATTTGGTTGTTATCATCAAAGAAAAATCATATGATTATGTATACAACAATGTTATATACAACAGGTCATTGTTGATAGAAGAAGATAGGCTCGGAGTATGTATTTGGAAGAAAAAAGTGAATTATGAATTAATTTTATGGAGAACTATGTAATTTATCAATTGGTTAGCCTTTCCTCTCTCCATTGGAGAGAGGAAGAGGACGGTCAGCATTCCGGTGCATCCCTGTTTTGTAGCACCCTTTTAGAACCCCAACCCATTCATAAGCTACACTAATTCAAATCCAACAAAAATTTGCAGATTTTCATTCCATATATATATATTATTAAGTATTCAAAATTTGAGCTCGTTCTGACATTCGTAGAATAATATGTTTGATATTTAAATTTCACGTTTTAAATAATTATCTGAATGGTGAATAATTGAGCTAAGATTTTAAAAATGTTACGAATGCCAAAATGAGCTCAAATTTTGGATAGATGATAACATATATGTGGATTGAACATCTATAAATTTTTGTTGAATTTGGATTGGTGTATCTCACGAACGAGTAGAGTGCTAAAAGGGTGCTACAAAACAAAGGTGCCCCGGAACCCTCCTTATATATATATATATATATATATATATATATATATATGAGATACGATCAAGAGCACCTCCAAATAGTGCAACACCTTATAGCCCCTTGATTTTCACCACACATTGTTGTTTCTATCTCTTCTCACTAACTCTTTCTCTATCCACTAACTTATTTTAATATAAATTAGTGGCTAATAATCGAGTGCAAAAGGGATGCCATTGAGCATCTCTCTCTCTCTCTCTCTCTATATATATATATATATATATATATATATATATATAAGGAAAAGGAAATGGCGGCTGCACCCACCCCCCGAGAAACCCTAACCCAACAAGAAGATGAAGGAGGCGGTGGATGGAAAGACGTTCGTTGGAAGGGCAAACAAACCTTTGCTGACGTCATGGCCCTCAAAACAACTGCCACGCTCAAAACCCAAAACCCTAGCAAATGGGCATACATGTTTGAATCGAATATGAGGATCTCTGGAGAAATGCAATATTTCAAACCACAACAGATGGGGAACATCAAATACCAACTGATTGATGACCTAGATTTCGCTGAGTCAAAAAAACTATGGGAAAACTCGCTGTACGTGTACATGGCAGGTAAACGCCCATATTATGTTTACTTTAATGCCTATATCAAACGAGTATGGGCTCCCAAAGCGGCATGTGATGTATACCCAAGAGAAAATGGCTTCTTTTTGATAAAATTTCAACTAAAAGAAGATTTTGAGAGAATTTTCAAAGGAGGCCCATGGTTCATGGACAGTAAACTCATTTTCATGAGGAAGTGGGTTGCAGATTTCAATTTTGAAAAGGCTATGCTTTATACTTACCCGATTTGGGTTAAGCTCCCCAACCTCAACTTAGCACTATGGAATACAAGATGCATTAGTAAACTTGCAAGCATAATTGGTAAACCGTTGGATATAGATGAAAATACAAAACAAGTCAAAAGGATCAGCTTTGCAAGAGTACTAGTAGAAATTACAGCTGATGCAGAACTGCCAAATATCATCAAAGCAGTTGACAAAAAAGGAAATACGTATGAACAAGCAGTAGAATATGAGTCCATCCCACTTAAGTGCACCAACTGTTTGTGCTTTGGGCACATAGATACATACTGCAACACGACCTTACCAGACAAAATGTGGGTTAGAAAAGAAAAGGTCGACGAAGGCAACACTTCCAAAAATCCAGACACTGCTACTGTACAATCAAGTGCTGGTAACACTGCAGTTAACACTACTGAACCAGAGATCAATGGGTGGTCTTTGCAACATCTGAAGCACCTCATACAAATCCAGATCAAAACCACTCTGTTCAGGCACAGGAGGATGACCAAGATCCAGGTGATCTACGTGTGGGGTCCATTCCAGAGGTGGAGGAGGAGCCGACAACTCTTGAGGATATTCAGAAGCTGGGTATCCAAATTGCGGAGTCTGATGAAGAAAACACAGAAGAAAACAGTAATGAGAACTTGACTGAAGAAAATACCAAATACAATGAACAATTCAAAGGTAAAGAATGTATTTCAGTTGCGTTAAACACATTGGTCAGCACTGCTCCAGTTACTAGGAGCAGAAAGACCAATAAATAATGTCGATACTATGTTGGAACGTTAGAGGTCTAAATAATGACACTCATCAACTAGATCTCTACAACTTTAGGAACAAGTATAAGCCCTTTATCATAGCTGTTCTAGAAAACAAGTTCAATAATGTTAACTTAGAATATTTCAAGTATCATATGGGAGACCAATGGGATCATAGTGATAACCTACACACTACACAAAAAGGTCGTATTGTGGTTTTTTGGGAAATGACATACTGGAAATGCTATTTGATTAATAGTGATGAACAACAAGTAACCTTACGTGCAGTCAATAATGGTGGACTAGACCTTGTTATATCCTTTATTTATGCAAGTAACTTAGCAATTGAAAGGAAAATTCTATGGAAAACTATAACTGAAAATGCTCGCATCATTCAATCGCCATGGCTGGTGCTTGGTGATTTCAATGCCGTGCTGAGCACCAAGGAGAAGAAAGGTGGACTTACGCTCAAGCTTTCCCAAGTTATTGAATTCAACAATTGTGTGCTATCCAGTGGATTATCATAAATTCCCCACTCTGGGCTGCAGTACACATGGAGAAGTGGTGAAGCTAAGAAGATTTCATCAAGACTTGACCGTGCACTAGGTAATGCAAATTTGCTAAACATGATCAACGGCCTTAATGCTATAGTCTTAGCCTCATCAACAAGTGACCACTCCCCTCTGCTTATTCGATTCAGTGATACTGCTTGCAACCCCAAAGGGAAACCTTTCACATATGCAAATCATTGGCACCTCATGCACGGGTATCATGAAAATCTCAACCTCAATTCCTTGCCCAATCCAGATGATAATTACATGTTCAAATTAATCATGATCCTCAAAACATGTAAGTCCAGACTCAAACATTGGAACAAAGTTAGACCAAAAGAAGGAGACAATATTCAAAGCTTACAAGAACAGCTCGAGACCACCCAAACATTGTTGGATGCAGACCCACTGAACGAAGCGCTGAACAGTGACTATTATGCAATGCAAAAACAACTCAAAGAAGAACTTGCTTCAAAAGCATTTGAAATCAAACAAAAAGCAAAAGAGAAATGGCTCACAAAGGGGGATGAATGCAATAACTTCTTCAATACTAAAATGTCCCAAAGAAAATATTTTAATAACTTGTTTAATTGTTTGAATGAACAGGGAGACTCAAGTAAAGCAATCAAACAACTTGAAGACTCAGCAATTGCATACTATTCAGAGCTTTTCAACGGCACTTACAACGAAAACTTACCCGAAATCATATGTAGAAGGCAAGTTACTGCTGAAGGGAGGTTGACTCTGGGAGCTGCCATCAGCAAAAGGGAACTGAAGATGGCCCTCTTCTCCATCCACGACGACTCCAGCCCTGGCCCTGATGGCATGGGGGCATCCTTCTTCAAATTGCACTGGAAAGACCTAAAAAATCACTTATTAACAGCCTTTCAAGAAGCATTGGAAACTGGAGAATTTCTTTGTGAAATAAATCATACATTCCTAACTCTAATCCCAAAGGTTACTAACCCCACAAGAATTGAAGACTATCGACCAATTGCATGTTGTAATGTTGTTTACAAAATCCTTAGCAAGATTATATGTAACAGATCGAACAAGGTACTACCTTTCCTCATTTCACAATGCCAAAATGCTTTTATTAAAGGCAAATTCATTTCAGAAAATTCATTAATGGCTCATGAACTTGTTAGGGAGTTCAACAAAAAAGGTGCAGACAAAATATGCATGAAAATTGATCTACACAAGGCCTATGACAGAGTCAACCGCAAGTTCATAATTCACATTCTCAGAGCTATGGGTTTACCAGCTAATTTAATCAATCTCATTGGGTTCTGCCTTGACACTCCCACCTTCTCAATTCTGATTAATGGCAATCCCAAGGGAATTATAAACAGCTCGAGAGGCATCAGGCAAGGGGATCCCCTCTCCTCATACCTGTTTGTTGTTGCGATGGAATGGTTTATTCTACAAATGAAGCTAGCCACTGAACATAGGCTAATTGAGCCAGTGTACATGCACCAGCCTAAAGTCATGCACTTGATATACGCTGACGACTTGCTTGTAGTTTTCAAAGCCTCAATGACTGCCATTGAACAGCTAAAGCAAATTTTTGGCAATTCGGAGAACTAGGTGGGACTTAAAGTAAATGAACTGAAAACGAAATGCTACTTTAATAAATTCTGTAGAAGGAAACAACAGTATTTGGAGCAGATTGGGATATCAGAAGGTACTCTACCTGTCAAATACGTGGGGGTACCTCTGTCTAATAACACAATTACTGATGTGGAATGTGGGAAACTCGTTGATGACAATAGAAACAAATTACAAGGGTGGAGGTCGAAGTTACTATCCTTTGCAGGAAGAGTAGAGTTAGTTCATACGATCGTAACTTCTAAAGTCAGATTTTGGCTTCAAGCTTTTCAAATTCCTGACTGTTCAATCGCTAAGATCAACTATGTGTGTGCCAACTTTATCTGGAGGGGAGGGATGCATAAGATCAGTTATAAGCTCTTGTGCAGGCCAAAAAGAGAAGGGGGAGTGGGCCTTAAAAACTTATTTGAGCTCAAGAAAGTGTATGGGCTTAAACAGGCCTAGAACTTAATCTCCTCCAATAACCTATGGGCCCAATGGATGAGGGCTAGATACATCAAAAGTAATTTTTGGACCACCAAAGCTGATAATGATGCTTCTACAATTTGGAAAAATTGCCTTAAGCAAAGAGATGATCTCAAAAACAAAATTCAAAGAGAAATTGCTAATGGTAAGAACACAGACTTATGGCTGGATCCATGGCTGAATGGGAAAAGCCTGGTGGACAGATTTGGGTGGGACTGTTACTCAGCATATGGTGCACCCAAACACCAGGTTGACTCAATAATTACCAATAATCGATGGGCAGAAGAGAGGAATGCTATATGTTGAAACTTAAAGGAAGAACCGAAGAATAAGAAAATTTACCATGAGAAAAGTTGGGACACTTAGCAGTGGGCAGAGGAAGGTGGTTTCAAATTCAAGAATGTTCCAGAAGATACGAGAGCAAAACACCCTACTATTAACTGGAACTCAGTGGTATGGGCGAGAGTGTGTCCCCCAAAAATGGCACACGTACTTCACAAAGCAATACTGGGACGTCTCCCAACGAAGGACAGGCTACAGAGCTGGGGAATAATTAGTGAAGACAGGTGTTTGCTATGTAATGAAGAGTCCGAATCTAACAAGCACCTATTTTTCGAATGCAAATATACTAAAAGACTGTGGGCGATTCAGAAAATCAAATGTTTCAACATTGATGAAGTCGGAAGCTTGGCAGAAGAGATACAGTACCTGAACAATCGTAGAAACGTGCCTAAGCTGGTGATAGAGGTGGGCAAGATTTTCCTCACAGCCATAGTGTGGCAGGCATGGAGAGAATGCAACGCCAGAGCTTTCAAAAAGAAGAAAACCGAACTATTAGTCAACGCGAGAAACATAAACAGAGAGATTGAGTTGCTTTTCAATCGAATTAAGGAGAAGACGATTACCATTGCAGAGGAACAAGGACGATTGTTAATGGCGAAGTGGAGCAGAAAGGAACGGACTGCAGAAATTCGAGCAGAGAATCAACGGCCGCCATGAAGACAAAGCCCTAATTTTACTTTTCATCTTTTGTAGAGAATGTAGAGATGGAAAGTGATTTTTGGATGTACATTGTATAATACCCGTGTACTATTCGGGTTGTATTGTATGGGCCATGAAGGCTTTGGGCTTTAGCAATAAAGTTTACCAAGTTTCAAATATATATATATATATATATATAGTGAAGTTTAATGCAAGTCATTATTTTTATATATGGAAAATATTTGCTTGACAAATTTTGTTTGGCAAATTCTTTCCATTATAATTTTTCCTATTTATTTCCTATTGTGGCAGTATACAATAATGTGTATTTTTTTAAGGTTTGAACTTATTTTTATATTGGGTAAGGATAGTTTGGTTGGGTTTGAGCGATAACGTATTGAAGTAGAAAAATGGTATTTATGATCATTGAACTGAATTAAAAAGTAATTCTACTGAATGGTTCTATGAAAGAGATGATAGAAAAAGAGTAACTGAATTTGAATCTAATTTGCATGTTACATTGTTGGTTGTTGCTCATAGTCATGATGATTTTTTTTACTTTAAATTGTATCTAAGCAATGCAAAAGTGTTTCTATTGATGTTGATGCTTACAGTTCTTCATTTATCGGTTCTTTGACTAAGTTTGGTTTATCTGCTTCTCCAATGGTTGGTTCTCCGATTGACCTTAGTTCTACCTTGAAATAATAGTTCAAAAACGTTTCTAGCAATCTGGTGTTTGCTAGATTTGGTCAAAGATTTGTTGATATGTTAAAGAGTTCGAATTGTATTTTATGTTATATTGTATTAAATCGGATATAAAGCCAATATTTTTTAAAATGAAAAACAGACGGTTATGCTAATTGTTCACGGGGAACATGCATTTCGTATTCATCCGTTGCATAACTTTAACATACTATGTTTTTATCATTATTAAAACTATGCAATATAATCTTTCATGTGAAGCTAGCACTATATATATTAGCCATATCTGCATATTTTTAGCAGATTTACTTAGAAGTTGGTTGTTGATTTTACTCATTCGAGTCTTTTCATGAAAATAAGAGATATTGTTTATTTATTTCGAGTCAAGTATAATGCAACGTTAATTTTTTTTTTTTTTGCATATTCAAAAAAGGATTATTCTTGAAGAAATACACAAGAATGATCTAATATCATACCACTATTTGAAATCATTTTGTGAAACTATGGTTGTTTGTAATTAATAAAGTATTGACAAATTTTGAGGCGATCATGTTAGCCACGAATTTGAGAGGATTTTCATTAGGTTAGAAGTACACAAATATGGATTTGATTATTGTTATCTTTGATTATTTTTAAGATATTTTATTGAGAGGTATAAGGTTGTGTATATGTCTAGTATTGCTAAAAATGGTAAGCAATATATAATTTAGTTTTTGAAATCACTCATATTATATATAAAAATCGTAAGCAATATATAACTTAATTTTGAAATCTATCATACTATATATAAAAATGGTAAGCAATATATAATTTAGTTTTTGAAATATATCATATTATATATAAAGTTTAATATTTTACTTTTTATCTCCCTTCCTCACATTCATTCACTAGATGTAGCTCTCTAAGCTACTGGAGCTCCATTTTACATATACTCTTTTTAGGAATTACAGCTGTAGAAACCGAATTCAAATGTTAATAAATTGAATTAATGATCATTGAATATGGTGGGTTTCATTGAAATGCAGTGTTCCATATTCTAAAATGTTATATTTCATCTTCTCCTCTTGTTTTCATTTTCATAAGAGCATTGTTATTGACACTCCAAATATTGTTAAGGGGAGACCAATTTTTTTGTTCAAAAATTGTCAAGGGAAGTACCAATGAAAAACGTAGACCCTTAACAAATAAAGGTAATTTTACCTTATTACATGTTTAGCCCTTTAATAAGTAAAGGTAAGTTTACCTTAACAAATATTGCAAGGGCCGTAGTAATTATTATTTTTCAATTCGCATATATATATATTTTTAAACCCTAAAAGATAAGTGTTTTCGGAGGAATAGGATCGAACTATTTTTTTTGACATAAATATGCCGAATTTTATAATTATGGAGGCAATGCACCGAAATGATTATTAATTTTCGACATATCACTATCGAATACATATATAATTGATTACATGCTGCATTCGGTGGAGTGGTGACGAACTGCTTATTTTAATTTGGTTTCCCTTATCGATTAAGTTTTTTTTAATCTAATTTAAAAGGACAATCCAGGAATATTGAGTAGTGTGAAATGATATGTTTGTGTAGCCCCTTAACAATTTTTAAAAAGTGGAGTGTTTTTAAAAAATGGTTCCCCTTAACAATAGTTGGAATGTCAATAACAAAACCCTTTCATAATTCCTTGTCTATAGTGTGGTGCTAAGGACACCCCAATATCCTCTTTCTATTACCACAACTAAAAAATACCACAAAATTACCCTTTCACTCTTCCTAATACCTCACAATAAAAAGTACGGGCTACCACCATTTATACCTATTTCTCCCTCTGAGCTTCAATTCGTCCATTCTTTCTCTTTTGAAAAACCTGGACTACCATGATTTTTGTTTTCAACGTGTTCATCTATCTTTTTCTTCATCGAATTCTACGCTACTACAAGAATGAGTTGATGCAAATAAAAAAGTTGTGAATAAAGATCGAATTTAGAAAAATAGTAGAAGAAGTGAGGATGAATTTTGAAGCCGTGAAAAGCAACAATGGTAAAGGAACGAACAAATTAGGTTTTAGATTAGGGTTGAATACGTGATTATTTTGACCACTAATGGTCGAGTGAGATTAAAAAAGATCAATGTTGTACTAGAAAGCATACAAAATTTGATGTGTTTTAATTTTTTAGTTGTGGTGATAGAAAGAGGAAATTGAGGTGCCCTTAGCATCAAACTATCTATATAATCAATTTCTATTTCTATGCTTATCCTTTTATTTTTGCTCTCATATTCTTCACTTACTACCTAAAATAAAATTTAAAATTCAGAAATATTTTCATATCTTATGTTTTTCCCCTTTGAATCCCAGTGAAAATTTTGTTTTATTCGATATAAACAATAGAGTTCCTTCTTCCATGTTTTATGGCTGGCTTCATTCTTTTGGTACTCTATTTAATTTTACGTTAGTTAACAAGAATCAGAGTGGCATTTTATGGATAATAAAATAAATTAATATATTAAATATATATATTTTTATTCTTTAGGAGACAATTTACTTATAGTTCACGGTTGTAAAAATAAGGTAAACATATACCATTCTTCCAATAATTGTCATTCTTTGGTTGCAAATTAGCGTCTATGATTTTATATCCATGGTAACTCGGGTATGGTCGGTCCTTTGAAATTTTTTGTTATCCAGAGTTTGATTTCGTTCACCAATAATTCTTAACTTTGGAATATTTTTAAATTATCTATGGTCTTATTAGTTTATGACATTGTATTTCTACCTTGCTTTCAATGTTACATATTAAAGGATCCCCGATATATCTTAGATGACTATATTCGTGAAGCTTGATTTAAAATTCTGAACTATATTTTGTTATTTTTTCTTTCAATTAGTTTGATGTTGAATTTGTTATTTTTTATTCAAGATTATCGACCTTTTTTTGAGTACGCGCCTAATGTTACGTATTTTTTTTCAGTTTGCAAGATTTCCAGTTTGATTACCAGATTGATAACATATAGCTCTTTATTCCATATGTTTCTATTTGTAGCACTCTAATTTCTATATAAAATAATCTTACATTTATTTTCCCTGTATATTCTAAAAATAATTTTGTCCATCTTCCTTCATTTTCAATACGACAATTTTCATATTTGCTTAGTTGTTTCCCATATTCAATAATTCTAGTACAAGGGTTCTGTGCAGAAATGATTGACCAAATTTTATTTCTTCCATTTTAGTTACAACTTAATTTCATTTAATAGTATTTCTTTCTTCTCCTTTATCTTAAATTATTTCTGAATACACACACACACACACATATGTTTTGTAGTGATCGTGTTTACTTGCTTTCAATGTTACATTATGGGAAGCAAACATATCAATACCTACTACTACAATCCTTTTCTTTCTTGTTTAATTGAAGATCGCCTCTTTTCCCTTTAGAGTTATCTCTTTGATACAAAGACCACATTAAGGTATTAAATATTATTTTCAGTTAAAATAATCAAATTATTAAACCAATACTTTTAATACTAATGATTTCTTATATCATTCTTATAACATAGATTGCATAAGCTAATATTTCTTGGCATATATTTAAGATAAATTTCCATGGAATTTTTTACTTTATTTTGTAATAATAATTTTATACTGCATTTTCTTCTAATTTTTTTCTTAAATATCTTGTCCATCACTTTTATTTTCTCATTTCTTTTATTTACCAAAATTAACTTTTTTGTCTTTTCTAATTTTCATTTAGTTGTAGCCAAAAGATTTGTGAGAAGAAGTTTTTACAAAACTAAAAAGCCCCTAGAAATCTAGAATGACTAGATCTATGAACCATGATTTAAGGGTTTGAATTATATATATATATATATGTTTATGGGTAGTGCTAAATGCAGTAAAAATTTACTCCATGCAGTAATCAAAAATTGGTCTAATTTACTATAATATCCTTAACTTATTTTCTGTGCCCTTGCTAAATGCAGTAAAAATTTCCTCCATGCAGTAATCACTATCAGTGTCTTTCCTGGGAAATGATGTCGCTCAGCTGTCTACTCCAATAATGAACCATCAGGTCATTTAATATTAGCAAGGGCTAATCTGTAATTGCCGTTTAATGTATGGAGAAATTTTTTATTGCATTTAGCAGTCATGTATATATATTCTATTGATTTTGATGTTGAATTCATTATCATTATACAAGATTATTGACTTTTTATTTGAGTATATGCCTAGAATTACATTATTTTGTTATTTTTATTTCGATTTATAGGATTTTGAGTTTGGTTATTTACCAAGCGGGTTATTAGATTTACAACGTATAGATTTTCATTTCGTGTGTTTCCCTTTGTTGTATTCTTATTTCTACACAAGATAATCTTGCATTTATTTTCTTTTTATATTCTAAAATTTTCCTCTTGTCTTCATTTTTAATATAAGAATTTTAGCATTTACTTTGTTGCTTCCCATGTTCAATAGCTCTAATACAAGAGTTCTATGCAGAAAAAATTGATCAATTTCTATTCCTTTTATTATTACAATTCAAGTTAATTCCATGTTAGTTCTTCTCTTCTACTTTGTCTTAAATTATATGTGAATACATGCACGTGTTTTATAGTGATTGCATATATATCTTGCATTCAATGTTACATTATGAAGGGAAAACATATTAATACCTATTAGTAGAATCCTCTACTTTATTCTTTGACTGACGCATTGCCTCTTTTCTTTTAACACTAACTCAATAATGAAAAACCCACACCAAAGGATTACACAATATTTTCAGTTAAAAGAATTAAATTATAATTTTAATATTTTAGTATTAATAGTTTTTCGTAGCATTCTCACAACTACGATTGCATAAACTTATGTTTTTTGGAATATATTAGGGAAAAATTTGTGTTGAAATTTTCACGATAACTCTGTATGTCTCATTAAAATATTTCTTTTAAAATCATTTTGGTCATCTGTGACGGCCCGCCCCGCACCAGCCTGCATTTCCTCCAAAAGTGCGCTGTACACATGCCCGACTAGCACGAGACGGTCGTCATAAGAAAGAAAAGAAGGGAATGAACTAGTCAAAGAACCTGTAGAATGTCTCACAGCGCATGGGATAAAATATAATAATAATGTACTTGACATAAAACAGGCGAGACAGTGCATAAGCTGATAACTAAAACCAACATCAATCTCAAAGCAGCGGAAATCCAAATACAGCTTATTACAATCTTCCAAATTTACTGTCTCTAAACAAAAGAAAGCTGAAGTAGAAGATACACCAACAATGCCCAAGCAGTGATCTTCAACAACACAGGGAGAATATTATGTATATAGTACGTGGAAGCCTCCTGCTCGTCTCCGGATCATCTACCCGTGCATCACCAGCTAACCTGTCTCTAGTCTGCTCGTGTGAGCACCCAGAGTAATAAGAGGAGACATAAAACTCTGGGTCAGACATAAAGCCTGGTATGAGCGATAAGCATCTAAACGGAATAATAACAGGTATACTAAACCATACCTGAACCTGGACCTGCAACCAAAGAGTTAGTACCACATACCGTACAATACTCCAAGGTGCCATAATAAATAGTGTAAGAATACGGGGGTGGGGTGTGCATGTCAAAATGATAGCAACAAATCATCCATAGCAACCATTCTCACATCTCTCACTCGGTGCGTAAAGCGTACGACATCTACCACTTTGGAACACTAGACAAACTGAGGTAACGACGAATCCCGACTTGTAGAAACCCTGCTGTGACCAAGACAACACTTGGAGTCATGACCAAACATTTCAATGACCCACTTCATTGGTCGTAGCCCTTGGTTCTACCGATGCCATAATGGCCCTGAATCCGCCTTCGTACCTCCTACCATAGTGGTCCAAAACTATAGACGTCGATAACTCCTTAGCACGCGTCCCGCAGCAAAGCCCAATCATGAAGTGAACTAGTTGATTCCCATCTGAATCTTAAGCTCTAACTTCTCATTTGGACTTCCTTTGCATCTCGGGTTTGGTTGAATTGGAGTGGGTCTTCAGAAAAGTTGTCGTGCAGTAGCAGCTCTAGAATTCGGTTCGGTTCGGTCACCCATGCTCGGTTCGGTTCGGAGTGCCACCTTCCTCTGGGTTCGGGTCCTTCTCCTTGTCTTCTTTCATTCGATTCGGGTCGGGTACTTCGCTCCGGGTCGGGTCGGGGTCCTCCTCCAGGTCGGGTCGGGTGTCCTTCCTTCCAGCGCTCCGATCCGCCCCCTTATTTCTTCACGTATTCCGATCCGATCCCTCCTTGCCATCTGATCCGCGTGGCTTTCCCTCTTGCTAGTTCTCCCGAGTGTTTGCTTCCGATCCGAGCCCTGCATCTCCAAGTCGATCCGATCTGGCCTCCAATCACTCTTCCGATCCGATCCGCTCCGCTCCCTAGCTTACTCCGATCCGATCCCCTTGTCCACTCCAACTCTAAGTAAACAGCCTTCCTTTTTGCCAAGCCTTCTCCAGCGACAAGTTCCAATCCAGTTCGAATCCCCTTGGTCAGTTCACAAATCCGATCCGACCCCCTTTCTCCGATCCGAACCGGTTCGGAACCTGCACACTTCTGCAATTTTCCAGCAGCTTTCTACGCCATTCGACGACGTTTTCGAGCAATTTAACTATTCCAATCAATCATGAAACATACCACAGAGTCATAGCAACATGTAATAGCAACCACAAACGACAACCAACAATTCAAATGAATCAAAATGGATCAAAAGTAGCTAAAACTTCATGTTTTCCCTTAAGCACTCTTAATCATGTTTAGGCACACAATTAACAAAACACATCGAAATTATCTCAAATTTCTAACAGAGCCTTAAAACATTATTTTAGAATTTTAAGAATTTTTCCAGAATTTATTTACGTATAAATTCGCTAATCTTCACTAATTACCCTTAATCAACCGTAATTAGTGTCAAAATGATACTATCACTCACCTTGGCCACAAATGAAATTCTCAGAACTGAAACTCCTCTGATTTGGGCGAATACTGATGTCTAACAGCAGCTCTAACCTTGCTTTGGTGCTTTTTCTCCTTAATTTGGTGTTGCTAAGCCTAATCTTCAATTAGTGAGTGATTTGGGGTGTTTTAGATGTAGGAAGCCATTACTAGGATCTCTAGGAGGTTTGTGGCGGCTCAAAACTGAAATGAAAATGATAACCTAACCCTAATCAGTCCTCCTATACCTCTAAACCCGAAATTCCCCTTGGGCCTAGCTGCTAATCACCCGCTTAAGCCCAATTAAGCTGTCTTTCACCATCTGAAACTTGTTTCAGCCATATCTCCCAAACGGTGAGTCCGTTTGGCTAATGTGACCACTCTACGGAAAGAGAAACCATCATTCGAAGCCAATGGAAGTGGTTTCAGGTCAAAATTCCTTTCCAGTCAAAAGTTATGGCCAAAACAGTGCTAACTAGGGGTAAAATGGTCATTTAAAAATCGAGGAAAATCATGAACATGGGAAATGACCCCAATAGTCGTCTCCCAAAGTTACATGACCATACGACTTCGTATGTAAAAGAAATAAATACTCTACGATCCTATGATGCGTAGAATGCGGGTCGTTACACTCTCCCCCCCTTAAGAAATTTCGCCCCCGAAATTCCTTAACCCAAAACATACAAAGGATCCCGCATGCCTAACAACCACATATAACAATCAAACATGCAAAACAAGCAAACAAGCCTATCCTAGCATGCGGAAAAAACTAAATCGAAGCCAAAATCTTACCAGACAAAGAGTTCTGGATACTTCTTCCTTATGTCCTCCTCTGTTTCCCAAGTACAATCACTCTCGTCCTCGCTCCACTGTACCTTGACTAGCTTCACCGCCTTCCTTCGAAGTTGTTTCATGTCGTACTCGACAATACGGGCCGGCTTGCGGTTCCCAACCGCCTCGGGTTCTACTTCGAAGTCCTCTAACTGATCAGGTGGAATAGTCATATCTGAGTTGTGAACGAACTTCCTTAGTTGGGAAACATGAAATACGTTGTGAACTCCCGCCATCTTCTCTGGTAAGTCAATTCTATATGCCAAATTCCCGACTAGTTCAAGAACAGGGAATGGGCCAACAAATCTTGGTGCTAACTTGCCTCTCCTGCCAAATCGTATTACGCTCTTCAACGGAGAAATCTTGACAAACACCAAGTCACCAACTGAGAACTTTAAGTCTCTCCGCCTCTTATCAGCATAACTTTTCTGCCTATCTTGGGCTGCCTTCATTCGTTGCTGAATGATCTTGATCTTATCTGAAGTTTCCCTCACCACATCTGGTCCAAGCATAAACTTCTCGCCAGTCTCTATCCAACATGATGGTGAGTTACACGGCCTTCCGTACAAAGCTTCAAACGGAGCCATACCGATACTGGATTGGTAGCTATTATTATATGCAAACTCTACTAGATGCAAATGGTCATCCCATGATCCTCCAAAATCCAATATACATGCTCTCAAGAGATCTTCCAAAATACGGTTCACCCTCTCCGTCTGACCGTCGGTCTGAGGATGATATGCGGTACTGAGATGTAACTCTGACCCTAGCGCCTCTTGCAAGCTCCTCCAAAACCCACTAGTGAACAACGGGTCTCGGTCGCTCACAATGCTTTTAGGTACTCCATGAAATCTCACTACCCACTTCATATACAATTCTGCTAACTTAGCTGCCGTTCTAGTCGATTTAACTGGTATAAACCTTGCACTTTTGGTCAGTCGATCTACAATTACCCAAATGCTATCATATCCCGATCTAGTCCTTGGTAGTCCATCGATGAAATCCATCGAGACTTGCTCCCATTTCCATTCGGGAATTTCTAAGGGCTGTAACAACCCACTAGGCTTCTTTTGCTCGGCTTTAACTAGCTGGCAATTCATGCACTTGGATATAAACTTCCCAACGTCTCTTTTCATCCCTTCCCAGTAGTAGGTCCGCTTCATATCTCGATACATCTTATTACCACCGGGGTGTATAGTCAGCTTTGAGTGATGACATTCTCTAAGCACTTCATCTCTCAATCCAGTGACATTGGGTACAACAAGCTTTCCATCCTTTCTAAGCCATCTATCTCGATCAAGCCCATACTTGTTCACCTCCTCATCGATACCCATCTCTAACTTGGAGATGATTTCCAATAGGTTAGGATCGTCCCTCTGACTAGAGCCGACCCGCTCAATCAAAGTGGGTCTGACCGTCAAACTCGCTAACATTCCTGGATCCAATTCGCACTTTGGTCTGAAATCAAACCCTGCGGTAAACTCCAGTTGCTTCCATTCAAGGAACATAGCCCCCAAGCTGGCATGTCTTCTACTCAATGCATCAGCCACCACATTGCCCTTTCCTGGTGTGTATGCGATGTCAAAATCATAGGAAGCTAAGAACTCTAACCATCTCTGCTGACGGAGATTTAAATCCTTCTGGGAGAATAGATACATCAACGACTTATGATCTGTAAATAGCTCAAATCTTTCTCCCAAGAGATAGTGTCTCCACATCTTTAACGCGAACACGATCGCTGCCAATTCTAAATCATGGGTAGGGTATCTTCTCTCGTGCGGTTTCAATTGCCGACTTGCATAAGCTACAACCCTACCGCCTTGCATCAATACAGCACCCAGCCCGG
Source organism: Allium sativum (assembly GCA_030737875.1). Classification (NCBI taxonomy): domain Eukaryota; kingdom Viridiplantae; phylum Streptophyta; class Magnoliopsida; order Asparagales; family Amaryllidaceae; genus Allium; species Allium sativum. The sequence goes on along the minus strand of CM060915.1, from coordinate 212,507,129 downwards.
TACCACAGGCATCCGTGTATACCGTCATCTCTTCATCCCCCTTAGGAATGACTAACACTGGTGCGCTCGTCAACTTGTCCTTTAGACTTTTAAATGCATTCTCGCACCTCTCATCCCAGACAAAAGCTTGATTCTTCTTGGTCAACTGGGTCAATGGTGCTGCTATCTTGGAGAAACCTTGGATAAACTTACGATAATATCCCGCTAATCCCAAGAAACTTCTTACATCTGTTGCATTCTTGGGCGTAGGCCAATCTTGTACCGTAGCCACCTTTGCTGGGTCCACGGCAATACCACTCTCTGATACAACATGGCCCAAGAACCTCACTTCCCTCTTCCAGAAGTGACACTTAGAAAACTTTGCTTTCAATTGGTGTTTTCTCAATACCTCCATCGCTACTCTTAAATGTTCCTTGTGTTCCTCCTCTGTCCTCGAATAGACCAAAATATCATCAACGAACACAAGGACAGACTTATTCAGCTGATCTCTGAATACCCTATTCATAAGGTCCACAAAATATGCCGGGGCATTAGTCAGCCCAAATGGCATAACCAACCATTCATAAAATCCAGACGGCGTTCGAAATGCCGTTTTAGCTATACTCTCAGCTTCCACTCTAAGCTGATGAAAACCTGTCGCGAGATCCAACTGAGAAAATACTCTCGCGCCACTCAACTGATCAAACAAATCATCTATCCGCGGTAGAGGATACTTATTCTTCCTCGACACTTTATTCAATTCGCGGTAGTCTACACACAAACGAAGGGAACCATCCGCCTTGGTAGCAAACACAACTGGTGCTCCCCATTCAGAAACACTCCTTCTGATAAATCCCTTCCTCAAAAGATCGCTGACTTGCACCTCGAGCTCTCGCTGCTCCCTTGGTGCCATACGACGAAGTGGCATCACTATAGGTCTGGCATCTTTTACCAAATCAATACGAAACTCAATCTCTCGGTGTGGTGGAAGTCCGGTCACTTCTTCGAAAACATCCGGATACAGGCCAACCACGGGCAAACCTGACAACTCACTATGCGGAATGTCGAGGGAGTTTAGAAAACTAGCCAATACCCCCTTACTGGGTAGACCACCAAACACTATCCTCCGCCCATCATCCGCTCTAGCTGTCACCAACAAGCCCTCACAGTCTACCACCACCCCGTATCTTTGGAGCCAATCTACTCCCAAAATAATGCCGAACCCAGTAAAGCCCAAAACAAAGCAATCACAAACAAACATGCATCCATGACTCGATAAAACCACCTTACGACAAATCATGCTAAGACTAGTCGAACCACCAATCGGGTTCGTCACTACTAAAGGTCTATCGATAATCTCGGGTTCCAATCCCAACCTATCTACCAGGTCACTAGATATGAAAGAACTGGAAGCTCCGGTATCAAACAAAACTCTAACAGGAACATCATAAACAGAAAGCATACCTTGAATGACGACATTCTTTCCCTTCTCCGCCGCAGTTGGGGCATTTGACGAAGAAGGAATAGCATTAAGAGCATATGCTTTCACCATTTGCTTTTCCTTAGGGGGCTGTGGACACTTGTCCTTGTGATGTCCCATTTGGCCACAGTTGAAGCACTTCCTATCCGCTGGCTTGGCCCGACAATTACTAGCATAATGGCCCTTCTTACCACAGCTGAAGCACTCCACATCTTGCTTATTCTTTTTCTTCTGGCCATCCTTAGCCTGATTCTGCTTTCTCTTATTCTGGGAACCACCTTTGCCTCCACCACTAGCTTGTGGCTTTGGCTCTTATGTGGATGCAACTTCAGTCTTCGGCTTAGGGTAGAGACTTTCTGACCTTAACGCTTTCCCCACAATCGATTCAAACGTCTCATCGATGTGGTTAATAAGTTTTTCCCCCAAGTACTGATCCAATCCAGTTATGAATTTCTCATTCTTTTTCTCGGCAGTATCTATAAGAGATAACCCATATTTTGACAAAGTGTCAAATTCAGCAATATACTCCGAGACAGCCCTGCCATTCTGCTTGAGCTCCAAGAATTTCTTAAACAACATTGACTTCTGAGCAGCTGGGATGAACTTCTCACTAAAGCGAGTCTTAAACTGCTCCCAAGTAATCTGATCTTCAGGAGTAGCTGCTTTTATAGCATTCCACCAATTCATTGCCCGCCCTTGCAGCTGACGGGACGCTAGCTTTCTCTTCATCGCATCCTCGATACCCAAATCCTCGAAGATACGTTCGCAACTATCCAACCAATCCTGAACATCCGTAGCCGACTCCGTTCCGTGGAACGGCTTCCCACCAAGGCTAGTATAATCCTTATTCAGCTTGGCGAAGTCAACTCTCGGCGCCTGCACCATTGGGCCACCACCATTTCCACCATTGGGAGCTGCCCTCTGCACATCCCTAAGCATCTCTCTCATGAGGTCAGTAAACATCGTCCTCATGTCAGCAGCATTCCCATTATTGGCCCCTCTACCGGTACCTCTAACATATCGGCTCATCGTCAATCTGAAAAAAGAAATGATTAACGACTCCATAGTGGTGTTAGTGCAGTACGACTCCATCCTTATACTACTAATAGTATATATATATATATAGCTTCTTAAAAACCAAAGTAATCACAAATACGCTCTCTCGTATACGTGTAATATCTCTCCCTGATAACTTCCCTAGGTTAACTACGCAACCTAGAGCTCTGATACCAAGTGTGACGGCCCGCCCCGCACCAGCCTGCATTTCCTCCAAAAGTGCGCTGTACACATGCCCGACTAGCACGAGACGGTCGTCATAAGAAAGAAAAGAAGGGAATGAACTAGTCAAAGAACCTGTAGAATGTCTCACAGCGCATGGGATAAAATATAATAATAATGTACTTGACATAAAACAGGCGAGACAGTGCATAAGCTGATAACTAAAACCAACATCAATCTCAAAGCAGCGGAAATCCAAATACAGCTTATTACAATCTTCCAAATTTACTGTCTCTAAACAAAAGAAAGCTGAAGTAGAAGATACACCAACAATGCCCAAGCAGTGATCTTCAACAACACAGGGAGAATATTATGTATATAGTACGTGGAAGCCTCCTGCTCGTCTCCGGATCATCTACCCGTGCATCACCAGCTAACCTGTCTCTAGTCTGCTCATGTGAGCACCCAGAGTAATAAGAGGAGACATAAAACTCTGGGTCAGACATAAAGCCTGGTATGAGCGATAAGCATCTAAACGGAATAATAACAGGTATACTAAACCATACCTGAACCTGGACCTGCAACCAAAGAGTTAGTACCACATACCGTACAATACTCCAAGGTGCCATAATAAATAGTGTAAGAATACGGGGGTGGGGTGTGCATGTCAAAATGATAGCAACAAATCATCCATAGCAACCATTCTCACATCTCTCACTCGGTGCGTAAAGCGTACGACATCTACCACTTTGGAACACTAGACAAACTGAGGTAACGACGAATCCCGACTTGTAGAAACCCTGCTGTGACCAAGACAACACTTGGAGTCATGACCAAACATTTCAATGACCCACTTCATTGGTCGTAGCCCTTGGTTCTACCGATGCCATAATGGCCCTGAATCCGCCTTCGTACCTCCTACCATAGTGGTCCAAAACTATAGACGTCGATAACTCCTTAGCACGCGTCCCGCAGCAAAGCCCAATCATGAAGTGAACTAGTTGATTCCCATCTGAATCTTAAGCTCTAACTTCTCATTTGGACTTCCTTTGCATCTCGGGTTTGGTTGAATTGGAGTGGGTCTTCAGAAAAGTTGTCGTGCAGTAGCAGCTCTAGAATTCGGTTCGGTTCGGTCACCCATGCTCGGTTCGGTTCGGAGTGCCACCTTCCTCTGGGTTCGGGTCCTTCTCCTTGTCTTCTTTCATTCGATTCGGGTCGGGTACTTCGCTCCGGGTCGGGTCGGGGTCCTCCTCCAGGTCGGGTCGGGTGTCCTTCCTTCCAGCGCTCCGATCCGCCCCCTTATTTCTTCACGTATTCCGATCCGATCCCTCCTTGCCATCTGATCCGCGTGGCTTTCCCTCTTGCTAGTTCTCCCGAGTGTTTGCTTCCGATCCGAGCCCTGCATCTCCAAGTCGATCCGATCTGGCCTCCAATCACTCTTCCGATCCGATCCGCTCCGCTCCCTAGCTTACTCCGATCCGATCCCCTTGTCCACTCCAACTCTAAGTAAACAGCCTTCCTTTTTGCCAAGCCTTCTCCAGCGACAAGTTCCAATCCAGTTCGAATCCCCTTGGTCAGTTCACAAATCCGATCCGACCCCCTTTCTCCGATCCGAACCGGTTCGGAACCTGCACACTTCTGCAATTTTCCAGCAGCTTTCTACGCCATTCGACGACGTTTTCGAGCAATTTAACTATTCCAATCAATCATGAAACATACCACAGAGTCATAGCGACATGTAATAGCAACCACAAACGACAACCAACAATTCAAATGAATCAAAATGGATCAAAAGTAGCTAAAACTTCATGTTTTCCCTTAAGCACTCTTAATCATGTTTAGGCACACAATTAACAAAACACATCGAAATTATCTCAAATTTCTAACAGAGCCTTAAAACATTATTTTAGAATTTTAAGAATTTTTCCAGAATTTATTTACGTATAAATTCGCTAATCTTCACTAATTACCCTTAATCAACCGTAATTAGTGTCAAAATGATACTATCACTCACCTTGGCCACAAATGAAATTCTCAGAACTGAAACTCCTCTGATTTGGGCGAATACTGATGTCTAACAGCAGCTCTAACCTTGCTTTGGTGCTTTTTCTCCTTAATTTGGTGTTGCTAAGCCTAATCTTCAATTAGTGAGTGATTTGGGGTGTTTTAGATGTAGGAAGCCATTACTAGGATCTCTAGGAGGTTTGTGGCGGCTCAAAACTGAAATGAAAATGATAACCTAACCCTAATCAGTCCTCCTATACCTCTAAACCCGAAATTCCCCTTGGGCCTAGCTGCTAATCACCCGCTTAAGCCCAATTAAGCTGTCTTTCACCATATGAAACTTGTTTCAGCCATATCTCCCAAACGGTGAGTCCGTTTGGCTAATGTGACCACTCTACGGAAAGAGAAACCATCATTCGAAGCCAATGGAAGTGGTTTCAGGTCAAAATTCCTTTCCAGTCAAAAGTTATGGCCAAAACAGTGCTAACTAGGGGTAAAATGGTCATTTAAAAATCGAGGAAAATCATGAACATGGGAAATGACCCCAATAGTCGTCTCCCAAAGTTACATGACCATACGACTTCGTATGTAAAAGAAATAAATACTCTACGATCCTATGATGCGTAGAATGCGGGTCGTTACATCATCACTTTTAGTTTCTCGTTGTTTCATTTACCTAGATCAACTTTTTTCCTTTTCTAATTACCATTTTCATTTAGTTGTAATGAGAAAATTCATTAGAACAAGTGCTTAATCAGGTCAACATGAAGTTGATTGAAAGGCAAGGTAACCTAGCATAGTTCCCGTTTCAACCTACGAAAAGTCAACATTGTGAAATAATTAATGAGATAAAATCGTGTGCGTAGCCTGGTTTGTACTAGTATATAATATAATTGTTCAATATTTCGATCAATAAAATATTTTCCATATTTACTTGGCAAATATTTCATAGAGCTATGTTTCGTAGTTTGTTCATTTTCTATTTAGTATGCTATTTTTTTATTAAATAGTATTATAGTTGTTGCCTTATTAACCTGTAAACCTTTTTTGGTATATTTAAACTCTATATTATTTTTGATGACATAGCTTGTCAAATATTTTAATGTCAACAAATATTTGCCTTATTTTTATGGCCTTTTTTGACAAAATTGTGTATTGCAATTTGTATATTTTGTGCATCTATTTTTATTTTATGAACACGATGCTACTATTATACTTTATTTTATATTTATTCCACTATTTTTTGGCGTTGTATCCGATGAATATGAACCTAATTGGTATTAAAAAACTTTGGTATGGTGATCGTGGTGTTATTTTATATCTACTTAGTGTTACAGTCCTTTATTTGTTGTTCCTCGGCCTTTTCAAGGTTTATATCATGATTCTTGTTACTACCATTTGAAGAATAATTTGAAATAATTTTTTAATAAAAAGGCGACCACTAGATATGAAGAACTGGATTATTATTTTTTGTCTTTTTGAGTTGCTAACATTGCTACATAAATGTATTTAATCAAGCTTCTTCTAAGTTTAGTATTGTTTATAGGGATTAAAGTTGTTTTTTTGCATATTTTTCCTTTTAGAAGTTGGGTAATTAATTTTTCAATAATCAATATGGGCAAACAGGTTCTAGGTGTGTTGAAATTTTAACCATTTGAATTTTTAAGGAAAGATATTTTCATATCGTTGCATGTCTACATAGAATAAAAACTTAAGAAATTTATGTTTGAGCTAAGTTAACTAAGTTAAACTTGGAATAACCAATTTTTCCATGTTATGAAAAAGCGTTTAAGGGGTTAATACCTTCTGATATTTAATGAAATGTAGAAGCTATATTGTTGATGTTTATGAAGTATTTAGTGCAATCTTATCATGTACATTTGGATTTTGGATGATGTTGTTGCAACTTATGATGCATTAAGGGGTTTCCATGTACTTATGCTATAGCATGTATTATTTTAATTTTAGTGTTTATTCTTTTGTTGAGGACCATTTAAAAATATCTTATTTCGAGCATTTTATATTCACTTGATTTACCCACTTATTAATTTACAAATGGAAGTTTTACCGAAGTATATTGAAATACATCTAACAGATGATGTGATGCTGGAAATTCTTCTTCATAGTTGACTAAGTCAACTGTTGAGCGAATACATACAATCGTTGCAGTTTGTAAGAAAGTTAGTCATAATAAAAGATTTTTCATTATCATAAATCAAGTATAGTTATTGTACTATATATATATATATACACACACACACACACAATATTTTTAAGACTATTAATATAATTTCATGTACCATATGATTATATTAAATGGTTTAATTTTTAATGCTATTGTTTTTTTAATATGAATTAATAATATTATTTTGTTTGCATGGAAAATAACTTCATGTCAAATACTGGCCTGATAAATATTTTCCAATCATAGTCGGTTGCGTTTTCCTATTATATATCCATCATGCATATATATGTTTTTCTTGATAATACATTTCATTATGTGTTACTTTCAAAGATAAGCTCGATTAATCATTATTCTAAATCAGCTATAGATTCGTTCCGTAGGTTTTTCATTTGGTTATCTTTTCCTTCTGTATATATTGGGCTAAGTGGTGCATCTAGTTAGCTTTTGCATCTGCATGTATGTAATCAGGCTATGCATTTTCATATCTTTTTCATTCAATGGTTAGAGCAGTTAACCATTGTTCTAATTTATTTACAATTTGTTTTCATATTTATCTGATTATGTTGTGTGTTATGTTTTCTTTTGCATTCGGACGCACCCGATTTAGTTGTATATCTGGTTAGTTTTTGTAGTCCATACATACTATGTTAGGCTGTGCTTCTGCTTAGCTTTCGCATTCGACAATTAGGTTGGTTAACCATCTGCCTAACTTGGTTATAGATCAGTTCCCAATGTACGTGTTCTACATTTAATTTTCTTTTGCATTCACACGTTCTCCATTATTTTATGCATTCAGCTACCTTTTGCATTCATATATACCAATTAGTTTTTATAAATGAGTAGCTCTTGCATCTTTATGTTATTGATAATGTTGTATATCTATTATAAATGAGTAGCTCTTGCATCTTTATGTTATTGATAATGTTGTATATCTATTTAGCTTTTGCATTTAATGGTTATGTAACATCCCCTATTTTATAGCTCGAAAATAAGCACAACTGATGGTACAATTATTAATAGCTTTATTATCTGATTACAAAATGAAATCCGTCGTTAGCTCAAAAATATGAAATACACAAGAGTATGATAATCACAAAGCATATTTCATTCATTACGTATTTCCATGCGTGATCCACGTTTAGAAAAATATAATTATTTTAAAATATCTACAAGAGTGATATATGAAGATGCCCTTTTGGTTTACCAGAGTATATATTAGGTAATAATACAAATTTGCTTTTACATCCAAAAAGTCAACTAAACACATCAAAAGAACTCCTAGTAGCTAGAAATGTCTCATGCATGTCTCAAGAGATTATTCGTTTAACCTGAATATCTGAAATCCCTTACTCTTAATCTATTCAAGTGAGTACTTGGGAGTTTAAGGGAGAATTCAGGCCAAATAACAATCTGGTTGGATAATAACCTACCACATCAAACCAACTAGATATCTAGTTAGACCTATCTCTTAGCGGAACGAGCTTTCTGCTTACTAGTATTTAGATAATATATTAACCAATGTAGTGCTCCAGCACTCATCACAATCATTATAACAGTAATAAATCATGTGCGTATATGCAATATAAAGTTAAATATCTGTCCCTATTATGTTTTACTACCCATTTTAATATTCTTATGATTACCCATCATTTCAAGTGATTACCTACCTAAGCATTTAAATGATTACCAACCAAAGAATTTACATGATTATCTATCGTAATTAAGTGAGTATCTATCTTAGCATCACATGACTACCTATGATATTTTAAATGACTCGTAAAATGTGACGATCTAGAATTTTTGACAAGTTAAATAATTAATTTAGATGAATGTATAAATTGAATTTGAATTACTTTAAATGAACATAAATAAGTTGATCAGAATTATAAAATATATTTGGGAAGTATTTTGTCAAAATATAATTTTAAATAGTATAAAACCTTTGGTAGCATTTTTGCTAAAGGTTACACATAGTTTTCATAGCATTTTAAAGGAAATTTTAACGATCCGAAATCCACAGGTCTTCGAAGAGACGGGAAACACCAGATTGCTTTGAGAACACGACGCGTCAGAACACAAACAGTAGAACATTTCATTGCTATTACAATAATTACATCAAAGTATAAGAATATCAGAGTATAAATAAATAATACTGTAACGACCTGCCTTTTTGATCGCTCTATGTAGGTATTTAAACCAACTTAGAACGTCCAAAATGACAACTCGTTATTTAGCCTTAGCGGGTTTAACAAAACAAACGCAGAATCACAGTACAATAATACTTGCAGTGGAATAAAACTTTTATATACATATCAGAGTTTATACTAAACATTTGGTACATTAGGAAAAATGTATAATGTTTACATGAATTTTAAAGAATAAAACTTTACGATTTTGTCGGGTGTGTGCCGTATGCGTCTTGCGTCTTCACATTCCTTTCCAGTTCGCGAGTTGAATATCTGGAACACTTAGGACCTGACCCGTGTGTTCCATGCAACATACACAAAACACCCGAGTCAGAATTGAACTTATTTCAAGTTAGCAAACTTCGACAAAAACACTTAAATATAATTAGTTTAACCCTAACAAGTTATTCAGTAATTCGAGCATATTACCCATATCCTGCCGAAATAAAGTTTGGCAAGACGAAACATCATGGATGCATATGGCAGAGTGCATGGACCCGGTTTCAAAGGGTAACAACATATATAAGAAATGTGACAACACTAGATGCTGGAATAGCACAAATATAGATATCCAAATTTGGTGCGTATCCAGTCAAACAGACATAGTATTGTCCATGCATGTATACTTTTGTAACAGGAAAAAATTTCGCTTGGTCCGAACCAGTCGCTAAACCGACCCAGACCGTTCGAAACGCCCTATCGTTTGAGAACACGACAAAACAGAACGCATACAAAAGAATATTTCATTGCATATTACAACAATGCATCAGATTACAAGAATATACAGAGTATAAATAAACATTACACAAAAATATCAGAGATTTAAATTACATTTAAATACATAGCAGCGGAAAATAATACAATACACAACCAGAAGGGATATACGGATACAAAGCTTTCCGGATATCGTTCCAGCTGTAAACCAGGATCCTGTGAATATAAATCTGCAAAACCAAAACTACTAGCTGCCCGTGTCAAAATAAGGGCACCCAGAGTTTAGGTCAAAACAATAAACTCCAGGTCAGTCATGTGACTGGTGTGAGAACTAAAACAATTATTATCTTTATTTTCAAAGTTAGGTAAATCAAGGGACCACGCCGTATAACACGGAACGGGTTTCCTCCCAAGAATACCAGTGCATAAAACAACAGCGCAATGCTAAATAAAGAAAAATGAAGCTGTTATAAGACCCAGGTCCTATCACACAATGCAACGCAAGCCGGGGGATAGGGTTTTCCCTTATAACAGCCAAAGAATGCTTGATACGTTTAAAACAGATTATTTGATACTATAATAAGTGCATAGTGTATAAAACAACTTCAAATCATAAGTATCAATCATAGACGGCATGAATGACCCATACCACTATGTCGCCATATATAGGTTTACAATCAAAACCGCAAATGTCACGTATTTGGAAATTGGATTTCCGTCTGTGAACCGAGGCAAAAGATAGTCCTCAACCGATTTCGTGACTGCCTAGCCCGAGCCACAGGACCCAGACTCAGGTGGGCCCTTGGAGCGACAGGGCCGGTCCACCGATGTGGATTAAACTTAAATCCTGAACACTGCGTTTCCCCGCCCTTTGGGGCGTAAACGAGCCAACGAATGACTCCATCGGACCTGGATCGTCCGATCAAACCGAGGCGCCTCGCAACAGCAACAACCACACAGGTGAAAAGTATATAAATGTCAGGGCTGGTAGGTCACTGACACCACCCTAGCTAGGAAGAAACGCATGCCCTCCCTGAGGTCCTTCCTCCCGTTTCTGGTTCACAACCGGGGTGCGAAACTCGCGAAGTAAACGTTACACAAAGCTACGCCACAAAGGCCGTGCTTTGATCATCACCACAAGACTTTGCTTTTCAACAGAAGCCTCGATCAATTGCCACTTAGGCACGCCACACAGGCAATTCACTCCATGCGTTTGATATCCATCAATATATAACCCCTGAGCTCGTACGTCTCAGAGAAGGGCATTAAGCAAGAGAATAAATTCTCCGCCGCCAAACAGGTATATATTTAGTAGAGATCAATCACACGGACTAAAATCCAATGTCAGACACACAGTCCATTTACAAGTCCGTTCTGGGTCTGAACGAAACCGCAGGCACCTAGTACCCCGCATATCCATCAATCTCCAAGTACGTCTGGACGATCACCAACTGTTTCCATCTTCTTGGGTGTACAGCCAAATCAAGATCATCAGTAATTACCCAAACGACGTGAAGACTTCCGGTCTTCGACCGCCGTCTTCATCTTCGACTTAACGTCGTATCAGTTATTCAGAATGGGATAAACCCGGTCTTCCCGAATAACTCGCGTATATTTTAAGTAAGTGTTACACAAACACAACATACGCCTCATTCCAATTCATCAGTCACTAACCGTAAATTAATCAAGAGAATAATTCCCCAAATATTAACCCCGAAGGCCTAAACCAACATCAGATCAATATCCAGAAAACCATTCTGCTTGGCTAACCGGCAGTTAGTTTCTAAATTTCACATTCATAGGGAAAGGTTCCCATTAATTTTATCCAAGATAAATCCTTTAAATTTATTCTTTAATCTATTTTTGAATATCAATTCAAACTAGTCGGGATTAACGAACCTTACCGAAGTAATCATTTGTTTTAAATTTCCCAATCCCAACCTATTCATCCCATGAAGTAAAACTGGTAATACTTCATATCTAACACAACGGTGTTATCGGTAAATTCAATTACCATTTCACGTTTAAATCTAATTAAAGATTTAACTATCGCCTGGAGTAAAACTGGTGATACGCCATTCTTGATCTTTTCAATCTAATTAAAGATTCATTAAAACTCCACTTAGTTTTAATCTGTGACTGGGTTAAAGAATCAGTGTCATTTGAAACACGGTTCACGATAAACCCAAAATCACATTTCCATTAATTATCGGGTTAAAGAACGAGTATTATTAAAAAAACACCATTCACGATAAACCCAAGAATCAATATCAATTCAATTCCAATTAAATATTATTTAATTGGTACACTTCATTAAATCTAAATAAAAGATTTAATCTTTTCTCAACTGGGTTCAAGAACAGTGTTAGTGAAGACACCATTCACGACAAACCCAAATCACATTTGATATTCAATACAAGGCTCTGAATAGAAAATATATCGGCCTATATTCAATATCAAATTCTACGACTAACAAATATCGTATTGGAAATAATGATATAAATATATATATCTTTCAAATTTCCGTAACAACATATGTATAATCACGAAATCCAACATCGAAATATTCCAAAGACAATTTCGATTCAAATCCATTCCAATGCAATCATTGGAAATTCTGGTTGTTTTCAAAACCATTTCTAATTCAATCTATTTATTTAAAAATAAATAGAATTATAATTCTAGTTCAAAACTAGTTCATTTCGATAAAAATCTATTTTTATCTTTTCAAATATGGAGTTTTTCATCCCAATTCTTTCTAAATCATTTCTTATGATTTTACGCAAATTATTACTATTTTTAATAATTTTATCAAGGCCCGTACAGTCGATTTCCATCAACGGCTATCGAACTGCACTTACAGCGACCTTTTTCGAATTTGATTTGGACGTATCTCCAAATCCAACCGTTAGATTTCAAATTTCTAATATTCGTTAGAAAGCTCTTTTCGATACGAACCCAACGGTTCCGGTTTTAGGAGAATCCGACGGTCGGATCTCCCGCAATATCCGTTCGAAGTCAATGGTCGAAATTCGCGAACTGCCGCGGCGCGGCGCGTTCTATTCAGGCCATTATATTATATATATAATATATACTTCGTCGATTTCTATTTAAACGAATTATATAGATAGTTTTAAATTTGTTTCAAAAACAATTTCAACTTCCATTTCAATTCAAATCAAAATTGAATTCTTCTTTATAAATTCGTTTTAAAACTCATTTCTATTCAATTCAAATTTCAATTCAATTTGAATTCGTTTTCAATTTAATTCAATTCCAAAGTCGTTTTCTATTCGATTCAATTCAAATTGGTTTTCTATTCGAATCAAATTCGTTATATATTCAATTGAAATCACATTCGTTTTCTATTCAATTCATTTCGAAATCGTTTTCAATTCAATTCATTTCGAAATCGTTTTCAATTCAATTCATTTCGAAATCGTTTAAAATCGATATAAATATCGTTCACGTCAAAATGGCGTCAATCTAATCAACACGGCTTCATATATTTCTATTTTCAAATATTCTATTTCAAATATTTCTATTATTAAAATATTTCGTTCAACACATGACCAATCTCAATGGATGAGTACTGTCAACACATGAACCTTTATTTTATAATATTCTTTATTTTCTAAATTGGAATGAGGCCCAATCAATCACCATATAATGTTAATTATATGGATTTTCATACATCACACGCATATAATAGCATTGACAAATAATCAACCATCAACCAAAGTGCACTACACTGTATAAGCATCAAATATAGATATCTAACGCTTATAACAGCCTGTCAATCAATCGATCGACACATTTAACCAATCAGGATGAGTGAACTTCAAATTTCATCCCAACACCCGTGTGGGGTTTCAAACAATCAAACACATATTTGTGCAGTTGGGCGATGTGTAAAATTTATCGTCCCAATCAATGTCCTTCAAATCAGTGTACATAAACAAACCGTCTGGTTTGTAAATGAATATTTATTTATTCATATTCACTATATTCATATTCACGTTAAAAATTATATTTTTAACGATAAAACATTTTATTTTAACATATGAATTTCTATTCAGTTCATTTACACAATAAAAATGATATTTTTATTTTTCTAACATATTTTAGAAAATTTCGGCGGCATAACGGCATGATACTAGAAACGGGACGAGGCCTAGCCTTATCCCCGGTCTAGTGAAGGCCCACGCCATTCACACATCAATCAATCCAATTTCATTTCATCAAACAACCAAATTTCAATCAAATACTCTAACTAATTTTTGCAATCAAACAAACAAGTCCATGGTCTGTGGACGATTGTGTCGGGTGCTACTAAACACCGTCTGCATCCTAGTATATATATAACTAGAGAAGAAATAGAAGAGTGAGAAATTCTCATCGATAGCTATCCTAACCCCACGGCACTTCAAATGCAGGAAATCTTCACTGTTCTCGTCGATATCACTTTCTTTGCCCGTAGCCACTACATATGTAAAAATCACATTTTTACTTCGTTATTCAATATATAAAAATCATATTTTTACCTCGATGTTCAATATATAAAAATCATATTTTTACTTCGATGTTCAATATATAAAAATCATATTTTTACTTCGATGTTCAATATATAAAAATCATATTTTTACTTCGATGTTCAATATATAAAAATCATATTTTTACTTCAATGTTCAATATATAAAAATCATATTTTTACTTCGATGTTCAATATATAAAAATCATATTTTTACTTCGATGTTCAATATATAAAAATCATATTTTTACTTCGATGTTCAATATATAAAAATCGCTTCTTTATATAGTGATGTTCATAATAAAAAAACGCTTCTTTATATAGTTAAAAATCCGTTCTTTCTTTGATTAAAAATGCTAACTTTCCTTCTTTAAAAATCCGACCTTTCCTTCTTTAAAAATCCTAACTTTCCTTCTTTAAAAATCCGACCTTTCCTTCTTTAAAAATCCTAACTTTCCTTTGCTATTCAGTATAAAGAAAATCTAATTTTTATTTCACTAATTAACACACAAAAATCAGATTTTTTTCTCATCATATAATAATAATAAAAAAACTGCGAATGAATTCAAATTGGAACACATACTTCGGATCGAGCAAAGAGGAGGCGGAAGCGCTGCGCGGGGGTGCTGGAGCAGTGCTCGTCGGAGCAGGGACTGACGCAGGCGGGTCTCGATCCTCGCGGTGGCTGGAGTTGGCTGCATCGAAGGTGGCTTGGCGACCTAGGGTTTTGGCGATGGTGTACGGACCTGAAGGGGAGGTGGAGGCGCGACGGACCTTTGGTGGTCGGCTAGGGCACAGAGCGGGCTGATTCGGGGTGGGTTCCTTCAACGGGGAAGAAAGGGGCGAGGCGCGAGAGAGGAGAGAGGATAATCGGAGGGGGTGGTCGTGGGGGAGCAGGCCGGAGGTGGGGGAGGGGCGCGGCGGCGGCGCTTGGCCGGAGCATGGGTGGCGTCGCACGATTTTGGGGAGGAGCGATTTTTATTTTATATATTTTTTTCTTTCCTGAACGGTGAAGGAGGGGGTGAGAGAAGGGTAGGGGTCTTTAAGTATATAAAATATTAATACATTATTATTATTTTCAATTTAAGTTGACTTTTTATACGATCCCCAAACAACACCCAACGACTGTCGCCCCTAGCTAATTACCCCCATTCCGAACACAATGGGATATGTATCGTAAGCTGATTCGGCTGTTACAATCAGTTTCCGTTGAATTTAAAATATAAATCTTTATATATTTAATTTAAACGCACATTTCAATTTACCGGGGCCACATACGGACCCAGAAAATTCCAGAAAAATATTTTCTAGCTTCGTATTGACGATACGGTCCTAACAAAACTAGTTTCGTCGAATTCTGAGATCGTTTGAAAAATGGTCATTTTCCAGTCGATTAAAATCAACTAAAACTGGTCAAACGCGTTTTCCTTTGCCACGCTCATATATTGATTCAGAAAATTATGAAATTTGGAATCTAACAATAATTTGACATCACGGACCCAACAAAAGTGGTTTCGTCGAAATCCGAGGTCGATTGCAAAATTCCCCTTTTTAAGGGCCTGAATTCCATAGCGACTATTCAGAATTTTCAACTGGACATATCTTTTGATTCCCGCAATGAAATTTCGATTTGTCGGATTCGTTGGAAAGATATTCTCAATTAGATCCCATTATTTTTGGTTTCACTAAAATCCAGATTATTTTGCACCCGGTATGCTCAATTGAAGTTTGAAATCCAATTATCGAACTACCGCGCCATTTTCAATTCCTTTTATAATTATAAATAAATATTTATATTCTAACGACGACGCGTATAAATATATACGTTCGAATTCTATTCAAATTAAATTTCTCGTCGATTTTATTTAAAATAATTCATTTTAAATAATCAAAATTCGCTAAAATTGCCAAAATAAAAATTTTAAACTGGCCCAGATTTTCGGGTTGTTACAACTTTTTAGCGTCGAAACTTCCTAGTAGTATGTAGTGACAATATGGGAAACACATAAACAGCAAGTACACATGTTGGCTAGAAGAATGGTAACATAGGAAGATATAGTAGCAGCAAGAGTGATTTAAAATTACATGTATGTTTATTTTGCATAATGTCAACAAAATCAATGCAGAAGTACAATGGTTAACATGGTCAGGCTTCTTAAATTAATGGAAAGCATGCATCGGGGAAATGACAACAACTATATGGGCATTAGGAGGCCAAGGAAAGGACCAGTAATCAACCAAGACTACAAAACAAAACACATGGAATGCGCAAGTCATGGCCACAAACCCCTAGTTTTATATTTAACTCAACACATCTTCCTAGCTGTTATATACAGTACAAGGTACTAAGATACAACAACAAAAAATATAGATTAAAAGAAATCAATTTAACTAAGTCCATCTACACAATAACAGTTTTAGTTGCTGATCTTACATAAAGCATACGGCAGCATAAGGAAAGCAATGCAAACAAATAAATGTGTAATTAACATAATCTTATTTTATAAAGTAATGACCTCTAATAAACTAAGTAATTAAATCAAGCACTCACATGTTTAACCAAACAATGACAGTATGATGCCACCATCATTAAATTTCTCCTTTCAGCCTTCTATTTCTAAACTAAATTATCAAGATTTAGATACAGGCAAAAGAACACCCAACTGCTAATCTGTGCAAATAGAAGAATATGTCACAAATGCACCGATATGACCACAATCATGTATGCATGTAACATTCATCACAGGAACTCAACAGTAATGACTGAACTAACCAAGATAACGAATAGCAGCAAACAATCTGTACTAATTATATTAGTGTAAACCGAAGTAGCACCTTGGAATAATTTTAATCATAAGTTATGCTTACCTTTCGTCGACGACGGTTGCATGCGAACGGAGCGTTAAAGGTGGCGCCTTTCTGAATGACTGAACGGTGGCATGTCACTCCACTGGCCGGTGACCTCGAGGTGGCGGAGGTGACCTCAGATCTGGAGGAAGAGCGGCGGTGTATGGCATTGGACAAGGCAACAGTCAGTGGGGTAAACACGGAGGCAACGCGAGCTGATGCGGTTCGCACGAGGCCGGTCGAGGCTCCATGGATCACGAGGATGTCACGCCTTCGAAGTCGACGGGGCGGCGATCGAAGCAGGGGTGGGTGGCGGTTCGGGTTTACAGTCTCCACGGTGGTGACGGACTTCAAGGCAGCGGCTTTGGGTTGGCAACAGGAAGCGGTCTTGAGTTGTTATGGAGGCGTAACTCAAAAGTGAAGGAGGAGGCTGATTTTGACCGACCGAAGGCAAGGAGGAAGTGCTGAGCTTCGGCAACTGTTATTTTGGAGAAAAGGCTTCTGCCATTTTTTTCGATTTTGGAAAAACAAATTTGGGGATGGAAACAAACGATGAAGGGAAAAGGAATAAGTTTTGGCTATTAAATGCAAAAAGAGGGAGGGGGTTGGGTTGGTGGTAGGAGGAGAAAACAAATGGTGGACACGCTGATAAAAGAAATGACGCGTGTTGTAATCCTTCAGATGCCTGCGAACACGTGTTGTGAACCTATATTTAACGAAGGCAATTTTTTTCCTAAATACAAGCTTAAGTAACTTTTAAACCAAACTTAAAACTAAATAAATTTATTTAAATTTAATTACATTCCTCAATTTAATTTAAAAAAAACAAATTCATAAATTCTTCAAGTGTATGTATACATATTAAACTACAGTATGTACACACAAACTAACTTCTCCAATACAAATCTTAAATTAATTTGAAACCAAATTTAACCGAACAAATTTATTCAAATTAAATTATAATTCTCAAGTAAAATGGAAAAATGATATTTATAGTTTCTCAAAAATATATATCAATAAATAAATAAATAATGTAATTTTCCAAAGTGTACATTCTATTGAATACTTCACATATATACCATATATTACTGTATATATACATAAGACCATACTACAATATTTTGCACTTTCAAATCCAATTTCTAATTTCTAATTTCCAATTAAATTTTTATAAATCAAACTCAAATCAAAATGAATTCATTTTTTAAACCCGAAAACAAACTAAAATAAACTATAAATAAACTCAACTTAAATGAAAAAACAAAATTTTAAATTTATCAAACCATATAATTTCATTAACTTAAAAATATTACTAACATTAAATTAAAAACAACCATTCAAGTTCAAATATAGAATAAAATTTTTTAATTCACACTTATAAAAATCAAATCAAAACCAAATTAAATAACTAGATTTCAAATCTATAAACGAATTTCAATTTCTAAAGTACAAAACCCAAATTAATTCATATTTTTAAAACGTCGAAAATTTTGGTTCGTTACATGAGCTACTTTTAAAATATTAAAAATAGGGGAAAAATATGATAAATCATAATAAATGATTTGAAAGCAATTTAGACTAACTATATTTAGTTCTGGATAGTAGAATGCTATTTTGTGAAAATTAGATGTTTTAACAAAAGTGATTAAAATGGTTGAAGTTAATAAATACTTAACCAAGTTAAGTTTTCCAGTATGTGAATATTGGGTTTAAATTGAAGTTATCTTCAGATATTTTGATATTGGATTCCGTAATTATATGGATACCGTTTTGAGGAATCTGGAAGATAGAGATATCGTTATTCCCTATACCTTATCTGTTGGTTTCATAATTTGATATTGAAATATATGTCCATATGATTTCTATTTGAGGCCATATGTTTGATATCAAATTGGATTTTAGGTTCGTCATGAATGGTGTCTTCAATAACACTGTTCTTAGACCCAATTGAAATTGAAGTTTACGGAATAAATCTTTTAATTAAGATTTAATGGAATTTTCCAAAGTTATGTTTCTGATTAATAAATTAAATTGGAATTGAACGGAAATTGATTTAGTGTTAAACGGGATGAACCTCTGTGGAGGAAGAACTTTACTATTTAAGGAATTTAAAAGGATTTTCCATTATTCCGCTTATATTATTAGTCTGGTACGAAAAATTATATCAATTATGAACTGATATGATTTCCGTGAAGATTCCATTTCTTATGGAAGTTTGATTTTGGGTTTATCGTGGCCGATGTTGAAATAACATTTGTTCGTTAAAGACGATTTATCAAGTTTGAGTTTTTAATAAATATTTCAATAAAGATTTAATTTGATGAGATGAGATTAAAACTAAGTTTGAGTTTTAATAAATCTTTCAACAAAGAATTGGAATGAAAGTAGGTAATTAAACTTACCGAAACACGTGGGGTGTTAGATATGGAGTGCCACCAGTTTTGCTTAATGGGATGGACAGAGTGGGAAAGGGATAACGATATAAGAGATCACCTTTTTGTAAGGCTCGATAATCCAGATAAGGCTTATCAACCTTAACTTGAGTTAAGTTTGCGAAAAGAGATTATATATTCTTTTGAAATGATTTTCAAGGAAATATTTAAACTAATGTTTAAATGATGAAATTCTTTGATAAGATTTGAGGGAGTAACTTCCAATGTAAGGAATATTTGATTAAAAGAATATTCTGAAACTGAATGAGGCATATGATATGTTTATATATCACTTGATTGTAATGATGCGATAATTACCCGGAAAGACCGGGTTCCAACCCATTTTGAATAATTAATATTACAATTGTCGAAGATATTGAAGACGGTGGTTGAAGATTGGAGATCTTCACATCGTTTAGATTATTGTTGATGCCTTGGGTAGCTCCGGTTATAAGGTTAAAGTGGCAGTCATCCAGACGTACTTGGAGATTGACTGGATATACAAGGGCCTGTTCCTTAGAGGATGAGGAATAAGGTTCCATCGGTTTCATTCAGACCCTTAATGAACTTGTAAATGGACTGTATGTCTGACATTGTATTTCACAACAAAACTGATTAGTTGCTATTGACGATATATTTTTGGTGGCAGAGAATTTATTCTCTTAGCTTAACACCCTTCTTTGAGGAGTATGAACTCAATGGTTGTATTATTAATAGAAAATGATTACATATGTGAATTGACAATATGGCATGCTAAGAAGCTGATTGATCAAAGATTTTGTTGAAAAGCAGAGCTTTGTGGATGTTGATCAAAAAATGGCTGAAATAGCGTAGCTTTGTGTCGAGACATGATTTTGACAAGCCTCACAGCCTGTGAATGGCCTAAAACAGGATGAAAGACTATAGAGTAAGGAAAAAATGTTTCCTTCTAGCTAAAAGTTATGCCATGGTAGGGAGCCCAGATGGATTTACTTATGTGGATGTTGGAATTGAGGCACCTCGGGTGATGGTCAAACAGCTGACCAATGTGATGGTCTGGTAGGACCGGGGAACATTTTGTTCAGAAGTAACTGAACTCACCAGGAATTGGTAGGCCGACCGTATCGACCAATGACTTTAGTGCGCACGAGTCCTAAAGATCTTGCTAGAGGTGGTCTGAATGGGATAAGGAAGATCCTTTGCCTTGGTCATTGATGAAAATCTAACTTCTAATACGAACCGTGCATTTTCAATTGTAAACCTATATGGCGACATAATAGGATGGTGTATTATGTCGTCTAAGATTGATACATTTATTTTCGAAATTGATTTCCACACTATACACTAGTGATAATAAAACAGAAATTTTGCGTATCAAGCATGTTTGGCTATTATAAGATAAAACTCTATCCTCCGATTTGCGCTTGCATTGTGTGATGGGACTTGAGTCTTATAATAGCTTCATTTTTCAAAAAGCATTATGAACTTTTATGATTGGTATTCATGTGGAGAAAACCCGTTCCGTGTTATACGGCGTGGTCCCTGATATACCCAACTTTAAATTAAAGTCAAATAACTGTTTTATTTCTCATACTAATCCCATGACTGACCTGGAGTTTATTGTTTCTCACCTAAACTATGGGTTCCCATATTTTCCACACGGGTAGCTAGTAGTTTTGGTTTTGCGGGCATTTTTAAAGCAGGATCCTGCATTATAACTAAAGCTATACTCTGATTATCCCTGTAAATAAATTAGGTGTACTATGATGTATTCTTGTACTCTGATATAAAATTGTTGTAGTAACAATGAAATTTTCTTTTGTGTCCTATTATAATGTTTTGTATCCCATAATAGTTCGAGGATTTTTGTCGTTCGGATCGGACCTGTGTGGCTTACGGTCGATTTGAAAGGAGGGGATTTTCATTACATAAATACAAACTAGTTAACTTTTAACATTATTTAATATAATTCAAAACACTTTTAAATAAGTAATTATTAACTTTATAACGTGACTAGTTATTAAATTAACTTTATCTTTTAAAACATTAAAAATTGTTTCTTCTTTTAAAATCAATTTGAAATACAAATGATTAATGTTTTGAAACATTAATTTACAATGAATTTAACGACTGCAGTTACGCGATGGTTACGTCTATCTGTGAGAAACCATAAGCAACATTAACCTAAAATCATATATAATTAAAACATTTTTTCTTGAGGCTTAGTAATCACATTATTACTTAAATAAGGTATCTTATATACAATTCATCATCCAATCAATATGCTATTTACATAAACAGACATGCATGAATAATTAAACAATTAGCAGTTAACAGCCAATATAACACTTATTGAGTAAGAACTAGTTGGTATAAACAAAATATCCAAATTAATATAACAACAAAACGGGGGTTTATTCTGCTAACAGTTCTCAATTAGAATAAGTTCAATCAAATTATAAAACGATGTTTATTTTGCTAAATAGATAACACCAAATATGTGATTTATATTAATTGCAGTATAACTAGATAACGTAATCAGATAGATTTTATTCAACCATTCTCATAAAATCAAATACTTACAATAAATTTTGAATATAAAATATACTCAAACATGTCTATTTTCAATTCGGGATGCTATGTCGTGATCCTAAATCGGATTCAAACAGACTAATAGCATTTGAAGATGCTATCTCGTGATCCTAGATTGAATTCAGACAATAAATCAATTTTGATCAATTCAAAAAAACAATTGATAATATGATAATTTATCCAACCCAACAACTAATTAATTTCAAAATCAAGCAGATAAAATTTATTTTATTTACTATATTTTGAACTAGTAAATAAAAAGGTGAGTTTTACTTACCTTCGATCCAGTAATCGTTCTCTTGTTTTGGTTTCCTTCAAATTTTCAAATGGCATTCGGAATTTTACCAAAATTCTCTCAAGCTCCAAATGTTATCGTATAAGTACCATCACAAAGCTTTCATCACTAAAATCGCAACACAAAAATCAGTGCCTCGATCACCTTAATCACTTACACCATAGACATGTTTTCTTTTGTTTCCCTTTTATGGTCCATGAAGCAAACCCGATCCAGAAAATGAAACCCGACATGTAGACTTCATCTCCCCCCTTTATTTAAACATCCTCCTACTCTAGTATTATCTATCATGGTTGAAGTCACTCCTCCCTCACAAACCATCTCTCCACTAATGCACACACAACTTGACCATTTTCTTCCTTGTCTCGAGCTCCTTCTCAGCAATGTTGAATATAACAGTATGTTTGATGATAAAAAACATATATTATTCTACAAATGTGTTTGTTATTGTGCTATTCTATATTTCATCTCATACAAAAATAAATATTTATTCTTGAATAAAATACTATTGCATAAGAATTTAATATTCAAACAATATTTTTTCAAATAAATGTTTTATTTCAACATTTGGATTGGTACATATTTCCAACTCAATTATTGTACATTCCACTTTGATATAATTCATTCAATTCACATTTACATTCTTCCTCACTATAACACCAAATTCACTTAGATTTTTCTTAGTTACACATTCAATGTCACATATAGTTTCATATAGATAGTTTTCCTCACTACATATTCACTCTCTCACATATATTCATACTAACACAGTGAATATTTTGACTACTTATATCTCCTATGTTGTCACCTGTATACCTATCATAGAAACACACACAATAAACTGGAACAAAAACAGATTTAAATTCTAAAAAATATAAATTTATTTTAAATCTTATTTGTCTCAGAATTTTTGGTGTGTTTCTCATCATATTTCTAGACTTGGTCTAATATGTATATACATTTATTTAAATCTCGATTGCTTGTGATAATCATAGTGATTCACTGTAAATACCACAATTTAGAATGAATACTAGTGCCTGCAGATCAACCTCAACAAAGCTATAGTGGTCTGCTGATCTTGACCAGCCATGACACTTCGTATAGTGGTCTGTCGATGTAAATCAAAAATATAATTTCACATGCACAATACATATATACACATACATGTGTATGTATATAAATATATATTGATAATGTGTAGGGGAATGCATGAAGCATGCATGCACATGATGGCTCAAGTGCAAATGGCAAATGCAAAACTGGTTCAGCTCAAGCTCAAGTGAAATGACAAATGCAAACTGGTTCAGCTCAAGCTCAAGTGACTTGACAGTCAAATTACATGGAGCTTGCTCACAACATACCAAATGGCACAATAATACAAGTTAGTCAAGCAATGATGAACAACTCAGGTTCAAGTTCAAATGGTCATAGGAAAGTGAACAAGCGTAAAGCATCTCAATTACACCATCTCTAACACAAGGCCGCAAGCAAGGTGAAGGCAGATGTACAACATGAAAAATATGCAGCATATAGTGCAGCATGATTCACCAAGTCAACAATACTCTAGAATGTGCACAAACACAATGAATCCATGACTATGGCACAAGTGCATATGAACAAGACAGGTGGCGGTACAGATACACATTTGTGCACAAACCAGCATTGATATCCAAGCATCTCAGATCAAAACTAGAAGATGCAACAAAGAAGCACATGGAAAGAAAATGGCATGTACACAGCATAAGTACTGGCATGTACACAGCATAAGTACATGCATGCAAGTTAAAGGGTGCAAGTACAACAGTTCGAAATTAGCCAAAACAATGGATGCACATGACAAGCTCAAGTGATCACAAAAATGTACAAAGTGTAAATTGTATGAATCAGCATGGATATGCATAATAAATTTGTTCAAGGCCATAAGATAAAAATCAAGTATAGCATATAGCAAGAAAAATATGCAAGCTTGAAACTCAAGATTACACAATAGTAGTATGTAAGTGTACCGGCACAAAGGTCCAATGGTTATAGCAATTACAAGACAAGCATGAGTGTAGATGCCAAAGAGTACAAGCAAAAGAGTTTAGGTGAAGCAAGCAGACATGGGTACATATGGTATGTACAAAAGAAAATGTACAAGGGTTGCTACTGAAATCTATCAAAACCGAGAAATACCAAAAGTTAACTTTACAAGATTCAAAATCTGGTGCTTTTGGCATAAAAAAATTCAAGAATTTCCAGAAACATGTGCGCAATCAATCTATTTTGAGCATATTTTTAAATTCAATACTTTTCATAAATCAACTTGAATAATATATGAAAAGTATTAATCATGTTGAAATTGGCAAGAAGCATATATAGTAAGGAAAGATTTTTCCAAGAATCTAAATGGTCACAACCAAAATTGTTTAGCAATTTATTCCTAAATGAACAGTGATCCAAAACTCGGCTAAATACATGAAAGTATATTTGGCAAGAAGGGAAATCGCCAAAGCGCACGAAAATTTCAAGCTAGCATCACGCATTATCAAGGCCAAGTCTACGCGTGAAGCCAGAGAAATTTGGGGTTCGAAAACCCTATAAAATCACCACTTCATCATTGGCATTATGCTCGAAAAACCACAAACAATTCAATCAAGTAAAATAAGTTCATAGCACTCACAAATATTTCAGAGTTTCGACTCAAGCAAAAGCCAAATCGATCGACCCGAGAACAACAGCTTCGATACCTTCAGAGAGTAGAATTCTAGAGCAACGATTTGATTTAGGTAAACAAAGCCCTAATTCGGGTGCCATTAGGCCGAAGTATTCAGGTGACAAAGAAAAAGCAAGGGACCGACTATATTTTTATTTAAAGGGGGTTTTGTGTTGTTATTATTTTTAAGGTGTTTTTAACTTTTGTAAACCATTGTTTAGTTTTCTAGTATATCTTCAAACTAAGGTTTTAGCCATAGGATTGCAGTTAGGAAAATCTTATATTGGGGTTTGAGATCAGTGCAGGGTTTTGAAATAGTAGCGAGGGGTCGCGAGTGTACAGGTGTTGTATGCAGGATATTGTTTTAATTCTTAGTAATAAACCTTGGGGAGTGCAGCAGTAGGCAGGGGTTTGCCGAAGCTGGGTAAATTCTATGTCGTTTATTTCCTGCATTTATTAATTCTACCGTGATCTGCGCTATGATAATTTTTATATTCTGAAAAACTGCAATAAACCCTATTATTCACCCCGCTCTAGGGTTAATTTAGATCATACAAGTGGTATCATAGGAGTTTTTTTATAACTCTAGAGTCATGGATACCTCAAGCAATGTCTTTCCTAGTTTTTAGTCTAACAAGAGTCAATCTAGTAATATTGCAACTATTTTCAATGCAACAAAAAATTTAAATCGGAAATCAAAAATGGAATTTTATTAAAATCTGTTAACATTAGATGTTGGGATATTGCTATTAATGGATGTGATATGGTAGATAAGAATGGTATTGTGATTAATTCTCGTGCTACACATATTCTATATTCTTATATTGATGATGATCAATATAACCATATCTCCCATTGTTTAAATGCACAGAAAATCTGGAATACTCTTGATTTATGCATGGAAGAAAAGACAAAAAGTTCTCAAAACCCTCGAAGGTCAACTCAAGTTTAGAAATATGCTTGAAAGGTGTTATAGATGAAGAAACGAATAATGATAGCGATGGAGACTCAATAGACGATGAAACAGTTGATTTTTCATATAAAGATATAGTGTAACAACCCTGAATTTTGGAACCAATTTAAAATTTATTTAATGGAAATTAAATATTTTAAATGATTTATTTTGAGAATTAATGACTAAAAATTTATTTAAAACGAGTTTGAATGTAAAATTTATAATATAATTATAAATCGAATGCATAACATCGCGGTAGTTTGAAATTTAGTTTTGAATTTCAATTTAATATAAAGAATTTAATTTAAGACAGATTTCAATAAAATCAAAAACATTGGAATCTATTTAATAATAAATTTCTAACTAATATAAGAAATTGAGATTTCGTATTAAAAATTGTAAGTTGAGTCCAGATTAAAATTTAAAATAGTCGCTATGGAATTTATTAATATTTTAATATTAATTAAGCCCTTAAAGTAGTCGTTTTGCTAACGACCTCCATTTTCGATGAAACCAATTTTGTTAGATCCGGAACATCAAATTATTTTTAGGTTTAAATTCTCAAGTCAATCGAAATTCATATGTTAGCGTAGTAAATTTAAAAGCGTGTTCAACTTCAATTATAGTTTAATAAGCTAGTTAAAGACCATTTTTTTAAACGGTCTCCAAATTCGACGAAACCAGGTTCATTAGAATCTGATTTGTAAAATATAGCAAGATTTCAAATTCGTAATTTTTGGAGTCAGTATGTAGCCGTGGTAAATTAAAATGTACATTGAAATTGAATATTGAACGTTATATTGATATATATATATATATATAAATTTCCACAGAAACTGGTTAAAAAAATCGAATTGGCTCATGAAATATATCCCATTGTGTCGGGAATGGATGTATTTGGCTAGGGGTGAAGATCGTTGGGGTTAATTTCGAGTTCATAGTCATCGCCAAGTAATTCACGAATTAAATATTAATAAAAAAATTGGCATAAAAGCCATTTAGGGTTCTCAAACCCAGTCAATGCATCATCGTGGTCAACCCACGAGCAGGGCGCCATCCACAATATTGATGGTCGAAATTCTCAATTTTTAATCCCTTAATCTCTTTCAAAATACCATGAATTGTTTTATGATGTCTGAATGAAATCAAAGAGATTTTTATCAGCTTCAATTGTATATGGACATGATCAATTTTCGTTTGGAGAATCGCTCGAATTTTCAACTCGAAGGTGGCACGTTCGAGCACCATTTCAGGGTGAGTGAAGCCCGTGAGTTCAACGGCACGACTAGCGTGGGAGAGCAGTCCGAGGAGCTTCTCGTGGGCACCTTCGATCAACGACCGGCGTGACGATGGGTGGTGCGCAGGTGAATCAAAGTTTGCAGAAACTATCGTGCCTGGAGATATAAAATGTGAGGAAGAGGTTGGTTTAAGAGAATTAATTAATTTAATTAAGCTTGTAATTATCTTAATTAACATTTAAACCTTCATAACTCTCTCAAATCAAAACAAAATCGAATGACTTCAGGTGCGTTGGAATCATGGAGAGGAGAGCTTCGCAACGAAACAAATTTGGTCAAAAGTGGAAGCAACTGGAATTTTTGATATAATTAAACGCCTGGTTAATTTTTTTAAAACTATCGTTTTAATAATGATTTCGAAACTGATTGAAGTGAGAACTCTCTCAATCAAATATTTTGTACAGTTGTTATACCCGTGACTGAATATATATATACTGACTGCCTATGCTGATTTTTATTTCGTTAATTATCACAAATTGTTATACGGTATATGGTAGCTCACAACACAGTTGTTTGAAAACCAGATGGATAATTATTTGTGTTATAATTTGAATATGATAACAAGTTAAAACAATGTTAAATTATTTATGGTAGTTGAAATTGGGTTAAAACATCCATTTACAAGTTGAACGACTTGTTTATGCTCACCCATTTAAGTAATATCAACTGAAATAAATAAATAATTTATTAATTGATTATTTATTGGTTGGAAACCCCACATGGATCTGGGGATGATAAATAATTCACACATCTCCTTTGTGTGTAGTGGTATATTAATTAATTGATTGATAGACCGTTATAAGCATTATTTAATTATACAACGCTTATACAGTTGTAGATGCAATCTGGATGTGAACTACATGTTTAATAATTGTTTATAATTATTGTTGAATATAAGTGATGTATGAAATCCATTTAAATAAAATTATATGGTAATTGATTGAATCTCATTTCAGTACGGAGCAAAAACAAATAATTTAATATAATATTCAGTGAGGAATCGAAGTTTGATTTTGATGTCCGATTTTGGATGGACACAAAGATTATAAAATTATAATGGATATCGAGAAGATTTGATTTCAAAATCTAATATTTTGAAAATATTATTATTTCGATATTATAATAATATGGGATGTTCAATTTTGATTTAAAATTGAAGTGAAAGAGGAAACCATTTTTAAACGAGATTATAAATGTTTTGTAAAATACGTTTTGAATAGAAATCCACTAAATCTATTATTATGTACAATATAATGGTTTAATATGAAGATATATGATTTTGAAGAAAATGATTGAAATGAAATTTCAAATGGCAGTTGTGAATAATTTATAATATTTATAAATTATTTTGGAAATGTTTTCAATTTTATTTTAATTATAAATCGAATTCAGGAATGAATAGATTGCGTTGCGTAGCGATAGTTCGCGAACATCAACCTGTTACTTCGAATTGACGTAACCGGAGATCCGACAACCGGATTCTCCTGAAACTAAAACCGTGGGTGTTTTATTGAGACGAGATTTCTAATAAAACTAGATTTTTTTGAAATCCAATGGTTTGATTTTTAGATAAGTCTAAATCAGTTTTGGAAAAGGTCACTATGGATGTAGTTCGGTGGCCGTTACTGGAAACCGACTGTAAGGGCCTTATTAAAATTATTAAAAATATGAATATATTATGTAAAATCATAATAAATGGTTTGAAATGATTTTGGATGAAACATTCCAAGTTTGTAAAGATAAAATATATTTTTATTTGAATAAGTTGTTTATCAACTTGAGTAAAGAACTGAAAGAAATTAGATGGTTTTAATATAACCAGAATTTTTCAACATATGAATTGGAAAGGATTTGAATGAAAATAATCTTCAGAATATTTCGATATTAGATTCCGTGATTATACGGATATCATTGAGGAATTTGGAAGATATAGATATCGTTATTCCCAATACGATATCTGTTGGTTTCAGAATTTGATATTGAATATAAGTCTATATGATTTCTATTCAGGGCCTTGTATTTAATATCAAATTGGATTTTGGCTTTGTTATGAATGGTGTCTTCAATAACACAGTTCTTAAAACCCAGTTGAGAAAAGAATGAATCTTTTAATTTAGATTAATGAAGTTTTCCAATTAATAAATATAATTAGAATTAAATGGAAGATGATTTTGGGTTCGTTGTGGATGATGTTTTAAATAACATAAATAATAATAAAGTTATGATTTGGAATTTATAAATCTTTTAATTTAGATTTAATGGAATTTTTCCAAAGAGAAGTTTTTGAATTTAATATATTAGATTAGAATCGAATGGAATTCGATTTAATGATAATCGAGATGAGCTTCTGTGAAGGAAGACTGTTACTATTTATGGAATTTAAATGGCTTTGTCATTATTTCATTTATAGTATTAGTCTGATACGAAAATTTATATCGATTATATACTGTTATGATTTCTATGAAGACTCCATTTTGGTGGAAGATTCCATTTTGGTGGAAGATGATTTTGGGTTTATTGTGAACTGTGTTTTAAATGACATTGGTTCATTAACCCAGTCAAAGACAGGATTAATCTTCCTGAAGTTGAATAATCATCAAGTAATGATTTTTGAAGATTAAAACTAAGTTGTGGTTTAATGAATCTAATTAGATTGAAATGTGAATGAGGTAATTAATTTTACCATATTCGAGAATGGAGTACCACCAATTTTACTCCATGCGATAGTTGAATCTTTATTAGATTCAAAACATTAAATGGTAATTAAATTTACCGATAACAAAATGGGGTGTTAGACATGGAATACTACCATTTTTTCTCTATGGGATGAATAGGTTAGGATTGGGATAGTAAAATGAATGATTACTTTGGTAAGGCTCGATAATCCCGACTAGTTTTATAAACCTTAATTTGGTTTATATTGTGAAAAGATATTACAAAATATTTTCAAATGATTTCCAAGGAATGGATTAAACAATAAGTTTAAAAGAGATAATCTTTAATAAAATTAATGGGAACCTTTCCAAAAGATAAGAATATTTGAATTAAAGAATATTCTGGATTGGAATTAGGCGTATGATGTGTTTTATATCACTTGATTATAAGATACGCCTCTCTCCTATATTGGACATATGGGACGAGGAATAAGGTGCCTCCGGTTTCATTCAGACCTAAAATGGATTTGCAAATGGATTGTATGTCTAACATTGTATTTTATGTTGTATAAATTGATCTCTACTAAATATATATCTATTTGATGGCGGAGAATTTATTCTCTTTGCTTAACACTCTTCTCTAAGACGTACGAGCTCAAAGGTTGTATATCGGTAGACATCAGTTGTATGGTATGAATTGACAATGTGGCATGTTGAGATGCATAGATCAAAGCCTTTTTTGAAAATCAGAGCTTTTTGGTTGATGATCAAAGCACCGCTTTAATATAGCGCAGCCTTGTGTAGCATTAATTCGCGAGCTTCACACCCCAGTATGAACCAAAAACGGGATGAAGGACAACAGAGAAATATTGGACATGTGTTTCTTTCTAGCTATGAGTGATGTAATGGTATTAAGACCAGAAATTTTACTTATGTGGATGTTGGATGATGGATAGCGAGGTACCTCGTATTTGGCCGCGCAAGGCCGTTGATGGTTGACATACTGACCAAGATGGCCGACATACTGATCAGGATTTTTGGTCCCAAAGGACCGGGAAACGTATTGTTTAGGAATTTCCAATCAGCGACTGCTGACCGACTCTTCATGCTCCTAGAGCTCACCTGAATCTCAGTCTTGAGACATAGGCTAGAGTGTCTCGAATCGGAGGAGGAAGATCCCTTGCCTTGGTTCGTAGATGGAATCCAATTTCCAATACGCGACTTTCGATTTCAGTTGTAAACTTATATGGCGACATAGTTGGTTGGGGTTCTATGCCATCTATGATTGATACATTTATATTTGAAGTTCTTTTCTGCACTATGCACTAATAATAATAAAAGTAAAGTTTCGCATATCAAGCATGTTTGGCTATTATAAGGTAAAACTCTATCCTCCGGCTTGCGTTGCATTGTGTGATGGGACCTAAGTCTTATAATAGCTTCATTTTTCCTTTTAGCATTGTGTTGTTGTTTATATGCATTGGTATTCATAGGGGTAAACCCGCTCCGTGTCATACGGTGTGGTCCCATGATTTACCCAACTTTAAATAGAGATAATAACTGTTTTGGTTCTCATACCAGTCCCATGACTGACTCGGATTTTATTGTTTCCTCCTAAACTCTAGGTGCCCACATTTTCCACCAGCGCAACTAGTAGTTTTAGTTTTGCAGATATTTCTTTTCTAGGATCTTGGATTACGGCTAGAGCAATACTCTGTAATGCTTTGTATCCGTGTAATTCTTTCAGCTGCGGTAGTTGATGTTTTCCTCTGCACATTATATTCATGTATTATATTTTTGCTGTTTTGTAATTTATTAATCTCTGATATTTTTCCGCTGTATATTATTTATTCGTACTCTGATATCTTGTACTCTAATGTAATTATTGTAATAACAATGAAATGTTCTCTTGTTCTCTGTTCCGATGCGTCGTGTTCTCAAAGCAATCCGTCTTCTAGTTCGGTTTAGGCCGACTTGGAAGTTTGGGTCATCCCATATAGTTTATCTTTGTAATGATTTAAATAAAGCTGTTGATCATCTCAAATCGAAAAATAAAAACATGAGTTGTAAGGGCATCTGAATTTGCAAATAAAAACATGAGTTGTTAATAAGGGCACCTGAGTTTGCAAGTGAAAACAAACTACGAGTCAGTCGTGGAACTGGTATGAGAAATCTTAACTTATCTAATAATAAGGCTAATCACAGGACCACTCCGCTAACGCGGAACGGGTTTAATCCATTGGATTGCCAGTGCAAAAAATAAAGTAAATCTTTTAAACAACGCAATGCTTTTTAGAAAAATGAAACCATTATAAGATTCAAGTCCCATCACACAATGCAACGCAAACAGGAAGATAGAGTTTTATGTTATAATGGTCAAATATGGTTGATACGTATAAAACAGTAATCATTGGATATTATTATTATGTCTAGTCAGTTTAAAACATTTTCAATATAAATGTATCAATCCTAGACGGCATAACTACCATATATTATGTCGCCATATAAAGGTTTGCAATCAAATCCATAATGTTGTATTGGAAATTGGGTTTCCATCATGAGTCGAGGCTAGGGATGGCTCCTCCCGATTCGAGACACTCTAGCAAATGCCTCAGAATCACACCTACGGGTAACCCTTGGATCTTCAGGGCCGGTCCACACATACTTTAATGGATTAATTATTCCTGAACAATACGTTTCCCAGTCCTATCGGACCTATCACTTGGCCAGTAGCGACCAATATCCGAGGGCCCTCGCAATCCATCATTCACATAAGTAAAAATGTCTGGGCTCCATAACATGACACCACTGCTAGCTAGAAAGAAACGCATGCACTCCCTGTAGTCATGATCCTGTTTTTTGACTCATACCGGGGTGTGAGGCTCGCGAAGTAATGCTATACACAAAGCTATGCTAATTTATGTTGTGCTTCGATCATCAACCACAAGGCTTTGCTTTTCAACAAAAGCTTTGATCATTTGCATCTTAGCATGCCACATTGAAAGTTTACGCCATGCGACTAATGTCTATCGATATATAACCTCTAAGCTCATACGTCTCAGATAAGGGTGTTAAGCAAGAAAATAAATTCTCCGCCACCAAACAGATATATATATTTAATAGAAATCAATCAACACAGAACGAAATCCAATGTCAGACACACATCCATTTACAAGTCCGTTCTGGGTTTGAACGAAACCGGAGACACCTTATTCCTTGTCCCGTATGTCCAATACGGAAGAGAGGTTCTCGCATATCCGGACAATCGACAAGTACATCCAGACAACTACCACTTTAACCCTTTCCTGGGAGCTAACCAATCCAGGGCATCAGTAGTCGTTCATTCGATGCGAAGATCGTCGGTCTTCAACCACCGCCTTCAATGTCTTCGACTTTTAGTTGTCGTATAATTATTTGAAATGAGATTTAACTCGGCCTTTTCAAATAATCATCGAATATATATATATATATATATATATACATATAATTCTAATCACTTCTTTCTTTGGTTAAATTTAATTTAGTTTTATAAATTAATGTCAAATAAATCTAACTGTCCACATTACTTTATAAACCAAGGGAAATTGATTTATTTTCATTCCATATCGTTTTTAACATTTTATAATGATTTTTCGCTATTTTTAT
Source organism: Allium sativum (assembly GCA_030737875.1). Lineage (NCBI taxonomy): Eukaryota > Viridiplantae > Streptophyta > Magnoliopsida > Asparagales > Amaryllidaceae > Allium > Allium sativum. Next base: position 212,473,440 of record CM060915.1, on the reverse strand, counting down.
TTATATAAAAATAGCCCATTTAATTCGAATGACATTTTAGGTCATTTTGCGGCCCTGGCGCTGTTTTTATTCAAATTTGAATTACACATTTCTTGAAATATAACTTTTGGATCTTAACAAATTTAATATAATTGGAAAGATCTTTTCAAAGCGAACCCAACGGTTCTAGTTTTGGAAAGATCCGACAGTCGGATCTTTCGGTATAATCGTTTAAAGTTACGATTTCGAAACGCCAACTACCACGCGTGATTCATTTTATTTTAATTTTTTTATATATATATTATATATATAAAAATAATTCGTTCGACGATTTCAACACTGTTTATTCTATTACATGTAAATTTTGAACAATTCATATTCATGTTAAAAATTATATTTTTAACATACAAACATATATTTCAAGACATGTAAATTTTTGTACAATTCCTATTTATGTTAAAAATTATATTTTTAACATACAAACATATATTTCAAGATATGACTATTTAATTCATTTCATTAACATGTTAAAAATAGTATTTTTATTTAACCAATTTTTTTTAACATTTGATTCCTTTATACTACTTCACTAACATGTTACATACGATGTTTTTATCTAGTAAAACATTTTTAACATATGATTATCCTAATTTAACATGATAAAAATGTCATTTTTAATGACAAAACATGTTTAACATATAATTCTTTTATCCTAACTAAATATGATGAAAACGTCATTTTAATGACAAAACATGTTTAACATATAATTCTTTTATCCTAACATAACATGATAAAATTAACACTTTTAATGACAAAACATGTTTTAACACATAATTCTTTTATCCTAACTTAACATGATAGAATTGAAACTTTTAATGACAAAACATGTTTTAACACATAATTCTTTTATCCTAACTTAACATGATAAAATTGACATTTTTAATGACAAAACATGTTTTAACACAAAATTCTCCTAACGTGACATGATAAAATTGACACTTTTAATGACAAAACATGTTTTAACACATAATTCTTTTATCCTAACGTAACATGGTAAAATTGACATTTTTAATGACAAAACATGTTTTAACACATAATTCTTTTATCCTAACGTAACATTATAAAATTGACATTTTTAATGACAAAACATGTTTTAACACATAATTCTTTTATCCTAACTTAACATGATAAAATTGACATTTTTAATGACAAAACATGTTTTAACACATAATTCTTTTATCCTAACTTAACATGATAAAATTGACATTTTTAATGACAAAACATGTTTTAACACATAATTCTTTTTAACTACACTAACATATTAATGTTTCAATCAAACAAGATCATATTCTAACATAAGATTTTTTTTTTATATTAACATGGCCAACATGTAAATGACATTATTCTTTTCATATTAACATCGCTAACATGACATTACTTTAATTTGATAAAGCATATCTAACAAATGATCATTTTTGTATTAACATCGCTAACATGTAAATGACATTACTCTTTTTATATTAGCATCGCTACATGTAAATGACATTGTTCTTTTCATATTAACATCGCTAACATGTAAATGACATTATTCTTTTCATATTAATATCCCTAACATGTAAATGACATTATTTTAATCTAACAAAGCATATTTAACAAATGATCATTTTTATATTAACATCGCTAACTTTTTAATCTAAACTAACTTGTTAAAAGTGACATTTTTGTCAAACCAAACATATATTAATATGTAATCTTTTTAATCTAAACAAACATGTTAAAAGTGACATTTTTGTCAAACCAAACATATATTAACATATAATCTTTTTAATCTAAAACTAACTTGTTAAAAGTGACATTTTCAATGAACAAATCATTTTTTAACCTATGATCATTTTTAATGAATCAATAATACAATAAAAATATAATTTTTATTGTCCAATCATTTTATTTAAAGCATTATTCTTTTTAATGAATCAAACATACAATGAAAATGTAATTTTTAATGTTTAAACATTTTATTTAAAACATGATTCTTTTTAATGAATCAAACATAAAATAAAAATGTAATTTTTTATTGTCCAATTATTTTATTTAAAATATGATCAAATTTGTGATTCATATATGCGATAAAAATATAATTTTTTATTTTTAAAATATTTTATTCCAAACATAAACATTTTTGTCATTCATAAACAATAAAAATATAATTTTCATATTTAATATATTTTGTTCCTAACATGAACATTTTTGTCATTCATAAACATGATTCAACAATTCGTCGCAACCACAATCAATCATTTCCAATTTCATACAACAAATAATTGAATTTTATATAACGTGTATATATATATATAAATTTATCATCGCAATCACAACCAATTTTATTTTAATTTTAGCAATCTCGCATTGGTATTGACTTTGCCTAAATTCGTAGCTAGCTCCAAAATTTCTGCGGTCTCTTCTAGAATGTAGAAGACGTTGTCATGGTCACAATGGATCTTGTTTCATGTGATTTCGACATCGTATAAAAAAGATATGATTTTTAATAAATAAATTACATTAACAACGCTTTTAAATGTTGTAATCTTTTTAAATATACCTCCTTCCTCCTTACAGTACCAAGGCCGACGCTTTCGCATTTGGGTTCAAAACTAGGGTTCAGGGTTTCTTCCAATCGGTCGCACGAGCTGAAGATCGGACAGTGCCACGTTGGAGAGGACGGAGCGGCGCACCCGGCGGCGGCGGTGGGGCCCAGCTCTACGCTGTCTTGGTGGAGAAGCGGCGGTCGACGCGGGTGGACTTTCTGGGTTCGGTGCGAAAAAAATACACAACGGTGTATACTGTAATCTGTATAGATTTGAAGTTTGGAGAAAGTACAACAATATTGCCTTAAGAACCGAGCGATTCCATTGTGTGGATCGATCATTTTTAAGGGAGGAAGTTTTGAATCGTTTTCAACGTTAAAAGATGAAGGAGGCGGCGGCTACAGATAATAGAATTAGGGTTATGGAATTTTCTAATTGGCCGGGTATTTATAATTGAATTATTTAATACTTTTAATTTCAAAAATGCCCGTTAATCCGTATGAACTCCTAATTAAGCCCAATGACTGTAGCCCCTAGCTAAATACCCCAATTTCAGACACAATGGACCATGTTTTGTAAGCCCATTCGACTGTTTCAATTAGTTTTTCTTTAAATTAAAATATGTAACGTTCAATATTAAATTTGAATGCACATTTTAATTTACCGAGGCCACATACTAATTTCAAAAATTCCCAAAAAATAAATCTAGCTATGTTTTGATGATACGGTCCTAACAAAATTAATTTCGTTGAATTTGGAGACCGTTTGAAAAATGGGCTTTTTAATGGTCGATCCAATTCAATAGAAATTACCAAACGTATTTTAATTTACCACGCTCACATATTAATTCTAAAAATTATGGAATTTAAAACCTAGCAATAATTTGACATTTCGGATCCAACAAAAGTGGTTTCGTCGAAAATGGAGGTCGTTTGCAAAATGGCTATTTTTTAGGGCTTTGTTATTATTTGAAAATAAATTTTTTAAATTCTGACATATTTTCTAACAAAATTTGTTAAAATAAAAATTTTAAATTGGTACTGATTTTCCGGATTGTTACAACCTCTAAGCTCGTATGTCTCAGAGAAGGGTGTTAAGCAAGAGAATAAATTCTCCACCACCAAACAGATATATATTTAGTAGAGATCAACGAATACAGTATAAAGGAATATAATGTCAGACATACCATCCATTTGCAAGTCTGTTCTGGGTCTAAACGAAACCGGAGGCACCTTATTTCTCGTCCCATATGTCCAATATAGGAGAGAGGCCCTCGCATATCCGGTCAATCTCCAAGTACGTTTGGACGATCACCACTTATTACCTTGTCTTGGGTGTACATCCCAATCAAGACATCAGCAATCATCAAAACGATGTGAAGATCTCCGATCTTCAACCACCATCTTCATCGTCGTATTTCAATCGTTGTATTAATTATTCAGAATGAGTTAAACCCGGTCTTTCCAAATAATTTCCATATCTTATAATCAAGTGCTATAAAAACACATCATACGCGTCATTCCAATTCATAATATTCTTTTATTCAAATATTCACATCTTTAGGGAAAGGTTCTCGTTAATTTTATCAAAGAAATTATTTTAAATTTATTCTTTATCTTCCTTTGGATACCAATTTCAATTTCAAAAGATTTTATAAACTAGTCGGGATTATCGAGCCTTACCGAAGTAACCATTTATTTTATTTTTCCAGTCCCAACCTATTCGTCCCATGGGGAAAAACTGGTAGTACTCCAAACTAACACCCATTGTGTTGTTGGTAAAATTGATTATCATTTCTCGTTTCAAATCTAATTAAAGTTTTAACTATCGTGTGGAATAAAACTGGTGGTACTCCATTCTCGATCTTTTCTCGAATTAGGTAAATTTAATCACCCCATTCACTTTCCAATCTAATTAAAGATTCATTAAAACTCCACCTTGGTTTTAATCTCAAAATTCATTGCTTGATGATTATCCAATTTTAGGAAAATTAATCCTGTCCTGAATTGGGTTAAAGAACCAATGTCACTTAAAACACAGTTCACGACAAACCCCAAAAACATATTCCATCAAAATGGAATCTTCGCGGAAATCAGATCAGTCGTAATCGATATGAATTTCCATATCAGACTAATAATATAAATAGAATAACGGCGAAGCCTTTTAAATTCCATACATAGTAACGGTCTTCCTTCGTAGAAGCTCATCTCGATTATTACCAAACCGAATTCCATTCAATTCCAATTTAATATATTAAATTGGAAAACTTTACTTTGGAAAATTTCCATTAAATCTTAATACAAAGATTTATAAATTCCAAATCATATCTTCACTGTTAATTGGGTATTAAGAACAAATGTTACTTAAAACATCGTTCACAATGAACCCAAAATCATCTTCCATTTAATTTCAATTTATAATTATAAATTGGCAAATTTTATTAATCTTAATTAAAAGATTTATTCTTTTCTCAACGGGTTTTAAGAACGGTGTTATTAAAGACGCCATTCACGGCAAACTTCGAAATCCAATTTGATATTAAATACAAGGCTCTAAATAGAAATAATATCGACTTATATTCAATATCAAATTTTGAAACCAACGGATATCGTATTGAGAATAACAAAATCTGTATCTTCCAAATTCCTCAACGATATCCATATAATCATGGAATCCAATATCGAAATATTCTGAAGATTATTTCAATTCAAATCCTTTCCAATTCATACGTTGGAAAATTCTGGTTATATTAAAACCATTTTCAATCCAATTTATTATTTCAAAAAATCATTGGATTATTATTCAAGTTATTAACTATTTTATTTAGATAAAAAAATATTTTTATATTTTCAAAACTAGAGTTTTTCATCAAAAATCTTTCCATATCTGTTATTATGGTTTTACATAATTTTTCCATATTTTTAACAAATTTATTCAGACCCTTACAGTCGATTTCCAATATCGGCCACCGAACTGCATCCATAGCGACCTTTTCTAAAATTGATTTGGACCTAATTTGAAATCTGACCGTTCAAAATTAAATCTCTTATATTCATTCGAAAGATCTTTTTGATATGAACCCAACGGTTCCGGTTTTAGGAGAATTTGACGGTCGGATCTCCCATTTCATCACTTTGAAGTCAATGGTTGAAATTCGAGAATGGTCGCAGCGCGTCGCATTCTATTCAAGCCATTAAATATATATATATATATATATATATTATCGATTTTCTTTTAAAACATATTTTATAAATCGTTTATAAATTCATTTTAAAATGATTTTAACTTCGTTTTCAATTTTAAATCAAAATTGAATATTCTATATCATTATAATATTAAAATGATAATATTTTGAAAATATCAGATTTTGAAACCAATTCTTTTCGACATTCATTATAAAACGAATAAAACCGATATAAAAATTCGATCAAGTTAAAATAGCACTTCTATACTTAACCCGACTGCATATTTTTATATATTCTCGTGTCCATCCAAAATTGGACATCAAAAATCATATTTTGATTTTTCACAGAATATTATTTTAAAAATATTCGTTCATATTCAGAATCGGTATGCAACTCAATCAATTACCATATAATTTCAATCATATGGATTTCATACATCACACGTATTCAACAATAATGATAAATAATCATCAAATAGTCAATTCACATCCAGAGTGCAATTTACAACTGTATAAGCATTCGATAATTAAATAACGCTTATCACAGTCTGTCAACCAATCGATTGACATACAACTAAACATTGAGATTAGTGTATGTCAAATATCATCCCAATACCCGTGTGGGGTTTTCAAACAACAACAATCTATTTAAATAAATTATTGGTTAATAAATTTAACCAATTCTAATTCGGTTTGAATTATTTTTTTAATTAACCAATTTTACTATTTAAATTATAAATAGATATTTATAATTTAATTTCAACTACCACAATAATATTATCGTTATTTTTAATACATTAATCATCACAATCACAACACAACGCAGTCAATTAAATCATCCATATAAATATATACTCAACAACGAAATGCCATTTACAGCACCATAAATGTCCATCCGCAGAGTATGAAATGCGAGTGTCGCTAATATCCATACATCGCTTCCAATTCAAGTGATTTGTGCGAGTTCGTGTGTTGAACTCCAAAAATAAATAACATACAAAAATCAACAATGACAATTTATATATTTTCAGTTATAAAATAAATAAATGGTACAAATATTTTAGTGAGAGAATTCTCACTTTGGGTTCCACTCCATCAGTATTTAATTGGCGATTTTGGTAATGCTTTGGTTTGTATTTGCGCCAAATTCAAACAAGCTCCAAATTGAACATAGTCAGTTTCATTGTGTAGTGTTCCACGACGCAATTCCAACGCACTTTGAATTGTCGAATTCTGATGAGCATTGACTGAGCTACGATAATTTACATAATTAATACATTTATTAAAAATCTTAAAATAATTAAATAAAATTTTAAACCTTAATCCTCTTTTAATTGACTCCTCATCGTTCTCTTCTGTACAAAACCCGTCCTCCTACTCAAATTGAATTTCCACCATCGCGTGTCGAACGCCACCCCAGCCGACGATCGGACTCCACCACGCTGAAGCCCCCAGCGATGTCGTCCTCCTCCATGAATGCCATTGAACTCGAAATCCCCTACAGCCACCAAAACGGATTCGAATAGTATGGGTTTGAGACCCAAATTTGTGCAACCCACGATAAGAAACCCGATCTCACTCATATAGAAACATAGAGCTTGTTCAGATCTTCCATTTTTGTTTTGAGAGTTTAGAAAATCCTTGAATAAAATTTGTGAAAATTGGAGGAAGAGCATGGAATGATTCTGATCGTCGGTTTGTGAAGAAGGCGACTCATTTTTAAGGGTTGACCACTGGAGTATTAATGAGGATTTTGACCAAACCTTTATGTTATACAATATATAGTTTAATATTATTTAATTCCAATTTATTGATGTTTTTGCATTCAAACTCCAAATCAAACTCAACGACTGTCGCCTCTAGCTAAATACCGCCATTCCGGACACAATTGGATATGTTTCGGAAGCCAATTCTACTGTCTTGATCAGTTTTTATCAAAATTAAAATATAAATCAATATATATTAAATTTAAATGTACATTTTAATTTATCGGGGTCACATACTAACTCCAAAAATTACAGAAAAATTAAATCTAGCTATGTTTTTGACGAAATGTTCCTAACAAAACTAATTTCGTCGAATTTGGAGGCTGTTTGAAAAATGGCCCTTTTCCAATCGATTAAATTCAAACTAAAATTACCAAATACATTTAAATTCACTGCGCTCACATATTAATTCCAAAAATTATGAAATTTGAAAACTAAAAATAATTTGACATTTCGAATCCAACAAAAGTGGGTTCATCGAAAACGGAGGTCATTTACAAAATGACTATTTTAAAGGGCTATATATATATTTAATATAAATAAATTCCATAGCAACTATTTTAAATTTTAAACTGAACATAACTTTTAATTTATATTATGAAATCTAATTTTTTTCACATTTATTAGAAAGATATAATTAAATAGATTCAAATGTTTCTTGTTTTACTGAAGTCCGATTTATATTGAACTTTGTACATTTATTTGAAGTTTTAAATCGAATTTTCAAACAACTACACCATTTCGAGTTCGTTTTATAGTTAAAATAAATTTATGCGTTCTAACTTCGATTAAAATAAAATTTTACTCATTATTATTTAAAATAAATCATTTAAAATATTCAAAATCCATTAAAATAGCTAAAATAAAATTTTTAAATTGGTTTCGAAATTCCGGGTTGTTACAATCGGATATCAAAATCATGTTTTGATTATTCTTTGAATATTATTTTAAAATATTCGTCATTTCTGAATTGGAGTCAGACTCAATCAATTACCATATAATTTTATTTATATGGTTTCCATACATCGCATGTATACAAAAATAGTGATGAACAACTATTAAACATTCATTTCACATCTAGAGTGCAATTTACAACTGTATAAGCATTAAATAATTAAAGAACGCTTATACCAGCCTATCAATTAATCCGTTGACAAACAGTCAAATCCAAGGGAGATTTGAATAAATTATCATCCCCAGACCCGTGTGGGGTTTCAACCAACAACAATCAAATTAATCAGTAGTTAATAAATTTAACCTGTTCTAATTTGATTTGAATTATTTTTCTATTTAACAATTTTCACTATTTAAATTATAATTGGATATTTATAAATTAATTTCGACTATCACAATAATATTAACATTATTTTTAATATGTTAATCATCACATTCACAACACAACGCAGTCAATTAAATCATCCATGGTTTTCAAACAATAGTGAAGTGAGCTAACAGGCACCGTATAACCGTTTATGATAATTAAAACAGATAAAATCAATATTGGCAATTGCTACATTCAGATATAAAATAAATAACTATACAAATATTTTAATGAGAGAATTCTCACTTTGGTTTCCACTCCACCAGTATTTATTTGAGGATTGTTTAATAGAATTAAATGAGCGTTTAATTTTATCAAAAAGTGCAATAGCTTCCATTTCCATTCTGGTTAGTTCCATGTTGTAGCATTCGATCCCGCGATTCCAACGCACTTGATTTCATTGAATTCTGTTTCCGTTTGAATGAGATACGGTCATTTGAATATCAATCGATTAATTAAATCATTAATTTGAATAATTTCACCTAAATTTCTTTAATCCACTTTTATTCCCCTTAAACCTTCTTCTTCCCGTATTACTTCAGAACCACCTTCGAGGAAACCTACCGACCTAGGGCTTGCCACGTACGTCACTCCGATCATCATGACCGTGAACCAACGCCGCCCTAGTCTCCGCCTATGCGCGCTTCACCTCCACCATGAAGAACCACCAACTCACACCTCCTATGGTGCTGGAAATCGGCTGCGACCTCCCTGAGTTTGAGAACCCATTTCGAAAAAAAATAAGCAACGATACATGATCATTGCCATATGAAATTGAAGAGTGTAAAATGCTCTTTGATTTTCGCTTAAGAATCCTTAGCTAATTCGAATTGTTTTGGATGGAATTGACAATTTCTTCTTGAATGATTTTGGGCGTTGGAACCATGAGTGGCGGCTTAGAAGGCTGTTGACCACGAATGAAAGGTTTGACCTAGGGTTGGTAGAAGATAGGTATATATATATACATATACATATACATATACATATACATATATATATATATTAATTTCAAAAAGTGAGATTTTGCATTCAAACTCCAAATCAAAACCCAATGACTATCGTTCCTAACCAGATACCCCAATCCGAACACATTGGAATATGTTTCGTAAGCCAATTTGACTATTTCAATTAGTTTTCATCAAATTAAAATATAAATAACTATTACGGTCAATAATGAATTCAACGTACATTTTAATTTACCGGGGCCACATACTAACTCCAAAAATTATGAATTTTGAAATCTAGCTATGTTTTGATGATACGGTCCTAATAAAATTAATTTCGTCGAATTTGGAGACCATTTGAAAATTTGCCTTTTTAACTGGTCGATTAAACTCAAACTCAAACTGAAATTGAAAACGCGTTTAAATTTACTGTGCTCACATATTAATTCCAAAAATTATAAAATTTTAAACCTAACAATAATTCGTCATTCCGGATCCAACAAAGGTGGTTTCATCAAAAACGGATGTCGTTTGCAAAATGGCTATTTTAAGGGCTATATATTATATTAAAATATATATAAATTCCATAGCGACTATTCTAAATTTTAAACTAGACATAACTTCCAATTTATAATATGAAATCTCAATTTCTTACATTCATTGGAAAATTATAATTCAAAATATTCCTACATTTCTTGTTTCATCAAATTCCGACTTATACTGAATTATATACATTCAACTGAAATTTAAAATCGAATTTTCAAACTACCGCGCCATTTTAAGTTCGTTTTATTATAAATATAAATTTTTACGTTCCAACTTCGATTTAAATAAATTTTAAATCGTAATTCTCAAAATAAATCATTTTAAATTCTTAAAATCAATTAAATCAATTAAAAATAAAATTTTAAATTGGTTCCAAAAATCAGGGTTGTTACAACTCACCCACTTAAAATCTTTTCGTCCTCTAAAAGGAAGAAGGAACTGAAGGTCGTTTACTTAACCAACTCCACCTTCGCTTGACTCAAGTTCTTCAACTTTTCAGTGTTTAAGAACTTTCTAATTCCTCAAAAATTTGGCTCACACCTTAAATTTTCGAAAAATTTCGCCATAACCTCCTTTGTACGGGGAGGGTTTGAAAAATTTATTGGGCCGTATTAGGCACCTAATAAATCAATAAAAACATACACAATTTCAGTGACCTATTTATGCCCAAGGGAGACGTGTAAAAAGTCGAAATCTCATACCTTTCCCCAGTGTTGGAAATAAAATAATCATGTGCCATAACTAAAAACAAGAGACGTGAATTTTTGTCATCTCCTGACCTGCGTAGAGTTTTTATTAAATCCTGCCCCGAGCACCTTTATATGTTTATTAAGTCCATAATCAGTCTTCTGTTCAACCTGTAATTCAGTTAAGGCCATACAAGCGTCTCGCTCGTATGATAATCCAAATCTCGTCATATAAGCACCAAATTCTTATATGGAATATGATATGATATGCTATCTTCATGTAGTATGACGTGCGGTGTAGTTCATAATTTAATTGTTGCTATTCTATGACATATGTTTTTAATCTCACATAAAACAACCATCACAACGCATCCAAAAACACTCACAGGAGTTGATATAATAATAAAATTGCGCAACCAACTCATTAAGGTGCACCTATTTTTCGGGCACGCAATATATTTCTCTACTCAATAGTGAATCCTTAACCTGCTCAACATATATGTATATACATGTCTATGTATGAAATTCCAATCAATTTTCAATTTAGTTCGATGTTTGACTCGATTTGGCTAATTTTACCTTATATTAAATATTGGTTTTATTATTCCAATATTTTATTAGTTAAATTAATAATCACACAACACAAGCCACAATCAATTAGTTGATTAGCTTTTCAAATATATAACTTTATATATACTCAAAAATCCAATTTCAAGATCAAATCACAAACAATAAGTTATAACTAAGGTTTTGGTTCTCACACCAGTCAATTGGAAATATATAGATATCCACTTTCGGAACTCAAACACAAGTGCTGATGATGCAGCTACTATCATCAGAATCCTCTCCAGGCGACTAGAGTGTGATTCTATATCTACCGTATATTTGAGACTTCGGATATACGTTCATGACGCGTATATGAAAAATCTTCTAATACTCGATAGTCCAAATTTTAATATAAAATAAATACTCAAATACGTATAATAAGATATAATTTTCAAAACTAAATTTGATTTTAATAAATAATACTCCTCGAAATCATTCTAGGGTATTACTAACCCTATCTCTAACGAGTTATTCTTATAGGATGTTACTAATCCTATCTATGATGAATTATTTCGTTCAGTTCTAATGTGCCTTGTTCTTGAGCTTTGTAAACCAATGTTCCGATACCAACTGTGACGTCCCAGACTTCCCCAATCCCCGAAGACACGGAGGAGGCCGGATTGCTTTGGAACACGACTCATCGGAACACAAATAATAGAACATTTCATTGCTATTACAACAATTCACATTAGAGTACAAGAATATATCGGGGTTCGAATAATATACAGTAGAAAAATATCAGAGATTCAAATTACAAAACAGCGGAAAATATATACATAAAAATAATGTTCAATGGAAAACATCAACCACCACAACTGAAGGAAATACAAGGATACAAAGCATTCCAAATATAGCTCTAGCCGTAATCCAGGATCCTGGGAAAAGAAATATCTGCGAAAAACCAAAACTACTAGCTGTTCATGTGGAAAATATAAGCTCCCAGAGTTTAGGTAGAAACAATAAACTCCTAGTCAGTCATGGGACTGGTGTAAGAACTAAAATAGTTATTAAAACTTTACTTTAAAATATGGTAAATCACGGGACCATACCGCATGCCACGGAACAGGTTTACCCCCATGAATACCAGTGCCCTAAACAATAACCAATAATAGATATGTGGATCTACAATGCATCATACAACATGCAATTTTCCAATTACCCATTTAGGCTTAAACCCGAAATTTAGAGTTTTCGAAATCCAATTCACTTTACAGAAATTATTTCTTTGGACTTTATTCCCAAATTCTTATTTCAAATCATTTGAAGTACATGTCTAGCTTTTATATCAAAGTAGATTTTACTTCGGGATCTCAAACCAAAATCTTTGGAAATATGAATTCCAAAACATCACAATGCATGCAAACAGAATGCAATCAAATATCGAGAGGTTTCTCCCATCAACAAGGCAAAGGGTCGCTTTCCTTAGTCACTCGGTATATATATATATATATATATATATATATATATATATATATAGATGCACCTTCCACGATGGAGCAGGCTACACTGTCTAATGCACCTCCCACGCCCTCGTGGAACTACACTGTCTGATTCTCATACTTTTAGTCGCATGGGTTACCCAAATCTTTAGCCATATACTAAATCATTTTATGTCCCGAAGTAGGGAAAATCATTTCACAACATAATAATCACAAGTACTTTCAAACTATAGTTATAGTACTTCACATCAGAAATTCACACATATGATCAGTCATTAATAATCACATAACCTTTGAGCTTGTACATATCAAAGAAGGGTGTTAAGCAAGAGAATAAATTCTCCGCTACCAAACAGATACATCCATCAATAGCAACTAATCGGTTACGTGATGAATCACAATGTCAAACACATAATACTTTTCTGAATCATTTCAGAAACATCGGGTTTAGCCCTCAAAATCCTTTCTGTTTTATAAAACATTTCTATAAAACATTCCCTGTCCAAAATCGGGAAACATTTCTTTTCACTTAAGAAAATCTCATTTCAAAATCATTCATTAAATTTGAAATGAACTCAACATCGCTAACACCTCATAGTCAAATCATGAAGTTTTTCACAAGATGTTAGCTTACAAATATTTCTACCCAACCCAATGTTAAATGTAAAAACATATCTTGCTCATAAACTGGTCGAGCAGAATCCAACCAATCAATCAATCACAATCACGAATATCAACAATCAAGCATATTTGGTTTATACCACATCTCATGTTTTGGTAAATTTAATCACCATTCATTCATTCTGGAAATTAATCCTGCATTTACTGGGGTTAAAGAACAAACGTTATTTAAAACACAATTCACGATAAACCCAAAATCGTCTTCCATTCAAATGGAACCTTCACAGAAATCATAACAATATATAATCGATATAAATTTCCGTATCGTACTAATACTATAAACAGAATAACGGCAAGGCCTTTTAAACTCCATAAATGTAATGGTCTTCCTTCATAGAATCTCATCCCGATTATCATTAAATCAAATACCATTCAGTTCAAATTTAATATATTAAATTGGAAAAGTTTACTTTGGACAGTTTCTGTTAAATCTTAATTAAAAGATTATAAATTCCAAATCATAACTTCACTGTTCATTGGGTTAAAGAACAAATGTTTTTTAAAACGTTGTTCATGATAAACCCAAAATCCAATTTGATATTAAATATAAGGCTTTGAATAGAAATAATATCGGCTTATATTCAACATCACATTCTGAAACCAACAGCTATCATATTGGGAATAACGATATCTTTATCTTCCAAATTCCTCAACGATATCCGTATAATCATGGAATTCAATATCAAAATATTTTGAAGATTATTTCCATTCAAATCCATTCCAATTTTTATATTCGAAAATTCTGGTTATATCAAAACCATTTCAATTCGTTTTAGTTCTTTACTCTAGTTTTAACTAGTTCATTTAGATAAAAATATCTTTTATCTTTTCAAACTTGGAGTATTTCATCCAAAATATTTCCAAAATCATTTATTATGATTTTACACAATTTTTCCTTATTTTTAATAATTTTATTAAGGCCCTTACAGTCAGTTTCCAATATTCGTCACCGAACTGCATCCATAACGATCTTTTCCAAAACTGATTTGGGCATAACTTAAAATCTAACCATTACATTTCAAATCTCTTATTATCATTCGAAAGATCTTTTGAATACGAACCCAACGGTTCTGATTTTGGCAGAATCCGACGGTCAAATCCCCCTTACGTCAATTTGAAGTTAATGGTTGAAATTCGTGAACGGTCGCTGCGCGACGCGATCTATTCAAGCTATTAAATATATATAATATATTTATCGTCTATTTCCATTTGAAACGTATTTTATAAATTGTTTGTAAATTCATTTTAAAACGGTTTCAACTTCCTTTTAAATTCTAAATCAAAATTGAATATTCTATATCATTATAATATTAAAATGATAATATTTTCAAAATATCAGATTTTAAATTCAAATATTTTTTATATTCATTATAAAATGAATAAAATCAGAAGAAAAATCCGTTCGAGTTAAAATGGCGCACTTGTGACAACCCGAATTCCGACGGGCCGATTTTTTTTTTCAAAATTCCAATCCATCGAAGCTCGGATTGGTTTACTCTGGTATCCTACAGAAAAGACAGAGACATAAAATATGTCAGAGCTCAGAAAATATCTCACAGCGGAATGGATAAAATATAGTATAATCAAAACATAGCCTTGCCGTCTTATTAATACTGCCTAACTAGTATCCAAAGCAATCGTG
Organism: Allium sativum; assembly: GCA_030737875.1. Taxonomy (NCBI): domain Eukaryota; kingdom Viridiplantae; phylum Streptophyta; class Magnoliopsida; order Asparagales; family Amaryllidaceae; genus Allium; species Allium sativum. The sequence goes on along the minus strand of CM060915.1, from coordinate 212,458,061 downwards.
CCTCTGCCACAAATCTAACCTGCGAGTATGTTATGAGGAGGGGGTCAGAACACAAGTTTTGGTGACTGAATTTAAACTATACACTTTGGATAATCCTACATATACCATTCAATCATGTTATCTTATTTATTAGGTTACTTGGGTTATCAGCACTCAAGGCTTACACACACGTCGTACCCATTTACTTCCCAGTGGATTAACCTAATATAGTATATATGTAGCTACCCCCAATATTAAGGTACACCCCATGGTACCCCACTCGCACGGTCTCCACCGTAACACTATCGAAATATACGCAGTCCCTTATCCTACGCCGTAGTGATGTACGAATATCTATATAACAATGTTACGCTCCGAATATATCTGTCATTACTATGCTACGCAAACGCATGGACTACCACCATTGTTCGAATCAGAATTCATACCGGAGTAATGCCTTCAAGTCTACGATACACCACCCTGAGCCGACATGCATGTATATAGACTGTCCACCATATGTATCTTCAATTGTAGCCCGATGCCTCAATCGTACGTCCTCTAATGTGCACCAAGTTCCATAGCAGGGCGATACAAGAAACACGGAACTCGGTCGGGAGCTTTTCCATATCTGTACGGGCCAGTCTTTAGGAGCCTCTACAGATATACCTCGGGTCTTTTTCACGGTGGATATGGCCCCACCTAGGCCCCTCCCTCAACTAGTAAAGACTATAAGAGCTAAGCGACATGCCTCTAATAACAAACAATCTAAACATCCATTCGGCGTCTCCCCTCAACCCCATACCTCGATAGTGAAAGGTGAACGGTATCTTGATCTTTTCACATCGCACTGGTTGCCGATGATAGGTATTCGACGATCTACTATCCTTGTTCGTGACCCTTCACCTCCCCGTTGAGGCAACCGCTGAATCACTCTAGTGTCACTGCGTCACAGCATTCTGACTGCATAACTACTTTTGCAGTCAAGGCCCACCCATCTAGTAGTTACGCGTAGAACCAACCTCTGCGAGCACAGCCTAAACATCTTCCACCACACAGAGGACTACTAGGAGCACCTTACGTATCTCAGGAAGCCGCGTGCTTCCTCTTCCAGTCCTTCGGAGCCGACAAAGTAATAAGATAAACGTGCGCTCTCCTTGTGCCTTATAACACCACAGTGATCTACCCCGTTGGGTTATTCACCGTCAAACATGCGAACTAGTCCAAGCGCCTCACTTTAATATGTTATTAGACCTTATGTCGAAACATTCTTTTACGCGCTTGCTTTACTTATCAGGTTTCCTTATTCCCTAGATTATGGTCCAAGGTCTGAAATCCACAATCCCTTTTTGTGTTCTCGCTTGATTTCATCATTATAATAACATGTTCTACTTAATATATTATTAAGTATATCTCAATTCACATGTTTTCTAATTAACATGTCACTTACCATTTATGATTAAATATAACTTATTTCAATTCATAAGTTTTTCTCCTTATTTCTCATTTAATCATAAATTCAATTTACACTGTTACTACAGCTTATGGTTGTTTACTTATTAACTTAGTTTTCTTAACTAAGGTCCAATAACAATAAGTTTCTCTTCCCATAACTTATGTTGTCCTCGTCCGTAGATTTCATACTCTTGTTCTCACAAGTAACTTAATTTACAATTAAGTACAATTTATCTCTTAACATAAGTTATTCCAATTTTCTTATTGTTTTCTTATAACCTAAGTTACAATTCTCACTTGCCCCTAGGACAAGCCTTAACATGATATTCTTATTAGCAGATTTCATACTTCCAAGTGTTTTGATTACTTAATTTATAATTAAGTACAACCTCTTACATTCATAAACTTTCCCCCTTTTCTCTACTTATTACAAACAACTAGTTTCAGTTTTCCTAATTTACTGATTACTTAATTTGAAATTAAATGTCACTTATTTCATTTCACAGGTTGTCTTATTTCCTTACTAGTTTATTATAACCTAAGTTATAATCTTCACTTGTCCCTAGGACAAATCTACCTATTATACAACATTTTCATTAATGTTATTTATTTATAATAAGTTATTATCATTCCCTATTTATTCCAAATCATTTACTATTGTATCTTTCTTTCATTCAATTCCATTTATAACCATTAATTACAATTAATACTATTTATCATTCCTGCTATATATATATATATACATATATATATATATATATACACATGTATCATACCTCTCACATTAAGTCTACAACCTATGAATGCTGGATATGCCGGGCGGGTCCGGGCAGACTTCTTTCACAAGTCAGACTTAACCTCGTGTCTTGGCACGTCTCATGTTTATGCACTTAGAACCCTCACATTAGATTCACCACTTGTGGTTGCTGGATATGCCGTGCGGGTCCGGGCAGACTTCTACCACAAGTGTAATCTAATCTCGTGTCTAAGCATGGTTACAATTTCTAATTACTATAATTCTAGGCATGCTCATATTTTTATAATTATTCCTATTTCATTATAATTTTTCATACCCCTTTTTGCAAGTCATATTTACTAGCCCAATTTAAGTTCTTTAAACATAATTTGGTCGATGCCCCAATCCATATTTATTTATTCAATTCTATGTTAACATGAAACCATATAATCATACACTTACTCCAATTATTTCATGTATATAATTGGGGTAAATTAACATGTAACAAGAGAAGTCACAGTTGATACCCATATTCTAACAAGTTCATAACATGTAAACTTTTTAGCACTTCAACTAATTCAATATTTGAATTTTCCAACATGTTCATATTAATATTATAACATGTAAACATTCCAACTGATTCAATATATGAATTATTCATATTAACAATTTGATGTTATATCATGCTAATCATCCCCGCATGTCATATACACCACTTTAATCATTATTAGCATATGTTTAGGAATCTTAACATGTCATATTCCAATTTGTCATAATGGAGAATGCTAAACGGTAATATACCATTATCTAAAATAATATGGCTTAAATCCACTCACCTTTTATGCTTTACCCAATTCTGGATCTGATCCAGTTTTAGCATCCATGGTTTTTCCCTTTTAATTGAATTCACTACCTAATGACCATGGACTTATTATTTTTATTAAAAGAGAGAAGGGGAAGGAAGAGTAAGACTTAGAATGGATTGGATCTAGAATTTTACCTTGCTTTTCATGATTCTGATCAATCTTTTATTAACGTCAATTATCTCTTCCAGATTTGAATTTTAAAATCTTCTTATTAATAATCTAAATTTTATGAATAGATTTGAGGAGAGGAAGAGAGTAATGGCAGAGCTTCAGCATAGCTTTAGAATTATGAGTTTTAGAGTTAGCTATGGGGCCTTATTTATAGGTGCTCAAGACCTTATCGTACACGAAGCGCAGAGTCAGCATTGAACCCAGTTAAGAAAATAGTCCAGGTTCGCAGATGAATCTAGCCGGATCTTATCATACACGCAGTGCTGAGTCAGCACTGGGTCCCGCAAGCTATATTGGCGCAGAAATTTGATTTTTGAATGTTTGAATTTATTTAACTTTTATTCACATGTAATCTTCGTATGCGTATACAATTCTAATAATGACCATTTTAAGCGTATATATACGCACAACTTTTGTTTTATTTTCAAAATTCAAACGGTGTTGCAGCATTATTTGATTCTTGCTATATTTCATTGACTGCAGCCTTATCTTGAATCTTTTGTATACATATATTTCTACATATATATATTCTCATATATATATATACACACACAAATATTTTCTTTATTTCCTTATATGTACATTCTTATCCTTTCAAATTTTGAATTTGTATACATACATGTATTTGTATGCTTAGTTGGCCCTCTCTAAAACAAAGATAAAAATTATGTCGCCATCGGGGTTCAAACCCCCGACCACTATGTTGCAAATCCTATGCCTTAACCAACTGAGATATGATGTCTTTTATTAATAAGTTTAGAAATAATGGTAGTCATTGTTCTATTTCTTTTACCTTATTCTCACGTTTTGCTACAATACTTCATTTAAATGTATCTCTTTCACCTTAACTCAGTTTGCTGCAATCCATAGGCCTAAATTGACCAGAAAATCACCACGAATGCAATGACGCTAATCCCGTGGCCAAATTCTTGAAGATCTTCAATTTTTTTTAAATATGCATTTTAATCGCATTGCATTTCTTCTTATTGCATGTGATTTATCAATCTTTTCTTCATTTCAATGTATGAACTTATTACATGCAATTATATTATCATATTTCAATGTATCTCTTTCATTTCAATATTTTCGTGTCCATCCAAAGTCGGACATCAAAATCATATTTTGATTAATCTCTGGATATTATTTTAAAATATTCGTCATTTCTGAATTGGAATCAGCCTCAGTCTATCACCATATAATTTTATTTATATGGATTCCACACATCGCGTGTATACAAAAATAGTGATGAACAACTATTAAACATTCAATTCACATCCAAAGTGCAATTTACAACTGTATAAGCATTAAATAATTAAATAACGCTTATACCAGTCTGTCAATCAATCGGTTAACAAACAGTCAAATCCAAGTGTAACAACCCGCAAAAATCCACAAAAATCAGGACCAATTTAAAATTTTTATTTTAAAAATTTTTAATGAATTTTGACAATAAAAAATTATTTAATAATGATCACAAATTTGATTTAAATCGACGTTAGAATGAATGATTTAATTTAAATTAACAAAAGAGTTAGAAATAGCGCGGTAGTTTGAAAAGTCAAACTTGAACTTTGACTGACCGTACAGGATGCAAAATTTAACGGATTTTAGTGAAACCAAAAATATTAGAATCTATTTAAAAATGTCTTTCCAACGAATCCGAAAAATTGAAATTTCATAGCGGAAATCAAAAGTTATGGCCAATTCAATATTTAGAAAGGTCGCTATGAAATTTATAAAGGTCAAAATGCTACTTTTTGCATACGAAGGAATTTGAACTCGAAACCACTTCCATTGAGTTCAGAATGATGTTTCTACATTGAAAAACAGTAAACACTTATATATTTTGAGTTTCGGGATTTATTTGTTTAAAAATATATTTTTAATATTAAATATATTGGCCTTAAAAATAGTCGTTTTTCAAACGACCTCGGTTTTCGACGAAATCACTTTTGTTGGAACCGGAATGTCAAACTATTACTAGGTTTCAATTTTCAGAATTTTTCGAATTAATATGTGAGCGTGGGAAAAGAAAATGTGTTTTGACTATTTTAGTTAAATTTAAACGCCTTAAAAATAGACATTTTTCAAACAGTCTCAGAATTCGATGAAATTAGTCTCGTTAGAACCGTATCGTCATAAGAAAGCCAAAAATAATTTTTCTGGATTTTTCGGAGTCCGTATGTGGCCCCGGCATATTTAAATGTACGGTAAATATTTAATTAATTAATTTTTAGTGGAATTTTAAATAAAATATGTACAAATTTCGGAATTGGGCCCCGAGACCCATTCCATTGTGTTCAGAAGGTGTCAAAACCTTAAGAACGACAGTCGTTGTGCTGAAATTGGACAAAGTTGCAAAACGGGCCTTTAATGGATAATAAATTAATAAAATATTATAAAAGTACACGCAAACCGAGGCATCTCTCCTTCCCGATCAGAAACTCACGCACCTGAACCCGTAGCCGCCATGTCTTCTTCTCCTTCTCTCCTCCTTATCTCCTAATCCACTCACTTTTAGATCCCCATCCTTTGGAAGTTTTTCAAGCTCTTCTCCTCCTCTTTCTTCTCCGACCAATTTCACATCAAACCGTTGCCCGTAGCTCTCGAATCACCTCTCCAAGTCCGCTGACTTTATGGATCCGCTGCTCCTCCTCCTTGCAACCGCATCCCACCCCCTTCCAGCCGAATATCCACCTCTCCAAGCACTCCATCCTCCAACAAACGGCACCCAAAACCGTCAACCGTAGCTCAAGTTATCGTGATTCAAAGATTTGAACAATTCAAAGGTTATATAAATTTTATTTTATCAATTTGCAATGCTTGATTTCATTTCTAATCTTAATTTTAATTATTAAAAATGTGTTTTTGATTCAATCCGATTCAGAACGCAACAACGTTTGTGATATTGGGACAACGACACGCAACATAACATTCAAGATCTGTTGTGTACAATCTCTGATCCTTTTGATTCAGTTTTGATTTAATATCCAAGGTGAGCAATTCTAAATTTAAAATTTAATTTAATTATTTTTCTTAATTAATATATCTGCGTTAGCTAGATCTATGTTCGCATTGAAATTTCATTGTTTATTTGTAATCACATTTGCTATGCTTTGAGTTTTGGATGTTGAATTATTCATGTATATTTAGATCTATTCTAAATAGATCTATATATTTGTTCATGTTTGGTATCATCGCTACGTGTAGACACCAAATGATGTGTTGTTATACATTAAATTTTAGCATTCATTGTAAGCACATAATTTTAATCAAATTTTAGCGTTATTGTTAAACATGAATTATAAAAATATTTTAGCGTTTTGTGCAAACATGAAATTAAGAAGAAAAAAATGAAAAATAAACATAACTTTAGAGTCTTTATGAAATAATCCAATGTAAAGATTGAATCTTTATGTTGCGTTTGAATGGCATATAAAGATTGAATCTTTATGTTGCATTTGTAATCAAATAAGAGATTTAAGTTGACGATGCAATTTTCATTATAATTAAAAGATGGAACTCGATGATGAAATCTACATGCGTTTTTGAATGGAATAAAATATTAGATTTTTGTCAATACATTTCCATGTGAATTAGATTGAAAGTGAAAGATTTACATTTATCACTTAAATTGTCATTCCTTGTTGAGATTAGAATTAACGAATTAAAATTGTCACCTTTATTATGAATGTTATATTAGTAAAATGTCAAATTGGTTATGTTAGCGATGAAAAATAGGAAAGTATCTTTTACATTGAATTGTCATATTTAAATTGATACATTGAAACATAATAAATGACCATTCAAATGTCATTATGGTATGAAATGTCATATCATTGTAAATGCCATTATAGTTAGAAATGTATGTAAGTATAAAGTTTGTCTTTTTATTTGTATTTATATATACAAATAAAACATTGAAATATAATTTGTTCTTTTTATTGTATTTACATATACAAATAAAACATTGAAATATAATTTGTTCTTTTTGTTTGTATTCACAAATACAAATAAAACATTGAAATATAATTTGTTCTTTTTGTTTGTATTCACAAATACAAATAAAACTTTGAAATATAATTTGTTCTTTTTATTTGTATTTACATATACAAATAAAACATTGAAATATAATTTGTTCTTTTTGTTTGTATTCACAAATACAAATAAAACTTTGAAATATAATTTGTTCTTTTTATTGTATTTACATATACAAATAAAACATTGGAATAAAATTTGTTCTTTTTATTTGTATTCACAAATACAAGAAAACATAAAAAAATAAGATTTACATTTTTGTTCGCATTCACAATGCGAACAAAACTTTTAGAAAATAAGATTTATAATTTTTGCTCGCATTCACAATGCGAACAAAACATAAGAAAATAAGATTTACATTTTTGTTCGCATTCACAATGCGAACAAAACTTTTTAAAAATGAGATTTATATTTTTGCTCGCATTCACAATGCAAAAAAAACAAAAAAAAATAAAAAATAAAAAAAGATTTACATTTTTGTTCGCATTCACAATGCGAACAAAACTTTTTAAAATGAGATTTATATTTTTGCTCGCATTCACAATGCGAACAAAACATTAAAAATAAGATTTACATTTTGGTTCGCATTCACAATGTGAACAAACCATTAAAAAAAATACTTTTTGTTGCATTCCACAATGTAAACAATACATAAAATAAAATTATATTTTTTGTTTGCATTCTACAATGCAAATGAAATGTAGAAAATAGAATATACATTTTTATTTGCATTCTATCATGCAAATAAAACCAGAAGATAAGAAAAATTACATTGTTGTTTGCAACCTTAGTCGTAAACAAACAAGAAGATAAAAATTACATTTTGTTTGCAAATTTAGATGCAAACAAAGTAAAAACAAACGTTACATTTTTTGGCATGTTTTTAAATGCGAACAAAGCATTAAAATAAGGTTACATTTTTATTTATTTACTTCACTTGATGTAAATAGACATAAAATAAAAAGTTGTTCTTTTATTAACATTTCTTGATGTAAATAAAAGTAGAAATTAAGTATTACATTTTTATTTGCATTACTCAACCCAAATACAACATGAGAATAAAAGATCCATTTTCATTTGCAATCCTTATTGCAAATAAATTATGAAATGAAAAGTTAAAATTTTTATTTACATTCCTCGTTGTAAATAAACCTCAAATCAAAAAGCTGAATCTTTATTTGCATTCTCTAGTGCGAATAAAGCATGAAATGAAAAGTTATATTTTTGTTATTAATTGTATTCCCTATTACAATGGAATTAAAAGATTACATTTTTCTTTTCATCTATTTACAATGAAAGGAATTGAAATAAAGATTTTATTTTTATCGTCATTTTAGATGCGATAAAGAATAGAAATAAAGAATTCATCTTTATTGACATTTTACATGCAATAAAAAGAATAGAAATAAAAAGAGACAGTTTTATCGTCGTGTTATATATTGTGTATTACACTGCCATAGACAAGTTACCTGACTTGTTTATGTGATTGGGTCGATAATTTTCACACATCGCCCAAGTGCACAAATGAATTAATTATTTGTTTGTTGGATGAAACCCCACACGGGTGTTGGGATGAAAATTGACATACACTAATCCCAATATTTAGTTGTATGTTGATCGTTAGATCGACAGGCTGTGATGAGCGTTATTATTTAATTTTAACGCTTACACAGTTGGAATTTACACTTTGGATGTAAATGGATGGCTTGATAATCCAAATTATATGGTAAATGGTTGAGTCGCATTTCGATTCAGATGTTCTTTTAAATAAGAATATTTTTACATTAGAAATTCTTTTTATTTAAATATATATATATATTTTAATTAAGTATATGTTAAACAAAGAATATTTGTAAAAGGTAAAAATCTTTTATATAAAGAATATTTTTAATGATTATCTCTAAAATACGTTTTTCTTATAATAATAAATATTTAAAGAGAAATCTTTTATTTAAGATTATTAGAATTTGCAAATCTTATTTTATGATATGAAATAAATTGAGATGTGAAGTGGATTTATCGTGGACGGTGTTTTTAAATGACATTTCTCCTTTAATCCAATTTACATTGAAATTATTATTTGGAATTTATAAATCTATTTTATAGATTTAAAAAGAGCATTTCCTAAAAATCTAGTTTTCCAATTTAATAAAATTAAATTGGAATTAAGTGGAAAATTCGATTGGTAATAATTGAGATGGGCTTCGTAATAGAAGACCGATATTATATATGGGATTTAAGAGGCTTTGCCGTTATTCCATGTATATTGTTAGTCCGATACAGAAATTCACATCGATTATGTATTGATTGATTTATGTGGAATTCCATATTTTGGAAATTGATTTATGGGTTTATTGTGAACTGTGTTTTAAATGACACGAGTTCTTTAACCCGTTTAAAAGAAGATTTATTCTTTAAAATAAATAATCTTGTGAAAATGATTTTTGATATTAAATCAAATTTAGAATTTTTAATAAATCTTTTAAGGAAGATTTATGATTAAATTTATTAATTTATCTTTGATAAAATTAATGAGAATCTTTTAATACGAATATCTTATTAAAATAATATTCTGAGTGGGAAATGTGGCGTAATGTGTGATTTTCCAATATTTGATTTTTAATCACAAAATACGCAAGTTATTCAGAAAGACCCGGTTTAACCCATTCTGAATAATCATCACGACGATCAAGAGTCGAAGATGAAGATGGCAATTGAAGACCGAGGTTTTCACATCGTTGGGATGATGATGACTGGTATCTTGAATTGGGACTGGACACCCCAAGGCAAGGTATTTGGTAATGATCGTCCAAATGTATTTGGAGATCGACGGACACGTTCTTTCGCTCAGACCCATAGCGGACTTGTAAATGGATTGTGTGTCTGACATTGTATTCTTTTCTACTGTATTTATTGAACGCTACTGATTATATATTTCTGTTTGGTGGTGGAGAATTTATTCTTCATTTAACCCCCTTCTCTAAGACGTATGAGCTTAGAGGTTATATATATTGGTAGATGATCCATGATATGGTAGAGTCTGACAATGTGGCATGCTAAGATGCAATTGATCAAGGCTTTGTTGAAATGCAGGCCTTGTGGTTGATGATCAAAGCACAGTCTATTTAGGCATAGCTTTGTGTATATCGTAACTTCGCGAGCCTCACAGCCCGGTAGAGTCTAAAACGGGAGAAGGGAACGCAGGGAGTGCACACGTTTCTTTCTAGCTAGAGTAGTGCCAGGGACCTACCAGCGCTGGCATTTATTCATTGTGGTTGTTGGATTTTTCGAGGCCTCGGTTTATGCGGTCGCCACTGGCCGTATTATAGGTCCAAAAGGACCGAGGAGCGTGTGTTCAGGAATTGCCAATCCATTAAGCGTTAACGTATGGACCGGCCCTGCAGGATCCAAGGGTTGGACAGAGTACCAATCCTGGGGAATTTACTAGAGTGTCTCGAATCGGTAAGGATCTCCTCCCTAGCCTTGACTCAGATGGAAACCCAAATTTCCAATACGACATCACGCGGTTTTGATTGTATACCTATATATGGCGACATAGTGGGATGGGGCACTCATGCCATCTAGGATTGATACATTTACTTTGATGTATTTCAAATTGGTTGCACACTATTATTATATAATACCGTGTTTATCGTATCAAGCATCTTTTGATCATTATAAGGTAAAACCCTATCCTCCGGTTTGCGTTGCATTGTGTGATGGGACTTGGGTCTTATAATGGTTTCATTTTTCTAAAAAGCATTGCGTTATTTTGACGATTTACTTTAGTCTTGCACTGGCAATTCATAGGAGAAAACCCGTTCCGCGAAAGTGGCGTGGTCCTGTGATTAGCCTTATTATATTATATAGGTTAAGTAGAATTCTCACACCAGTCCCATGACTGACCTGTAGTTTGTCCACTGGCAAACTCGGGTGCCCATATTTTCCACACGGGCAGTCGAGTAGCTATTTTTGCAGATATATTAAACAGGATTCTGGGTTGAAACTTAAAGCCATGTCCACAGATAGAGAGTCTTCCGCTGTGTTCTTCCGCTGCAATATATTTTAATTATTGTAACTTTCCGCTGTAATTATATTCCAATGTACTCTGATATGTATATTCTGTACTCTGATGTAACATTTATTATAGTGTTATAAAAGTCTTCTGCTATCTGTTGTAATGTGTTGTATGCCCAAAGTTAAAGTATTCGTAGATTTTCACTTTTTGGGTCAGGCCTGTGTGGTTTATGGTCGATTCAAAGGGTGGGGATTTGCGGGTCTTTACACCAAGGGAGATGTGAATAAATTATTATCCCCAGACCCGTGTGGGGTTTGAACCAACAACAATGAATTCAAATTAATCACAAATTAATAAATTTAACCACTTCTAATTTGATTCGAAATATTTTTCTAATTAACAATTTTCACTGTTTAAATTATAAATGGATATTTATAATTTAATTTCAACTGCCACAATAATATTGACATTATTTTTAATATGTTAATCATCACAACACAATACCGTCAATTAAATCATCCATGGTTTTCAAACTATAGTGAAGTGAGCTAACAGGCACCATATAATAGTTTATGATAATTAAAATAGTTAAAAATCAATACTAGAAGTTGCTACATTCGGTTATAAAATAAATAACTGTACAAATATTTTAGTGAGAGAATTCTCACTTTGGTTTCCACTCCGTCAGTCTTTATTTGAGGATTGTTTTAATAAAATAAAACGAGCATTTAATTTTATCAAAAACTGCAATAGCTTCTGATTTCGTTCTAGTTAGTTCCATGTTGTAGCGTTCGATCCCACGATTCCAATGCACTTGATTTCACTGAATTCCGTTTCCGTTTGAACGAGATAAGGTCATTTAAATATCAATCGATTAATTAAATCGTTAATTTTAATAATTTCACCTTAATTTCTTTAATCCACTTTTAATCCCCCTTAAACCTTCTTCTTCCCGTACTACTTCAGAACCACCTTCGAAGAAACCTGTCGACCTAGAGCCTGCCATGCACGTCAGTCTGATCATCGTGACCCCGATCCAACGCCGCCCTAGCCTCCGCCTATGCGCGCTCAACCTCCATCATGAAGAACCACCAACTCGCACCTCTTACGGTGTCAGAAATCGGATGCAACCTCCTTGAGTTTGAGAACCCATTTTGAAGGAAAAAAGCAACGATACATGATCATTGCCGTATGAAATAGAAGAGTGTAAAATGCTCTTTGATTTTTGCTTAAGAATCCTTAGCTAATTCGAATTGTTTTGGATGGATTGACAATTTCTTTTTGAATGATGTTAGGCGTTGGAACCGTGAGTGGAGGCTTAGAAGGCTGTTGACCACGAATTAAAGGTTTGACCTTGGGTTGGTAGAAAATAGGTATATATATATTCCAAAAAGTGAGATTTTGCGTTCAAACTCCAAATCAAACCCAACGACTGTCGTCTCCAACCAAATACCCCCATTCCGAACACAATGGAATATGTTTCGTAAGCCAATTCGACTGTTTCGATTAGTTTTGATCAAAATTAAAATATAAATTAATATTACGGTCACTATTGAATTTCAACGTACGTTTTAATTTACCGGAGCCACATACTAACTCCAAAAATTATGAATTTTGAAATCTAGCTATGTTTTGATGATGCGGTCCTAACAAAATTGATTTCGTCAAATTTGGAGACTATTTGAAAAATGGCCTTTTTAACTGGTCGATTAAATTCAAACTGAAATTGAAAATGCATTTAAATTTACTGTGGTCACATATTAGTTCCAAAAATTATGAAATTTTAAACCAAATAATAATTTGACATTTCAGATCCAACAAAAGTTGTTTCATTGAAAATGGTTGTCGTTTGCAAATTGGTTATTTTCAAGGGCTATATATTATATTAATATATATATATATATATATATTCCATAGCGACTATTCTAAATTTTAAACTGGACATAACTTCCAATTTATAACATGAAATATCTATTTCTTACATTCATTAGAAAATTACAATTCAAAATATTCCAACGTTTCTTGTTTCATCAAATTCCGACTTATATTGAATTCTATACATTCAATTGATTCTAACTTCGACTTAAATACATTTTAAATCGTTAGTTCTTAAAATAAATCATTTTAGATTCTTAAAATCAATTAAATCAATAAAAAATAAAATTTTAAACTGGTTTCAAAAATCAGGGTTGTTACAGGTAAACCAAATGATCTCTAAACTCATGTTTCTTTTTCTGTTTTTATTCTTCCTTTTATTCCTCTTTTTATCCTTCCTTCTATTAATGCTAATTTGCTTTGACACTGCCATAATAATTTTGTGATAACTTAAGCTTCATAACTTCAAATTGAAAAATTCTTGATTTTCTGGAAATTAGATTCATTTGTCTAAAACTTTCACGTTATGATGATTTCTAGTTTTGAAATTAAAACTGTGAATAACTGTAATTCTTTTGAAGTTTAACGTTTTGACAAACTCCTGAATTTCTGACAGTATTGTAGTATTTCTATACATATCTTGAACACTGTTATTTGGAAAAGTTCTGAAAATCTAATGAAATTTCACACATCTTTGTTGTTTTGAGTTTCTGCTAATTCTGCTTGGAAATTTTGAAAAATTGCAATCAACACATCACACTACTTGAAAATTGTTTTTGATAAGTTGTGATAATTTCGTAGTTCTTTGGTTTAACTTAACTATTTATGAAAACGCATCTCATCATTTAATTTCAAACAAACTATATTGATTTGGATCATGAATTGTCTCTTAGGCTTGTTGTAAATATTGTAAATACTCTGAAAAAATCTCATGTCATCTTGTTTTGAAATTGAAAGACTACTGCTCTGACCAAATTAAATTGCTAGATTTGATTGCTTAGGCTTGGTGATTGGTTGATATGTTAAAAAATTAGTGTATAGACTTCATTGAGTTCTATGGGCATTCCAGACCCGCAAATGGTATTAGTCTTATAAGTATTTCACATTCAACTGTTTGATTTTTTATATTGATTTTCAACTTGCATAGTTCTTTCAGAATACCTCTTGGAAATGATGTTTTCAATTATTATTTTTTGTTATTTCTTCAAAATTTGAAATTATTGACCAAATTGAACTATTGTTGGAACTCATCAAAATTATTGTTATATTTATGAAATTGTGATGAGTTGTGACTATAGTATATTTTATAACAAGAGGAGATCTTACTTAAATTCTTGTGATGATTGAACATATTTTATAACATCTTTGAATTGCTATTTATTTCACGATCATCTTCTTTTTCTACAATCTTTCTGTCATTCATCATGGTTTTATATAATATGGAGAGTTTAAATTATTTTTGGGCATCATTAAAGAAAATACAGTTTCAAAATTTGTGATCGAAATGTGGCTTTACTATTTTTCAAAATGAGAGAGAACTGAAAATTTTCAAAAATTCTATAACGGTTGAACATATTTCAGAATATGATTAATTTAGAGATTTATTTCACAACCATCTCTATTCCTACCATAATTTTATCATTCATTTTGGTTTTATATACTGTGGGGATTTTGATATAATAATTGTTACTCTATTTAAAAAACCTAGATATGGTCATGCATGGTTAGTGAATGCTCATAATTTAAGTTGAAATTAACATCATTTAAAAGTCCTTGTGGTTATGTGTCGTTAGTGTACTCTTATAAAAAGTGGAAAATAAATTAAAAAAAGGGAAAAGGAAAAGAATAAATTATATATATATATATATATATGAAATCCTCCTCTTTATGTAAAAACCAACCTGTCAATCCATTATTTGAATTGTGAAACGGGTTACTATTTTATGATATATTATGATTTTTTGATTGATGGTTTTAGGATTTGCGATATTTGATTTTTTTTCTCTTGTTGAATTTATAATTACAGTCCAAATCCATTTCTATTTTTTGATTAATTTTAAAATTTTAGTTGAAAATTCTTGGAATTTATATTCATATATTTAAAGTTTTATAGCTCTCTCTATTGTATAAATCCATCATTCCAAATTGTGAAATTTTCCTCTAGTTTGAAGAATATTATGATTTTTGTTTGATTAAATGAGGTTTATGACATACATTCTCTCTCTTGATTTGAATTTATATTTCTAGCCTATATTCATCACTATTTCGATTTCGATTATCCTTTTGATGATAGTAAAAGGGGAGAATGGTTAAAATTTTGACTGATGAGTGAATAATTCAAGAATATTTTTAATACTGGAAATTTAATTTTTTTAATCACTCTTATGCATATATGTAGGGGGAGTTCAGTTATAGGGGGAGCATACAAATAGGGGGTTCTCACAATTCATAATCAAACAAATTTATTGTATTCAAAATCTTAAGTGTATGTTTGACATCATCAAAAGGGGAAGATTGTTGAATATAACAGTATGATTTTTGTTAGATGATAAAAATATTATTATTCTATAACTGTGTTTGTAATTGTACTAATCTACATTTCATCTCATACAGAAATAAACATTTATTTTTGAATAAAATACTATTGCATAAGAATTTAATATTCAAACAGTATTTTTTTCAAATAAATACTTTATTTCAACATTTGAAATGGTACATATTTCAAAATCCACTATTGTACATTCCACTGTGATATAATTCATCCAATTCACATTTACATTCATTCCTCACTACAACACTCAATTCACTCAGATTTCTCTTAGTTATATATACAAAGTCATATACAGTTTCATATACATAGTTTTCCTCACTACATATTCACTCTCTCATATACATTCATACTAACACACACCGAATCTTGTGGCGGCTTCTATATTCTATGCTATCACATGTATACCTATCACAGAAACAAACACAGTAAACTGGAACAAAAGTAGATTTAAATTTTAGTAAATATAAATTTATCTTAAATTTTATTTGCTTTAGAACTTTTGGTATGTTTTTATAATATTTCTAGACTTGGTCTAATATGTATATACATTTATATTTGAGTCTAGACTACTTGTGATATTCACAGTGATTCATCGTAAATACCACAAGGTAAGCTGAATAATTGTGCCTATAGATCAGCCTCAACACTACTATAGTGGTCTGCTGATCTTGACCATCCATGACACAACGTATAGTGGTATGCTGATATAAATAGAAAATATAATTGCGCATGCACAGTACATATATACACATACATATGTATGTACACACACACACACACACACACATATATATATATATATCAATAATGTGCAATGGAATGTAGAAAGCATGCATGCACAAGATGGCTCAGATGAAAATGGCAAATGCAAAACTGGTTCAGCTCAAGCTCAAGTGAAATGACAAATGCAAATGCAAACTAGTTTAGCTCAAGCTCAAGTGACATGGCAGTTGTAACGACCCAAAATTTCTTATATTTTGAAATTTTGATGTTTTGAACATTTAGAATAACTGCGAACTGTTCTGGAGATATACACTTATTTCAAGACAAGATTTCAAAAAGTATAATGGTCGGATAGTTTATTTAAATTAGTTTTATCAACTTATTAGTTTAAACAATTTTGGTCAAAAATCAAAATTTGACACTATTCACCGAAATTGTAAATTTTGAGATAATATGTGAATATGACTTATTAAATAGTTAAGGTAAGGTTAGAGAAATTTTAAAGTTGATTTAAAAAGTTAATTATATTAAAATTTAGTATTTTAATATTGTTCTCATAGTCTAGAAAATAGAAATTTTGCAAGCGGTCTCAGAATTCAACGAAACAAATTTTATCGGATCCGGAACATCAAATATGGTAGGATTCCACATTTCACACCATTCGGAATTGGTATGCGGCCGTATGAAATTTAAGTGTAAACCGATGAATAGTTTAAACTTGAATAGAGCTCGAACGAGCAAATTTTGAGCAGATGGACTCGAAATTTGACGAAATTAGTTTCGTTGGAACCGTATCTGAAAAATATAGTAAGATTACAAATTTTGTCAAAAATGGAATCAGTATGTGGTCACACGAGTAAATGACGCGTAATACCCTAAACGTATCTTAAGTACGTGTTCACACCTTAAACTAGTTATCTACTATTTGTGTTTCTTTTGAGGTGTCAAGCTCCTATTGCCTTCATGTGTGCTTTCTCCCCTTACTTGAATGCATGACAACTCAATAATCCATGTCTCCATGAAAAGTTTATATAAACAAACCTCCTCCTTCCTAATTTACTTTGTTTTTCTTCCATTCTCTTGTCTCTCCCCTACTTTCTTCCTTCACCGCCGACCATGGATCTTACACCACCCGCCACCAACAGCTCCGTCCCACTCCCTCCCTCCGTCCCAAAGTCTCCAGCCCTTCCCCCTCCGCCAAGTAGACCCCACCACCTCCATATAGTCTAAAACACCGTAAAAACCCATTTTTACCCCTAAAGCCACCTCCATTTGCCTCCTTCACCACAAAACTCACCCCCACCGCCACCCTCCATCCTTACCAGCTACCCTCCAACCCACATAACATCCCATGGGACCTATCCAGTTAAAGCCCCGCTAAAGCCCCGCAAAATCCCTGCTATAGCCCATAGTGCTCTCTAGCTGCTTCGCTATTTCAATTTAGCGCTGATGAACAGTAGCTCTGCTTAAAGCCCTGCTATTTTCCGCTTCATCTGCTAAATCAACGCTATTTAGCACCCGCTTTAGCTATATTAATATACAAAGGATTATTTGACCAATTCTCTTTTAAATAAATCAAAAAGTTAATGAAAAGAGCTAATTTTAAGCCACAAGTGCCTTATATAAGATAGGAATCTGTAGTAATCCTCGAATCTAATTTGCATAACCATGATATTATTTGATTTTGTTATAAATTATTAATTAATATTTGTTTCTTCTACAAAAATGATGCGAGACTGATAATTAATTAATTTTAATTATATAGTTTTAAATCTAATTAACATTTTTGCACGTCCGCTATATCCCCGTTATTTCCCCGCTACACCTTTTTACACCTATACCGCTATAGAACCACTAAGCGCTTTAACTGCACAACATGGGACCACACATCGAATCTGTACCCCCTTGCCCCAAAACCCCTTAACCGTTTGCTTCTTGAACAAAAATTACATCCCGTTATTCGCCCGTTAGCTTATAAACTCCTTAGCATCGCACCCGTGTCTGTTTAGTTTTCACAAAACTCTGGTGACGCTGAAAGGCTACCGAAATTGTCTGCAATAGTTAATATTTCCTTTGATTGAAGTTAGGAGGAGTGGAATTCGAGGTGAGAGCTTTTAAATAATTATAAGGGCTAGTTTATGTTGTGAATTGTATGAGTTGTATAATGACCTATAATGGATGTTATGAGTTCACAATATGGTTTAAATGTGTAGTACGAAAAAGGTTGGATTTTTAAGTGAAGAAAACATAGTCACTTGCATATACGACCCCAAGAACTGAATTATGGACATTGAAATGGTATAAACCTTAAATAGTTAATGAAATAGAAATTGACTTGATTGTGGTCATATTCGTGATTGATGTTATCATAGTTGATAATAATATGGTATGTAATTACCATGGTTGAATGTGGCTAAAAATTAAAATTATTAGCCATTGATTAAGTCTCCATTCTTAAAATGATTTTTAATGAATATTTTATTAATATAATAATAGACGAAAATTAAAAGTCAAAATTTGACGTCCGATTTTGGATGGACGTAAAATATAACTCATTACGATGAACATATGCAAAAGATAGGAATGGTTTTGAAATAATTTTCACATAGTTAAGACATGTTCAAGTTTTATTTTTAAATTGAATAGTAACCAGAAAAAGTGAAGTTCGGTTAGGGTATCTAGGAAAGATTTTAAAATAATTTTCTTTTCAAAACTTTCTTATCTAATTTTATAATGGAAGTCAAGAAAATTTAGGTATAAAATATTGAAGTTTGAAAAATAATATTATTCCAATAATAAAATAATATTATAATAGTCATTTAATGAAGATATTGGATTTTGAAGTGAAAAATAGAAAATATAGTTTTTGGAAATTATTACTTATATTTTATGTAATAAATAAACTACTATAGAAGTAATTCGACATAGTTTATAATATACGTCGGAATATGGTCGGAATAGAACTCGTCGCGCAGCGGTAGTTCACGAATTTCGACCTATAACTTCAAACCGACATACCTAAAAAGTGACCATTGGATTTTCCCGAAATAGGAAACATTAGATTAGAAATTGGAAAGAGCTTTAAAATGATATGTAGAGTTTTAAAATCCAACGGTTAGATCAAGAGATAAGTTCAAATCAATTTTGAATAAAAACAACGCTAAGACCATTAGTGACCCGAAAATGGATATTAATATAAGGAGCTATTTTTAAAATATTAAAAATAGGTAAAATTATGATAACTTGTAATAAAATATTTCAAATTGATTTGAAAGAGAAGTATGTAGTTTCAAATTATATTTTAGGATAGTTGTGTTTTCAGCCTAACTGGCTGAATACAGTGAAATGACATTTAGTAAATTTAAGTTAAATAAACTTAAATTAGTTGGTTTGTCAAATATAACCATGATTAGAAAGAAGTGTTTAGATAAATCTTTTGATTTAGGAAATTTTTTCCAATTCAAATAAAAATTGGATTTGGATAGAAATTATCTTTAGATATTTGGAATTGATTACCGTTAAGTAGACAATTACTATTTCGAGGAATTTGGAAGATGTTAACATCGTTATTCCACTTATAGTATTCATTGATTATGGAAATTGGTTTTGAATACAAGTTGATATAATTTTGTTTGAATTCTTATATTTAATATCAATTAGTTAAGAGTTTATCATGAACGATGTTTTAAATAACAATTGTTCTTTAAGCCAGTTAAAGGAAAGATTAAAACTAAGTTAGAGTTTTAATAAATCTTTCAACAAAGATTTGAGTAGATGGAATAGAGATTAAAACTAAGTTACAGTTTTAGCTAAATCTTTAATTAGATTTAAAATGAAAAAAGGTAATTAAACTTACCAAAATACGAGGGGTATTTATTTAATATGGAGTACCGCCAGTTTTGCTCTATAGGATAAATAGGATGGGAATGGGAAAATGATTCCGTAGGAAAGATTTAAATAAGAAGTTTAAATAATGTAAGTCTTCGATAAGGTTTAGGGAAATAGTTCGAAATGTAAAGAAAGATAGGAGTAAAAGAATATTCCCAAAATGAAATAAGGCTTAGGACATCTTGTATATCTAAATTGATTTGAAAGATAGAAGAATATTCCCAAAATGGAATAAGGCTTAGGTCATATTGTATATCTTAATTGATTTGAAAGATGTAAGAATATTCCCAAAATGGAAAAAGGGAATGAAAAGTTAAGCTTTGAAATAAGTTTACTCTAAAAGAGAAGTGTTGGATTTGTTTCCAATTAATGAAACAAAGGAGATTCGTAACATTAGTCTATAAATGATAATTTAAATTGCTTTTCCCATGTATAGATAATAAGTAATGAAATAGGAATTGTTTTAAAAATGATAAAAGAATAGAGTATTGGATATGATTATAGGATGTATTAAAATAAAATAGTCTTTAAATAAATATTATGTTAAATAAGGATAAAGCCATATTCGTAATATCGAAAGATTAAAGAGTTTTCAATTAACATTCGTAAATTGTTTTTAATTAAAAAGGCCAATTAATGCCAAGTATTGAACTAGTAACTCATTTTATTTTATGTTTATTTATTTGATAGTTAAATAACCGACTATCAAAAATTTGGCCAATATGATTGTTGGTACGGAAAGATCGGAATCGAATTTATATTCGAAAACAATTCCGACCAGCAAATACGTAACGTAGAAGATCGAAGATAGAGCAATTGAAGACCATGGATCTTCATAAGCGAAAGGATTACTTTTTGAATTTTCTCTGGAATAGCTACCATAGATATTCTAATGTGGTTCGGTCGTAGTTGAGATTTCGCGGATTTGCAAGGATTACTCGCTACTGATCCATAAGGATGCGATAGGAGGGTGCCTTCGGTTTGTCCAGTCCCAGGACAACTTGTATAGACGAATGTCTGACAGAGTATTTCCAAAGGATTATGTATATTGATTTCTTCAAATGTACTTTTGTTGGTGGCGGAAGAATTCGTTCTTTTTGCGTAAACACTCAGAGTATTTTTGTGGACGTCAATTAATGATTATCTGGCGGATCTGACGATGTGATATTCAAAGTGGATGGTGGCTAGATGTTCTAAAATAATAATAAAGGTAAAATAATTAATTAATTAATTATGACCTCAAGCCTCGGCAACTGAGAAATGGTACAAAATCGGGTAGGTCGCATGACTATGTGGGTCGCACCCATCAAAAGGGCGTATTCATTACCTGATCTAGTGGAATCAAATGCCTTCGGTTGTCCCTTTTATTTTTATATGTACGCTATCAGTTCGGTTGGTTGGCCCACGGCCGTGGTAATGATATGTTCAGTATTCTCAAGCGAAGTGAGAGGTCGGTCATGTTTTGTCAAGGTTTGTTGAATCCTCAATGTATTCATCTCCAGAGGTACATTGTCGGAAGGTGGTCCCATGCCTTGCTATAGTTGGAAATCCATTCTCCAATAAGAGCCCACGATTTTTGATTGTATACTAGGTATGTGGTGCATGAGATGCAAGCATTCTTGTGACGCCCCCAAAACCCCGTTCCACGGTTGCAAGGGTAATCTTTGGAATATAACACATAAACACATAACAGCAGAACTGAAATATATCATTACACCAGATAACGTACAACAAAATACACTGGATAAATATAATCATCAGAGTTACACAGTACACAGGATCACACTTAGTACAAAATACAGTTTCAGTTTTATATAAAATGTCTACAGCAGAATCAAACATAATATACATAACAGGAGCTGAACAACATAAAAAGAAGTGATAGAATCCATCTTCAGCTCCATAGCTATCCAGAAAGAGCCTACTAAAACCTGAATACAAGGCTGCCCATGTAGAAAATAGGGCAACCGAGTTTGCAAGTGAAACAAACTACGAGTCACTCGTGGGACTGGTATGAGAAATCTACTTAACTTATTTTACAATAAGGCCAATCACAGGACCACGCCGCTAACGCGGAACGGGTTTACTCCATTGGATTTCTAGTGCATGAAATAAGTAAATCATTTAAACATCGCAATGCTTTTTACAAAAATGAAGCCATTATAAGACTCAGGTCCCATCACACAATGCAACGCAAACCAGAGGATAGAGTTTTACCTTAGAATGGCCAAAATATGCTTGTTTCAATCATAAGTATCAATCATAGACGGCGTAAGTGCCCCCATACCACTATGTCGCCATATATAGGTTTACAATCAAGACCGCACGATGTCGTATTTGGAAATTGGATCCCCGTCATAAACCAAGGAAAGGGATCGTCCTTACCTCTTTGAGACGCTCTAGCCCATGTTTCAAGCAAGTACTCAGTCAAGCCTTGGATCGTCAGGGCCGATCCACACAGAGTGGATTAAAATGTATGAACACTGCGTTTCCCCGCCCTATGGGGCATCAAACTGGCCGGTATATCTACCAAACCATCCATCGGCTCCGTAGAGACCGAAATAACCGAGGCGCCCCGCTATCCATCATCCACATAAGTAAAATGCCTGGGCATGTAAAACCCAAACACCACTCCTAGCTAGAAGGAAATGCATGTCCTCCATGAAGTCCTCTCCCGTTTCTGGTTCATTCCAGGGTTTGACGCTCGCGAATTAACGCTATACACAAAGCTATGCTATTTAAAGTCATGCTTTGATCATCAACCACAAGACTCTGCTTTTCAACAAAAGCCTTGATCACAACATCTCTACATGCCACGTTGTCAATCTACAACGTCAGACACACATCTATTTATAAGTCCGTTCTGGGTCTGAATGAAACCGGAGGTAGCTTATTCCTCATCCCATATGTCTAATATAGGAGAGAGGTCCTCGCACATCCGAACGATCAACAAGTACGTCTGGACAAACGCCACTGTAACCCCGTTAGGGCAACAACTCTCATCAAAGGCATCAGTAGCCATCCGTTCGATGTGAAGATCATCGGTCTTGCATCGTCTTCATATCTTCGACATCTTATCGTTGATCAATTATTTGAAACGAGAATTAACTCGGCCTTTTCAAATAATTCACGTATATTTAGAATTCAAATCAATTCATCTTCTGGTTAAATTATTTGACATCTGTAATTCAGTTTATTAATGTAATTTTCATGTCAAACACATTCAACCATCAAATATCCAATAAACTGATTAAATTTGGTTTATTTCCATTCCATATCGCTTATAATATTTTATAACGATTTATCGCTATTTTAATTTATTTTAAAATAGCCCATTTATGCAAGCGACGCTTCAGGCCATAACGCGGCCATGGCACTGTTTTTCTTCAGATTTGATTTACACATACCTGAAAATCTAACCGTTGGATCTTTACAAATTTTATATCGTTGGAAAGATATTTTCAAAGCAAACCCAACGGTTCCAGTTTTGAGAAAATTCGACGATCGGATCTCCCAGTATAATCATTTAAAGTTACGATTTCAAAATATGAACTGCAGCGTCATTATTTGTTTCATTTTAATTATATATATATATATATAATCCATTCTGGCACTGTTTTAGATTTGAATTAAAGATTTCACACAATCTAACCGTTGGATCTTTACAAATTTGGTATCGTTGGAAAGATATTTTTCAAAGCGGACCCAACGGTTTCGGTTTCGGGGAAATCCGACGTTCGGATCTCTCGGTACAATCGTTTAAAATCACGATTTCAAAACATGAACTGCAGCATCGTTATTCATTTTATTTTAATTATATATATATAATCCGTTCTTCGATTTCCAAACCATTTTTCATTCCATATATGTGGTAAAAATAGTATTTTTGTCCAACAAATATTTATTTCAACACGTGACTATTTTTAACACTTCATATCTATAATAGAAATATGATTTTTATTGTCAACACAATTTATTTCAAACATGAACATTTTTAGCGATTCATATATATAATAAAAATGTGATTTTTATTGTTAAAACTGTTTATTTCAAACATGAATATTTTAAACACTTCATATCTATAATAAAAATATGTTTTTTATTATCAAAACAATTTATTTCAAACAATAATATTTTTAGCGATTCATATATATAATAAAAATGTGATTTTTATTGTTAAAACAATTTATTCATCATATGAATATTTTATCAACACATGAATATATTTCACCACATGAATATAAATCAAACACATGAATATTTCGGAAAATTTCGGCAGCATAACGGCAGGGTAGTTAAAACTGGCATCGTCCCGAGTACGGCTCCTCACTCTACCTTAGGCCTTGCGGCATTTACAAGGGGTATTTCATTTTTCCTATACAATTTTTCTACCCATCTACCCACTTTATGCTTCCCTCCCCAATTTCTTTTCACAACAATGTGAATATATCACAAACACAACCAATGTTGTTAAACCACAATCAATCAATTCCAAACCACATTCCAAACAATCACAAACAATATATATCATCCATGGTATGTGGACGAGGGGAGTATATATATATATATAGATATACGCATATAAATATATTTCAATTTCATTTCAACTTCATTCAACGCATATATGATTTTTACAATGTATACATAACTTGTAGGAAGCTCATATTGGGTTCCACTCCTCCAAAAATTGTAGGAAGCTCCAAAAATTCTCCGGTCTCTTCTAGAATGTAGGAGACGTCCACACAAGTCCAATGTCTCCTGTTTCACTGGATTTTGACAACATCGCAAAAAGATATGATTTTTATTGCAAAATCATAATTCGTAGCGCTTTAAAGTGCTATAAACAATTTAAATATTATACTGTCGTTACCTTTTAGAAGAGGTTCAAAACTAGGTTTTGATTTTTCTTTCAATCCGTAGCACGATAGGAGGATCGGCCAACGCCACGTTGCCCGCCTTGGAGAGGCGCAGCTATCAGTGGTAGGGTGGCTCATTGCGACGGCGCCACCAGGGTGCGACGGAGCTTCGAACGGCGGGTTTTCTTGGAGGTGGATCTCGCGAAATACTGAACGATGAGGGAAGTGGCTTATACGGATTTTAAGCCGATGAGGAGATCTTCAAAAAGTTCCAAAGGAGCACCTGGTTTTATTGAGCGGTTTGGAAATAATCGAGGAGAGAAGGAGGTAGCGGGTTTCCGTCATCGGGTTTCTGAGTGGATCGGGGAGAGAGAAATGAAATGGTGAATTATGATTGGCCCGTCCCTTTTATATTTATTTTAAAATCCAAAAATACTCTTTTCTCATACGAACTCCAATTCTGTAACAACCCGTATTTTCAATAACCTGTTATAACGTAAATCGAGGCAGAATTTAATTCTAAAATCTGAATCAAGGGAAACGGGCTGTGCCATTGCGTTCGTCTCGGAAAAATACGCGAAATAGAATCCGAGTTTTCGAAAATCGGAGTCCGTATGACCCGATTAAGGCCCAACGAAGTTTTCAGAAAATTTCAAAGTAAAAACAGATTTCAAATTCAAGTTTGAATTTGGAAATTAGGGCAGTTGGGCGCAGGCGGGAAAATTCCCACCAGAGTACCCAAGTCGACAGCCCTGTCGACTTGGGAGTCGACTTGGTTGGACCCAAGTCGACAGCCCTGTCGACTTGGCTGTCGACTTGGTCCAGCCGGGCAGTTTTGCCTGGTGCACCATTTTGGGTTTGTGTTGAGTTTGGGGGCCAGATTCGGTTTTAAGGGCTGAGATTGGAACTAGGGTTTAATCCTAAGGCTAAAACTAGTCCTAATCTCTATAAATAAGGCCCTAACCTAACCCTAAATCATCATTATTCATTCATACAACTAAACTATGGCAAAATCATTCCTCTCATGGCCTCCACTCTCTTCATAAAATTCCTAAATAAATTTTTACGAGAGATTTTCCATGCATACAAGTGTTTTCAAGCTTGTATGAGCATCATTAGCTTGCATTCAAGTCAAGTTTCCATATTTACATCATAAAGCAAGGGTTTTGATCATTTTTGCTCAAGGGTTTTTCTATTGGAGCTTGCATTTTGGGTTTAATTGATTGCATAAGGGCTTTGTCATATTTTTGTGTCTTCATAAGCATTGTAAGCCCTTTTCTACTTTCATATTTAAACTCTAAAGTTAATGAATGATGCAAGTTGTGTTTGATCATTATGATATGATATGCAAGTTTATTATGTTATGCAAGTTTGCCATGTTATGATATGCAAGTTTATCATGTTATGTTATGCAAGTTTGCTATGTTATGATATGCAAGTTTGCCATATGATATGCAAGTTATGTTATGCAAGTTTGGGTTGATCATTTTGCTCATGTTATCATGTTATGCAAGCTTATCTTGGGTTTATGAGCTTAAAGCTTCAAGCTTTATGCTAAAGGTTGCATTTTGGCAACATGTAAGTTATCATATCCCTTATGATAACTTGCATGTGAGGCTAAATGCGAACTTATGGCCATTTCTACATGTCATTTATCACCATGTATCACCAATATGCTAAGTTTGGTTTTATGCATGCTTTGAGGCCTAAAAATGTAATATGCAAGTATATGAACATATGGACATTTCATATGCCACCATGTTAAACTTGTGGCTTCAACCCCTTTATGTCATGATTATGCCAAGTTCCCTCTTTCTATCCTTTATGCGCTATTGCGATATGTAAGCGATGGGATTGCGTTTGGGGTTGGGTAAACTTAAAAGACATAAAAACATAAGATTGGGAATTTACCTATTAAGTTAGGTCTACCCATTGGGAATTTACCTATTAAGTTAGGTCTACCCAATTGCTTGAAAACTTGTAATATGTTTTGTAAACATGATGGACATGACACTTAGAAAATATAAGTGTGACCAACTTGAGGTTGGGTTGAGTTTGTAGCGTAAACCTACCCGGAACCGACCGGCTTAACTAGTTGCTACAAACAATAGGACCCAATGTGAGAAGTTGGCCATGTTGTACCTTGAACCCGAGGTTAGACCAAGTTGTGGTATAAAGCTACCCGGAACCGACCGGCTTAACTAGTAACCGCAACGAAGTCTAATGTGAGAGGTTAAGGCACATTAATTAATTAATGCCTCATGATTAGGGTTAAGTCATGGTCCACTTAATACTTAACCAATTTGGGCTTGGTAGATTAATCAGGGTTAAGTCGTGAACTCATCGTTACACTTAACCAAGTTAATCCATGATTAGCAAGAGGGTTAAATCGTACTTAACCCACTAGAAAATCCTAGCAATGGGGGTCCACTCCAGCAGTAATCCCAAGTTTGTATCATTAAGACCCTAGGGACTAGGCTAGGGAGGGGGCACGATTACTGGACTGGAGGTAAGTGACCAAAAGCGACGGCAGAGTGGTACGCCGGTGTAGTTCCGGGCGGACTATGGTCGTGCACATAGTCCGAATCCGGGGAAAACATGCACGGGTACCAGTAGATCGAGACTGTGCACTTATGTTTATGGTGTCCAGGGGTTGACACCCTAGGGCTTGATACACCCGACAGGAGACCCTGCACAGTCTGACTACAATTATGTTTGGGCCGTATTGACACCAACACGTGACGAGTTAGGCTTAGGGAGCCGATCGATTAGACCGTTTGGTTGGACCTCGTATTAGGGTCACTTCATGTTATTGGGCCAAAGCTTGGGCCAAGGGATCAATACTTGTTTATTCAAGTCATGTTAGTTTGCTAGTACACCTGTGGTGCAAAACCTTAAACCTGATTATGCGATGACACCTTTATCTACCTTGTTAGTTGATCATCATGCTAGTATGTTGTTATCCTTATGATCATACCTGCTTCTCATGCCAGTTAACTTTATCAGTTTACATTGATTGTAGTAGGGCTTACTCAGTCTTTTTGACTGACCTGTTTTCTTTCGCCTCTTTTCTTCCGTTCCCCCCCCCCAGGTTCTCAGGGAGGGAATATTGGAGCTTAGCTTGGATTTCTGATCGCTTGCTTGTGGGATTTTAGCTCATGTACGGTCTTGACATGAAGCTAGCTATGGTTATCACTTATTTTGGGGATAGTACTTGTGTATTTAAGTTTTTCAGTTGATGTTGTTTTTATCTAGACTTGTTTATTTGGAAAGTTATGTTGTACCAGACTTGTTTTGAAATAGTTTGAAATCTTCCGCTGTTTTACTTATCTTATTTACTCTGTTTACATATATACATATGTTCTTGTTCTGCCTTGATATATCATTATGCATGTTTACCTGATTCAAACGCCCCTCCAAAGTCAGAGTGCTTGCAAGAGCCACCCTGGCGGAGGTGGGGTGTTACATTTTGGTATTAGAGCATATGGTTTACGAGAAGGGACAAAAAGGTTTTTAAAACTTTTGGAAAACTATTTTCAAAACCAAGTATAAAGTATTTTCCAAAGAAAAGTCTAGTTTATTTTAAAGGCTATTCCCCAAAAAGCCATTAGCAAAATTCCTTCGTTTTTCTCCATTCTGAATCTGTCTTTTTCTTCGTTTTCAGTATGGCCGATAACTTTGCTATTCTGGAGGGAGTACACGTACCTGTTTGGTATAGGAGACTTTTGGAGGCTAGGGCGACCGAAGCCGGCCCCGCAGATGTTCCTCCTCCTCCTCCGGTAGTTAATGTTCCTCCTCCTCCTCCTCCGGTAGTTAATGTTCCTCCTCCTCCTGTCGCTGAGGTTCCTCTTCCTCCTCCCCCTCAGCATCCTCAAGCGGACTTCGCAAAGACTTGCAAAGACTTCAAAGCAATGGGTGGCAAGAACTTTCAAGGCACTGAGACTTTTGTAGAGGCCAGAAATTGGTTGAAAGAGACCGAGGATTTATTTGCTATCTTTGGGTTAGACGATCAGAGGAAGATCTTGTTGGCGGTTTGGCTTATGAAGGATGAAGCCGCTTATTGGTGGGAAGTCACCAATGGTACTAGGCCTGTTGAGACTTGGGCCGATTTCAGGGCAAGGTTCGTGCTTAAGTTTCTATCTTCTGCTGAGGAGAATCTGCAAATGGAGAGGTTCATAACTTTGAAACAAGGAGATATGTCTGTCAAAGAATATGTGAACAAGTTCAATCAGTTAGCTCGTTTTGGCTTGGATATGGTGAATACTCCTCAGAAGAAGGCCCTTTGTTTTGCTAGAGGATTGAATGAGCCGTTGCAGGGATTGGCTATGTCACATATTCCCCATGGGGCCACGTTTGAGAGCTTGGTTGATATGGCGTTACTTCAGGGAGATGTCAAGAAAGAAATCAAGTTGAATGATACTCAAGCCAAGAAGACTGATTCCCAGTGGAAAGGAAATCAGGGTAATCCAAGTGGTCAGAGCAGTCAAGGCAATCAGAACAAGAACAAGAACAAGAGTCAAGGCAACAAGGGAAACAACAACAAGGGCAAGAACAACAAGGGGAAGTGCCATTATTGCGGTTCTGTTGGGCATCTTATTAAGGATTGTAAGAAGAGGAAAAGGAAGAATGGTGAATGCTTTTTCTACGGTGAGACTGGACATTTCAGTAAGGATTGCCCGAAGAAGCAAGGGCAAGGCCAGGGTCAGACTCAGCGTGCTGGACCTTCAGGAGGGCAGGTTCATGCTCTCAATGCCGCTCCAGTTCCCGATCGAGGTAGTATTTCTGTTGAGAGCCTTGTATATATTTCTGATTTTCCGGTTCGTACCTTGTTTGATTCTGGTGCATCGCATAGCTTTATCTCATCCGATCTTGTTGATAGTTTGCACCTTAGTACTAGCTTGGTAGAGGATCCCGTCTGTGTCTCAAATCCTATTGGGGGTTCCGCCCATCTGTCTATGATATGTGGGGATTTGAGGATCTCTATACTGAGTGTAGAGTTCTTGTGTAGTGCTTATGTTCTTGGTTTTAGGGGATACAGATTGATATTGGGCATGGATTGGTTGTCCAGATATGGAGCCATCCTTGATTGTGAGCATAGGGTTGTGAGGCTCGTGACTCGCCTCGGAAACACCCTAGAGATTTCTTGTAATCCGAGAGGTCCCGTCATGTTGTGCTATCTTGAATCACTCGACTTGTCAATGGAAACTCTTCAGTCTGTGAGAGTGGTTCGAGAGTATCCGGATGTTTTCGATGAAGTTAGGGGGTTGCCCCCTAAGCGAGAGATTGATTTCCGCATTTATCTGGTGGATAATGCAAAGCCGGTTTCTTTGCCCGTTCGGCACATGGCTCCGCGTGAAAGGCGGGAGCTAAGTAAGCAAGTGAAGGAGTTGCTTGAGAAGAACTTCATTAGGCGAAGTATATCTGAATGGAGAGCGCCTGTGGTATTTGCTACCAAGGCAGATGGTTCTCTCCGACTTTGTGTTGACTATCGAGAATTGAATAAGCTGACTAAGAAGAACAGACACCCGTTACCGAGGATTGATGATCTCTTTGACCAGCTTGTCGGTGCTTCTGTTTTCTCTCAGCTTGATCTTGCTACTGGATTCCATCAGCTCAGGGTAGCTGAAGATAGTATAGACAAGACTGCGTTCAGAACGCCAGATGGATTCTTCGAATGGCTTGTCATGCCGTTCGGCTTGACTAATGCACCCGCATATTTCGTGGACTTGATGAGTAGGGTGTTCAGGGAGTTCTTGAACAAGTTTGTCGTGGTCTTCGTAGATGATATTCTGATCTTCTCTAAGGATGAGGAAGAGCACGCAAGGCATCTCGTGGAGGTGATGGATACGCTTAGAGCGCATCAGTTGAAGGCCAAGTTCTCCAAGTGTCACTTTTGGAGAAGGGAAGTTAGATTCCTTGGGCATATAGTATCTAAGCAAGGCTTAGCGGTGGATCCTGCTAAGGTAGTTGCAGTTCAGGATTGGAAGACTCCAAGGAATGCAACCGAAGTGAGAAGTTTTCTAGGTCTTGCAGGTTTTTACCGGAAGTTCATCAAGGACTTCGCGAAGATTTCTGCTCCTCTCACTAAATTGACGAAGAAGAATTTAGTTTTTGCTTGGAGCATAGAATGCGAGCTTGCTTTTCAGAAGCTCAAGAGAGCTCTCACATCAGCACCTGTTCTAGCTTTGCCCGATGGAGGGAAGTTATTTACAGTATACACCGATGCATGTGGCACGGGGTTAGAAGCTGTTCTGATGCAAGAAGGAAGAGTGATATGCTTTGGCGGTAGACAACTCAAAGTGCATGAGAAGAATTATCCCACTCATGACTTAGAGTTGGCAGCAATAGTATATGCACTCAAGGCTTGGCGCCATTATCTTCTGGGAGATAGGTTTGAGCTTTATACCGATCACAAGTCATTGAAGTATCTCTTTTCTCAGAAGGATCTGAATCTGAGGCAACAAAGATGGATGGAATTCTTGGCGTCCTACGATTTTGAGATAGCTTATACCCCTAGCAAGGGGAATGTGGTAGCTGATGCATTGAGTAGAAAAAGGTTGACTCTGAGTCCTCTATTCGTTGAGATGAAGAATTTAGAGTATGTGGCAACCTTTGATTTCTCTTTGGCGATTGAGTCGATGACCGGTTCTTTAGCATCTCTGGAACTCAGACCTACCCTTCTTGATCAAGTTGGGGCTTCGCAGAGAGAAGACCCTCAGATAGTTGAGATTATGGATAAGCTGATTCGAGGAGAGGCGTCTAGTCATCTCTCTCGATATTCTATTGATGACAAGGGTTGGCTGAGGAGAGACGGAAGGTTATGTGTTCCAATGGTAGAAGATTTAGTAAGAAAAGTCCTTGAGGAAGCACATCGCTCTAAGTTGACTATACATCCAGGCGGAGATAAGATGTATAAAGATATGAAGCGCATTTTCTTTTGGCCTGGGATGAAGAAGGATGTGGCAGAGTTTGTCTCTAGATGTATCATCTGCCAGCAAGTTAAGGCCGAGTCGAAGAAGCCCGGTGGGCTATTGCATCCTCTAGACGTTCCACTATGGAAGTGGGAGAGTATTTCCATGGATTTTATCAATGGGCTACCAAGGTCAAGGAAAGGGAATACGAGCATTTGGGTTATTGTGGATAGACTTACGAAGAGTGCTCATTTCATTCCAGTGAAGAGCAAGAGGACCGCATCTTGGCTAGCGTCTGTATATCTTCGTGAGATTGTGAGACTACATGGAGTCCCTTCTAGTATAGTCAGTGACTGTGACCCAATCTTTACAAGTCAATTCTGGAATAGCTTGCAAGAAGCTATGGGCACAAGGTTGAATCTAAGTACGGCTTATCACCCACAGACGGACGGTCAAACCGAAAGGGTGAATAGGGTACTCGAGGATCTGTTGAGGCTTTGTATTCTGGATTTTTGTGGTACTTGGGAAGACCATCTTCCTCTTGTTGAGTTTGCATATAATAACAGTTATCAGGCAAGCATAGGGATGGCACCATTTGAAGCTTTATATGGAAGGCCGTGCAAGTCGCCTACATGTTGGTGGGAGACTACAGATGAGCTTATACTTGGGCCTGATATGATCAGAGATACATCCGAGAAGGTCGAGTTAATTCGGAGACGGATGAAAGCGGCCCAAGACCGACAGAAATCCTATGCTGATAAGCGAAGAACTGATTTGGAGTTTGATGTTGGGGATATGGTTTTCGTGAAGGTTTCTCCTTTGCGGAATGTGGTCCGATTTGGAGCCGTTGGGAAGTTAGCACTGAGGTTTATTGGACCATTCCCTATTATAGAGAGGATCGGGCAGATGGCTTATAGAGTGGAGTTGCCCGAGAAGCTTGCCGGAGTACACGATGTTTTTCATGTCTCGCATCTCCGGAAGTATTTACATGAATCAGCAGAGGTTGTTGAGCCAAGTGTTCTGAAAGATGTGGAAGTGGAGAAAGAGGCTACCTTGAGGAGAGCTCCGATTCGTATATTGGGGATGGAGACCAAGAAGCTAAGGAATCGAGAGGTCAAGTTGGTGAAGGTTCAATGGGGTAAAGCCGAAGAAGACGCAACTTGGGAAACCGAGGAGAAGATGCGTGGGCTTTACCCATTCCTTTTTGAGGGTACACTCTCAATCTCTTTTCTTAGTTAGCATATCTTTCTCTTTGCTATCCATGTTTATCCAGTTTATCGTGTTAATCTTGTCATGAGAACCTTAGGTAGAAACCCTTTGGATGAAACATGTGTTTGAAACATGTTATGCTTGATGGTTGCAAGTGGTTGCAAGTGTTTGCAAGTGGTTACTCGTGGATGCATTATACACGTTAGGCACTAGATCGGCTCACACACTCCTCATATTGCATATGCATGAGTGTTTATGCTTATTCATGGATGAAATTTTTTTGTGTTATCACATGGATGTTGCATATGGATGTATGTTATGTGCACACATATAGATGTTATACATTATGTTAGGAATTGCATACATATGGATTCATTTCACTAACATAATTTGCATTGATGATATTTGCATTAGATAAGTACATATACACACACCTTTGCATATGTTCATACAACATTTAGAATCTTGTAAGGACAATGATTGCTCGTGGATGATGTTTTGAGTAGATGGATGTTGGATGGTAGGATACGTTCTTCCTAACTTGAAGATTTCGGGGACGAAACCCTTTAAGGAGGGGAGAATGTAACAACCCGTATTTTCAATAACCTGTTATAACGTAAATCGAGGCAGAATTTAATTCTAAAATCAGAATCAAGGGAAACGGGATGTGCCATTGCGTTCGTCTCGGAAAAATACGCGAAATAGAGTCCGAGTTTTCGAAAATCGGAGTCCGTATGACCCGATTAAGGCCCAACGAAGTTTTCAGAAAATTTCAAAGTAAAAACAGATTTCAAATTCAAGTTTGAATTTGGAAATTAGGGCAGTTGGGCGCAGGCGGGAAAATTCCCGCCAGAGTACCCAAGTCGACAGCCCTATCGACTTGGGAGTCGACTTGGTTGGACCCAAGTCGACAGCGCTGTCGACTTAGCTGTCGACTTGGTCCAGCCGGGCAGTTTTGCCTGGTGCACCATTTTGGGTTTGTGTTGAGTTTGGGGGCCAGATTCGGTTTTAAGGGCTGAGATTGGAACTAGGGTTTAATCCTAAGGCTAAAACTAGTCCTAATCTCTATAAATAAGGCCCTAACCTAACCCTAAATCATCATTATTCATTCATACAACTAAACTATGGCAAAATCATTCCTCTCATGGCCTCCACTCTCTTCATAAAATTCCTAAATAAATTTTTATGAGAGATTTTCCATGCATACAAGTGTTTTCAAGCTTGTATGAGCATCATTAGCTTGCATTCAAGTCAAGTTTCCATATTTACATCATAAAGCAAGGGTTTTGATCATTTTTGCTCAAGTGTTTTTCTATTGGAGCTTGCATTTTGGGTTTAATTGATTGCATAAGGGCTTTGTCATATTTTTGTGTCTTCATAAGCATTGTAAGCCCTTTTCTACTTTCATATTTAAACTCTAAAGTTAATGAATGATGCAAGTTGTGTTTGATCATTATGATATGATATGCAAGTTTATTATGTTATGCAAGTTTGCCATGTTATGATATGCAAGTTTATCATGTTATGTTATGCAAGTTTGCTATGTTATGATATGCAAGTTTGCCATATGATATGCAAGTTATGTTATGCAAGTTTGGGTTGATCATTTTGCTCATGTTATCATGTTATGCAAGCTTATCTTGGGTTTATGAGCTTAAAGCTTCAAGCTTTATGCTAAAGGTTGCATTTTGGCAACATGTAAATTATCATATCCCTTATGATAACTTGCATGTGAGGCTAAATGCGAACTTATGGCCATTTCTACATGTCATTTATCACCATGTATCACCAATATGCTAAGTTTGGTTTTATGCATGCTTTGAGGCCTAAAAATGTAATATGCAAGTATATGAACATATGTACATTTCATATGCCACCATGTTAAACTTGTGGCTTCAACCCCTTTATGTCATGATTATGCCAAGTTCCCTCTTTCTATCCTTTATGCGCTATTGCGATATGTAAGCGATGGGATTGCGTTTGGGGTTGGGTAAACTTAAAAGACATAAAAACATAAGATTGGGAATTTACCTATTAAGTTAGGTCTACCCATTGGGAATTTACCTATTAAGTTAGGTCTACCCAATTGCTTGAAAACTTGTAATATGTTTTGTAAACATGATGGACATGACACTTAGAAAATATAAGTGTGACCAACTCGAGGTTGGGTTGAGTTTGTAGCGTAAACCTACCCGGAACCGACTGGCTTAACTAGTTGCTACAAACAATAGGACCCAATGTGAGAAGTTGGCCATGTTGTACCTTGAACCCGAGGTTAGACCAAGTTGTGGTATAAAGCTACCCGGAACCGACCGGCTTAACTAGTAACCGCAACGAAGTCTAATGTGAGAGGTTAAGGCACATTAATTAATTAATGCCTCATGATTAGGGTTAAGTCATGGTCCACTTAATACTTAACCAATTTGGGCTTGGTAGATTAATCAGGGTTAAGTCGTGAACTCATCGTTACACTTAACCAAGTTAATCCATGATTAGCAAGAGGGTTAAACCGTACTTAACCCACTAGAAAATCCTAGCAATGGGGGTCCACTCCAGCAGTAATCCCAAGTTTGTATCATTAAGACCCTAGGGACTAGGCTAGGGAGGGGGCACGATTACTGGACTGGAGGTAAGTGACCAAAAGCGACGGCAGAGTGGTACGCCGGTGTAGTTCCGGGCGGACTATGGTCGTGCACATAGTCCGAAGCCGGGGAAAACATGCACGGGTACCAGTAGATCGAGACTGTGCACTTATGTTTATGGTGTCCAGGGGTTGACACCCTAGGGCTTGATACACCCGACGGGAGACCCTGCACAGTCTGACTACAATTATGTTTGGGCCGTATTGACACCAACACGTGACGAGTTAGGCTTAGGGAGCCGATCGATTAGACCGTTTGGTTGGACCTCGTATTACAGTCACTTCATGTTATTGGGCCAAAGCTTGGGCCAAGGGATCAATACTTGTTTATTCAAGTCATGTTAGTTTGCTAGTACACCTGTGGTGCAAAACCTTAAACCTGATTATGCGATGACACCTTTATCTACCTTGTTAGTTGATCATCATGCTAGTATGTTGTTATCCTTATGATCATACCTGCTTCTCCTACCAGTTAACTTTATCCGTTTACATTGATTGTAGTAGGGCTTACTCAGTCTTTTTGACTGACCTGTTTTCTTTCGCCTCTTTTCTTCCGTTCCCCCCCACCCAGGTTCTCAGGGAGGGAATATTGGAGCTTAGCTTGGATTTCTGATCGCTTGCTTGTGGGATTTTAGCTCATGTACGGTCTTGACATGAAGCTAGCTATGGTTATCACTTATTTTGGGGATAGTACTTGTGTATTTCAGTTTTTCAGTTGATGTTGTTTTTATCTAGACTTGTTTATTTGGAAAGTTATGTTGTACCAGACTTGTTTTGAAATAGTTTGAAATCTTCCGCTGTTTTACTTATCTTATTTACTCTGTTTACATATATACATATGTTCTTGTTCTGCCTTGATATATCATTATCCATGTTTACCTGATTCAAACGCCCCTCCAAAGTCAGAGTGCTTGCAAGAGCCACCCTGGCGGAGGTGGGGTGTTACAAATTCAAACCCAACGACTGTCGTCCCTAGCAAAATACCCCTATTCCGAACACAATGGAATATGTTTTATAAGCCCATTCGATCGTTTTAGTCAGTTTTTCTTCAAATTAAAATATACAACATTCAAATATGGATTTGAATGTACATATCAATTTGCCGGGGCCACATACTGATTCCAAAAATTCCAGAAAAATAAATTTAGCTATGTTTGAACGATACAGTCCTAACAAAACTAATTTCGTTGAATTTGGAGACCGTTTGAAAAATGGCCATTTTCTGGTCGATCCAATTTGAATAAAATTAACCAAACACGTTTTCTTTTACCACACTCACATATTAACTCCAAAAATTATGAAAATTGGAATCTTGCAATAATTTGACATTCCGGATCCAACAAAATTGGTTTCATTGAAAACGGAGGTCGTTTGCAAAATGTCTATTTTTACGGGTTATATTTATTCCATATCGACCTTTCAGAAAATTCATTTGGCCCTAACTTTTGATTCCCGCTATGAAATTTCTATTTTTTAGATTCATTACAAAGATATTCTTAAACATATTTAAATATTTTTGGTTTTACTAAAATCTATTTTATTTTGCATCCTGTACAGTCAATCAAAGTTCAAATTCAAAGTTTTCAAACTGCCGTGCTATTTCAGGCCTTGTTCTATAATTAAAATAAATATTTATATTCCAACATCGATTCAAATAAATATATACCTTTTGATTCTATTTAGAATAAATTTCTTGTCATTATTATTTAAAATAATTCATTTAAGATATTCAAAATTCATTAAAATAGCCAAATTAAAATTTTTAAATTGGTTCTGATTTTCCGGGTTGTTACAATCTCCCCCACTTAAAATATTTTCGTCCTCGAAAAGGAACGAAGCTGAAAGTTGTTTAACTAATGAACTCAACTTTCATTTTGGCATTCATTCTTCAACTTTTCAGTTTTTAAGAATTTTCTAATTCTTTAAAAATTTGGCTAACACCCTAAATTTTTGAAAAATTTCGTCATAACCTCCTTTGAATGGGGAGGGGTTTGGAAATTTATTGGGCCGTATTAAGCACCCAATAAATTCCGAAAAGCATACACATATTTATAGTGATATATTCCGGTGTCCACATGGGAGTGTGTATAGATCATAACTCCAGAGAATAAATTCTTGTCACCCTATAAATGGTTTTTGAACCTTAATGACTAGAGAGACATGTTTATTGTCATCTCCAGACCTGTGTGGGGTTTTTATTAATCTGGCAGTTTTATCGTTACATATTAAATAGTCCATATCAGTCTTCAGTTCAACCTGTAATATAGTCATCGCCATACAAACCTCTCGCTTGTATGATAAATCTTCAACCTCGTCACACAAGCTCCAAATGCTTATGTGGTATATGATAGAGTATGTTATCTTCACGTAGTATGCTATGTAGTGTAGTTCAAAATTAATTATTGCTAGCTTATGGCGTCGTTAATTATTTCGCACAGAACGACCAGCACTCCGCATCCAATGACATTCACAGGAGTTGATATATAAATAAAATTGTGCATCCAACTCATTAAGGCTTACCTATTTGTCGGGCACGCAAATAAATTCTTTACTCAATAGCCAACCTATTTACCTTTTCAAACATATATAATGTACATGCATGTATTTCAATCAATTTTTAAATCAGTTCAATATTTGATTCAATTTGCATAAATTTACTCTTCATTCTCTTATGGGTTTTATTATTCCAATGTTATTAATTAAACTAACAATCACACAGCACAACTAGCAATTAATTTATTGATTAACTTTTTCAAATATATAGTTTGTTTATATACTTAAAAATCATCCTTGCTAATGTCAGATTATACTTAAAACTACTCCTCCAAAAATGAAAACAATAGTAAAGTTGGAAATAATATGGAAATGCAAAATATGGTAAATATACCTTGCACTAGAGTTAATTAGAGATATCCACTCTCCAATTGGGATAGGCTTGCTTAATGCTCTCCTCATTTTCCCAAGTACAGTCTCGCGGATCTCCACTCCACTGCACTTTGACAAAGTGAACCTTCTTGTTCCTCAGCTCTTTAGTTTCTTTGCCATTAATCTTTATTGGCACTCTCCTCGCTGCTAATTCTGGAGTAATTTCCAAATCTTGTTGCGCGGCTTCTTCCATGACCAAGTCTGTATCATGCACATGATTTTGAAGTTGAGACACGTGAAACACATCATGTGCTCCAGGCAACCAATCAGGTAACTAAACCCTATAAGCGAGAGTTCCAATCCGTTCGAGCACAGGAAATGGACCAATAAATCTAAGCGCCAACTTCCCTGTTTTGCCAAATCGGACTACTCCCCTTATCTGAGAAACCCTCAAATATACATAGTCACCAACAACAAATGCTAAATCTCTTCTTCTCGAGTCTGCATAGCTCTTCTATCGGCTTTGAGTTGTTTGCAATCGCTTCTTAATGAAATCGACTTTATCCGAAGCTTCGCGAATCATATAAGGTCCAAATACAAGTCTATTACGAGGTTCTAACCAACATGCGAAAGATCAGCACGGTCTACCATACAATGCTTTGAATGGTGACATTTTCAGGCTTGGTTGGTAGCTGTTGTTGTATGAGAACTCAGCCAAATTCAAGTGGTCTTCCTATGATCTGCCAAAATCAATAACGCAAGCCCGTAGTAAATCTTCAAGAATACGGTTCACCCTCTCAGTTTGACCATCTGTTTGAGGATGATAAGAGGTGCTCAAGTTCAGTTTCGTTCCCAATTCTGCTTGGAATGCTTCCCAAAATTTACTAGCAAAAATCGGGTCATGATCACTAACGATACTCATGGGAACTCCATGCAGTTTAACAATTTCTTTAAAATAAATCTGTGCCAGACTTTGAGCGGTTCTATTTGATTCGACAGGTATAAAGTGGGCGGTCTTCGTGAAACGATCCACGATCACCCATATATTGTCATTCCCTCTCTTGGTTCTGGGCAAACCATCTATGAAATCCATAGAAATTTATTCCCACTTCCAATTTGGAATTTCCAATGGTTGTAACAATCTGGCGAGTTTCTGTTGATCGCTTTTGACTTGTTGACAAGTAGAACACCTGCCAACATATATAAAGATGTCTCTTTTCATCGCCTTCCACCAGAATGTTCGCTTGAGGTCATTATACATTTTACTAACCCCTGGATGGATACTTAGCTTGGACATGTGACACTCATCAAATACTTCTCTTTTGAGCTCAAGGATGTCAGGAACACAAATTCTTACTTTCAATCTTAGAACTCCTGTGCTATCCACTTGGAAACTGGAGACTTCACCCCTTTGAGTTCTTTTGATCATCTCTTTAACAAAATTATCATCTTTTTGAAGAATGGATATTTTATCAATCAACGATGGTGTAATGATAAGATTGGCGATGATCACATTCTTTCTGTTGAGCGCATCAGCTACAACATTGGCTTTCCCCGGAGTATACAAAATATCAAGATTATATGCCATGAGAAATTCTAGCTAACGCTGCTGTCTCGTATTCAGATCTTTCTAGGTGAATAAATACTTCAACGATTGATGATTAGTATATAATTCAAATTTCTCACCCAATAGATAATGCCTCCATATTTTCATTGCAAACACGATGGCTAACAATTCAAGATCATGAGTTGCATAATTCTTCTCATGTGGCTTCAACTGACGGCTAGCATAAGCGACTACTTGGCCTCTTTGCATTAATACTGCACCAAGACCTTCTTTAGAAGCATCTGTCTAGACTTTCAAGTCTTGGTTGCCATCGATAATTGTTAACACTGGAGCAGTTGTCAATCTTACCTTCTGCTCTTGGAAAACTGTCTCACATTCTGGAGTCCAATTGAACCTTGAATGTTTCTTAGTAAGCTTTGTTAAGGAACTAGATATCTTTGAAAAATCTTTAACGAACTTCCGGTACTAACTAGCCAATCCAAGAAAACTTTGGACTTCTGTGGGTGTAGTTGGCTGCTTCCAATTGTGAATAGCTATGATCTTACTGGGATCCACAGAAATTCCTTCTTTTGATACAATGTGACCAAGGAACTTGACTTCTTCTTGCCAGAATATACATTTGAAAAATTTTGTCTTTAAAACATTCTTTCTCATAATCGCTAACACTTGTTCCAAATGTTTTGCATGTTCGCTCTCTGACTTAAAGAAGATCAATATGTCATCAATGAAACTAGTATGAATTTATTCAATACTTCCTTGAATACCCAGTTCATTAGATCGACAAAATAAGCTGGAGTATTACATAAGCCGAACGGCATTACTAACCACTCGTAGAATAAATATGGAACTCTGAATGCCGTCAAAGGAACATATTCTTCGGCAATTCATAGCTAATGGAAACCTTTAGCTAGGTCCATTCATGAAAATACTTGCGCGCCATTCAATCGATCCAACAAATCATCAATTCGCGACAGTGGATGTTTAATCTTTAATGTATGCTTATTTAAGTCACGATAATCCACACATAGTCTGAGAGTATCGTCTGACTTTGGGACAAACACCACTGTTGCTCCCCAATTAGAGAAACTAGGTCTGATCAGACCCTTCCATACAAGTTATCGAGTTTGATTGTCTAACTCTTCTTTTTCCTTCAAGGTCATTCTTCGAATAGCGTGCATTTTACTCGAGGACGAGTAAAAGATAAGTGTGGGGGTATTTGATTGACACTGAAAAGTGTTTATTTCAATGGAAAAGCAATGAACTATGAATCAGATTCAAATCTAATCAAATCCAATTAAACCTATGAACGCGATTAAAATACAGAAAATAAAAGTGCGGAATATAAATAACAGCAGGAAATAAAATTAGGATTACCGCTGAATCTAATCAGACGGTCAATCACTAGTAAGAAAAATAGAAGCAATAGCAAATTGTGTTCTAGCAAATCTAATTGACTAGACAACACAATAT
Organism: Allium sativum; assembly: GCA_030737875.1. Taxonomy (NCBI): domain Eukaryota; kingdom Viridiplantae; phylum Streptophyta; class Magnoliopsida; order Asparagales; family Amaryllidaceae; genus Allium; species Allium sativum. Next base: position 212,416,245 of record CM060915.1, on the reverse strand, counting down.
GCCATGAAAATAAAATGCAGAAACTAAAGAAAAGAAAGCTTTATTAGAACTAAAAGAGAGTACAGAAGAATGAATGGTTTTTACAATGGTTACAATCACATATTTATAGATGAGAATGGGAAAACCCTAATTAGGTCTATGAATAAATGGGCCTCATTCTTGAATATCTCTTTCCTTCCTTGACTAACTTGATTGGAGAAAATCTGGGCATATCATGGTAAATATTTTCCATATCTTTCAATTTTCCCATGTGGCTTGATTGATAGAAGATTGCATCTAATTAATTCTTCCAAACAAGGACGCTTATCAGACTCCAAAGGCAATATAAGATAAAATCTTCAAAATTGATTTTTCTTCTGGGCATTCTTCTAATTGAAATTGAATGATTTGAATTTAATTCCATGATAAGAATATGGCTATTGCTGAAATGTTAATTGGTGCACATCATAAATACATACACATGAATGTGTGTATGTATATATATAACATAACACTAACCCAGATATTTCTCAAAGCAAAGGGCCAGTGTGAACGCGCTCCGTTTCTTTGGCAAAAAGTGAGCTTGACGGGGTTCGAACTTAGGTCTCTCAGCACCAATTTCTATGCCTTTACCAGTGAGCTACTACTTCTTTTGCAATTGAAATGAATTTGATGTGAGGAAGTAGCTCTTTCTTGTAGTTGGCCTTTGATTTGAAATGAAGGAGGCATTTCTTGACATCCTGAAAAAACATACAAAAGTAACCAAAGTATCATTTATTTATTTACAAAAGATAAAGCATAAGAGTAATAAAATAAACACTTTTCAGTGTCAATCAAATACCCCCACACTTATCTTTTACTCGTCCTCGAGTAAAACAAAAATGAAAAACTAAACTAGATGGGTCACACTTTCGTAGGAAACACGATTGCATTGAGCGCATGCAACAAGCCGTTAAACCTCTTGGTGTCCCTAGTAGGACGAGTGGTGTCTCGTGAGGGTTTTCAGCGGATACTACCCACAAAATCCAAATGCAGTATGTTATGATTCTAATGAAACTACATGAATGCAATGGACATATGCAATTAAAAACGAAAAAAATGAAAACACGACTTATTTCAGGAAAGTGGTACAACAAATTAAGTTAACAATTTCTAATCAGTTGATTTTATTTTAGATATCTCGACTTGTCACAAATTTTCAATATAAATCAAGTTTTCAAATGTTAAATTCCAGTTTGGCCAGTTAGTTCGGTCGATAACATAGTGCAGCCATGAAATAAATTCTTAGTTTGCTTGGCACAGTTTGCAAAGTGGTATTCTAATTTTCTCATGTATGGCTAGTCAAATCAATAAGGTCAAGAAGTGTTTGGGCATCATCGCTTATTCTTTATTCTATAAAACTTTAAGATTTATGATTAAGTACATACACCTAACTAAAAAGACCAAGGTTTACCACCCATGCACTGCCTCGCGGACTAACGGAGAGTAGGTAGAGAGCTTGGCGGATTGTGCAGGCCGACTTTGACTTTGTCAACAACGTGTCGGTAATCCTTAGGTGTCCAATCTCACAAAATGAGACCAAGATATTCCAACTTTGACTTTGTCAACAACGTGTCGGATAGAGCTTGGCGGGTTTGCACACCAACGCTCGATATACAAGCAATGTTGGATACCCTTGGAATACTATTATTATTAAATATAAGCACAAAAGAGAGTTACGCGAATTCAACTTAACACAACTTAGTTTTAAAGATTTGACAAGCCATTATAAGTATTTTAAGTCCTCCACTTATTTAAACAAAGTCTACAATATAGAATAGATTTCATGGCCATCACCTAAGAATCTCCCTATGTACCGGTTACACTATTATCCCTCAAAATTAAACTTTTCATTATATTTCCTATTCGATCTAAGTTGAGAGAGAAAAATACTATCAACTGGCTAAAAATTGTAAACTTATTTTGCTGTATCAGTTGAAAATGAGTCGTATTTCAAAGAAAAAAAAAATTTATGGTATGTCACTACAATCTAAAATGGCTGAAAATAAAAAGAAATAAAAAACAAAGAAAAATGACAATGGATGAAATGCAGACTCCCCCCACACTTGATTGAGACAGTGTCCCAACTGTCTAAGGCAGAAAAACAAAAATAAAAAAAATGAAAAAGAAAACTAAAAGAAAAAGAACGTATACCACCTGATTTCATGGTGGATGATCATGCAGATCGATAGAGTCATCTTCGTCATATTGCTCGAATTCCAAAAATGGTTTCAGTCGTTGACCGTTTACTTTGAAGACTTTTCCATCCTTAGGATTTTCAATTTCAACCGCTCCATGAGGGTATACTGTTTTCACGACATAAGGTCCAGTCCATCGAGATCTGAGTTTCCCTGGAAACAAGTGAAGTCTAGAGTCGTATAAAAGAACTTTTTGACCTATGTTGAATTCCTTACGAAGTATGTTTTTGTCGTGTTGGGCTTTGGTTCTTTCTTTGTAGATTTTCGCATTTTCGTACGCCTCATTTCTTAATTCCTCTAATTCAGAAATTTGTAACTTCCTGTGTGAGCCGGCCTTTTCTAAGTCAAAGTTCAAAAATTTTATGGCCCAAAGAGCGCGATGCTCTAGTTCAAGAGGTAAGTGACAGGCCTTTCCAAAGACTAATCGATATGGTGACATCCCTAGATTGGTTTTATAAGCAGTGCGAAAAGCCCAAAGTGCATCAATCAGTTTTACAGACCAATCTTTTCTATTGGAATTCACGGTTTTCTCAAGAATTTATTTGATTTGTCTATTGGAAACTTCTACTTGCCCACTCGTTTGTGGATGGTAGGGGGTCGACAGCTTGTGTGTGATTGAGTATTTCTTGAGCAAGGACTCAAAAGCACGATTACAGAAGTGAGTGCCATTATCGCTAATGATAGCTCGAGGTGTGCCAAAGCGTGAAAAGATGTTTTCTTTGAGGAATTTGACAACAACCTTGTTGTCGTTGGTTTTGGTCGGAATGGCTTCAACCCATTTTGAGACATAATCTACCGCAAGTAAGATGTAAAGATTCCCAAATGAATTAGGGAACGGTCCCATGAAATCGATGCCCCAAACATCGAATAACTCAATCACTAAAATGGGGTTGAGAGGCATCATGTTCCGCTTAGAGATTCGACCCGTTCTTTGACATCGCTCACATTTAGAGAAAAATTCGAAAGCGTCACGGAAGAGTGTGGGCCAATAAAAACCGCTTTGCAAAACCTTTGCAGCAGTTTTTCTTGCTCCAAAATGACCGCCACAAGCATGGTCATGTGAGAAGGAGAGAATACTTTGGTGTTCATGATCGGGCACACACCTTCGAATGATTTGGTCTGGACAGTATTTGAAAAGATATGGGTCGTCCCAATAGAAGTTTCGAACTTTCGAGAGAAATTTTTGTTTATCTTGTTTCGACCATTCAGCGGGTGTTTGTTGTGTGACAAGATAATTCACAATGTCAGCGTACCAAGGGGTGTTAGAGATCGAAAGGAGTTGTTCGTCAGGAAAATAGTCATCGATTTGGATGTCGTTATCATTTATGTGCACAATTCGAGAGAGATGATCAGCTACGACATTTTCAGAACCCTTTTTATCTCGTATTTCTATATCGAATTCTTGAAGAAGAAGGATCCAACGAATCAAGCGGGCCTTGGCATCCTTTTTAGAAAGCAAATATCGTAGGGCAGCATGGTCAGTGTAAACTATGACTTTGGATCCTATGAGATATGGTCTGAATTTCTCAAGAGCGAAGACAACTGCCAAAAATTCCTTTTCAGTAGTCGAGTAATTCAATTGGGCCTCGTTTAAGATTTTGCTAGCGTAGTAAATGACTCGAGGGAGTTTATCAATTCGCTGACCCAAGATGGCTCCAATTGCAAAGTCAGAAGCGTCGCACATAAGTTCAAAGGGTTGAGTCCAATCAGGAGGTTGAATGATGGGAGTTGTGGTCAAGAGTGATTTAAGAGTTTCAAAAGATGTTTTGCAATCATTGGAAAATTCAAACTTTCCGTCTTTGGCAAGTAAATTCGAGAGAGGTTTTGAAATCTTTGAGAAATCCTTAATGAATCTTCTATAGAATCCCGCATGGCCAAGAAATGAACGAACATCTTTGACAGACTTAGGAGGAGGTAAATTAGCAATCAAATCGATTTTGGATTTATCGACTTCTAGGCCATCTTTGGAGACGACATGACCTAGAACTATCCCCCTTTTTACCATAAAGTGGCATTTCTCCCAATTAAGCACGAGTGATTTCTCCTTACAACGCTTAAGGACGAGTTCTAGATGAGTGAGACATTGGGAAAAAGATGATCCATATATTGAAAAATCGTCCATGAATATTTCCAAGAATTCTTCCACCATATCAGAGAAAATACTCATCATACACCTTTGGAAAGTCGCGGGGGCATTACAAAGACCGAAAGGCATGCGACGATAAGCAAAGGTTCCAAAGGGACAAGTAAAGGTGGTCTTATGTTGATCTTCTAAAGCAACAGGAATTTGGTTATAGCCAGAGTATCCATCGAGAAAACAGTAGTACTCATGTCCCGCTAAGCGTTCGAGCATTTGGTCAATAAAAGGCAAGGGAAAATGGTCTTTTCGTGTGGCTGAGTTAAGCTTTCGATAGTCGATGCACACACGCCATTTGGTTTTGATTTTTGTTGGGACGAGTTCATTACTGTCGTTTTTGATCACTGTGACTCCCGATTTCTTTGGTACAACTTGTACCGGACTTACCCAAGTACTATCAGAGATGGGATAGATGATGTTATTGTCTAGACATTTGATTATCTCCTCCTTGACCACTTCTCTCATGTTTGGGTTTAATCGCCTTTGAACTTCACGGGTGGGTTTAGCCTCATCAACTAAGTGTATGCGATGTTCCACAATTGATGGGCTAATTCCTTTTATATCGCTAATTTCCCACCCCAAGGCGTCCTTATTTTCCCGTAAAGTTTCCAAAACTTTTTCTTCTTGGTCTTCGGTAAGATCAGAGGCCAAGATTACGGGGAAAGTTTCTGAGGAATCTAGGTAGGCATACTTAAGGTCTGGTGGCAAGGGTTTGAGGTCTAACTTAGGAAGTTCTTGTGTATCAACATTGGTCAAGATTCCTTGATTAGATTCAGGTGACGAAGTGTCGGAGTCAAGAATTTTGTTTAGTTCAGAAATGTATTCGAGTTCATCGAAATCAGAGTCGAAATGGTCAAGACACATTTTTAAAGCTTCAGAAGTGTCATTAGAGGTTTCATCAACTGTGGTTTGAATCATGTCAATTTCATCGATCTCAAAATCCCTAGGTTGCTTGTTGAGATTAAAGATGTTTAGCTCAATGGTTAGGTGCCCGAAGGAAAGTCGAAGTTGACCATTCCTACAATTAATGACAGCATTAGAGGTTGCTAAGAAGGGGCGTCCTAAGATCAATGGTATTTGAACGTTGGGATTTGAGACAGGCTCTGTTTCTAGAACTATAAAATCGACAGGGAAGTAGAACTGTTCGATCTGTATCAAGACGTCTTCGATAATTCCCAATGGCTTTTTGACAGATCGATCGGCTAGCTGAAGAGTGATGTTTGTTGGTTTAATCTCCCCTAGTCCAAGTTGACGATAAACAGTATAAGGAAGAAGGTTGACACTGGCACCAAGATCGAGTAGGGCACGAGAGATGTGAGTGTTTCCTATTTTGCAATCAATCGTAGGGCAGCCAGGGTCTTTGTACTTGACTGGGGCAAGATTCGAAAGAACAGAGCTTGTATTCGCAGTTAGAAAGGCGGTTTTTGGGACATTGGTCGCGCGTTTTTGTGTGCACAATTCCTTTAGACATTTAGCATATTGAGGAATTTGTTCAATGGTGTCTAAAAGAGGAATGTTCACACGGACTTGTTTGAAAATCTCCAAAATTTTATCAAAATTTGCCGCTTTCTTCTTATTATTGAGTCTATGGGGAAAAGGAGCAACTGGTTTTTCGACTCTACGATTAGTTTCATCACTCGAGGAAGAAGGTTTATCCAAGGAGATAGAAGGTGGTAGGGATGTAGAAGATGAAATGTTGGGATTGCCAACATTAGTTTTCGAAGGTGGGTCGGGTTTGCCGACACTGGGAGAAGAACTGTTGGGATTGCCAACATTTAAGGGAACTTGAGGTTCAGAAGAGTTGGCATTCGAAGCCAATGGGTGATCATCAAGAATAGGGATTGGGGTCGAGTTAGAAGGTTCGCCAGGGTTGCCCACGTTATTATCAATCCTCTTTCCAGATCGAAGGGTTGTGACAGCATTGACTGGATTATGGTTTTCGTCCTCACAAGAATTTACAGCACGAGAGTTATACTTTGGATTCACCTCAGGTTGACTAGGCAATTTTCCCTTCTCATTACTTTTCATAAATTCCTTCATCATATTAAACATTTGGTCGATTTTAGCGTCTTGATTATTTATTTGTTTTTCTAATCGAACAATATCTTGTGATGGTTGAGAAGATTGAGAGGATTGGTTCGATGATTGAAAATTGGGGTGCCTATACGGTTGTTTGGATTGAGGTGCAGCTTGAGAGGTTTGAGAATTGGGGGGTGGAGCTTGGTAATTCGGATTGGGAATAAAGGGTTGCATGTGAGATGGGTTTGCCGAATTATTGGGGTTTGACCAAGAAAAGTTTGGGTGGTTCCTCCAACCAGGATTGTACGTGGCTGAGTAAGGGTTATTTTGAGCTATAGCATTGGCTTGGTCCTGAGAGTAGTAGTGGGGTAACCCTTCTCCGGCTTGAGGAGTTTGATTTTCTACGGGAATTTGATTTGGGTCCACGACATGCACTCCTCTAATAGAAGTACGATTGGGAACGCGAATTGATTCCCATTGCATGTCCTTTTCAGAATAATCTTCTAAGAACCGCCAAGCTTCATCGGCTGTTTTAGACATAAAATCTCCTCCACACATTGATTCTAGTTGAGTTTTAGATTGATAGTTAAGCCCTTCATATACAATTTGACACAAGTTGTCTTTTAGAATTCCATGATGAGGACAACTATACAGTAGTTGGTTGAATCTCTCAAAATATTTTGAAAAAGTTTCCCCCTCATTTTGACAAAATTGATTTATCTCAGTTCGGATTTTGAGAGTTTTATGGAAAGGGAAAAACTTTTTCAAAAATGCAGTGACAAATTCATCCCAACTTCTTATGGAATGTTTTGGAAGAGAATTTAGCCATCTTTTAGCGCTTTCAAGTAGTGCAAATGGGATTAGCCTTAGCTTGATCGATTCGTTAGACAATTGTTGCATTTTTGTTGTGGACGCATACAATTCAAATTCACTCAGAAATTCATAAGCATTTTCAGACCCAGTAAATTTTGGTACCCCTTGAATAAAGGAGTGTTTCAACTCAAAATTGTTTCCTTCAGCTGGTGGGAAAACGATGACAGAGGGTTGGACGGTCCTAGTTGGATAACATCGTTCACGAAGAGATAAGGGTCTATCCATCTGAATATTGAGATTTTGAAAATTTTGATTCATTTGATTGTGATCTATCTCGTTTTGAAAGTTTGGGTTTATTGGATTATGGTTCATCTCGTTTTGAAAATTTTGGTTTATTTGAGAACCCCTGGGAGAGTTGTGAACACTTTTTTCACTCATTATTGTTAGATGCAAGCACAGAAATCAGCTACAATGAAATTTTCTGTCCTTAATAGCTCCTAACCCAAAATTATATAGTGACACGTTTGATTACTTAGATCAAAAGATTTCTTAGCCAGTTAACGGACAAGAGTTATCGGTGCACCAGGAATCACCCTAGCAATGCAGCCGAAGGTTTAAGTACCTTCAGAGTAACAACCGATATAATATTTACGAATCACCGTAATATTTATAAACGGTTATTTCTCTGCCGTAGTCTAGACACCAAGAAATAATTCGTTCTAAATGAATCAACTGTCAAAATACAATTAAGCCCTAGATGAGCCCGTGACTCCCTTAAGTCCAACGTCTAACCGTTATTATTAGTCAGATTCTACGATGAGATGCAATTTGTGGGCTAAGGAAAAGGGTGATGAAATCCCTCACCTTATGTGAATTGGGGTATTGCCCTTAACAGAATGAATAAAAGATGCAGAAATAACAGCAATCACACAAAACAATTGCAGAAATTAAAAATTGTACATTCACAGCCGCTGCCCCTGCAGAAAATTTTTACAACAATTGTCTATATATTTTTTCCTTTTCCTTTTGCAGCAGAGCACCTGTAGAGTTTTAAAAGTTTTCACCTAGATCGGCAGTCCTCCAGTGATATTGGGAAGCGCTAGCGCGTTCACACCCCACTTGGTGTGCAACCGCTCCAACCCATTTGAATCGTCCGCTGCTTTCTGTTGTTGTCCCCTTCTATTAGTTGCTTGACTGCGCTGCGGCACGGGTTCGGGCTGTACCTGTTTTTGAAAAATTCTCCTCTTTTTTAATATATTTTTTTTTAAGAGAGAAAAAAAACAATTGAAAGAGGGAGAGAGAAACTAAAACAGCAAATGAATTTGGACTTAAACAAAAAAAAACCAAAACTTAGGATATAAGCTTAACAAACAGCCAACCTCGCGTTTAACCAAAATAAATGGTTCGCACAATGGTTAAAGCACCATACAAAAGAATGGAAACAGTTAATTCTCCAAAACAAGTCACAGTAATTCACGAGTGGAATAATGGGAATCACGCCTATTCTTTCTTCTTTTACAGACGAAACTGATTTAGGGTACAAGTCGGTTTATTTTTTTATTTTATTTTTGGTCCCTTTCTTCCTCAGTAAAAAAAAACAAAATCAGATTCGCAAAAAGAAATCTAGCACGCCTCCCACCAAGTTTCTCAGAGACCAAATCAGTTCGAATCCCCTTTTTTTATAATTATTTTCGAGCCGAATACTGGGGCTCTCGAACCTGTCTCAATGCTTTCGAAGTTTAAAGTTTGGAATCAACTATCGGATTGAGTAGAGAGTTTTGGTTTGGAAATTTCGGTTCGCGAGTTTGATCTGGAGGATCCAATAGGGTTTCTGACTTCGAATTTGGGTATGGCAATTAATGAGAATTGGGGTAAATGGTGTAAGGGGCTGAAGTGGCTTTCGATCTGGGTTTATGTATGCGATGCTGGTGAACGTGGTTGCGATGCTGACCCTTCGAGTCTGCTGTAGGAGATGGCGGTCGGATGGAGTTGGTTGCGTGGAACCGAAGTCTGCTGTGAATTGCGGTTTTTGGCTATCAGGAAGATGGTGACCAGTGTATGATTTTTTGGGTAGGAAGTCGCTGATCGGATTGAACAGGGAGTTGGTGATAATGTCTGGATATGTCGCTGCGTGAACAGGATGGATTTTGATTGTCTTTGAACTGTGAGTATGGGTATTTGAGGGTCGGAGTATTTGGTAGTTTTGATGGCTAACTGTTGTTTGCGGTGGAGGTGCTGGGTGGTAGGTTATTGCCAAAGATAGGAGGAGGTTACGAAATTGATGGTTGACGTTATAGGAAGGTTTGGTAAAATTGTGGACTTGCTGAGGATTTGTGTGTGAAGGATAATGGGAGAGAAACTCTGATGGCAAGATGGGAGGGCATTGGATATTGGTCTGAAAGGTTGCAGATGGTTGCGACAAGCTGGTCTTGGGTATGGTTAGACGTGGTGCTGGGTATCAGGAAGGATGTAAGGCTTTGGTGGTCAGGGGATTGCGGTGAAGAACGTTGATGGGAAGACGATGATGAAGAAATATATGGCAGTGAATAGGGAAATAGGAAAAACAGAAGAAAAATGGCCGTGAATGGAAAAAGTGAATAGAGATTTGTAGGAAAAGGAGAGCTATGTAAAAATTGGAAAGAGGAAAAAAAATGAATTGAGAAAGGAAAGAAAGTAAAACAAATTGATTTTTTTTTTTTTTTGGAAATCTTGAGAGAAGAATAAAGGATGTAAGAAATTAGGAAAGGATTAAATGAAAGGGTAAAAAGAGATTGTATTGACAACAGGAAAGAAGGTTGAAAAGAGTAAAGAAATAAAACAGACAATGGAAAGTTTTTTTTTCCTCTATTTAGTTAATGGTAGTACCAATGAAATTAATACCCCAAACCACTAAACAATTTTTTTATTTATGAAATAAAACAAAAAGAAATAAAATAAAATAAATAAAAATAAAACTAACACGAATCAGAAATTAAATGAATAATAAAATTTAACGTTACCTCCCCGGCAACGGCGCCAAAAACTTGATCGACGCTAGTCTATGAATTAGAAAAGCGCGACATTTGTAATAAATTCTGCAAGCATACAGGCGTGTAGCATACAGGTCGAACACAGGGAGGTTTAATTAAAAAAAAAAAATTTTTCTTGGGCGTGTTAGACGAAGCTGGAGGTTGATTTTGCAAATAAAACAAAACAAAATTAAAACTGTAATTTGATTCAGAACAGATCTAACTGAACCGACGATCAAATCACAATTTCAATGGAAAAGCAATGAACTATGAATCAGATTCAAATCTAATCAAATCCAATTAAACCTATGAACGCGATTAAAATACAGAAAATAAAAGTGCGGAATATAAATAACAGCAGGAAATAAAATTAGGATTACCGCTGAATCTAATCAGACGGTCAATCACTAGTAAGAAAAATAGAAGCAATAGCAAATTGTGTTCTAGCAAATCTAATTGACTAGACAACACAATATGCCATGAAAATAAAATGCAGAAACTAAAGAAAAGAAAGCTTTATTAGAACTAAAAGAGAGTACAGAAGAATGAATGGTTTTTACAATGGTTACAATCACATATTTATAGATGAGAATGGGAAAACCCTAATTAGGTCTATGAATAAATGGGCCTCATTCTTGAATATCTCTTTCCTTCCTTGACTAACTTGATTGGAGAAAATCTGGGCATATCATGGTAAATATTTTCCATATCTTTCAATTTTCCCATGTGGCTTGATTGATAGAAGATTGCATCTAATTAATTCTTCCAAACAAGGACGCTTATCAGACTCCAAAGGCAATATAAGATAAAATCTTCAAAATTGATTTTTCTTCTGGGCATTCTTCTAATTGAAATTGAATGATTTGAATTTAATTCCATGATAAGAATATGGCTATTGCTGAAATGTTAATTGGTGCACATCATAAATACATAAACATGAATGTGTGTATGTATATATATAACATAACACTAACCCAGATATTTCTCAAAGCAAAGGGCCAGTGTGAACGCGCTCCGTTTCTTTGGCAAAAAGTGAGCTTGACGGGGCTCGAACTTAGGTCTCTCAGCACCAATTTCTATGCCTTTACCAGTGAGCTACTACTTCTTTTGCAATTGAAATGAATTTGATGTGAGGAAGTAGCTCTTTCTTGTAGTTGGCCTTTGATTTGAAATGAAGGAGGCATTTCTTGACATCCTGAAAAAACATACAAAAGTAACCAAAGTATCATTTATTTATTTACAAAAGATAAAGCATAAGAGTAATAAAATAAACACTTTTCAGTGTCAATCAGTGCACTACTGGCCTTGCATTCAGAATTGAAGAGATTTTGAAATCAATTTCTCTACGCGGAGGTAAGCTAACAACTTCTTCAAACACATCCGCATAATTCTTGACGATAGAGATATTTTCTATGTCAACCGGAATATTCTCTGTGACGACAGGAATAGGTTCTAATGGAGTAGGAGAAACATCCAGAGCTGCCAAAAAGTCTTTTCTATCCGAATTAGGACCTTCATATGGAATGGTTATGTACTCCCCGAATTTTGCTTTTGCCTTAACAACTCTCTGGCGCATTTAACCTTAGCTTCATATTTGGTTAACCAATCCAATCCTAAAATAAGATCAAATTCGGTAAAATTCATGACGATCGCAATGGTAGGGAACAGATAACGGGAAAAAGAGACAGGCACCCCACAAATCCAACTAAGGTTGAGGGAACCCCCAACCGGATTATGGACAGTCATGGGTTCTTTAAGCTTTTTCAATTTCAAATCCAGTTTCTTAACCGCATGACTTGCAATAAAGCTTCGCGATGCGCCTGTATCAAATAGTACTTCAACTGGAATATCTTTGACGGTAAGCATGCCCTCCAAAACATCTGGCATCTCTTGACTGACTGAGGGTGTCGGAACTTCTGCCACTTCATTCACCTGTACTACTTCAGATTTCTCTAATAGCAGGCAATCCCTGGCAAGATGACCTGTCCGGTGACACTTATAGCATTCCCTTGTACCATGAGATTTCTTTTGCTTATTAGTGGGTTTAAACCCACTCTTTATTCGTTTCTTTAAGGATCCGCAATTTATCGCCCAATGCCCTTTCTGATTACAGTTAGAGTAGGTGGCAGTCGTTACTGGTCCTTTCTCAGATTTAACCTTTTTCCTATTGAATTTAGGCCTCTTACCGAACTCAGACTTCATACTGGCCTTAGGCTGTGTACTTGTCCCTGGGCTATCAGTTTCAAATTTCCTTTTATTGCTAGAACTACATTCCTCTTCGTCTTCCAAAAGGCCTTACTTATCAAGATCTTCATACTCGTAAGCCATATATCATTTCAGAAAAAGGTAGCTTCACATGTGCAGTTACACTACGTTGATACCTTCTTTGGAGCCCGTTAATAAACCTCAGATTCTTTCTCTTAGGATTTTGAATTAGATGCGGAGCGAAACAAGAATGTTCATTGAATTTCTTATGATATTCTGGAATGGTCATATCTCCTTGTATCAGATAATAGAATTCATCATATAGCTGATCAGTTGCTGGAGGAATAAATCTTTCATTGAAAATTTCTTTAAATCTATCCCAGGTAATATTACCTTCTGGATTATCCTTAATGACAGTTTCCCACCAGATTAAAGCTTCGTCTTTGAGTGCCCAAGATGCCAGTAATCTTTTCTGATCATCTCTCAGCTTTGAACCTTAAAAAAATTTCTCAGTAAACCACATCGATGCTTGTGTTTCACCAATGGATTCTTTGCCCAAGAATGATACTCCACCCAGATTTCGATACTTCTTTAATAGAGCTTCAATATCTACTTCTGACCTACCTCTTCTACTTCTGCCACTCATTTTCTACGATGCCTGCAAATAGCAGACAAAGTACAGAAAAGGTAGTTTAAAGCATAGAGACATATACTTGAATGTAAATGTGTCTATTAGGGTGTATTTTATTCTTCTACACTCATTCTAGGATATTACTGATCCTATCTGAAATGAGTTATTCGTCAAAGAATACTTCTGGTTCTATCTGACGAGTTCATTAATATGTTATATTCCAGAACTAAGATTAACCAAAGCTCTGATACCACGTGTGACGCCCCCAAACCCCCGTTCCACGGTGGCAAGGGTAATCTTTGGAATATAACACATAAACAAATAACACCAGAACAGAAATATATCATTACACCAGATAATGTACAACAGAATACACTAGACAAATATAATCATCAGAGTAACACAGTATACAGGATCACACTTAGTACAAAATACAGTTTCAGCTTTATATAAAATGTCTACAGGGGAATCAAACATAACATACATAACAGGATCTGAACAGCATAAAAAGAAGTGATAGAATTCATCTTCAGCTCCATAGCTATCCAGAAAGAGCCTGCTAAAACCTGAATACAAGGCTGCCCGTGTAGAAAATAGGGCACACGACTTTGCAAGTGAAACAAACTACGAGTCACTCGTGGGACTGGTATGAGAAATCTACTTAACTTATTTTACAATAAGGCCAATCACATGACCACGCCGCTAACGCAGAACGGGTTTACTCCATTGGATTGCCAGTGCTTGAAATAAGTAAATCATTTAAACATCGCAATGCATTTTACAAAAATGAAGCCGTTATAAGACTCAGGTCCCATCACACAATGCAACGCAAACCGGAGGATAGTGTTTTACCTTATGATGGCCAAAATATGCTTGATATGAATAAAACAAAAGAATTTAATATTATTACTAGTGTTTGTATGTTTCAAAAATAATTTCAATCATAAGTATCAATCATAGACGGCTTAAGCACCCCATACCACTATGTCGCCATATATAGGTTTACAATCAATACCGCACGATTTCGTATTTGGAAATTGAATCTCCGTCATGAATCGAGGCAAGGGATCGTCCTTACCGCTTTGAGACGCTCTAGCCCGTGTCTCAGGCAAGTACTCAGTCAAGCCTTGGATCGCAGGGCCGGTCCACACGGAGTGGATTAAAATGCCTAAACAATGCGTTTCCCCGCCCTATGGGGCGTCAAACTAGTCGGTATATCTACCAAACCATCCATCGGCTCCGCAGAGACCGAAATAACCGAGGCGCCTCGCTATCCATCATTCACATAAGTAAAATGCTTGGGCATGTAAAACCCATATACCACTCCTAGCTAGAAGGAAACACATGTCCTCCCTGAAGTCCTCTCCCGTTTCTGGTTCATACCGGGGTGTGAGGCTCGCGAATTAACGCTATACACAAAACTATGCTATTTAAAGCCATGCTTTGATCATCAACCACAAGACTCTGCTTTTAAGCCTTGATCACAACATCTTTGCATGCCACATTATCAATCTACAACGTCAGGCTCACATCCAGATGGTATCTTTGGAAAGATATTTTCAAAGCGGACCCAACGGGGCAATATGGCCTAGGAATATCAAAACTGATGGGTCCCATGCCAACTATGTAGCTCAGATCAACCATACAAAGGGGCAATATAGCCCAGGAATACAACATAAACAGAAATAAAAAGCATAGTTCAAAGGACCGACCATCTACGTACAAAGAAGGCGGTCGCACATATTAGAAAAAGTTACTCGTCTCTACGATGAAAAAGGTTTTCGAATGTTCAGGCGTAAAGAAGACATAACAAGAAAGGTCAGTGTGACCGCTCATCAGAATAGGTCGGATATAACGGGTTAATTTGTTCATGGGAGCAAAGATTGGAAACACTTGTATCAAACAAAGTCGCGTGAACACCAGAACAAGACGGGTCGTCCGCTTAGCATAATCAGGGTCGGTCATACAAGACAAAGAGAAGAAGTGGTCCTAGCCACATGTTCCACTCCGAAGTCATTCACTCATACTACCCCGGTCGATCAAGCCTAGCAAGAAACACAGAGAGACCCGAAGTCACACATGTATCTCATGTTCGCTCATAGACTGCAATCACATTCGCATGCCCGTTCATCAATCAGCTGCTAACGCTTCAATTAAATATTATCCGCCGATCGACCAAACACTAGTTCCTGAAGGGTCACATTTACACTTTGATCTACAAGCTCTGACCACTCGCCCAAGCTGTTCAGACCTATGCAGTCTCTCACTCCTGCAAATTCATTCGTTCTAGTAAAGTCGCTTGTATTAGACAGCTGGAGATAGTTGTCGACAGATGGCTACAGCTAGGCTGTGGCATTTCAGTATTAATGAGGCAAGCGACCCGCAGTCTGGATATATGAATTTAAGCTCATTTCTTCACTGGATCTCACCTATAAATATGCCATGGCTGCCACCATAAAGTTGCGACGGCTAGCCATCGAGAAGTGCTACTAAATTCTTTTCTCATCCATTCCTTAAGCATTCCAGTTATGATCATCACCTCCATTCGAAGATCTTTCGTCCATCTGGCCATGGCATCCATTCAAATCTTATAAGGGAAAAAAGACTAAAGATATACTCCTCCGTCGCCAATTCATCCTTCTCCTCCACAGATTTCACCACTCCTTCATTGAATCCTGTGAATCTAAGCGAGATTTGTGTATAAAAGTGAGAACATGTTGAGAAAGCAAGATGATGTATGAGGAAGGAGAGTTCATATGTTTTGTAACCATTATTATGATAATACAAATCATATTCATACATTTGGCTGAACCACTCTAAAATCTTTTCACCACTTTACTTTCTTTACATTTTCATTTTTAAATTGTCATTGAGGGCGGCTCCATTTATTTCCTAACCATCTTGATGAAGTGCGATTCTCGTACCATTGGTGTTTGAGCCATTTTTTGGTAAAAACATTTGGCGCCCACCATGGGGCCGTATTTGCATCTTTCCCTGTTGAAATCCAACGAGATTTTCAAAAGAAAAACTTTGCTTGAAATCATGGGTGTGCCGAAGGAGGTTACACGCAAAGTCGACGACCTCACCAACAATATTTATATTGTTACATCGCCCACCGCCTATTTCAAGATAGGAGAATCGTCAGAAATTGAGGTAGCTATAACCAAAAGAGAGTTGGAAGTAGTGATAGCAGGACTGATGAGTCAAATAACCATTGGTAATAGTGCAATGATGAAAAAACTTGGGTCGATGTTTGCTATTTAAGCCGCAACTGCAAAAGCCACACCAAGTGCCACTTGTTTCCAACCTGCTCGAACGAGTCAAGCATACGATACAGAATCTTCTAGTTCAAACGCGAAACAGGGAAATTCTATTCAGGAAGTTACATACCATGTTAATCTAGATCGTGCAAAGGCCAAAGCACCTATGCATGATTATTCCGATGACACAACCTCTCAATGGGTAAATAATCCTACGAAAGGGGCACATGCGCATCACTCAAAAGAAAGCCCAATTTCCTTATCTCCAGATTATGATTACACGCCTAGACGAGAATCTAACTGTAACAACCCGGAATTTTGGGGCCAATTTAAAATTTATTTTAAGTGATTTTAATGAGTTTTCGATATTTAAAATAATTTATTTAAAATAAAAATGATTGAAATTTGATTCAAATCGAAGTTAGAATGAATAATTTAATTTTAATTACAAAAAGAGTTAGAAATAGCGCGGTAGTTTGAAAAGTCAAACTTGAACTTTGACTGACCGTACAGGATGCAAAATTTAACGGATTTTAGTAAAACCAAAAATATTAGAATCTATTTAAAAATATCTTTCCAACGAATCCGAAAAATCGAAATTTCATAACGGGAATCAAAAGTTATGTCAAAATTAAAATCTAGAAAGGTCGCTATGAAATTTATAAGGGCCAAAATGCTACTTTTCGCATATAAAGGAATTTGAACTCGAAACCACTTCCATTGAGTTCAGAATGATGTTTCTACATTGGAAAACAGTAAACACTTATATATTTTGAGTTTCGGGATTATTTGTTTAAAAATGTATTTTTAATATTAAATATATTGGCCTTAAAAATAGTCATTTTTCAAACGACCTCGGTTTTCGACGAAACCACTTTTGTTGGAACCGGAATATCAAATTATTGCTAGGTTTCAATTTTCAGATTTTTTCGAATTAATATGTGAGCGTGGCAGAGGAAAATGTATTTTGACTATTTTAGTTAAATTTGAACGCCTTAAAAATCGCCATTTTTCAAACAGCCTCAGAATTCGACGAAAATAATTTTGTTGGGTTCGTATCGTCAAAACAAAGCTAAAAATGATTTTTCGGTAATTTTTAGAATTAATATATAATTATAATTGATTTTTTAGTGTGAACGGACAATTTTTGACTTTAAAAATTCATTAAAAATTCATACAAGCTCAGAATTGAACGAAATTAATTTTTCTAGGTCCGCAGCGTCAAAACATAGCTGAATATATTTTTTGGGAATTTTTGAAGTTAATTTGTGGCCTCGGTGAATTTTCATGTACGGTCAATATTTAATTAATAAATTCTTAATAGGATTTTAAATAAAAAACGCTACAGACATCAGAATTGGGGCCCGAGACATAGCCCATTGCGCTCAGAAGACGTCAAAACCCTAAGAACGACAGTAAGTAGGCCTAATTCTGAGTTCGGGCCAAAACGGGCTTTATCGGGCTAATTAATTAATTAAATAATATTATAAAAAGCCAAACATCGGGTTTTCTTCCCCGTAAGAAACACGCAGCCGATTAACCCATAGCCGCCCCCTTTTTCTCAACTTCTCTCCTCCTTCTCTCCCAATCCACAAAGAATTAGCTTAGGCCGTAGTTAAACTTTTTGAAGCTCTTCTCACTCTCTTTAATCTCCAACAAGTTTCATCCCTTTTCATCGACCGTAGGCGAAGAACGAGCACCGCCAACCCACGGCCTTTGCACCCAAACCGCGCCTCCTCCTTGCAGCAGCACCTTCCCATCTTCCCGGTGAAGATAGCCCTCTCGTAGCTCTCCAATCTCCCACAAACCGTTCGTAAAACCGTCGACTACAGCTGCCGAAATCCGCATTTGAAGATTTGAACAATTCTGAAAATTAAGGTATAATTATTTCAGATTTTGTCACGCTTATTTCCGTTACTGTGCCAGTTGTTAAAAGCCAGAATTCAAATTTTTACATAAATTTCAAATTGAAATCTTTCAGATCCGTAACCGCCGTGACTCCTAACACGAGATCTGATTTAAACCACTTTCATTTCAGAATCAAGCAAGGTGAGAATTTATTTTTAATTTAATTATTATTCTTTTGTTGTTTAATGTTGAATGGTGAAAATGAATCGTTATGCGATGAATGTTATTCTATGTTGTGAATTCGATTTGTGTTTTGATGATGTGATATTTATCGTTTGTGATGGAATTGGATATGAAAACGTTGGACAGAAAATTAAAGATGACAATTTTAGATCATCTTTTTATATTGAAAATTAGAAGATGGCAATTTTATGTTGATAAATAAGAAGATAATTTTTTAATAGTAAAAATTAAAAGATGAAAACTTTATGATGTTAATAAAAAGATAATCTTTACATAGTGAAAATTAAAAGATGAAACTTTAGGATGTGAATAAAAAAAGACAAATCTTTTTATATTGAAAACAAAAAGATGAAATTTTGACGATGAAAATAAAGAGACGATCTCTTTATATTTTAAAATAAAGAAGTTGATATTTTTACATTGTAAAATAGTAAAGATAATATTTTTGCATTATAAAATAGTAAAGTTGATATTTTTACATTATAAAATAGTAAAGATAATATTTTTACATTGTAAAATTGTAAAGTTGATATTTTTACTTTGTAAAATAGAAAAGATAATATTTTTACATTGTAAAATAGTAAAGTTGATATTTTTACTTTGTAAAATAGTAAAGATAATATTTTTACATTGTAAAATAGTAAAGTTGATATTTTTACTTTGTAAAATAGTAAAGCTAATATTTTTACATTGTAAAATAGTAAAGTTGATATTTTTACTTTGTAAAATAGAAAAGATAATATTTTTACATTGTAAAATAGTAAAGTTGATATTCTTACATTGTAAAATAGTAAAGATAATATTTTTACATCGTAAAATAGTAAAGTTGATATTTTTACTTTGTAAAACAGAAAAGATAATATGTTTACATTGTAAAATAGTAAAGTTGATATTTTTACATTGTAAAATAGTAAAGATAATATTTTTACATTGTAAAATAGTAAAGTTGATACTTTTACATCGTAAAATAGTAAAGTTGATATTTTTACATCGTAAAATAGTAAAGTTGATACTTTTTCATTATAAATATAAAAAGATGATATTTTTGCATTGTACATAAAAAGAAGGTGTTTTTACATTGTATGAAATAAAACATATTTTTATATGTTATTTATGAATGAATTTCCGCAGCATGAAATAATTAACATTTCTATATGTAATTTATGAATGAATTTTCAACACATGAAATAATTAACATTTTTATATGTATTTATGAATGAATTCACACCGTATGAATAAAATTACATTTTTATACGTAATTTAAATGTGAATTTACTTTGCATAACAAAAGTTACATTTTTATATGTAATTTATATATGAAGTTGCACCGTATGACAAAAATTGCATTTGTCTATGTAATTAAAATTGAAATTTACATTGCATGATTAAAATTACATTTTTCTATGTAATTTAGGAATGAATGATAACGGTAGAATGAAAATTACATTTTTACATGTAATTAAAATGAGAAATTTACACTGTAGGATAAAAATTACATTTTTAGATGTAATTTAAATATGAATTTATTGCGTATGATAGGAACTACATTTTTCTATGTAATTAAGATATGAATTTCCATCGCATGATAAAAATTACATTTTTCTGTGTGATTTAAATTGATTTTGTGCCGCATGAGAAAAATTTCATCTTTCTATATAATTTAGATGTGAATTAGAATGGTTAAAAAAAATGACATTTTTCTATGTAATTTATATATGAGTTATAACGGTATGATAAAGATTACATTTTCAATGAAATTAGAATATGAATTTGTATTGTATTATAACAATTACATTTCTTTATGTAATTGGGACTTGAATCTATAATGTAAAATAAAAATTACATTTTTTATAATGTAATAAAGAGGTAAGATTCACATTAAAATTAAAAAAAAATACATTATATATATAATTAGAAAAGTGGACTGGCATTGTAAATTAAAGATTTCATTTTTATATGAAATTAGAAATAGGGATTTGCGAGGAAAATTAAAAATTACATTTTTTTTATGTAATTTGGGATGAGATTTACATCGTAGAATAAAATTTACATTTTTATATGTAATTAGAATTTGAGAATTCGCATGATATAGAAAATTACATTTTTATGTAATTAAAAGACGTGAAAACTTGCATCGTATGGAAAAATTACATTTTAATGTAATTAGGAAGGAGAGTTAGTCATAGAATCAAATTTATCTTTTTAATATAAATTTATAGGATAAAGATTGGAACGGTTATGAAAATTACATTTTTAATGTAATTTAAAAAGTTAAAAATTTTCACTGTATTATGAATTACATTTATAATGTAAATAAAAAGAAAATTTTGCAATGTGACAGAAAGATAGAAATATTACATTATAATGTTATTATAATTTTCAGTGTAGTAAAGAAAGAGAAATTTTACGATATAAGAAATAAAGGGAATGCCATATAAATTTATATCTCAAGAAAGTTATATTTTATTTCAACATTGGGATTAAATAACCTGCTCATAATCATCAATTGTTAGCATAATTTAAATTGGTTAAATCTATTAACCAATTATTTATTTGTATATCTATATGAAGTGTGTTGGCTACCCCACACGGGTATTGGGATGATATTTAACTGACACAAATCCCAATGTTAAATGGTATGTCTATCGTTAGATCGACAGGCTGCGTTAAGCGTTATTATTAAATTTTAACGCTTGCACAGTGAAATTTACACATTGGATGTAAATGGATGACTTGATGAATATATTGTTATTGAAATATATATGATGCGTGTGAAATCCATATAATCCAAATTATATGGTGAATGATTGAGTCGCACTCCGATTCAGGTGTTCTTTTAAGAAGAATATTTGTACATTAAATTTTTTTTATATAAAGAATATTTTTAATAATTATTTCAAAATATGTTTGCTTTAGAATAAATTAACATTTAAAGAGAAATCTTTTAATTAAGATTATTAGATTTTGAAGTTATATTTAGTGATATGAAATAAATTGAGATGTGAAGTGGATTTATTGTGGACGATGTTTTTAAATGACATTTGTCCTTTAATCCAATTTACATTGAAATTATTATTTGGGATTTATAAATCTAGCTTATAGATTTTAAAAAGGCATTTTTTCCAAAAATCAAAATTTCCAATTTAATATATAAAATTGGGATTAAGTGGAAATTCGATTGGTAATAATCGAGATGGGCTTCTGTAACAGTAGACCGATATTATATATGGAATTTAAGAGGCTTTGTCATTATCCCATGTATACTGTTAGTCCGATATAGAAATTTATAGCTATTATGTATTGATTTGATTTCTGTGGAGTTCCGTATTTTGAAAATTGATTTGCGGGTTTTATCGTGAACTGTGTTTTAAAGGACACTAGTTCTTTAACCCGTTTAAGACAAGATTTATTTCTTAAAATAAATAACCTTGTAATAATGACTTTTGATATCAAATTAAAAATTGGAGTTTTAATAAATCTTTTAAGAAAGATTTAAAATTTATTTTCAAAGTTTATCCTTGATAAAATTTATGAGAACCTTTTAATATGAGTATTCTATTTAAAAGAATATTCGGGGTTGGAGTGCGGCGTAATGTGTGATTTTCCAATATTTGATTTTTAATCACAAATTACGTGAGATATTCAGAAAGACCGGGTTTAACCCATTCTGAATAAGCATCACGACGACCAAGAGTCAAAGATGAAGACGGTGGTAGAAGACCGAAGGTTTTCACATCGTTGGGATGATGATGACTGGTATCTTGAATTGGGACTGGACACCCCAAGGCAAGGTATTTGGTAATGATCGTCCAAACGTATTTGGAAATCGACGGACACGTTGTTTCGCTCAGACCCAGAGCGGACTTGTAAATGGATTGTGTGTCTGACATTGTATTCTCTTCTACTGTATTTGTTGAACGCTGCTGATTATATATTTCTGTTTGGTGGTGAAGAATTTATTCTTCACTTAACACCCTTCTCTAAGACGTATGAGCTAAGAGGTTAAATATATATTGGTAGATGATCAACGATATGGTAGGGTCTGACAATGTGGCATGCTAAGATGCAATTGATCAAGGCTTTGTTCAAAAGCAGGCCTTGTGGTAGATGATCAAAGCATAGTCTATTTAGGCATAGCTTTGTGTATATCGTGACTTCGCGAGCCTCACACACCGGCGGAGTCTAAAACGGGAGAAGGGAACGCAAGGAGAGCAGCACGTTTCTTTCTAGCTAGAGTGGTGTCAGTGACCTACCAGCCCTGACATTTTACTTATGTGGATGATGGAATGAGGCGCCTGGGATAGGTCCTATAGGACCGGGAAACGTGTGTTCAGGAATTGCCAATCCACGAAGCTGTATGTGTGGACCGACCCTGCAGCTTTCCAAGGGTTCACTGCGGGGGATCCTGAGACATTAGCTAGAGTGTCTCGAATCGGTAAGGAGCTCCTCCCTAGCCTTGACTCATGATGGAAACCAAAATCCAATACGCCCCATGCGGTTTTGATTGTATTACTAGTATGGAGGCATAGCATATGGTACTTATGCTTCCTAGGATTGATACATTTACTTTGAAATGTTTTGAAAATATATACACACTAATAATAATATCGTTTTATCGTATCAAGCATCTTTGACCATTATAAGGTAAAACCCTATCCTCCGGTTTGCGTTGCATTATGTGATGGGAACTGGGTCTTATGATGGTTTCATTTTTCTAAAAAGCATTGCGCTGTTTTGACGATTAACTTTAATTTATGCACAGGTAATCCATTGGAATAAAACACGTTCCGCGTTAGCGGCGTGGTCCTTGGATTTGCCTTATTTCTATTAGTTATATTAGTTAAGAATTCTCACACCAGTCCCACGATTGACCCGTTGTTTGTTTCCACTTTTGCAAACTCGGGTGCCCTCTTTTCCACACAGGCAGTCGAGTAGCTTTTCGCAGATATTCATCTCTTTAGCAGGATCCTGGATTGAAGCCAAAAGTTGTGTCCAGAGCATAGGAAAGTCTTCCGCTGTCTTAGTTATTTTATTTCCGATGCCGTGTATTGTATTTAATGTAAAATTTATCTTCCGCTGTAATTAATGTACTCTGATATATATTACGTACTCTGATGTATTTGTTCTGATGTTACTGTATTCCCAAAGTTAACGTATGCGGATTTTGAACGGTCTTGGTCGATTTTGCGATCGATTAAGGTTGGGCGAAATCCATGTCGTTACAGTTGGTATCAGAGCTTTGGTTAGCTCAAATCTTTGGGATACAACTCGTTAGAACTGAACAAAAGACTCATCAGAGATTGGATTAGTAATATCCAATAAGAAAACTCATTAGAGATGGGGTTAGTAATGCCCTAGAATGAGTTCAGAGTGGAAAGATTATAACTAACGTATGTGTAATTATATATATAATCGGAATTTAGAAAATATGATTTTTGAATGTATATAAATTATATATTTTTGAAAATTTAATCAACTAATTGTTAGATGATTGTGTTGTGTGAATATTAATTCAACCTATGAAATTATTAAACAATAAATAAAAGAATGAAAATTTTAATTAGGTAAATAAACGAATTTTAGCTCATTTCCTTTTCGAGGACGAAAAGATTTTAAGTGGGGGAGACTGTAACAACCCGGAATTTTGGGGCCAATTTAAAATTTATTTTAAGTGATTTTAATGAGTTTTCGATATTTAAAATAATTTATTTAAAATAAAAATGATTGAAATTTGATTCAAATCGAAGTTAGAATGAATAATTTAATTTTAATTATAAAAAGAGTTAGAAATAGCGCGGTAGTTTGAAAAGTCAAACTTGAACTTTGACTGACCGTACAGGATGCAAAATTTAACGGATTTTAGTGAAACCAAAAATATTAGAATCTATTTAAAAATATCTTTCCAACGAATCCGAAAAATCAAAATTTCATAACGGGAATCAAAAGTTATGTCAACATTAAAATCTAGAAAGGTCGCTATGAAATTTATAAGGGCCAAAATGCTACTTTTCGCATATAAAGGAATTTGAACTCGAAACCACTTCCATTGAGTTTAGAATGATGTTTCTACATTGGAAAACAGTAAACACTTATATATTTTGAGTTTCGGGATTATTTGTTTAAAAATGTAATTTTAATATTAAATATATTGGCCTTAAAAATAGTCATTTTTCAAACGACCTCGGTTTTCGACGAAACCACTTTTGTTGGAACCGGAATGTCAAATTATTGCTAGGTTTCAATTTTCAGAATTTGTCGAATTAATATGTGAGCGTGGCAGAGGAAAATGTGTTTTGACAATTTAAGTTAAATTTAAACGCCTTAAAAATAGCCATTTTTCAAACAGCCTCAGAATTCAACGAAAATAATTTTGTTGGGTTCGTATCGTCAAAACAAAGCTAAAAATGATTTTTCGGTAATTTTTAGAGTTAATATATAATTATAATTGATTTTTTAGTGTAAACGGACAATTTTTGACTTTAAAAATTCATTAAAAATTCATACGAGCTCAGAATTGAACGAAATTAATTTTTCTAGGTCTGCAGCGTCAAAACATAGCTGAATATATTTTTCGGGAATTTTTGAAGTTAATTTGTGGCCTCGGTGAATTTTCATGTACGGTCAATATTTAATTAATAAATTCTTAATAGGATTTTAAATAAAAAACGCTACAGACATCAGAATTGGGGCCCGAGACATAGCCCATTGCGCTCAGAAGACGTCAAAATCCTAAGAACGACAGTAAGTAGGCCTAATTCTGAGTTCGGGCCAAAACGGGCTTTATCGGGCTAATTAATTAATTAATTAATATTATAAAAAGCCAAACATCGGGTCTTCTTCCCCGTAAGAAACACGCAGCCGATTAACCCATAGCCGCCCCCTTTTTCTCAACTTCTCTCCTCCTTCTCTCCCAATCCACAAAGAATTAGTTTAGGCCGTAGTTAAACTTTTTGAAGCTCTTCTCACTCTCTTTAATCTCCAACAAGTTTCATCCCTTTTCATCGACCGTAGGCGAAGAACGAGCACCGCCAACCCGCGGCCTTTGCACCCAAACCACGCCTCCTCCTTGCAGCTGCACCTTCCCATCTTCCCGGTGAAGATAGCCCTCTCGTAGCTCTCCAATCTCCCGCAAACCGTTCGTAAAACCGTCGATTACAGCTGCCGAAATCCGCATTTGAAGATTTGAACAATTCTGAAAATTAAGGTATAATTATTTCAGATTTTGTCATGCTTATTTCCGTTACTGTGCCAGTTGTTAAAATCCAGAATTCAAATTTTTACATAAATTTCAAATTGAAATCTTTCAGATCCGTAACCGCCGTGACTCCTAACACGAGATCTGATTTAAACCACTTTCATTTCAGAATCAAGCAAGGTGAGAATTTATTTTTAATTTAATTATTATTCTTTTGTTGTTTAATGTTGAATGGTGAAAATGAATCGTTATGCGATGAATGTTATTCTATGTTGTGAATTCGATTTGTGTTTTGATGATGTGATATTTATCGTTTGTGATGGAATTGGATATGAAAACGTTGGACAGAAAATTAAAGATGACAATTTTAGATCATCTTTTTATATTGAAAATTAGAAGATGGCAATTTTATGTTGATAAATAAGAAGATAATTTTTTTTATAGTAAAAATTAAAAGATGAAAACTTTATGATGTTAATAAAAAGATAATCTTTTTATAGTGAAAATTAAAAGATGAAACTTTAGGATGTGAATAAAAAAAGACAATCTTTTTATATTGAAAACAAAATGATGAAATTTTGACGATGAAAATAAAGAGACGATCTTTTTATATTTTAAAATAAAGAAGTTGATATTTTTACATTGTAAAATAGTAAAGATAATATTTTTGCATTGTAAAATAGTAAAGTTGATATTTTTACATTGTAAAATAGTAAAGTTGATATTTTTACTTTGTAAAATAGAAAAGATAATATTTTTACATTGTAAAATAGTAAAGTTGATATTTTTACTTTGTAAAATAGTAAAGATAATATTTTTACATTGTAAAATAGTAAAGTTGATATTTTTACTTTGTAAAATAGCAAAGCTAATATTTTTACATTGTAAAATAGTAAAGTTGATATTTTAACTTTGTAAAATAGAAAAGATAATATTTTTACATTGTAAAATAGTAAAGTTGATATTTTTACATTGTAAAATAGTAAAGATAATATTTTTACATCGTAAAATAGTAAAGTTGATATTTTTACTTTGTAAAATAGAAAAGATAATATTTTTACATTGTAAAATAGTAAAGTTGATATTTTTACATTGTAAAATAGTAAAGATATATTTTTACATTGTAAAATAGTAAAGTTGATACTTTTACATCGTAAAATAGTAAAGTTGATATTTTTACATCGTAAAATAGTAAAGTTGATACTTTTTCATTATAAATATAAAAAGATGATATTTTTGCATTGTACATAAAAAGAAGGTGTTTTTACATTGTATGAAATAAAACATATTTTTATATGTTATTTGTGAATGAATTTCCACAGCATGAAATAATTAACATTTCTATACGTAATTTATGAATGAATTTTCAACACATGAAATAATTAACATTTTTATATGTATTTATGAATGAATTCACACCGTATGAATAAAATTACATTTTTATACGTAATTTAAATGTGAATTTACTTTGCATAACAAAAGTTACATTTTTATATGTAATTTATATATGAAATTGCACCGTATGACAAAAATTGCATTTTTCTATGTAATTAAAATTGAAATTTACATTGCATGATTAAAATTACATTTTTCTATGTAATTTAGAAATGAATGATAACGGTAGAATGAAAATTACATTTTTACATGTAATTAAAATGAGAAATTTACACTGTAGGATAAAAATTACATTTTTAGATGTAATTTAAATATGAATTTATTGCGTATGATAGGAACTACATTTTTCTATGTAATTAAGATATGAATTTCCATCGCATGATAAAAATTACATTTTTCTATGTGATTTAAATTGATTTTGTGCCGCATGAGAAAATTTTCATCTTTCTATATAATTTAGATGTGAATTAGAACGGTAAAAAAAATGACATTTCTCTATGTAATTTATATATGGGTTATAACGGTATGATAAAGATTACATTTTTCAATGAAATTAGAATATGAATTTGTATTGTATTATAACAATTACATTTCTTTATGTAATTGGGACTTGAATCTATAATGTAAAATAAAACTTACATTTTTTATAATGTAATAAAGAGGTAAGATTCACATTAGAATTAAAAAAAATACATTTTATATATAATTAGAAAAGAGGACTGACGTTGTAAATTAAAGATTTCATTTTTATATGAAATTAGAAATAGGGATTTGCGAGGAAAATTAAAAATTACAATTTTTTTATGTAATTTGGGATGAGATTTACATCGTAGAATAAAATTTACATTTTTATATGTAATTAGAATTTGAGAATTCACATGATATAGAAAATTACATTTTTATGTAATTAAAAGACGTGAAAACTTCCATCGTATGGAAAAATTACATTTTAATGTAATTAGGAAGGAGAGTTAGTCATAGAATCAAATTTATCTTTTTAATATAAATTTATAGGATAAAGATTGGAACGGTTATGAAAATTACATTTTTAATGTAATTTAAAAAGTTAAAAATTTTCACTGTATTATGAATTACATTTATAATGTAAATAAAAAGAAAATTTTGCAATGTGACAGAAAGATAGAAATTTTACATTATAATGTTGATTATAATTTTCAGTGTAGTAAAGAAAGAGAAATTTTACGATATAAGAAATAAAGGGAATGCCATATAAATTTATATCTCAAGAAAGTTATATTTTATTTCGACATTGGGATTAAATAACCTGCTCATAATCATCAATTGTTAGCATAATTTAAATTGGTTAAATCCATTAACCAATTATTTATTTGTATATCTATATGAAGTGTGTTGGCTGAAAACCTCACACGGGTATTGGGATGATATTTAACTGACATAAATCCCAATGTTAAATGGTATGTCTATCGTTAGATCGACAGGCTGCGTTAAGCGTTATTATTAAATTTTAACGCTTGCACAGTGAAATTTACCCATTGGATGTAAATGGATGACTTGATAAATATATTGTTATTGAAATATATATGATGCGTGTGAAATCCATATAATCCAAATTATATGGTGAATGATTGAGTCGCACTCCGATTCAGGTGTTCTTTTAAGAAGAATATTTGTACATTAAAAAAACTTTTTATAAAAAGAATATTTTTAATAATTATTTCAAAATATGTTTGCTTTAGAATAAATTAACATTTAAAGAGAAATCTTTTAATTAAGATTATTAGATTTTGAAGTTATATTTACTGATATGAAATAAATTGAGATGTGAAGTGGATTTATTGTGGACGATGTTTTTAAATGACATTTGTCCTTTAATCCAATTTACATTGAAATTATTATTTGGGACTTATAAATCTAGCTTATAGATTTTAAAAAGGCATTTTTCCAAAAATCAAATTTTCCAATTTAATATATAAAATTGGGATTAAGTGGAAATTCGATTGGTAATAATCGAGATGGGCTTCTGTAACAGTAGACCGATATTATATATGGAATTTAAGAGGCTTTGCCATTATCCCATGTATACTGTTAGTCCGATATAGAAATTTATAGCGATTATGTATTGATTTGATTTCTGTGGAGTTCCATATTTTGAAAATTGATTTGCGGGTTTTATCGTGAACTGTGTTTTAAAGGACACTAGTTCTTTAACCCGTTTAAGACAAGATTTATTTCTTAAAATAAATAACCTTGGACTTTTGATATCAAATTAAAAATTGGAGTTTTAATAAATCTTTTAAGAAAGATTTAAAATTTATTTTCGTAGTTTATCCTTGATAAAATTTATGAGAACCTTTTAATATGAGTATTCTATTTAAAAGAATATTCGGGGTTGGAGTGCGGCGTAATGTGTGATTTTCCAATATTTGATTTTTAATCACAAATTACGCGAGATATTCAGATAGACCGGGTTTAACCCATTCTAAATAAGCATCACGACGACCAAGAGTCGAAGATGAAGACGGTGGTAGAAGACCGAAGGTTTTCACATCGTTGGGATGATGATGACTGGTATCTTGAATTGGGACTGGACACCCCAAGGCAAGGTATTTGGTAATGATCATCCAAACGTATTTGGAAATCGACGGACACGTTGTTTCGCTCAGACCCAGAGCGGACTTGTAAATGGATTGTGTTTCTGACATTGTATTCTCTTCTACTGTATTTTGTTGAACGCTACTGATTATATATTTCTGTTTGGTGGTGAAGAATTTATTCTTCACTTAACACCCTTCTCTAAGACGTATGAGCTTAGAGGTTATATATATATTGGTAGATGATCAACGATATGGTAAGGTCTGACAATGTGGCATGCTAAGATGCAATTGATCAAGGCTTTGTTGAAAAGCAGGCCTTGTGGTAGATGATCAAAGCATAGTCTATTTAGGCATAGCTTTGTGTATATCGCGACTTCGCGAGCCTCACACACCGGCGGAGTCTAAAACGGGAGAAGGGAACGCAGGGAGAGCAGCACGTTTCTTTCTAGCTAGAGTGGTGTCAGTGACCTACCAGCCCTGACATTTTACTTATGTGGATGATGGAATGAGACGCCTCGGATAGGTCCAATAGGATCAGGAAACGTTTCTTCAGGAATTGTCAATCCACGAAGCTGTATGTGTGGACCGGCCCTGCAGCTTTCCAAGGGTTCTCTGCGGGGGTTCCTGAGACATTAGCTAGAGTATCTCGAATCGGTAAGGAGCTCCTCCCTAGCCTTGACTCATGATGGAAACCAAAATCCAATACGCCCCATGCGGTTTTGATTGTATTACTAGTATGGAGGCATAACATATGGTACCTATGCTTCCTAGGATTGATACATTTACTTTGAAATGTTTTGAAAATATATACACACTAATAATAATATCGTTTTATCGTATCAAGCATCTTTGACCATTATAAGGTAAAACCCTATCCTCCGGTTTGCATTGCATTTTGTGATGGGAACTGGGTCTTATGATGGTTTCATTTTTCTAAAAAGCATTGCGCTGTTTTGACGATTAACTTTAATTTATGCACAGGTAATCCATTGGAATAAAACCCGTTCCGCGTTAGCGGCGTGGTCCTTGGATTTGCCTTATTTCTATTAGTTATATTAGTTAAGAATTCTCACACCAGTCCCACGACTGACCCGTTGTTTGTTTCCACTTTTGCAAACTCGGGTGCCCTCTTTTCCACACGGGCAGTCGAGTAGCTTTTCGCAGATATTCATCTCTTTAGCAGGATCCTGGATTGAAGCCAAAAGCTGTGTCCAGAGCATAGGAAAGTTTTCCGCTGTCTTAGTTATTTTATTTCCAATGCAGTGTATTGTATTTAATGTAAAATTTATCTTCCGCTGTAATTAATGTACTCTGAAATATATTCTGTACTCTGATGTAACATTTATTATGATGTTATAAAAGTCTGCTGTATTTGTTCTGATGTTGTTGTATTCCCAAAGTTAACGTATGCGGATTTTGAACGGTCTTGGTCGATTTTGCGATCGATTAAGGTTGGGCGAAATCCGTGTCGTTACACTAGCGAGGAAGAAGGCGCTTGTCCCATGGATCAGAGTGGAGAGCAGGAATGTATTCTAGGAATGGCATGTGGAATTGTGAAGGAAAGCTTGAAAAACAAGGATAATCGAAAAGAGTGGGAATTTTCTCCTATTAAGACCCCACTCACCGAAAGAATTAAAATGGCTAAATATCCATAGAAATTTAAACCTCCAACGTTGCAATCCTACAATGGGACAAGCGACCCAAATATTTTCTTGTGTAAATATAATCAACATATGAACGGGGCACGCGCTACCGACGAGATCAAATGCCTATATTTCCCAACCTATCTAGAAGGGGTGGCCTACCTCTGGTTCACAAAGTTGTCGGCAAAATCCATGGACGACTTCACTACCTTGGCCAAATTATTCAATAAGAAGTTCAGGTTCCAAGTAGCTAGAGTCAGGGATGTCATGGAGCTAAGTGAACTACGACAAAGACCAGGAGAGTCCGTCAAAGCTTTTCTCAACCGCTTTAATATAGCAGTAGCTGAAGTTGAAAATTATGAGCCCCGTCTAGTTCTGATGGCTTTGAAAGGGGCCAAGTTAGGACGATGGATTAAGAAGAAGAAACCAGATACACTCGAACAGCTACTCAATAAAGCTGAAAAATATACGAGTGTAGAAGAGAATTCAGTGCATGAACAACTAAAGAGGAAAGGTAGTGCACAAAGTAGCTCTAATAGTCAGGAAAGGAGCAACGAAGGAATGGATGACCAGGCTAAGAAGAAGCTACGCTTTTTTAAGAATTCTGAGCTCACCCCACTTTATGACACCATAGAGAATATCTTCATGGAAACCAAGGGTACTGAGAAGTACCCAATCCCGAAACAAATGAAGATCAAAGATGTCGCTATAAAATCTGGAAGGTTTTGTCAATTTCATCACCAACCAGGATACGGCACTAATGATTGTAGACATCTAAAGTCATTAATTGAGGAACTGGTCAGGAAGAATCATTTGCAACAATATGTACAAGTCCACGAACACTGCTCTAACTCTCTACAAATAAGGGGCAACAAGTAATGAGTAGATCGCCAGAACCAATCAGAGGCCAACACTTACTTAAAGGATCGGTAGTTAGTGTCCTGGTCACGTTGGTTTTGAATAAGTGACCTCCATCACTTCACTTTGCTTTATTACTTTGCTTCGCTTTATTACTTAAGAACCAGTAGTTGCTTTACTCTGCTCTGCTACTTGCTATATTATTGTAAACAATTGGCAATGATTTACTTACAAAGACCATTAGTGATCCGAAAATGGATATTAATATAAGAAGCTATTTTTAAAATATTAAAAATGGGGAAAAATTATGTTAAATCATAATAAAAGATTTAAAAGCGATTTGAAAGAGAAGCATGTGGTTTCAAATTATATTTTGGGATATTTGCGTTTTCAGCCTAACTGGCTGAATACGGTGAAACGACATTTAGTAAATTTAAGTTAAATAAACTTAAATTAGTTGGTTTATCAAATATAACCATGATTAGGTAGTGTTTAGATAAATCTTTTGATTTAGGAATTTTTTTCCAATTTGAATAAATAATGGATTTGGATAGAAATTATCTTCGGATATTTGGAATTGATTACCATTATGTAGACATTTACTATTTCAAGGAATTTGGAAGATGTTAACATTGTTATTCCACTTACAGTATTCGCTGATTATGGAAATTGGTTTTGAATACAAGTTGGTATAATTTTGTTTGAATTCTTATATTTAATATCAATTAGTTAAGGGTTTATCCTGAATGATGTTTTAAATAACATTTGTTCTTTAAGCCAGTTAAGGGAAAGGTTAAAACTAAGTTAGGGTTTTTGATAAATCTTTCAACAAAGATTTTAGTAGATGAAATAGAGATTAAAACTAAGTTAGAGTTTTAACTAAATCTTCAATTAGATCTAAAATGGGAGAAGGTAATTAAACTTACCAAAATACGAGGGGTATTAGATATGGAGTACCACTAGTTTTGCTCTGTGGGATAAATTGGATGGGAATGGGAAAATGATTTCGTAGGAAAGATTTAAACAAGAAGTTTAAAGAATATAAGTCTTTGATAAGATTTAGGCAAATAGTTCCAGATGCAAAGAAAGATCGGAGTATAAGAATATTCCCAAAATGGAATAAGGCTTAGGACATCTTGTATATATTAATTGACTTGACAAACAGAAGAATATTCTCAAAATGGAATAAGGCTTAGGACATCGTGTATATCTTAATTGATTTGAAATATGCGATAGTTATTTAGAATGATCGGGTATCAACCCGTTCTGGATAACTATACGACTAGTATTGAAGACACTGAAGATGGTGGTTGGAGACCGGAGACCTTCTCATTATTTGGGTTATTGTTGATGTCTCATTTGGGAGGTACACCCAAGAGGAGGTTATAAG
The DNA here is from genome assembly GCA_030737875.1 of Allium sativum. NCBI lineage: Eukaryota > Viridiplantae > Streptophyta > Magnoliopsida > Asparagales > Amaryllidaceae > Allium > Allium sativum. Next base: position 212,382,808 of record CM060915.1, on the reverse strand, counting down.
TGACGGTCGTCCAGACGTACTTGGAGATTGACTAGATATGCAAGGGCCTCTCTCCTTGATTGGAGGATGAATAAGGTGCCTTCGGTTTCGCATACCCAAAACGAACTTGTAAATGGATGTGTGTCTGACATAGTGTTTTGCGACATAATATATTAGTCACTATTGATTTTATATCAGTCGGTGGCGGATGATTTATTCTTAGATTAGCACTCTCCTCTGAGACTTATGTACTCAGAGGGTTACATATTAATAGACACCGATTATATGTTGTAAACTGACAATGTGGCATGCTAAGTGCTACGGGTATATAGATCAAAGCTGTTGTTGAAAAGAAGAGCTATGTGGATGTTGACTCTAGCAACTCACACCCCGAAATGAGCCGAAAACAGGATGATGGACAGCAGAGATATGGGCAAACTTTCCCTTCTAACTGAAATGTGACGCCATGCCATGGAGACTAGGAAGTTTTACTTATGTGGATAATTGGCCGAGGCCTCGGATAGTGGTCAAATACGACCAGGATGAAGGTCAAATATGACCGGGGGAACATTACGTTCAGGAAAGATACTAATCAGCTGTTAAGTGCTGATCGGTTCTCCTGATATAAAGGATCACATTTATGTGAGTCCTGGACATCCTGCTAGAGATGATCCAAATGGATAAGGAAGATCCTTTGCCTTGGTTCATAGTCGAAGTCCAATTTCCAATATGAGACTTTATGTTTTTACTTGCAAACCTATATGGCGACATAATGGGATGGGGAATTATGTTGTCTAAGATTGATACATTTATTTGTAAATACGATTTGCGCATTATGCATTAGTAATAATAAAAGAGAATTGTTTGTATCAAGCATGTTGGCTAGTATAAGGTAAAACTCTATCCTCCGGTTTGCATTGCGTTGTGTGATGAGACTTGAGTCTAATAATAGGTTCATTTTTCAAAAAGCATTGCGATTAGTTTATAATTGATATTAATGTGAAGAAAACTAGTTCCATGTTATACAACGTGATCCCATGAATTACCTTACTTTAAGTTATATGTTTTAGTTCTCACACCAGTCCCTAGATTGACCTGGAGTTTATTGTTTTTTCCCTAAACTTTGGGTGCCCACATTTTCCACACGAGCAGCTAGTAGTTTTGTTCTATAGATATTTATTAGAGAAGGTGATGGATTGAAGCTAAAGTGTTGTCCAGAGCGTTATAAGTCTTCCGCTGAGAGTTTTGTATTTCTGCTTTGTACATATTATATTTTATATTTATATTTCCGCCGTGAAATGTATTAATTAATGTACTCTAATATTCTTATACTCTAATGTAACATGTTTATGATGTTAATGAAAAGTCTTATGTTTCTGTCTGATGTGTCGTATACCCAAAGTTAATATCTCGAGGTTTTCTTCCATTTTGGGCCGGACTTGTGTGGTTTATAGTCGATCCGAAAGGCGGGAATTTTCGGGTCATTACAGCAGTTAAATTACATGGAGCATGTTTAAAAATACCAAATGGCACAAGAGCACAAGTTAGTCAAGCAATAGTGAACAACTCGGGTTCAAGTTCAAATGGTCACATGAAAGTGGTCAAGCATAAAGCAGCTCAATTACACCATCTCAAATACAAAGCTACAAGTAGGGTGAAGGCAAATGTACAACATGGATCATATTGTGCAGCATGATTCACCAACTCAGCATTACTCCAGAATGTGCACAAAGACAATGAATCAATGACTATGGCATAGGTGCAAATGAAAAAGTCAGGTGGTAGTGCAAATTCACATGTGTGCACAAACTAGCAAAGACATCCATGCATCTCAGATCAGAACTGGAAGACGCAACATAGAAGCACATGGAAAGCAAATGGCATGTACACAACATAAGCACACGCATGCAAGTTAAAGGGTGCAAGTACAACAGTTTGAAATTTGCCAAAACAATGGATGCACAAGAAAGCTCAAGTGATCACAAAAATGTACAATGTGTACACTGTATGAATCAGCATGACATGGAATAATAAATTTATTCAAGGCCATAAGATAAAAATCAAGTATATCATATGGTAGGAAAGATATGCAAGCATGAAACTCAAGAGTACACAATAATAGTATGCAAATGTGCAGGCATAAAGGTCCAGTAGTTATAGCAATTGCAAGACAAGCATGAGTGCATATGCCAAAGAGTACAAGTAGAAGAGTTTAGGTGAAGCAAGCACACATGGGTACCTATTGTTGTATATAACAGAGTTGTATACACAATTATATGATTTTTGTTTGATGATAACAAACAAGCATATATTAATAATGATGAATGTGTTTGTTATTGTACTGTTATATCACATTACAGACAGGAATATAATATTTATATTTAAATAAAGTACGACTGTACAGAAATTCAAATATTCACAGTGTTTTATTTAAATATAATATTTCAATATTCAAACAGTACAAATTTTTTAACTCCACTATTTGTACATCACTGTATTACATATCAAATACAATTTCATATACAGTGTTCTCCACTACAACACTCTATCTTTCAGTCACAGTTTCACTCATTCATTCTTTTACACAGACTCGCATACATATACACTTTTTCACATTGTTCTTGTCTTCAGTCTTCTGTCTTCACAGCATCTTCACTGTCAGTCCAGTCACTGTCTGCTTACCTGTCACATGAAACAGAAAACACACAGTACACTACAATAGAAACAATACTAAATATATGCGAATATAAATTTTATTTTTAAATTTTTATTTGCCTCAGATTTCTGGTGTGTTTCTCATCATTTTTCATGACCTGATCTGATTTATAAAAACCATCAATCTGTGTCTAGACAGCTTGTGATATTCACAGTGATACACTGTAAATACCACAAGGTAGACAGTATGTATATACAATGCAGGGACAGGAAAACTTGACTGATGGCTGCATATACACACGTGCATAAATATACACGTGTGCACTGCCTCGCCAACCAGCTAGCATCTGAGGAGTAGCCACAAAGACCATCTCGACTCAATGCATATGAATATGGTCGAAAGCTCAAACAATTTTCAAAGCAAAGCTCAAGTATAAGATTAAATGTACAAGCATTGACATGGCAGCAACTGGTTCAGCTCAACTTGAATAGAAACAACTTGGAAGGAAATGCAATGAAATCACATATGGGATCAATCAAGGAATGAATTCATTTCTTGCCAAAATAATTTTTAGAAATGAATATGAAAAAGGGGTCAGAAGTATTTTTTTTTAATGAAATAAATGACAAAATATTCAGTCTTCATTTAAGTAGTGCATCAGCAAATTGAAGAGTCATGTTTTGGCAAGGCTTTATTTCTTTCCAGAAATTCAGAGATCAAATGTTTTGGCAATCATCCAACTCAGCAACAAGTAATCAAAAGGGAATTTCAAAACAGCATATTCAAAGGGGACAGTGAAATATAATTTCCAGTTTTGAATCAATCAGAATTTCATTCAAGGCAACATTTCAATTCGAATCAAGAAAACAGAAAGAATGAAATCACGCAAGCGGCTGTTTTTTTTCTCCAGACTCAACACAATAAATCACGACATTTTATGGTGCTATCAAAAGAGGAAAATCGATCCAAATCAAATTCAAATCATATGTGGAAATCAGAGATGTTATAGGAATTCTAATTCCTATATAAACAACACAATTCATCACTGGCATAACGATCGAAAACCAAGCAACAAAACCCTAAAGCATATCAAAGAAAATCATTTCTCAAACTTACAGTTTTTCGATCACTAGAAGCTCAAATTGTTAGCCATCGAAGAATCGAAGAATCGAGCATCGAAGAATCAATCTCCTCAAGAAATTTAAGCAGCGATTTGGAGCAACAGAGAAAATCGTATTCAGAAGCACTCACAGGTTTTTCAGAGATTCGATCGCCAGAGACTGAGAGGGACAACCAAATCAATCGACGAAGAAGAACACATCAGAGAACATGAATTCATCAATCTGAAGCCATCGAGATTCGATTTGGGGATTCAATATTGAAAATCCTAGGGCAGCCGCCATTTTTGATTTTCCAGAGAATAAAGAGGATCGGGTGCAAATGAAATAAGAATGGGCCGGCCATTTTTACTTTAAGGGCTAAGAAGAAAAGGGAGAATTAATTTTATTTAGCCTAGGGTTTTTATATTTGTTTTCTTTTATTTTGTATTGTTTTAGTTTTAATTTCTTTGTAAACCGAACAGTTTATAGATTCTGTAAAATCTAGGGGGAACCAGTTAGGGGTTTAACTGGCAGTTGACTAGTCTGTGTAAAACTAGGGGAAATTCTGATTCAGGGGTTTGAATCAGTCTAGGGTTTTGAGCGTAGAGTTAGAATAGGAGCGAGAGTCGCGAGTGTACAAGGTCTTGTATGCGGGATCTGTTCTATCATCTAGTAGAAACCTTAGGAATGCAGCAGTAGGCAGGGTTTTGCCGAAGCTGGGTATATCTGTGTGTGATTTATTTTCTGCACTTTTAATTCTGCTGCATTCTGTGATCTGTTTATTATTTTAATATCCTGTCAATTTTTCAATTCAGTTTAAAAACTGTGATAAACCCTATTCACCCCCCTCTAGGGTTAATCTAGATCCAACACCTATGGCATGTATAAAAGAAAATGTACAAAGGTTGCTATTGAAACCAAAAAATGCCAAAAGTAAACATTTACAAGATTCAAATCTGGTGCTTTTGGCATAAAGACAAATTCAAGAATTTCCACAAATATGTGCGCAATCAATCTATTTTGAGCATGTTTGTGAATTCAATACTTTTCATAAATAAGCTTGAGTAATATATGGAAAGTATCAATCATGTTAAAATTGGCAAGAAGCGTATATGACAAGAAAAGTTTTTTCCTGGAATCAAAATGGTCATAGCCGAAATTGTTTAGAAATTTATACCCAAATGAACAGTGAGCCAAAACTCAGCTAAATGCATCTATGTATATTCGACAAGAAGGGAAATCACCTGAGGGTACGAAACTTTCAAGAAAGTACCACGCACTACCAAGGCCAAGTCCATGTGTGAAATCTGATAAATTTAGGGTTCGAAAACTCTATAAAATCACCACATCGTCACAGGCAGTATGCATCGAAAAACCAGAAGTAATTCAATCAAGTAAAATAAATTCAGATGACTCACAAATATTTTAGAGTTTCGATCTCAAGTAAAAGATAAATCGATGGACCAGAGAACAACGACCATGAAGCTATCAAAGAATACAATTCCAGAGCAAACAAGATTTGCGATTTGATTTGGGGAAACAAAAACCTAATTTGGGTGCCATTAAAGAAAAAGGTGGCTGAAATATTCTAGTGACAAAGAAAAACAAGGGACTAGCCATATTTTTATATAAAGGGTATTTTGTGTTGTCATTTATTTAAGTTGATTTTAACTTTTGTAGGCAGATATTTAATTTTCTTGTTTATCTTCAAACTAGAGTTTTAGCTACAGGGATTGTAGTAAGGAAAATCTGATCTAAGGGTTTGAGGTCAGTGCAGGGTTTTGAGAGTAGGAATAAAACGATAGTGAAGGGTCGCGCGTGTACTGGTGTCATATGCGGGATATTGTTTTAATTCTTAGTAAGAAACCTTAGAGAATGCAGCGGTAGGCAGGGATTTGCCGAAGTAGGGTAAATTCTGTATCATTTATTTTCTGTATTTATTTATTCTGCTAGGATCTACGCTGTGATAATTTTTATATTCCGCAAAACTGCAATAAACCTTATTCACCCCCTCTCTAAGGTTAATATAGATCCTGTAAGCATCACCATCATCGAACACTTGACTTGCTTCTTGATATCGCATCCACTCTCCTGTTACTTGGTTCTCAAAAAAATGTGCGACATTTATCATCTTGAAATCCTCCTTAAAATTGCTATAAGATGCTAATTTCCATTATAAGCTTGAACCACCAACCCGATTTTCCTAACTCGATGCATACTGAATGGAAATCGAAGCCCTAATGTTTGGAAGGTCATAACATTACTGTCGATTTAGCCAAAATGGTTAAGCATCCTTCTAGAGCTCACCAGAACAAACATGAATTCATTCCTAATTCAAAGATCTTTCCTTTCATTTTATTTTAGTAATTTATCTTCATTACTATGATTTATGAAACGAAGAGGACATTACTTTTTCACATACCGAAGCTTGTGAAATGAAAAAAAGGATGGGAATTATAAAAGGACTTAGACAAGCTTTTTATTTAGAGGGAAGAGAAAGGATGGTGAGTTGTTTCATTTGTTGGGGAGGTATACTTTTAGGTGTGTTCAAGAAGATAACCACTATTCATTTACAAATTATAAATATTACATTTGTATAGTATTTTGTTCACGTATGAGCTCCAATGATAAAAAGAATATTTTCGGTCACACTTAGAGTCCTAATACGATTTAAAAATAAAATACATTAGTTACTGAATTTCGAAAAATCAAAAAAATGCTACAAGTAAAAATCAGTTATACAGAATTTAAATTCTCTAAATTAATGCTACACGTTTTAAGTGGGCACGATCACACAATAATTCTGATCACCATGAAATTCTTAATCCTATAATAATTTACTATTTTGAATCTAATAAAATTAGTTCCGTCGAAATCCAAGATAGTTTGCAAAATTTCTATATTCGCACATTAATATAAACGATTAATTATTAAATGATTTTTAAATCATTTAAATTCAAGTCATTAAATTTCACAATTAATCGGTTTAATATTTAAATTAATTAATTATTCATGCATTAAAAATCTGAGTTGTTACATTTTCACAAACATGGTCATCTTCTAAAGATAAAGCTTTTTTGTTGGGATTTAAGGATCGGGCTTCTAAATCATAGTTCAGATTTTCTAATTTATCAAGGAGACTGGAATAAACACGCTGAATTTTATCAATTCAAGATGAGAATATTTACTTTATTTTAGATATCTGATTTGTGACTTAATCATTTAATTTCCTTTCTAATGTACAATTTGAAAATAAGAAATGGATTCTTAGAGACTTGTTTATAAAATGTTCATAAATGTCTTTATTAAAATGAATTCTATATATTTGTATGGTGTATTTGAAGGGAAGATTTTTTTTATAGGTATGTACCAATATATATAATAGAAATGTCTTAAAAATTTCATATCCTATGATATATAAATTAATATTGGAAAATTCATTTGGAAATCAGATTATAAAAGTATTTATATATTTAGGCAACATACAATACATACGAAATGAGCTAAAGTATATGTTGCATTGTTAATCCCAAGATCTATGTTTGGGCATATTAGACTATCCACACATACACATGCACACACGCAAATTCTTGTAAAATGTAGTAATCGGGGATTAAGGATGTCATGAATTGAAGCGGACAAATTTGACTATTCCTTCTGGGAGTTTACCGATTTGTTAGGTTCTCCTATAGTATATTCCAAAAAAGAATAATAGGTGAAAGTAGATTTTGATAATTTTAGTTAGTCATTGTACATGTATCAAGGTTTGAGATATCGGATGTTACAATGAAATTTCGGTGGCACCATACTAATATCCTAGGCTATAGGACTGTAATTGTAATGACACAGCAAAATCCAATGCCTGAATTCCGACAATAATACATAATCCCGTATTACTTGCCAAAACCCAAGAATCGAAAACACTAGATAATTAATGAAAGAAAATAGAGAGTGGGATAAGAAAGAAAAAATATAAGAATAGAAGAAGAAGAAGAAGAAGAACCAACTAACCAACACAACAGAATAAGAGTCTAACATTGCAGCGGAACAAAATATAATATAGAAATAAATCTTAATTTAGAGCTTGAAACAAAACTTACAATCATCAGAGAACAACTTACAGTCAACATTTCTAGACAGTTATAACAATCTGTCCTCATATACAACACACAATGGAATACATATTGATACGTCTGAACTCCTCGAGCACGTTTTCTATAGTCTGTAGCAATAGATAACCTGAACCTGTAAAACTTGGTCTGACCCGAGCATTGCAAACGCCAGGGTCAGTCTAGTGAACATAAGTGAGAAAACTCGCTAAGTTTATAGGTATCATCCAACTTGATTTTAAAGTCAAAACTATTTATTTTCGAAAGAAAAGAATAATCGTAAGACCAATTCTTACATAAACACAGATGGTTTTTACCTTATGATAACCAAAAACATTTTGGAATCATATGTATTCTGATATTATAGTAGTGTCTAAATTAAATAAATAACAATCTAGTAGAACGTTTGCGTCTCACACTCTACATACATAGTATATAATCAAAAATCGCAGGGTCTTATTGGATATTGGATTAAGACTATGACAAGTTATAGAACCGCCTTCCGATCAGTGTACTCTAGAGAGGATACATTGGGATTCAACAAGAACATCTTGCAACCCGACCACACATGACTGACCACTTATTTCGCTTGAGCGTATCGAATGTATATCACCATCGGTTGGGATCAACAACCAATTCCAGAAAAGGACAGCATCGATAGAATAAAGAAAAAATGGATTTTCTCGAGATAGGCGATAATATACCCAATTTGGGAGTGACCCACTTAGCATTGTTGCCTGCCGGATTTTTGTCATTTCCCATTTAAAGAGGCTTGAGGTTTTAATTATCTTTTTAAGATAGCGCACCATCATTCACTTTGAATGGCACATCATTAGATCCTCTAGAAAATCACTAATTTATTTCCATAAAAATATACCGGGTGTTAAGCTAAAGAAGTTTGCTTCTTTGGCACCAAACTTGGTACGTTTGAAGAAATCAACGTACGTGATCCCTTTGGAAATACTCTGTCAAACATCCATTCATACAAGTTATCCTAGGACTAGACAAACAAAAGGCACCCTCCAACTGCATCCTAGGAATCACCTTACGGATCAATAGCGAGTAATCCTTGCTAATCCATAGATTTCAATCACGTTAGAATTACAAATCAAATAATTCTGGTTGCATGCCATAGAAATTCGGCAAGTTGTCCTTCTGCTTATGAAGTTCCAAGGTTTTCAATAGCTCCATCTTCAATCAACAACTTTGACGATTTCGTATTTGCTAGTTCAGAATGGTTTTCGAATACAAGTTTGATCCTAGTCTTTCCGTACCAACAATCATATAGGTTAGATTTGATAGTCGGCACATGAACAACCATTAAAACATGAAAATAAAGTTGAGCTCACTTATTTAGTACTCAGCATTACTTGGCTTTTTAATTAAAAATAATTAATGATGGTTAACTAAAAACTTATAAATCTTCCAATATTACAGATATAGCTTTTCACTTCTTATTTTAATATGAGAACATTTTCAAAATCATTTAAATACTTTAGAATTAAATTATACATATTCCCGACTTTGGTTTTAACAAATTTCACGTAAAAACATCGTTACGAAATCTCTTTCATTTCATTTCTCGGAAACAATAGCTAACACTTACCCTTTGAATAAACTTATTCAAATTCATCTCGTTAATTCCTCAAATCTCAAAAATATTGTTATATTTTCACAAAAAAACTTTTTTTTATTTCCATTACTTTGGAAATACTATTTTATATTCTCAAATCCTTTTTATTTCCATTACTTTAACATTCAATAGTCCCTAACCGTAAATTGGTAAGCGAAAAACTCCTTAAGTATCAACCCCGAAGACCAAAATCAACATCAGATTAACACTTAGAAAATCATTCAACTCAACCAACCCCCGATCAAGTTCTGATTCTTTAATTTCTTATCTTAACTCCTTATCAACCCATATTATTCCACTTCTAATCCATTTAATCATTTTCCTCTTTGAAAATCTCATTTCAATTCTATTCATTTCGCATGATTTCATTAATAAGTATCGCCATTTAAAATCAACGTTTTAACTTCACACCACTTTTATAAACACTGTTCATAAAACTCGGGTTTAATATAAAAACCTTTCTATCTTGATTCCTTTTTACTTAATTCAAATATTAAGTAAATATTTAATATAAACTATCGTATTTGCTAAAAATCTATTTTATAACATCGTTTGTAACTCTCGGGTATTACGATCAAATCCATTTATAAACTCCTTTCACAATTCAACTAGATTTCGTTACTAACTTCGATTACTTTTATGAATTTTATTGAAGAAAAGTATCAACCTAAATTATTATTAATTAAATTATTAATTTACTTTCTCATTAACTAGAAATATATATTAAATTTCTTTTCAAATTCTTATTGTAATCAAAACAAATATTCGTTAAACTATTTCATTTGTTTGATTGACAAACATCTAATTTAATAATCAATCCTTGTCAAAACAGTCGACTTAGTCAACTTAAAACATGGTTATTTTGTTATCCAATTCCAGTTAGTTCTTCCTTTAAATTAATTAATAATATAGTTAATTTGAATAATTACATTTAATTGTTTTTTAGAAACATTAATCCAGCTCTTAACCGTTAGGTAAATTTCTACTCATTTGCTTATAACTCTTATTATCATAAGATTTTGTTTTATAAAATCATATAATAATTACTTATAAACTTAAATAATAAGTAGTAAATATTTATTTCCTTTTTTTTTCAAAATAACAGATTTAAAATCTATTTGCAGTTATAAAATAAATTTTATAACTTCATTTCTATCGATTTACCTAATGGTAAATCAATATTTATAAAACAGTTTATTAATATGCCAAATGATGCCAATTACTCAACCAATACTGCCCATTAGTTAAACCAAAACAAATGTTGAATTACGATTCAACAATAAATAAACAAATCAATCATATTGTTTAAATAGTTCATATAATTGTAATATGAAAATAAACAATAAATTTGAGGAATCCAATTGGATCTCTCTAACCTGTTTCTCCCTGCATCCAAATAGCTTACCTCAGATGATACATTCAATACAATATTCAGTTACAAATTTTAATAATCAACAAACAACAATAATTCAAGCATTTATCTTTAAATTTAACACATTTATATTAATATAAACGCGACCAACGAGGTAAGCTACCTCCATCGGTTATAATCGTTAAAAATAACGATAGGTTTAAATTAAATTATACGAACGTTTAATTTAATCAGTGCAGTCAACATATATATATATATATAATATTTAACATCCATCAAACAATTAATACTCCTAGCACACAAATATTAAACCCAACTTATATAAAATATAAGCTGGATAAAACCTGCGTGAGTTGTACTCACCTTGATTTCCATTCGTCATCAAAACGATTTGTTTTAATTAAATTCAAAAATGTTTAATTTAATTAAAACTTCCAAATGCGCCCAACTCGGTCCAAACCAGCTCAAAATTGTCGTGCTCTCTTATATGGTTCCAACGCTTCTGGTTATATTTAATTCTGATAACATATGAGAATGTTATACATATTATATGATCACGTTTTAATTTAAATTAATTAACTTCAAATAAATATTCATTAATGCTACCTATATATGTATATATATTATAACTATTGGCCACGAAATACTTATGATTTGTCACCTAAATTAATTAGTCAGTCACGAAAATAAAATTGAGCATCTTTAAAAAAATCACGTTATTATTAAAACGTGGCCAATAGAGTAGCAGGCATATTAATTATACAAATAAAAGGAGATTAGACACAATATATGAAACGACCCAAACTTCCCCGTAAAGGAAAGCCCAGATTGAGTTGAGAACACGATAAATTAGAACACAAACTGAAGAACATTTCATTGCTATTACAACAATTACATCAGAGTACAAGAATATACATAGTATGAACAAATAATATACATTTGATAAATGCTAGAGATTTACAAATTATCATGCAGTGGAAAATAATACAAAACATAACTGAAAGAAATACACGGATACAGTGCGTTTTGAGTATAGCTCCAGCAGTAAACCAGGATCATATGAATATAATATCTGCAAAACCAAAACTACTAGCTGCCCGTGTGGAAAATAGGGGCACCCAGAGTTTAGGTTAAAACAATAAACTCCAGGTCAGCCATGTGACTGGTGTGAGAACTAAAAATAGTGATTAAATCTTTTACTTCAAAAGTAAATCAAGGGACCACGCCGTATAACACGGAATGGGTTTCCTCCCAAGAATACCAATGCATAAAATAAACAGCGCAATGCTTTTTGGAAATATGAAGCTATTATAAGACCCAGGTCCCATCACACAATGCAATGCAAGCCGGAGGATAGGATTTTCGCTTATAATAGCCAAACATGCTTGGTTTTAAAACAAATCATTTGATGCTATAATAAGTATATAGTGTTAAAAACTGCTTCAAATATAAATGTATCAATCATAGATGGCATGGGTACCATATATCATTTCGCCAATACTAGGCTCTACAATCAAAACCGAAATGTCACATATTGGAAATTGGATTTCCGTCATGAGTCATGGAAAGGGATGTACTCCTAACCTCTTCGAGACACTCTAGCAAATCAGGACTACACACTCTGGGCAACCCCTAGATCCTGCAGTGCCAGTCCTCCCTTACGTTTGAGGATTAATTATTCCTGAACACACATTTCCCGGTCATATAGGACCTACCCATTGGCTCCGTAGTAACCGATATATCTGAGGCGCCTCGCTATCCATCATCCACATAGTTAAAAAAATATAAATGTCTGGGTTTCATACCATGACACCACCCATAGATAGAAAGAAACGTCATGTTCTCATTGCGTCCCTTATCCCGTTTTTGACTCATACCGAGGTGTGAGGCTCGCGAATTAACGTTATATACAAAGATATGCCCTTTGAGGTCGTGCTTTGATCATCAACCACAAGACTCTTCTTTTCAATAGAAGCCTTGATCATTTGCATTTCAGCATGCCACACTGACAATTCACGCCATGCAACTGATGTCTATTGATATATAACCTCTGAGCTCGTACCTCTCAGAGAAGGGCGTTAAGCAAGAGAATAAATTCTTCGCCGCCAAACAGATATATATTTAATAGCATCAATCAACACAGAATAAAATCCAACATCAGACACACATCCATTTACAAGTTCGTTCTGGGTCTGAACGAAACCGAAGGCACCTTATTCCTCATCTCATATGTCCAATACATGAGAGAGGTCCTCGCATATCCGGTCGATCTCCAATACGTATGGACGATCACCACTTATTACCTCGTCTTGAGTGTACAACCCAATCAAGACATCAGTAATCATCCAAACGATGTGAGGACCTCCGGTCTTCAACCACCTTCTTCATCGTCGACTTATCATCGAACAGTTATTCAGAATGGGTATAAACCTGGCCTTTCCGCGTATATTATAAACAAGTGCTATAAAACACAACATACGCCTCATTCCAGTCTAGAATATTCTTTTATTCAAATGTTCTTATACTTTGGGAAAGGTTCCATTAATTTTATCAAAGATAAGTTTTTTTAAATTTATTCTTTAATCTTCCTTTGGATATCAATTATAAACCAAATTAAGGTTTATCAACTAGTCGGGATTAGCGAACCTTACCGAAGTAATCATTTGTTTAATTTCCCAATCTCAACCTATTCATCCCATGGAGCAAAACTGGTAATACTCCATATCTAGCACCACGTTGTTATTGGTAAATTTAATTACCATTTCGCGTTCAAATCTAATTAAAGATTTAACTATCGCTTGGAGCAAAACTGGTGATACTCCATTCTCAATCATTTCTCAAATTTGATAATTTAAATTATCACATTCCAATCTAATTAAAGATTCATCAAAAATCCACTTAGTTTTAATCTTCCCAAAAATCAATATTAATGATAATTTAACTTTGGGAAATCAAACATGCCCCATCGACAATCTATACCATACTATTGATTTCTGCCAATATATAACCTCTAAGCTCATACGTCTTAGAGAAGTGTGTTAAGCAAGAGAATAAATTCTCCGCTACCAAACAGGTATATATTTAGCAGAGATCAACCATGCAGTTTGAAATACAATGTTAGACATGTAATCCTGTCTTTAATTGGGTCAAAGAACTAATGTCATTTAAAACACAGTTCACGATAAACCCAAATCACATTCCATTAATTATGGAATCTTCATGGAAAATAGATCAATATATAATCGATATCAATTTCCATATCCGACTAATAATATAAATGGAATAACGACAAAGCCTTTTAAATTCCATATATATATTAATAGTCTTCCTCCACAGAACTTCATTTCGATTATTATCAAATCGAATTCCATTCAATTCCAATTTAATATATTAAATTGGAAATCTTTGCTTTCGAAAATTCCCGTTAAATCTTAATAAAAGATTTATATATTCCAAATCACATTTTACTGTAAATCGGGTTAAAGAAAGAATGTCACTAAAACACAGTTCACAATAAACCCAATTCACATTCCATTTATTCCAGTTACTAAATATACCTGGAAACTCTAATAATCATAATTAAAAGATTTATCCTTTTCACACGGGGTTTAAGAACAGTGTTGTTTAAGACACCATTCACGACAAACCCAAAATCCAATTCTTTTATTCAATTCCAATTAAATCTTAATTAATTGGAAAACTTCACTAAATCTTAATTAAAAGATTTATTCTTTCCTCAACTGGGTTTAAGAACAGTGTTAATGAAGACATCATTCACGACAAACCCAATATCCAATTCAATATTAAATACAAGGCTCTGAATAGAAATTATATCGGCTTATATTCAATATCAAATTCTAAACTCAACAAATATCATATTGGGAATAACGATATATATCTTCCAAATTCCTCCACAATATCCATCTAATTACGGAATCCAATAGCAAAATATTCTGAAGATAATTTCGATTCAAATCCATTCCAATTCATATATTGGAAATTTTGGTTATTTTTAAAACCATTTCAAATCCAATTTATTTATTTAAAAATATTGGATTATATTCTAGTTCATTTTGATAAAAATATATTTTTATCTTTACAAACATGGAATTTTTCATCCAAATTCTTTCCAAATCATTTATTATGATTTTACACAAATTATTAATATTTTTAATAATTATATTAAGTCTCGTACAGTCGATTTCCATAAACGGTCATCGAACTGCACTTATAACGACCTTTTCTGAATTTGATTTGGATATAATTCCAAATCCAACCGTTAGATTTCAAATCTCTCATATTCGTTGGAAAGCTATTTTCGATACAAACCCAACGGTTCCAGTTTAAGGAAAATCGGACGGTCGGATCTCCCGTGATATCAATTCGAAGTCAATGATCGAAATTCGCGAACTGCCGCGGCGTAGCGCGTTCTATTCAGGCCATTAAATAAATACATATAATATATATTTCGTCGATTTCCATTTAAAACGTATTTTATAAATTCGTTTTAAAATGATTCAAACTTCATTTTCAATTTTAAATCAAAATTGAATATTCCTTATCATTATAATATATAAATGATAATATTTTCAAAATATCAGATTTTGAAATCTTTTCCTTTTCGATATTCATTATAAAAATGAATAAAATCGATATAAATATCATTCACGTCAAAATGGCGTTCACCTAATCAACCCAGCTTCATATATTTCAATATTTTCGTGTCCATCCCAAATCGGACATCAAAATCATATTTTGATCCATTACTGAATATTATTTTAAAATATTAGTTATTTTAAAATATTAGTTATTTTAAAATATTCATTATTCGTCTTTTAAAATATTCGTTCTTTCCGAATTGGAATCAGACACAGTCAATTACCATATAATTTTATTTATATGGATTTCATACACACGTGTACACAACAATAATCAAACATAGTCAACCATCATCCAGCGTGCATTACACAACTGCGTAAGCATTAAATATAAATAATTAACGCTTACAACAGTCTGTCAACCAATCGATTGACATACAACTAAACAATTGGGATTAGTGTTTGTCAAATATCATCCCAATACCCGTTTGCGGTTTCAATCAACACACACAGATTTTATGTGTGTAGTTGGGCGATGTGTAAAATATATCATCCCAATCAATATCAGTCAAATGTGTGTACATAAACAAATCGTCCGATTTGTAAATGAATATTTATTTTCATTCATATCCTCGTTAAAAATTATATTTTTGACGATAAAGTATTTATTTCAACACATGAATATTTTATACAGTTCACTTATACAATAAAATGATACTTTTATTGTTCTAACATTTTTAGAAAATTTAGACATCATAATGTGCGATACTAGAACCGGAATAAGGTCTAGTCTTATCCCTCGCCTAATAATGCCTCGGCCATATACAAATCAAATTCTAATCAATTCAATTTACATCCCAACTCAAATTCAACCAATTTATCAATCAAAACAAACAACCAAACATCCATGGTTTCAAACAAAGGTGTTGGGTGCTACTAAGCACCGTCTGCATCCTAGTATATATTTAACTAGAAACAAGATTAGAGTGAGAAGTTCTCACCTTTGGGATCCACTCCTCCATTCTTTATTTTTGAACAGTTTAGATTTGGATTTGTTTCCAACCAGCTCCATCGCAATTTGTTTCATGCGGCTTATATTAAAAATCACATTTTTAATAACGCTATATTATGTAAAAATCACATCTTTACAATGCCGTGTATACATTAAAATCGTATTTTTTTACAATGCTATTATATATATAAATAAATCGTATTTTTATATTGTTATTCATATAATAAAAACCATATTTTTAAGTAGCTATTATATTATAAAAATCATATTTTTATAATGCTACTTCATATGTAAAAATTATATTTTTATTTCGCTTCATATATAATAAAAACTGAATTTTTATTTCGCTGTTCATATAATAAAAATCATATTTTTCTATCGATGTTTATATTATAAAAAATCATATTTTTATAACTCAGTTTTCCATATAAAAATCATATTTTTCTAAACAAAGACATCATATTTTCATATCTTAAAAATCTCATCTTTATATTTTTAAACTAATGTTATTATTTTTTTCATACTATATATGTATAAAAGATCACATTTTTATATCGCTAAATATATAATAAAAATCATATATTTATACCGTTATAATGTATATAAAAATCATATTTTTAAGGCGCTATCGTATTTTACAAAATCAATTTTAAAACCATGCTTTATATTTTATAAAATCAAAGTTATTTATATTTTTATCTAGCTAAAAATCATATTTTTATCCAATTAAAAATCATGTCTTTATATAACCAAAAATCATATTTTTATCTAATAAAAAATCATTCCTTTATCTAATTAAAAATCATTCCTTTATCTAATTAAAAATCAGATAATTTACATATTTTTCTAAGGTTTTGAAATCCTATTTAAACCTCTTTTACATTGTAACGACCCGTGTTTTTGACCGTCAAATATTTAATTTAATTTATTTATTTTAAATATTATATTTGGAATATCGATGGAATTAATATCTAATTCGCTATTTAAAGCAAAGTTCGACGTTATATATTTATATAATTATAAATCAAGATTGAAAATGGCGTGCAGTTCGTAAATTCGAGTTTGAACTTCAACTGGACATACAGAGTCCGATATAAGTCGGATTTCTGTGAAACAAGAAACGTTGGGAGCGTGTTGATGATAATTTTCATATGAAAGAGAAAAATCCAGATTCCGTGTTATTGGTTGCGAGTTATGGCTAAATCAAATTATGGAAAAAACGCTGTGGAAATCGTTATCGGCCGTTAAAATAGTCGTCTTGCAAACAGACTCTATTTTCGATGAAATTAGTTTCATTGGGACCGTATCGCTGAATTATTGTCCGAAAGTCAAACGACGTGGCAAACAGATGTCATATGTGACCACAACAACCGTAAACGCCCATTCAAATTCTATAGTGTGTATTTAAATAAATAAAGGGATATGGGAGTGTAACTTGAGCAGACGATCGAATTAGACCACGAAACCAGTCTCGTTGAGTTCGTATCGTCGATTAGAGTCAGGATAGGTATATAGTTGGTTATTTTTAAAGATCGAGAAATTTGGCGTTAAAAAGGGTAGGGCGGTTCGGGGTAAAAACAGCCTATCGGGCAAACAGTCTCAGAATGCAACGAAACTAGTGCCGTTGGGTTCGTATCGAAAAGTTATTGAAAGATATCAAGGTTTCAAGTTGATTCGATTTAGCTGGTGGTCGTGGTAAATTAAAAAGCATGTTTATTTCTGGTTTTATAAGGGAATTTTTTTCAAACGAAGTCGGATTTCGACGAAACTTGTCCCATTGGGTCCGGAATACCTTTTTACACTGAGATTAGTTTTTTTATCAGTAGACAGAGATCATTTATAGGGATTTTAAGCAACTACTTTACGACGAAGTTTCGTAAATTAATATAATAATCATCTGCAACCGTATAAATACCAAGCCATTCTTCTCGTAACCCTAATCATCTGTGAGCGCCGCCACTAATAAAATGAACGGACCGCATCTCATATATTTCTCTTCCCTTTTTCTCACAATCAACGCCTTAATTCGAGGGTCATTCAGCTGCAATACTATCCAGCTAGACAAGATCTTTGTATTGATCGGACATGATCAGTTTTTAGGGCATGTAGCAGCCGTAGTCTATCTCGAAATGACCTAAGTTCGTGAAGATTGTTAGGGCGAATGGAGATGACCAGCGGGATGCTTTTGCTGTCGAAGGTGGAGGAGGCTTCAGGGTCGTTGGACGTGGGGCTGAGGTCGATGGGGTTGGGCGACCGTGGGAGCAGGACGCTCAAATCTGCGGGTTAAGGGTAATACAAGAAGGAAAATAGAGGGTCAACCTCGCCTTGGTATTGCAATGTACTAAATCAGTCCTGGTAATATAAATTCAAAACCAGGTTTTGTTTTGAATCAGAA
Source organism: Allium sativum (assembly GCA_030737875.1). Taxonomy (NCBI): domain Eukaryota; kingdom Viridiplantae; phylum Streptophyta; class Magnoliopsida; order Asparagales; family Amaryllidaceae; genus Allium; species Allium sativum. Next base: position 212,363,954 of record CM060915.1, on the reverse strand, counting down.
ACGAAAAATGCAAGGGAAGAAGAAGGAAGGTAAAAGTCACGGTCTGTTAATGTAACCAAATTAATCAAGTATTAAAGGTTTAATTAAGGAAATTAATTGGGAGTTAATTATTAACAAAGGGTGAATTTGTATACAGGCTTTTGGGAAGAAGTTTTCATGCCAGAACAGAAGGGAAACTAATGAAGACGATCGGTCTGTGCACTGTATAAAAGAAAGTAAGGAAATTAATGGGCAAAAGGCTGATTAAGAATATTTTTAGTTAGTATAATTATACGCTTATTATAATTAAATTTGGTGTAGAATTTCAAACGAAAACTAGGAGACTGCTGACATGATGAAGGGCTGAAGTTGACAGGGTTTCGAGCGGAAGCAATTCACGAACAGAATTGAAAATGAATCGGTTCTTATTTATTCAGAAAGTAATCTACGAAAATTAGAATTTGATTAATTATTTTGATTAACGAATTTATAAGTAAATGTGAATTTTGTGCAGGTGCTTACCAGTATGTGAACAACAAAGAAGGAGAAGTAAACACAACAATTGACCTCGATTACTCCTACAGTGTAATAAAATTTATTAACGTCAAAACCATAATTTGGAAATAATTAATTTATTAATAAATCCCATAACTTATAAATAATTATAATTAATTCATGTGTTATCAGAATTGGATCAGAACAAAGACACTGGAACCGTATCGACGGACAAAACATTCTGGAATGGTACCGGACAGAAATGGGAATCAACCGGGGTTTTTAGTTAAATTAAACACCTGTTTAATTTAATTAAAGCCAACCGTTCAACAATGGAAATCAAGGTGAGTTAAACTCACTCAGTTTTCCCATTTATATTTTATATAAATTGGGCTTATTTTGTGTGCTCTGCTTGCTGATGATTGCCTGTTTGCTAGTTATACCTATTTGTTGATTTAACTGATGAAATTAAACTGTTGTTTAATTTCAGTAAAATACCAAATCGTTATTTTAACGATTGGTTCCAATAAAGGTAACTCACCTTGGTTGGTCACGTTTATAAAGTAAACATGTTTAAATGGTTGAATTGTTTGAATTGCTTGTGAATAGGTTGATGTTAAATAGTTGTTATTTATTTCAGTTAAATGAAATTGAACTGATATGATTGGAGATAACCGTTGTGATTTCAGGGAAGAACAGGTTGGAGGGATCCAACCGGATTCCTCAAATATTTTTTTTTCCTCTTTCATATGCTCATATATGAACTGATCTGTTTGTGTGATTGATTTGGTGGTTGATTATTGACTGAATATGCAACAACTGTTTGGTTTAAAACCAATGGGCGTTATTGGTTAAGTGTTTGGTAGAGTATGGCCTATAAAATCAATCGTTTTATAAATATTGTTTCACCGTCAGGTGAATCGATAGTGTTGAAGTTATAAAATTTATTTTATAACTAGAATTAGATTTTGAAACATATTACTTTGAATAAAAGTTGCTAAGGAGGAATATTTTATTTATTTAAACTTCAATTGGTTAATACTTCATTTTATAAAGTAGATTCTGTTGTAAATCAGATTTGCAAGTATGAGTATAAGAATTAAATCAAGTGGTTAAACTTTGATTTTTGTTTGGAAAAGAAAACAATTAGTGAAATTATTTAAATTAATTATATTTTTAATTAATTTAAAGTGAGAATTTACTTGGCATCGATTAAGGAGATAATTGAGTTTGAATTACGTAAATCGACTGTTTTGAATTAGAATTGATTTTCAAATCAATGTGTTTTGATTAAAAAGGTTAAATGAATATCATTTAAATTTAAATAAGATTTAAAAAAAAAAGATTTACTATTTAATTTAGTTAATGAAGGAATCAACTACTTTTACAGTAATTAGTGATTGGAGAATTATTCTTCTGAATAATGATAATTTGGGAAAGTACTTTTTAAATGAAAATGTATTTAAAAAGTGATCGAAGAGAAATGTAATCCAAATGGATGGTGAAAGGAATTCATGAGCGAGTCTTATATTTGAAACTCAAATTTTTATAACGATGTTATAAAGGGGATTTCAAGCGAAGATGGTAACTTGAATTTAAGCGTTGCTCAATGTTTTGAATTAAGGAAAGGTTTATAATAAACCAGAGTTATAAAAGAAGTAAAATGGTAAAATGTTAATTTTATGTTAACATTATTTGTAACTGGATAAAAAAAAAGAGGAGAATTTGAAATGAGGTTTTCAAAGTGGGAATGGTTGCATAGTTTTTGAAAGGAGATTGGTAAAAGAAATCGAAAGTGAACTTGGGTAAAGAAGGGGATCGGAGAGTTGTTTAACCAAATCAAATTAATAATGGGATTTGTTTTGAGATTTGATGAAATTTTGGGTTTTGAGTACAACTGATATTTATCTGAAGATATGAACGTTGTTGATCAAGGTATGAGAGGTAATTAAAATACCCCAACTTGAAAACATCGGGATTATCTGAAGATAGTATTAGTTGGTAATCGTAAGAGACGTTAGTGGATATGTTTTGAAAATCTAGCGATGTTGTTATAATATATGTTTTGTAAATCTAATATAGCGATTGTAGCGCTTTTGCTATAGTAAATGGGTTGTAAACCTAAACAGCGATTATAGCGCTGTTGTTTTGTAAATCTAAATAGTAATTATAACGCTATTGTTATAACATATGTGCTATAAATTTCTTTGTTAAAACTAATGGATTTCCGAATTTAAAAGTTGATTGGAAGGAAGATTTAAGTGGGAAACTGAATATAGTTAATCGAGCTAGAGTTAGTCAAACATAGTTTTTTTCAAGATGAGTGCCATTTAGTACGACTGCTAGCGTAATTCGCAGGGCAGCAGATAGCCTACGGCGGTCGGATGTTTCCTGAGGGAATCAGGCGTAACCATTGTGATCGTTGTGATCTAGAGTCAAGCGAATGGATTTAAATCGAGTATTAGTTAATCAATAGGAGTTAAATAAGTCGAGTTAATCAATTTGAGTTAACCAGTTAGAGTTAATCAATTTGAGTTAATCCATTAGAGTTAAATCGGATTAGAGTTATTCAAATATCGTATTTTCAATATTAAAGAGTTAGAAGTTTTATTTAACAAAAGTAAATCAGTTTGATTTAAAGGCCAAGTGATGCTGAATACTGAACCAGTGAACTCATTGGAGTGTCATGATTGAAACACTGTATATTTTGATAGTTAAAACACCGACTATCAAATCTGACCAATACGATTGTTGGTATGGAAAGACCGGGATCGAATTTATATTCGAAAACCATTCCGACCAACAAATACGTGAAGATATCAGGAGATGATCGAGATGGAGCATTGAAGACCGTGGATTTTCATAAACGGAAGAATCACTAATAATCTCTGCCTGGCAAGCAGAGATAAGCTGTGATTCTGTTGTGGTTGGAATCAACGGGTTGCAAGGACTTCTCGCTACTGATCCATGGGGTGATTCCTATATGGATGCGGTAGGAGAGTGCCTTCGGTTCATCCTGTTCCTGGATGACGTATATGGACGGATGTCTGACAGAGTATTTCCAAAGAGTCACGTACGTTGATTTCTTCAAACGTGCGATAGTTGTTGGCGGGGAATCGCCGTTCTCTTAGCTTCCAGCTAGAGTATTTTTGGGGACGTCAATTAGTGATATCTGACGGATCTGACGATGTGGCATTCAAAGTGAATGACGACCAGATGATCAAGAGTAATCTAGACCTCAAGCCTCATCAGTCGGGAAATGATAAAAATCGGGCAGGCAGCATGGCTATGTGGGTCGCTCCCATTAGGGTGTATGATCACCTATCTAGAGAAAATCCTGTTTGCTTCTTAAATCTATGTTTCGATGCTGTCCCTTTTCGGGAGACGGTTGCTGATCCCAACCGTCGGTGATATACATTCGATACACTCAAGAGAAATGAGTGGTCGGTCATGTGTGGGCCGGGTTGCAAGATGTTCTTGTTGAACCCAGTGTATTCGTCTCTAGAGATACACTATCGGCAGGTGGTCCCATACCTTGTCAAGGTCGGAATCCAATCTCCAATAAGCGCCTGCGGGTTTTGATTGTATACTATATATGTGGAGCGTGAGATGCAAGCGTTCCACTAGATTGTTATTTACTTGTATTTAGACATTATTATAATATCAGAAAAGATATTGGTTTCAAAATTGTTTTGGATTATCGTAAGGTAAAAACTGTCCGTGTTTATGTGTGGATTTGGTCTTACGATTATCCTTTTCTTCGAAAAGGTTTTAGAACTTTAAAATCAAGTTGGATGCTCACCCAAATACTGTGCGAGTTTTTCTCACTCTGGTTCACCAGACTGACCCGGTGTTTTGTAAATGCTCGGGTTAGGCCGGGTTGTACAGGTTCAGGTTATCGACTACTGTGAAGAGACGAGCTGGAAGAGTCCAGACGTATGATATTACTAGTATTCCGCTGTGTGATGTATGAGGACAAATTATCACTGTCCAGATGTTGATGTACTCTGATATTGTAAGTATTTTCAAAGTTCTCAATAAAGATTGACTTCTGTATTATATTTTGTTCCGCTGCGATGTGAGACTCTGTGTGGTGTTGCTTTCTTCTTCTTCTTCTATTCAATATTTCTACCTTATCTATTCTCACCCTCTAACTTCTTTCTATTAATGATCTGGAATGTTCGATGTCTGAATGGTCAACACGGTAGTTTGATGTTGATTTTCAGAGTCGAAAATCCCTGGGTCGTTACAGTGGTATCAGAGCTTAAGGTTAAGTAAGTACCTTGGCTCTGTGGCGTGACTCAGTAGAGATGGGGTTAGTAATACCCTAGATTGAGTTTGTGTGAAAACCCGTAACTTCCCCGTAAAGGAAAGTGTCGGATAGTTCGAGAACAAACCACAACAGAACGCATACAGAAGAACATTTCATTGTATATTACAACAATGCATCAGATTACAAGAATATACAGAGTACAAATGAATAAATATTACACAGAAATATCAGAGATTTAAATTACATTTAAATACATTACATAGCAGCGGAAAATAATACAATACACAACTAGAAGAGGTATACGGATACAAAGCTTTCCGGATATCGTTCCAGCTGTAAACCAGGATCCTGTGAATATAAATCTGCAAAACCGAAACTACTAGCTGCCCGTGTCAAAATAGGGGCACCCAGAGTTTAGGTTAAAACAACAAACTCCAGGTCAGTCATGGGACTGGTGTGAGAACTAAAACAGTTATTAATCTTTATTTTGAATCATTAGGTAAATCAAGGGACCACGCCGTATAACACGGAACGGGTTTCCTCCCAAGAATACCAGTGCATAAAACAAACAACGCAATGCTAAATAAAGAAAAATGAAGCCGTTATAAGACCCAGGTCCTATCACACAATGCAACGCAAGCCGGGGGATAGGGTTTTCCCTTATAACAGCCAAAGAATGCTTGATACGTTTTAAAACAAATCATTTGATACTACTATAAGTGCATAGTGTATAAAACAACTTCAAATCATAAGTATCAATCATAGGCGGCATGGGTACCATATATCATGTTGCCATATATAGGTTTACAAATAAAACCGCAAATGTCACGTATTTGGAAATTGGATTTCCATCTATGAACCGAGGCAAAAGATAGTCCTCAACCGATTCGAGACTGCCTAGCCCGAGTCTCAGGATCAGAACGCATCGACCCTTGGATCGTCAGGGCCGGTCCCACGGAGTGGATTAAAAATGCCTGAGCACTACGTTTCGCCGCCCTTTGGGGCGTAAGCGAGCCAACGAATGACTCCATCGGACCCGGATCGTCCGATCTAACCGAGGCGCCTCGCAACAGCAACAACCACATAAGTCAAACTCGTCAGGGCGTGTAAAACCACTGACGCCACTTTTAGCTAGGAGGAAACGTAGGCCCTCCCTGAGGTCCTTTCTCCCGTTTCTGGTTCATACCGGGGTGCGAGGCTCGCGAATCAACGCAACACAAAGCTACGCCACCAAGGCCGTGCTTTGATCATCAACTACAAGACTTTGCTTTTCAACAGAAGCCTTGATCATTTGCATCTTAGCATGCCACACAGGCAAACCATCCTATGCAACCGATATCAGTCACACAGAATGAAATCCGATGTCAGACACACAGTCCATTTACAAGTCCGTTCTGGGTCTGAACGAAACCGGAGGCACCTAGTACCCCGCATATCCATCGATCTCCAAGTACGTCTGGACGATCACTAACTGTTTCCATCTTCTTGGGTGTACAGCCCAATCAAGATCATCAGTAATTACCCAAACGACGTGAAGACCTCCGGTCTTCGACCATCGTCTTCATCTTCGACTTATCGTCGTATCAGTTATTCAGAATGGGATAAACCCGGTCTTTCCGGATAACTCGCGTATATTTAAAATAAGTGTTACACAAACACAACATACGCCTCATTCCAATTCGTTAGTCACTAACCGTAAATTAATCAAGAGAATAATTCCCCAAACATTAACCCCGAAGGCCGAAACCAACATCAGATCAATATCCAGAAAACCATTCTGCTTGGCTAACCGACGGTTAGTTTCTAAATTTCACGTTCATAGGGAAAGGTTCCCATAAATTTTATCAAAGATAAATTCCTTGAATTTATTCTTTAATCTACTTTTGAATATCAATTCAAACTAGTCGGGGTTAGCGAACCTTACCGAAGTAATCATTTGTTTTAATTTCCCAATCCCAACCTATTCAACCCATGAAGTAAAACTGGTTATACTTCATATCTAACACCACGGTGTTATCGGTAAATTCAATTACCATTTCACGTTCAAATCTAATTAAAGATTTAACTATCGCCTGGAGCAAAAATGGTGATACTCCATTTCGATTATTTCAATCTAATTAAAGATTCATTAAAACTCCACTTAGTTTTAATCTGTGACTGGTTTAAAGAATCAGTGTCATTTAAAACACGGTTCACGATAAACCCAAAATCACATCACATTTCAATCAGTCCCTAATTGTAAATTAGCAAGTGAGCAATTCCCTAAGTATGAATCCCGAAGGCCGAAACCGACATCAGATCAATACCTCGGAAACTATTCAACTTAACTAATCTCCAGTTAGTTTCTGATTTTCTTAACTCCTTTAGGTCTAAGAACTGTATTATTGAAGATACCGTTCACGACAACCCAAAATCACATTTCATCAATGATCGGGTTAAAGAACGAGTGTTATTTAAAACACTGTCCACGATAAACCCAAAAATCAATATCGATTCAATTCCAATTAAATATTATTTAATTGGTACACTTCATTAAATCTAAATAAAAAGATTTAATCTTTTCTCAACTGGGTTCAAGAACAGTGTTAGTGAAGACACCATTCACGACAAACCCAAATCACATTTGATATTAAATACAAGACTCTGAATAGAAAATATCCCGGCTTATATTCAATATCAAATTCTACGATTAACAAATGTCGTATTGGAAATAACGATATAAATATATATCTTTCAAATTTCCATAACAACATCTATATAATCACGAATTCCAACATCGAAATATTCCGAAGACAATTTCGATTCAAATCCACTCCAATGCAATCATTGGACATTTTGGTTATTTTCAAAACCATTTCAATATTCAATTTATTTATTTAAAAATAAATAGAATTGTAATTCTAGTTCAAAACTAGTTCATTTCGATAAAAATCTATTTTTATCTTTTCAAATATGGAGTTTTTCATCCCAATTCTCTCTAAATCATTTCTTATGATTTTACACAAATTATTGCTATTTTTAATAATTTTATCAAGGCCCGTACAGTCGATTTCCATCAACGGCCATCGAACTGCACTTACAGCGACCTTTTTCGAATTTGATTTGGACATAATTCCAAATCCAACCGTTAGATTTCAAATTTCTAATATTCGTTAGAAAGCTCTTTTCGATACGAACCCAACGGTTCCGGTTTTAGGAGAATCCGACGGTCGGATCTCCCGTAATGTCCGTTTGAAATAAATGGTCGAAATTCACGAACTGCCGCGGCGCGGCGCGTTCTATTCAGGCCATTATATTATATATATAATATATATAATATATTTCGTCGATTTATATTTAAAACGAATTATATAAATAGTTTTAAAATTCGTTTCAAAATCTATTTCAACTTCCATTTCAATTCAAAGAAAAATTGAATTCTTCTTTATAAATTCGTTTTAAAATTCATTTCTATTCAATTCAAATTTCAATTCAATTCATTTCGAAATCGTTTTCAATTCAATTCATTTCGAAATCGTTTTCAATTCATTTCATTTCGAAATCGTTTTCAATTCATTTTTCGATATTCATTTTAAAATGAATAAAATCGATATAAATATCGTTCACGTCAAAATGGCGTCAATCTAATCAACACGGCTTCATATATTTCTATTTTCAAATATTCTATTTCAAATATTTCTTTTTCAAAATAGTCGTTATTATCAAAATATTTCGTTCAACACATGACCAATCTCAATGAATGAGTACTGTCAACACATGAACTTTTATTTTATAATGATAAAGATGTAAATTTTATTACTAAAATATTTCGTTCAACACATGACCAATCTCAATGAATGAGTACTGTCAACACATGAACTTTTATTTTATAATATTCTTTGTTTTTCAAATTGGAATGAGGCCCAATCAATTACCATATAAAATTAATTATATGGATTTTCATACAACACATGTATATCATAGCATTGAAAAATAATCAACCATCAACCAAAGTGCACTACACTGTATAAGCATCAAATATAGATATTCAACGCTTATAACAGCCTGTCAATCAATCGATCGACATATTTAATCAATCAGGATGAGTGAACTTCAAATTTCATCCCAACACCCGTGTGGGGTTTCAAACAATCAAACACATATTTTATTTGTGCTGTTGGGCGATGTGTAAAATTTATCGTCCCAATCAATGTCCTTCAAATAGGTGTACATAAACAAACCGTCCGGTTTGTAAATGAATATTTTATTTTATTCACTTTCACTATATTCAAAATAAATTTCTCGTAGATATTATTCAAAATAATTCATTTTAAATATTCAAAATTCGCTAAAATTGCCAAAATAAAAATTTTAAACTGGCCCAGATTTTCCGGGTTGTTACAGTTTGAGTGTATATATATGGGCGCGTATTTGTAAATTGATATAAAAACTGTTTATATTGTGTTGATTGGTTTGTCGAGTAGTTTAGGAATTCTGGTCGATACAGTAATGCAAACTGTGTCGATAAGTGTTTCTAAACTCTTGAACAGAATAATTCGACACAGTATGTTTTTGAAAGAGGGTAAATGAAATAATTTTACCCAAATTATATTTTAAAAGGATGGTTAATATTTGAAGTATTATAGTATATTGGTTGTGTTGGTTGATTATAATTGAAATGGTTATATAAATAACCAACTCAAATTCGTATAATATAAAAGCAGATTAATTAAATCTGAAAATATAAAATCGGAATTGGAATTAAAGTTCTGGAAGTTGGGAAAATGTTTGTAAGTGGATTTGAATTAAGTTTAAGAGAATTTTAAAATCCTGGGAGATTTTAAATTGTTTACAAGCATTGTGTTTGTTATTTTGAAAAAGGTTTCAAAATGAAAGTGTTTAAATATGATTCTGAAAAGTGATATAGTATTGAACTCACTTCGATAGCTGGGAAATAACTCTGATGATGCTGGCCACATCATCAGTGTTCATTTTCGAATTCTAAGTGACGGATTACTACCAAAGGTTTTGTTTTGAATTGCTTTGAGAAAGACAAGTTGTTTGAATCCTGAAAAAGATTATTTGATTTTTGAAAGAGCTAAACTGTTTGAAAACTCCCAGGGAAATTGTTTGAACAAAAACAAAATTAAATAAAAGTTTGTGAAAACAAATATGGATTGAATTGAAACCGATTAACTGGAAATTGAATCGGGAGATAGTATATCGAGTAGAATCAGATTTGGAAATTTGTGAGACAAGAATCTGAAATAGTGTTGGTTGGAATTGATGATGGATGATGATTGAGTTAAGAATGGAATTTGGCTTGGACGCGTGAAGGATTTGGTTCTAAGGATAAAGTTGGAATTTTGGGGATGCATTTGTATATGCTGACAGGGTAGCAGATGGAGAAGGATATAATGATATGCCCGACAAAAAGGTACACGTTTATTTCTATATGGGTTTGGTGATTTATGAGCCTATTTGGAAAGCCACTTGGCTGTTTCATTTTCTTTTGGATTGGAGAAGGCCTAGAAAGGCGAGTTGGAGTTGTACCGATTGAGCCGTACAAAGAAGGTGCTGGCGAAATTTTTCTAAAATTTAAAGTGTTAGAAAATTTTCGATATTTTTGAAAATATTTATTTACAATATTGAATTGGGTTCTAATTTAATGTAAAATTAGATTTGAAATTAATGAGTTTATAACGTTCTTTCTTACCTTAGCAATTTCGAGGAAGAAATTATTTTAAGGGGGGAAGAATGTAACGACCCGTGTTTTTGACCGTCAAATATTTAATTTATTTATTTTAAATATTATATTTGGAATATCGATGGAATTAATATCTAATTCGCTATTTAAAACAAAGTTCGACGTTATATATTTATATAATTATAAATCAAGCTTGAAAATGGCGTGTAGTTCGTAAATTCGAGTTTGAACTTCAACTGGACATACAGAGTCCGATATAAGTCGGATTTCTGTGAAACAAGAAACATTGGGAGCGTGTTGATGATAATTTTCATATGAAAGAGAAAAATCCAGATTCCGTGTTATTGGTTGCGAGTTATGGCTAAATCAAATTATGGAAAAAACGCTGTGGAAATCGTTATCGGCCGTTAAAATAGTCGTCTTGCAAACGGACTCTATTTTCGATGAAATTAGTTTCATTGGGACCGTATCGCTGAATTATTGTCAGAAAGTCAAACGGCGTGGCAAACAGATGTCATATGTGACCACAGCAACCGTAAACGCCCATTCAAATTCTATAGCGTGTATTTAAATAAATAAAGGGATATGGGAGTGTAACTTGAGCAGACGATCGAATTAGACCACGAAACCAGTCTTGTTGAGTTCGTATCGTCGATTAGAGTCAGGATAGGTATATAGTTTGTTATTTTTAAAGATCGAGAAATTTGGCGTTAAAAGGGGTAGGGCGGTTCGGGGTAAAAACAGCCTATCGGGCAAACAGTCTCAGAATGCGACGAAACTAGTGCCGTTGGGTTCGTATCGAAAAGTTATTGAAAGATATCAAGGTTTCAAGTTGATTCGATTTAGCTGGTGGTCGTGGTAAATTAAAAAGCATGTTTATTTCTGGTTTTATAAGGGAATTTTTTTCAAACGAAGTCGGATTTCGACGAAACTTGTCCCATTGGGTCCGGAATACCTTTTTACACTGAGATTAGTTTTTTTATCAGTAGACAGAGATCATTTATAGGGATTTTAAGCAACTACTTTACGACGAAGTTTCGTAAATTAATATAATAATCATCTGCAACCGTATAAATACCAAGCCATTCTTCTCGTAACCCTAATCATCTGTGAGCGCCGCCACTAATAAAATGAACGGACCGCATCTCATATATTTCTCTTCCCTTTTTCTCACAATCAACGCCTTAATTCGAGGGTCATTCAGCTGCAATACTATCCAGCTAGACGAGATCTTTGTATTGATCGGACATGATCAGTTTTTAGGGCATGTAGCAGCCGTAGTCTATCTCGAAATGACCTAAGTTCGTGAAGATTGTTAGGGCGAATGGAGATGACCGGCGGGATGCTTTTGCTGTAGAAGGTGGAGGAGGCTTCAGGGTCGTTGGACGTGGGGCTGAGGTCGATGGGGTTGGGCGACCGTGGGAGCAGGACGCTCAAATCTGCGGGTTAAGGGTAATACGAGAAGGAAAATAGAGGGTCAACCTCGCCTTGGTATTGCAATGTACTAAATCAGTCCTGGTAATATAAATTCAAAACCAGGTTTTGTTTTGAATCAGAAACGAAAAATGCAAGGGAAGAAGAAGGAAGGTAAAAGTCACGGTCTGTTAATGTAACCAAATTAATCAAGTATTAAAGGTTTAATTAAGGAAATTAATTGGGAGTTAATTATTAACAAAGGGTGAATTTGTATACAGGCTTTTGGGAAGAAGTTTTCATGCCAGAACAGAAGGGAAACTAATGAAGACGATCGGTCTGTGCACTGTATAAAAGAAAGTAAGGAAATTAATGGGCAAAAGGCTGATTAAGAATATTTTTAGTTAGTATAATTATACACTTATTATAATTAAATTTGGTGTAGAATTTCAAACGAAAACTAGGAGACTGCTGACATGATGAAGGGCTGAAGTTGACAGGGTTTCGAGCGGAAGCAATTCACGAACAGAATTGAAAATGAATCGGTTCTTATTTATTCAGAAAGTAATCTACGAAAATTAGAATTTGATTAATTATTTTGATTAACGAATTTATAAGTAAATGTGAATTTTGTGCAGGTGCTTACCAGTATGTGAACAACAAAGAAGGAGAAGTAAACACAACAATCGACCTCGATTACTCCTACAGTGTAATAAAATTTATTAACGTCAAAACCATAATTTGGAAATAATTAATTTATAAATAAATCCCATAACTTATAAATAATTATAATTAATTCATGTGTTATCAGAATTGGATCAGAACAAAGACACTGGAACCGTATCGACGGACAAAACATTCTGGAACGGTACCGGACAGAAATGGGAATCAACCGGGGTTTTTAGTTAAATTAAACACCTGTTTAATTTAATTAAAGCCAACCGTTCAACAATGGAAATCAAGGTGAGTTAAACTCACTCAGTTTTCCCATTTATATTTTATATAAATTGGGCTTATTTTGTGTGCTCTGCTTGCTGATGATTGCCTGTTTGCTAGTTATACCTATTTGTTGATTTAACTGATGAAATTAAACTGTTGTTTAATTTCAGTAAAATACCAAATCGTTATTTTAACGATTGGTTCCAATAAAGGTAACTCACCTTGGTTGGTCACGTTTATAAAGTAAACATGTTTAAATGGTTGAATTGTTTGAATTGCTTGTGAATGGGTTGATGTTAAATAGTTGTTATTTATTTCAGTTAAATGAAATTGAACTGATATGATTGGAGATAACCGTTGTGATTTCAGGGAAGAACAGGTTGGAGGGATCCAACCGGATTCCTCAAATATTTTTTTTTCCTCTTTCATATGCTCATATATGAACTGATCTGTTTGTGTGATTGATTTGGTGGTTGATTATTGACTGAATATGCAACAACTGTTTGGTTTAAAACCAATGGGCGTTATTGGTTAAGTGTTTGGTAGAGTATGGCCTATAAAATCAATCGTTTTATAAATATTGTTTCACCGTCAGGTGAATCGATAGTGTTGAAGTTATAAAATTTATTTTATAACTAGAATTAGATTTTGAAACATATTACTTTGAATAAAAGTTGATAAGGAGGAATATTTTATTTATTTAAACTTCAATTGGTTAATACTTCATTTTATAAAGTAGATTCTGTTGTAAATCAGATTTGCAAGTATGAGTATAAGAATTAAATCAAGTGGTTAAACTTTGATTTTTGTTTGGAAAAGAAAACAATTAGTGAAATTATTTAAATTAATTATATTTTTAATTAATTTAAAGTGAGAATTTACTTGGCATCGATTAAGGAGATAATTGAGTTTGAATTACGTAAATCGACTGTTTTGAATTAGAATTGATTTTCAAATCAATGTGTTTTGATTAAAAAGGTTAAATGAATATCATTTAAATTTAAATAAGATTTAAAAAAAAGAGATTTACTATTTAATTTAGTTAATGAAGGAATCAACTACTTTTACAGTAATTAGTGATTGGAGAATTATTCTTCTGAATAATGATAATTTGGGAAAGTACTTTTTAAATGAAAATGTATTTAAAAAGTGATCGAAGAGAAATGTAATCCAAATGGATGGTGAAAGGAATTCATGAGCGAGTCTTATATTTGAAACTCAAATTTTTATAACGATGTTATAAAGGGGATTTCAAGCGAAGATGGTAACTTGAATTTAAGCGTTGCTCAATGTTTTGAATTAAGGAAAGGTTTATAATAAACCAGAGTTATAAAAGAAGTAAAATGGTAAAATGTTAATTTTATGTTAACATTATTTGTAACTGGATAAAAAAAAAGAGGAGAATTTGAAATGAGGTTTTCAAAGTGGGAATGGTTGCATAGTTTTTGAAAGGAGATTGGTAAAAGAAATCGAAAGTGAACTTGGGTAAAGAAGGGGATCGGAGAGTTGTTTAACCAAATCAAATTAATAATGGGATTTGTTTTGAGATTTGGTGAAATTTTGGGTTTTGAGTACAACTGATATTTATCTGAAGATATGAACGTTGTTGATCAAGGTCTGAGAGGTAATTAAAATACCCCAACTTGAAAACATCGGGATTATCTGAAGATAGTATTAGTTGGTAATCGTAAGAGACGTTAGTGGATATGTTTTGAAAATCTAGCGCTGTTGTTATAATATATGTTTTGTAAATCTAATATAGCGATTGTAGCGCTTTTGCTATAGTAAATGGGTTGTAAACCTAAACAACGATTATAGCGCTGTTGTTTTGTAAATCTAAATAGTAATTATAACGCTATTGTTATAACATATGTGCTATAAATTTCTTTGTTAAAACTAATGGATTTCCGAATTTAAAAGATGATTGGAAGCAAGATTTAAGTGGGAAATTGAATATAGTTAATCGAGCTAGAGTTAGTCAAACATAGTTTTTTTCAAGATGAGTGCCATTTAGTACGACTGCTAGCGTAATTCGCAGGGCAGCAGATAGCCTACGGCGGTCGGATGTTTCCTGAGGGAATCAGGCGTAACCATTGTGATCGCTGTGATCTAGAGTCAAGCGAATGGATTTAAATCGAGTATTAGTTAATCAATAGGAGTTAAATAAGTCGAGTTAATCAATTTGAGTTAACCAGTTAGAGTTAATCAATTTGAGTTAATCCATTAGAGTTAAATCGGATTAGAGTTATTCAAATATCGTATTTTCAATATTAAAGAGTTAGAAGTTTTATTTAACAAAAGTAAATCAGTTTGATTTAAAGGCCAAGTGATGCTGAATACTGAACCAGTGAACTCATTGGAGTGTCATGATTGAAACACTGTATATTTTGATAGTTAAAACACCGACTATCAAATCTGACCAATACGATTGTTGGTATGGAAAGACCGGGATCGAATTTATATTCGAAAACCATTCCGACCAACAAATACGTGAAGATATCAGGAGATGATCGAGATGGAGCATTGAAGACCGTGGATTTTCATAAACGGAAGAATCACTAATATTCTCTGCCTGGCAAGCAGAGATAAGCTGTGATTCTGTCGTGGTTGGAATCAACGGGTTGCAAGGACTTCTCTCTACTGATCCATGGGGTGATTCCTATATGGATGCGGTAGGAGAGTGCCTTCGGTTCATCCTGTTCCTGGATGACGTATATGGACGGATGTCTGACAGAGTATTTCCAAAGAGTCACGTACGTTGATTTCTTCAAACGTGCGATAGTTGTTGGCGGGGAATCGACGTTCTCTTAGCTTCCAGCTAGAGTATTTTTGGGGACGTCAATTAGTGATATCTGACGGATCTGACGATGTGGCATTCAAAGTGAATGACGACCAGATGATCAAGAGTAATCTAGACCTCAAGCCTCATCAGTCGGGAAATGACAAAAATCGGGCAGGCATCATGGCTATGTGGGTCGCTCCCATTAGGGTGTATGATCACCTATCTAGAGAAAATCCTATTCGCTTCTTAAATCTATGTTTCGATGCTGTCCCTTTTCGGGAGACGGTTGCTGATCCCAACCGTCGGTGATATACATTCGATACACTCAAGAGAAATGAGTGGTCGGTCATGTGTGGGCCGGGTTGCAAGATGTTCTTGTTGAACCCAGTGTATTCGTCTCTAGAGATACACTATCGGCAGGTGGTCCCATACCTTGTCAAGGTCGGAATCCAATCTCCAATAAGCGCCTGCGGGTTTTGATTGTATACTATATATGTGGAGCGTGAGATGCAAGCGTTCCACTAGATTGTTATTTACTTGTATTTAGACATTATTATAATATCAGAAAAGATATTGGTTTCAAAATTGTTTTGGATTATCGTAAGGTAAAAACCGTCCGTGTTTATGTGTGGATTTGGTCTTACGATTATCCTTTTCTTCGAAAAGGTTTTAGAACTTTAAAATCAAGTTGGATGCTCACCCAAATACTGTGCGAGTTTTTCTCACTCTGGTTCACCAGACTGACCCGGTGTTTTGTAAATGCTCGGGTTAGGCCGGGTTGTACAGGTTCAGGTTATCGACTACTGTGAAGAGACGAGCTGGAAGAGTCCAGACGTATGATATTACTAGTATTCCGCTGTGTGATGTATGAGGACAGATTATCACTGTCCAGATGTCGATGTACTCTGATATTGTAAGTATTTTCAAAGTTCTCAATAAAGATTGACTTCTGTATAATATTTTGTTCCGCTGCGATGTGAGACTCTGTGTGGTGTTGCTTTCTTCTTCTTCTTCTATTCAATATTTCTACCTTATCTATTCTCACCCTCTAACTTCTTTCTATTAATGATCTGGAATGTTCGATGTCTGAATGGTCAACACGGTAGTTTGATGTTGATTTTCAGAGTCGAAAATCCCTGGGTCGTTACATACATCATCGAAAAACCACAAAACAGTTTAGATAAAGAAAATACAGAGAACTCACAATTTTAATAGGATTCGATCAAACAAAATCCCAAATCAATCGATGGTTCAAGCCGCCTGAGATTGAAGCGAAACGGACTCGAGCATCAGAAAGCGTCCTCCTCGATTGCAGCTGATTCGGTGGGCCCCCATGCGTAAGGAAGACGTGCGACTGCAACGGTGGTGGTGTGCTCAGTTGCAGGTTTCATTTTGAGTGCGGGTGGAGCAGAGGGTTCGCGTGCGACTGAAAGGAAGGGGTGCAACGTCGGAGGGCGGCGGAGGAGGGGAGAATGGGAGAGGTGGCGGCGAGCATGCGGAGGGCGCGGCGGCGGGATCGATTGCCGAGGTGGAAGCGCGATTTCCAGTTTAGGGAGTTCGGGTTTTTTTTTCTGAAAAGGGGAATGGTTTTGATTGAAGAAAATAGTTTAAGGGGGGGGGGTAAGTGAAAAGATATATATATATATATTCTAAAAAGGGTTGACTTTTTATCCGAACTCCAAACGAGACCCAACGACTTTCGCACCAAGCTAAATACCCCTATTCCGAACACAATGGGATATGTCCCATAAGCCAATTTGACTGTTTCAATCAATTTTCGTTAAAATTAAAATATAAATTAATATAACGTTCAAAATTGATTTCAACGCACATTTTAATTTACCGGGGCCACATACTGACTCCAAAAATTCCAGAAAAATAAATCTAGCTATGTTTTGACGAAATAGTCCTAATAAAACTAATTTCGTCGAATTTAGAGACCGTTTAAAAAATGGTCATTTTCCAGTCGATTAAAATCAACTGAAATTACCAAACGCGTTTAAATTCACCACGCTCACATATTAATTCCAAAAATTATGAAAATTGGAATCTAACAATAATTTGACATTTCGGATCGAACAAAAGTGATTTTATCGAAAGTGGAGGTCATTTGCAAAATGGCTATTTATTATATTAAAATATATATAAATTCCATAGCGACTATTCTGAATTTTCAACTGGACATAACTTTTTATTCCCGTTATGAAATCTGGATTTTTCACATTCATTGGAAAGATATTTTTAAACATATTCAAATATTTCTGGTTTTACTGAAATTCGGTTTATTTTGAATCCTGTACATTCAATCATAATTTGAAACCAAATTTTCAAACTACCACGCCATTTCAGGCTCGTTATATAATTAAAATAAATTTATTCGTTCTAACTTCGATTTAAATAACTTTTTAGTCGTTATTGTTTAAAATAAATCATTTTAAATTCTCAAAATTCATTAAAATAGCCAAAATAAAATTTTTAAATTGGTTCTGATTTTCCGGGTTGTTACAACATACCATTTAGGCCACATAAACCAAGATTTAGGCATATCGAAATAATTGGATTAGGCATGTTTAAAACTTAGATTAGGCATATCAATCTTCAATTAGGCACACTGATAAATCGTTTTACCTACTTCTCATGTTCTCTCGCCCATGAACCAATAAACCTATGCGCCACTGCTCACGCCGCCGACCACTAGGGCTACGGCCGACCTCCTCTCTGAACACCTCCACCACCTCGACCAGCCTGTACCACCCACATGCAAAACCAGTCATCCTTAGATCGCAAAAACACTCACCAGCCCACGTTACTGTGCATCTTCTCTTCTTTCATCTGATTGCAGTGCCTCCTCCCATGCAACATATTTCTTCCCCATCCTCTATTTCGAAACATCATGTAACACCCCACGTCCGTTAATGTCACTCACAAAGGGATTCATTATAAGTAAACAAGACGGAATATTACAAGACAGAAAAAGTAGTACTTGAAAATTTTGTAATTTTATTGCAGTGGAAACAAAAATAAGTTTGATTACATTTCGAAATACCAAAATCAAGTACATAATATCAGTCTTGTAAAAAACCTTCAGAGTACATAATTTTAAAGCCATAATCCCCAACAGAAAAATGCCATATGCAGAATCAAGGCCAAGCAATACACCTTTCAACTTCAAGCTGGAAGAAAGAGATATCTGAACTAAGCTTGAGTATTTCCTCCCTAAGAAACTTGGGGTGGGGGCGAGAACGGAAGAAAAGAGGCGAAACAAACTAGGTCAGACATAAGTCTGGTGAGTCCAGTGACTTTAGCAATATAATCATGAAAGTAACAGGATAAGAACATAAACTGGAAAGCAAGAAATGACTATAGAATAAACAGGCATGACAAAGCAAACAAGATGAACAAGATAAAACGTTGATTGCGCTTCTAATAACTACAGGATAATTACTACACTGCACAAATCTAGTAACACCGTATCATTACTAGTTACACCGCACCCTTAATAGTCCCATACTAAAAGTTTATCCCTCTTACTAATCATGATAATGGTAGTTTCGTGTACTCCTAGCTGCTATCGTAGGTGCCCCTTTTTGCTCGTACCCCTACGAGTTGTACCCACTACATTCCTCGTTCGATCGGCTCCCTAACTCGCATGTATTTATTACTTGTGTCATTCGACCTCGCTTGTATGTATTCATTACTTGTGTCATTCGGCCCCGCTTGTATGTAGATACCTGTGCTGGCCCCATCATGGGGTGTATCAATTCCCATGACGGCAACCCGACACGATTCAAGATGCACAGTGTATACTACTGATGACCAGTGCCTGCTTTTTCCACTCCGGAGCACGTGCACGCCCATACTCCGTCGGAACCTACACTGTTGCACCACCCGTCGCTATTTTGACCGGTTATAATCAGCCCAGTAATCGTGCTCCTCCCTGCCTAGCTCAGGGTACCATGATACATCTATGTGGGTTACTGCTGAAATGGGTCCCCGTTACTAGGGTTTCCTAATCAACATGTTATAGTGGTTAATTGTTCTCAATTTAACTTAACCCCACCCATTTGCTTAATTAACATGTTGTGCTGGTTAAGTGTTGCCTATTCATATGTTACTTAACCTTCTCACCTATTCACGCATGTTTATTTAACGGTTAAGTTTGTGGGCCTATATATACTAATATTACCCACTTACCCAAGATTTACTTAACCCTTCCCCTTATAAAGTCCATATGTATTATTGGTTAAGCTTTCCTTAACCCTATCCACTTTGTTCATGTAATATTGGTCAAGTTATCTTCTTGTCCATGTTAACTTAACCCACCCACCTAACATGTTGTATTGGTTAAGTGTCGCCTATTCATATGTTACTTAACCTTTCCATTCTTAGCATGTCTGTTCCTTAGCTTTAGTTTATTCATTAAACCACCAACCTCTCACATTAGAACTGTTGTTTGCGGTTGTTGGATGTGTCGAGCGGTTCCGGGCAGACTTCTACCGCAAACTCATTCTAACCTCGGGTTTTTGGGCTTAATGCGCTAACCTCTCACATTAGATCTATGTTGTTGCGATTGCTGGATGTGCCTGGCGGTTCCGGGCAGTCTTACACTGCAACTCAATCTAACCTCGGGTTAGGCACGTTCATCTTTTAGCCAATTTACATATTTACCATTCATGTCCAAGTTTATATGTAAATTATCCATAAGTATGGTCAATTCAAGTTATGCCACATTTTCTAGTTATGTCCAAAATAAATTATATGATTACAACCCCTTTTTATGCCAATTACGTAATATTCAACCTTTAGCTAAACTTTTCCCCAATATTCCCACGTCGTTCGTACTTATAGTTCATGTGATACGTTAGGCTCGCAATTATCCCAACTCATAAAAAAAGGAAAAAGGGAAGAAACAAATGACATCATAACTGGCATAAACAATGTAGATCTAAGACGACATAAATCTAGTAAACATATAAAAATAGATCCAATCAACATATTGAGTGCGAACTAGCATGGATCTAAACATAAACTTGCACGGATTTAAATATATGAACATATAGTTCCACACATATGGACTGATATGGATCTAATCATATAAACATGCAGATCTAAACATATGAATATATAGTTCTAAACATATGGACTGATATGGATCTAATCATGTAAACATGTAGATCTAAACATATGAACATATAGTTCTAAACATATGGACTGACATGGATCTAATCATATAAACATATAGATCTAAACATACAAACATATAGTTCTAAACATATGGACTGATATGGATCTAATCATATAAACATGTAGATCTAAACATATGAACAAATAGTTCTAAACATATGGACTGATATGGATCTAATCATATTAACATGTAGATCTAAACATATGAACATATAGTTCTAAACATATGGACTGATATGGATCTAATCATATAAACATGTAGATCTAGGCATATGAACATATAGTTCTAAACATATGGACTGATATGGATCTAATCATATAAACATGTAGACCTAAACATATGAACATGTAGTTATGAACATATGGGCTGATATGGATCTAATCATATAAACATGTAGATCTAAACATATGAATATATTAAATATGATCTTACATGTATGAACATTACTTGCATATAATCTTTCATAACTTGCATAGATCGAGCAAACTTGCATATATAACTTGCATATGTAATTAGGCATAAGAATTAACATAGAACATAACTTGCATATAATGAATCAAATCAAGCATAAATCAAAACATAGTTTGCAAAAACATAAACTTTATATGATTTACAAACATTTTCATGCAGTCCAATTCGTAACGCATCACAATTACATTTAAACAATTATCTTGTGAAAGTAACTGCACTCACAGAAAACGGATCTTGAATTCTGGGATCTGATTTCTGATGTAGCTAAGCAAATCCGTTGATGTAGGCGTTGGTTCGTTCGTTGTTGTTCTAGAATTTCTTTTCGCAATTCCTAGGCTTTGAATTTTTATCTCTTATATTTTTATCTTTAATCTAGAATTTGATTTGTTATGGTGGAGGCTAGGTTAGTTTGTAGATGAACAGCATGACGGCATCACAGTTAAGGGTTGTGAGGTCTAGGGTTGAGGTTTGGGCTGATTATATAGAAGTTTATGATTAATATGGGCCTTTATATCAACTTATGATTCGTCTAAGCCATCCAAATCATCACGACACAAAGACACCTCACTAGACCAATCAAATAAAGCCACATCAGCCCTAATACAAGAAAAATCGTCACCCAACCAACCAGAAAAGGCCATGTTCAAAAAAACAATCCTTGACCAACAAAAATGCGCCACGTGTGCCACATGATGCGCAGTAGCAGGGTGTTGACACCTACACGTCATATATATATATATATATACATATATATATATGTATATGTATATGTGTATATATATATATATATTTCTCTTTAGTTATCTTCCCAATTAACCATTTTCACACTAAACCACTTTTTGAACTGCGTTCACACTAAGCCACTTTTTAGTCACTCACCTAAAACAAAAATATGGCGCTGACGGGAATCGAGCTTTGTACCTCTTGTATGCAAATCACGTGTTCTAACCAATAAGCTACTAAGTCTTTTGCTTACAAACCTTAGAACAATTCTAAACATTATTCTTTTCTCATTCCTC
This sequence comes from Allium sativum, assembly GCA_030737875.1. Lineage (NCBI taxonomy): Eukaryota > Viridiplantae > Streptophyta > Magnoliopsida > Asparagales > Amaryllidaceae > Allium > Allium sativum. The sequence goes on along the minus strand of CM060915.1, from coordinate 212,341,712 downwards.
TTTTTCATATTTTGCTGCAATATTTAATTTAAAGATATCTTTTTCATCCTAAATCGGTTTTCTGCAAACCATAGGTATAAATTGACTAGAAAATCGCCACGAACGCAATGACGCTATTTTCGTGACCAAATTCCTGAAGCTCTTCAAAATTTTCTTTTTATTTCTTTTTTTCTATTTAATTGTTCGCATGCGTTTCTTCGCATTTCATGTATTGCACTTAATTTTTTCCTTCATTTCACTGCATGAACTTATTACATGAAATATTTATTTTCATTATTTAATTTTTATTTTAAATATATCTATGTATATAATATGAATACATATTTCCATATTTTTAATTTCATTAAAAATGTGGGGTGTTACATTCTCCCCTACTTAAAGGATTTCGGCCCTGAAATCTTTGAGTTAAGAAGAATGTATCCTACCATTCAATCATCAATCTACTCATCCATCATCCACAAGCATCCATTGTCCTTAAAAGATTTCTAATGATTTTCATGAACATATGCATAGTGTGTGTATATGTTCTTACTCTAATGCAAAATCAGGCAGTCTACTGACTCAGTCGACCTCCTTAATGCAATTCATGATAGTGTCATGCGTCCATTATGCATGCAAAAGAATCCTAATGATACATATCATTTTTTACATGCGTGCTCAATCATTCATTCAAATGCAACATCCATATGATAACACATTCAATATACATCCATCAAATTAATTATGCACACTTATTCATATGCAATATGAAAGTGATTGAGCCGATCTAGTGCCTAATGTGTGTGTAAATGTATCCATGAGCAACCACTAGCAAACACTTGCATCTACTTGCATCCACCAAGCATAACATGTCTCAAACACATGTTTACAACCATAGGATTTCCTACCTAAAGATCGAAGATGTAATCGAGAGGACATACTTAACGATAGAACAAGCATAAACAAAGCGGTAGAAAAAGGAGAAGTTAAGAACATACCCTCAAAAAGGAAAGGGTACGCCGCACGCATCTTGTCTTCCGTCTCCCAAGTCGTGTCTCATTGATCATCTCCCCATTGGACTTTAACCAACTTGACCTCTCAGTTGCGTTACTTCTTGGCCTCCGATCCAAGGATGCATGTAGGAGCTCGTCTAATCGTGACATCTCGCTCCACTTCCGCTTCTCTAAGCATGCTCGGCTCCACCACCTCCGCGGTATCATGTAAACGCTTCTTCAAGGATTGTCTTCCTCAAGCTCTCTTCTTATGAACTCTTCCTCAAGTAGCTCCCCTACTTGCTTACTGAATTCCCTCCTCTCTCTCGGAGCCATGTGGTGCATTGTAATGCTACTGGCTTTGCATTATCTACTAAGTATATACGGAGGTCTATCTCGCGCCTTAGGGGTAAACCCCGAACCTCATCAAAGACATCACCATACTCATGGACTACACGAACAATTTCCAAATCATCGATGGATGCATCAAGAGATTCTAGGTAGCTAAGCATTACCGGACCTCTAGGGTCACAAGAAATATCAAAGGTTCTTTCACAACGACACAACAATCTAACTACCCTCCTTTCACAGTCTAGGATGGCACCATACTTGGCTAGCCAATCCATCCCTAGAATCAAGCCAAAGCCCATGAAACCAAGAACATAGGCATTGCATTGAAACCCAATGCCCGAGATAGACGCTCTCAAATTCCAACAAACCATAGATAAATGAGCCGAACCACCCATAGGATTTGAGACTACAATGGGATCCATAACTAAACTAGTATTTAGGTGCAGTGTTTCAACTAATGAAGCAGATATAAACGAATACGAAGCGCAAGAGTCTGAAAGAGTCCTAGGAAAAAGAAATCAAATCTTCAACCGAAACTTCCTATCTCTTTCCGATATACTGACCACGAGAACACAACCTGCCCTCCTGAAGGTCCTGCCATCTGTCCTTGCCCTTACCCTTGCCTCCTCGGGTAATCCTAAATCATATGTCCTGCCTCACCGCAAAGGTAACAGCTAGTCTTCTTCTTCTTCTTTCTAACGTCTTTCTTTAAGTGTCCAGGTATACCACAATTGTGGTACTTCCCTTTTCTCTTAGCCCTTGTTATCCTTACCGCCTTTCTTTTGTTGTTGTTGTTGTGCCTTCTTTGGATCCACTTTAGTATCATGTGTCCTGTCCATGTCTCCCCTGCACGTTCTCCATTCGTAACCTCCTACCAAAATGAAGTTTCATCCTTCATTAACCAAATAGCTAGTTGAATCTTCCTCCCATCGTCTATCTCAAAGATACCAACAAGTCCTCCACTTCCTTGAGCCAATTCTAGCTTCGACAAATGTCTCAGTCCTATGAAACAATTTTTTGCCCATCGTACGAAAGTCCTTACATATCTTAGAAAAACATCTATACGTGGAGGAAGAGATTAGAAAGGGAAAGAGGAAGAGAATCGAAACAAAGAATCGAAAGAAAGAAATATGGCTTTTGGGGATTATGTTTTTCCATAATAAACATTTCTCTTTAAAAAATACTATCTTTAAAACATGTTTTTGAAAATACTTCTTTATATAAATGCTTTTGAAAATGGTTTTCAAATTTTTTTTATCTGTTCTGGTAACCTTCAGCTCTGATACCACGTGTAACACCCCATGTCTGTTAATGTCACTCTCAAAGGGAATGCATTAAGTTTCATGAAGAATTATAAGTAAACAGGACGGAATATTACAAGAGAGAAAAAGTAGTACTTGAAAATTTTGTAATTTTATTGCAGCGGAAACAGAAATAAGTTTGATTACATTTCCAAATACCAAAATCAAGTACATAATATCAGTCTCGTACAAAACCTTCAGAGTACATAATTTTAAAGCCATAATCCCCAATAGAAAAATGCCATATGCAGAATCAATGCCAATCAATACACCTTTCAACTTCAAGCTGGAAGAAAGAGATATGAACTAACCTAGAGTATTTACGCTCTAAGAACCTGGGGGGAGGGAAACGAAAGAAAAGAAGCGAAACAAACTAGGTCAGACATAAGTCTGGTGAGTCCAGTGACTTTAACAATATAATCATTAAAGTAACAAGATAAGAACATAACCTGGAAAGCAAGAAATGACTGTAGAATAAACAGGCATGACAAAGCAAACAAGATGAACAAGATATAATATTGATTGTGCTTCTAATCACTACAGGATAATTACTACACTGCACCAATGCTAGTAACACTGTATCATTACTAGTTACACCACACCCTTACTAGTCCCATACTAAAAGTTGATCCCTCTTACTAATCATGATAATGGTAGTTTCATGTACTCCTAGCTACTATCGTAGGTGCCCCTTTTTGCCCGTACCCCCACGAGTTGTACCCACTACCTTCCTCGTTCGATCGGCTCCCTAACTCTCATGTATTTATTACTTGTGTCATTCGACCTCGCCTGTATGTACTCATTACTTGTGTCATTCGGCCCCGCTTGTATGTAGATACCTGTGCTGGCCCCATCATGAGGTGTATCAATTCCCATGATGGCAACCCGACACGATTCAAGATGCACAGTGTATACTACTGATGCCTAGTGCCTGTTTTTTCAACTCCAAAGCACGTGCACGTCCATACTCCATCGGAACCTACACTGCTGCACCACCCGCCACTATTTTGACCGCTTATAATCATCCCAGTAACCGTGCCCCACCCTGCCTAGCTCAGGATACCATGATACATCTATGTGGGTTACTAGTGAAATGGGTCCCCGTTACTAGGTCCTAATCAACATGTTACAATGGTTAAGTGTTCTCAATTTAACTTAACCCCACCCATTTGCTTAATTAACATGTTGTACTGGTTAAGTGTTGTTTATTCATATGATACTTAACCTTCTCACAGATTCACGCATGTTTATTTAACGGTTAAGTTTGTGGGCCTATATGTACTAATATTACCCACTTACCCAAGATTTACTTAACCCTTCCCTTTATCAAGTCCATATGTATTATTGGTTAAGCTTGCCTTAACCCTATCCACTTTGTTCATGTAATATTGGTTAAGTTGTATTCTGTGACAGCCCGCCTCGCACCAGCCTGCATTTCCTCCAGAAGTGCGCTGTACACATGCCCGACTAGCACAAGACGGTCGTCATAAGAAAGGAAAGAAGGGAATGAACTAGTCAAAGAACCCGTAGAATGTCTCACAGCGCATGGAATAAAATATAATAATAATGTACTTGACATAAAACAGGCGAGACAGTGCATAAGCTGATAACTAAAACCAACATCAACCTCAAAGCAGCGGAAATCCAAATACAGCTTATTACAACTTTCCAAATTTACTGTCTCTAAACAAAAGAAAGCTAAAATAGAAGATACACCAACAATGCCCAAGCAGTGATCTTCAACAACACAGGGAGAATACTATATATATATTACGTGGAAGCCTCCTGCTCGTCTCCGGACCATCTACCCGTGCATCACCAGCTAACCTGTCTCTAGTCTGCTCGTGAGAGCACCCAGAGTAATAAGAGGAGACATAAAACTCTGGGTCAGACATAAAGCCTGGTATGAGCGATAAACATCTAAACAGGATAATAACAGGTATACTAAACCATACCTGAACCTGGACCTGCAACCAAAGAGTTAGTACCACATATCGTACAATACTCCAAGGTGCCAATAGTAAATAGTGTAAGAATACGGGGGTGGGGTGTGCATGTCAAAATGATAGCAACAAATCATCCATAGCAACCATCCTCACATCTCTCACTCGGTGCGTAAAGCGTACGACATCTACCACTTTGGAACACTAGACAAACTGAGGCAACGACGAATCCCGACTTGTAGAAACCCTGCTGTGACCAAGCCAAACACTTGGAGTCATGACCAAACATTTCAATGACCCACTTCATTGGTCATAGCCCTTGGTTCTACCAATGCCATAATGGCCCTGAATCCGCCTTCGTACCTCCTACCATAGTGGTCCAAAGCTATAGGTGTCGATAACTCCTTAGCACGCGTCCCGCAGCAAAGCCCAATCATGAAGCGAACTTGTTGATTCCTATCTGAATCTTAAGCTCTAACTTCTCATTTGAGCTTCCTTTGCATCTCGGGTTTGGTCGAATTGGAGTGGGTCTTCAGAAAAGTTGTCGTGCAGCAGCAGCTCTAAAATTCGGTTCGGTTCGGTGGTCAGTGCCTCGTCGGTTCGGGTCGGTCCTCGTTGTCATCTTCCCATTCGGTTCGGGTCGGGTTCTTCACTTCGGGTCGGGTCGGTGTCCTCCTCCGGGTCGGGTCGGGGTCCTCCTCCAGGTCGGTTCGGGTGTCCTTCCCTCCAGCGCTCCAATCCCTAGCTTATTTCTTCTTTGCTTCCGATCTGAGCCCTGCACCTCCAAGTCGATCCGATCTGGCTTCCAATCACTCTTTCGATCCGATCCGCTCCGCTCCCTAGCTTACTCCGATCCGATCCGCTCCATCGCTCCGATCCGATCCCCCTGTCCACTCCAACTCTAAGCAATGGCCTTCCTTCCTGCCAAACTTCTTCCAGTGGCAAGTCCTCACCCAGTTCGGATTCCCTTGGTCAGTTCCCTAGTCCGATCCGACCCCTTCCTCCGATCCGAACCGGTTCGGAGCCTGCACACTTCTGCAACTTTCCAGCAAGCTTTCTACGCCGTTCGACGACGTTTTCGAGCAATTTAACTATTCTAATCAATCATGAAACATACTATAGAGTCATAGCAACATGTAATAGCAACCACAAACAACAAACAACAATTTAAATGAATCAAAATGGATCAAAAGTGGCCAAAACCTCACATTTTCTTATAATCCCTCCTAATCATGTTTAAGCATACGATTAGCAAAACACATCGAAATTAACCCAAATTTCTAACAGAGCCTTAAAACATTATTTTAGAATTTTAAGAATTTTTCCAGAATTTATTTACGTATAAATTCGCTAATCTTCACTAATTACCCTTAATTACCGTAATTAGTGCAAAAACTATGCAAATCACTCACCTTGGCCACAAATGAAATTCTCAGAACTGAAACTCCTCTGATTTGGGGCGAATACTGATGTCTAACAGCAGCTCCAACCTTGCTTTGGTGCTTTTTCTCCTTAATTTGGTGTTGCTAAGCCTAATCTTCAATTAGAGAGTGATTTGGGGTGTTTTAGATGTAGGAAGCCATTACTAGGATCTCTAGGAGGTTTGTGGCTGCTCAAAACTGAAATGAAAGTGGTAACCTAACCCTAATCAGACCTCCTATACCTCTAAACCCGAAATTCCCCTTGGGCCTAGCTGCTAATCACCCGCTTAAGCCCAATTAAGCTGTCTTTTACCATCTGAAACTTGTTTCAGCCATATCTCCCAAACAGTAAGTCCGTTTGGCTAATGTGACCACTCTACGGAAAGAGAAACCATCATTCAAAGCCAATGGAAGTGGTTTCAGGTCAAAATTCATTTCCAGTCAAAAGTTATGGCCAAAACAGTGATAACTAGGGGTAAAATGGTCATTTAAAAATCGAGAAAAATCATGAACATGGGAAATGACCCCAATAGTCGTCTCCCAAAGTTACATGACCATACGACTTCGTACGTGGAAGAAATAAATATTCTACGATCCTATGATGCGCAGAATGCGGGTCGTTACACTCTCCCCCCCTTAAGAAATTTCGCCCCCGAAATCCCTTAACTCAAAACATACAAAGGATCCCGCACGCCTAACAACCATATACAACAATCAAGTATGCAAAACAAGCAAACAAGCCTATCCTAGCATGCGGAAAAACTAAATCGAAGTCAAAATCTTACCAGACAAAGAGTTCTGGATACTTCTTCCTTATGTCCTCCTCTGTTTCCCAAGTACAATCATTCTCGTCCTCGCTCCACTGAACCTTGACTAGCTTCACCGCCTTCCTTCGAAGTTGCTTCATGTCGTGCTCGACAATACGGGCCTGCTTGCGGTTCCCAACCGCCTCGGGTTCTACTTCGAAGTCTTCTAACTGATCAGGTGAAATAGTCATATCTGAGTCGTGAACGAACTTTCTTAGTTGGGAAACATGAAATACATTATGAACTCCTGCCATCTTCTCTGGTAAGTCAACTCTATATGCCAAATTCCCGACTAATTCAAGAACAGGGAATGGGCCAACAAATCTTGGTGCTAATTTACCTCTCCTGCCAAATCGTATTACGCTCTTCAACGGAGAAATCTTGACAAACACCAAGTCGCCAACGGAGAATTTTAGGTCTCTTCTCCTCTTATCAGCATAACTCTTCTGCCTATCTTGGGCAGCCTTCATTCGTTGCTGAATGATCTTGATCCTATCTGAAGTTTCCCTCACCACATCTGGTCCAAGCATAAACTTCTCGCCAGTTTCTATCCAACATGATGGTGAGTTGCACGGTCTTCCATACAAAGCTTCAAATGGAGCCATACCGATACTGGATTGGTAGCTATTATTATATGCAAACTCTACTAGATGCAAATGGTTATCCCATGATCCACCAAAATCCAATATACATGCCCTCAAGAGATCTTCCAAAATACGATTCACCCTCTCCGTCTGACCGTCGGTCTGAGGATGATATGCGGTACTGAGATGTAACTCTGACCCTAGCGCCTCTTGCAAGCTCTTCCAAAACCCACTAGTGAATAACGGGTCTCGGTCGCTCACAATGCTTTTAGGTACTCCATGAAATCTCACTACCCACTTCATATACAATTCTGCTAACTTAGCTGCCGTTCTAGTCGATTTAACTGGTATAAACCTTGCACTTTTGGTCAGTCGATCTACAATTACCCAAATGCTGTCATATCCCGATCTAGTCCTTGGTAACCCATCGATGAAATCCATCGACACTTGCTCCCATTTCCATTCGGGAATTTCTAAGGGCTGTAACAACCCACTAGGCTTCTTTTGCTCGGCTTTAACTAGCTGGCAATTCATGCACTTGGATATAAACTTCCCAACGTCTCGTTTCATTCCTTCCCAGTAGTAAGTCTGCTTCATATCTCGATACATCTTATTACCACCGGGGTGTATAGTCAGCTTTGAGTGATGACATTCTCTAAGCACTTCATCTCTCAATCCATTGACATTGGGTACAACAAGCTTTCCATTCTTTCTAAGCCATCTATCTCGATCAAGTCCATACTTATTCATCTCCTCATCGATACCTATCTCTAACTTGGAGATGATTTCCAATAGGTTAGGATCGTCCCTCTGACTAGAGCCGATCCGCTCAATCAAAGTGGGTCTGACCGTCAAACTCGCTAACATTCCTGGATCCAATTCGCACTTTGGTCTGAAATCAAACCCCGCGATAAACTCCAGTTGCCTCCATTCAAGGAACATAGCCCCCAAGCTGGCATGTCTTCTACTCAATGCATCAGCCACCGCATTGCCCTTTCCTGGTGTGTATGCGATGTCAAAATCATAGGAAGCTAAGAACTCTAACCATCTCTGCTGACGGAGATTTAAATCCTTCTGGGAGAATAGATACTTCAACGACTTATGATCTGTAAACAGCTCAAATCTTTCTCCCAAGAGATAGTGTCTCCACATCTTTAACGCGAACACGATCGCTGCCAATTCTAAATCATGGGTAGGGTATCTTCTCTCGTGCGGTTTCAATTGCCGACTTGCATAAGCTACAACCCTACCGCCTTGCATCAATACAGCACCCAGCCCGGTACCACAGGCATCCGTGTATACCGTCATCTCTTCATCCCCCTTAGGAATGACTAACACTGGTGCGCTTGTCAACTTGTCCTTTAGACTTCTGAATGCATTCTCGCACCTCTCATCCCAGACAAAAGCTTGATTCTTCTTGGTCAACTGGGTCAATGGTGCTGCTAACTTGGAGAAACCTTGGATAAACTTACGATAATATCCCGCTAATCCCAAGAAACTTCTTACATCTGTTGCATTCTTGGGCGTAGGCCAATCTTGTACCGTAGCCACCTTTGCTGGGTCCACGGCAATACCACTCTCTGATACAACATGGCCCAAGAACCTCACTTCCCTCTTCCAGAAGTGGCACTTAGAAAACTTTGCTTTCAATTGGTGTTTTCTCAACACCTCCATCGCTACTCTTAAATGTTCCTTGTGTTCCTCCTCTGTCCTCGAATAGACCAAAATATCATCAACGAACACAAGGACAGACTTATTCAGCTGATCTCTGAATACCCTATTCATAAGGTCCACAAAATATGCCGGGGCATTAGTTAGCCCAAATGGCATAACCAACCATTCATAAAATCCAGACGGCGTTCGAAATGCCGTTTTAGCTATACTCTCAGCTTCCACTCTAAGCTGATGAAAACCTGTCGCGAGATCCAACTGAGAAAATATTCTCGCGCCACTCAACTGATCAAACAAATCATCTATCCGCGGTAGAGGATACTTGTTCTTCCTCGTCACTTTATTCAACTCGCGGTAGTCTACACACAAACGAAGGGAACCATCCGCCTTGGTAGCAAACACAACTGGTGCTCCCCATTCAGAAACACTCCTTCTGATAAATCCCTTCTTCAAAAGATCGCTGACTTGCACCTCGAGCTCTCGCTGCTCTCTTGGTGCCATTCGACGAAGTGGCATCACTATAGGCCTGGCATCTTTTACCAAATCAATACGAAATCCAATCTCTCGGTGTGGTGGAAGTCCGGTCACTTCTTCGAAAACATCCGGATACTGGCCAACCACGGGCAAACCTGACAACTCACTATGCGGAATGTCGAGGGAGTTTAGAAAACTAGCCAATACCCCCTTACTGGGTAGACCACCAAACACTATCCTCCGCCCATCATCCGCTCTAGCTGTCACCAACAAGCCCTCACAGTCTACCACCACCCCGTATCTTTGGAGCCAATCTACTCCCAAAATAATGCCAAACCCAGTAAAGCCCAAAACAAAGCAATCACAAACAAACATGCATCCATGACTCGATAGAACCACATTACGACAAATCATGCTAAGACTAGTCGAACCACCAATCGGGTTCGTCACTACTAAAGGTCTATCGACAATCTCGGGTTCCAATCCCAACCTATCTACCAGGTCACTAGATATGAAAGAACTGGAAGCTCCGGTATCAAACAAAACTCTAATAGGAATATCATAAACAGAAAGCATACCTTGAATGACGACACTCTTTCCCTTCTCCGCCGCAGTTGGGGCATTCGACGAAGAAGGAATAGCATTAAGAGCATATGCTTTCACCATTTGCTTTTCATTAGGGGGTTGCGGACACTTGTCCTTGTGATGTCCCAATTGGCCACAATTGAAGCACTTCCTATCCGCTGGCTTGGCCCGACAATTACTAGCATAATGGCCCTTCTTACCACAGCTGAAGCACTCCACATCTTGCTTATTCTTTTTCTTCTGGCCATCCTTAGCTTGGTTCTGCTTCCTCTTATTCTGGGAACCACCCTTGCCTCCACCACTTGCTTGTGGCTTTGGTTCTTCTGCAGATGCAACCTCAGTCTTCGACTTAGGGTAGAGACTTTCTGATCTTAATGCTTTCCCCACAATCGATTCAAACGTCTCATCGATGTGGTTAATAAGTTTTTCCCCCAAGTATTGATCCAAACCAGTTATAAATTTCTCATTCTTTTTCTCGGCAGTATCTATAAGAGATAACCCATATTTTGACAAAGTATCAAATTCAGCAATATACTCCGAGACAGCCCTGCCATTCTGCTTGAGCTCCAAGAATTTCTTAAACAACATTGACTTCTGAGCAGCTGGAATGAACTTCTCACTAAAGCGAGCCTTAAACTGCTCCCAAGTAATCTGATCTTCGGGAGTAGCTGCCTTTATAGCATTCCACCAGTTCATTGCCCGCCCTTGCAGCTGACGGGACGCTAGCTTTCTCTTCATCGCATCCTCGATACCCAAATCCTCGAAGATACGTTCGCAACTATCCAACCAATCTTGAACATCCGTGGCCGACTCCGTTCCGTGGAACGGCTTCCCACCAAGGCTAGTATAGTCCTTATTCAGCTTGGCGAAGTCGACTCTTGGCGCCTGCACTATTGGACCACCACCATTTCCACCATTGGGAGCTGCCCTCTGAACATCTCTAAGCATCTCTCTCATGAGGTCAGTAAACATCGTCCTCATGTCAGCAGCATTCCCATTATTGGTTCCCCTACCAGCACCTCTAGTATCTCGGCTCATCGTCAATCTGAAAAAGGAAATGATTAACGACTCCATAGTGGTGCTAGTGCAGTACGACTTCATCCTTATACTACTAATAGTATATATATATAGCTTTTAAAAACCAAAGTAATCACAAATACGCTCTCTCGTATACGTATAATATCTCTCCCCGATGACTTCCCTAGGTTAACTACGCAACCTAGAGCTCTGATACCAAGTGTGACAGCCCGCCTCGCACCAGCCTGCATTTCCTCCAGAAGTGCGCTGTACACATGCCCGACTAGCACAAGACGGTCGTCATAAGAAAGGAAAGAAGGGAATGAACTAGTCAAAGAACCCGTAGAATGTCTCACAGCGCATGGAATAAAATATAATAATAATGTACTTGACATAAAACAGGCGAGACAGTGCATAAGCTGATAACTAAAACCAACATCAACCTCAAAGCAGCGGAAATCCAAATACAGCTTATTACAACTTTCCAAATTTACTGTCTCTAAACAAAAGAAAGCTAAAATAGAAGATACACCAACAATGCCCAAGCAGTGATCTTCAACAACACAGGGAGAATACTATATATATATTACGTGGAAGCCTCCTGCTCGTCTCCGGACCATCTACCCGTGCATCACCAGCTAACCTGTCTCTAGTCTGCTCGTGAGAGCACCCAGAGTAATAAGAGGAGACATAAAACTCTGGGTCAGACATAAAGCCTGGTATGAGCGATAAACATCTAAACAGGATAATAACAGGTATACTAAACCATACCTGAACCTGGACCTGCAACCAAAGAGTTAGTACCACATATCGTACAATACTCCAAGGTGCCAATAGTAAATAGTGTAAGAATACGGGGGTGGGGTGTGCATGTCAAAATGATAGCAACAAATCATCCATAGCAACCATCCTCACATCTCTCACTCGGTGCGTAAAGCGTACGACATCTACCACTTTGGAACACTAGACAAACTGAGGCAACGACGAATCCCGACTTGTAGAAACCCTGCTGTGACCAAGCCAAACACTTGGAGTCATGACCAAACATTTCAATGACCCACTTCATTGGTCATAGCCCTTGGTTCTACCAATGCCATAATGGCCCTGAATCCGCCTTCGTACCTCCTACCATAGTGGTCCAAAGCTATAGGTGTCGATAACTCCTTAGCACGCGTCCCGCAGCAAAGCCCAATCATGAAGCGAACTTGTTGATTCCTATCTGAATCTTAAGCTCTAACTTCTCATTTGAGCTTCCTTTGCATCTCGGGTTTGGTCGAATTGGAGTGGGTCTTCAGAAAAGTTGTCGTGCAGCAGCAGCTCTAAAATTCGGTTCGGTTCGGTGGTCAGTGCCTCGTCGGTTCGGGTCGGTCCTCGTTGTCATCTTCCCATTCGGTTCGGGTCGGGTTCTTCACTTCGGGTCGGGTCGGTGTCCTCCTCCGGGTCGGGTCGGGGTCCTCCTCCAGGTCGGTTCGGGTGTCCTTCCCTCCAGCGCTCCAATCCCTAGCTTATTTCTTCTTTGCTTCCGATCCGAGCCCTGCACCTCCAAGTCGATCCGATCTGGCTTCCAATCACTCTTTCGATCCGATCCGCTCCGCTCCCTAGCTTACTCCGATCCGATCCGCTCCATCGCTCCGATCCGATCCCCCTGTCCACTCCAACTCTAAGCAATGGCCTTCCTTCCTGCCAAACTTCTTCCAGTGGCAAGTCCTCACCCAGTTCGGATTCCCTTGGTCAGTTCCCTAGTCCGATCCGACCCCTTCCTCCGATCCGAACCGGTTCGGAGCCTGCACACTTCTGCAACTTTCCAGCAAGCTTTCTACGCCGTTCGACGACGTTTTCGAGCAATTTAACTATTCTAATCAATCATGAAACATACTATAGAGTCATAGCAACATGTAATAGCAACCACAAACAACAAACAACAATTTAAATGAATCAAAATGGATCAAAAGTGGCCAAAACCTCACATTTTCTTATAATCCCTCCTAATCATGTTTAAGCATACGATTAGCAAAACACATCGAAATTAACCCAAATTTCTAACAGAGCCTTAAAACATTATTTTAGAATTTTAAGAATTTTTCCAGAATTTATTTACGTATAAATTCGCTAATCTTCACTAATTACCCTTAATTACCGTAATTAGTGCAAAAACTATGCAAATCACTCACCTTGGCCACAAATGAAATTCTCAGAACTGAAACTCCTCTGATTTGGGGCGAATACTGATGTCTAACAGCAGCTCCAACCTTGCTTTGGTGCTTTTTCTCCTTAATTTGGTGTTGCTAAGCCTAATCTTCAATTAGAGAGTGATTTGGGGTGTTTTAGATGTAGGAAGCCATTACTAGGATCTCTAGGAGGTTTGTGGCTGCTCAAAACTGAAATGAAAGTGGTAACCTAACCCTAATCAGACCTCCTATACCTCTAAACCCGAAATTCCCCTTGGGCCTAGCTGCTAATCACCCGCTTAAGCCCAATTAAGCTGTCTTTTACCATCTGAAACTTGTTTCAGCCATATCTCCCAAACGGTAAGTCCGTTTGGCTAATGTGACCACTCTACGGAAAGAGAAACCATCATTCAAAGCCAATGGAAGTGGTTTCAGGTCAAAATTCATTTCCAGTCAAAAGTTATGGCCAAAACAGTGATAACTAGGGGTAAAATGGTCATTTAAAAATCGAGAAAAATCATGAACATGGGAAATGACCCCAATAGTCGTCTCCCAAAGTTACATGACCATACGACTTCGTACGTGGAAGAAATAAATATTCTACGATCCTATGATGCGTAGAATGCGGGTCGTTACATATTCTTGTCGATGTTAACTTAACCCACCCACTTAACATGTTGTATTGGTTAAGTGTCGCCTGTTCATATGTTACTTAACCTTTCCATTCTTAGCATGTCTGTTCCTTAGCTTTAATTTATTCATTAAAGCACCAATCTCTTACACTAGAACTTTTGTTTGCGGTTGCTGGATGTGCCGGGCGGTTCCGGGCAGACTTCTACCGCAAACTCATTCTAACCTCGGGTTTTTGGGTTTAATGCGCTAACCTCTCACATTAGATCTATGTTGTTGCGGTCACTGGATGTGCCGGGCGGTTCCGGGCAATCTTACACCGCAACTCAATCTAATCTCGGGTTAGGCACGTTCATCTTTTAGCCAATTTACATATTTACCATTCATGTCCAAGTTTATATGTAAATTATCCATAATTGTGGTCAATTCAAGTTATGCCACATTTTCTAGTTAGGCCCAAAATTAATTATATGATTACAACCCATTTTTATGCCAATTACATAATATTCAACCTTTACCTATACTTTTCCCCAACGTTCCCACGTTGTTCGTACGTATAGTTCATGCGATACGTTAGGCTCGCAATTAGCCAACTCATAAAAAAGGAAAAAGAAAAGACACACATGACATCATAACTGGCATAAACAATGTAGATCTAAGATGGCATAAATCTAATAAACATATAAAAATAGATCCAATCAACATATCGAGTGCGAACTAGCATGGATCTAAACATAAACTTGCACGGATTTAAACATATGAACATATAGTTCTACACATATGGACTCATATGGATCCAATCATATAAACATGTAGATCTAAACATATGAACATATAGTTCTAAACATATGGACAGATATGGATCTAATCATATAAACATGTAGATCTAAACATATGAACATATAGTTCTAAACATATGGATTGATATGGATCTAATCATATAAACATGTATATCTAAACATATGAACATATAGTTCTAAACATATGGATAGATATGGATCTAATCATATAAACATGTAGATCTAAACATATGAACATATAGTTCTAAACATATGGACTGATATGGTTCTAATCATATAAACATGTTGATCAAAACATATGAACATATAGTTCTGAACATATGGACTAATATGAATCTAATCATATAAACGTGTAGATCTGAACGTATGAATATATAAAATATGATTTTGCATGTATGAACATGACTTGCATGTAATCTTTCATAACTTGCATAGGTCGAGCAAACTTGCATACATAACTTGCATATGTAATTAGGCATATGAATTAACATAGAACATAACCTGCATATAATGAATCAAATCAAGCATAAATCAAAACATAATCTGCAAAGACATTGTAACGACCTAGCATTTTGCCCGTCCTAGGTTGGTAATTAAACCAACTCGAAACGTTCAAAACGTCAGATTGTTATTGGCTTACACGGTCTAAACAGAATCAATACATAATCACATAGTAAAAAATTACAGCGAAATAAAATTTCAAATAATATCAGAGTTGTATACAGTATTTGCACATCGGAAAAAAATATATGATACATGCATGAAATTTTGACTAAATAAAATTTTATACTTTGTTGTCGAGCTTAGCGTGCGCGAATGTCTCCACGTTTGCACGTCCTCTCTAGTTTGCGAGCTGATATCTGTAACCTGGAACACTTGGAGTCTGACCCGAGTGTCCCATGCAAAATACACAAAACACCCGAGTCAGGATTAAACTTATTTCAAATTAGCAAACTTTGACGAACATGTAAATATAATTAGTTTGATCATATATTAGATAAGTTCTGATAGTAAACCATGAAGAGTGCAAAAATAAATAGGCAAAGGTCGAAACAATGCACCACATAATTTAATGAGTTAAGGTATAAGTAAGACCCACCCTAATATGCATACAAAGTGGCAGGATTTCGACGGTATGAAGAAGCCGAGCCCAAGTAGAACGAGTGTGGTCATAAGGATTACATGTTGTATGTCTCAATAAACCAAACATAAACAGAGATGATGTGTGAAGATAGCATGACTATAGTAAAGGTAAACCAAGCATGCAAATGTTATTTCAGAAATGCAAGTGAGAATAATAATGTATATAACATTGATAACTACTTGCCATGCCGAGGAAACACAACCTCAGAAGAGGAACAGTAAGCATGCGTCCTTGCATGCTATAACCAAACAAATAAAAGGTTCATCCCTGCGTGAATCAAGTGACCAAAAAGAAGAAAGCACATGCCCACATGTTGTAGCAGCCATGTAGTAAAGTTGGTGTGTGCATTCAGATGCGTATTACAAGGACAGTGTAAATTTGTTGTATTAGCAGAATGCGTTCACAACCATTATCATAGGGTCAAAACAAAACTTCATGTTAGCCGTATTGTAAATTCATATTTGCAAACATTTGACATAGTCTGAGTATGCTTCATTCAGGTGTTCGTGAAAAAGGAAGCCATCCTACTTATTTAACATATAGTAAATCCACATCAGGTTAAATTTTGTCTGGTATGACAATTCAAGACACCGATGCTTCTTAACAGGCATGTGAGTAAGCGTGCATTTGGTTTCTAGTTTTCCTCTTTTTTCGTTAAATGAAAGCAATCATTTACCATACTGACATCAAAATGCCTTTGCAAACTCAAATGGGCACATATGCAACAATACTAGCCAAGTGATAGCCAAGGAACAGTGCAGCAGTTTATATATATATATATATATAAGTACATGTTTCCTTAAATGCTAGGTGGTATGTGTGAGTTTCATAATGCATGATGGGAAATATGCAGACACAAGTTCACATATACAGAAGCACCAAGTACACCTGAAATCAACCATGCAAAAGCAGATTTTAGTTTAGGTGCGACAATTTGATTTGTTTGCATTTACATGTCAAAGAAACAACATAGCCAAACTAAACATGCAAAGCCTGGAAACCCAAGCAACATTTGAAAATTTTCAAGACAACTCATTAAGTACCCGAAAGGCAGTCAACGAAAAATCCAGAAGCAAAGACCCATCCTAAACTAATTATACTTAGCGGATCCAAATTCACGAACTTGAAAAAGGTTTAATCTGTAAGAAAACTTACATTTGGTCGACAAAGCGGACAACAGAAGAGCAAGAAGGTTTCACAGCAATCACATTAGAAGGGTGCTGGCCTTTGGTAACAACTGCGTTCGTCTCATTTTGCTCTCCTTCCTTCCCCTGCACGGGTTCTTGTTTCCAGCGAGGTGTAGTTGGAGTACAGAAGGACGGAGATCCGGTTGCGAGCATCCAGGCTTGACTGCGGTTCAGCTCAGGGTCCTGGCATTCGATTTTTGGGCTCTCTGGTTACGGATTTGCCAGAAAAGAGGCACTGGAAATTTTAGAGTCTCAGTCGAGAGCGGTTGCGAAGGGAGTGATGGCGGCGGCTCCTTAGCAGCAGCGGCGGTTAGCGAATGGAGGGTGGCTTCGCCTGGAGCGGCGAACAGAGATGGTGGTAATAGTGATGAACTGAGGAGGGTCGGTGACGGTCTTAATTGGGCTCGCAGTGGCCATCGTTTTCGATTTGGGAAGAAGGTGATGGACATTATTCTTGTCTGTGGGGAGAAAGGATTTTTAGCCGATTTTAGTTGGGAAAAACAATTTGAAGGCCACGACTTTGAAAAGAAATAAGAAGAAGGGGAAATGTTTTGCAGTGAACGATGCAACGGGGTACGCTTATTTTATAATCGAACGAGGGGGACAAGGTCTGGCGGACGAACAACATGTGGCATGAACAACAGAGCGGCCAAGACAAGTGTTGAAAACTCTCCAACGCCCAAATCTCAGCAAAGATTATATTAGATATGTTTAGATTACAGTACTGTGCTGAACAAAAGAAGGTGATTTCTAGACAAAATATCAACGAATGGATTTATACTTTAGGCTAGAGCACAACTGAACGGAAAGTATTGTTTACATACTTTTACCCACGTTATAAAATTTAAATTTTTAACAAATATGAAATAGCAACTAAATTAAATGGTAATGCAATAATATGCGAAGTATATTACACAATTTATTTCTTTGCTTGAAATAAATTTATACTTTAACGGTTTCTACAAAACAAATTCAGTTAACCGTTTAAGTTAAAATATTCAAACTTTATAAATTAATTTCAGTTCTTAAATAACAATGATTTATAAATCATTCAAATAAAAACCAATTTGTTGCAATGTCATTTGCTTTATAAAGCGATCATATTTGAAACAATTCAAAGAACGAATTCAATTCTAAATATACAAATTGGTTAGGTAAGACGATACTATAATTCATTAATTGCAAATCATTTAGTCAAAATAGAATTTTATGCAACAAATATATTATATAGAAGCTAAACACACAATTAACAAGTCCAAATAGAATAATTAAATAAAAGGATTTAGATAACATGTTCAAGGTAAGGCAGTAAACGAAAGAAATACTTCTAGATTAAAATAGGTAAATCGAGATATGTTTAACATAAATACAATAAGAATATAAGCTAAAAGTTAAAATACCATAACCATTAAACACAAATAATTAAATCAAAAGTAGAATATTACAATTACAAAAGAGCTAGAATACAACGAAGAATATAATAACCGTAGGTATATTAACTTAAATTCAAACTTTCAATTTCGAAAAATGTTAACATAAAATTTTAAATTAAAATAATTCAAGGCTACATGTACAAACTAGTTGATAACGTCAACCGTCCATAGATTTACAAAAGGAATAAATTAGATGTAAACTCAAATTTCATTCTAATAGATAAATTCCAAATCCAAATATTTACTTCAACATTAAAACTTAATTCAAGATTAAGTATCCTATTAAATTCAATTTATCTAACAATTGTTAATACATTTTTTTTTATTGAACATTCATATAAAATTTCAATCTACAAAGGAATTCTCTTTACACATTCAAAACAAAATATAAGTCAAATCCAAATAGAACAATATTTGACTATGTTCAAGAATAAATGATATTTTCAAATTGTATATTAAACTCAACCATAAATATTTTAATGATAATTAAATCTATATTTCAAATGTCGAAAATTCTGGTTCGTTACAGCCCCCCCCCCCCCCTTAAAACTTTTCGTCCTCGAAAAGGAGAGTTGTAGAATTTTATACTTAAGTAAAACAAATCTTCACTTATAAATTTATTGAAACCAAATACTTATCACTTCAAATAAGCTCGAAAGATTATCAAAAGGTTCTTAACACAAAATTTATCATATGACCAAATTGGCAAACTTTTATATCAAACTAAAACTTAAAATGTTGTATAAAATCAAATAAGGAAATTTGCTATATGGTGTAAGAGAAAGTTAGGTCCAGAGCATATAACCACTTAGGCAAAAGTAGTTTGAAATTGTAAGGTTATTTCGAAATGTAAGTTGTTTAGTTAAAGGTTAAAATTCAAAGAGCTTAATATTTTTAAAAGTTACAATAAGATGGTTAAATATAAGCAATTTAGAAAAACTTGGTATATGTCTGCAACGACCTAGCATTTTGCCCGTCCCAAGTTGGTTTAATTACCAACTTGGGACGGGAAAAATGCTAGGTCGTTACAGACATAAACTTTATAAGATTTACAAACATTTTCATACAGTCCAATTCCTAACTCATCACAATTACGTTTAAACAATTATCTTGTGAAAGTAACTGCACTCATAGAAAACGGATCTTGAATTCTGAGATCTGATTTCGGAAGTTGCTATGCTAATCCGTTGATGTAGGCATTGATTCGTTCGTTGTTGTTCTAGAATTCCTTTCCGCAATTCCTAGGCTTTGAATCTTTATCTCTTATCTTTTTATCTTTAATCTAGAATTTGATTTGTTATGGTGGCGGCTAGGTTAGTTTGTAGATAAACAGCAAGATGGCATCATAGTTTAGGATTGTGAGGTCTAGGGTTGAGATTTGGGGGTGATTATATAGAAGTTTAGGATTAGTACGGGCCTTTAGATCAACTTATGATTCATTTAAGCCATCCAAATCATCATGACACAAAGACACCTCACCAGACCAATCAAATAAAGCCACATCAGCCCTAATATAAGAAAAATCGTCACCCAACCAACCAGAAAAAGCCACGTTCAAAAAACAATCCTTGACCAACAAAAATGCGCCATGTGTGCCACATGATGCGCAGTAGCAGTGTGTTGACACCTACACGTCATATACATATACATATATATATATATATATATATCTTTAGCAATCTTCCCAATTAACCACTTTCACACTAAACCAATTTTTGAACTGCGTTCACACTTAGCCACTTTTTGGTCATTCCCCTAAAACAAGAATATGGTGCTGGCGGGAATCAAACTCTATACCTCTTGTATGCAAGTCATATGTTCTAACCAAATGAGCTACTAAGTCTTTTGCTTACAAAACTTAGAACAATGCTAAACATTATTCTTTTCTCATTCCTCTTTTTCATATTTTGCTGCAATATTTAATTAAATATATCTTTTTCATCCTAAATCGGTTTTCCGCAAACCATAGGTCTAAATTTACTAGAAAATCGCCACGAACGCAATGACACTAATTTCGGGACCAAATTCCCGAAGCTCTTCAAAATTTTATTTTTATTTCTTTTTTCTATTTAATTGTTCGCATGCGTTTCTTCGCATTTCATGTATTGCACTTAATTTTTTCCTTCATTTCACTGCATGAACTTATTACATGAAATATTTATTGTCTTTATTTAATTTTTCTCTTAAATATATCTATGTATATAATATATATATATATATATACATATTTCCACATTTTTAATTTCATTAAAAATGTGGGGTGTTACACATCTTCAGCCCGCGTGAAGACATCACCATGCAGACTCCCTCTCCACTGCTTTAGTACCTCGCTCATTTAACAAAGACCAGGAGTAAACACGCACTCCTCCCCCATTTTGTTTACATGTGGCCCTTTTTATATTATTTTTTTATAATACTCAAGTTCGTTTTTTTAGAAAGTGGTACAGATGAATAATAGAAGAAGGGAAGCTTTCGAAGTGGCACAGATAAAAGAAGGAAGTGTTTGCAAAACACACTAAAGCCAGGCATGCGTTAGATATTTATAGGCGAACGAACATAAGGATATGATCAATCTCCATTATGGTAGCACGTAGCTACAAAATTAGGGTGTATTTCTAGTGTGTGTTTTCTTTCTATGAAGGTAGCTTGCACAAGAGATTCCAATTCCAATATAGGTTACCTATGCGTGAAATACGGTTTGCATTTGTGTGTGCTTCAGAAATTGCATGGCTTAGGGTTGAGTTTACACGTATATTACTTTGAGAAGAAGACATTGGGTAGACTACCCTAGTATGTTAAGTAGGTCCGCAGATATTTAGGATAGGCTGTTGAAATAAAAATAAGGTAGGCACAACTTGCTTGGTAATGAAGAAATAGGGTAGGCTGGTACTTTATTTTACTTAGGAGTGAAGCTTAAATATTTTATTTTCTATGGTATTAAACTCTGTTGTTTATAACTATTAACCGTTATATTCATACCGCCACACATGATCTTCAAATGCAATGAAAGTGGACACACTGCTAAGTCTCAATGTTCTGGTCCCGATGAAATTCATTTTGTTAAAAACCAACTTCGTTTGTAAAACGACGCTACTATAATTCCAATTTATTTATCGGCTCACCTTTAAATTGCACACACTTAAAAAAACTCTGGTTGGCTTCCAAACTGGAAGTTTAACAATAATTAGCTATACGTATTTCAATAAAATTTGTTCCGTCGGAAACAGAGGTCGTTTGAAAAATAACTATTTCTAACGCTTATAAAATATCGATGAAATATTATTAAATTCAAAACAATTCTATATAAAATAATAATAAGTTATTATTGTTGTATATCTCCAAATGAAATCTTATACAGCTTCAAAACAGACCAATCTAGATTTTAAACTCAACATTAAAAATCTTGGGTTAAATGATGTTCAAATATATATATATGTATATATATACATATAAATCCTTCTATATTTTATTTAATAAACGTTATTGTTTATTAATGAATTTCATATCGAATATTTGAAAATTTGAATTGTGCATAACTCACAATCTATACGTTGAAATCTCCATTTTTCTCTTTCATTAGAAAAATATAATCAAATAGATTCGGATGATTCTTGTTTCAAAGAATTCCGACTTAAAATGGATTCTGTATTCTTAATTAAAGTTTAAAACTCAATATTACGAACTATCGCGAAGTTACGAGTTCAAATTATAATTAAATATAAATTTAATGTTCAAGCTTCGTTATATAAACGAATTATATATTGTAAATCCATTTATAATTCCAAATAAATATTTAATATAATAAAATAATTTGGATATCTAACTACCAAAAATACGGGACGTTACATTATGTCCCCTTAAAAAGAATTTCGTCCTCAAAATTATAAGGTAGAAAAAAATGTAACAACTGATTATCTTTTCAAAAATCTAATTTATAAATCGTTTACCAATTCATTCAACTCCTTTATAAAACCATTGATGAATTATATCTAACCAATCCACCATCCAATTAACTATCAATTAACAACCAACATAACCAAATCAATTTATTTTTTATATTAAATTCACTTTAATATCCAGTATTAATATTTATTTTGGTTTAACATACTATAATTATAAATCTATTCATATATGATTGATTTCCATTTAATTTTTTTAATTCAATTTCCAATTTCCAACTTTATCTTGTTTAACTCCATCACAATGTCCATTCTTAAATTCACTTAACCAAGTTAAGTTCCAATTCCTATTTCAATTAACTAATTGATTTTCAAAATTAGTTTACTTCTATCTCAAATCCGAATTCTGATTCATTTGAATTCAAAATTAAAATTCTCATTTTCTAATTTCACATTGAAATCACCTTTTGCTATATTAAACCAATTAAAATCTATAATCCAATTTGAATTCCATTCAAATTAATCAAACAAACCAATACTCAATAATTTGATAAAATAATTCCTTTTTCATAAAAATATAATTCGAGGAAAATTATTTCCTTTACCCCTTTACAAAACAATATCGTGTCAGTTGCTAGTTCAAAATCTGTGATGACCACCCACAACCCTAAGAATCTGAACAAGGGAAATAATGCGCTGAAAGGTGTGTCAGGCAGTTGTGGACGATCATCCAAGGTAAACAACAACATCGGAACCTGTCGTAGAACTCACAGCGCAAGGATAAAATATAATAGAACATATACAACAAGTACTATTAGTGAAGCATATTTGAGCAGAAAATACCAAACTTTTATAACAGCTAGAAAGTATATCCAACACTAGGATTTCAACATAAGTCTGTACAAATTTGCCTCACTACAACACTCAGAGAATAACAAACAATGGAGAACAAATACTATATAGTAATTAAACTGGTATGTAAGCTTACAGCTCGCCATCGATCAGGATCGTCGTCTCACTAAACTATCACATGTCACCTGCTACTCAGTCTGCCCATCCACAACCGGATGAACATCCCAAGGTAATAAGATGGAAACAAAAAACCTTGAGTTAGACAACAGTCTTAGTGAGTGATAAAACAGCTATCTAACATCATCAATAAAGTATATGAGGATAGGCAGATAACAGCTAATCTACCCACAACACTAGGGAAGAACTCAACCCTGTCTTCCCCATATCGGACAGTGATAGCCTTTACATCAAACACTTCAACCATTCATTCATGGAAACCAGAACAACCATTCATTCATGGAAATCAGAAGCAAACACCACAAGCACTCATAGCATCCAGATTATATGTATCTCACGTAAACCATCCTAATCGAATTCAACATCCCTCAAGCACAAGCACCAGAGGCCTAAACCAATATTAGACAAGCACCCGAAAAACATCTCATTCGACGTTGTATAATTTGCATGAGACAGTACAAACAAGGCAACTAATCAAACATGATAGATTTTGGCTATCACTGCCAATCCTACTTTCAAACATCGTTAATCGTATGACGGCCAACCTTGCCATATGTCAAGAGCTAATAGTAACTATGGTTTTAGCATAAACTCCATACGGCTTTCGACGATACGTATGTTTGTCCAACCTTGACAACTAGGTCTTTCAACGATACCTGGGGTACTCGACCTACAACCTTCCGGTCTTTTAGTTGACCCTATCATACCCTTACTTTTAGCCTGCTAGAACTTATGACGACGATAACTTCTCGGCTTTCGCATCTCTAGTCATCCAATCTTGACGACTTTTCATAACTCAAGAAACCTTCTCGAGTAACCATTATCCACCAACTCACACCTTTGAGTAGTCATCTCATTCGAGTAACCAGTAACCAAAATCTCGTTTCAATCCCATTCATTTCGCTTGATTTCATTATAATGTATCACCAATTTAAAATCAATGTTTTAACTTCACGCCTCTTTTATAAACATTATACATAAAACTCGGGTTTAATATAAAACCCTTTCGATCTTGATTCCTTTTTACTTAATTAAAATATTAAGTAAATATTTAATATAAACTATCGTATTTTTAAAAAATCTCTTTTATAACATTGTTTATAACTCTCGGGATTTACGATAAAATCCGTTAATGAACTCCTTCATAATTCAACTAGATTTCGCTTGTAATTTCGATTACTTTTATGAGTTTAATTGAAGAAAAGTAACCATTTAAATTATTATTAATTAAATTAATAATTTTGTAACGACCCAAGGATTTTCGACCCCGGAAATCGACATGAATACATTTCCTGTAACTCATGCTGACCTTCCAAACACCCGAATGCTATTAGAAAAAATTTAGAGGGTGAGATAAGAAGGAAAGAAATATAAGAATTTAAGAAGAAGAGACAACATAACACAGAATCAGAGTCTCACATCGCAGCAGATCAAAATATAGTATAGAAATAAATCTTTACTGAGAAATTTTAAAAATACTTACAATTATCAGAGTACAGCACACATTTGGACAATTATGATGACCTGTCCTCATATACAACACACAGAGGAAGAGTAGTTATATAATATCATACGTCTGAACTCTTTCAGCTCGTCTCTTTACAGCATTCGATAACCTGAACCTGTACGCCCCGGGCTAACCCGAGCATTTACAAAACACCGGATCAGTCTGGTGAAGCAGAGTGAGAAAAACACACTAAGTCTTTACAGTATCATCCACTTGATTTTAAAGTTAAAATCTTTTCAAACGAAAAGGATAATCGTAAGACCAAATCCACACATAAATACGAACAGTTTTTACCTTACGATAACCCAAAACATTTTTTTTGAAATCAATATCTTTTCCGATATTATAATAGTGTCTAAACACAAATAAATATCAATCTAGCGGAACGCTTGCATCTCACGCCCCACATATATAATATACAATCAAAACTATGGGCTCTTATTGGAGATTGGATTCTGACTATGACAAGGTATGGGACCACCTGCCGATAGTGTATCTCTAGAGGCGAATACACTGGGTTCAACAAGAACGTCTTGCAACCCAGCCCACACATGACCGACCACTCATTTCGCTTGAGTGTATCGAATGTATATCACCAACGGTTGGGATCAGCAACCGTTTCCCGAAAAGGTACAGCATTGAAAATAGGTTAAAGAAGCAAAAATGGAATTTCTCTAGATAGGTGATAATACACCCTAATGGGAGCGACCCACATAGTCATGCTGCCTGCCCGATTTTTGTCATTTGATTAGGCTTGAGGTTTGAATTCCCTTTTAACACACCTGGTCACCATTCGCTTTGAACGCTACATTGTCAAATCCGCCAGATATCACTAATTGACGTCCACAAAAAATACTCTGCGGTTTAGCTAAGAGAAGGTGTACGGCCTTCTCTGCCATCGATAGAAATACGTTTGAAGAAATCAACGTACGCGATCCCTTTGGAAATACTCTGTCAGACACTCGTCCATACAAGCCATCCAGGAACAGGATGAACCAAAGGTACTCTCCTACCACATCCAAGGAATCACCCTATAGATTAGTAGCGAGTAGTCCTTGCAATCCGCAGATTTCAACCATGACAAAACCACAGCTTATCTCTAAAAGGTAACCAAAGATTATTAGCAGTTCTTCCATTTAATGAAGATCCACGGTCTTCAATGCTCCATCTCGATCATCTTCAGATATCTTCATGTATTTGTTGGCCGGAATGGTTTTCGAATATAAATTCGATCCCGGTCTTTCCATACCATCAATCGTCTTGGACAAATTTGATATTTGGTGATTTAACTATCAAAATAATCAGTGATTCAATCAGGATGATCCAGTGAGTTCACTGGTTCAGTATTCAGCACTACTTGGCCCTTTCGATTAAAACAAATGTAAATTTTAAGACCCTTAAATATCTCGATATTATAAATATAGTTTTTCACTTCTTATTTAACATAAGTTTTTTTTTCTTTAAACAAATTCATGTTATTTACTTAGGAAAATCCTATATCATATTTAGTTTTCTATTTTCACTTCCAAACATTATCCACATTATCATCTAATATTGGAAATCAATTCACTTATTACTCGAAAACAACATTACGAGATATCTTTTATTTCAATGCTTGAAAACAATAACCAATGCTATTTTTATAAAATAAATCTATTTCAATACTCAACTTTACATTCCCTTTTAACCTCGTGAAGATCGTTATAATTTACACAATTCCCTTTCATTTCCATTTTATCTTGGAATCCTTATTATGTATATGTTTCCAAATTTTTACCAAATGTTGCGTTATTATTTCTCTAATGAAATAATAAATTTTACTAACCTCTTTTACCATTACAACTAATATCATCCTCAGATAATCCTGAAGTCGTTCAAGTTGGGGTATTTTAATTACCTCTCAGACCTTGATCAACAACGTTCATATCTAAGTATAGATACAAGTTATAATCTAAAACCTAATATCTCATTCTAATCTCAACACAATTTCCATTTTAACTATTTTATTTAAAATATGGTTTCATAAAACTTCTTCCCTTATGGAAAATCTCTTTCTCGAATACACCATTAGTTCTTAACTCACTTATTAAGTAATTCCCCATACAACGTCATCTTTTAAACTCTACCTCTTAAACAAATCCATTTTATAATTCAGATTTGATTCCAAAATCCTATGACTCGCTCCTTTCACCAAATTCACCTTTACCAAACTCTTCCAAATCCATTCAACCCTTTCCCGCTTAAACTTCTCAGTACAATTCCTTACATTTGCTCAATCCCATTATTAAATAACGTTAATTGTAAAATTAACGCTTTAACACCTTAAACCTCATTCATGTAACTCTGGATTTATTATAAACCCTTTTATTCCAATCTCCTTTTACTTAATTCGAGTATTAAGTAAACATTTAATTTAAGCTATCGTATTCGCTTAAAATCCACTTTATAACTTTATCATAAAACTCATATTTAAAATAAAACATGCTCATAAACTCCCTTCACCCTTCAATTAGATTTCGTCTCAACTTTGCTTACCTTTTAAATGAATTCACTTAAAAAGAAATTTCCCAAATTACTATTAATCAGAATAATACTTTATCTTAATCATGAACTACTGTAAAGGTAGTTAATCCCTTTATTAACTAAAATAAATAGTAAATTCCTTCTTAAAATCTTATCAGAAATTAATAATATTCATTAAACCATTTTATTCACAACGCACTAACTTATCAATAATCTCAATTTAAAATGGTCGATTTGGTCAATTTAAACCACAATTATCTCATTAACCGATTCCAATTCATTCCCTTTTTAAATTTAATTAATAATATAATTAATTAAAGTAAATCTATTTAATTGTTTCTTAATAAAATAATTATTCACTTTTAACCGTTCGATTTATTCTCGTACTTACAAATCTGATTAACATCAGAATTTACTTTATAAAATCAATTAATAATAAATCAAAGTCTTTAATAAATAAAATAAAATATTTATTTATTTTCCTTTTATAACTTTTATTCAAAATAATATATTTCAAAATCTACCTCGGTTATAAAATAAATTTTATAACTTCAGTTCTATCGATCCACCTGACGGTAAATCAATATAAAACAAAATAATTTATTCTTAGGTCATTTACTGCCGATTACTCAACCAATAGTGCCCACTGGTTAAAACAAAACACAGGTTGAATTTCCAGTCCATGATCACTAATCGAATCAATAACCCAATCATGACGATTCTTATATGATAATATGAAAATAAATAATATATCTGAGGAATCTGGTTGGATCCCTCCGACCTGATCTTCCCTGTATTCAAACCAGTTACCTGAAAACAGATCATTCAATCCTATTAAACTATAATCCATAAATAACCGACTATTTACATCAACCAATCAAAACACTCCAAACAATTCAACACGTTTATTTATAAACGTGACCAACAAGGTAAGTTAACTTTATTGGGTCCAATCGTTAAAATAACGATTTAGTATTTCACTGAAATTAAACAACAGTTTAATTTCGTTGATTAAATCAACAAATGGATAAATATTTAGCAAACAGTCAACCATGGCCAATAGAGCACACAAAATGAAAACCCAATTTATATAAAATATAAATGTGAAACTGAGTGATTTTAACTCACCTTGATTTGTTTTTGCTTCGTTTACAGTTAAATTAAATGGTTGTTTAATTTGACTGTAATTTCTTGCCGTCTCCAGCTGCGTCCAGATCAGTTCCACGATGTTCTGTTTGACAAGATGATTCCAACGGTACCTCGTTTGTCCTATTCTGTTGAGATATGGATAAGTTATAGTCATTATAATTCAACACTATTTTAGTTATAATTAAATTTCCTAATCACTTTGGTTAATCAAACTAATTACATTTTTTAGTTGACTTAGGCCCATTAAAACTGATTTGCTCGTTCTTCCGGCTTTGCTGAAGGTTCTTCAAGAAATATGCTAATCCTAGAGTCAAAAAAATTATTAACGATTAAATTTAACTTGATTTTTGGTTAAATAAATTAACTATAATTAAAGATTAATAAATCTTATTACGTTTGAATATCAGGAAACCAGGCCCGTGATTTCTTTGATCTGTTTTGTAAAACTACTGTGCTTTGCTCTTTCTGTCCCGCCCTTGTTTTCTCCTCAATATTTCGCCCTGGAATTGCAAAACGCCTTCAACAGTCAACAAATTTGGATTAATTTTTTTATAATCTCTTAATAATATAATTGTTATTTTTTAACAACGTTTAGTCAAATCTGAATTACTTTAAAACAAAATGAGTACGAGCCCTTTTTCTTCCCGACTGTCTTTGTTTAATTCCCTCATCACCGAATCCTGCTCCACGCTGCACCCAACCACCACAAACATCCTCAACACTGCACCACCTCGCTAAGTCGGACCACCATCCGAACATGTCACATCGACCGATTCTACCTCACCGTCCCTCGCCCCAAGTACCAGTCAACCCGAAGCTCCCTTTCGCCCGCAAAAAAACACTTCGACTGACCCCGCTTCCAGTTGGGATTCAGGCCTCCACGGTGATCAAAACCTGATCACGACCGTCCACCATAAAGTACTCGCTGAGCTGAAGTTATTTTCAGTTGAAGGATTTCAGGATTTATTGATGGATAAAGAGATCGAAGGACAAAATTTGATGGACTTGCTGCCGTTGGTTTTAAGATGGAGGCGGCTATGTTTTCGGTTGACAGAAGAACGAATTTTGACCGAGTATTTAGGTTTCCAGGGTATCGGTTATTTATATAGTAAAGTGTAAGGGACCAAATAATAGTATTTTATATATTTATGAAACTTACTGGTAAAGTAATTGATTAAAACCACTACAAACAATTTCTGTTTTCTGATAGAACTGCTAATCTTAGCATTAAAAAATATTCTGGACCCAATGGGACCGGTTTCGTAGAATTCCGACATCGTTTGAAAAAAATTCATTTATAAAACCAGCGAAAAACACGTATTTAAATTTTCCATGATCACTAAATAAATCTAACCAACTTGAAACTTTGAAATCCTACAATAATTAATTAATATGAATCCAACGGCACCAATTTCGTCGCATTCTGAGACTGTTTCCCTGATAGGCTATTTTTATACGCACCACAATGACATTTTGGACACCAAATTACCCGGTCTCCAAAAATAACACGTTATATACCTATCCTGACTCTAATCGACGATACGAAATAAACGGAATTGGTTTCGCGGCCTGATTCGATCATCTGCTCAAGTTACACACAAATATCCTTCTATTAGTTTAATTTAATTTAAATTTCGCGCTATAGAAAACAAACAGGGGTTTATGGCTGCCGAGGTCACATACGACATCGGTTTGCCACACAATTTAATACCGTACAATAATTTAACGTTACGGTTCCAATGAAACTAATTTCGTTGAAAACGGAGTCCGTTTGCAAAACGACTACTTTAAAGGCCTATAATTTAATAACGATTTCCATAGTGACTATTTTAAAATTTGATTTGGCTATAATTAACAATCTATAACACGAAATCTAAAATTTTCTCTTCCATATGAAAATTATCATCACCACGATTCCAACGTTTCTTGTTTCATAGAAATCCGACTTAAAACGGATCATGTATTCTCAATTGAAGTTCAAAACAAAATATTACGAACTACCGCGCTATTTCGAGCTCGTTTTATATTATATAAATTATATAACGTTCAAACTTCGTTTCAATAACGAATTTAATATTAAAATCCATTAATATTCCAAATATAATATTTAAAAGAAAAATATTTGACTGCCAAAAAGATGGGACGTTACAAATTTACTTCCTTATTAATTGGAAATAAATATTAAATTTCTTTTTAAATTCTTATTACAATTTAAACAAATATTCGTTAAACTATTTCATTAGATTAATGGACAAACATCTAATTTATAATCAGTCCCATCAAAACGGTTGACTTAGTCAACTCAAAACACGGTCATTTTGTTAACCAATTCCAATTAGCTCTTCCTTTAAATTAATTAATAATATGGTTAATTTAAATAATTCCATTTAATTGTTTCTTAGAAACAGTTAATCCAGCTCTTAACCGTTAGGTAAATTTCTACTCATTTGCTTATAATGCTTATTATCATAAGAATTTGTTTTATAAAATCATTTAATAATCACGTATAAACTTAAATAATAAATAATAACCTTTTAATAAAATTTCATTCAAAATAACATATTTAAAAATATATCTGCAGTTATAAAATAATTTTTATAACTTCATTTTTGTCGATTCACCTAATGGTAAATCAATATTTATTAAATGATTAATTTATAAGCCATATGATGACAATTACTCAATCGATGCTGCCTATTTGTTAAACAAAACAAACGTTGAATAATGATTCAACAATCAATAAAAAAATCAATCATATTGGTTAAATAGTTCATATAATTGTAAATGAAAATAAACAATAAATTTGTGGAATCCAGTTGGATCCCTCTTACCTGTTTCTCCCAACATCCAAATAGGTTACCTCGGATAATATCATTCAATTCAATATTCAGCTATAAATTTTAATAATCAACCAATAACAGTAATTCAAGCATTTATCTTTAAATTTAACACAATTATATTATTATAAATGTGACTAACAAGGTAAGTTACCTCCATCGGTTACAATCGTAAAAAATAACGGTTGATTTAAATTAAATTAAACGAATGTTTAATTTAAGTAGTGCAATCAACACACATACATATATATACTATATTTAGCATCCATCAAACAACTAACAGTCATAGCAAAAAATATTAAACCCAACTTATTTAAGATATAAGTGGGATAAAATTTGAGTGAGTTGTACTCACCTTGATTTCCATTCGTCATCAAAACGGTTAGTTTAAATTAAATTAAACAAGCGTTTAATTTAATTAAATCTTCCAACTGCGCCCAACTCAGTCCAAATCAGCTCTAAACTGTCGTGCTCTCTGATATGGTTCTAACGCTTCCGGTTATATTTGATTCTGTTAACATATGAGAATGTTATACATATTATACGATCACGTTTTAATTTAAATTAACTAACTTTAAATAAATATTTATTAACATTACCTATATATATTATAACTATTGGCCACGTAATACATATGATTTGTCACGTAAATTAATTAGTTAGTCACGAAAATAAGATTGGGAATTTTTACACAAAATCGCGTTATTATAAAAATGTGGCCAACAGAGTAACAAGCATACTAATTATACAAATAAAAAGAGATCAATCACAATATACCATCCAGGCCACGTAAAGTAAGATTTAGGCATATCGAAATAATTGGATTAGGTATGTTTAAAACTTGGATTAGGCATACTAATCTTCAATTAGGCACAGCGATAAATCTTATCACCTGTTTTCATGTTCTCTCGCCCACAAACCAAAATACCCACACTACTGCTCATGCCACCGACCACCAGGGCAACGGCCGACCTCCCCTCTGAACACCTCCCCCACTTCGACCAACGTGGACCACCCAAATATGAACCCAATCATCCTTTGATCACAAAAATACTCACCACCCCAAATATGAACCCAATCATCCTTTGATCACAAAAATCCTCATGCTCATTCCAATATAGGTTAGATGTGCGTGAAAAAAGTTTGCATGTGCTTTCAATTGATGCGCATGCTTCAGAAATTGGGTGGCTCGGGTATGAGTTTGAACGTATATTATTTTGAGAAGAAAACATTAGGTAGACTACCCTAGTATATTAAGTAGATCCGCATATATTTAGGATAGGTTGTTGAAATAAAAATAAGGTAGGCGCAAATTGCTTAGCAATGAAGAAATAGGGTAGGCTGATACTTTAGTTTACTTAGGACGAAGCTTAAATATTTTATTTTCTACGGTATTAAACTCTACTGCTTATAACCTTTAACCATTATATTCGTATCTCCATACACGAACTTCAAATGCAATGAAAAAGGACACACCGCTATGTCTCAACATTCCCGTCCCGATGAAATTCACTTTGTTGAAAACTGACTCCATTTGTAAAACGACGTTATTTTAATTCCAATTCATTTATCGGCTCACATTTAAAACGCACACAGGATAAAACAACTCTGATTGGCGCCGAACTGGAAATCTAACTATAATTAGCAATCGCATTCCAATAAAATTTGTTTCGTTGGAAACGGAGGTCGTTTGAAAAATAACTATTTCTAAGGCTTATAAAAAATCGATAAAATATAATTAAATCCAAAACAATTATATATAAAATAATAATAATTTATTATTATCGTATATGTCCAAATGAAATCTTATACAACTTCAAAACAAACCAATCTAGATTTTAAACTCAACATCTGGGTTAAACGAAATTCAAATATATATATATATATAAATCCTTTTATATTTTATTTAATAAACATTATTGTTTATTAACGAATTCCATAGCGATTATTTGAAAATTTGAATTGAACATTACTCAGAATCAATAAGTTGAAATCTCCAATTTTCTCTTTCATTGAAGAAATATAATCAAATAGATTTGGACGATTCTTGTTTCAAAGAATTCTGACTTAAAATGGATTATGTATTCTCAATTGAAGTTTAAAACTCAATATTACGAACTACCATGATGTTACGAGCTCGAATTATAACTAAATATAAATTTAACGTTCAAACTTCATCATATAAACGAATTATATATTATAAATCCATTTATAATTCCAAATAAATATTTAAAATAATTTGAATATCTGACAATCAAAAATACGGAACATTACAGTAATTAAGCAAAAATGTTAGTTTCGATTTGGTTCGGGTTTTGAATCAAAAATAGAAATAAAAAATTATCATATTCAAATTGACTTACCTACAGTCATTTATGTATTTGTTAGGGTTTTGAAAAGAAAATTGAAATGGACGACATCCACTTTAATTCTTTTACCTTTCCTAACTGTCGATCTCAAATTTGAGAGGGAGAAAGGGGGACTGTGTCTGATGTCGACTTTGGAAGACATCATATTTGAAGAGGCCAACGATGTTAAATTAGGTATGTAACATATAAATTGGTCCAGTAATGGTTTAATGGTAAATTAGGGTTGTCCACTTGGACTTTGGCTTGATAAAAAAGGAATATGATATCAATAATCAATTAACTCGATTTAAATTCGGGTTGTGTTTGGGTTGCCAATTAATTTCTAAGTATCACTTTATTTGCTTATAATACACTATTTTGTGTTGTATTTTTAAAAATATACAATATTATATATTTATAATGGTTGTTATTACATTTACATTAACAAATCATTTAGAATCAGAACTATAGCTGTAACGGAAAAAAAAAATCAAACTTTCGAAATTCTTGAAATCGTCCGAAATTTGGAAAATCTCAACTGATACCGATATCTTAACATACATACATAAAAATGTACACAAATTTACTTGTATTGTCTAATTTGCATATAACAAATAAATATAATGCAAAATAGAATATTACATAAAAAACCATATAAAAATAAAGATAAATAGATTATATCATAGATTTTAATTAATTTCGCTGAGTATTGAACTTTTGAAGTCTCAAAAAACACTAAGACATAACCTACCTTGAATGCACGTTTACTTCATCTTTGGTTCAATCATAAGCACAAATTTTCCCTTGAAATTAACATTTAGGCATGTTAATACATTATAAGGTTGTGCCCTTAGAATTTGTCCCCAATTTTTCCTCACTTA
Organism: Allium sativum; assembly: GCA_030737875.1. Taxonomy (NCBI): domain Eukaryota; kingdom Viridiplantae; phylum Streptophyta; class Magnoliopsida; order Asparagales; family Amaryllidaceae; genus Allium; species Allium sativum. The sequence continues at coordinate 212,307,053 of CM060915.1, read as the reverse complement.
GTTGAAATATGATCAACCAATATTTCTCTAAGATTTTAGATTCAAAACAAATAATCATCAAAGGTATAAAGGTGGATACCCAGTGCCAAAGGCTCCCATACTCAAGCGCGAGAGGACTTCCCAGGCAGTCTCCTGTCCTGGTACTATTAGAACTATAAAGGTATAAAGGTGGATACCCAGTACCTTATGTATGCAAATTAAATAGTGTGAAATTTCAAGAAAATTACCACTAGAATAAATATTTTTAAGGGATTAAAATAACTAATTCTAGTTGAACCAAAAGTGGACCATGCTATAAACGGCGTTATGCTCTTACAGCATAGAGAAAAGAATATCGATCTTCAGTCTTCATATTTCACAAAGGAAGAAGAATAAAGAAATTAATCCGAGGGTGTAGAGGGTGAGTAATGGTTAGCGGAGACAGTGTCGACATTGCAGTAAGCGGCAATCCGATTGGGATGGGGCTGCTGGGGGGAGATGACAGAGTAACCATCATCACAGCCACATCAGTGGTCGTACGACGCACAGGTTATCGACAGCGTCACTTAGGAAGAAGTATGATATAACCTTTGTGCTGAAGATTAGGTTTGAGGAATTGAGAGACCTCCTTGCTAACCTGCAACACATTTTGCTTGGTTCGAAGCTTGCTATTTTGTTTCCCGCTGTCCCGCTTGCCATTCTCGCTCTGGTTTTTGGGTTTGGAAATGTATGTATTCTTACCCATTTTCATATTATGCTCATTGATCATTTCTAAAGATCTATTTATTTAAAGTTCTGGATTATGATTACTTAATTGTGAACTCTAAAACTCATATTTTAAATTCAAAAAATTAAATAATAACTTTCATGTCTTTTGCTTTTGAAATATCTTATTAGAATCAACAGCTATGCTTATATTGACAATAATCTCCTCTATACCATTAACGAAGATTATGAAAGATAAGATTATTAAAGGTTAGCAAACATGATATGATTGAGGGTTTCAATGGTTCAGAAACCATTGAAGCGGTGAGGTAAAGAGAATAATTTATCACTGAATAAACAAAGAATTATATATTCCTAAGTTGAGTTTATTACAACTTGAAAGTGGATAAGACTGCTCTCAATACTTGACAAACCCAATCAAATCCATAAATTTGATAAATCTCTGAACACAAAATATATTTCCATATATTTAGTTAAACTGACAGGAAAAAAATGAACTATCATTAAAATAAATACTTGAAGAAATTTAAAAAGACCTACATCTTTTCTTAGCGTGGAAAATATATAAAATTTCTGCATTATGCCCGCATCTAAATTTATAATAGAAATTTTTTTATCTTTCATATCTTCATAATATACTCCTATACAATATGACAATAAATATTTTAAGACACATTTTTTATTTTATTAATTTATAATTCTATAAAATACAATTAAAATAAATACTTTAAACAAACTGAAAGAACTACATCTTTTCTTAACGTAGGGGAAAAATAATTTCTAGATCTTCCCTATGTTCTAATTTATAATAAGAAATTTAACATCTTTCATATGTTCATATTATACTCCTATGAAACATAACAATAAACATTTTAAGACATACCTTTTGTTTTATGAATGTATAATTTTGATATATAACATGTTTAAATTTAATAGTGATCCAAATAAAGTTTAAACTTTTAAAAATATTGTTCATTTTTCATAACAAGGCTTTGACTATATAGCTGCAGTTGTTCAACATTTATTTTGCAAAACTGAAATTTTTTATGATATGTGTAATTTTTATTTTTCTAAATTATAATCCATCTATTTATTTAACAAAAATAAAAATATATAAATAAAAGGAGAATCAAGCCATTCTCCAACGGCTCACAAAAACGGACTTGTAGAACAAATTCTACAAATACTGTGGCACATAAAGTACAAGAGAAGTAAGATACATAACTAAAATGACAGAATAAATCGCCAAAAAAAGAAAATAGAAAAAAACAAGCTCCAAGTAGTGCAAAGGCCGAAACGGAAGAAGGCCACAAGCTCCAAGTAGTGCAAAGGCTAATAACACAAGATCGCCAATCCAGCAAAGCACCACAAAAAGAAATTCTGACCCAATGCAGAACAACAAGCATAGAAGAAACATCAAGAGCATAAACTCATTCCATCCAAAACAGATACAGAAGCATCCAAACTACTAGGAAGACGACCCAGAACTCAACAAAACACTAGACCTCCATAATCACAAGTCAGACTCAAAATGCATTGAAAAAGACAACATTCAAGAGCGCATTGAACACCTCTCCACAACAAGGGCAACAGCATCAGCACAACGACTGTTGATGCCGAGATCATAAGCACTAGCCGACCGATCAAGGTGATGAACACAATACTCGGGGAAAGAAACTCTTCTTACCAGACATGGAAGGACGATAAACGAGCCAAATCGCGGCAGTTGGCATTGCTGCACGCCTAGAAAGGATCCTCCATCAACACACAACCTTCCAGAACAAAACAAGTCAACCCACCTGTTGAAAATCGGAGCTTGCAGACCAACTCAAACAGAAGAAAAGAGAGACGCAGCCCTAAAATTGCTGGAAGTGGCCTCCATGCAGTGGTTATAAGGGAAATCTGAAGAATAAAGTGGAGAGAGAGAGTCTCTGCAAAGTGGTGATAAGAAAAGTAGTAAGTTTTGAACTCGGCCTTTGGGAGAACGATAATCCAAAAGGGGGTTTAGCACTAGGCCTACAAGCATAAAGGCTTAAACTTGCAATCTAGAAACATTCACGAGTACAGTAGCAAACAAAGAGGCATAGCTTAAGGCTTAGGAGCTACATTTTGCGAATCCAGAACCGACGAAGATCTGAGACGAAAATTGGAACTGGAGAAAACACGCCAAGCTCGCCAATCCAAAGCAAAAGGCAGATCTGGAAAAGCTACAGCCTGGATCCTAGATTCGCATTAGAAAATCTACCGATCCACGACAGCCTAAGTCTGGGAAGCATGAGCTAAACAGTGTCGAGATCCAGGCCAAGTTGCGCTTCAGATTTGGGAAAGAACGCGAAAGCTTCAGAGAGGAGACAACAAGTCTGACGGCCCGCCCCGCACCAGCCGACATTTCCCATGAAAGTGCGCTGTGCCAATGTCCAACTTGCACGGGACGGTCGCCAAAGAAAGAAAAGGAAAGGAAGCTTAACAGTGAACTAACAAAGAACCTGTAGAATATCTTACAACGCATGGAATAAAATATAATAATAACATACTTTAACATAAAACAGGCGAGAGAGTGCATAAGCTGAAAATTAAACATCATAGCAGCGGAAAATCCAAGTACAGCTTATGTTCCACATCATCATTATTACAACTTTTGAAAACTGTCTCTAAAGCAAATAAGGAAGGTACACTACTAATGCCCAAAGTAGTGACCAGCAGCGACACGGGGAGAATATCTACAAATATTAAACGTGGGAGCCTCCTGCTCGTCTCCAGTATAGCTACTCGTGCATACCACCTAACCTGTCTCTAGTCTGCCCATTTAAGAGTACCCATAGTAATAAGAAGAGACGTAAAACTATGGGTCAGACAAAAGTCTGGTATGAGCGATAAGCAGCAAAACAGAAAAATAACAGGTATACTAAACCATACCTGAACCTGGACCTGCAACCAAAGATTTAACACAACATACCGCTCAATACTCTAAGGTTCCACTAAACATAAGGCATAAAGATACGGGGGAGTGGGTGTGCATGTCATAGTGATAGCAAACAATCAAGCATAACAACCATCCTAACATCTCTCACTCTGTGTAAAGCATACGATATCCACCGCTTTGATCACCCAAATCCTTGCTATGATCACTCTGCCCCATGGAGTCATGGCGACTCCACTGCACTGATCCATAGCCACTAGTATTTGCTATGCCCACTCTGCCTCATGAAGTCATGACGACTCCACTGCACTGGCTCATAGCCATGCTACGATCACTCTGCCCCATGGAGTAATAACTACCCCACTGCACTGATCAGTAGCCTAACATCCGTCTTAGTGGTGAATCAAAGTTATGGACATCGATAACCCCTTAGCACGTCCCGTAGCAAAGCCCAACCATGAAGTTAACTTGTTGGTACCCAACTGGATCCTGGGTACAACTTCCCATTTGGACTACCTTTGCATCTCGGGTTTCTGGTCATCACCGGATCGGTTCGGTTCTTCACATCACTTTGATTCAGATCATGCTCCTTGAAGTAGTCTTGTTCATGATCATCCACATCGGGTCGGTTCGTGCCCCCTCCATCGGATTGGGTCGTGGTTCCCCAGCTGGATCGGGTCGGGTGCATCCTCCCAGGCCTTTGCTTCGTGATGAGCATCCGGGTCGGAGCTTCTGGTTCGTGGTTGGCGCTTCGGTTCAGGTCGTGGTGTGTAGGCCACGAGTGGGTCAGGTCGGAGATTTTCAGATGTGAGCGGTTCGGATTGTGTGGCTCTCCAGGTGAGCGGGTCAGCTCGGTGCCACCATCCATGAGCGGTTCGGATCGGGTAGTGCTCCACGATCGGGTCGGGTTGGAGCTGCATGGTGCTCCACGGTTCGGTTCGTGCTCCCCTCCTTCGATTCGATCCGGTTCAGCTAATTTCCTGTACTTCTTTCCAGCGACTGTTTTACGCCATTCAACGGCGTTTTCGAACAATCTAACTTTTCTAATCAATCACAAAACATACCATACAGTCATAGCAACATATAGAATCAACCACTAACATCAAAACGACAATTTGATAGGTTAAAACGGATCAAACATAGCCAAAATCCCATATTTTCCCTTAAGCGCGCTTAAGAAAAACAAATGATAGGATTAGTAAAACTTAACCAAACTAGCCAAATTTTCTAACAGAGGCCTAAAACAATATTTCGAAATTTATAAATATTTTTACAAAATTTAATAATGCTTAAATTCGCTAATTAACACTAATCACCTTTAATTAACCATAATTAGTGTAAAAAGGTGCTAATCACTCACCTTAGCCACAAACAAAATACCAAATCTGAAATTATCCTCTGCTTGGCGATGTTCCTAAGGCTATACAGTAGTTCTGAGCTTGATTTGGTGTTATTTCTCCTTAATTTGATGTAATCTAGCCAATTCTTCAATTAGAAAGTGGTTTAGAGGTATTTTAGATGTTGGAGGCCATTACTAGGGTTCCTAGAAGGTAAATGGCGGCTAGAAAACTGAAATGAAACGAAAACCTAACTCATTTCAGCCTCCCCATAACCCTAATCCCGAAATGGGTTATGGGCTCATTCACTAATCACCTCATTTGGCCCGGTTAAGCAGTTTTTCAACTTCCAAACTTTATTTCAGCCATATCTCCCAAACAATAAGTCCGTTTTTCACATATGACCATTCTACGGAAAGGTAAACCATCACCCGGATCTAATAGAAGTGGTTTCAGGTCAAAAATCCTTTCCAATCAAAAGTTATGGACGAAACAAGATCAACTAGGGGCAAAACGGTCATTTAAAAATCGAAAAAAATCATGAACATGGGAAATGACCCCAATAGTCGTCTCCCAAGGTTACATGACCATACGACTTCGTAGGTGAAAGAAATGAATATTCTACGATCCTTCGATGCGTAGAATGCGAGTCGTTACAACATGTCTGAAGAAGAAGCATGCCAAGTTCACAAATCCAAAGTAAAAAAATAGATCTGAAGAAGCTTCAGCTTGGAGCCAAGATTCTTATATGTAAATATGCCGATCCATGGCAGCCACAGCCAGGAAAGCATGAGCTAAAGAGCGTCGAGATCAAGGCCAAGTTGTGCTTCAGATCTGAGAAAGAACGCTAATTCTTTGGAGAGGAGACAACATTTTTTATTACAAACATGGGAAAAAGCTGGGAGTTTAAGGAAGACAAAGAAGTAGCGGAGAAGATACGTTGAAGAAAGCTATGAAAAGAGCAGAGAAGAAGTTTAGTGGAGGGTGTAAAAAGGAGAGAAGAATCCCAGTCCCTATGGCATAATCGGAACTTTTTTGATTTTTTGGTTTATTATTCATCTATAATATCAAGTAATGTGTATAATATTTGCATGCTAATTTACTCAACTATAGATTAAACATTTATAATTTAACAATTACGTCTGTGAAGTTTTTCAATTATTATCTAGTTTACTGATAAATTTAGCTATCATACCAATTTAAACAATTAAATCAAAATGTTAGTTAACATGAATATTTAAACCCCAATGAACATCTATTCATTACCAGAAAAGATAATTGAAAATGAGACTATTATCAAAAGTGAATGCAAATTAATAGATAAATTTGTTCTTTAAAAAATAAATAACATTAATAATTAGGTAAATTCACATATAATCAATAATTGAAGAATCGTTAACTTTTTAAAAAACAAATTTATCTAATTATTTACCTTCACTTCTAATAATAAAGTCATTCTCAATTGTCTTTTACCTTCTTTTGCTTTTTATTCTTTTTAAGGTATAATTTACCTAATTAATTACATTCACTTTTAAAAATAATATCATTTTCAATTGCATTTCGTATTCTGTTTTTTGGTAACGTAAAATTTTCATCAATGTTTAAATATTGATATTAAATGACATTTTTAACTTAATTATTTGAAACGGTATAATAACCAAACTTACCAGTAAACTAAATAATAATTGTAAAATTTCACAAGCATACAATATAACATTAAAAATGTTTAATATATAATTGTGTAAATTAACATGCAAATAGTATATAGTTAAATATTTGATATATTATATGAATAATAATTAAAATAAAAATAAAAATTGCACATTTCACCTATTAATTTTATTTTTATAATGAAAATTTATCAATTTAACAAAATAAAGAATAAACCATCCAATCAAAACCTCATTACAAAAATTAAAATAATAATTTTAAAAGTAAAATTTTGCTTGGATATATATTAAAATTATAAATTCATAAAATAACAGGTTATTATTATGTTTCATAAGAGTATAATAAGAACATATTAAAAATGTACAATATTTCTTATTACAGATTAAGTTATGAAGATGTTATAAAAAATATATTTTTTCCAACATAAAAAAATGGATCCTAATTAATTTGTTTTTCAAATGTTTATTTTGCTTATAGTTTGTTAAATTTATAAATTCATAAAAAAAAGTATCTTAAATTATTTGTTGTCATGTTATACAAAATTATGATATAAACACATAAAAAATGTAAAAAAAATATTATTATAATAGAGATGTGAAAATAATGTAGAACTTTTATATTGACATAGGTCTACTTAAATTGTTTGATGTTTACCTACTCAATAAAACAAAGTTCTTGTTTTTAACACAGCAGGTCTTATGCCGCATCACATTGTCCCATAGTGCATTGCTCTAACATGACTCGATGATCAATATATGAATAATGCTATTTGTAACGCCCCAGGTTTTTAACAAACATTTGTCAGACCATAAATCATTGATTACATCAACAACTAATTAATTTGATTTAATACTTGAAGAATTTTTTTAATTAATCTTCTTCATATATATATATATATATATTAAATTGTTATAAAAATCTCTATCATGTATATGTATGTCAATAAGATTATAAGTAAATGTTTATTTCAGTTTTACCTTTCTAATTGATTTTAAAATATATTAAGTAAATTGTTGTCTATACTTCATGTATAAAAAAGTAGTAACATTGTTTATCCCCAAAAAGAACGAGCATAATTGGTGTATCAAATCTTCGAAGAACTTACGGGACGACCGCTACAGGGCTTGGATATACATGAATTATCCAGGACACTCAGATCATTCGTGCAAGGTAAAAGGCAGCCCCACACAATCAAGGCCGAGCACATCGATAAGGGACGAGCACGACAAGGAAGGACACGCAACATCAAAACCGATGGGTCCCACATCGACTATGTAACTCAGATCAACCATACAAAGGGGCAATGTGGCCCAGGAATACAATATAAATGGAAAGAAAAAGAATAGTTCAAAGGACCGACCATCTACATCCAAAGAAGGCGGTAGCACATATTAGGAAAAGTTATTCGTCTCTACGACAAAAAAGGCATTTGAATGTTCAGACGTAAAAAAGACATAACAAGAAAGGTTAGCATGACCGCTCATCAGAATGGGTTGGATATAACGGGTTAATTTGTACATGGGAACAAAGATTGGAAACACTTGTATCAAACAAAGTCGCGTGAACACCAGAACAAGATGGGTCATCTGCTTAGCATAATCAAGGTCGGTCATACAAGACAAAGAGAAGAAGTGGTTCTAGCCATATGTTCCACTCTGAAGTCATTCGCTCATACTACTCCGATCGATCAAGCCTAGCAAGAAACATGGAGAGACCTGAAGTCGCACATGTATCTCATATCCTCTCATAGACTGCAATCACAATCGCCTGCCCGTTCATCAATCAGCTGCTAATGCTTCAATTAAATACTATCTGTCGGTTGATCAAACACCAGTTCCTGAAGGGTCGCATTTACACTTTGATTTACAAGATCTGACTGCTCGCCCAAATGGTTCGGACCTATGCAGTCGCTCACCCCAGCAAAGTCGTTCGTTCTTGTAAAGTCGCTTGTATTAGACAGCAAGAGACAGTTGTCGACAATTGGCTACAACTAGGCTATGGCATTTTAGTAATTAATGAGGCGAGCGACCCGCAGTTTGGATATATGAATTTCTGCTCATTTCTTGACTAGAGCTCACTTATAAATAGGCCATGGCTGCCACCATATAGGGGGAGACTTCTAGCCACCACGAAGTGCTGCTAAATTCTTTCCTTATCCATTCCTTAAGCATTACAATCATGATCATCATCTCCGTTCGAAGATCTTTCGTCCATCTGGCCATGGCATCCATTCAAATCTTATAAGGGAAAAAAGACTAAAGATATACTACTCCATCACCCATTCATCCTTCTCCTCCACAGATTTCACCACTCCTTCATTGAATCCCGTGAATCTAAGCAAGATTTGTGTATAAAAGTGAGAACATGCTGAGAAAGCAAGATGATGTATGAGGAAGGAGAGTTTATATGTTTTGTAACCATTGTTATGATAATACAAACCATCTTCATAGTGGATGTAGGCCTAGCATAAGGCTAAACCACTCTAAAATCTTCTCATCGCTTTACTTTCTTTACATTTTCATTTTTAATTGTCATTGAGTGCAGCTCCATTTATTTCCTAACCATCTGTTTTTTATGACGTAGTTGTATACACAATTATATGACTTTTGTTTGATGATAACAACCAAATAAATATTATTTTAAATGTGTTTGTTACTGTACTGTTCTACATATACACAACAGGCAGGAATATGATATTTCTATTTAAATAAAATACAACTGTAAAGAAATGTAAATATTCATGCAGTATTTTATTTTAATAGACTATTTTATTTTAATAGACTATTTTATTTCAATATCAAACAGTACAAATTTTATACTCCACTATTTGAATACATCACTGAAATATATACTCCACTATTTGAATACATCACTAAAATACATTTCAATTTATATTCATTTTCATATTCACTGCAACACTCATACATTTCACATTCAATCATATACACTTTTACACACTGTTTTTGTTCTCTGCCTTCTGTCTTCAGTCTTATGTCTTCACAGCATCTTCACTGTCAGTCCAGTCTTCATATCTATCACATACAGAAATACGCACAGTACACTGCAATAGAAATAAACTTGAATACTTGCAGATAGAAATTTTATTTTTTAAATTTTATTTGCCTCAAATTTCTGGTGTGTTTCTCATCATTTTTCATGACTTGATCTGATTCATCTGTCTACGCAGACAGTTTTTATATGTACAGGGATAGGAAATTTTCTGATCGACTGCATATACACACGTGTATAGATATACAAGTGTGCACTACCTCGCCGATCAGTATGCAACCGAGGAGTAGCCACATGGACCATCTCGACTCAGTACACACATGATAATAACTCAATGTAAAGCCAACAGAAAGTTCAAGGGTCGAGCAACAAAGTCAACACAGCCCAAACAAGTCAGCATGCACAAGATGGTGCACATATATATGGAGCATGTATACAGTCAGCAAGCTAATCAGAGAAGTGACATAGCAACATACACAAGCATGTAATAAACATGGTGAAGACAAGTCACAATCATGGTCGAGCAAGGGGTCGAGCCTATGTGTACCAACATTTACATGTGCAAGTGCAAAAAGTCAAAGCAAAAGTGTGTGGTTGGGATAGCTCAATAATCATGGTCGATCACAAGGTAGCATAAGTAGGAACTCAAATAGTTCATACAAATCAGAACTGGGTAATTCACAAGCATGCTACAAATAGTACATGTCGAGTCAATCTCAAAAATGCAAGGGAATGTATACATTAACACAAGTGGAGCATGAAGCATGATTTCAAATGCATGAATACAATATATGGATCATAGCAGCATATACATGATGTTCAAGGTGCAGCTAAGTTGTGATACATAAGTCAACGGGACACATGCAACAACAAGATACATAAAGCAAGTGGCAACATGTAGAGACACAAACACCTGGTGCAACAGTATGGTCAATGCCAACATCATGGTACATGTGATTCAACACAACATTGCATGTATAATAATGGTGCAGCAAAGTCACGAACTCATTCAGGTCATGGTGCAACTTTAAGTCCACATGGAGTACAGCCCAAAATGAGAAACTATATACATGCACAATATTAAGTTTGACAAGCCAGACAAGTTTTGGGGAGTAATTTCTGAAATTCAAATTTATTTGCAAATATACATCAGGTTTTTAATGGGTTTCGAAGACCAAATTTTTGGAAATAATTATTTAGTTTGTGCAATGCATGTCTATCCAGAAAATCAGCTAAGCATGATTAGTGGAGCCCAACATGGAGTCAAGGCAGTATTGCATTCACATGAAGTAACAATATACAAGGCTACATGGATACAATATGGACAAGAATTGTTTTCAGTTTTACATTGGAGCATGGGTGTGTATGTGCACAAATCTAGGTTCACATACAGGTTTGAACTCAGAAATGGACATATAGAAATGAAGTGCAGAAAATCAGCAAGGAGGAAATTTGCATATCAATCAATTTTGATTTGATTTAAAATAAGAAATGATCTATAATGTTTTGAGGAATCAAAACATTCCTTTTCCAAAAATCAATTCTTGTTTTTTTGGCAAGTGTTTGAATTCAAAATATACTGCATGGAATCAATGTTGAACAATTCAATCAAGGAACATTTTTGGCAAGTTCTATTTTGGTTCGAAATTATTTTCAGCATACTACAATTTATAAGGCAACAGTGAATCAAGAATTCATCTCACAAATCACGCAAGTAAACCAATATGGTGCCATAATTTTCAGTAAGCAAAATTTGGCAAGGTATCTTAATAAATCACGTAACAGTCAAAAGAGGAAATCGCTCAAATCAGATCAAATCACTTTATGTTAAATTAGAGTGACTAGGGTTTTCGTTTTTACCCTATAAACACCTATCATCACAGGCATTTGAGCATCGAAAAATCACACAACAATAATCCATCGAAACCACAAAAATTCAAAAGGCAAATTCAAAGAATAAATTCAGAGAACTCACTAATTTATGCGATCTCAAATTCCCAAATCGTAGAGAAGCAAGCCACAAGTTTCCAAAGTCACCAGAGATTAATTTTTCACAAAATCAATGACGAGAGAGAGAGCTGAGCATCATCCATTCAAAGTCATCATCAAATCGAAGTATCTGATATTGTTTTTGAAGACGCAATTTGGGATTCAGCAGAGAACCCTAATTTCATTCACTAGCCACCGCCATTTTTTTTATCTCCTTAAAAGGAAGAGATCGGGTTCAACATAGAAGTGAAATGGGCCGGCCATTTTCCACTCTTAAGCCCTATCATTTTGTTTAAGTGTTAAAATATAGGCTAAGTCATTTTTGAATCTTTTAAACTAGGGTTTTCTAAGTATTTGTTTTTTTATTTATTGTGTTGTTTTAAATTGTTCTGAAAACCATCAAAATAGTTTTTCTAGTCTCTGGAAGAAACTAGGGGATCCAATTAGGAGTTAGCTGGCAGTTTACTGGAGTCTGTAAAAACTAGGGTAAAATCTGGTCGAGGGGATATCGATTAGTCTAGGGTTTTGAGCGTAGGGTTAGGACAGGAGCAAGCGTTGCGAGCTTACATGGGATTGTAAGCGGGATCTGTTTATAACACCTAGTAGAAACCTTAGGAATGCAGCAGTAAGTAGGATTTTTCCGAAGCTGGGTATCTCTGTGTGTTATTTCCTTTTTGCTTTTTATTTTCTGCTGTATTCTGTGATCTGTTTATTATTTAGTATCCTGTCAGATTTTTAACTCAGCGAAAAACTGTGAAAAATCCTATTCACCCCCTCTAGGGTTATTCTAGATCCAACAATTAGTATCAGAGCCTGGTTATTTCATTAACCCTAGAATCATGGATCCTAGTTGTCAGTATAGCAAGAGTCAGTCTAGTGATATTCCAATTATTTTCAATGGAATAGATTTTTTAATTTGGAAATCAAAGATCAATTTACATTTAAAATCTGTTAATTTTAATTATTGGAATGTTTTTGAAAATCAGGGAGATATGTTGGATAAGAGGAATAAAGTTTTATATGCTCGTGTTATGCATATTCTGTACTCTTATCTTAGTAATAATCAGCTTAGTCTTATCTCTCATTGTTTGACTGCGCAGGAAATTTGGAGAACACTCAATGCAAAGTATGGACAATTTGACAACAACTGCTCAAAACCCTGGATTGTCAACTCAAGTTCTGATCTGTGCTTAACAGGTTTTACAAATGATAATTCAAATGGATCTGTCGACGGAGACTCAACAGATGATGAATCTAAAGATCCTTCATATGAAGATTTGGTTTATTGTTGTAATGAATTAACAAATGTTGTTGATAGTCTCAAATCAAAACATAAAATTCTGAAGTCTGAAAAACTTGAGTTGATCACTGTTAGATCGAAATTTGGACCTAACACCCAAATTGTTATGAACTGTAGAGAATTCTAAATGAGGAACAAGGAAAAAGAAAATAACACTCAGAATTTATAGTGGTTCGGCGTTAACGAGCCTACATCCACTTTATATCTTATTGATTATGCTTTTAAAGCTAGTACAACAGTGATTTCTCTCAATATTTCAAAGGTTTGACAACAATGGCGGACTCAGTATTCACTATTGCCAAAAAAGATCCCGAAAAATGCCAAGCTCTGGGCTATTTATAGCTGATTTCGTCGGACGGATCGTGGACACGTGGCACGAATCCCGAGACTTTCGGATCGCATCGCAGCCATCGAAGAAAAAGTCAAACTAGCCGTTGCGAACGGGTGTCGTCAGATCCGTGCGATTCGGATCGCTGCAGACCAGCTCGTGGTTGAACGGGTCAGTGGGTTCGGTTCGTTACAAGGGATCGGATCGCCCGGAGGTGGCGTTCGTCGACGAGATGAGAGCGATCCGTCCCTGGGCGAGTCGATAGAGTGCGATCCAAGCAGGGCGAGACGATGGCGTGCGATTCAAGCGGGGCGAGACGATGGCGTGCGATCCACTCTTCCAATTTCTTGGGGGACTTGGTTTCCTGGTTTCCTCTTATGAATGATCCTGGATGGCTTGGTCAAAAAGCGAGCCAACATTTTGCCCCCTCGAAGTATGTTTTATTGATGATGAAACATGCTTCGAAGATTCTTATTTACCCTCTCCTGAAGGGATATAAGTTAATAGTCGCATTGGTTCAAATTGACACATGCATGAATCGGATCGTCATAGGACGACACGGTCCGATTTGGTCGTCTGCTCGTCGCGTGCTGGGTTCCTAGGGTCTTGTGCGATGCGGGGCGCATATTCCTTCGAGTCGTGACGGGCTCTGAGTTTCGTGGGCCATCATTTCAAAGTGGTCCGTGGGCTTTTTTGGGGTTCCGTCTTCGGATCGTGGCTCGGGGGGCGGCTCGTGGACCGAATAAGACAAAGGAGGGGAGGCAAACGGTCACCTTCTTTGCCTATATAAGCCGACGCTCCCCTCTTCATTTTCCTTCTTTCTCCTCTCTGCTGAATCGTCTCGCGCGAGCTGCCGAACAACGAATCCAACCCTTTAAAACTTTCGAAAATCCAAGAACTCTCTCAGTTTTTAGAAAGGTAACTTTATAGGAAGCACCCTCATACTATTTTCCTGAATTTCTACGGTTGATTCCAGAGAGAAACAATATAAATCCGCTACTTTTAGAAGTTATCACCAAATCGCCATGGCCATTGAACGTGGAGCTCAGAATTTGAGGATGGGAAGGAGATGAGGAAGAAGAAGGATGGAGAAGGAGAAAGAAGGCTGACTCGGATCGTGGCCAGTGATTGAGGACGGAAGCAAGTGGCGAGACGAATACAGATTGAGAGGGCAACCAAGGGTCGTACCACGGTAGTCGCAACGGTTCGTGAGGGAGCCTTCCCTTCGCCCGGCGATTCGATGAGGGGCAAACTCTCTGCTTTGCGATCGGGAAAGGGTGCGATCCCTCTGCCATGCGAGTCGAAGGGGGGGCGATCCCTCTGCTACGCGATCCGTCTCACGGCTGGTGATACGAAGAAATTTCAGTCTTTAATCAGCGCCTTGTCGCTACAAAACTCTGGACAGTTAGGATAGAGCCTTGACGTTGATCTCTCTGGACCAAATGACTTCATGATTTGACTGCATATGACGACTAATGACCTTTAATAACCTTGACTGCTTTTATGTTTTATTATCGTTTTTAATAATGCGCACATACAAGCACACACAGCAGCACTTGCACACACGGGGAACGGGTAGTGTTGATCTTATCGTTCATATTTTCTCGTCCTGGCAGCAATGTCGAACGACCACTCTTCCTCAAGATCTGTAGCCGAAACGGAATCCGAGACTCCTGAACAGCATAATCTTCAAATTCCTCCAATCAATCCAGAAGGTGGAGATTCTGGGTCCGAATATGAAGCCACAGAATCAGATCCGACAGAAAGCACGTCATCCAGCAACGACTCCGAGTCAGCCGAGCGAGCCCCGGACGAAATTCCAGGCGCAGCCGGTATAGATAAATTCTCTGACTCTTTAGCGTCCAAGCTCGACGAAATAAAACTCAAGAGAATCTGCCTAAGACACGGCATTCCTTGGGACGATGTCTTAACACCGGGAAGCGAAGACAGACCTCATTTAGCACCGGAAGGGTATATGTCGATCAGTCGGACAATGTGTCTAGTAGGAGCTATCCCTCCATTCCCTCCAATTGTCATTGAAACTCTGAGACGATTAGGCATTGCCCCGATGCAGCTTCATCCAAACGCCTACGCGTCTCTATATTCTTTGTATGTTGCTTACGCGGAAATCTTGCAGGCCGAACTCAAATTCAGAGACCTGGTGTTCTTCTTTCTCTTCAAGCACCGTTCTTCTGCAACTCCCAACTTTTCCTTTTTTGAATCAGTGGCGAACAGGAAAGTTCTGTATGACGGGTACAGCAACATCGGGGATCCTAAGTCTGACTGGTTTTACATAAGAAGACAGGCTGGATGCTCACGGAGATGGCTCAAATCAAGTAAATTTTGATCGCCTAGTTGAATATCTTGCTTGGGGGAGTCTAAGTAATAACATTCTTCCGCTTTTTCCTTTGTCTTAAACAGATCATGTCTTCCCGAAAACAGAGGGCGCACTGTACAACAACCGGTTATCCATTCTTTTGCAAAGCAGATCCGACTTTTTAAGGATTAAAAAATGCATTACGGATGACAACCTTCACAAGCATCGCCTCTTGGATAGGAAATTTGGACTTGGAACCGGCGGCAAACCTTATAAATATGTGCCCCCGATGGAAGGAGAGGGAACTTCACAAGCGGTGGAGACAACCAAATTTCACAAAAGCCCTTCTCCGATAGTCATCCAGGACGACGAAGACTTGAATGTATACAGGGGAGATGAATCCCGTGGCGATGCGTCGAAAGAAATCCCTACTTCTGCTCCAATGGAAACTGTCGGTGATGACGAATTGACAGAAGAACAATTATTCGATGAGCTGAATAAAATCCCTTTGCCCGATATTGAATACACGGAAAAAGACTTCGACGAGGAGCCTTTCTTTTCTGCTCCCGAAGAGGCGGCTGACTCAACAAGGGGACGTGAAATGGGCCAGACGAGCCTGTCTCCAGGCCCGGGTCTGTTAGGGGGAATTATATGGGATGCACATCTCACACACATTGCCTGATCGTGCACTATTATGTCGTGGCTATTCAATGTGATAATATGCTCTTCTTTTCTTTTTTGCAGGGGCAATGTCACGCAGGAAATCTTATTCGTACCGTTCTCTTCGTGAAGGCACCCCCAGCCTTCGTTCGGGTACCGAGCGTCCTCGCGGTCCTCCCCATAGGCCGGGCTCTTCGCAACCTCGATCTCCATCCAAATCAACTTCTACCAGGCCTTCGAGTCATCCGACAATTCCGACCGGGGGGAAGACACTTCCAAAAGAGTTGACTCCTCCAAAGAGTGCACCTTCCCACAGTCGGTCGTCCAAAAGGCGTCACGAATCCAAGGATGGGGACAGAGATTCTTCCAAAGAAACTGAGCAAGAGAGAAGTAACATTATCCCTACCAGCCAACCAGAACTAGCTGCCCCCGGTTCACGGGACCACGTTCACGGTCCTGAAATCCAAGGTAGGCTGGAAAAGCTACGGGAACAATTTCCAGGAATGTTCTTCGATAGGATGGTCTTTGTTCCTGCCTTGGAGCCAGTTCCTAAAAACTGGGATAAAGAAGTCATCGGGCATATCCGTCACGTGGCCAAGCAGTACGAGACGATGAAAAAGCACGCACTTAATCTTTCGGAGGTCATCCGAACACTCGAAATAGAAGCTCACAGGTCTAAAGCAAAACTCGAAAATAATGAAAGGGCTAGGACAAAATTAGGGAAGGACCTGGAAGACGCTCAAGCCCAGCTCGCTTTGGCACAGAGAGACGCCGCAAACTATAAAACTGAATTAGAAAATGCCAAGCAGCGCTTTCATTCAGAACTGGATTCCAATAGCCAGGAAAAAATGGCCTTAAAAAAGGAAGTTGAAGACCTCAGAATGGCCAACATCAAATTGGTAACGACACAAGGCCACTTTTTGACGGAGAAGGCTGCTTGGGAGGCGGAAAATGCGAGTCTAAAAGAAAGGTTGGCTCTGGCAGAGGCGGAAAAAGTAATTTTGAATGATCAGGTGGCCGACGCGGAGGGACGGGCAGCTCTTGCCGAAAAGAACGTTGATAGCGCCATCGAAATGGCCACTGCCTCCAACAACAAACTCCTTGAAAGAGAGAAAGAAATCGAGGGGTTTGAGGAGATGATATTTGATTTCCTCGGTCAGGTTCTCAAAACTCGCAATATCTCATGGATCCCGGATTATCATGTTACATTGGCCAACTTATGGGATGCCATCGTGGAAGGCGAAAAACATAGACTAGGGGTCGAAGAGATCGATGAAGATGGATTGATGAAAAGCATTCTAAGGGACAACGAGCCTGAGGATCTGGCAGAGGGTCGTCGCTTAATCCTAGCGGAAATGGAGAAGGAGAGAACCACGGCTAAAGGCAAAAGCAAAATTGACGAAGGTTCCAGCTCCGCTGCGAAGTCTAAAACCTCCGGAGTTGAGGAGTATCACCCTGACGACCCGCTAATTCCCTTAGGCTTAACTCCCGTGGTTGTTGGAGCACCCGGGTCTGCTCAAGAGGGAGTATCCGCTGAAGGTACCTTTCTCTTTTCCCAACAATTTGCTAAAGCGATTGCGAATTGTAGCCGTCTAACAGGACAACCCATTGAATTAGTAATGTGTGTCTCTTATAATGCAGGTGGCGAGCCCGCCGACAAGGGTGTTGGAAAAGAGAGAGAAGTGGAGGAGGGGACCGCCCTGCCGGGTGCTGAAATCGATGTTTCAGAGCGAGTCGAGGCCGCAACAGCTGAAGGAAGCATCTCGGTGCCTGGTGCCGACGTACCCAAAGATGCTGAGACTATCGAGGCTTTAAAAGACTTGGATGGTCGGCATGTGGATGATGAAGAGGGTATCACCGGCACCAAGAAGGCCGACGATGATGATGATGATGAGGAACCCCTGGACAGCCGAAAAGCCAGACAAGAGAAAGAGTTGGCTTTGAAGAAGGTGGGGGATGAGGCTTTGAATGTGGTCCCCCTTGCAGAGTTCGATCCCAAAACTGGGATGATTATGAAAATCCAGTCCAAGTCCATCAGCCGGCAACTTCACTTCGCGAACCCTGATGACTTCCCGGCTTCCCTCTCTGGCAGAAGCAAGGGAAAAGATGGGGGAGAGGAAACCTCAGAGGAGTCAGATGCTCCCCTCGTGGACAAGCGGAAAAGGAAGAAGGGGGATCCATCTGAAGCCGATAAGGAGAGGCTGGAGAGGCAGAAGCGAGAGAAGATATCAAAGCATAAATAGGATGTTTACTGATATTTTGCCTTTTAAGCTTCCCACCGGCCAGGAGGTGTAATTGTGAGACTGGCCCTCACTTTTGTTTCTAACTTGTTTTCACTTTGCTGATTTGCAGTACATAAACAAGAATTTGTTTCTTCTTACATCATTGTGTACCTGTATTCATAGAAACTTTCCACATTTAGTCGTTAGCCAGCTATTAATAATTATAAGTCAGTCAATCAACAAGAAGAAGAACGTTCATGCTATGTTACACTTGTTATATCAAAGTTTAGCGTTCGCATAGGAGTGCGTGATGCCCCCTAATCAATTGTTAGAGTCTTATGCTCGGCGATTCGTTCGTTCCCCGATCCTTCAGCGGGGAAGGAGCTCTTTCTCAGCGCTCAATCGGAGACGCCTTTATACTCTCTCTCTCTCTGGAGAGTTAGAGTTCGAGCTCAACGATTCATTCGCTCCCCGATCCTTCAGCGGGAAAGGAGCTCTTTCTCAGCGCTCAATCGGAGACGCCTTTATGCTCTCTCTCTCTCTGGAGAGTTAGAGTTCGAGCTCAGCGATTCATTCGCTCCCCGATCCTTCAGCGGGAAAGGAGCTCTTTCTCAGCGCTCAATCGGAGACGCCTTTATACTCTCTCTCTCTGGAGAGTTAGAGTTCGAGCTCAGCGATTCATTCGCTCCCCGATCCTTCAGCGGGAAAGGAGCTCTTTCTCAGCGCTCAATCGGAGACGCCTTTATGCTCTCTCTCTCTCTGGAGAGTTAGAGTTCGAGCTCAGCGATTCATTCGCTCCCCGATCCTTCAGCGGGAAAGGAGCTCTTTCTCAGCGCTCAATCGGAGACGCCTTTATGCTCTCTCTCTCTCTCTGGAGAGTTAGAGTTCGAACTCAGCCGTCTGCGATCATGCATGCCCCTCAATCTCGTCTCAGGTTTACATTTTAATCCAAGCTCCGAGGATTAAAACCAGTCGGACAAGCAGCTAGAGCATTTACCAAGGCTTTGGGTTCCTCTGATTAGTTTACGATAGGAAATGTCGGCACTGGACTTCGGGTACCTGCAATATTCACACTGATTTTCATAGGCAAATAAACAGAGATGCAGTAAAGGTAAATGACACACAGTATTTTTATAGTGGTTCGGTCGAATCATGACCTACGTCCACTTTATAATCTCTTGCTTTAAGGAATCAGACTGTTCTAGGCGAGTCGTGCCTTGTACATAGTTTTTTTTTTTTTTTTAAAAAAAAGCAAAAGAATAAGTTTGAAGCCTCTCATGTTAAATATGGCCGTAGATGTTGGGCATTCCACACTCTGGGGATTTCCTTTCCATCTACGGTTGTCAGCTTGAAGGTTCCATTATCAAGCTTGCTGAGAATAGAGTACGGTCCTTCCCACTTTGCTCCCATGTGAGTTGGGGGTGGAAAGACGCGTTTCAGAACCAAGTCTCCGGGTTCCAAGGTTCGGGCTCGGACCTTTTTGTTGTAATATCGGGCGACCTGTTGCTTGCATTTCAGAGCACGCAGGTCGGCTTCATCCCTCTTTTCCTCGATCATATCCAGGGACTCAAGGAGCAATTCATTATTGGACATTGGATCATAATAGGTCACCCGATGAGAAGGTACCTTTATCTCAATCGGGATGACTGCTTCCGTTCCAAAAGCAAGGGAGAACGGGGTATGTCCTGTCGCTGATTTATATGTCGTCCTATAGGCCCATAGTGCCAAGGGCAATTCGTCAGCCCACATGGCTCTAGCCCGCTTCATTCTTCTTTTCAGAATGGACTTAATTACTTTGTTTGCAGCTTCGACTTGCCCGTTCGATTGCGGGTATGCCACGGAGGCGTATCGATTCTCGATGTGGTATTTTTGGCAGAAGTTTCTGAATTCAGCACTATCAAATTGAGTTCCGTTGTATGTTATCACAATCTTTGGAATTCCGAATCGACAGATGATGTTTCTCACGATGAAGTTGATCACCCGTTTAGTTGTGATTGTAGTTAGTGGTTCTGCCTCGACCCACTTAGTGAAATAATCTACGGCCACAATGGCGAACTTTGCTCCGCCCCTCGCTATGGGGAGACTTCCTATGATATCGATTCCCCACATAGCAAAAGGCCATGGACTCATCATTGTTTTTAACTGGCTTGGAGGCGCCCTAGGTATCTTTGAAAATCTCTGGCACGCATCACATCGTCGTGCATATCCTACTGCATCCTTGTTTATGGTGGGCCAGAAGTAACCATGCCGCAATATCTTTTTCGCCAAAGTTTGCCCCCCAGCGTGGTCGCCACATTCGCCTTCGTGGACTTCTTGCAGCACACGTTTGATGTCATCGTGGGCTATACACCGAAGGAGGGGCATTGAATACCCTTGTCTATAAAGGATTCCGCCTTGCAACACGTATCGGGCGGCTTTGCGAATCACTTTACGCCTCTCGCTTTTCCTGGTCGGAAGCGCTCCATCCATTAGGAAATTCCTTATAGGAGTCATCCACGACTCCTTTTCTGGTTCCGTCTCCATTACAAGGTCGATTTCCATCTGATCGATGCTGGGAGACCGAAGTACTTCAACGGGGGCTAGCCCTATCACCTTAGAATCATTAGAGCTAGCCATCTTTGCCAACTTGTCTGCCTGCTGATTTTCTGACCGCGGAATATGAGATATGCTGTAGTGATCAAACTCATTCAGCAGCTCTTTCACTTTCTTTAAGTATAGAATCAATCTTGCACTTTTAGCTTGGTATCTCCCAGTAACTTGGTTCACAACTAACTTGGAATCGCAGAAGATGTTCAGTTTTGTGACTTCTAGCACCTTTGCAATCTTTAATCCGGCTATCAGAGCTTCATATTCATAATCGTTGTTAGTGGCCCGAAACTCCATTCGGATGGCATAAGTTATCAATCGTTTCTCGGGGGTTTCAAGCACTATTCCGGCGCCGGATCTTTCATTATTTTTAGCACCATCAGTATATAATCTCCAGACATCAGGGTCGAAAAGTAATTTTGAGGGTTCCACTTCTTCGTTTGCTATGTCTTCTTCAGGAACTGTGAATTCTGCTATGAAGTCAGCTATCGCTTGCCCCCGAATTGATCGTCTGGGCTGAAAGTTCAAGTCAAATTGACTTAACTCAATATTCCATTTGAGTAATCTTCCAGACGCCTCTGGTCTCTGTAGAACTTGCCTGAGTGGGTGATCAGTATATATGATAATAGGATGTGCTTGAAAATAGTGCCGAAGCTTTCTGGAGGCAATCAGTAAACTATACGCCAGTTTTTCTATCCGTGGATAATTACGTTCTGCCGCTGTTAATTTTTTACTCACGTAATACACAGGTCTTTGGACCTTCTCCTCTTCCCTTACCAATGCTGAGCTGACTGCATGAGATGATACTGCCAGATACACGAATAAATCCTCGTGGTCTATTGGTTTAGATAGAATGGGAGGTTCCTCCAAGTGTTTGAGCAAGTTCTGAAACGCTTCCACGCAGTCAGGTGTCCATTTAAAGTGGCGTTTTCCCTGCTTTATTAATTCGAAGAACGGGATGCACTTATCCGTAGCCCTGGAGATAAATCTGCTTAGCGCGGCCACTTTTCCGGCAAGGCTTTGCACGTCCTTAATTTGCCTAGGTTCCTGAATGTTCCTGATTGCTGTGATCTGGTCTGGATTAATCTCGATTCCGCGCGAACTGACAATGAATCCTAAGAATTTTCCAGAGGCAACACCGAATGAACATTTGGTGGGATTGAGTTTCATCCCATACTTTCGAAGAATGCCGAACATCTCTTCCAAGTCAGTAGTGTGTTGAAAGGATTGCTTGGATTTAACCAACATATCGTCGACGTATACTTCCATCGTTCTCCCGATTTGGTTATAAAACATTCTGTTTACCAAACGTTGGTACGTAGCGCCTGCATTCTTCAAACCAAAGGGCATTACTACGTAACAATATAATCCCAGATCAGTGATAAAGCTAGTATGCTCTTGGTCCGGAACGTGCATTGGAATTTGGTTGTATCCTGAATAAGCATCCATGAATGAGAGAAGCTCATGACCTGCCGTCGAGTCTACCAACTGGTCAATTCGAGGTAATGGGAAACTATCCTTTGGACAAGCTTTGTTTAGATCCGAGAAGTCGATACACGTTCGCCACTTTCCGTTGGCCTTCTTCACCAGGACTGGATTCGAAATCCAGTCTGGGTAAGTGGAATCTCTGATAAACCCATTACTCTTTAGCTTTCCGACCTCTGCTCTCAAGGCAGCGGACCTCTCGGGGCCCAGCATTCGCCTTTTTTTGCTTTACTGGAGGATGTTTGGGGTTAATGCTCAAAGAATGGCTCATGACTGATGGGGATATCCCGCACATGTCTGCATGGGTCCAAGCAAATACATCCAAATTGTTCTTTAAGAAATTCGTCAATTCTTCAGCAAGATTTGGACTTAACTGGGATCCAATCTTAAGGACCTTCTCCGGGTCACTGTCATCGATTGGCACATCCACAGTTGCCTCGTTGGGAGTCGCCGTTCTGCCCCCGGGTTCTTGATCCTCTCTGGGATCCATATCCTCGGGCACCACTTTAGGCAACTCTCCAACAATTGTCCTCTTTGGTTGCTATAAGGTCCCCACCCCCGAAGGGGGAGGAGTGCCTTTAGTTTCGATATCCCCTCCATTGCGAAGTAACTTTAGTTCGGCGACATAACATGCTCGCGCAGCAACTTGATCCCCTCTGACGATACCAATGCCAGCTTCTGTGGGGAACTTCAATAACAAGCACCAAGGGGCTATACAGGCTCTGAACTTTGCGAGGGCCGGTCGGCCCAAGAAGGCATTATATGGTGATTCAACATCCAAAACCACAAAGGGAAGGATTCTCACTCTCTGGCGTTCTCCTTCCCCAAGGGTAACTGGCAGCTCTACATAACCCATTGGAGCGGTGGATGCTCCGTTGAATCCACGGATCCACCCCTGGCAGGGCTTCAAGTCTTTTATTTCAAGATTCATTTGGTCAAAGGCCTTTTTGAAGAGGATATTAACGGAACTCCCGTTGTCCACCAGGACCTTATGAACAGTGGCTGGCCCAATGGGTATTGTGATTACAAGCGGATCTTCAGTTGGAGCATGGACTCCGACGCTATCCCGTTCTCGAAAAATAACATCATCAGTCATCATCTTTTGCTGCTTCACCGGGATACTGTCTTCGGGATTGCTACATTCCCCCACTTCGAGGTGTTGTTTGGCTGCATTGACGTATTGATCTAACGCTTTGGAACTATGCCCAGCAAGATAGAGTCCCCCGATCACGGTATTGATAACAATATTCTTTCCTTTTTGCTGAGCAGTCGGCCTAGCAGCAAGCCGATTTTGATTCTGATTCGGGGCCTGCACTGCTTGCCCCCTGTCCCTAGGCGCTACTCTGTATTCATCTAGCTTCCCTTCTCGAAGTAGCCTTTCGACCACGTCCCTAAGGTGACGGCATTCATTCGTCGAATGACCGTGAATTTGATGAAAGAGGCAAAACTTCCCTGTCTCACGCTCTTTTTCAGTCGACTCTCTAGGAGGTGGCCTCTTATTCTGGAGGACTTCATACGCATCCATGAAGATATTCTCCAGAGTATCATTTATGGGTGTATAACTTTCAAAGGCCCTGGGACGAGTCCTTCTCTGGGAGTCGTTCCCTCGGCCCCTCTTCCGGCTGTTGCCATTAGCATTGTTATTGTTGTTACCCGGTCGGTGACCACCCTGGTTCTGATTTCCGACGTTAGCCTCAACTTTCCCCGAGTTGTCTCCAGTCTGTTTGATAGCGACATTGCTCTGAACCTCTTCCTTATCAGTTGTTTTAAGCTTTCGGTTCGCGTACACCTCTTCCCGGCGTAGATGTACATTGGCTTTCTCATAGAATAATTCTCTGGTGTGGGGTGGTTTGCCTGCCAAGTACCTCCCGAATTCAGTGTCCTTATCCACTCCATCAATTAGTGCTGCGACAATGGTCGGCTCATGAGGATCTTTGACTTCTGTGGCGGCCAAATTGAAACGATCCAGGTACGTCTTTAGACTTTCGCCTGGTCGCTGTTTGACAAGAAATAGATCGATCACGCTTTTCGTCTTCTGTGCGTAGATACAGAATTGCTCTACGAACTTCTCGCTTAGTTCCCTGAAGCTGGAGATCGATCTTGCCGGCAGACGAGTAAACCATAGTAAAGCCACGTCTTCCAGGAATATGGGAAACGCTTTACACTTAACCGCGTCAGAAGCGGCGGCAGCAGTCATCGACCAAGAGTATCTCATTAGGTGCTGAACAGGATCAGACCTTCCTGCGTATCGGTTCATTTGTGGCATGTTGAAACGCCTTGGAAAAGTTGCATCCAAAATATCGTCGGTAAAAGGAGTATGACTGCGACCAATCCCCCAATCTTCGTTCCGCTGCCCACGGCTGTCGGCCAAAATCTGGTGAACCATGGCTGCGACGTTTGCACTAGTCAGAGGAGGTTCAGGGTCAGTGCCTCTGGCCCGACGAGGCTCTCTGATCTCTCTTCGGGGAGTAGCCACAAAATCTGGGACTTGGACGGGGCTTCGCTGCCCCCTGTTATCATGAGTATGCGTGCGGCGACGGGGCTGAGGTGGTCTGTCGTACACAGGACTGTTCACATCTCGAGTCCTGTGAGCCGTTGCTTGACCATTCGTATTACGGTTCGTGGGTCCTGCTCCTAGTTCTTCATCTTCCTGTGAGGGCAAGGTCCCGAACCGAAGCTTCTCTATGTTTTCGGCTCTCTCATACGGTCGCCGCGGAGGTCTCGGCGATTCTTCAGATGAAGAGGAATATGCTGGGGTGAGTGGACGAACTGGCGATGCTCTTTGCCTTGTTAGCTCGTCAAGTCTTCTATCCATAGCCGTCAGGTTTTGCCGTAGGATGGAACTTTCCTGCCTCTGGGCGGCCAACTCATCAAATAACCTATCCCACATTTTGACAAGGCGAGAAAGATCCCCCTCAGTGACAGGAGCAGCAGGATCATAGTGGTCATCATCATCTTCTCTCATGGGCAAAGTGCTCGGACCGGGTCGAGCAGAGGTTCCAGGACGATAGGAGTGGGTCATAGGTTCTTTTCCAGGTCGAGTTGCGTTCTGACCATCAGTTCGGGTAGCTTCGGTTCGTGGAGGGCGGTTCGCTGCGCCCCCCTGAGATCGACTCGTGGTCGTAGTACGCAGAGGTTGCGAGGTGTTGCCTCGGGATCGAGTGACAACACCTTCGGTAGCACGGATCGTCTCGTTCCCATCGACTCGGAACGAGGTGTCTTCGTCGGATCGGATCGCCCCCTGCGCTCCGCGATCCAGGATTTCTTCGTCGACCAGTTCGTGCACATTCTCCTCGATCGTTTCGTTGGTCTGCGAAACTTTGGATCTTTTCCCAGCCATGATATCCGAATCGCTGGAATCTTCAAGAAAATGAATGACGAAACTTTAAGGCTGAGGTTTCTCAGTGAAAGCACCAAAAATGTTAGATCGAAATTTGGACCTAACACCCAAATTGTTATGAACTGTAGAGAATTCTAAATGAGGAACAAGGAAAAAGAAAATAACACTCAGAATTTATAGTGGTTCGGCGTTAACGAGCCTACATCCACTTTATATCTTATTGATTATGCTTTTAAAGCTAGTACAACAGTGATTTCTCTCAATATTTCAAAGGTTTGACAACAATGGCGGACTCAGTATTCACTATTGCCAAAAAAGATCCCGAAAAATGCCAAGCTCTGGGCTATTTATAGCTGATTTCGTCGGACGGATCGTGGACACGTGGCACGAATCCCGAGACTTTCGGATCGCATCGCAGCCATCGAAGAAAAAGTCAAACTAGCCGTTGCGAACGGGTGTCGTCAGATCCGTGCGATTCGGATCGCTGTAGACCAGCTCGTGGTTGAACGGGTCAGTGGGTTCGGTTCGTTACAAGGGATCGGATCGCCCGGAGGTGGCGTTCGTCGACGAGATGAGAGCGATCCGTCCCTGGGCGAGTCGATAGAGTGCGATCCAAGCAGGGCGAGACGATGGCGTGCGATTCAAGCGGGGCGAGACGATGGCGTGCGATCCACTCTTCCAATTTCTTGGGGGACTTGGTTTCCTGGTTTCCTCTTATGAATGATCCTGGATGGCTTGGTCAAAAAGCGAGCCAACAATCACTAAAAATAATATTTTGGAATTAAAACTTGAAAATTTCATGAAAGTTTCAAACTCTGATTGCAAGGATTGTTTCAACTCGAAAAACAATTTAGCTCATCTAATGAAAATATCCAAAAGCTTGAAAAACAAATTATGAGATCAAAAGAAAAGGAAAGTGAGCTAATATGTATAAACAATTCCTTGTGAAAAGAATTGGAAACTTTTAAGATTTCAATTTCCAAATGTGAAATTGCTAAGAAACAAAAACGTTTTGAAAATGAAATTTCTGAGTCCAAGGCCAAAATTTAAAATCTTGAAAATGAACTCTTGGTTTTGAAACACAATGATGCTGAAAAGAGTGAGATCGCTATAAATCATTGTTCGAATTTGATAAAAGAAAATAGTGATCTTAAATTTAAAATTCAACAACTTGAAACAACATTGACTAAATTTTCTAATAGCGAAAAATCTTTGAATCTGTTGTTGAAAAACCAATTTTCTGATGGAAGTAAACGAGATCTTGGTTTTGGGAAAACAAATGCTTTAGAAAATTTGAATTCGAGTGATTTTAAAAAGTGAATATTAGGCACACATCCCTAAAACAAAACTTAATTAGGCTTACCCCCGGTCATAAACTTATTGTAAATTAGGTCCCTATTTTTCAAAAACATATAAAAAAATATAAAAAAAATATTAAAAAACCATGTAAATTCGTATTTAATTAAAACAATTAATCGTGAAAAAAATCAGATCAAAAAAACATTAAAAACAACGTCGAAATCATGAAATACAGAAAATCAACGAAATGCAGTAAATTGCATCAAAACATGCATATAATTCGATTAGTTGCATACATGTATGCATTTATTTCAAATCTGCGTCAAAACTGCAGTATAAACGCATACATGTATGCACATATTGTTAAAACATGCATATGCCGATGCATTTATTTAAAAACTGCATACCTACGTGCAACTTATTCACGTTTGCATGTATTTTGACATATATGCACACATGTATGCAGTTATATAGAAAAACTGCATACATGTATGCAATTTTTCAAACAGGCGTGCATAAATATATGCATGTGTATTCGAATAGTTGCATAAATGTATGCAACTATTCGTAAAAGTTGCATACATTTATGCAACTTTTTTTTTTTAAATTTCTGTGGACTTTCGAGAATATTTATAGATTTTAGAAATTTTTTTTTTTTTAAGTGATAGCGCCTGAAAATTTGGACAGAAAACGAAAGAGGCGGAGGTATGGAAAGTGGCAGGCGGAAGATTCCAGGCGGCAGCTAAAATAGGGGGCGGGTTTACAGAGAAAACATTAATTACAGGGATGTATTGTGAATTTAAAACTTGCAAATAGTTGCATACATGTATGCAACTTTTGCCAATAGTTGCATACATGTATGCAAGTATTTCTGAAGCTGTTTTAGTTGAAAATGCATGCAGAAACCTGCATACATGTGTGCAACTATTTGAAATACTTGCACACATGTATGCAAGTATTTACATGTGAAAATAAAATGTGTGCAGAAACTTGCATACATGTATGCAACTATTTTAAATACTTGCACACATGTATGCAAGTATTGCATCCGGTCATATAACAGAGAAATACTTGCACAGATGAATGCAAGTATTCCAAATATGTGCATGATTTGATGCAAATTACTGCATTTTTCGTTATTTTCTGTATTTTTTTGATTTTGATGCATGTTTTGATTTTATTCTGATCTGAATTTTTGGGCGAGTACATGTTTTATTTAAATACGAATTTACGTGATTTTTTTATATTTTTTTCATATTTTTTTGATGACTTTTCAGAAAATAGGGACCTAATTTACAATAAGTTTATGACCGGGTTTTTTTTATATTTTGAAACTTAATAGGGACCTCTAAAAAACGCACCCTTTTAAAAATCCTTCAAATTGCTTCAGGAAGGGTCGTTTTGAAAATTTGAACTTTGAAAATTCTAAAAGGTATTTAAATCACAACAGAAATGAGAATTTGCTTTATAATAAACCATTTAAACACTCTTGGATCCTAAAAGGAAATAAAACAGGCTTTGTTAAAGTTTAAACAGATTTGGGTCCTGAAGGGTACAATGGTAGATTCGAATGGTTTGTTATATAAACAAGTCTGGGTACCAAAACAAACGAATACAAATGTGAGTGGTTTTACAAACTTTGTTAGACCACTCGATCCTATAAATTCATAGGTACCAAAGGATGGCTGAGGAACTACTGTGCTGAAAAGAAATTTGAAATCAAGTTAGTTTATATTCTGCATCATTTACAGTTCCTTTAGCCAAGATCTGTTGAGTTAGAGATTCCGATTTACATTGGATTCTGGTATGATCTCTAAACTCACCTTTGTAACTATTCTCTGGTTTTATTTTCTTTGTTTATTTCTCCTTTTGTCCCTTCTTTTATTTTTTTTGTTTCTTCTATTTTGATTTGTCACTGTCATATCATTGTAACCTCTTGGGCTTCATTGATTTCAAATTTGCAATATTCATGGTCTTCTAGAAGTTCGCATTATTTGAATAGAACTCTGATGTTTTTAATCTTTCTAGATCTTGAATTTTAACTTTGTAAATATCTGCAATTATTATGAAGTTTGTTTTCTGTTTTTTGAATTCATAACAATGTTGATGTATTCTTGTCATATCTTGAACACTGTTGATTTGAATTCTAAATTTTTGAAGATCTGAAAGTTTAATGGAATTTCACATACTTCTGCTGTTTTGAGTTTCTTCTAATTCAGTTTAGAAAACCTTGAACTATTATACTCATTACATCACATTACTACTTCTCAGTCGTGATAATTTCATTGATTTTTAGATTGGCTTGGATATTTTGATCTGTCTTGAATCATTGCTTACACCTTGATATTTACTGTTATTCATGACCATATGGTTTAGATTTTTTGAGATCATTTGAAATATCTGATATTTTGAATCTCACACACCTCTCAGATCTGAAATTATTTATGTTGTGTGATTGATTCATTGTATCTCATGTTTTACATTTGTTCAAGTGATTCCGAACAAACCATTATTTTAGGATCATGATTTATCTTTCAAACTTATTGTAAATATTCTGAAAAATTCTTTGGGTTTGTCAAAAATAATTTGGAAAAATTCTTTGGAAACCCGGTCTTGAAACTCACTGTTATTTCATGATTTTTTGATTTAAATATTTGTTTATTTAAAATCATTTGAGATTATTAATTTCTTGAATCTCACACACATCGTGAATTTAAAATTTATAATCTGGTGTGACTGATTCATTGAATCTCGATCTTTTCATATCCCTTCAAATGATTTAAAATAAACCATATATTTAATCTTGGATCATGAACCATTCTTTGACTGTTTGAAATATCTTTGAAACATCTTCTTGACAAGTATTCTTTGAAAATGATTTTTGTGCTGCTTAGATATTGTTCTTGAAAATATTTTCTTGTGACTGCTTGTTTTGGTATCAAATATATACCATGCTCCAATAGATGAAATTAATTTGCTTGACTTGTTAACCGTGTCTGCTTAGGCTTTGTGACTAAGATTCTGTTGTCTATAATGACCTTGTTCATCTCTAGTGTCGTGTTAAAATCATCGTAAATAGAGACACCAATTGGTATCAGAAGTGCCATTTTTTTGCTCATCTGTCTGTTTTGAATCTACATCTTGTATAGATTTCACATACTATTTTTGTCTTGTATAAATCATTTTTAAATTTCTCTTGTAACTGATTTTCAATTTTAAAATTATTTATGTTTTTATTCATTCAGAAATCGAAATCAATATCCAAATTGAATTGTATTTATAATTCATCAAAATTATTATCATATTTTGAAATTGTGATGAATTGTGACTGCAGTATATTTCACAACAAGAGGAGATTTTATTTATAATTTTCATGATGGTTGAATATTCGTTGTAATATCTTTGAACTGACAATTATTTCATGACCATCTTCATTATCTATCATATTTCTGCCATCCATCGTGATTTTATAATAATGTGGAGAGTTTGATATTTTTTATAAATCCTTTTGAATAAACAGTGAAAATATTTGTGATGGAATTGTGGTTATGTTATTATTCAGAATTAGCGACAATTGAATTTTTTCAATGATCTCCGTACAGTTGATCATATTTCATAATATTATTAATTTACAAATTTATTTCACAGTCCATTTCTGTACCTACCACATTTCTATCATTCATATTGGTTTTATATACCGAGGAGTTTTTTCTTTTGAAGCTAAAAACGATAAATATATAATTAATACATAAGTGTGTCTCTAACCACATTTAAAAATCCAAGCTCTGGTTATGCATGGTTATGAGACAATTTATAATTTAAGCTGCTACTGACCTCATTTAAAAATCCAAGGACTGGTTATGTATGGTTAGTGTGCTCATAAATAAAAAAAAAATGCGCTATAATTTAAAATTTATATGGTGTGTAAAGACCATCCTATCAATCCATATTCTAACTTGTGAAATGTGTTGAAATCTTATGATGTATTATGATTTGTCGATTGATAGCTATTGGGATTTGAGATTATTCGATTTTGTCACTTAAATTGAATTATTAATTATAGTCCAAATCCGTCACTGTTTTTGAACTTCATTTTTATAAATTCTTTTGAAAATAATTGGAAATCATGTTTTTTAAAACTCTCCCCATTATATATAAATTTAATTGTAAATCTATCATTCTACAATGTGAAATATGCCACTAGTTTTCAGTTTATTATGATTTTTGTTTGACTGATTGAGATTTATGATGACCGTTCTTCCTCCTTAAGTTGAAATTATACTTTGTTTAGTCATTTTTCATCTATATTTCAAGTTTTGTATCCTTTTGATGATAACAAAAGGGGGAGAATGGGTTGAGATTTTGATTTATGAGTGAATATTTTATAAATATTTTTACTTTTGAAAATTCATTTATTTCACTCATGCACAGTTATAGGGGGAGTTTCTGTTGTGAGGGAGCTTTCAAATAGGGGGAGTTCGGTTCTTCACTGTCAATCCCATTTACCGTGCTCAAATTCTTTTATTTGTTTGTCATCATCAAAAGGGGGAGATTGTTGTATATGACGTAGTTGTATACACAATTATATGACTTTTGTTAGATGATAACAACCAAATAAATATTATTTTAAATGTGTTTGTTACTGTACTGTTCTATATATACACAACAGACAGGAATATGATATTTCTATTTAAATAAAATACAACTGTAAAGAAATGTAAATATTCATGCAGTATTTTATTGTAATAGAATATTTTATTTCAATATCAAACAGTACAAATTTTATACTCCACTATTTGAATACATCACTGAAATATATACTCCACTATTTGAATACATCATAGAAATACATTTCAATTTATATTCATTTTCATATTCACTGCAACATTCATACATTTCACATTCAATCATATACACTTTTACACACTGTTTTTGTTCTTTGCCTTCTGTCTTCAGTCTTCTGTCTTCACAGCATCTTCACTGTCAGTCCAGTCTTCATACCTGTCACATACAGAAATACACACAGTACACTGCAATAGAAATAAAACTGAATACTTGCAAATAGAAATTTTATTTTTAAAAATTTATTTGCCTCAGATTTCTGGTGTGTTTCTCTTCATTTTTCATGACTTGATCTGATTCATCTGTCTAGGCAGACAGTTTGTATATGTATAGGGATAGGAAATTTTCTGATTGACTGCATATTCCAACGTGTATAGATATACACGTGTGCACTGCCTCGCCGATCAGTATGCAACTAAGGAGTAGCCACATGGACCATCTCGACTCAGTACACACATGATAATAACTCAATGTAAAGCCAACAGAAAGTTCAAGGGTCGAGCAACAAAGTCAACACAGCCCAAACAAGTCAGCATGCACAGGATGGTGCACATATATATGGAGCATGTATACAGTCAGCAAGCTAGTCAAAGAAGTGACATAGCAACAAACACAAGCATGTAATAAACATGGTGAAAACAAGTCACAATCATGGTCGAGCAAGGGGTCGAGCCTATGTGTACCAACATTTACATGTGCAAGTGCAAAAAGTCAAAGTAAAAGTGTGTGTTTGGGATAGCTCAATAATCATGGTCAATCACAAGGCAGCACAAGTAGGAACTCAAATAGTTCATACAAATCAGAACTGGGTACTTCACAAGCATCTACAAACAGTACATATCGAGTCAATCTCAAAAATGCAAGGGCATGTATACATTAACACAAGTGGAGCATGAAGCATGATTTCAAATGCATGAGTACAAATGGATCATAGCAGCATATACATGATGTTCAAGGTGCAGCTAAGTTGTGATACATAAGTCAACTGGATACATGCAGCAGCAAGATACACGAAGCAAGTGGCAACATGTAGAGACACAAACACCTGGTGCAACAGTATGGTCAATGCCAACATCACGGTGCATGTGATTTGACACAACATTGCAAGTATAATAATGGTGCTGCAAAGTCACGAACTCATTCAGGTCATGGTGCAACTTTAAGTCCACATGGAGTATAGCCCAAAATGAGTCAACAAAACTATATACATGTACAGTATTATGTTTGACAAGCCAGACAAGTTTTGGGGAGTAATTTCTGAAATTCAAATTTATTTGCAGATATACATCAGGTTTTTAATGGGTTTCAAAGACCAAATTTTTGCAAAGAATTATTTAGTTTGTGCAATGCATGTCTATCCAGAAAATCAACTAAGCGTGATTAGTGGAGCCCAACATAGAGTCGAGGCAGTACTGCATTCACATTAAGCAACAATATACAAGGCTACATGGATACAATATGGACAAGAATTGTTTTTAGTTTTACATTGGAGCATGGGTGTGTATGTGCACAAATCTAGGTTCACATACAAGTTTGAACTCAGAAATGGACATATAGAAATGAAGTGCAGAAAATCAGCAAGGAGGAAATTTGCATATCAATCAATTTTGATTTGATTTTAGAATAAGAAATGATCTTTAATGTTTTGAGAAATCAAAATATTCCTTTTCCAAAAATCAATTCTTATTTTTTTGGCAAGTGTTTGAATTCAAAATATACTACATGGAATCAATGTTGAGCAATTCAATCAAGGAACATTTTTGGCAAGTTCTATTTTGGTTCGAAATCATTTTCAGCATACTACAATTTAGAAGGCAATGGTGAGTCAAGAATTCATCTCACAAATCACGCAAGTAAACCAATATGGTGCCAGAATATTTCAGTAAGCAAAATTTGGCAAGGTATCTCAACAAATCACGTAACAGTCAAAAGAGGAAATCGCTCAAATCAGATCAAATCACTTTATGCAAAATTAGAGTGACTAGGGTTTCCGTTTTTACCCTATAAACACCTATCATCACAGGCAGTTGAGCATCAAAAAATCACAAAACATTAATCCATCGAAACCACAAAAATTCAAAAGGCAAATTCAAAGAATAAATTCAGAGAACTCACTAATTTATGCGATCTCAAATTCCCAAATCGTAGAGAAGCAAGCCACATGTTTCCAAAGTCACCAGAGATTCATTTTTCACAAAATCAATGGTGAGAGAGAGGGAGCTGAGCGTCATCCATTCAAAGTCATCATCAAATCGAAGTATCTGATATTGTTTTTGAAGACGCGATTTGGAATTCAGCAGAGAACCCTAATTTCATTCACTAGCAGCCGGCATTTTTTTATCTCCTTAGAAGGAAGAGATCGGGTTCAACATAGATGTGAAAAGGGATGGCCATTTTCCACTCTTAAGCCCTATCATTTAATTTAAGTGTTAAAATATGGGCTAAGTCATTTTTGAATCTTTTAAACTAGGGTTTTCTAAGTATTTGTTTTTTTATTTATTGTGTTGTTTTAAATTGTTCTGAAAACCATTAAAACAGTTCTTCTAGTCTCTGTAAAAAAACTAGGGGATCCAGTTAGGAGTTAGCTGGCAGTTTACTAGAGTTTGTAAAAACTAGGGTAAAATCTGGTCGAGGGGATATCGATCAGTCTAGGGTTTGGAGCGTAGGGTTAGGGCAGGAGCAGGCGCTGCGAGTTTACATGGGATTGTAAGCGGGATCTGTTTATAACACCTAGTAGAAACCTTAGGAATGCAGAAGTAGGCAGGATTTTGCCAAAGCTGGGTATCTCTGTGTGTTATTTCCTTTTTGCTTTTTATTTTCTACTATATTCTATGATCTGTTTATTATTTAGTATCCTGTCAGATTTTTAACTCAGCGGAAAACTGTGAAAAACCCTATTCACCCCCCTCTAGGGTTATTCTTGATCCAACACCATCTTGGTGAAGTGCGATTCTCGTACCAATGGTGTTTGAGCCATTTTTTGGTAAAAACATTTGGTGCCCACCATGGGGCCATATTTGCATCTTTCCCTATTGAAATCCAATGAGATTTTCTAAAGAAAAACTTTGCTTGAAATCATGGGTGTGCCGAAGGAGGTTACATGCAAAGCCGACGGCCTCACCAACAATATTAATATTGTTACATCGCCCATCACCCATTTTGAGTAGAAGAATCATCAGGAATCGAGATAGCTATAACCAAGGGAGAATTGGAAGAAGCAATGGCGGGACTAACAAGTCAAATAGCTATTGCAAACAATGCATTGATGAAGTGAATTGAGTCGATGTTCGCTATTCAAGCCGCTACTGCAAAGGCCACGCTAAGTGCTGCTTATTTCCCATTCGGTCGAATAAGTCACGCGTACGATACAGAATTGTCTGCTTCAAGCGCGAAACGGCAAAGCCCTATTCAGAAGGTTACATGTCATGTTAATTTGGATCGCGGAAAAACTAAAGCACCTATTAGTAATTATTCCGATGAAACAGCTTCTCGACAGGTAGATGATCCCACCAAAAGGGCATTTCTCTCAAAAGAAAGCCTAAATCCCATGTCTCTAGATCTTGATTACACACCTAGACAAGAACTTAGTGAGGAAGAGGGCTCTCGTTTCGTGGATCGGAGCAAGGAGTAGGAATATATTTTAGGAATGGCACATGGAATTGTGAAGAAGAGCTCCAAGAAAGAGGATGTTCGGAAAAAGAGGGAATATTTTCCTACTAAGACCCCACTCACCGGAAGAATTAAAAGAGTTGTATATCCACAGAAATTCAAACCTCCAAAGTTGCAATCCTATAATGGGACAAGCGACCCCAATGTGTTCCTGTGCAAATATGATCAGCATATGAATGGGGCGCACGCCACCGACGAGATCAAATGCATGTATTTCCCGACTTATCTAGAAGGGGTGGCTTACCTTTGGTTCACAAAGCTACCGCCGAAATCAGTGGACAGCTTCGCTACCTTGGTTAGACTATTCAGTAAGCAGTTCAAGTTCCAAGCAGCTAGGTTTCGGGATGTTATGGAACTAGGCGAACTACGACAAAGACCAGGAGAGTCCGTCAAAGATTTTCTCACCCGCTTTAATATGGCAGTGGCTGAAGTTGAAAATTATGAGCCCCGTCTAGTTCTGATGGCTTTGAAAGGGGCTATATGTAAAAATGACCAAGTTAGGATGGTGGATTAAGAAGAAGGAACCAGATACACTCAAACAACTACTCAATAAAGCTGAAAAATATATGAGTGTTGAAGAGAATTTAGTTCGTGAACAACTAAAGAGGAAAGGTAGTGTGCAAAGTAGCTCTAATAGTCAGGAAAGGAACAAGGAAGGAATGGATGACCAGGCTAAGAAGAAGCTATGTTTTTTTAAGAATTTTGAGCTCACTCCCCTTAATGAAACTATAGGAAACATCTTCATGGCAACTAAGGATACCGAGAAATATCCGATCCTAAAACAAATGCAGGTCAGAGATGTCGCTATAAATTCAGGAAGGTTTTGTCAATTCCATAACCAACTGGGGCATGACAGTAATGATTGTAGGCATTTAAAATCATTAATTAAGGAACTAATCCGGAAGAATCATTTGCAACAATATGTACAAAACCATGAACACTACCCCAACTCTCTACGAGCAAGGGGAAACAAGTACTGAGGAGGTCACTCAAACCGATCTGAGGCCACCACTTACTTAAGGATCAACAATCAGCGTTCTGGTTATGGTGGCTCTTGATAAGCAACCTCCATTACTTTACTTTGCTTTATTACTTTGTTTTACCTTATTACTTAAGAACCATTAGTTGCTTTACTCTGCTCTGCCACTTGCTATATTCTTGTAAATATTTGGCGATGATTTACTTACAAAGGCCTTGTAAATCAAAAATCATGTGCTTACCTAAGTAACCTACTTGTAAGCTCATACTAAAAGTCGGTTCCTTGAAATGTAGGCATGATAGAGGCGTTCGCTCATCTACAACTAAATCATAACGGGGAGCTTCCCAAAGCATATTTCAAGTAAAGCAGCTTGAGAGCCAAAGACATTATGTGAATTAAGCAGGATAAATAAGCACATCGCTTCAAAAAAAAAGTTGTTCTGAGGAAAACAGTGAAAAGCATAGTAGACAAATAGCAAGTCAGAAGGCTGCACTTTTCACTATGAAACATGCCAACTCTTAGCAAACATCCATTCAAGGATTTGGTGCTAAGCTCTGAGGAAAATACAAAGATAATGTCAAATTTGTCCCACGGAAAAATTGCTAGTCCCAAAAGAGGCACCTCGTTAGGTGCAGGACACAAATTCCTTAAATTGAAATAAAATTCGATAAGAGGAGTTAGTGTCCACCTCCCAGGATGATGTATAAATTTGGAAGGATCAACAACACCTAGACTGGAAGCACCAGTCCTAGTGCCGGAAGGACCGGCAAACATGCTGGAAGGACCAGTGCAATCAGAAATCCTAGCCGAAAGGGGGTAACATAAATCCTAGCCGAAAGGGGGTATCCATTCTAGGTCTTTTTCGAATTCAAAATAACCGGATTGAATATTACCTAGAGTAAATCGAAAACTTGAAACCCAAGTCCTCCCATGGGGGCACGTATTCAAGACCAGTCTCTGAAGGGCTTGGGCACTGAGTCAGTGAGATGTGGGGTTGAATACATTTTAAATAAAAGACAACAAGCACGTATACGTATGCGAATGCATATTTAATCAGGTCTCTAAAGGCTTGGGACACCAGGACAGTGAAAAACGGGAAGTGAATATAAAGCACATAAACCTCCTCGGGGGGCATGTTGTCGAATTCAAACTCCGAAAAGTTCGAACTAACGAATTATTGAAAGCATGAGTAAATTCTTGAAAGCATGGGCGTAGCCGAGCCACATTATTGGAGTGGGCACAAAGTGTTATGGGATTCGAGGGTACATATTAGGGTAGGGTGGAATATGGTTTGAGAAAAAATGGAAACTTTTCCTTATATTTAAACAGTAAATCACCCGACAGTATTTTCACAAAGTACTTGTACTCCATAAGTGCGTGGACCTCCTTATGCTGAAGCAGCATTTTTACAAAGTACTTGTACTCCAGCGTGGACCTCCTTATGCTATTTTATTTTTGTGAAAATATTGGGGTAGGCACGTGCCTACCCCATGTACAATGGGGCTCCGCCCCTACTTGAAAGTCTAAGATTATAACAAACCTCAGTACGGGGGTCCAACTGTAGCGTTAAAATGAACCAATAATGATAATATTACACACCATAAGTCAGACGCAATCATACGATTAACAAAGTACTCAACCAAACATATGAATTGTGATAAAGGTGCAACGTGCGGCGCACCAGCGAGAAGACGACTAAGTTATATAATAAAAAACCTGCGAAACAATAAGCCAGGGCCCAAATAAGTTATAGAAGTTACCAACATAAGCGTGTGATAATAAGCGAGGCTGGCACCCCCATATACAAGCCAGTCTAAACACGACACATTAAAATGACAACGGGAGTAATGAAAGGTAAAGTTATCCAGTCATAGCCTTCAGGTAGGAAAGGCAGTGGCCTTCTCCCGTGACTCAAGGGCTTTGATAAGCTCAAGCTTGTCTTTCTCCAAAGCATGAATTCGGTCGATGCTCTCTCTATTCAACCTCTGAAGATCACCTGCAAGAGTATTCCAAGCACCCAATTGCTTTACAATGTAATCCCTGACTTCCACGATAAGGTTTCCAACCAAACTTGGACGTGCCTCCAATTGGTCAAATTCAGCCAATAAGCAGTCCTTCATAGCATTCATCTTACCAGCAACAATCCACTTGTCATACGGGTCTATGTACACACCGCCCAGACACCAACCCTCGGAGTTGTCAACAAGCGAAGGATGGCATGGGTTCAGAATAGAAAGAAGCCTATGTATAATCACTTGAGGATCAGCAGAATTTGAAGTTATGGACGGATAGGCAAAGGATGGTTGGTCAGAAGTAGTTTGAATATCCGGGATGGAAGGTTCATCCAGTGTATGACATCTTTGAGGGTCACTTTTTCCCAAATGCTTTTTGCTCTTCTGCCTGTTTGTCCTACCAACCCTCTTTACCACCTTCTTCTTTGGTCTTCTTCTTAACATAAAGAATTTCATCCTTGGACCTAGGGAGAAGACCAAAAGATGATTCAGTATGTGCAAAATACCAAAGGGATGTTTCAGTCTGAAGTTTGAATATTAATCAAAGCAAGTCAATCTGGGCATGAGTGGAGATCATACGCGACCAAAAACAACCCGATCAAATTAAGGCATGAGCAAAAGCTACGTTCTGATTTAGGCCAGTAATGTCTAGGGCATTCCAGCAAGCAATTTATAGGCAATACAAAAATCAAAACTTCGAAAGATTCCACGTGATTCGGATTTTTCAAAAGAATGCAGAAACAACACCGTCATCAAACAGACCTAATCGCTACCAAAATCCCAATCCTTACTCAAATCAATCAGACCACACTTAAAATGCCCTAGTTCGAAGATATCTAAGGCATCGGCAACTGCTCAAACAAAACAAGATGGGGTAAAGGAAGAAGAAAAACTCACCCAAAACAATCATGGTGCTTCGGATCCAAAGAAAAGTTGCTCTGATTAGTCAGGTGTTACTAAAAGCATTAAATAGAATAATGAGTTAAGAAAACTGAGAATTTTGAAGAAAGGACTGAGTGAGAGTTAAAGGATATGGATTACCTTGTAAGCTTCTTTAGAACACTTCTACCATTAAAAGAGTTCTTTGAAGGAAATAGG
Source organism: Allium sativum (assembly GCA_030737875.1). Classification (NCBI taxonomy): domain Eukaryota; kingdom Viridiplantae; phylum Streptophyta; class Magnoliopsida; order Asparagales; family Amaryllidaceae; genus Allium; species Allium sativum. The sequence goes on along the minus strand of CM060915.1, from coordinate 212,267,285 downwards.
TGAAATGAGGAAGGTACATATAAAAAAAGAGAGAGGAGATTAGTCTAGAATGTTCTTGCCACATCAGCCTAGTCGAAATTCAATATTACCCAACTGAACAAATACAGTGACCCATCAAAAATAACTAGCCCGAACCAGCATGATGTGGCAGATAGTATGAGCGACCTAGGAGAGCTTTGATCTTGTTCATCCAGGAACGATTGAAAGCCATAAACGACTACCCTATGAAAGACGAAGATTTAATCCTCCAAATTGCATTATGATTAATTGTTCCTTAATCTTCAGTGAAACAAGGAAATTATGAACTTCGAGGGGCAAATGTTTATCCCCAAAAAGCATGAGCATAATTGGTGTATCAAATCTTCGAAGAACCTACGGGACGACCGCTATAGGGCTTGGATATACATGAATTATCCAGGATACTCAAATAGTTCGTACAAGGTAAAAGGAAGCCCCACACAATCAAGGCCGAGCACATCGATAAGGGAGGAGCACGTCAAGGAAGGATAGGCAACATCCACATCGATAAGGGACGAGCACGTCAAGGAAGGACAGGCAACATCAAAACTGATGGGTCCTACGCCGACTATGTAACTCAGATGAACCATACAAAGGGGTAATGTGGGCCAGAAATACAACATAAATGAAAAAAAAGCATAGTTCAAAGGAACGACCATCTACGTATAAAGAAGGCGGTCGCACATATTAGGAAAAGTTATTCGTATCTACGACGAAGAAGGCATTCAAATGTTCAGGCGTAAAAAAGACATAACAAGAAAGGTTAGTGTGACCACTCATCGGAATGGCAGATATAATGGGTTAAATTGTACATGGGAGAAAAGATTGGAAACACTTATATCAAACAAAGTCGCGTGAACATCAGAACAAGATGGGTCGTCCGCTTAGCATAATCAAGGTCGGTCATACAAGACAAAGAGAAGAAGTGGTTCCAGCCACATGTTCCACTCTGAAGTCATTTGTTCATACTACTCCGGTCGATCAAGTCTAGCAAGAAACACAGAGCGAACCGAAGTCTCACATGTATTTCATATCCGCTCATAGACTGCAATCACAGTCGCCTGCCCGTTCATCAATCAGCTGCTAACTCTTCAATTAAATACTATTTGTCGATCGATCAAACACCAGTTCCTGAAGGGTAGCATTTACACTTTGATTTACAAGCTCTGACCGCTCGCCCAAACTGTTCGGACCTATGTAGTCGCTCATTCCTGCAAAGTTGTTCGTTCTTGTAAAGTCGCTTGTATTAGACAGTTGGCTACAGCTAGGCTGTGGCATTTCAGTAATTAATGAGGCGAGCAACCCGCAGTCTGGATATATGAATTTCAGCTCATTTCTTCACTGGAGCTCACCAATAAATAGGTCATGGCTGCCACCATAAAGGGGAAGACTTCTGGCCACCACGAAGTGCTGCTAAATTCTTTCTTCATCCATTCCTTAAGCATTCCAATAATGATCATCATCTCCATTCGAAGATCTTCCGTCCATCTGGCCATGACATCCATTCAAATCTTATATAGGAAAAAACACTAAAGATATACTCCTCCTCCGTCGCCCATTCATCCTTCTCGTCCACAAATTTCACCACTCCTTCATTGAATCCCGTGAATCTAAGCGAGATCTTTTTATAAAAGTGAGAACTTGTTGAGAGAGCAAGATGATGTATGAGGAAGGAGAGTTTATATGTTTTGTAATCATTGTTATGATAATACAAACCATCTTCATAGTAAATGTAGGCCTAGCATAAGGATGAACTACTCTAAAATCTTGTCTCCACTTTACTTTCTTTACATTTTCATTTTTAATTGTCATTAAATGCAGCTCCATTTATTTCCTGACCATCTTGGTGAAGTGCAATTCTTGTACCATTGGTGTTTGAGCCATTTTTTGGTAAAAACAAACATGAAAGACACAACACTTAAGTGCTAAAGAAGATTGATTGAAGCTTATGATTTACATACACTTTGACATTGGTAGACAAAGTACAATGGCATTTAAAAAGTAGAAAGGTGGCAGCAAAATAAGAATTTAAAAACTATTCTTTTTATCCAAGTCATTACATAATTGCATCTACTGAATAGAAAAGTGTAGCATCGATTTTAGTTGTAGCTAAGAACAATTTAGTACTTCAAATCAAATAGTGTGAGCATAAAAAAAATTGTATTTACAGACCATAAAGTACCATATATATTTAATGCTCTTTTGCTTCATCAGCCAAGAATGGAAATTTTAGAATGATCTATAATATAACAAGCACAAAATTATGTACCCTTGCGCATGCTCATTCCTGAAACAAACTAGACACAACTATTAAACAGAGGGAATTGGCATCACTTCATCAACACATCAATAGGAGTTAAGCATGTCTTTCTTTCAATCATATTGAAAACATTCTTGCATATAAGAGAGTTCCTTTTCATGCACACATTATTGCACGTATTAGTTTAAGTTTAAAATTCATCTATAAATATAAATTTTGATACCAATTGTAATGACCCAACTTTCGAACAACTCGGAAGTCGTGTCATTATTAAGAATAAAAGGTAAATATAAGATAAAACTAAAGAAAAAACAGAATCTCACAGCGGAAATTAAACAACATATAATACCTCATAATATTACATATCAGAAACATAGTAAATCAGAGTACATCATACATATGGATACATGTCATCACATATTACAGACTTCTTAATTGTACATAAACATCATTAAACTAACTTTCAGACTTCATAATTATACATAGATAGATCGGAATTCAGAACCTTCCATTCCAGCTATTATATCTAAATATAATTATGAAGTCTGCTGGTTAGATTACCAATAATGCTTATGTATAATTAAAAAGTCTATAATATGTGATGACATACATCCATATGTACGATGTACTCTGATGTAATATGTTTCTGATATGTAACGTTATGACATATTATATTTTGTTCAAGTTCCACTGTAAGACTCTGATGTTTTTACTTTAGTTTTATCTTCTATTATCTTTTATTCTTAATAATGACACGACTTCCAAAAGTGTCGGAAAGTTGAATCATTACATTATTCTTAATATTAGTGCTAAGTAGTTCTCCGAAACATGTGAATTTCTATAATTTTGGGTATGAATGTTTCACATGGATCCTCCTAGACACTATGATATCCAATCCATTATAGCAACAGATTGTGAGTTCACCCCAATGGTATTTAATTTCACAAAACAAGGAACATGTAAAGACACATAGTCCAAAACATGAAATGATGGATTGCTTATTTAAGCCAAATGGAAAGAATGATAATGGAATTATTAAGGAAAATATTACTTTCATTAACAGTACCGCACTGCTATTTTGGTTACTGATATATGAATATTCAACGTGCTTCCTGCCGGTTATTGATTTGAATTTGCAAATTGTAACATTCTGTATATATGGTGCAATCAATGTAGTTCACTTCATAGTGTATTGTTTATTTCTTTTTACACCATATTAAAGTACTTATTCGGAAACCAAGATAGCAAATACAAAAACTAATTTGTGTTGTTTGTACAATAAGGATAGAGTGAACAAATCTTTGTTTAATCAAGTAATCAACATAGAATTGGATCAGATTATCGAGGTAAGTCATCTTAGTTCAATCAATTAAACTGAGTTTAATTACTTAGTAATCAAGTAATTTCTACTACACAAATAACACAAAAATAAGTACATCAATATGATGCAAAAAGAAACAAGCAATACATTACGAAGTCAACAAAGCACAAATTGCACCATACATGCAAAATGATGTAGCTTTGCAACTCAAACTAGAATTGATATAGTATATGATCAGAGATCAAAGTCTAAAATACACAAGTTGTAGTTGAGATTTTGTCCAAGAAAGTTGATACGCAAACCAAAGCCATATAAGTTAAGACCAGGAAAATAAGAATAAAAGTTGTTATGGAGAAAATGGTAGTTGCAATGAGAATTGATAGTAGAACAAAAAATCTAGAAAAAGATAGTTCAAACTTATAAAGGCTTAGAAATTACTACATAGTTGCTTCTAAAAAGACTATTTCAACAAGTGCTTCAATGAAAAATTAGCAAACAAACCACAAAACAAGGGATACTTCTTGAAACAGTTCTCCCGAAATATACGACAGTACAACAAGTGAAGGCATAACTGTATTTGGTGTAGTGTATGTTTGACTCTATCATTTTCAGTCATATTCCATTCTAAAAATAATAATACAGGAATTATGAAAATAAAACCAAGTTTTAAATTGAACGAATATCGAAAATTGCTAAAAAAATTTTTATAGATTTGATTATTTTATTTATGGATCTTTTCCTTGTAATTGTTGTAATGTATTATTCTATACATATTTTTAGTAGCTCAAAAAAACATGTTTGTTATCTACTTAAATATTATTTAGTTTGCATATAAGCATACATATAAACGCATTGATGTACATAAAAGTTTTTTATCATGCACTGTCTAGCTTTAATTTCGAAAGTAAAAATACTTACTGTCGTCCGAACAAAATTTCAATAATTAACACAAAAAAACTGAATCATGTATTTGTTTAACAAGGCATTTAACAGTTAAAATAGTGCCTAACTTGTAAAGTAACATTAGAAAAGTTAATAGCTTAAAATTACAAACACTAACAAAATAATAAAACCAGTTAAATTATCTATTTCTCACTTCATCTCCAACTTTATTTAACAAAGTAACACAAAAAATATTTTATTTACACTAATAATGACTTATCTTAGCAAATGCACATGATAAGCTTATAGCATGTCATTCCAAATTTCGAAGCCGCACCATTTTTACCATAGCACAAATCTTTAACTGCCAGACTACTGCACGAAAATCTCAAAATTTGTTATATATAGGTTGTCATAGAAAAACACGTCAAATCTTATAATAAAGCACTACCAAATCTAATCTCTATGTGAATTAGGAACTAATATAAATCTAATAAAAGTATTCCTTTATCAATTAAACTAGCTTAGTGGAACAATTAACATAAAATCCCTTAAATGATAATCATCATAAAAAAATTCATATCCTGTTCTAACTATAATTTTCAAAGCAATAAAATGTAACTAAATGAAAATTTTAATTAGATAATAAAAATAGATTCATTAATAGTTCATGAAATTGTAGCCACGATAACAATAGAAAAGCTATAAAAATTAGCAAAATTCACATACCTACAATGAATTGAAAACAATAATCAAGGTAATAAGAATTCTTCTTCGATACGTGCTAAAAGCATAAAAGAAAAAAATTGGTAGTACATTAGCATCTAGCACCAAAATTTAGGAAAAAATAAAAAACAAAACTTTTAGGTGCCACCAAAATCAATAGAAACAATTTGTTATTTTGACTTTAATCAATAATTACTAAAGGCCAAAAGTTTACTATTCTTAATTTGAAATCCCAAATAATCACATAATTGGTAGAGTTAGGCTCAAATGCATGATTTAAAAACCAATGTTGATTCTGTAAATCTTCATTTATATAAAAACCAATCAAATTTCGATTCAACTCTCAACTCAAAAAAGTTGAAAAAGGACGCACTTAAGTAAATCAACTGAGACGACCCGAACTTCCCCGTGAAGGAAAGCCTGGATTGCTTTGAGAACAAGACGAATCAGAACATAGACAGAAGAACATTTCATTGTTATTACAACAATTTACATCAGAGTACAAGAATATACAGAGTATTAACAAATAATATACATTTGATAAATATCAGAGATTTAAATTACATTACTTAGCAGCGGAAAATAATACATAACACAACTGAAAGAGATAAACGGATACAGAGCTTTCTGAATATCATTCCAGTTGTAAACCAGGATCATGTGAATATAATACCTGCAAAATCAATACTACTAGCTACCTGTGTGGAAAATAGGGGCACCCAGAGTTAAGGTTAAAACAATAAACTCCAGGTCAGTCATGTGACTGGTGTGAGAACTAAAACAGTTATTTAAGTATTTATTTTAAAATAAAGTAAATCCAAGGACCACCCATATAACACGGAACGGGTTTCCTCCCAGGAATACCAGTGCATAAAATAAACAGTGCAATGCTATTTGAAAAAATGAAGCTATTATAAGACTCAGGTCGCATCATACAATGCAACGCAAGCTGGAGGATAGAGTTTTACCTTATAATAGCCAAACATGCTTGGTATGTTTAAAACAAATCAGTTTGATACTATTATAGTGTAAAGTGTATTAAAACAACTTCAAATATAAATGTATCAATCATAGATGGCATGGTGCCCCATCCCACTATGTCGCCATACTAGGCTCTACAATCAAAACCGAAATGTCACGTATTGGAAGTTGGATTTCCATCTGTGAACCAAGGCAAGGGATCGTCCTTACCGCTTCGAGACTCTCTAGACCGAGCCTCAGGGTCAGAGCGCATCGACCCTTGGATCATCAGGGCCGGTCCACTCGATGTGGATTAAAATGCCTAAATCATGCGTTTCCCTGCCCAATGGGGCGTAAATCTGGTCTATATAAAGACCATACCATCCATCGGCCCCGCAGTGCAGATATATCTGAGGCGCCTCACTATCCATCATCCATATAAGTAAATCATCTGGGCGTGGAAAACCCAGACACCACTCCGAGCTAGAAGGAAACGCATGTCCTCCCTGATATCCTCTCCCGTTTCTGGTTCACACAGGGGTGTGAGGCTCGCGAATCAACGCTATACACAAAGTTATGCTATATTAAAGTCGTTCTTTGATCATCAACCACAAGACCCTGCTTTTCAACAGAAGTCTTGATCCTTTGCATCTCAGCATGCCACACAAGCAATTCACGCTATGCAACTGATATCTATCAATCACACAGAATGAAATCCGATGTCAGACACACATCCATTTACAAGTTCGTTCTGGGTCTGAATGAAACCGGAGGCACCTTATTTCTCATCATGTATGTCCAATACAGGAGAGAGGTCCTCACATATCCGGTCGATCTCCAAGTACGTCTGGAATGATCACCACTTATTACCTTGTCTTGGGTGTATAGCCCAATCAAGACATCAGTAATCATCCAAACGATGTGAAGACCTCCAGTCTTCAACCACCGTCTTCGTCATCGAATAATCGTCGTATCAGTTATTCAGAATGGGATAAACCCGGTCTTTCCGAATAACTCACGTATTTTATAAACAAGTGTTACACAAATACAACATACGCCTCATTCCAATTCTGAATATTCTTTTATTTAAATATTCATATCCTTTGGGAAAGGTTCCCATTAATTTTATCAAAGATAAATTCTTTAAATTTATTCTTTAATCTTCCTTTTGGATATCAATCCAAACCAAATTATGGTTTATCCAAACTAGTCGCGATTAACGCACCTTACCGAAGTAATCAATTATTCCATTTCCCAATTCCAACCTATTCATCTCATGGAGAAAACTGGTAATACTCCATATCTAACACCACGATGTTATCGGTAAATATTAATTACCATTTCACGTTCAAATCTAATTAAAGATTTAACTATCGCTCGGAGCAAAACTGGTGATACTCCATTCTCGATCATTTATTGCATTTGATAATTTTATTTATCAAATTCACCTTTCAATCTATTCAAAGATTCGTTAAAACTCTAATTCAGTTTTAATCTTCCCAAAAATCAATATTAATGATTATTCAACTTCTAGGAAAATAATTCATGTCTTTAACTGGGTTAAAGAACCAATGTCTTTTAAAACGTGGTTCATGATAAACCCAATATCACATCCCATTTTATTCCAAATACTAAATATAACAGGAAATTCTAATTAACTTAATTAAAAGATTTATTCTTTTCACTCGAGGTTTAAGAACAGTGTTATTGAAGACACCATTCCATCAGTCTCTAACCGTAAAGTAGTAAGAGAACAATTCCGTAAGTATTAATCCCAAAGGCCGAAACCAACATCAGATTAATACCCAGTAAACCATTCAACTTAGCTAATCTCCATATAGTTTCTAATTACACCATTCCATCAGTCTCTAACCGTAAATTAGTAAGAAAACAATTCCCTAAGTATTAATCCCGAAGGCTGAAACCAACATTAGATCAATACCCAGGAAACCATTCAACTAAGCTAATCTCCAGTTAGTTTCTAATTTTCTTAACTCCATTGGGTTTAAGAACAGCATTTTTAAAGATAACATTCATGACAAACCCAATTTCAATTCAATTCCAATTAAATATTAATTAATTGGTAAACATCATTAAATCTTAATAAAAAGATTTAATCATTTCTCAACTGGGCTTAAGAACAGTGTTAGTGACCGTTCACGACAAACCCAAAATTCAATTTGATATTAAATACAAGGTGTTAGTGAAGACACCATTCACGACAAACCCAAAATCCCATTTGATATTAAATACAAGGCTCTGAATAGAAATTATATTGGCTTATATTCAATATCAAATTCTGAACTCAACAAACATCGTATTGGAATAACGATATATATATCTTCCAAATTCCTCCACAATGTCTGTATAATCACGGAATCTGACATCGAAATATTCCGAAGATAATTTCGATTGAAATCTATTCCAATTCATATATTGGAAATTCTGGTTATTTTTAAAACCATTTCAAATCCAATTTATTTGTTTAAAAATATTGGATTATATTTCTAGTTCATAACTAGTTCATTTTGATAAAAATATATTGTTATCTTTTCAAATATGGAGTTTTTCATCCGAATTCTTTCCAAATCATTTATTATGATTTTACACAAATTACTGATATTTTTAATAATTTTATCAAGGCCCGTACAGTCGATTTCAATAAACGGCCATCGAACTGCACTTACAACGACCTTTTCCAAATTTGATTTGGACATAATTCCAAATCCAACCGTTAGATTTCAAATCTCTCATATTCGTTGGAAAGCTCTTTTCGATACGAACCCAACGGTTCCGGCCTTAGGAGAATCCGACGACCGTATCTCCCGTAACGTCGGTTCGAAGTCAATGGTCGAAATTCGCGAACTATCGCGGCGTGGCGCATTCAATTCGGGCCATTAAATATATATAATATATATTATATATATTTTGTCGATTTCCATTTAAAATGTATTTTATAAATCGTTTTAAATTTGTTTTCAAAACGATTTCAACTTCATATTCAATTTGAAATCAAAATTGAATATTCCTTATCATTAATATATAAATGATAATATTTTCCAAAATATTTGATTTTGAAATCATTTTCTTTTTTATATTCGTTATAAAAACGAATAAAATCGATATAAATATCGTTCGCATCAAAATTGCGCATATCTAATCAACATAGCTATATATATTTCAACATTTCCGTGTCCATCCCAAATCGGAAATCAAAATCATATTTTTGATCTTTTACTGAATATTATTTAAAATATTCCTTGTTTTAAAATATTTGTTATTCTAAAATATTCGTTCTTTCACAACTGGAATCATACACAGTCAATTACCATATAATGTTGATTATATGGATTTCATACAACACATGTATACAATAACAGTGATAAATAATCATCCATCAACCAGAGTGCGTTTTACACTGTATAAGCATTAAATATAAATATTTAACGCTTACAACAGCCAGTCAACCAATCGATCGACAAACAACTAAACAATTGGGATTAGTGTACGCCAAATATCATCCCAATACCCGTGTGGGGTTTCAACCAACAAACACTAAATATTATTTGTGTAGTTGGGCGATGTGTAAAATATATCGTCCCAATCAATATCAGTCAAATAGGTGTACATTAACAAATCGTCTGATTTGTAAATGAATATTTATTTTATTCATTACACGTTAAAAATTATATTTTTACGATAAATTATGTATTTCAATACGTGAATATTTTTACATTTCATTTCACACCACAATCAATTTTCACAACACAATCAAACAAGTCGTCCATGGTCTGTGGACGATGGGGAGCAGTTTACATATGCAGTTATAAAATAATTAACTGAACAGAAAATTTTAGTGAGGAGTTCTCAGCTTTGGGTTCCACTCCATCATTCTTTAATTCTGAACAAGTTTGGATTCTACTCGTTTCCCACTCGTTGTGTCCTTCACCGTGTTTTCAACGAAATTTGTTTTACACAATTTATATTAAAATCATATTTTTATAACGCTAACTTCAAAATAAAAATTATATTTTTATAACGCTACTTTCTATATAAAAATTATATTTTTGTATCTCTACTTTCTATATAAAAATTATATTTTTATATCTCTACTTCTTATATAAAGATCGAATTTTTATTTCGCTTCATATAAAAAAAATTGTATTTTTATTTCAAAATGATATATGTAAAAAGATCACATTTTTGATATCGCTACATATATAAAAAATCATATTTTCATATTCTCTCTTATATAAAAATCCTATTTTTATTTCGCTGCTTATATAAAAAAAATCAAATTCTTTATTTCGCTACTACATTATAAAAATTATATTTTTATAGCGCTTTATATATAATAAAAATTATATTTTTATATCGCCTTTCAAAAGATAAAAATAATATTTTTATTTCAAATCCATATGTATAAAAATCGTATTTTTATTTCAAATGTAAGCATATAAAAATCGTATTTTTATACTATGTTCTTTCATTTAAAAATTATATTTTTAAACCAATGTGAATTCATATTCGAATTTACATTTTCCTAACCTACTTTTCTTATTTAAAAATCTCACCGTATCTAATTTAAAAATATAAACTTTTCTAATTAAAAAAAAAATCGAATCTTTTATATGTTAAAAATCGAATCTTTAAAGTTAAAAATCTAATAGTTTTAAAGTTAAAAATCTAATCTTTTTAAAGTTAAAAATATAATATTTTTCCATTTTAAACTTTTCTATTTAAAAATCTAAACCTTTTATATAAAAAAAAATTATATTTTTCTATGAACAAAAATTATACTTTTCTATGAACCAAAATTATATTTTTCTATGAACAAAAATTATATTTTTCTATAAACCAATACTATATTTTTCTATGAAACAAAATTATATTTTTCTATGAACCAAAATTATATTTTCTATGAACAAAAACCCCCTTTCTTCCTACACTATTTTAGATCAAAGAATTTAAAGGAAAAATCAGAAATACTCACATCTATCGAAGAAAAGGGTGGTTCTTGAGTTGAAACGGGGCTCACGGCGGTCGATGGATGGGGCGGTGGCGGCGGAGGGGGCTGCAGGCGGCGTTGGTCCTTCCTGGTTGCGGCGCTGGTTCGATTTTAGGGGGGTTTGGGAGGGATGTGGCTAGGGTTAACTAAAATCGGGTTTAGAAGGAGGGGAGAGAGAAGAGAACGAATGGGAGAGGGAGGCGCGGCGCCAGGGGCACGGCGGTGGCGACGATGGGTGGCGGTGCGCTCCTTCGATCTTCGAGCTTTTTTTTCTAAATCAGATTGGATTCTATAGGGTGAGGGGGGGAGAGAGAGATAATAGGGTTTTATAATAAATTTAATTATATTATTTAATTCCTCCAAAATTGACTTTTTATCCAAAGCCCCAAATCGAACCCACCGACTATCGCCCTTAGCTTATTATCCCCATTTCGAACACAATGGGATATGTTTCGCAAGCCAATTCGGCTGTTACGATCAGTTTTCATTAAAATTTCAATACAAATGACTATTACAGTCAATATTGAATTTAACACACATTTTAACTTACCTGGGCCACATACGAGCTCCAAAAATTTCAGAAAATTTAATTCAGTTATATTTTAACGATTCAGTCCTAACAAAACTAATTTCGTCAAGTTTGGAGACCGTTTGAAAAATGGTCATTTTCTGGTCGATCCAAATTGACTGAAACTGTCAAAACACGTTTTCCTTTACCACGCTCACATATTGGTTCCAAAAATTATGAAAATTGGACCATAGCAATAATTTGACATTTTGGATCCAACCAAAGTGGTTTCATCGAAAACGGAGTTCATTTGCAAAATGACTATTTTTAAGGGCTATTTTTCCATAGCGACTGTAACAACCCAGAAAATGCGAGCTAGTTTAAAATTTTTATTTTGGCAATTTTAGTGAATTTCGAACATTTAAAATAGATTATTTTAAATAATAGCGACGAGAAATTTATTTTGAATTGAATTCGACGTATATATTTATATACGTCGTCGTTAGAATAAATAATTTTATATACTTTTCACCTATGTGGTTGTTGGATACGAGGCGCCTCGGATATAGGTCTGTAAGGACCGGGAAACGTGTGTTCAGGAATAACTAATCCTCAAAAGTAAGAGAGGACCGGCCCTGAAGATCCAAGGATCATAGTGGGGTCCTGGGACATTTGCTAGAGTGTCTCGAATCGGAGAGGAGCTTGCCCCTTGCCTCGACTCATGACGGAAATCCAATTTCCAATACGTGATATTGCGGTTTTAATTGTAGAACTAGTATGGCGACATGATAGATGGTACCCATGCCGCCTATGATTGATATTTATGATTTGAATTGTTTTGACACTATGCACTTAGAATAGTATCAAATGATTTGTTTTAAACGTACCAAGCATGTTTGGCTATTATAAGGGAAAACCCTATCCTCCGGCTTGCGTTGCATTGTGTGATGGGACCTGGGTCTTATAATAGCTTCATTTTTTCAAAGAGCATTGCGTTGTTTTGTTATATGCACTAGCATTCTTAGGAGGAAACCCATTCCGTGTTATACGGCGTGGTGCCTTGAATTACTATCTTTTTAAGTAAAATTTTAAATAACTGTTTTAGTTCTCACACCAGTCACATGACTGACCTGGAGTTTATTGTTTTAACCTAAACTCTGGGTACCCCATTTTCCACGGGCAGCTAGTAGTTTTGGTTTTGCAGATTTATATTCACAGGGTCCTGATTTACAGCTGGAACGATGCTCGGAAAGCCCTGTATCCGTGTATCACTTTCAGTTGTGTTTTGTATTATTTTCCGCTGCGACGTATTTAAATGTAATTTAAATCTCTGATATTTGTCTAATGTAATTTATTCATTTATACTCTGGATATTCTTGTATCTGATGGAATTGTTGTAATATACAATGAAATGTTCTTCCGTCTGCGTTCTATTTTGTCTTGTCCTCAATTCTATCCGTGCTTTTCCTCACGGGGAAGTTCGGGTCGTCTCAGTTTGGTATCAGAGCTTTGGTTTACAAAGCTCGAGAACAAGACACATTAGAACCAAACGAAAGAATTCATCAGATATTATATTAGTAATGTCCGATTAGAATGACTCGTTAGAGATAGGATCAGTAGTATCCTAGAACGAGTGTGAAGAGTATATATTTCAAATGAAAACAATTTTTGTTTTGAAATTTAAATCATTTTATATGTATTTGAATATTTATTTATTTTGAATTTGGACAATCGAGTATATAAAGATTTCACGTATACGCGTCAAGAACGTATATTCGAAGTTTTAATATACTCGATAGATATAGAATCACACTCTAGTCACCCGGAGATAATTCTGGTAATGCGGCCGCATTATCAGTATTTGTGTTCGTGTTTCGAAGGTGTGATTTCTATATATTTCCATTAGACTGGTGTGAGAACCAAAACTTATATAGGATTATTTGTTGTGATTTGGCATCAAAAACATGATTTTCTGTATATGTATCAAAATTATGAATTTGAAACGTTAATTCACTAATTAATTAATGGTTGTGTTGTTTGTTTATTTATTTGATAATTTTGAACCATTTAGCCTAATAGAATCGAATATTGAATTGTATTGAAATTAGCCGCATTTGCTTGCATATACATGTACTTACATTGAACAGGTCATAGCAAGGAGGCTAGAACAGAAGAATAAAAATTGTTTGCTCGACAAATAGGTACATGTTTACTATAATTTACTGTTTTGTTTGGGTGATGATGATTTTATGAGCCGATTGGCTAGCCGCTTGGCTTTTTCTTTTTCCTTTTGAGATCAGAGGGCCTATATGGCAATTTCGGGATTTTCCCGTGCTCCTGGTGCAAGGGAGGTTATGGCGAAATTTTTCGAAAATTTAGGGTGTTAGCCAAATTTTTGAAAAATTTGAAAAGTTCTTAGAAACTGAAAAGGTGAAGAACTTAAGCTGTAAAGAAAATACTGAAAGTTGAGTTGGTTTTTAAAACAACTTTCGTCTTTGTTCCTTTTCGGGGACGAAAAGTTTTAAGTGGGGGAGATTGTAACAACCCGGAAATGCGAGCCAGTTTAAAATTTTTATTTTGGCAATTTTAGTGAATTTCGAACATTTAAAATAGATTATTTTAAATAATAGCGACGAGAAATTTATTTTGAATTGAATTCGACGTATATAATTATATACGTCGACGTTAGAATAAATAATTTTATATACTCTTCACTTGTGTGGTTCTTGGATACGAGGCGCCTCGGATATAGGTCTGTAAGGACCGGGAAACGTGTGTTCAGGAATAACTAATCCTCAAAAGTAAAAGAGGACCGGCTCTGAAGATCCAAGGATCATAGTGGGGTCCTGGGACATTTGCTAGAGTGTCTCGAATCGAAGAGGAGCTTGCCCCTTGCCTCGACTCATGATGGAAATCCAATTTCCAATACGTGATATTGCGGTTTTAATTGTAAAACTAGTATGGCGACATGATAGATGGTACCCATGCCGCCTATGATTGATATTTATGATTTGAATTGTTTTGACACTATGCACTTATAATAGTATCAAATGATTTGTTTTAAACGTACCAAGCATGTTTGGCTATTATAAGGGAAAACCCTATCCTCCGGCTTGCGTTGCATTGTGTGATGGGACCTGGGTCTTATAATAGCTTCATTTTTCCAAAGAGCATTGCGCTGTTTTGTTATATGCACTAGTATTCTTGGGAGGAAACCCGTTCCGTGTTATACGGCATGGTCCCTTGAATTACTATCTTTTAAAGTAAAGTTTTAAATAACTGTTTTAGTTCTCACACCAGTCACATGACTGACCTGGAGTTTATTGTTTTAACCTAAACTCTAGGTGCCCCTATTTTCCATGGGCAGCTAGTAGTTTTGGTTTTGCAAATTTATAATCACAGGGTCCTGATTTATAGCTGGAACGATGCTCGGAAAGCCCTGTATCTGTGTATCACTTCCAGTTGTGTTTTGTATTATTTTCCGCTGCGATGTATTTAAATGTAATTTAAATCTCTGATATTTGTCGAATGTAATTTATTCATTTATACTCTGGATATTCTTGTATCTGATGGAATTGTTGTAATATACAATGAAATGATCTTCCGTCTGCGTTCTATTTTGTCTTGTCCTTAATTCTATCCGTGCTTTTCCTCACGGGGAAGTTCGGGTCATCTCAGTGACTATTCTGAATTTTCAACTAGACCTATATTTTTATTCCCTCTATGAAATTTGGATTTTTCATATTCGTTGGAATGATATTTCCAAATTGATTCTAATATTCTTGGTTTCACTAGAATCGGGTTTATTTTGAATCCTGTACATTCATTTGAAATTTGAAATCGAATTTTCAAACTACCGCGCCATTTTCAATTCCTTTTAATATTAAAATAAATATTTATTTCTAACTTCGATCAGAATAAATTTATACATTCTAATTCTATTCAAAATAAATTTCTTGTCATTATTATTTAAAATAGTTCATTTTAAATATTCAAAATTCATTAAAATTGCTAAAATAAAAATTTTAAATTGGTTCTGATTTTCCGGGTTGTTACAATCTCCCCCACTTAAAATCTTTTCGTCCTCGAAAAGGTACGGAGCTGAAAGTGGTTTTACTAATTAACTCAACTTTCATTCTGGCTTTTGTTCTTCAACTTTTCAGTTTCTAAGAATTATCAAGAATTATCAAATTCTTCAAAAATTTGGCTAACACCCTAAATTTTCGAAAAATTTCGCCATAACCTCCTTTGTACGGGGAGCACCGGAAAAATCCCCAAACCTCCACACAGGCCCTCTCATCTCAAAAAAAAAAAAAAAAGGCCAAGCGGATAGCCAATCGGCTCATAAAATCATCCAAACCAAATAAATTATTAAAAATGTACCTATTTGTCGGGCGTACAATTTTATTCCTCTTCTCTAGCCTCCTTGCTATGACCTGTTAACACACACACACATATATATATATATATGTATGTATGTATGTATGTATGTATGTATGTATATGCAATTTCAAACAATTTTCAATTCAGTTCAGCATTTGATTCAATTTGGCATAGTGGTTCAAAATTTTAATAACCAAACCAATAATCAAACAACACAATCAGCAATCAATTAGTTGATTATCGTTTCAAACACATAAATTGTTATATATACTAAAAAATCCATTTTTGATGTCAAATCACAACAATAAGCCCTATTTAGTTTTGGTTCTTACACCAGTCAATCGGAAACATATAGATATCCCACTTTCGAAACTCGAACATAACACTAATGATGGGTACCCATCATCTGAATCATTCCCAGGCGACTAGAGTGTGATTCCATATCTATCTAGAATATTTGAGGCTTCATATACACGTGGATCAGACGTATATTAAAATCTCTATATACTTGATTGTCCAAATTCAATATAAATTAAACATTCAGATACATATAATATGGTTTAAATTTTCAAAACCAAATTTGTTTTCATTTTTATTTTAAAAATAACACTCCTCGGACCCATTCTAGGATACTACTGATCCTATCTCTAATGAGTCATTCTCATTGGATATTACTAATCCAATCTCTGATGAATTCTTTCGTTTGGTTCTAAAGTGTCTTTTTCTCGATCTCTGTAAACCAAAGCTCTGATACCAAACTGAGACGACCCGAACTTCCCCGTGAAAAAAAATCCCGGATTGCTTTGAGAACAAGACGAATCAGAACACAAATAGAAGAGCATTTCATTGTTATTACAACAATTTACATCAGAGTACAAGAATATACAGAGTATTAACAAATAATATACATTTGATAAATATCAGAGATTTAAATTACATTACTTAGTAGCGTAAAATAATACATAACACAACTGAAAGAGACAAACGGATACAGAGCTTTCATAATATCATTCCAGCTGTAAACCAGGATCTTGTGAATATAATATCTGCAAAACCAAAAGTACTAGCTGCCCGTGTGGAAAATAGGGGCACCCAGAGTTAAGGTTAAAACAATAAACTCCAGGTCAGTCATGTGACTGGTGTGAGAACTAAAACAGTTATTTAAATCTTTACTTTAAAATAAAGTAAATCCAAGGACCACCCGTATAACACGGAACGGGTTTGCTCCCAGGAATACCAGTGCATAAAATAAACAGCGCAATGATTTTTGGAAAAATGAAGTTATTATAAGACTCAGGTCCCATCACACAATGACAATGTAACGCAAACCGAAGGATAGAGTTTTACCTTAAAACACGGTTCATGATAAACCCAAAATCACATCCCATTTTATTCCAATTACTAAATATAACTGAAAATTCTAATAATCTTAATTAAAAGATTTATTCTTTTCACACGGGGTTTAAGAACAGTGTTACTGAAGACACCATTCCATCAGTCTCTAACCATAAATTAGTAAGAGAACAATTCCCTAAGTATTAATCCCAAAGGCCGAAACCAACATCAGATCAATACCCAGTAAACCATTCAACTTAGCTAATCTCCAGTTAGTTTCTAATTACACTATTCCATCAGTCTCTAACAATAAATTAGTAAGAGAACAATTCCCTAAGTATTAATCTCGAAGGCCGAAACCAACATCAGATCAATAGCCAGGAAACCATTCAACTTAGCTAATCTCCAGTTAGTTTCTAATTTTCTTAACTCCACTGGGTTTAAGAACAACATTTTTAAAGATACCATTCATGACAAACCCAAAATTCAATTCCAATTAAATATTAATTAATTGGTAAACTTCATTAAATCTTAATAAAAAAGATTTTTTTCTCAACTGGGTTTAAGAATAGTGCTAGTGAAGACACCGTTCACGACAAACCCAAAATCCCATTTGATATTAAATACAAGGCTATGAATAGAAAATATATCGGCTTATATTCAATATCAAATTCTGAACTCAACAAACATCGTATTGGAATAACGATATATATGTCTTTCAAATTCCTCCACAATGTCCGTATAATCACAGAATCCAACATCGAAATATTCCGAAGATAATTTCGTTTCAAATCCATTCCAATTCATATATTGGAAATTCTGATTATTTTTAAAATCATTTCAAATCCAATTTATTTATTTAAAAGTATTGGAGTATATTTCTAGTTCATAACTAGTTCATTTCGATAAAAATATATTTTTATCTTTTCAAATATGGAATTTTTCACCCTAATTCTTTTCAAATCATTTATTATGATTTTACACAAATTATTGATATTTTAATAATTTTATCAACGCCCGTACAGTCGATTTCTATAAACGACCATCGAACTGCACTTATGACCTTTTCCAAATTTGATTTGGACATAATTCCAAATCCAACCGTTAGATTTCAAATCTCTCATATTCGTTGGAAAGCTCTTTTCGAAACGAACCCAAGGTTCTGGTCTTAGGAGAATCCGACGGTCGGATCTCCAGTAACGTCAATTCGAAATCAATGGTCGAAATTCGTGAACTGCCGCGGCGTGTTCTATTCGGGTCATTAAATATATATAATATATATATTTTGTCGATTTCCATTTAAAACGTATTTTATAAATCATTTTAAATTCGTTTTCAAAACGATTTCAACTTCATATTCAATTTCAATTCAAAATTGAGTATTCCATATCATTAATATATAAATGATAATATTTTCCAAAATATTTGATTTTGAAATCATTTCCTTTTTTATATTCGTTATAAAAATGAATAAAATCGATATAAATATCGTTCGTGTCAAAATGGCGCATATCTAATCAACACGACTATATATATTTCAACATTTCCGTGTCCATTCCAAATCGGACATCAAAATCATATTTTTGATCTTTTACTGAATATTATTTAAAATATTCCTTATTTTAAAATATTTGCAATTTTAAAATATTCATTCTTTCTGAATTGGAATCAGACACAGTCAATTACCGTATAATGTTGATTATATGGATTTCATACAATACGCGTATACAACAACAGTGATAAATAATCATCCATCAACCAGAGTGCATTCTACACTGTATAAGCATTAAATATAAATATTTAACGCTTACAACAGCCTGTCGACCAATCGATCGACATAAAACTAAACAATTGGGATTACTGTACATCAAATATCATCCCAATACCCGTGTGGGGTTTCAACCAACAAAAAATAAATATTATTTGTGTAGTTGGGCGATGTGTAAAATATATCGTCCCAATCAATATCAGTCAAATGGGAGTACATAAACAAATCATCCGATTTGTAAATGAATATTTATTTTATTCATTACATGTTAAAAATTATATTTTTAAAGATAAATTATTTATTTCAATACGTGAATATTTTTACATTCCATTTCACACCACAATCAATTTTCACAACACAATCAAACAAACAAGTCGTCCATGGTTTGTGGATGACGGGGAGCAGTTTACATATGTAGTTATAAAATAAATAACTGAACAGAAAATTTTAGTGAGGAGTTCTCACCTTTGGGTTCCACTCCGTCATTCTTTAATTCTGAATGGTTTGGATTCTACTCGTTTGTCGCTTGTTGTGTCCTTCACCGTGTTTTCAACGAAATATGTTTTACACAGTTTATATTAAAATCATATTTTTATAACGCTAACTTCATAATAAAAAATATATTTTTATAACGCTACTTTCTATATAAAAATTTTATTTTTATATCTCTACTTTCTATATAAAAATTATATTTTTATATCTCTACTTCTTATATAAAGATCGAATTTTTATTTCGCTTCATATGTAAAAAAAATCGTATTTTTATTTCAAAACCATATATGTAAAAAGATCACATTTTTGATATCGCGACACATATAAAAATCATATTTTCTTATTCTCTCTTATATAAAAATCCTATTTTTAATTCGCTGCTTATACAAAAAACAAAATCAAATTCTTTATTTCGCTACTACATTATAAAAATTGTATTTTTATAGGGCTTTATATATAATAAAAATTATATTTTTATATCGCCTTTCAAACAATAAAAATCATATTTTTATTTCAAATCCATATGTATAAAAAGAGTATTTTTTTATTTCAAATCTAAGCATATATAAATCGTATTTTTATACTATGTTCTTTCATTTAAAAATTATATTTTTAAACCAATGTGAATTCATATTCGAATTTACATTTGTCTAACCCACTTTTCCTATTTAAAAATCTCACATTTTCTAATTTAAAAATATAAACTTTTCTAATTAAAAAAAGTCGAATCTTTTATATGTAAAAATCGAACCTTTTTTAAGTTAAAAATCTAATCTTTTTAAAGTTAGAAATCTAATCTTTTTAAAGTTAAAAATCTAATCTTTTTCCATATCAAACTTTTTATCTTTTCTACTTAAAAATCTAAACCTTTTATATAAACAAAAAATTTATTTTTCTATGAACAAAAATTTTATTTTTCTAAGAACCAAAACTATATTTTTCTATGAACAAAAACTATAATTTTCTATGAACCAAAATTATATTTTTCTATGAACAAAAACTATATTTTTCTATGAACCAAAATTATATTTTTCTATGAACAAAAACCCCCCTTTCTTCCTATAGTATTTTAGATCAAAGAATTTAAAGGAAAAAAATCAGAAATACTCACATCCATCGAGGAAAAGGGGGTTCTTGAGTTGAAATGGGGCTCACAGCGGTCAACGGACAGGGCGATGGCGGCGGAGGGGGCTGCAAGCGGCGTTGGTCCTTCCTGGTTGCGGCGCTGGTTTGATTTTAGGGGAGGTTTTGGAGGGATGTGGCTAGGGTTAACTGAAATCGGGTTTAGAAGGAGGGGAGAGATAAGAGAGCGAAGGGGAGGGGGTGGCGATCGGAGAGGAAGGCGCGGCGCTGGGGGCACGGCAGTGGCGACAATGGGTGGCGGTGCGCTCCTGCGATCTTTGAGCGGTTTTTTTTATTATTTTCTAAATCAGATCGGGTTCTATAGGGTGAGGGAGAGAAACAGAGATAATAGGGTTTTATAATAATTTAATTATATTATTATATTCCTCTAAAGTTAACTTTTTATCCAAACCCCAAATCGAACCCACGACTGTCGCCCCTAGCTAATTACCCCATTCCGAACATAATGGGATATGTTTCGCAAGCCAATTCGGCTGTTATGATCAATTTTCATTAAAATTTCAATATAAAATGCTATTACAGTCAATATTGAATTTAACGCACATTTTAATTTACCGGGGCCACATACGGGCTCCAAAAATTCCAGAAAATTAATCTAGTTATGTTTAAACGATTCGGTGCTAACAAAACTAATTTCGCCAAGGTTGCAGACTATTTGAAAATTGGTCATTTTTTGGTTGATCCAAACTGACTAAAACCGTCAAAAAACATTTTTCTTTGCCATGTTCACATATTGATTCCAAAAATTATAAAAATTGGAACCTAGAAATAATTTGACATTCCGGATCCAACCAAAGTAGTTTCATCGAAAACGGAGGTTGTCTGCAAAATGGTTATTTTTAAGGGCTATATTTCCATAGCGACTATTCTGAATTTTCAACTGGACCTATCTTTTTATTCCTGCTATGAAATTTGGATTTTTCAGATTCATTGGAAATATATTTTCAAATAGAATCTAATATTTTTGGTTTCACTAAAATCCGGTTTATTTTGAATCCTGTACATTCATTTGAAATTTGAAATCAAATTTTCAAACTACCACGCCATTTTCAGTTCCTTTTAAAATTAAAATAAATATTTATATTCTAACTTCGATCTAAATAAATTTATACGTTCTAATTCTGTTCAAAATAAATTTCTTGTCGTTATTATTTAAAATAATTCATTTTAAATATTCAAAATTCATTAAAATTGCTAAAATAAAATTTTTAAATTGGTTCTAATTTTCTGGGTTGTTACAATCTCCCCCACTTAAAATCTTTTTGTCCTCAAAAAGGAACGGAGCTGAAAGTTGTTTTACTAATCAACTCAACTTTCATTCTGTCTTTTATTCTTCAACCTTTCTGTTTCTAAGAATTTTCAAATTCTTCAAAAATTTGGCTAATACCCTTAATTTTCGAAAAATTTCGTCATAACCTCCTTTGTACGGGGAGCATTGGGAAAATCCCCAAACCGCCACACTGGCCCTCTCATCTCAAAAAGAAAAAGCCAAGCGACTAGCTAATTGGCTCATAAAATCATCCAAACCCAATAAATTAGTAAACATGTACCTATTTGTCGGGCATACAATTTTATTCCTCTTCTCTAGCCTCCTTGTTATGACCTATTCACACATATATATATATATATATGTACATGCATGCAATTTTAAATAATTTTCAATTCAGTTCAGCATTTGATTCAATTTGGCTTAGTGGTTCAAAATTTTAATTAATCAAACAACACAATCAGCAATCAATTAGTTGATTATCGTTTCAAACACATAAATTGTTATATATACTAAAAAATCCATTTTTGATGCCAAATCACAGCAATAAGCCCTATCTAATTTTGGTTCTTACACCAGTCAATTGGAAATATATAGATATCCCACTTTCGAAACTCGAACATAACATTGATGATGGGTACCCATCATCTGAATCATTCCCGGGCAACTAGAGTGTGATTGCATATCTATCTAGTATATTTGAGGCTTCAAATGCACGTGGATCAGACATATATTAAAATCTCTATATACTTGATTGTCCAAATTCAATATATAATAAACATTCAAATACGTATAATATGGCTTAAATTTTCAAAACCAAATTTGTTTTCATTTTTATTTTAAAAACAACACTCCTCGGACTCATTCTACGATACTACTGATCCTATCTCTAACGAGTCATTCTCATTGGATATTACTAATCCAATCTCTGATGAATTATTTCGTTTGGTTCTAGAGTGTCTTGTTCTTGAGCTCTGTAAACGAAAGCTCTGATATCAAACTGAGACGACCCGAACTTCCCCATGAAGGAAAGCCTAAATTGCTTTGAGAACAAGACGAATCAGAACACAGACAGAAGAACATTTCATTGTTATTACAACAATTTACACCATAGTACAAGAGTATACAAAGTATTAACAAATAATATACATTTGATAAATATCAGAGATTTAAATTACATTACTTAGCAGCGGAAAATAATACATAACACAACTGAAAGAGACAAACAGATATAGAGCTTTCCAAATATCATTCTAGCTATAAACCAGGATCATGTGAATATAATATCTGCAAAATCAAAACTACTAGCTGCCAGTGTGGAAAATAGGGGCACCCAGAGTTTAGGTTAAAACAATAAACTTCAGGTCAGTCATGTGACATGTGTGAGAACTAAAACGGTTATTTAAATCTTTACTTTAAAATAAAGTAAATCTAGGGACCACGCCGTATAATACGGAATGGGTTTCCTCTCAGGAATACCAGTGCATAAAATAAACAGCGCAATGCTTTTTGGGAAAATGAAGCTATTATAAGACTCAGGTCCCATCACACAATGACAATGTAACGCAAGCCGGAGGATAGAGTTTTACCTTATACAGCCAAACATGCTGGGTACGTTTAAAACAAATTATTTTGATACTATTATAGTGTAAAGTGTATGAAAACAACTTCAAATATAAATTTATCAATCATAGACGGCATAGTGCCTCATCCCACTATGTCGTCATTCTAGGCTCTATAATCAAAACCTATATGTCACGTATTGGAAGTTTGAATTCCATTTGTGAACCAAGGCAATGGTTCGTCCTTACCGCTTCGTGACTCTCAATCCCGAGCCTCAGGGTCAGAGCGCATCGACCCTTGGATCGCCAGGGCCGGTCCACTCGATGTGGATTAAAATGCCTGAACCAGGTATTTCCCCGCCCTATAGAGCGTAAATCTGTTTTGTATAAAGACCACACCATCCATCGACCCAGCAGTGCCGATATACCCGAGGCGCCTCGCTATCCATCATCCACATAAGCAAAATGTCTACGCGTGCAAAACCCAGACACCACCCCTAGCTAGAAGGAAACGCATGTCCTCCCTGATGTCCTCTCCCATTTCTGGTTCACACCGGGGTGTGAGGCTCGCGAATCAACGTTATACATAAAGCTATGCTATATTAAAGTCGTGCTTTGATCATCAACCACAAGACTCTGCTTTTCAACAGAAGCCTTGATCCTTTGCATCTCAGCATGCCACACAGGCAATTCACGCTGTGCAACTGATATCTATCAATCACACAGAATGAAATCCGATGTCAGACACACATCCATTTAAAAGTTCATTCCGGGTCTGAACGAAACCGGAGGCACCTTATTCCTCATCATGTATGTTCAATGCAGGAGAGAGGTCCTTGCATATCCCGTCGATCTCCAAGTACGTCTGGAACGATCACCACTTATTACCTTGTCGTGGGTGTACAACCCAATCAAGACGTCAATAATCATCCAAACGATGTGAAGACCTCTGGTCTTCAACCACCGTCTTCGTCGTCGACTAATCATCGTCTCAGCTATTCAGAATGGGATAAACCCGGTCTTTCCGAATAACTCGCGTATTTTATAAATAAGTGTTACACAAACACAACATACGCTTCATTCCAATTCTGAATATTTTTTTGTTTAAATATTCATATCTTTTAGGAAAGGTTCCCATTAATTTTATTAAAGATAAATTCTTTAAATTTATTCTTTAATCTTCCTTTTGGATATCAATCCAAACCAAATTATGGTTTATCCAAACTAGTCGGGATTAATGCACCTTACCAAGGTAATCAATTATTTCATTTTCCAATCCCAACCTATTCGTCCCATGGAGCAAAACTGGTAATACTCCATATCTAACACCACGGTGTTATCGGTAAATATTAATTACCATTCACGTTCAAATCTAACTAAAGATTTAACTATCGCTCGGAGCAAAACTGGTGATACTCCGTTCTCGATCATTTCTTGCATTTGATAATTTTAATTATCAAATTCACCCTTAAATTTATTTAAAGATTTATTAAAACTATAGTTCAGTTTTAATCTTCCAAAAAATCAATATTAATGATTATTCAACTTCTAGGAAAATAATTCCTGTCATTAACTGGGTTAAAGAACCAATGTCATTTAAAACACGGTTCACGATAAACCCAAAATCACATCCCATTTTATTCCAATTACTAAATATAAATGGAAATTTTAATAATCTTAATTAAAAGATTTATTCTTTTCACACGGGGTTTAAGAACAGTGTTACTGAAGACACCATTCCATTAGTCTCTAACCATAAATTAGTAAAAGAACAATTCCCTAAGTATTAATCCCAAAGGCCGAAACCAACATCAGATGAATACCCAGTAAACCATTCAACTTAGCCAGTTAGTTTATAATTACACCATTCCATCAGTCTCTAACCGTAAATTAGTAAGAGAACAATTCCCTAAGTATTAATCCCGAAGGCCGAAACCAACATCAGATCAATACCCAGTAAACCATTCAACTTAGCTAATCTCCAGTTAGTTTCTAATTTTCTTAACTCCATTGGGTTTAAGAACAACATTTTTAAAGATATCATTCACGACAAACCCAAAAATCAATTCAATTCAATTCCAATTAAATATTAATTAATTAGTAAACTTCATTAAATCTTAATAAAAAGATTTAATCTTTTCTTAATCGGGCTTCAGAACAGTGTTAGTGAAGACATCGTTAACGACAAACCCAAAATCCCATTTGATATTAAATACAAGGCTCTGAATAGAAAATTTATCGGTTTATATTCAATATCAAATTCTGAACTCAACAAACATCGTAATGGAATAATGATATATATATATATATATATATATATATATCTTCCAAATTCCTCGAAAATGTCCGTATAATCACGGAATCCAACATCGAAATATTCCGAAGATAATTTCGATTCAAATCCATTCCAATTCATATATTGGAAATTCTGGTTATTTTTAAAACCATTTCAAATCCAATTTATTTATTTAAAAATATTGGATTATAATTCTAGTTCGTAACTAGTTCATTTCGATAAAAATATATTTTTATCTTTTCAAATATGAAATTTTCATCCCAAATCTTTCAAAATCATTTATTATGATTTTACATAAATTATTAATATTTTTAATAATTTTATCAAGGCTCGTACTGTCGATTTCCATAAACGGCCATCGAACTGCAGTTACAACGACCTTTTCCAAATTTGATTTGGACATAATTCCAAATCCACCCGTTAGATTTCAAATCTCTCATATTCGTTGGAAATCTCTTTTCGATACGAACCCAAGGTTCCGGTTTTAGGAGAATCTGATGGTCGGATCTCCCGTAACTTCAATTCGAAGTCAACGGTCGAAATTCGCGAACTGCCACAGCGCGTTCTATTCGGGCCATTAAATATATATAATATATATATTATATATATTTCGTTGATTTCCATTTAAAACGTATTTTATAAGTCGATTTAAATTCGTTTTCAAAACGATTTCAACTTCATATTCAATTTCAAATCAAAATTGAATATTCCATATCATTAATATATAAATGATAATATTTTCCAAAATATTTGATTTTGAAATCATTTCATTTTTTATATTCGTTATAAAAACGAATAAAATCGATATAAATATCGTTCGCGTCAAAATGGCGTATATCTAATCAACACGGCTATATATATTTCAACATTTTCGTGTTCATCCCAAATCGGACATCAAAATCATATATTTCTTTTACTGAATATTATTTAAAATACTCCTTATTTTAAAATATTCATTATTTTAAATTATTCATCCTTTCTGAACTGGAATCAAACACAGTCAATTACCATATAATGTTGATTATATGGATTTCATACAACACATGTATACAACAATAGTGATAAATAATCATCCATCAACCAGAGGCGTTCTACACTGTATAAGCATTAAATATAAATATTTAACGCATACAACAGCCTGTCAACCAATCGATTGACATACAAGTAAACAATTGGGATTAGTGTACGTCAAATATCATCCCAATACCCGTGTAGGGTTTCAACCAACAAACACTGAATACTATTTGTGCAGTTGGGCGATGTGTAAAATATATCGTCCCAATCAATATCAGTCAAATGGGTATACATAAAAAAATCATCCGATTTGTAAATGAATATTTATTTTATTCATTACACGTTAAAAATTATACTTTTAATGATAAATTATTTATTTCAATATGTGAATATTTTTACATTCCATTTCACACCACAATCAATTTTCACAACACAATCAAACAAACAAGTCGTTCATGGTCTGTGGACGACGGGGAGCAGTTTACATATGCAGTTATAAAATAAATAATTGAACAGAAAATTTTTGTAAGGAGTTCTCACCTTTGGGTTCCACTCTGTCATTATTTAATTCTGAACGGTTTGGATTCTACTCGTTTCCCACTCGTTGTTTCCTTCTCCGTGTTTTCAACGAAATCTGTTTTACACAGTTTATATTAAAATGATATTTTTATAACGCTAACTTCATAATAAAAATTATATTTTTATAATGCTACTTTTTATATAAAAATTATATTTTTATATCTCTACTTTCTATATAAAAATTATATTTTTATATCTCTACTTATTATATACAGATCGAATTTTTATTTCACTTCATATATAAAAAAAATCGTATTTTTATTTCAAAACCATATATGTAAAAAGATCACATTTTTTATATCGCTACATATATAAAAATCATATTTTCATATTCTCTCTTATATTAAAATCCTATTTTTAACTTGCTGCTTATATAAAAAAATAAAATCAAATTCTTTATTTCACTACTACATTATAAATATTATATTTTTATAGCGCTTTTATATATAATAAAAATTATATTTTTATTTCAAATCCATATGTATAAAAATCGTATTTTCATTTCAAATCTAAGAATATAAAAATCGTATTTTTATACTATGTTCTTTCATTTAAAAATTATATTTTTAAACCAATGTGAACTCATATTCGAAATTACATTTGTCTAACCTACTTTTCTTATTTAAAAATCTCACCTTTTCTAATTTAAAAATATAAACTTTTCTAATTAAAAAAATCAAATCTTTTATATGTTAAAAATCCAATCTTTTTAAAGTTAAAAATCTAATCTTTTTCCATTTTAAACTTTTAATTTTTTCTATTTAAAAATCTAAACCTTTTATATAAACAAAAATTATATTTTTCTATGAACAAAAAATATATTTTTCTATGAACCAAAATTATATTTTTCTATAAACAAAAACTATATTTTTCTATGAACCAAAATTATATTTTTCCATGAACAAAAACTATATTTTTCTATGAACCAAGATTATATTTTTCTATGAACAAAAACCCCCTTTCTTCCTACACTATTTTAGATCAAAGAATTTAAAGGAAACATCAGAAATACTCACATATATCGAAGAAAGGGGGGTTCTTGAGTTGAAACGGGGCTCACGGCGGTCGATGGACGGGGCGGTAGCGGCGGAGGGGGCTGCAGGTGGCATTGGTCCTTCCTGGTTGCGGTGCTGGTTCGATTTTAGAGGGGTTTAGGAGGGACGTGGCCAGGGTTAACTGAAATCGGGTTTAGAAGGAGGGGAGAGAGAAGAGAGCGAAGGGGAGGGGTGAAAATGTATATGCAGCAGTATAGGATCGTATAGTATGGAGAATAGGATATAATAGAATAGTAGAGTAGTAAGCAGTAAATCACACAGTCGAATTATACTGGTTCGGACCACTGTCCTACGTCCAGTCCCAGACTCACTTCTGGTATTTCACTAACACTAAAACCCTCACTTCACCCGAAGGAGTAGGATCACAATTACCCATACCACTGAACGGGATTTCTTGCCTCAACCACTGAAGAGGACTTCACAATTACAAAGGTTTTTGACTTTTGAATGTGTTCCAAACAACACTGATTAGTCACAATATAGTACAACACTCCTATAGCCCTTACAAATGGTATTTTAGTGGATGTGCAAAGGGTAGGATTAATAGTAGATCGATTATAAAGGATGGGAATGAAAATAATCGACCGCTTTGATATAATTTGAGAAAATAATAGTTGTAGAGCAATTTTAGAGCAAAATCAATAAATTTGATCAAAGTAGTTGTTGTAAAATCAATGGAGATGTTTGGGGCTTATATAGAGAGATGCTACTATGCCCGAATTCTGTAAGTAAAAAATTGCGGATCTAAAAACTGACGGACGCAATTCATGGGAGGTGCGAAATCCAAGAGACCAGATCGTTTTCGCACAAAATGATAAACAGATTTTCGGGCGTAATAGCATTTCAGGCTTATATAATGATGAAGGGATGTCATTAGAATAGTAACAACCCTTCTGAAAGGTCAAAAAACTGAAAAGATTTGGTGAAAAACGAAGTGTCTTTTCATAAAATATAGCCGTTATTTACAACACTTAAGACAGCATGGAACAGTAGCGTTTGGCCCAAAAACGCTATCATATGTCTATTCAAAATATAGCCGTTATACCCTTTCATAGCGTTTCGGAATATAGCCGTTATAACCTTTAATAGCGTTTCTGGACAAAATGCTGCCGTTTTCTGCTGCAAAAATTCTGCAAAAACAGCCTTCTATATTCATCATTTTTTGACTTTTTTTATCGTTTTTCTTGCAATAAAAAATTCCAAAAAATTATGAAAAATGCTTTATGATATATTAGATGTTATGTAGAAATTTTAGGTGATTTGAAGTTAATTTGTGGGGCTTTAACAATTCTAGACTATAATGGCTTTATTTACACTCAACTTATGATATGCATTCTTCTGAAGCTCTTGAGTCTGTTTCTTCTTGTCTTCTTCCATCATTAGAGTCCAAATAGATTTTCAATCACCATAATAGATATTTAAATGCTTGAACACTACATAATTGATTTGCATCCTTCATGTATACGCTTTTATCCTCTTTGTAATGTGCATCTTCATGTTGAACTTATTTTCTTTTCTCTTTTTGATACCCATGTACCTGCAAGTTAGCTAAGAAGTTCTTTGATATAATTGTATAGTTGTTGTCATCAAAATCCAACAATAGAGTTTCTAACATTCTCCCCCTTTTTGATGATGACAACTATACAATTTAAAAATATATTCTTTCTATAACATCTTACTCTTAGTATAATATCTCCCTCTATCAATATACACATGAATTTCTCCCCCTTTGTCATTATAAAAAAGAATGATGGAATGTAATAAATATTGTCGTCTTCTCTTTATTTTCTTCCCCTGAATGTGTGATATATGAATATTTCTCCCCCTAAGTATGTGACTATTATTTTCCCAAATTCCCTGATTTAGCTTTGAGCTCAGTTTTCAAAGATATTAGAGATACTGAAATACCCTCCTTTTTGTTGTGGTGTGCCTGCAACAAATATATACTTTGGTACCCACTTTCTCTGTTAGGGTCCAGGGGTTAGAGAGAAGGTAACCATACCCACAAGGGTTTAATGGTACCTTTGAAAATAAATTTTTTATTTTTAACTACTGAATCGCAATAATCATCAATATATTTTTCTCTGTTTTTCCAATTTACAGGAACCCAAATACTTAGATAATTTCTATTAATATTTCTTTTTGTACTTCTATTATAAATGTTTCTAGTCATAGAAGCATTTGAATTTCTATAGAAATTTGATCTTCGAGTTACACGTGCTTTAGTACTAGCAGTTAAAATTTTGTTATACATGAAAGCATATCTAGTACTAGTTCTATGATTAGTTTTATTATACCCTAAGCCACTTTTATTGTGTAAAGGTCTAAAGCAAGATAAAATATCATTTAAATCATTTTGACCTTTATTAAATTTTGCGAACTTATTTGTACATTTTTCAAATTTGATTCCAAAGTCGCGATTGAAATTTTCAAAAGAAGTCTTGCGATCTTTTAAACCAATTTTCTTATTTAATTTAGAATTCTTCCTTTTTAAAGTACTATTCTCATTTTCGATACGACAAATTTGAGATCCTGAATTAACTAAAGAAGAGTGTAATTTTTCAAAGTATTCTTTCGAATTAGACGTTTCATTTTGCAAAGTATTATTTTTAACCTTTAAAAACTCATATTATTTAGATAATTCTAAATTCTTTTCAGTTAAAGCTCCATTCTCTATTTCAAGAGACGAAACTAAAGAATTAGAATTATTTAAAGAACCTTCTAATGATTCATTTCTATTTTTCAAGAGATCAATTTCCTTTAAAAGAACATTGTTTTTATCTTCTAGTCGCTCATTTTCTTTTTGAAGGAAATCTTTTTGAAAAACAAGCTCTTCTAAGGTATTTTCAAAACATTTGGCTTGTTTGACAAAAAAATTGTTTTCTTCTTTTAATTTGGAATTTTCTTGCTCACAATCTTTAGACTTGGCTAAAATAATTGTATTAAGTTTACCAAAACTTATAAAATCTTTTAATAATTTTTCGTGGTCTAATAAAAGATCTTTATATAATGAATCCTCACATACCGATTGTGATCTCACTTTAGCCATTAAACATTTGCTTTCTTGCTCCGTCGCTTCTGCTTGTTGTTCTTCCACTTTCTAATGCCTTTACTAGATTTCTTTATTGCCATTTATTCTAGGATGTTGTTACGATCTCTAGAATACCAAGCTCCGATACCAATTGAAAATGTATATGCAGCAGTATAGGATCGTATAGTATGGAGAATAGGATATAATAGAATAGTAGAGTAGTAAGCAGTAAATCACACAGTCGAATTATACTGGTTCGGACCACTGTCCTACGTCCAGTCCCAGACTCACTTCTGGTATTTCACTAACACTAAAACCCTCACTTCACCCGAAGGAATAGGATCACAATTACCCATACCACTGAACGGGATTTCTTGCCTCAACCACTGAAGAGGACTTCACAATTACAAAGGTTTTTGACTTTTGAATGTGTTCCAAACAACACTGAGTAGTCACAATATAGTACAACACTCCTATAGCCCTCACAAATGGTATTTTAGTGGATGTGCAAAGGGTAGGATTAATAGTAGATCGATTATAAAGGATGGGAATGAAAATAATCGACCGCTTTGATATAATTTGAGAAAATAATAGTTGTAGAGCAATTTTAGAGCAAAATCAATAAATTTGATCAAAGTAGTTGTTGTAAAATCAATGGAGATGTTTGGGGCTTATATAGAGAGATGCTACTATGCCCGAATTCTGTAAGTAAAAAATTGCGGATCTAAAAACTGACGGACGCAATTCATGGGAGGTGCGAAATCCAAGAGACCAGATCGTTTTCGCACAAAATGATAAACAGATTTTCGGGCGTAATAGCATTTCAGGCTTATATAATGATGAAGGGATGTCATTAGAATAGTAACAACCCTTCTGAAAGGTCAAAAAACTGAAAAGATTTGGTGAAAAACGAAGTGTCTTTCATAAAATATAGCCGTTATTTACAACACTTAAGACAGCATGGAACAGTAGCGTTTGGCCCAAAAACGCTATCATATGTCTATTCAAAATATAGCCGTTATACCCTTTCATAGCGTTTCGGAATATAGCCGTTATAACCTTTAATAGCGTTTCTGGACAAAATGCTGCCGTTTTCTGCTGCAAAAATTCTGCAAAAACAGCCTTCTATATTCATCATTTTTTGACTTTTTTTATCGTTTTTCTTGCAATAAAAAATTCCAAAAAATTATGAAAAATGCTTTATGATATATTAGATGTTATGTAGAAATTTTAGGTGATTTGAAGTTAATTTGTGGGGCTTTAACAATTCTAGACTATAATGGCTTTATTTACACTCAACTTATGATATGCATTCTTCTGAAGCTCTTGAGTCTGTTTCTTCTTGTCTTCTTCCATCATTAGAGTCCAAATAGATTTTCAATCACCATAATAGATATTTAAATGCTTGAACACTACATAATTGATTTGCATCCTTCATGTATACGCTTTTATCCTCTTTGTAATGTGCATCTTCATGTTGAACTTATTTTCTTTTCTCTTTTTGATACCCATGTACATGCAAGTTAGCTAAGAAGTTCTTTGATATAATTGTATAGTTGTTGTCATCAAAATCCAACAATAGAGTTTCTAACAAGGGGGTGGCGATCGGATAGGGAGGTGCGGCGCCGGGGACACAGCGGTGGCGACGATGGGTGGCGGTGCACTCTTTCGATCTTCGAGCGGTTTTTTCTATTTATTTTTGTCTTCTAAATCAGATCGGGTTCTGTAAGGTGAAGGAGAGAGAGATAATAGGGTTATACAATAATTTAATTATATTATTTAATTCCTGTAAAGTTGACTTTTTATCCAAACCCCAAATTGAACCCCCCGACCGTCTCCCCTAGCTAATTACCCTCATTTCGAACACAATGGGATATGTCTCACAAGCCAATTCTGCTGTTACGATCAGTTTTTATTAAAATTTCAATATAAATTACTATTATAGTCAATATTGAATTTAACACACATTTTAATTTACCGGAACCACATATGGACTCTAAAAATTCTAGAAAAATTAATCTAGTTATGTTTAACGATTCGGTCCTAACAAAACTAATTTCGTCAAGTTTGGAGACCGTTTGAAAATGGACAATTTCTAATCGATCCAAATTGACTGAAACTGTCAAAACACGTGTTCCTTTGCCATGCTCACGTATTGATTCCAAAAATTATGAAAATTAGAACCTAGCAATAATTTGACATTCCGAAATTTCTCATTAAGTTACATACATACTTAAAAAGAATAAACCTCAATTTCAAGAAATTGTATCTTCTACCAAGACATTTACCGAGGAAGCTGAAACCTTTTTGAAGGAAGATGCCATTCGTTTGATGAGAAATAAAAAGGAATATTGAAAATTCGCGTGGCTGAAGCTAATGCAGCTACTTTCGAAGTAACTGAATTTCTGTCCTAGTTGATCTTGATTCGACATTAGAATTATATTGATTGTTTCTCAATAACCGAGGATCCAACCAAAGTGATTTCATCGAAAATAGAGATTGTTTGCAAAATAGCTATTTTTAAAGACTATATTTCTATATCGACTATTCTGAATTTTCAACTAGACCTATCTTTTTATTCCTGCTATGAAATTAGAATTTTTCAGATTCGTTAGAAAGATATTTTCTAATAGATTCTAATATTTTTGGTTTTACTAAAATCCGGTTTATTTTGTATCATGTACGTTCATTTGAAATTTGAAATCAAAATTTCAAACTACCGCGCCATTTTCAACTCCTTTTAAAAATAAAATAAATATCTATATTCTAACTTCGATCTAAATAAATTTATATATTCTAATTCTATTCAAAATAAATTTCTTGTTGTTATTATTTAAAATAATTCATTTTAAATATTCAATATTCATTAAAATTGTTACATCAACCATCTACCATTTATAGTCTACTCAACCCCAAAAGAAAAAAACGCCGCTTCTTGGAAAATGCATTGCAACAAAAGCACGAATCTATGAAAATAAACTAGGAAACTAATCAATAATCATTAATAAATAATAATCCAATTCTATTTTTTTTCCTTATTCCACATTCTTCTAATGGAAGATTTCCTTAAGTGCATCCTTATCCAATCCACCAATTCATTTTAATATTTAATAGATGTTGTATCATATTCTTCCATTCTTTAAATTTCCACAAACTAGCTTTGAAAATTAATAAGATAAGCTCATTAGACTAAAATGAATGAGATAACCACAATTTCTCAAAAAAGGTCTTACAATTCTACCAAACAAACAAGAATAAAAAATGAAATCTTTGAAAACGCTAATTGACTAAAATAAGAAAATAATAATCGTGGAAGAATAAACAAGCATCTTGCTAATAAACAACTTAAATGTATTTTTCTTAGGTCTTCATCATTGCTACAATTTGGTTTTGAATCTATAGAACAGGCTGAAACATTAATGTAAAAATTCACTGGAAACTACAACACGTGATTTC
This sequence comes from Allium sativum, assembly GCA_030737875.1. Lineage (NCBI taxonomy): Eukaryota > Viridiplantae > Streptophyta > Magnoliopsida > Asparagales > Amaryllidaceae > Allium > Allium sativum. Next base: position 212,232,221 of record CM060915.1, on the reverse strand, counting down.
ATTGGAAACTAAAGAGGAGCAATATGCATGCGTTGCCTTCATGGTTGGATGACTAAAAAGTTTATAAGAAAGGTTAAAAAAGCGAATATGTTGTTAATTTTATACAAAACGACATATATACTGCAAACTGCTAAACTTTTGAACGACGTAAATTTTGAATTGAAGGGAGTATTTAGATTGTCATAGAAAAACAAGCCAAATCCTATAATAAAGCACTACCAAATCTAATTTCTATATGAATTAGAAATTAGTATAAACCTAATAAAAAGTATTCCTTTTTCAGTTAAACTAGTTTAGTGGAATAATCTAACATAAAATCCCTTAAATGATAATCATCATAAAAAAATTCATATCTTATTTTAACTACAATTTTCAAAACGATAAAATGTAACTAAATGAAAATTTTAATTAGATAATAAAAATAGATTTATCAATAGTTCGTGAAATTGTAGCCACGATAAACATTAGAAAAGCTATTAAAATTAGCATAATTCAACATACTAACAATGAATTTAAAACAATGGTCAAGTCAATAAGAATTCTCCTTCAATACATGCCAAAAACATAAAGGAAAATAATGGTAGTACATTAGCCTCTAGCACCAAAATTTAGGAGAAAAAAACAAATATTTTAGCTTTCACTAAAATCAATAGAAACAATTTGTTATTTTGACATTAATCAATAATTAGTGAAGACCAAATGTTTACTATTCTTAATTCGAAATTCCTAATAACCACATAATTGGTAGCGTTAGGGTCAAATGCATGACTTGAAAACCAATGTTGATTCTACAAGTTTTTGTTTATATAATTGGTAGCGTTAGGCTCAAATGCATGATTTGAAAACCACTCAAATTTTGATTCATTCATTTATAAGCAAATCATCCATCTACCATTTACAGTCTATTCAACCAAAAAAAAAAAACCCGTCACTTCTTGAAAAATGTACTCCAACAAAAGCCCAAGTCAATGAAAATAAACTAGGAAACTAATCAATAATCAATAATCATTAATAAATAATAGTCCAATTCTATTTATATCCTTCATTCTACACTGTTCTAAAGGATGACTTCCTTAAATGCATCCTTTTGAAGTCCACAAATTTATTTTAATATTTAATAGATGTTGTATCATATTCTTTCATTCTTCAAATTTTGAAAAGTTCCACAATCTAGCATTGAAAATTGATGAGATAAGCTCATTAGACTAAAATGAATGAGATGACCACAGTTTCTCAAAAAAAGATCTTACAATTCTACCAAACGAATAAGAATAAAAAATAGAATCTTTGAAAATGCTAACCGACTAAAATCAAAAAATAATAATCATGGAAGAAGAAACAAGCATCTTGCTAATAAACAACTTTATTTATTTTTCTTTGGTCTTCAGCATTACTACAATATGTTTTTGAATCTATAGAACAGACTGAAACCTAAAATTCCAGAAACGAACAACCTGGCCAATAAATTACCGAATTTAGTTCAAAAAAGAAATAGTGGTTATCAAATTAAAACGTGCTGATTGCCATCAAATTGATACCACATTTAATCAGCTATCATGATATATTTTCGTCTTCCCACGGCTATCCAGAATCCAGATATGTCAGTGAAGATTCACTGTAAGGCGAAGTCGACAACATTACCCGTACTTGGACAAATCACATGGAGAGAAAAAAAACATTAGAGTGAGAAGCACAAACTTCTATAGTACAATTTCAAACCATCGCCACAAGCTTATCAAGTTCCGTCGAAATCATGTTACTACAATTCGTTTGCTAAGGCAAAAGGAAAATAAAAAATATACGAGGCGTTTCCAAGATCAAATAGCACGAAAAGGAGCCAAAAATCAGGATCACCACAAATTAATTTAGCGTCCGAGCCATTACACTGATTGGAACTGTTTTTCTCCAGCAGAATTGGTAATGGACGCTACATTATCACGGTGGAAGCAACGAAAATTAAAACATGAAAAAGGGATAAAATGAGAACAGAAATTAGCTCAGACAGCCAAGGGTTAGTCTTCAGTTTCTGGCATAAGCCAGATCGGAGAAGTCCACTTGTTGTTCATCACAGCACTAAATTACAACACAATACCACAACGGAAAACAAATCATAAATGTAAGTCAAACCCAAGACGCCATTAGGAGCAGCAACACGGAGGCTGGGTATGATGGAGACAGTATTCCGTATTTATAGAGTGTGTGATTGGATTAGGGTTAAGTTTTAAGGTGAGGTGGAAGGATAACCGTTGATATGGGTTGGATGGTTAGATGGGTTCTGAGTTCTGAAGGAGTGGAAGGCTGCTCTCGTGTGTTATAACAAGCCCGTGGTATTTCTTGAGCTGGGCTTGTCTCATATTTTGATAATCTTCTTAGAATCCACGGCTATGGTTTCTTGTCTCATTGATTAATATTGCATAATGAAGAAACTAATGATAAAAAAATGGTGTTGACTATTAGGTAATGGTGTTACCCTACTAGAAAGGTAAATGCATATCATTCATTACGTTAAAATACACATATTTAAAGTGCAATGTAACGACTTGTCTTTCTAACCATTTCAAATCGGTAATTAAATCAACTTAAACCGTTCGAAACGACAAATTATTATTTAGCTTCCGAGTTTAATATAATCAAACATAAAAATTACAGAATAAATAAACTACAATATCTCACAGCGGAAACATTTCATACAAATATCAAAGTTATACAATTTTTTACACAACGGAAAATAATACATAAACTTAGATGAAAATTTTACAATTTGTCGAGTCAAAGCCTGTGCGTCTTCACATGCCTCTCTAGCTTAGATAGCCGAAAATCTTTAAATCAGCAAACACTCGGTCTGACCTGAGTGTTTCATGCAAAACTCAAAACACTCGATCAAGATTAACTTTATTCAAGTAAGACAACTTCAATAAAACATTTAAATGCAATAGTCCACCCTAACATATATGAAGCATAGATTTCCAAATCAGTGCAACACATTTGTGACTAATGTGTCTTAAATATATAGGACGGTACAGGTGTCAACTTTGATTCAGCAACAGGTAATATATCAGCGAGACCACCAATAATCAATACATGCTAAAATAGTCAATACATGTGCTAATATGAAGTGAACAATACATGGCAGTGCAGAACAGTGTTGTGATACAAGAGCATGCAAACTCAACACAGCAGGTATACAAGCAAATTAACAAATCAATACAAATTATTATATTTCAGTTTATTATTTATGTTGAAAAATTGAATATAAGTAAATTGTGAGTAAACTCATCTTACATGGATACGATGAAGAAAAGAAACAAACGCGGACAACGATTAATCCCAAGCAGCGAATTTGAAATTGAAAATCATTTTTATTCTTCTGAGAAGGAGCATGGACAAAAATTTAAGAAAAAGATGATACCATAAATTTTTAGAAAAGGGGAGGCAAGGTAGAAAAGAATTTAGGTTTAGTTTTTTTTTTATGTGGAGAGGAGGAGGAAGATCTAAAATTTGTAGAAGTCAATTGCAGATAAGAAAAAAAATATAGGAATGAAATTGAGAAAGATATGTGATTTATTTCTCACTGGGTCCTTTCACCTTCACATACGGTAGGTTACGAATAAAATAAATTAGCTGACTAGATATCAGGTGTCACTCTAATTAATATTTATTTCTTTTTCAAAAATCAAAAAAAATAAATCACGTAGATACAAAGAATAACGGAATAAAATGAATGTTTGATTTATTTTATCTAAATGTTAGAAAGTTGTGTGACATTTTAAATTTCAAAACACATAATATTAAATATGATAATTTAGGGAACATATTCAATTGTACCGACAAGAATGAAGCAGAGAAAGTAGTTAGAAATATGCACATATAATATTAAAAAAATTGTGGGTTTTTAATCTTTATATTTCTAAATACAGGTAACATGATATTGAAGAGAAGGGAAATATTTGTAAATGGATATGGTTTGTTTTTGTAGAAAAATAATGATGGCAAAGAAAAATGGGATAGGATTAATTTTATTGAAGTATCAGAAGACGAGATTTGGAAATAAAACCCTAGGTGGCCATTGAAGAAAAAGTAGAAAGTCGTATTACAAAGTGACAAGGAATAAAAATACGTAAATAAAATAGGATGTGTGAAAATGAAGCAAAAGAAATTAATATAATGAAGGGTAATATATTAATAGAATAAAGGAAAGAAATAAATTTTCAATTAATGGAGAAATAGAGTGGAGAGAAAGGAGGTATTGAATTTGAGGAAAGTAGAAAAAGAAGAGGAAAGAAAATTAAACTAGCATGAAATGTGAATGGACAGAAAAATTATATGTGTAATTTATTTTCCTATTAAAAAGTAATAAGGAAATGTGTCTTTTAACTAAGGAAAAGTTGTGTGAAAAAGAAATGGAACAGAAAAAAGAGGAAAAGAAGGAAATATATGAAATAATTGGGAAAGAATAATTAAAAAGGAAGCGGCAATTTTGAGAAAGTGGAATAGTGCAGTATTAAGGAAATAACCAAAAGTGGATGACACTAAAAACAAAGGCAAGTATTCACATTTCAAAATTTATTAATCAATGGATGTTAAACTTTGAATAGATAGTAGAAGGTATTAAAGAGAATGGCCAAATATATATAAGTATGTTATCATAAATTTTTTTCATCTAGAACAAGAATAAAAAAAATTAATCTGAGAGTGTTGAGGGTGAGAAATGGCTAGCGGCGACAGTATCGACATTGCAACAAGCAGCGATTCGGTTGGGATGGGGTTGCAGGGTAGAGATGGATAGAGTAACCATCATCGCAGCCACGGATGTGGCCATACGACGCACAGGTTATCGACTGCATCGCTTAGAAAGAAGTCTGATATGACCCTTGTGCTGAAGGTTAGGTTTGAGGCGCTGAGAGGCCTCCTTGCTTACCTGCAGGACATTTTGCTTGGGATGAAGCTCGCTATTTTGTTCCCCGTCGTCCCACTTACTATTCTTGCTCAGGTTTTTGGGTTTGGCAATGTATGTCTTTTTACCCATTTTCTGATTATGCTCATTGACCATTTCTTAGGATCTGTTTATTTGAAGTTCTGGATTGAGATTACTTAATTCTGAACACTAAAATTTATATCCTTAATTCGAAAAACTGAATAATCACTTTCATGCTTGCTTTCAGAAATATCTTATTAGAATTAATAGTTATGCTTATCTTGACAATAATGTCCTTTATACCATTAACTTAGATTATTAAAGGTAGGATTTTGGAAATTTAAGGTGTTGTTTGGTTTAAAATAATTTTGAGTTTTCAATATCGATAACAAAACATAATTAAAAATTTAATGAATGATGGAGGAAGTGAAAGGGTGATGGAGGGGACCACGTAAAGTAGAGAGGGACGGCGGAATGATATATTCTCTCTCTTCCTTGTGTTAATTTTCAAAATAAAGAAAACAAATAAAAGTTGTTTTCTTTTTTTATGTGTTAACTTTGTTTTCTAAAATGACCGTTTTTGACGTTATACATGCATCGTTCGCATTTTAGTGTGGACAAAAACTAAAAACTAAAAAGTGTAAACCAAACACCGCCTAAACTTTTAATGTTTTTTTAGCAAGGTAAAAACATAAAATTTGGGGATAGCCCACCCCAGGAATTATCAAGTGGTTAAGTACCTAACATTATTGCCAAACACATCTCACAAACCCTAGCCGCAACTCATTAGCATGTATGAATTCACATTATGCTTGTAGATTTTGATAGAGTTATTTTTTGCAACACCTTTTACACAAAGTTTTTTAACATTCGCTCTAGGGAAATTAATACAAAAGTTTTGAGTAAACCAATTCTTTCAAAATTAACAAATTTAGGATGGAAATCTAATTTTAAGACATAACTGATTAATATAAGTTAAAAATATACTATACTCATCAGATTTGGACTTTTTACATCTACACACTACACCACTATTAATATTAATATTTTGTTACATATCTAGTTTAGTTTTTTATTTTTATTTTTGTATCTTCGTTGTTTTTCATGTTGCTTCTGCGTTATCTCACCTATAAGTTTTTACCCTATCACCACAATGGAGCACTAAGCCCGTTAGCTCCACGGGATGAACAAACAAACAATCGACATTCAAAACAAGAAATAAGAACGATAAATTTCTTACTAATTTTCACAACACTAAATTGGCCATTTTATAATAGTTTTTACATCCTAAATTGTAATGGTTATAAGTGTTATAAAGTTACAATGGTTTTAACTGTTAGGAACGATTACAACGTTATTACTGATATATACATACATAATTTCTTAAATGATCTAAAGAAGAGTGGACAAGATTGTAATTTCGCTTTTATCTTGCTTTTTACGCTTCTCGCGGGTTCACGCTCCTCTTTCAATCTAGGGTTACCGATGCCTGATCCTCCTCGTCATTTCGTTTTTTTCTTTCCACTTTTGATCTAGGATCACAGCGCACCTCCTTGGCCTAACACCGCCTTTTCCTTGTCCAGGTAATTTTTGTCCTTTTGTTGTCTCGAAAAATTATTTGTTCGATTTTCTTTCAATCTTGATACTCTTTTCCAATGGTAACATCAATTAGGTTTAATAACACAGTTAATGATATTATAATTGATTAATTCAAATGATTTGGATTCTATTATTAATGACTCTCAAGCACGATATTTGATCTTTTGTTACCATAATCCAATTTGATTTCAAACATTTGATGTGAAAACGGTATTCTTTCAATTTGTACAATTATTACCCAATTATCATATAATAGGCCACTTGAGCTTTTGCGGTAGACAAAGAAATAATATTTCTTTTTTACATAAATTTCTGCATAATAAATGCAATATTTTGCCATGTGTAAACAACTTAAATTGTCTTTTTATTACCAGTTAAAACATTGGGTAGGTTAGCTTTCAAAATATTTCTTAAATGAATTTTTGTGTTTCTCATTATTTTCGAAATGCACTGAACTAATGCGTTAATTTGACTAATGAAATCAAATGTTTATTGTTTGCTCATATTGTTTTGGTTTTCCAAGTTACTAATTTGTGCATGTTAAAATCTGATTTTCATACTTTTTAGGCAGGTTGAAACTTATCATCCAAAGTTTATTTCAACCCATCAAGTATAAAGTCCAACTCAGCCATTTGAACGTCAATCAAAGTAGTGTTGCTTATTCCTGATATAAGATGAATTATAGTTTGTGATCAACTTGGCATATGGACAGTAAAGTATGAGAAAAGAAGAATTAAACTCTAAATGATTAGACTATGCGGACATGAGACTGATAAAATGCATTTCATACAGCATCTCTTATGACCAAGTACTTTAATTTTCAACTCTTTTAAATAGTTTGATGTAAATAGTAGAGAACAAAATATTTAAATGAGTGTAATTTAATGATAAAAGAAAACTGTTATGATATAATGTAGTGCATTATACTGTAGCGATTATATGATGATGAAGGCGCATAAAGATAGTAGATTATAACAATATATATATATATATATATATATATATATACAAATTAAATTCAGATGATTATAGTTTATAATTTTGCACTGTATGAATGTACAACACCATGTTAATTCAATTCTGTCAGACCTTTTTACCATTGAAATTTTGGCGTGCTATGAATATTTCCTAGTTTGCTTATCAGATGCATGTATTATTTAATTGTAATTCATGTAATGCATCAAAAATGATTATGAACCTTCAACTGAAGACTTTTGTACTGCAGGTACTAATAATCGGAGGCTCTACTAGTATCATGCTTGAAGCTTTGGAAGTGGTAGGTGATGTAAATGCAGATGATGTACCTCTTGGAGAGGTAAGCCATTTCTCTCATTCATATATATTTTCTCTTGTACTTGCAGAAGTATTAAAACATACATTTTCTTTATTGCATCAATCTTCTAATAATGAAGTAATATTTCACATAGTATTAGCTACAAATCGATTTCCAAAATTTTCCTGTTATGTATTATATATGATAGTGAATTGAATGACCCTCATCTGAGCTGAACCAATGCGTTATTTTTGACTAATGAGTGTAATCAAATGTTTATTGTTTGCTCAATTTTGTTTTGCTTATGCTTGTGGCCTACTGCATTACCCTACACAATTGATTAGGTATTGATTAGACATAAAATAACTAAAAATACAGCAGCAATAAATGTACAATACACCAATTTAAAAATAGAACGTGTCTTGTGAATTATTTGCCATAATTGTTGTAGCTGCTAGTTTAAGAAGCAAAAACAAATTGACATGTTAAACATAATAATGCAGTTCTTTTCTAATCCATTTTATTTTCATACAAGATCAGTGTATAGAGAGCGATGTTGACCTACAATACATTGCTTCATATACGAATGGGTTTGGGAATAATGATTTGAGAATTTTAAACTGTGAGGCTGAGAGGAATGCATACAAGAGAACATTGAAAACTGTTGAAAATGACAATGCAATCAAGTTAAATATGAGTGATTGGAAATCAGCATTGTCTGTAGTGCATCCAAGCATATATGTAGATGTTGAGGTGACATGGGATGATATTGGAGGAGTGAAAGATCTGAAAGAGAAACTTGAACAGGCAGTTGAGCAGCGACGCATAAATCATCAGGATGCATCTGATAGAATAGGGATTCCGTCTGTGCATGGTGTTCTTTTGCATGGAATACTAGGTTGCGGAAAAACCACCCTAGGCGAGGCTGTTGCTCGTGCTGCTCAAGCTACATATTTATATTTTTGATGTTCAAATTTGTATTTGAAATATTCTAGAGAAGGGAACATGTTTCTGCATAGGTTGTTCCAAAAAGCACGTGAAGCTGCCCTTGAGTATTATATTTGTTGATGAGATAAACCACTTTATGAAGTTGAAAATCTCCTTTCGACCCTATTAACCGAGATGGATGGTTTAGAGTAGGCCAGGGAAATCACTGTATTGGGTGCTACAAATTGTCCTCAGGCAATCGATGCTGAACTCATTCGTTGCTTTGATAAGGTATTATACGTTTCGCCTCTGGACATGGAAGAAAGACTCGAAATACAACGTATACGAACAAGTAAAATGAGGTTAGGGGAAGACGTGGATTTTCTGTAAGTCACAGCGTGCACAGATCTGTTTACGGGGGAAGATCTGAAATCATTGTGCGACAGGGCACTCATCCTTGCTTTCTTAGATAACACGAGAGCTGAATGTGTTTGTGTTCACGCTGCCATTTTGAGGCAACTCGAACTGAGTTGAGCCAGATGCTATCCTTCCGCAAATCTCAGATTGAAGAGTACGAGAAATCTATCCCTTCATACTTCCATTGACAAACTTCAACTTCAAGTTTGCAAAGTACGTTGAACCTAATGGTAATACCCTCTCTCAGTTTGCAGTAGGAGCTCCCTATTATTCCAAGTTCAATAGAATCTTATACGGATACCTACAAATCATTATTTGAACTTGCAAGTAATTATTTCTTTTTCTTTTCGGGAAGACGGATTATCGGTTTATAGATTAGGTTTCATGACGGTTTAGCATGAAAATGCTCTAAAAACAAGTTCTGTTTTGTATTTATTTTACAACTTATTGCTTGATATTTTGAACTAAGGGAGTCAACAAAGTAGTCTATGGTACAAAAAACAACAACATAATAATGCAGTTATTTTAATAAATGTTTATTGGTAAATTAAAATTCTATATTATGGACAATATTAATTCTACATGCAGTTATTGCTTGTAAATTCGCTAATCTTTCTCATTAGCTATCCAAGTCTAGGATTTTGTCTCATAGGTATAGCTTGCATGTATGATTCACATAATAATGTAGAATTAATATTGTCCATAATGCATAATTTTAATTTACCAATAAATATGTATTAAAATAACTGCATTATTATGTTTTTTGTACCATAGACAACTTTGTTGACTCCCTTGATTCAAAGTATCAAGAAATAAGTTGTAAAATAAAGACAAAACAGAACTTTTTTTTAGAGAATTTTCATGCTAAACCGTCATGAAACCTAGTCTATAAACCGATAATCCGTCTTCCTAAAAAGAAAAAGAAATAATTACTTGCAAGTTCAAATAATGATTTGCAGGTATCCATACAAGATTCTGTTGAACTTGGAATAATAGGTAGCTCCTGCTGCAAACTTAGAGAAGGTATTACCATTTGCTTCAATGTAATTTGCAAACTTGTAGTTGAAGTTTGTCAATGGATGTATAGGGGGATAGACCACCTGTAACAACCCGAATTTTAATAACATGTTGAAACTAGAAATCAGGGTATAATTAATTTTTAAAATAATAATCAGGGAAAACGAGTTACGCCATTGCGTTCGTCTCGAAATTTTACATGAAATAGAGTCTGAGTTTTCGAAAATCGGAGTCCGGATGAAGAAGTTATGGTCTGTACAAGTTTCAACAGTTTACAGGCAGCACTGGACCAGGGGGTCGACATAGGGTCGACCTACCCTCCCCCCCGGTCGACCATAGGGTCGACCTACCCCCCAGGTTGACCATAGTGTCGACCTCCCCCCCTTACAGGTCGAACTGGTCGGCCTGGTTTGACACATAACTCATTTTTGAAGCCTGAGACATGTTTTGACGGTCCGGATTGATTCTAGGGTTAATCCAAGGGCCTAAACTAGTTGTTAAACCTATAAAACACCCTTAGACCTAACCTAATTCATATCAAATCATTCTTACACTATTATGCTGCTGAACTCCCTCTTGAACCGTGGTCGCCGCCCCCAAATTAAAGTACAAACATTCAAACTCAAATCAATTCAAAGAACAAGGCTTCTACAATGATTCAAGACAATAAATCAACAACGCCGCAACATTTTTACAACAAATTCAGTTCCTAATTCACTAGCCATGCTCTGTAAGTTCTAGTTACTTTTTAGATTGAAATGCTTAATTATAATATGGCCATGGAATAAAGTGTAATTGGATGTAAGCATGTTCATCGATTCAAGTCTATTTCTGTTTCCTCTTGAATCTTGAGTTTTGGGCTTCTCTATCTTTATTCTTTTGTCAAGTTCATGATCTATTTAGCCTGTTGTAAATCAGTTCATGTTAAGGTTATTCTCAAGATCTATATTTTATGCCTGAGATGATGTTTTTATGTCAGTTTTCTCTCTATACCTATTGTTATATAAAAAAAACCTTCTACCTTCCCCTATTTATTTTCTTTGATGAACCTAGATCAATTTCGGATCTAGGCCTCAACCGCGATTTGCGTATGATTGAATATGGGGAAAAATACGGGAATATTACCTAGCTAAATATATGTGTTTGGTGGAATCGAAGGCATAATATGAAAATTTGATATTTGGGTATTACTACCATTAACATGAAAATGGGATAATTGGGTATCGTCATTATAATGGCAATTGCTAAATTTTGGATTAGCATATATAATTTGACATGGATCTTGGGTTATGTAAATTGGGCGAGAACTTGATATATGTCATGAAACTTAATATGGGTAAATTGGTGTAAACGGGGTATACATGTAATTTTGGATTAAAAACTCGATCTATGTAAATTGAGCATAGCTTTGTAAACATGTAAATCATGAATCTTGACATATGTAAAACGGCATGAAACTTGGTAATTATGTAAATCGGCATAAGTTGAACATATGTAAATTGGCTAGAATTGGGTATATGTAAATCGGCATGAGAAATTAGTACTTGGGCATATATGTTAATTTTGTAAGATTAGGAGTTGAAACATATAAGATAATTTATGACTTGGTAGAGGTTTAATATGAACGCGCCTAAGTTGGGTTTTGGGTAGTTGGCATGTATTGTAAATAAAAGGCTATAACTTGGCATAACCTTATAGTGAATTATGATAATAATTTGGGAATACGTTTTGGGGCAAAAACGTGAATCATGAACATTTCGATATGTTAAACACATGAACTAATATTGGGGTTTTGGGTGGAATACGACCATTAATGATCCTTTGACACGAGGTTAGACTCGGTTTGTGGTGTAAATCTGCCCGGGGTATACATGTAATTTTGGATTTAAAACTCGATCTATGTAAATTGAGCATAACTTTGTAAACATGTAAATCGTGAATCTTGACATATGTAAAACGACATGAAACTTGGTAATTATGTAAATCGACATAAGTTGAACATATGTAAATTGGCTAGAATTGGGTATATGTAAATCGACATGAGAAATTAGTACTTGGGCATATATGTTAATTTTGTAAGATTAGGAGTTGAAACATATAAGATAATTTATGACTTGGTAGAGGTTTAATATGAACGCGCCTAAGTTGGGTTTTGGGTAGTTGGCATGTATTGTAAATAAAAGGCTATAACTTGGCATAACCTTATAGTGAATTATGATAATAATTTGGGAATACGTTTTGGGACAAAAACGTGAATCATGAACATTTCGATATGTTAAACACATGAACTAATATTGGGGTTTTGGGTGGAATATGACCATTAATGAACCTTTGACACGAGGTTAGACTCGGTTTGTGGTGTAAATCTGCCCGGAACCGCCCGGCAAATCCAGTAGCCACAAAGTGTCAGTCTAATATGAGAGGTCGAAGGTCGAATTGTAGGCGTAACGATTTATGACACAAGGTTAGACTCAGTTTGTGGTGTAAATCTGCCCGGAACCGCCCGACAAATCCAATGGCCACAAAATGCACGGTCTAATGTGAGAGGTCATGATTCGTTCGTCATAATGAATGAATGAAGGAATACTAACCATAATAAGACATGGGTATGGTTAGAGGGTTAGGTGAGATGACATGGAAATTTGACATGTAAATGTAGACCTAACCAGTATGAGTTAAAAACATGTAAAGCTTATAAATATAGGCTCAACCAACATAACTGTTAATCAGACCAATGGGTGGGTTAAGTAATATGACTAGACTAATGACACTTAACCAATATGATATGAATGGGTGGGTTAAGTAACGTGGCTAGGCTAATGACACTTAACCGTTATAACATGACTAGCGGATGGGTTGAGCTAACTTGAATAGGTTGATAACACCCGATCGATATAACCTGATGCGTGGCAGGGTTAGTAAACACACGAGGGTAACACTTAACCATTATAATATGACTGGTGGATCGGGTTAAGTTAACATGCACTTAACCAATATAACGTGATGCGTGGTAAGGTTAAGTAACAACAGAGGGTAACACTTAACCTTCACAACATGATAAGTAGGTGGGCTAAGTCAATATACACTTAACCAATATGACATGACATGCGGTGGGGTTAAGTTAACACAAGGGAGAACACTTAGCCAGTATAACAAGGCTTGCGGTAGGGTTAAGTAACACAAGGAACAACACTTAACCGATATAACATGATGTGTGGTAGGGTTAAGTAAAATAAGAGAAAACACTTAACCAACTTAACGTGATGGACGGAGAGGGTTAAGTACATATCGGGTTGGTGGGTAATATTAGTAAATATAGGCCCACAAACTTAACCAGTAGGAAACCCTAGTAACGGGGACCCATTTCAGCAGTAACCCACTAGATGTATCATGGTACCCTGAAACTAGGCAGGGTGGGGCACAATTACTGGGCTGATTGTAAGCGGTCAAAGCGACGGCGGTGGGTGCACCGTGTGGTTCTAACGGAGTGCGGGCGTGCACGCAACTCCAGAGCAGAAAAACAGGGCATTGGAGGGCACCAGTAGTATACCTTATGCATTCTAGAATTGTGTCGGGCCGCCACCACGGGACTGGATACACCCCATGGTGGGACTAGCATAGGTATCTACAATCATTGTGGTTCATATGATACACGTATGTAGCATAATCCCTAGGTTGGACCTAGGTGGCATAAACCCTAAATCCGAGAAGCGTTCAATAGGTAGCATAATCCCTAGGTTGGACCTAGGTGGCATAAACCCTAAATCCGAGAAGCGTTCAATAGGTAGCATAATCCCTAGGTTGGACCTAGGTGGCATAAATCCTGGTTGAATCTAGGAAGCGCTCGATAGAAAACCCTAGATTAGATCTAGGTAATAAATAATAGATGTACACGTGAAAGCAACCTTACTTTCGGGGATTGGGATCACGTTATGATTTTATCATTTTATATAGATTACTAGTTGGGACACTAGTTAGGTGGTGCAGAGCAAATAGATATCATTTTAATGGTGAAGCAAAGAAATCTTGCGATGCTTGATAGAAATATTGCGAAACTATACTTAGTTCATCTAGGATGGGAACCTTGCAATGTTATACATGACAGAAATCCTATGATGTTATTCTTAGTTATCGTGCATGTAGCTTATCTTGTCATCATGGTTATGTTTACTTTCAGTTTATTCATGCCATGTTATCTTTACCTGTTTTTATGCTGAAAGTCACTAGGACTTACTCAGTCTTTATGACCGACCCGTTTTGTTTCGCCTCTTTTTCTTTCGTTCCCCTCCTCCCCCTAGGTTCGCAGGGTGGGAATATAGCTTAGTTCGGATCTTACCAAGCTCCTAGGCTCTTTCATGTACTGCTTGGATTTCTCTTGGCTATGGCTTGCTTTGCTTTATTGGGGAATACTACAATTTATTTTCATGCTTCTTTGTTTTTGAGCAAGACAGATATTTTAGCTATGTAATTAGGTATTGGAAGTTGATGGGCTTTTATTGTAAACAATTATATTTAATAAATGATTTGAGGTACTTCTACTTTACCTTCCGTTGTTTTATATATGTCTGTCTTGTAATATTTCTGTTCCAGTACCCATAATGCTCCATTGAAGTTAAGGCATTCCCTTTGTGAGTGACCTTAACGGATGTGGGGTGTTACATTTGGTATCAGAGAAGAAGGTTACCAGACTGGGCAAAAGCTTTTAAAAACCTTCTGAAATTATTTTCAAAACATTTACAAAGAAGCATTTTTCTAAGAAAAGTTTTGTTTTACGAAAGGCATATTCCCCAAATCCATATGCACGATCTTTTGATTCTCTCCTTGAGTCTCTTCTCTCTTTCTTTTTCACCATAGTTTTGTGGGCGTACGACAGATGTCGGAGGACCAAGGAGTGCCCAACCTCCATCTTAGCCGCAGTAGTTCCATCTGCGACTAATCTCATTTCAAGCTTTGTAGGGATGTAGTGTTATGGAGATAGCTTTCGAGAAACTTGTCAACAAACTATACAAGGATGGTAAGAATAGGGATAAAGAACACAAGCCTAAGGATGAAAAACTTGTTGATATGGCATAATCCACGAAGGAGGAAAAGGTGAAAGGAAAGAGGCCAAAGTGAGAGAATAATAAAACCCATGACAAGAGAGAGTATCTTTGGTATGGTAAAAAGGGACATGTAGTTAAGTATTATAGGACAAGGACAAGGGCAAAGAACAAGATCGTCGAGAGGGCAATTGTATGCTCTCACTACTAGCATACCTAAGAGAGGTGGTAACATTTCTGTTAAAGGTTTAGCTTTTCTTTTCTATCATCCCATTAGAACTTTGTTTTTGTACATCACATCCTTTTAATTCTGCTTCGATAGTTGAAGTCTCTACACCTTAGAACTAGCGTACTAGATGATCCCGTTTTTGTCTCCAATCCTGTTGGGGAATCGACTCATTTATTCATGACTTGTTTGGATTTGAGAATGTCTATGCTAAGTGTTGAGTTTAGAAGTAATGCTTATGTTTTTGGGCAATGGGTTGATTCTAGGGATGGAGGGGTTTTCCAAAAATGATACCATTCTCGAGTATGAAAAGAGGGTAGTTATACGCTTGACTTGCCTTGGTAATGCCCTCGAAGTCTAGTGTAACCCTTAGGGTTCTGCCATGTTTAGTTACCTAGAATCTCTTGATACATTTATCGATCCGCTCTTGATACATTTATCGATCCGCTCGAGTAGTGTTCGCCACTAAGGCAGATGGTTCATTTCGCTTATGCATGAGTTATAGAAAATCACCTTAGTAAGTACACTTGGCAACATGGTTGGCATTTGTTTATTTTAAAGAGATAATTCATTTATGTGGAATACCTTCTAGTAAGTGAATGAGATCCAAGATTCACTAGTGAATTTTGGAGAGCTTGCATGAAACCATGAGTACGCAGTTATGTTTAAGCCGAGTATACTAGAAAAAGAATAAGTGAAAGTGGAACGAGAGGCGACAGTGAAATTAGTTCCAACTCATATTTTGGAAACAAGAATTAAGAAGCTACGAAATTATGAAGTTAAAGACGGTGAAAGCACAATGGAGTTAAGCTCAAGGAAATGCGACTCAGAAGATGGAAGACTAGATACACGTATCATATCTCTTTTTTTAAGAGTATATCCTTGATCCCTCTTTTCCTGTAGAGCTTATTTGCATGTTATCTTTCAAGTATATCCTCTCGGTCCTATTCTCAATCCCATTTCTGTTAGAAACCCCATAGGGAGCATGACTCGTCTGTTAGTAATACATTTTGGGGCTTGAGGGTGTCCGTTGGGTTGACTAAACTGTTTGGGTTTTATAGGATATGGGTTGGTCTTATGAAGGGATTTCTTGTGACCAAAAAGGAGTCCATCATGCTTAGTTTCCTAGAAACATATATATTGGTTGGTCAATTCTCTGGGTATCAGTTTGATATTGATTTCAGTCTTCGGGGCTGGTGCTTAGGGAGTTCTTCTCCTAATCAGTATATATGTGACATAGATTTCCAGTTTTGACATTGCCTAATAGGCACAAAGTTTTTACTTGCTTCTATCGTTCGACTATACCTTTAGGTAGGAACCATTGGGTGTAAACATGTGTTTGAGACATGTTATGATTGATGGTTGCAAGTGGCTGCTAGTGGTTGCTCGTGATTGCATAACACACATTAGGCACTAGATCGGCTCAGACACATTTCCATATTGCATATGCATGAGTGTTTATACTTGTTTATGGATGAAATTGGATGTGTTATCATATGGATGATGCATATGGATGGATGTTTGTGCACACATATAGTGTTTATGTGACTAGGACTATTTGCATACATGTTGGACTGATTGCACTAAACATATTTTGCATTAAGAAGATCAATCAGGCCTGATCATTTGCATTAGACAAGGAACATATACACACTTTCTGCATATGTTCATACAACATTAGAAATCTCTTAAGGACAATGGATGCCTGTGATTGATGATTGAGTAGATGGATGATTGGAAGGTAGGACACATTCTTCTTAACTTGAAGATTTCGGGGACGAAATCCTTTAAGGAGGGGAGAATGTAACATCCCGAATTTTAATAGCATGTTGAAACTAGAAATCAGGTTATAATTAATTTTTAAAATAAGAATCAGGGAAAACGGATTGCGCCATTGCGTTCGTCTCGAAATTTTACATGAAATAGAGTCCGAGTTTTCGAAAATCGGAGTCTGGATGAAGAAGTTATGGTATGTACAAGTTTCAGCAATTTTCAGGCAGCACTGGACCAGGGGGTCGACCTACCCCCCCCCCCCCCAAGGTCGACCATAGGGTCGACCTACCTCCCAGGTCGCCCATAGTGTCGACCTCCCCCCCTTACAGGTCGACCTGGTTTGACCCAGAACTCATTTTTGAAGCCTGAGACTTGTTTTGACGGTCCGGATTGATTCTAGGGTTAATCCAAGGGCCTAAATTAGTTGTTACACCTATAAAAACACCCTTAGACCTAACCTAATTCATATCAAATCATTCTTACACTATTATGCTGCTGAACTCCCTCTTGAACCATGGCCGCCGCCCCCAAATTAAAGTACAAACATTCAAACTCAAATCAATTCAAAGAACAAGGCTTCTACAATGATTCAAGACAATAAATCAACAATGCCGCAACATTTTTACAACAAATTCAGTTCCTAATTCACTAGCCATGCTCTGTAAGTTCTAGTTACTTTTTAGATTGAAATGCTTAATTATAATATGGCCATGGAATAAAGTGTAATTGGATGTAAGCATGTTCATCGATTCAAGTCTATTTCTGTTTCCTCTTGAATCTTGAGTTTTGGGTTTCTCTATCTTTATTCTTTTGTCAAGTTCATGATCTATTCAGCCTGTTGTAAATCAGTTCATGTTAATGTTATTCTAAAGATCTATTTTTTATGCCTGAGATGATGTTTTTATGCCGGTTTTCTCTCTATACCTATTGTTATACAAATTCTACCTTCCCCTATTTATTTTCTTTGATGAACCTAGATCAATTTCGGATCTAGGCCTCAACCGCGATTTGCGTACGATTGAATACGGGGAAAACATATGGGAATATTACCTAGCTAAATATATGTGTTTGGTGGAATCGAAGGCATAATATGAAAATTTGATATTTGGGTATTACTACCATTAACATGAAAATGGGATAATTGGGTATCGTCATTATAATGGCAATTGCTAAATTTTGGATTAGCATATATAATTTGACATGGATCTTGGGTTATGTAAATTGGGTGAGAACTTGATATATGTCATGAAACTTAATATGGGTAAATTGGTGTAAACGGGGTATACAGGTAATTTTGGATTTAAAACTCGATCTATGTAAATTGAGCATAGCTTTGTAAACATGTAAATCATGAATCTTGACATATGTAAAACGGCATGAAACTTGTTAATTATGTAAATCGGCATAAGTTGAACATATGTAAATTGGCTAGAATTGGGTATATGTAAATCGGCATGAGAAATTAGTACTTGGGCATATATGTTAATTTTGTAAGATTAGGAGTTGAAACATATAAGATAATTTATGACTTGGTAGAGGTTTAATATGAACGCGCCTAAGTTGGGTTTTGGGTAGTTGGCATGTATTGTAAATAAAAGGCTATAACTTGGCATAACCTTATAGTGAATTATGATAATAATTTGGGAATACGTTTTGAGGCAAAAACGTGAATCATGAACATTTCGATATGTTAAACACATGAACTGATATTGGGGTTTTGGGTGGAATACGACCATTAATGAACCTTTGACACAAGGTTAGACTCGGTTTGTGGTGTAAATCTGCCCGGAACCGCCCGGCAAATCCAGTAGCCACAAAGTGTCAGTCTAATGTGAGAGATCGAAGGTCGAATTGTAGGCGTAACGATTTATGACACGAGGTTAGACTCAGTTTGTGGTGTAAATCTGCCAGGAACCGCCCGGCAAATCCAGTGGCCACAAAATGCACGGTCTAATGTGAGAGGTCATGATTCGTTCGTCATAATGAATGAATTAAGGAATACTAACCATAATAAGACGTGGGTATGGTTAGAGGGTTAGGTGAGATGACATGGAAATTTGACATGTAAATGTGGACCTAACTGGTATGAGTTAAAAACATGTAAAG
Organism: Allium sativum; assembly: GCA_030737875.1. Taxonomy (NCBI): domain Eukaryota; kingdom Viridiplantae; phylum Streptophyta; class Magnoliopsida; order Asparagales; family Amaryllidaceae; genus Allium; species Allium sativum. The sequence goes on along the minus strand of CM060915.1, from coordinate 212,212,929 downwards.
CTTATAAATATAGGCTCAACCAACATAACTGTTAATCATACCAATGGGTGGGTTAAGTAATATGACTAGACTAATGACACTTAACCAATATGATATGAATGGGTGGGTTAAGTAACGTGGCTAGGCTAATGATACTTAACCGTTATAACATGACTAGCGGATGGGTTGGGCTAACTTGAATAGGTTGATAACACCCAATCGATATAACCTGATGCGTGGTAGGGTTAGTAAACACACGAGGGTAACACTTACCCATTATAATATGACTGGTGGATAGGGTTAAGTTAACATGCACTTAACCAATATAACGTGATGCGTGGTAAGGTTAAGTAACAACAGAGGGTAACACTTAACCTTCACAACATGATAAGTAGGTGGGCTAAGTCAATATACACTTAACCAATATGACATGACATACGGTGGGGTTAAGTTAACACAAGGGAGAAAACTTAGCCAGTATAACAAGGCTTGCGGTAGGGTTAAGTAACACAAGGAACAACACTTAACCAATATAACATGATGTGTGGTAGGTTTAAGTAAAATAAGAGAAAACACTGAACCAACTTAACGTGATGGACGGAGAGGGTTAAGTACATATCGGGTTGGTGGGTAATATTAGTAAATATAGGCCCACAAACTTAACCAGTAGGAAACCCTAGTAACGGGGACCCATTTCAGCAGTAACACACTAGATGTATCATGGTACCCTGAAACTAGGCAGGGTGGGGCACGATTACTGGGCTGATTGTAAGCGGTCAAAGCGACGGCGGTGGGTGCACAGTGTCGTTCTAACGGAGTGCGGGCGTGCACATAACTCTGGAGCAGAAAAACAGGGCACTGGAGGGCACCAGTAGTATACCTATGCATTCTAGAATTGTGTCGGGCCGCCACCATGGGACTGGATACACCCCATGGTGGGACTAGCATAGGTATCTACAATCATTGGGGGTCGTATGATACACGTAGGTAGCATAATCCCTAGGTTGGACCTAGGTGGCATAAACCCTAAATCCGAGAAGCGTTCAATAGGTAGCATAATCCCTAGGTTGGACCTAGGTGGCATAAACCCTAAATCCGAGAAGCGTTCAATAGGTAGCATAATCCCTAGGTTGGACCTAGGTGGCATAAATCCTGGTTGAATCTAGGAAGCGCTCGATAGAAAACCCTAGATTAGATCTAGGTAATAAATAATAGATGTACACGTGAAAGCAACCTTACTTTCGGGGATTGGGATCACGTTATGATTTTATTATTTTATATAGATTACTAGTTGGGACACTAGTTAGGTGGTGCAGAGCAAATAGATATCATTTTAATGGTGAAGCAGAGAAATCTTGCGATGCTTGATAGAAATCTTGCGAAACTATACTTAGTTCATCTAGGATGGGAACCTTGCAATGTTATACATGACAGAAATCCTATGATGTTATTCTTAGTTATCGTGCATGTAGCTTATCTTGTCATCATGCTTATGTTTACTTTCAGTTTATTCATGCCATGTTATCTTTACCTGTTTTTATGCTGAAAGTCACTAGGACTTACTCAGTCTTTATGACTGACCCGTTTTGTTTCGCCTCTTTTTCTTCCGTTCCCCCCTAGGTTCGCAGGGTGGGAATACAGCTTAGTTCGGATCTTACCAAGCTCCAAGGCTCTTTCATGCACTGCTTGGATTTCTCTTGGCTATGGCTTGCTTTGCTTTATTGGGGAATACTACAATTTATTTTCATGCTTCTTTGTTTTTGAGCAAGACAGATATTTTAGCTATGTAATTGGGTATTGGAAGTTGATGGGCTTTTATTGTAAACAATTATATTTAATAAATGATTTGAGGTACTTCTACTTTACCTTCCGTTGTTTTATATATGTTTGACTTGTAATATTTCTGTTTCAGTACCCATAATGCTCCATTGAAGTTAAGGCATTCCCTTTGTGAGTGACCTTAACGGATGTGGGGTGTTACACCACCCGTACTCTTCAATCTGAGATTTGAGGAAGAAAAGGTTCCGGCTTGACTTAGTTCGAGCTGCCTCAAAATGGCAAGGGTGAACACAAACACATTCAGCTCTCGTATTTTCTAAGAAAGCAAAGTTGAGTGCCCTGTCGCACATGATTTCAGATCTGCCCTCGTAAACAGATCTGTGCACGCTGCGACTTGCAGCAAATCCACGTCTTCCCCTTACCTCATTTTACTTGTTCATATATGTAGTATTTCGAGTCTTCCTTCCATGTCCGGAGGCGGAACATACAATACCTTATTAAAATGACGAATGAGTTCAGCATCGATTGCCCGAGGACAATTTGTAGCACCTAATACAATGATTTCCCTGGCCTACTCTAAACCATCTGTCATGGTCAATAGGGTTGGAAGGAGATTTTCACCTTCATAAAGTGGTCTATCTCATCAAGAAATATAATACTTGGGCTGCTTCACGTGCTTATTGGAATAGCCTGTGCAGAAACGTGTTCCGTCTCCAAAATATTTCAAATACAAATTTGGCCATCAAAAATATAAAAATGTATCTTGAGCACATGAGCAACAGCCTCGCCTAGGGTGGTTTTTCCGCAGCTTGGTATTCCATGCAGAAGAACACCATGCACAGGCGGAATCCCTAATCTATCAGATGCATCCTGATGATTTATGCGCAACTGCTGCTCAACTGCCTATTCTCCTCCAATATCATCCCATGTCACCTCAACATCTACAGATATGCTTGGATGCACTATAGACAGTGATGATTTCCAATCACTCATTTTTATCTTGACTACATTGTCATTTTCAGCAGATTTCAATGTTCTCTTGTACACATTCCTCTCAGCCTCATGGTATAAAATTCTCAAATTATTATGCCCAAATCCATTCGTAGATGAAGTAATGTATTGCAGGTCAACATCGCCCTCCATACACTAATCTTGTATGAAATCCTGAAGAATTTGGAGACATTGTTCTTGTGATGGTAAGATAGGATCGATTCCTTCCACCACCATTGATGTCGTATTCGGCATAATGAAATGGACGAGTAGAGCCAGTAGGAAAATAAAATGGATTAGAAAATGAACTGCATTATTATGTTTAACATGTCAATTTGTTCTTGCTTCTTAAACTAGCAGATATGACAATTATGACAAATAATTCACCATGACACGTTCTAATATTTTTACTGGTGTATTGTAAATTTATTGCTAATGTATTTTTAGTTGTTTTATGTCTAATCAATAGCTAATCAATTGTATAGGGTAATGTAGTAGGCCACAAGCATAAGCAAAATAAATTTGAGCAAAAAATAAACATTTGATTATACTCATTAGTCAAAGATAATGCATCGGTTCAACTCAGATGAGGATCATCTAATTCACTAGCATATACAACACATAACATGAAATTTTTGAAAATCGATTTGTAGCTAATACCATGTGAAATATTATTTCATTATTAAAAGACTAATGCAATAAAGAAAATGTATGTTTTAATACTTCTGCAAGTACAAGAGAAAATATATATGAATGAGAGAAATGACTTACATCTCTAAGGGGTACATCATCTGCATTTACATCACGTACCACTTCCAAAGCTTCAAGTATGATGCTAGTAGAGCCTCCAATTGTTAGTACCTGCAGTCATTACAACAAAATATGTTAGTAATAACGCTGTTAAATAACACATTATTCTAAAGCATTACTATTTATACTTAATTATCTGCATTCCATTTATTTTTCCACCAATTTCACGTGTAACGCTCCCCTCTGAGATTATTCGCGCTCTCCCTCCAATTTCACAAATTATTGGCTATCTCCCTCCAAAACTATTTCCCCTCCCACCAAAACCACTTCGCCTCACAACAAAACATATCGATTCGCTCCAATCTCCTCACTCGAAGAAAGCAAACCCCTTCCATCTCCAATACCCTCAACCGATCTGTCGAAGCTAGAGGTACAAAATTTGTTGGAGCTGCTCTGACACATTCCTTTTCATAAACATAATCTATTATAAATCACGGCCGCCACAAAATAAATGTTTATTTCTTCTTCCTTGCTTCTATTTTCGTTTCGTGTTCATCCTTGATTTTAGATTTGTGCATCATGATAGGGGATACTCGTAGCATTTATGGCTTTCGGACCGGTGCTCCTGCTGATTTGAATTAGAGTTTTGAGAGAAAATTTCCAAGGGATGTTTGGGTGATTTTGAACAATTATCACACTGTTATGGAACTATGCAATTCAGAATTTGGATAGCATCGTCCAGTCTAAAAATCATGCTATAAACTTCATCACAACCACACATCTAAAATTCTTTTTGCTCTTCCCATAGGTGTTATACTATTTTGTTATTACAGATCTAGTCTGTAGATAAAAGACATTTGTCGGAATCTATTCATTGAATATGCTCGACATATATACTACAAAGCTTTATCAGCTCCTGGTACTTATTCTGGAGTTGGTGTTGCTTCATCTTCTGTTATTAATTCAAATCATCAATTTGCAATTGGTGGGAATAGCAAGATACCTGCTTTTCTGGGTCCACTATCCATATGTTCTTGTTTTATTTCTACCATATTATCCCTAGCAGTTGCTCTTATCATTGTTCCTAGACAAGTAACACAATGGACTGGTTTGTTGCTAACATCGAGTGGGCATTTACAATGTTTGGTATATTATTTGGACGTTATCTCCAAATTTTACGCCAGTGCGTAGGTCAATTGAAGGTTATCGCATAGAGGAGTCTGATGATGGCTCACATAAAGGTCTACGATATGCTTCTAGTTGCGATAGCACTTTATGGTATTATGGCACTGGAATGGGGCACTTTTAGCAGTTCTTGCCCCTCCGTTGCCTATTTTAATGGGTATCACTGTGCTTTTACTAGATTTGATCTCATGGTTGCAGGAGGCATGGTATTTTCATCGTTCATGACATATGTCTCAGAGCATCTTGCAATTAGATTTTTTCTAAGAGGACAAGAAAAGCGAGATCTTGCAAAAAGTAGTAGTGTGTGCTTTCTGCTCTAGCATAGTTTATGACCATTATTAATGGTGTCGTGTAAGATATATTTATTTGCATGCAATTCTTTGTACAAATGACTACTTTCTGTATTGAATCTAGTCAACATACTTAATACCACATTTTGTACTAAAGTTTTTTACCGTGCAAGTCAGTCGGGTTACCGGAGCTTCACATTGTTCTTCACACTGTGCAATTTTTACATAATATACACTAGTATCAATATAAAAATAGAATGCACTGCATTTTCATGTTTATTATTCTAGATTTCGACACATGCTTATTTATGTAGTAATAAAATAAATCAGCGTAGAGTAGTGTCTGTACCATTCCAGATATCCATGCTGTAATAATATTAGAAAATGAAATGAAATTACTATTACACAAAGAAATGCAAATGATTGTTCTAGTTTTGTACGATGTTATGATATTTGAAGAATTGTAATTCTTACTTATCCAGTGTACGTAGTGCGGCTCAATAAAGTAGCGATAGATCCAGTTAAGGATATAGAGTGTTTTGTATACACTGCATAAAACATGAACATGGTAATATCTTCTTTAATATAAATTCTGAAATATCTTCTTTTGTGCAGAATGTGCCTCCAGAATACTTGTTCGAACTGCAAGGGAACATATACCTGAGTGTGTTGATTATAGTGTAAATGCATATTTAGCCGCCTCTGTAAGAGCTATCCCTTATTCTGTTTGTGGAGTTGGAGTTTGTGACGATTTATATGCGGGTCAAGCTACGTTTACTCTTTACCACCCTATAGAAAATGAAAAGGTATGTTATATTTCTTTTGAGTGCACAATTCTTGGTTTATACGATAAAAATGCATATAATCAAAATAACCTACATATCCTTTTGTGTTTATCCATATATCTATGTATATTTATGTTTCCTGATGGATGCACAAAGAACAAATTAAATGATCATGTGAGGACTGCAATTGTCATTCATGCAAATAGTATCAGTCTTATTTGTTTATGACAACAAATGCCTTGGTTGTGTCATGTTCAATGGAAAGCAAAATATGGATTCAAAGTATAAGGGAGTTTTAGGTGCTTATAAATACGGTGCACATTATTTTATGCTGAGAATATTCCAAATTATTTCATTGTTAAAATACCATCCAGATTTTTATATAAAAAATCATCGCACAGATTACATGTGTTTTAACTTAATGTCCTTTGATGATTCACCCGAAATGCCTTTACATTAATTATTCGACCACCGCAATTCTTTTTTAGGTTTTCTTCCTAGTAATTCAAGGGAAGTTCTATTCTTTCTTTTCCACCGTATGTCTGCTGTTGCAAAACTAACTAAAAGCTTCGTCTTCATCATTCAAAAACCTAATTTCACATTACTTCCTCAATTTTGCTGATTTAAGTTGATAGTCGAAGTGATTATTGGACCACGTCCATCCCACAATTGATATCGTTGATATATTCACCATCTTACTCATGTGAACCGCAAGGTATAATTTTCTGATCTTCCATTTTCCCCTCTATTTGATTCTACATCATATTTTTCATCATTATGTCATGAATTCAGTAATCTGCTATCTTTCATTTTATTAACGGAGCAGACTCTTTTTTTTCTGTGCGATCGTCCCCCATTCTTGATGCTTTGAAACAATTTTACTGTCAATGTCGTCATACATTGAACTTCTGTTTGTGATTGGATTTGCGACTGCCTTGCGATTTTGATTTTGTTTTAGTAGCCGTTTTCTACAATTGAAAAAATTGAAATTGTCTAACATGCCATTTTGGTTAAATAAAATTTCATGTTTTGGAATAAGAAAATGTTATTTGTCCTCCAATCGACTGTCTGTTCTAAGTTACGTAATGTTTGTTGTTTTTTTTATAATTCTGTAACTCTATTTTGATCTTGTTTTTCCTTTACAAAAATATACTTTTGTATATGTTACTTTATTTTAATTTGGCCATGTTGAATGTATTATGGATTCTTTATTACAATAATTAAAAGTTTATATCTTTGTTTCTTTGTCATCTTAAAAAAAATATTTTTGCTTATGTTTATGCTATGATCTTTGATAATGGATTCTTCATTTATCAGTGTGTACTATCGTGATATCATGCTGTGTGATAGCTTTGTAATGTAAAATGAGCTTTGTTATTGTAAAATGAACTTTCACGAAAATATATTTGTTCGTGCGCCATTCCGTTTTATATACTACTTGATTAGAGGTACATAATTAAGGAAAACAGTTATAGAATTTAAAGCTCGATCATTGTGGTTTTTCCTGCAGAGAAGAATCTTCATGCATTTATTTTATTTGCCTCTATATGGTTCTTCATGATAAGCTTTTTTAGTTGAATAATTCATGTGCACACTTATTAACATAACCACATGGGTTGACATGTGTTAAGCTGAGCACAAATTATATCAAACAGTTATCTTTATTTGACATATGAAGGGGTAGTTTTGCAGTTTGCGCCAGTTTGTTCTACATATGAAAAGATTTTACGTCGTCTTACTTTTTTTAGGCCAGGTAGTTCGCTCTAATAACAACTAGTTTTGCATTTACTACTAATTCGTTATACTGTAATAGGAATACATATTTACTGATTTGAACTTCATTATTCGGTCTTTCTTAAATGAATGATGTTTTATCTGTAGTGTGATAACTCCAAATAAGCTACAAACAGAATTGTCCAAAAAAATAAAAAGTAAAAAGAAATAAGTACCGTTGTCCATTAGGCTAATTCATAAATTGAAATGGTGTCATTTAGTTGCTTTATTACCAACATTTTCTGTAGTACTGCTTATGTAGAACATTTTATTTCATTGGGTCATACACAGTATGAAATTATTTTGCAAATCGGGTTACCCTCTTTTCTGTTATAAATTATGCAGAGTTAACTATTTCAAAAGGAATTAAAAATACACGTAAGATTTTATTTCAGTACTGACTTAGTATTACATTAGAATTGGTGCTATGCCTACAATTGTGCATCTATTCCCTTCTTTTTCTCTAACAGCTAGTTGCCTGTAACGGCAGTTTTCTTTTTTATTTAGACACATCTAACAGTGGTCATTTTAGATATACTCACAAAAATATTCAATAACCATATTTTTTCTTACTGGATAATTATATTATGTTGTTTCTGCTTCCTGAATTCTCATTGATATTCAGAGGACCTGTTGAATCCTAGGGGATTACTCAGTAAATCCTTAAGGACAGTGCTATCTTGCTTGCACGCCTCAGGTGTTATCATTCTCTACTGCAATTATTTCAACAATCTTAAGGATTTAATGGATGCCAATGCTTCTGCTGCTGCTGATAATGCCTCGGATTCTATCCCTCATGGTGGTACTTCTTCTGTCACAGCAGCCATCAATGGTGTTACACCCGCTGCAACCAATGCAAATATATCATCTGGTGCTGGAGCATTAAATCTATCTGCTCTACCACCATAAGTCATTCCTCCTGCTGTTCCATACTCCAAACCCTTTCCTAACATCTCCAAAATAGATGTTTTTGATGGTCAGTTTTTCAAGAGATGGCAAGAAAGAATCTTCTCACTCCTTGACATACATGTTGTTGCTTGGCCACTTTCTGAAGAGAAAACAAACACCAATTTTGATGCCTGGACTCATGCTAATAAGGTATGCAGACACACAATTTTAAGTACTCTTTCTAATGACTTGTTTGATGTCTACTGCTCCAATAAAGAAGCCAAAGAAATATGGAACTCTATAATTTCAAAGTACACCGCTGAAGATGCTGGAAAAAAAAAGTTTGTGGTCGGCAATCTTGATGGTTGGAGGATGGAGGACAACAAAGATATCAAGGTTCAGATTAATGAATATCACAAACTTAATGAAGATCTCAAGGCGGAGAACATTATTTTACCAGAAAAATATTTAACTGGACTGTTGATTGAGAAACTTCCGGAATCTTGGAAAGAATATAAGATTCACTCGAAGCAAGCATAAGTAGCTGTCCCTTGTATATTTGATCACTCACATCATTATTGAAGATACCAACCGTAAGGAACTTCAGGCTAGCAAAGCGGCTGAAATGGCAACAAATGCAAATCTGGTGCAAACTCAAAACAAAAATAAAAGGTATGGCAGCAAACCTAATCTTACAAATAACTCTAATTACAAACTTAAAGCTGTTAACCCCACAACCCGTAAGAAAAAAGGGAGTTGTTTTGTCTGTGAAAAGCCAGGTCATCATGTACCTCAGTGTAGGAAAAGAGTGAGAAATGACAATCCTCCTAAACCAAATGCAAATTTGGTGGAAGGAGAAGATATTATTACTGCGGTCATTTCTCAAGCTTATCTTGTAGGCAATGTGAAAGAATGGGTAGTAGACTCTGGTACTACCAGGCATATTTGTGCTAACAAAGTTGTCTTTTCCTCCTACAAACCAGTAGGGGATGGAGAAGAACATGTGTATCTTGGTGATTCTCGAACTGCTCAAGTTCTTGGTAAAGGAAAAGTTGTTCTCAAACTCACATCTGGCAAGACTTTGGCTCTTAATGATGTACTTCATGTTCCTAATATAAGAGCAAAATTATTTTCTGTGTCTCTATTAGGAAAGGTTGGAGTTAAGGTGTCATTTGAAACTGACAAGATTGCAATGACTAAAAATAACATATTTGTGGGGAAAGGGTATTGTAATCAGGGTCTTTTGTACTGAATATTTCTAATGTTATTAATAATAATGCATCTTCTTCAGCTTACTTGATTGACTCTATTGATTTATGGCATGCTAGACTAGGACATGTTAGTGTTAGTTATATAAATAAAATGAAAACTCTTGGTCTGATTTCTAGATTTAATAATTCTAGTCTAAACAAATGTGTAATTTGTGTTGAAGCTAAATTAACTAAGAAACCTTGTACATCTGTTCAAAGAGAATCTGAATTGTTAAGTCTAATTCACACTGACTTAGGAGATGTAAAACAAACTATGACAAAAGGTGATAAAAAATATTATGTGACTTTCATAGACGACTTTTCCAGATATACTAAAGTGTACTTACTTAGAAACAAAGATGATGTTTTTAATATGTTTTTATCCTATAAAGCTGAAGTAGAAAACCAATTGAATAAAAAGATTAAGAGAGTTAGATCTGATCGTGGAGGTGAGTATGTTTTGATCAATGATTTTTGTGAAAAAGAAGGAATAATTCATGAAATAACCCCTCCATATTCACCTGAATCTAATGGAGTAGCTGAACGAAAAAATAGAACTTTAAAAGAAATGATGAATGCAATGCTTGTTAGTTCTTGTGCACCTAATAATCTTTGGGGTGAAGCTATTTTATCCGCTTTTCATTTACAAAATAGAATACCATATAAGAAAACAGGTAAGACCCCTTATGAACTTTGGAAGGGATATCAACCTAATTTAAAATATTTAAAAGTATGGGGGTATCTTGCTAAAGTCTTATTACCTGATCCTAAGAAAAGAAAATTAGGTTCTAAAACTTCTGATTGCATGTTTATTGGTTATGCTGAACATAGTTCTTATAGATTCCTTGTTGTGAAAAGTGATGTGCTTGATTGCAATACTATTATTGAAACAAAGAATGCTGAATTTTTTGAAAATATCTTTCCTTTGAGGTCTGATTCAGTTTCACATATGCCCGCTGAAAATAATTTTGAATTTTTTTTAGAAGAGCCAAGAAAAAGTAAAAGGCAAAGGAAAGAAACTTCTTTTGGAAATGATTTTTACACTTATCTTATTGAAATTGATCCTTTAACATATTCTGAAGCAATTTCTTCATCTAATTCTTCTTTTTGGAAAGCTGCAATTAAAGCTGAAATCGATTCCATTACTCAAAATAAAACTTGGATTTTGGTTGACTTACCAACTGGTGCTAAACCTATTGGTAGTAAATGGATTTTCAAAAGAAAGTATAATCATGATGGGTCTATTGATAACTATAAAGCTAGAATAGTTGCAAAAAGTTTTACACAAAAGGCGAACGTAGATTATTTTGATACATTTGCTCCTATTGCTAGAATAGCTTCAATTCGTGTTCTAATTGCTTTAGCTTCGGTTCATAAACTTCTTGTTCATCAAATGGATGTTAAAACTGCATTCCTAAATGGTGATTTAGAGGAAGAAATTCATATGTTACAACCTGAAGGTTGTGTTGTATATGGTCAAGAGAATAAAGTATGCAAACTGTTAAAATCTTTATATGGCCTAAAACAAGCTCCTAAACAATGGTATGAAAAATTAGATCAAGTATTAGTATGTGATGGTTTTTCTTCTGTAGAGGTTGATAAATGCATATATACTAAAGTCATTGGTAATGAGTGTGTAATTATTAGTCTTTATGTTGATGATATGCTTGTTTTTGGAATCAATATTGACATTATACTCAATACCAAAGCTTTTCTTGCTTCCAAGTTTGATATGAAAGATATGGGTGAAGCAAATGTGATATTGGGTGTTAAAATCATAAGGGAAGGTGATAGTATAATGCTATCACAAGAACATTATGTTGAGAAACTTCTTAGGAAGTTTGGATATTTTGACGTCACACCTGTGAGTACCCCTTATGATGCTAATGCTCAATTAAAGAAAAATTTGGGAGAGCCTATTGCTCAATCTGAATGTAACGACCTGGATTTTTGGTCGAATTATTTTAAATATTTAGTATGGTTTTAAATATTGAATTTATAATATAAATGGTATTTTATTTGGGTTATTGATTAAATAATCGAAACACGATTTATTTTGATAATCATCATAATACGAGAATTTAAAATAATTCAATTCGAAGTTAGAATTAAATCAAAACAATTCAGATGATCAGTATTAATTGTATTCGAATATAGATGATAATAAAAATATTTTATTTTCAGAGAATTTATTTGTTTTTTTTGAATTTAAAGTATATTATATTAATTTAATATAGTTATTTTATATTTACGTTCGAATTAGATTTTATAATCGTTTCTGTTCAGTTCAGAATAGCGTTATAATATTGGAATGACGGTCGGTATGCTGAAATAGCGGTTCACAATTTTTAATTATGAACCCCGAGATATGTAACGTCCCGCCATTTTGGCCGCTTCAAACCGGTGATTAAACCAATTTAAAACGTCCAAAAACGACGGAGCGCGTGTAGCTTACAGAGTTTAAAAAAAATGAGTCAACACAAGAAAACACTGAATAAATAGATAACACAATATTTAACAGCAAAATAAACTTTTATTTATTAATCAGGATTTTTGATACATGAATTTTCTATACAGCGGAATATAAAATACAGTTTAAATACAGAAAAATATTACTGCTTTAGAATCTTCAGAGTGCGCGTTGTCGGAAATCCCCAGCTTTGCCAACCTTCGAATCCTAAGCTGTAATCTGTAAATCTGAAATGCTCGGGTCTGACCCGAGCATTTTATGTAAAACACAAAATACTCGAGTCAGGATTAAATCATAGTTCAAGTAAATCAATTTCAATAACAACTAAATAAAATAGTAATTTCTATCTTCCGAAATGTTCACAAATTAAAGGATGGGTAGTGTCTATCCACAAGCTAAATCAATACATCTGACTTTTCCAAACAAGATAAAGGACCTTCAACATAAGATGGAAAAGGAGAAAAAAAATATATAGAAATGAACAAAGTATGTGTTGATATGTATAGCCTACACATAATTAGTAACGAACCATGACAGGGTCTGGTTTAGCTTGACAGTTCATAACAAGCAACAGGGTTCATGCTTAAAATATGGGGCATCCAAGCTTCTACCAAAATATATAGTGTAGTATATTGTTCAGGTTTGGCCTTTGGTAATGCAACATATATTCAGTCCTCATCCAGATTCACAGGCTCACATCAACAAATATCTATAGCAACATGTGTACTCAAGTGTGTGTGTTCTCCCAAGTTTAAAGCCGCAATTAGCCGTGCAGGCAAATATGGCAGCAACAGAATGCATAACCCAATCATTAAGTAAACGTCCAGAAGTGTAAACAATACATAAAGACCTAAAGCAGTGACAGGAAAAATATGCAACAAGCTCAGGACATAAATATCCACTGTTTATGTAAGGTCATAAAACACAACATGCAAAAATGCTGCAGGTGTGATTAGTTCCCTTTGCTTGAGGCATGCATACATGCTACAGTAATAAATTATATGCAACATGAAATCTTCGATCAACACATATATCCAATTTTTAATCAACATATATCCCAACAGTAACCAAAATGAAGAAATGTCCAGCATTATTTCGTTTAGCTTTATAAACAAATATGGGTTTCGATAAATAGTTTTGGTCATGAAAATAAAGTGACGAGTTATATACAACTAAGTAGTACCAGGTGTCATATTGACACTAAAATAACATAGGCAATTCTGGAATGTGATAAATACGGGTACTATGCATATATAAACATAATTTTTAACTGAAAAGGTGTATAAATAAAATGACAGTTATATTTATATTTCTAGTTCTACAGATCACTCTCCAGTTATTAATCTTGACTTGTGTATATATCATGAGCAGTGACAGACTGATAATTCACACAATACCGGAACATGAATGGTTTTAACATTATGACTGAGACAAGGTAGCAAGCCACAGATGGGAAGTTGATCATTTTAAAGTATATGTAGGGGACAATGTATCTAAATGCTTATGTACAGAAATTGCCACTCATAGCAGGATTTTCATGTAAACAAGGGAGGTGGCATTTTTATATAAAGTATGCAAATGCAATGGATAGCCTGACAGTCATAGATGCAGGGTTATATCCAACAATAGCATAATGTAAGTCGTGTACAAGTATAAGATAAAATCCCAAAATGTGAACAATTTTGACTTCTCATCTGTTTAGCAACATACGCCCAAACAAGGGGCAGAGGAGACAAGCAAGCAGTTCCACAACTAATGAACCATTACATGTCAACATTAAATGCAACACGCAAAATAAAGGAAACCCAAGTCTGAAATAAAAGGGATAACGGTAGGCAAACTGGTTACAGGACTTAGACAAACTGGGTGCAAGACTTTCCAAAATACACTATGGTTTCTAGTCAGGCTATATGTATGAACGGGATCAGGTAGCATAGCAAGTTTCAGTGGCACAAAAGAATGTAAACATTTATATAATTGGTCAAAGTTAAACATCCAACAGCAGCCGACAAAAGACGAAATTAACCATTAAGCTTCAATTTTTAACCAAAGTTAAAATACTTGAACATGAGATAATCTGTGAGTGAGTTAACACTCACCTTGAAACTGACACAACAGGCTTTAAGGGTGGACGTGGCTTCGATTAAAAGGTAATGCCTTGGGAGCCGACGATGTGGGGCTTCGATTGTCTGAGCGGCTTCAGGGCGACGAGCAGTGAAGGCTCGGCTTCGATTTGAAGGGAACGAAGCAATTCAGGGTGGAGGCGGTAACACTGATGGGCTTGGTCACTCGTCTCGAGGCAACAACGACGAGCTGACAAGGCGCCGGTCACGATTCGGGTAAGCCAGAGGGAGGGAGATGATTTTTTTTTTTTTTCCGCAGGAGGCCATGGATTGAATTGAGGAACTAGGGATTCGGTGACCAAAAATTGAAAAGAGGAAAGTGATTTCTCGCTGAAGAAAAGATGAGGCAAGCGAAGTATTTTTATAGAAGGAAAAAAATGTGAAGATAGGAACAACGTAAAATCAGAGCCCTTAGAGTAGCGGCGCAAATCAGACATAGGTCTGCACGGAAATTATCTAAGGAAGGTTACGTTTAAGGTAGGCAATTCTTGGGGAGAGTTTATTTACGTTTAATATTATTTTCTACCACGAGTTATTGTCGGACGCTCGGTATTTGTACTATTAACACAATCTCCGAATGGAACGAAATTTGACGTACCACCATATTTCAATGTTCTGATTCCAACAAAATTAATTCAGTTGTAATCTGACTCTGTTTGTATCTGATGTTATTTTATTTTTAAATTATTTATCGGTTCTCCGATTTTGTTCACACAGCAACTCCGTTAGCTTCCCAATTTGAAACATTAAATTCAATTTATTTGTATATATGATTACACACATAACAAATCCCATTCTCCCTATATTTAAACAATAAAATCCACCAATTTATTTAACGTCAAGAACGTATAAATCTAACCATTCATATTTTCCAGTCCTATTTCAATTCGATCAAATCTGATTCAAATATTCAACAATACATATTAAATTCTCAACCAACCATACTGAATTAAATATTGAATTCAATTTATACATAAAACCATATACTTTATAACCCAGTATCAATATAAAATTAATTGTTAACATTTAAATTTTAATTAAATTCATTTTAAATTGCCCAAATTCCTGGGACGTTACAATCTTCCCCCCTTTAAAACTTTTCGTCCTCGAAAAGGAAAAGTCGTTAGAGTTATACCAATGTACACTTCAGATTTCCACATCCGTGTGAAATTATTCCACACTGATTTAAATATCGATATTCAAGTCATCGATCTTCTTTGTTTCCATCATATTCAATTTCCTCTGATCATTAAATTTCTCTCCAAAACTAACTTCTTCTTAAATTTCAAAATTTGCATAAGTTGGATTTACGCCTCTCAAATTATTCCAAATTTCTTTATAGACCCCATCTGTCAAAGTTTACTTATCCATCATTGTGATTGAAATGGGTCCAGGCTTAGCAACCCTCAACCCAATCTCCTTACATTCAATCCATTAAATCTTCTCCTCGTTTAAGAGTGTAATTATCATTTCTTCTTCAAGTTACAAATTGTCTACTTGAAAATTTTCCAAGATCCAAAATCTTTTATAATACAAATTTCATGTAGAAAATATTTGTATATAATTAGAAATAATTCGAAAACCTCTCTTCCTAACTTATTAAAATTATTGTTTCGAAAATACTTGATAACTAGAAGTTTGACAAGTATATTGTCGTTCTCACAGATGTTAGGCATACGCTGGCCAGACGCACGACTAAAATCATCAAGTACTAAATATCCTTGCTTCAACCCCCAGTGAAAATATTTCAAAAATCCCTTTAAAAACAAATACGGAAAGTACCAATGTGATGTTGATAAGTTGATTGTTCATGAATCGCAGATACACAATGGTTCCGTCTGGATCCCCCAGAAAACATCCGTATCCGTAGGAAATCACTTCCCTGCGAATTCCGTCATGGACAAATCAACGGAAAATACTTAAGAATCAAAAGACGATCTGAGGTCATTGAGCGTTGGTTGCTCTCTCTCAGGATCACGAAATCAAATCATCCAATTATGAAGATGAATCAAGTCACGAGGACAAAACAAGTCACAAAGACAACTCAGGTCACGAAGACCAATCAAGTCACGAAGACTAACTGCTGCATCAAACAGGTGGCTCACAATCACTAAGATATCTAAGTGGACCGCAGGTACACAATGGTTACGCCTGGGTCCCCCAGGAAACATCCGTACCCGTAAGCTTTCACAGCTCTGCGGATTACGCCCTTACAATTCGACTGTAGATCGCAGCAGTCACAATGGTTACGCTTGGTTCCCCCAAGAAACATCCGTCCGCCGTAGGCTATCTACAGCCCTGCGAATTTCGCTACACGGTCGAATTTCCAACGACTCTAGATCGCAGCGATCACAATGGTTACACCTGATTCCCTCAAGAAACATCCGACCGCCATAGGCTATCTGCAGCCCTGCGAATTACGCTAGCAGTCGTGCTCAATGGCTACTCATGAGTTTTATGTCCGGACAACCTACCGCCACCAGCAGCACTGCAGATTGCGCTATCTGCAGTCCTTTTACATAAGCCCGAAATTCAAAGAAGAAGGATGGTACTTCCCTTATCTTGACTTGAAAACATATAATACTACATACATATAGTATCTAATTCTCATACTTTTCATAATTCATACTTTACATAAGATTCTCTTTCCAAATCAAACATCTCATTCTTATATAAATTCTGTTATATAAGACTTTATTTCAAACTGATTATATCACATTTTTCTCCATATAAGTTTCGAAACTTCTATGCTAAATATCTAAACTCGAACATCCCTCAATTTCCATTCTAATCTTAAATTTTTAGCTTTAAACTCTTAATCAATTCAAATGATTGATTTATATCACTTCAAACTCGGCTTTCTGAATCCACTGGCTATAAACCAAATTTTTCTTTCAATTTCTAATTATAAAATTCATCACTTCATCAACATCTTTATTTGCTCAAAACTCCGGATTTTTTCTTCTTATCACAAATTTTTCCTTCACGCATTATCACTTCTTCACATTCATACTTCGACCGTCAATTAGTAAGCGAACAACTTCCTAAGTATCAACCCCGAAGGCCGAAACCAACATCAGATCAACACTCAGAAAGTCATCCAACTTGACTAATCTCTAGCCAGTTCTTAATTTCTTATCAAATCATTGTTTATGCAAATTCTCGAATTCAGTTTACGAACATACATCTTTTATGTTCTGTCATCATTCGTTCTCGACGTGCGACATTCTTTCCAAAATTCGCTCACCTCCCATGATCTTTTGAAAACATTTCCAATTTTCATATTTTATTTCTATAATTCTACAAAATCACTTTATTCTCAGGGGAAATATTTCTAAATTCGTTATTTGCATTAAACAGTTATTAAATAAAACACTGATATTTTCACTTAACTGCTAGCACTCATTTACTTACTTCACTTAACCATTCTTGCTATCGAATCTTATCCATTTCTTAGTCAATGATGAGGTCAATCAAGTTGGGGTATATTTACCTCTCAGACCTTAACTGAACAATATTATTAACTTTGAAACAGATAAGTTCGCAACTTCGAAACTTTCATTCTCATAACTTTCAAATTCAAATTAAAAATTTACTTTTTTAACGAAAATCGTTGATTGTAACAATCGTTCATGCCTCGAAATATTTAACTTTAAAATATACTTTATCCATTGAATACATAATTAAATAATATTTTCCTGAAACCCGACATAATCGTCTCCCATAAATAACTTCTTTTCGAATAATCTATTATTCAATACCATATTCCGAACTTCGGAAAATATTCTGAACTTCAGAACAATCTCACCGCACTGGTTAACTTTATCACCTCCATCTCCAATTTCAATCGCAACATATTCGTTTTCAAATGTTATTTACTTCAAAAAAAGTAAATATTTCTTTTATCAAAATCTAAACTCGTCACATCCAATTAGCTTTCATTTCACTTGAACCTCGATTCAAATCTTTATTCATATTTTGCTCCATTTACAACTCTCGTTCATACTTCGCTTCTTGATAATTAATTAACAAGTTTGTACCTCACTATTGAATCCATGTATTCGATTATACTAATTATAAATTATCTTGCCAATAAACTTCGACACAATTATAATTATACCCTTTTCAATTTTATTATTTTATATTCCGAATTCAAAATAAAACTCATCGTCTCATTTCCGAAACGATTTCCAATTTCCTTTCCTCAATCAAATTCTTATCTGAAATTTTATTCCAATAAATTTCAATTATTTTTTTTATCGCCAAAAACACACAATTGATTCATCGATTCTATTATAATTATCTTCCTTAAATGTCGTTTGATGATAGGTTCGAGATTCAAATACAAAGGAATCTTATCGAAGAATAATTCTCGCAAACCTGGATTCGAAGACTTCCGAAGACTGGGGATTCCGAATAAATTTTTCAAATCTCAAAATAAATTTTTATTTCCGCTGCATTAGTTTCAAAATACTAATTTTCAAAATATATAATATTTCCAAAATATTTTTCCTTTCAAAATTTATTTTGAAATTTGTTACACTTTTCAAATTTATATTTCGAAATCTTTTTATTTTCAAAATCCGCTTTTCCAGTGTCGATTCTATTTCAAACTCGATAAGCTACGCTTTGAATAAACCAAAGCTCTGATACCACTGTAACGTCCCGCCATTTTGGCCGCTTCAAACCGGTGATTAAACCAATTTAAAACGTCCAAAAACGACGGAGCGCGTGTAGCTTACAGAGTTTCAAAAAAATGAGTCAACATAAGAAAACACTGAATAAATAGATAACACAATATTTAACAGCAAAATAAACTTTTATTTTTTAATCAGGATTTTTGATACATGAATTTTCTATACAGCGGAATATAAAATACAGTTTAAATACAGAAAAATATTACTGCTTTAGAATCTTCAGAGTGCGCGTTGTCGGAAATCCCCAGCTTTGCCAACCTTCGAATCCTAAGCTGTAATCTGTAAATCTGAAATGCTCGGGTCTGACCCGAGCATTTTATGTAAAACACAAAATACTCGAGTCAGGATTAAATCATAGTTCAAGTAAATCAATTTCAATAACAACTAAATAAAATAGTAATTTCTATCTTCCGAAATGTTCACAAATTAAAGGATGGGTAGTGTCTATCCACAAGCTAAATCAATACATCTGACTTTTCCAAACAAGATAAAGGACCTTCAATATAAGATGGAAAAGGAGAAAAAAAAATATAGAAATGAACAAAGTATGTGTTGATATGTATAGCCTACACATAATTAGTAACGAACCATGACAGGGTCTGCTTTAGCTTGACAGTTCATAACAGGCAACAGGGTTCATGCTTAAAATATGGGGCATCCAAGCTTCTACCAAAATATATAGTGTAGTATATTGTTCAGGTTTGGCCTTTGGTAATGCAACATATATTCAGTCCTCATCCAGATTCACAGGCTCACATCAACAAATATCTATAGCAACATGTGTACTCAAGTGTGTGTGTTCTCCCAAGTTTAAAGCCGCAATTAGCCGTGCAGGCAAATATGGCAGCAACAGAATGCATAACCCAATCATTAAGTAAACGTCCAGAAGTGTAAACAATACATAAAGACCTAAAGCAGTGACAGGAAAAATATGCAACAAGCTCAGGACATAAATATCCACTGTTTATGTAAGGTCATAAAACACAACATGCAAAAATGCTGCAGGTGTGATTAGTTCCCTTTGCTTGAGGCATGCATACATGCTACAGTAATAAATTATATGCAACATGAAATCTTCGATCAACACATATATCCAATTTTTAATCAACATATATCCCAACAGTAACCAAAATGAAGAAATGTCCAACATTATTTCGTTTAGCTTTATAAACAAATATGGGTTTCGATAAATAGTTTTGGTCATGAAAATAAAGTGACGAGTTATATACAACTAAGTAGTACCAGGTGTCATATTGACACTAAAATAACATAGGCAATTCTGGAATGTGATAAATACGGGTACTATGCATATATAAACATAATTTTTAACTGAAAAGGTGTATAA
This sequence comes from Allium sativum, assembly GCA_030737875.1. Taxonomy (NCBI): domain Eukaryota; kingdom Viridiplantae; phylum Streptophyta; class Magnoliopsida; order Asparagales; family Amaryllidaceae; genus Allium; species Allium sativum. Next base: position 212,192,625 of record CM060915.1, on the reverse strand, counting down.
ATAAAATGACAGTTATATTTATATTTCTAGTTCTACAGATCACTCTCCAGTTATTAATCTTGACTTGTGTATATATCATGAGCAGTGACAGACTGATAATTCACACAATACCGGAACATGAATGGTTTTAACATTATGACTGAGACAAGGTAGCAAGCCACAGATGGGAAGTTGATCATTTTAAAGTATATGTAGGGGACAATGTATCTAAATGCTTATGTACAGAAATTGCCACTCATAGCAGGATTTTCATGTAAACAAGGGAGGTGGCATTTTTATATAAAGTATGCAAATGCAATGGATAGCCTGACAGTCATAGATGCAGGGTTATATCCAACAATAGCATAATGTAAGTCGTGTACAAGTATAAGATAAAATCCCAAAATGTGAACAATTTTGACTTCTCATCTGTTTAGCAACATACGCCCAAACAAGGGGCAGAGGAGACAAGCAAGCAGTTCCACAACTAATGAACCATTACATGTCAACATTAAATGCAACACGCAAAATAAAGGAAACCCAAGTCTGAAATAAAAGGGATAACGGTAGGCAAACTGGTTACAGGACTTAGACAAACTGGGTGCAAGACTTTCCAAAATACACTATGGTTTCTAGTCAGGCTATATGTATGAACGGGATCAGGTAGCATAGCAAGTTTCAGTGGCACAAAAGAATGTAAACATTTATATAATTGGTCAAAGTTAAACATCCAACAGCAGCCGACAAAAGACGAAATTAACCATTAAGCTTCAATTTTTAACCAAAGTTAAAATACTTGAACATGAGATAATCTGTGAGTGAGTTAACACTCACCTTGAAACTGACACAACAGGCTTTAAGGGTGGACGTGGCTTCGATTAAAAGGTAACGCCTTGGGAGCCGACGATGTGGGGCTTCGATTGTCTGAGCGGCTTCAGGGCGACTAGCAGTGAAGGCTCGGCTTCGATTTGAAGGGAACGAAGCAATTCAGGGTGGAGGCGGTAACACTGATGGGCTTGGTCACTCGTCTCGAGGCAACAACGACGAGCTGACAAGGCGCCGGTCACGATTCGGGTAAGCCAGAGGGAGGGAGATGATTTTTTTTTTTCCGCAGGAGGCCATGGATTGAATTGAGGAACTAGGGATTCGGTGACCAAAAATTGAAAAGAGGAAAGTGATTTCTCACTGAAGAAAAGATGAGGCAAGCGAAGTATTTTTATAGAAGGAAAAAATGTGAAGATAGGAACAACGTAAAATCAGAGCCCTTAGAGTAGCGGCGCAAATCAGACATAGGTCTGCACGGAAATTATCTAAGGAAGGTTACGTTTAAGGTAGGCAATTCTTGGGGAGAGTTTATTTACGTTTAATATTATTTTCTACCACGAGTTATTGTCGGACGCTCGGTATTTGTACTATTAACACAATCTCCGAATGGAACGAAATTTGACGTACCACCATATTTCAATGTTCTGATTCCAACAAAATTAATTCAGTTGTAATCTGACTCTGTTTGTATCTGATGTTATTTTATTTTTAAATTATTTATCGGTTCTCCGATTTTGTTCACACAGCAACTCCGTTAGCTTCCCAATTTGAAACATTAAATTCAATTTATTTGTATATATGATTACACACATAACAAATCCCATTCTCCCTATATTTAAACAATAAAATCCACCAATTTATTTAACGTCAAGAACGTATAAATCTAACCATTCATATTTTCCAGTCCTATTTCAATTCGATCAAATCTGATTCAAATATTCAACAATACATATTAAATTCTCAACCAACCATACTGAATTAAATATTGAATTCAATTTATACATAAAACCATATACTTTATAACCCAGTATCAATATAAAATTAATTGTTAACATTTAAATTTTAATTAAATTCATTTTAAATTGCCCAAATTCCTGGGACGTTACAAGATATTTGTAGTGGATAAGCATGAGATGTAACGGCTGGAAATTTCCGACTCCTCGAGAGTCGGAAATTCCGAGACGTTAGTGAAAGAATTTAGAAGGTGAGAAAGAAAAGATAGAACTAGTAGAATAGAAGAAGAAGAAGAACATCAGAATCATCAGAGTAACACGAATCTCACAGCGGAACGAATAACATATAATATATAACATAACTTTGAAGTAAACAGTTATATATATACAATAGCACTTATCAGAGTACAACACTTACAACACAGCGGAAATAACTATAGCTATAGAATCTTGAAGTCTCCTGCTCCAAGCTCTCCATGTATATCTGTAAATCCCGACTACTTGACTGCCCGTACAAATTTAGGCACCCAAGAGTTTAGGGAAAACAACAAAGTAAACTTCGGGTCAGTCATGGGACTGGTATGAGTAAAACAGTTTAAACATGTATACGAACAAGTAAACGATATCTCATAAGACCACGCCGCATAACGGAACGGGTTTTTCCCTTATGAGAATCCAAAATATCTTTATATCAAAAACCTTTTGATATTATAATAATGTCTATGTACAAATAGATATCAACTAGCAGAAACGCTTGCATCTCACGTTCTACATACATAGTATAAAATCATAAACCGCAGAGCGCTTATCGGAGAGTGGATTCCAACAGACAAGGTATGGGAGCACCTTCTGATCAGTGTACTCTAGAGGTGATACACTGCAGGTTCAACAAGAACTTCTTGCAACTCGGCCACACATGACCGCTCACTCATTTAGCTTGAGTGTCGCGAATATATTGCCACCACGGTTATAGGCCATCAAACCGTCATTCGAAGATACAGAATCAAAAAGAAGTATAAATATGTATATTCCCTAGATCGGTGACAATACACCCTGCTTGGGGATGACCCAACTAGCCATGCTGCCTAGCCCAACTTTTGTTACTTCCTGGTGTGAGGCTAGAAACTACGTCTATCTTCAGAACATCTGATCACCATTCACTTTGAATGCCACATCGTCATACCCGCCAAATCACAAATTGACTTATACAAAAATAACACGGGTATATAGCTAAGAGAAACGAATTCCTCCGCCACCAAACGTGAATACGTTTGAACAGATCAACTTACGCGATCCATTGGATATACTCTGTCAGACCTTCTTCCATATACGTTGTCCTGGGACTGGACAAACCGAAGGCACTATTCAGTATATCCATCTTAGTCACTGTTATCTAAGACTTATACAACAGCCCTTGCACTTTACTCCGTCTTCAATTTATCTTTGGCATATATTGCTCGCAACGCTTATGCCAATACAGAGTGGTTCTTTGGATAATAATCCAACCGGTCTCTCCATATTAACAACGTTAAAATGGTAAAAACTTTGATAGTCTGTGATTCAACTATCAAATGAAAACATGTCGGTGTACAAACAACGATCTTCTTTCCAAATGGAAATTCGATCGATCAATCATCACATGTTCATATTTCCTTATTTCATATATTTAGAAAATATATGTTATTAATCATTGGAAAACATTTCCATAGCTTATTTTCACATCACTATTATTTCGCAACTATCAGTCCCTAACTGTAACTAGTATGAGAACAATTCTCTAAGTATCAATCCGGAAGGTCGAAACCAACATCAGATCGTCACTTAGAAAACCGTTCAACTTACCCTCTCCGGTTAGTTTCTGAATTTGCTTAACTCTATTTCTTAAATTCTTATCATGAAAACATTTCATTTTCTATGTTTAGAAAACATATCTGACTATATTTGGAAAACGTTTCCAAAACTCATTTACGGATTTCCAATGAACGTTGTATAAAACATCGTTACGCTTAATCCATTAATCGCTTATTACTTAACTATATTTCAAATCAACCTTTTCTATCGAACCACAACCATTCCTTTGTCAATTCTGAAGTCAATCAAGTTGGGGTATAATTAACTCTCAGACCTTAATTTAACAACGTCCTTTACTGTGAAATAGATGAAGCTCGTCACTCACTTTGTCCAATCATCTGTTTACGCAAATTCTCGGATTCAGGTTACGAATCTACTTTTTATATGACAACGTTTGATTATAACTATAACGTTATAATTCCTACTTCTACAATATCTAACCTGAATTATAACTTTATCTCCTAACTCGAATAATTAAACAGACACCTAATTTCTTAATCAATAACTAAACCTTGATTTAAACCTTGGAAAGTAAATAGTACTTTCCCGAATTCGCTATAATCGAATTCGACGTATAACTCTCCTTCGAGTAATCTCTATTTGATTAACTCTTCTTCGAATAACCTATATTCGATTATCTCTCTTCGAATAACTCATATTCGAAATCTCTCTCTTTCGAATAAACAATATTCGATCTCTTTCTTTCGAATATGCTATATTCGAAAATCTCCTTTCGATTTACTAATCGATAACTCCTTTCGATCAAACTAAAATCGATAACTCCTTTAACTTTATTCGAATAATTAATATTCGACAAACTCTTTTGGGTCGACTCATTTGATTAACTCCTTCGAATAACTAATTCGAATAACTTACCTTCGAATAACCAATATTCGATTTACTTTAACTCGATTAACTTAATTCTAATCGATTTACTCCATTTCGATTCAACTTAATTCAAATCGATTAACTTAACTCAAATTGATTAACTCCTTTCGAATAACTAAATTCGATTTAACTCTAATTGAATAACTAATATTCAATTAACTCTTACGTGTTTAACTCTATTTGAATAAGTAATTCGAATCACTCAAATGTGTTTAACTCTATTCAAATATCTAATTCGAATAACTCATTTCGAATAACTCAATTCGATTAACTCTTTTAACTTTACTCGAATAACTATATTCGATTAACACCTTCTTTCGAATAACTATATTCGATTAACTCTTCGGCTAACTCCTTTGGATTAACTAACTTCGAATAACAAATATTCGATAACTACTCTTCAAATAAATAATATTCGGTAACTCTTCTCAAATGAATAACATTTGATTTCTCCACTCGAATAAACGATATTCGATAACTCTTCTCTCGAATACACCATATTCGATAACTCTACTTCGGATAAGTGATATTCGACAACTCTACTCGATTAACTCCACTTGGATAACTCTAACTGGTCAACTCTAACTGGTCAACTCTAACTGGTCAACTTTAACTGGTCAACTTTAACTGGTCAACTCTAACTGGTCAACTCTAACTGGTTAACTCAACTGGTTAACTCAACTGGTTTAACCTAACTGGTTTAACCTAACTGGTTAACTCTAACTGGTTAACTCTACTGGTTTAACCTAACTGGTTAACTCGTCTTGATTAACTGAACAAATTCACTTAGTTTAACTTAGCTAATTCACGTTGATTAACTCTAACCGATTCACTTAGTTTAACTCAACTAATTCACTTCGATTAACCACTTAGTTTAACTTAACTAATTTACTTCGATTAACTCGACCAATTCACTTGGTTAACTCCTATTTATTTAACAAATAAATATCTCCTTTAGTTTAATTCTATTTATTTAATCTCTAAATAAATATCCTTTATATTTCTTTTAACGAATATAATTCCTTTATATTTTGATTAACAAATATATCCCCCTTATATTCGATTAACATATATATTCCCTTGTATTTGATTTACAAATATAATTCTTTTATATTTGTTTTACCAACTATATTCCTTTATATTCAGAATCCTTTTTCTTATATATATATATATATATATATAAAATCCCTTGATTTTATATAAATAAACTATTTTCAAAATATACTTTGAAAACCCCTTTTCTACATTTTGGTATTTCTCATGGTATTTAACACACCATATAACAACGATAAATATCGTCCCACCACACATAATCACACAGATTATATACATCGCATTTATATATCACAATACATAAATCACAGTAAAAATAACTATTGAGGAATCCAGTTGGATTCCTCCAACCTGTTTCCCTGCATCCACAGATGTTAGACAACACCAGTATAATATTCTGATAAACAGAATCAACATATAACTATTTGATGGTTTATATATATAAATATATACGTAAATATATATATATAATTTCTACTAACTGACTAGCAGTTCAATCAACAGTCAACACACAGTCAAACAACAGATAATTAACAGTTCTAAGAACACGTTGTAAAAATAGAACTGTATAGAGTTGGTGAGTTTTACTCACCGTTGCGCGTTAATCGTTGAATAACGGTTTGCGTTCATTTGACTGCGACGGACAATTTATTTCGCCATAAATTGTAACGAGCTCGGATTCACTCCCGGTCAGTCTCATTTTGTTGCTCCCGTCCATACGATCCCAACGCAACTTACGGTTCGTCAATCTGATATCGTATGATCAAGATATGATTTATACAAGATAAGATACTATTTTGAATTTAAATTAAAACTATATTTTAATTTAAAGTTGGGCTTTACCCTATTTTCGGCCCAATTCCCTTTTGAAACCATTTTGGAATTGTCCTGCTCCAGTACAAAACAGTACAAGTCTTCCCTGTGCATAGTGCTGGACTCAGACGTCCTCTCCACTTCATTTTTCATTGTCATTTGCCAACGTTTCTATTTTTTTCTCTTTTAAATGGGCCTTGCTTCTTAATACAAGTCCACGCCTCATTGTAGAAACCTTCCTCTTCTCAATGATGCAAAGCCCATCTTCCGTCATGCTTTTGAACACCCTCACCATCTCCACTATAGATGAACACAGTAGCTCTTCCAGTTTCCAACTATTTCCCCCGGTCATCACTAAGTCCACTGCGCACCTCAGCTTGCTGGCGCCTTGGCCGAGCTGACTCCCTCCAACAAACAACTGTAGCTTGAACATCTCCTCCCCCTTTCATAATATACACTTCCATTCTGTCCTACCCCCTTCTTTCACTTAAACACAGTGCTGCCATCCCCCCTATACAGCAGCTCTTTCCTTAGTTCAGACCAAGCTCCACCGTCAAACAAACCACTAGCTCGCCCACCTTTCCACGCATACAAACGATCTGCACTTTCCCTTCTCTTCAACCCTTCCACACCACACAGCACGCAACAGTACAGGTTGCGACTTCCCCACAAACGTTTAACCGCAAGCTCCAGCTTTAAACTTCCATGGCCGCACTTTGAATCCAGTCCTCTTCCGAACTCTGCATCTCCAACGCCAAAGGGACGTGCTCGCGAGCACCTCCTTCCTAAATATTTCTCCCTGAAGCTCGCTGCTCTAGAAGTTCCAGTCTGCACTAATCCCTCCTCTCCGCGACTTAGTTTACTTCCAGGCATTTTGTTTTGAACTTTGTTTGCCAAGAATTCTTATGGGTTCGGTTTTTAACAAGGTTAAAGGGTATTTATATCATTAAATTTTGTCTACGTGTTTTTGTTTAAAGCCATGCATGTTTATCACTGTTTTGCGGTTGGAAAGGTTTGGAGGTGTGGCTTTGTTTTGATCGGAGAAAAATGGGAAAAAGGTTTGAGTTTCCATGGTGTACGGTAGGTACACGTTAGTTCATAACTAAGGTAAGTATATTTATTCACTTATGCATATAAAAATTTAACATTAAAGTAGACCGGTCATCATGAACTTCATATATATATCGATTGTTATGAACAAAAATAAAAATACCGTTGAGATGAGCAAGATGCCACGATCCCAAAAATATACTAATACCGGTAGATGGACTCATATTTTGAAACTTCAAAATGTTGATTTCAGGGTACGAAATACTTGCTTATTTAATTTATTAAAAATTACAGTAAAATTCCAAAAATTAAGTTATCACTACTTCCCAAAAGAACCTTGTCTAAATTCAAATCTGATAACTAGTTATTTCGAAATAACCGTTATGGTCGATAAACGATTCTATAGCGACTATTTTAAAATTTGGTTTGGACATACATCAAAATCTACACGACGAAATCCCGATATTTCTCTTCCACTAGAAAGATATACTCCACCAGCTCCATACGTTTCTTGTTTCATAGAAATCCAGCTTAAAACGAATCATGTACATTCAGTTGAAGTTCAAATCGCCAAATCGCGAACTGCAGCGACGTTTCAGGTTCGTTTTAATTATAATTATAAATTATAAGTTCGAACGTTGTACTTTAAGTTATCGATATCGCCAAATCGATATATAAATCATTAAATAAATTAATTATTCGACAGCTAACAAAACGCGCCATTACAGACTTCCCCTCTTAAAATAATTTCGTCCTCGAAATTGCTAAGCTAGAAAAATGCTACTAACTAGATTTAAAAATATTTTTTTTTTACCTCTGAATTTCAGTTTCGAATGGACCCATTAAATTTTAATTAATTTATTAATTCATTTCCGACCAACTAAAATTTTCAAAAATTCTGAAAATTTTCTAACACCTTAAATTTTCGAAAAATTTCGCCATAACCTCCTTTGTACGGCTCAATACGTCAAACCACAACTCGCCTCTCTAGGCCTCCTCCAATCCAAAAGGAAATCAAAATAGCCAAGCGGCTTGCCAATTCGGCTCATAAAATCAAAACTCATATATGATATAAACTTGTACCTTTTTGTCGGGCATTTAACTCTATCCCTTTCATCTGCTACCACTTCAACATATACCAATGTTATCCATTCCAATTGATCTCCAATCAGTTCATATCCTCAAATCCAAATCGAATTTCATTCGAACTCTAATATCAAATTCCAAATTATTGACTTATCAATTTGGTTCCATTCTAGATTATCTCTAATCCAATTCAATTTTATTTAACTCGGTTCAAGTTAAATTTCAATTTATTTTTACCATCTCATTTTATTTAACTTCATTAGTTAAATTTTAATTCCAGAACTTAAGTACCTGGGTTTCTTTCAAATCAATTTGAAATCATAATGCCAATTCAAAACCTTTGAATTTCTAAACAACTTGTTTTCTCAAAACAATTCAAAAAAAAAACCTTTGGTAGTAATCCGTCACTTAGAACTCGAAAATGAACACTGATGATGTCTAGATTCATCATCAGAATCTATTTTCCAGCTATCGAAGTGAGTTCAATACTATATCGTTTTAAATTTGAAAAACATTTTCAAATCTCCCAGGAACTTAAAATTTCCTTATTTTAATTCCAAATTCTGATTTAAATTCATATTTAATTCAAACTATTTCATATATTACATTCATATGAATTCTGATTGGTCATTTGTAACCATTTCACCCTTTTATAATCTTAATCGATTATAATAACAACCAACACAATCAATATACTATACTAATTTCAAGATATATATTTCTTCTATAAACAAATATATTTTGGGAAAAATTATTTCATTTACCCTCTTTCAAAACATACCATGACGGTTCATCGTATTCGAGCGTTTAGTAACCCTTATCGATACAGTGGATCAAAACTGATCGACCAGAATTCATAAGCCACTCAACCAATGAGTCTCCACAATATAAAACCATTTTATATTGAATAACAATTACGCGCTCATATATATACACTCAAACTCAATCTAGGATATTACTAATCCCATCTCTATCGAGTTATGCCACAGAGCCAAAGTAATCACTTAACTTAAGCTCTGATACCAACTGTAACGGCTGGAAATTTCCGACTCCTCGAGAGTCGGAAATTCCGAGACGTTAGTGAAAGAATTTAGAAGGTGAGAAAGAAAAGATAGAACTAGTAGAATAGAAGAAGAAGAAGAACATCAGAATCATCAGAGTAACACGAATCTCACAGCGGAACGAATAACATATAATATATAACATAACTTTGAAGTAAACAGTTATATATATACAATAGCACTTATCAGAGTACAACACTTACAACATAGCGGAAATAACTATAGCTATAGAATCTTGAAGTCTCCTGCTCCAAGCTCTCCATGTATATCTGTAAATCCCGACTACTTGACTGCCCGTACAAATTTAGGCACCCAAGAGTTTAGGGAAAACAACAAAGTAAACTTCGGGTCAGTCATGGGACTGGTATGAGTAAAACAGTTTAAACATGTATACGAACAAGTAAACGATATCTCATAAGACCACGCCGCATAACGGAACGGGTTTTTCCCTTATGAGAATCCAAAATATCTTTATATCAAAAACCTTTTGATATTATAATAATGTCTATGTACAAATAGATATCAACTAGCAGAAACGCTTGCATCTCACGTTCTACATACATAGTATAAAATCATAAACCGCAGAGCGCTTATCGGAGAGTGGATTCCAACAGACAAGGTATGGGAGCACCTTCTGATCAGTGTACTCTAGAGGTGATACACTGCAGGTTCAACAAGAACTTCTTGCAACCCGGCCACACATGACCGCTCACTCATTTAGCTTGAGTGTCGCGAATATATTGCCACCACGGTTATAGGCCATCAAACCGTCATTCGAAGATACAGAATCAAAAAGAAGTATAAATATGTATATTCCCTAGATCGGTGACAATACACCCTGCTTGGGGATGACCCAACTAGCCATGCTGCCTAGCCCAACTTTTGTTACTTCCTGGTGTGAGGCTAGAAGCTACGTCTATCTTCAGAACATCTGATCACCATTCACTTTGAATGCCACATCGTCATACCCGCCAAATCACAAATTGACTTATACAAAAATAACACGGGTATATAGCTAAGAGAAACGAATTCCTCCGCCACCAAACGTGAATACGTTTGAACAGATCAACTTACGCGATCCATTGGATATACTCTGTCAGACCTTCTTCCATATACGTTGTCCTGGGACTGGACAAACCGAAGGCACTATTCAGTATATCCATCTTAGTCACTGTTATCTAAGACTTATACAACAGCCCTTGCACTTTACTCCGTCTTCAATTTATCTTTGGCATATATTGCTCGCAACGCTTATGCCAATACAGAGTGGTTCTTTGAATAATAATCCAACCGGTCTCTCCATATTAACAACGTTAAAATGGTAAAAACTTTGATAGTCTGTGATTCAACTATCAAATGAAAACATGTCGGTGTACAAACAACGATCTTATTTCCAAATGGAAATTCGATCGATCAATCAATCATCACATGTTCATATTTCCTTATTTCATATATTTAGAAAATATATGTTATTAATCATTGGAAAACATTTCCATAGCTTATTTTCACATCACTATTATTTCGCAACTATCAGTCCCTAACTGTAACTAGTATGAGAACAATTCTCTAAGTATCAATCCGGAAGGTCGAAACCAACATCAGATCGTCACTTAGAAAACCGTTCAACTTACCCTCACCAGTTAGTTTCTGAATTTGCTTAACTCTATTTCTGTAACAACCCGTATTTCAATAACATGTTAAAACGAGAATCAAGGCAGAATTTAATTTTAAATTCTGAATCAAGTAAAATGGGCTATGCCATTGCGATCGTCTCGGAAAAATACGCGAAATAGAGTCCGAGTTTTCGAAAATCGGAGTCCGTATGACCCGGTTAAGGCCCAAAGAAGTTTTCGGGAAATTTGAATTTCGAAACATACAGAAATGGGGCCAGGCGGGAAAATTCCCGCCCAGACAAGTCGACAGGCATGTCGACAGGCATGTCGACAGGCATGTCGACAGGGCTGTCGACTTGCCCTGTCGGCTGATTCTGATCAGGTGCACCTATTTTCTATCTTGGCTAGGTTTTTGGGCCTGGTTTGAGATCTGACGGTTCAGGTTGGTCCTAGGGTTAATCTAAGGGCCTAAAACTATCCTAATCTCTATAAAAAGACCCTAAACCTACCCCTAAACCCTCATTATTCACTCATGTAACTAAACTATGGCCAAATTTCTACTCTCATGGCCTCCATCTCAAATCCCTAGAGCCTATGCATTCAAATCGGGTTCAAATCAAAAGATGCAAGCTTGCTACACCAAAGAGAGGCAAAATCAACGTTGCTATGCGAGTTCCATGACGATTCTTCAACAAAGGAGGCACCTTTCTTAGCCAAGATGATTCATGCTTCTTTCTCTAGGCCTAACTATGTAAGTTCTAGCTACTTTTAGATGGAAACGGTAGTTTTGATAATGACATGGGATAAAATGAGGCTAAACATGATTATGCGAACCTATATGAACCTTACCTTGCCTCTTGTGTTCATGTTTATGATTTTAGGCCATGTGAGTGACTTAATCATGCCTCTCATGCTATGCATAACCTAGTTTAACTTGCAAGTTTGGATCTTTATGCATGAAATGCTAGCATGAACCTTTAGGAACCACTTTATGTGTGAAACATTGGCTAAGACAAGATTTTGGGGCTTATGCATGTTTATGAACCCAAACCCCTTACGGTAACATGCAAGATTTTCTCTTGTGTTGCCTTTCATTAGTTGAGGGAGGGGTCTCGTGGGACCATAGCCACGTGTAGAAAAGCAGACCTTAGTATCTGCATCGGCAGATAAATCTAAAGCTCCCGGCCGAGTCCTGTATTTCTTGTTTTGCCCTGTGACAGGACTCGGATGGCACGATGTGATACATGTGCATACAGTTATAGAAAAACGATTCACGATGAATGCGTGGGAAAAAGGGCGCGGTTGAGGGTTAGCGTAATCCCTAGTGGCCTAGGTGGTTTAACCCAACCCGAAATACGAAAGCGTGCAATAGGTAAGCGTAATCCCTAGTGGTGCTAGGTGGCGTAAGTCCTAGTAGTTCAAACGATGATTCATATGGAAGAGCCTAGCTAGAACAAGGGTGACAGTCCAAACGATTTCAAGGAAAATACGACATGAGGAAGCCCGTACGAGGTACGGCAAAGGACTGAACTTATATACATGGAAAGAAACATATGATTTTGAGTAACCTATATATGCGGTATATTAGGTTGACATGGACCATTACACGACTTTGGGTAAGGGACATTCATGGTTAACACATGACGCGGGTAGGGATACTAGTACGAGAGGTGCAGAGCAAATATACATGTTAGAACTAGGAAGAATATACATAATAGATACCGTGGGATGTTAGACGGGGTAGATACCTTGGGATAATGTACTCGATAGAAATCTGACGATGTGATGCCTTGACTTATCATAACACCGTAGTTTATCATGATACCTTAGTTTACCTTGCCACAGTAGTTCAACCGGCTACCCTGGTTTATCTATCTTGTAGTTATCCTTATGTTTACTTTCAGTTTATGCATGTCATGTTACCTTTACCTGTTTTTATACTGGAAGTAGATAGGACTTACTCAGTCTTTTTGACTGACCCGTTTTGTTTCGCCTCTTTTCTTCCGTTTCCCCCCCCCAAGGTTTCAGGGAGGAAACAATGCTGTTTAGTTCGGACTTCTTCTGCTTGAAGGTCATCATGGATGGCTTGGACTTCTCTTGGCTATGGCTACTTTACTGTTTTTTAGGGAATAATTTATGAAAAAGGTTTCATGCTTCTTTATTTCGGCAAGACAGGTTTTGATGTACTCTGATGTAAAAAGGCTTTTGACCTCATTTATTAATGTTATGAAAGTTTGTTTTTACTTCCGCTATTTTATATGTTCTGTCTTGTGATATTTCTGTGCATGTTTACCAATAATGCCCCTCTAAAGCTAGTGCATTCCTTTGCGAGTGACCCTAGCGGAGGCGGGGTGTTACATTTGGTATCAGAGCAGAAGGTTACTAGACTGGGCAAAAGTTTTTAAAGACCTTCTGAATTTTTTTTGAAAAACCGTTTACAAAGAAGCATTTTTCAAGAAAATTTTCTTTTAAAAAGAAAAAAAGCTATTCCCCAAAGGCCATTAGCATCATCCTTGTTTCCTTGATTTAATCTCTTTTCCTTTCTTTTCTCCATCTGTAGTCACAGTGGTTTTGACTGCGACTAGTCTTTCTTGCTGTGTAAGTATTTCCCGTACGATGGAGGTGGTTCTCGAGAGACCGTTGCAGAGTTATGCATGAAAGGATAGTAAGAACATGGATAAAGGATACGAGCTCAAGGATGAGCAACTTGTTGGTATGGCTTAGTCCTCAAAGGAGGGAGAAAGATGAACAATGAAACCCATGACGAGAGAGTACCTTTGGCATGGTAAAACGGGGCGGATAGTTAAGTATTATGGGACAAGGACAAGATCATCGGGAGGGCAGTAGTATGCTCTCATTTCTAGAGTACCTCGGAAGGAGGGTAACGATCTTGTCAAAGGTTTAGCTTTTCTTCTCTATCATCCTGTCGGGACTTTGTTTTGATCACCGCATCTTTTAAGCCCGCTTCGATAGTTGAGTCTCTGCACCTTAAGTACTAGCGTAATAGAGAATCCCATTTTTGTCTCAAAGTCCTATTGGAGAATCAGTCCATTTATTCATGGCTTGTTTGGATTTGAGAATGTCTATGTCAAGTGTTGAGCTTGGAAATAATGCTTATATTCATAAGCTATGGATGGATTCTAAGGATGAAGTGGTTATCCAGTAAGGGGTGCCACTCTCGGTTTTGATAGGAGGGTAGTTAGATTCTTGACTAGCCTTGGTAATACCCTCGAAGTATCGTGTAACCTTTTTGAGGTTCTGTCATGACTAGTTACTTAGAATCCCTTGATGCCTTTATTGGAAATTTGAAGCCCGATCGAGCGGTGTTCGCCGATAAGACGGATGGTTTACTTCACTTATGCGTGGGTTATAGAAATCACCCTAGTAAGTGCGCATGATAACCTGATTGACATCTGTTTACTTTCAAGAGAAAGTTCTTCTACATGGAATGCCTTATAGTATATAAACGAGATCCAAGATTCACTAGTGAATTTTGGAAAGCTTGCATGAGATCATGAGTACGCAGTCATGTTTGCGTCAAGTATTCTAGGAAAAGGATAAGTGCAAGTGGAACGAGAGGCGACGAAGAAATGAGTTCCAGCTCATGTTATGGAAACAGGAATAAGAAGCTACAAAATCGCGAAGTTAAAAGACGACTTTGATGGTCAAAGACTAGATACGCGCATGATATCTCTTTTTGGGAGTATATCCTTGATCCCTGTTTTCTGTAGAGCTTACTTGTAGGCTATCTTTTGTGGACATCCTCTCGGTCCTATTTTCTGTTACAAACCCCGTAAGGAGTTTGTCCTGTTTATCTTCTCGACCCTGTTTCAGGGAATCCTAGGTAGAACCCTATGGATGTACACATGTATTTGAAACATGTTATGATTGATATGGTTGCAAGTGGTTGCTCGTGGATGCGCGAATACACATTAGATACTAGCTCGACTCGGTCACATTTCATATTGCATATGCACGAGTATTTATACTTGTTTATGGATGAAATCGAATGTATTATCATGCGGTTGTTGCATATGGATGAATGATTGTGCACACATATAGTATCTATATGACTAGGACTATTTGCATACATGTTGGATTCATGGCACTATACATATTTTTGCATTAGAAAGATTACCCAGGCCTGATCATTAGCATTAGCTAAGGAACATGTACACACACGTTTTGCATATATTCATACAGCATTAGAAATCATCTAAGGACAATAGTTGCTTGTGGATGATGTTTTGAGAAGATGGATGATGGATGGTAGGGTATGTTCTTCCTAACTTAGAGATTTCGGGGACGAAATCCTAAAAGGTGGGGAGAATGTAACAACCCGTATTTCAATAACATGTTAAAACGAGAATCAAGGCAGAATTTAATTTTAAATTCTGAATCAAGTAAAACGGGCTATGCCATTGCGATCGTCTCGGAAAAATACGCGAAATAGAGTCCGAGTTTTCGAAAATCGGAGTCCGTATGACCCGGTTGAGGCCCAAAGAAGTTTTCGGGAAATTTGAATTTCGAAACATACAGAAATGGGGCCAGGCGGGAAAATTCCCGCCCAGACAAGTCGACAGGCATGTCGACAGGCATGTCGACAGGGCTGTCGACTTGCCCTGTCTGCTGATTCTGATCTGGTGCACCTATTTTCTATCTTGGCTAGGTTTTTGGGCCTGGTTTGAGATCTGACGGTTCAGGTTGGTCCTAGGGTTAATCTAAGGGCCTAAAACTATCCTAATCTCTATAAAAAGACCCTAAACCTACCCCTAAACCCTCATTATTCACTCATGTAACTAAACTATGGCCAAATTTCTACTCTCATGGCCTCCATCTCAAATCCCTAGAGCCTATGCATTCAAATCGGGTTCAAATCAAAAGATGCAAGCTTGCTACACCAAAGAGAGGCAAAATCAACGTTGCTATGCGAGTTCCATGACGATTCTTCAACAAAGGAGGCACCTTTCTTAGCCAAGATGATTCATGCTTCTTTCTCTAGGCCTAACTATGTAAGTTCTAGCTACTTTTAGATGGAAACGGTAGTTTTGATAATGACATGGGATAAAATGAGGCTAAACATGATTATGCGAACCTATATGAACCTTACCTTGCCTCTTGTGTTCATGTTTATGATTTTAGGCCATGTGAGTGACTTAATCATGCCTCTCATGCTATGCATAACCTAGTTTAACTTGCAAGTTTGGATCTTTATGCATGAAATGCTAGCATGAACCTTTAGGAACCACTTTACGTGTGAAACATTGGCTAAGACAAGATTTTGGGGCTTATGCATGTTTATGAACCCAAACCCCTTATGGTAACATGCAAGATTTTCTCTTGTGTTGCCTTTCATTAGTTGAGGGAGGGGTCTCGTGGGACCATAGCCACGTGTAGAAAAGCAGACCTTAGTATCTGCATCGGCAGATAAATCTAAAGCTCCCGGCCGAGTCCTGTATTTCTTGTTTTGCCCTGTGACAGGACTCGGATGGCACGATGTGATACATGTGCATACAGTTATAGAAAAACGATTCACGATGAATGCGTGGGAAAAAGGGCGCGGTTGAGGGTTAGCGTAATCCCTAGTGGCCTAGGTGGTTTAACCCAACCCGAAATACGAAAGCGTGCAATAGGTAAGCGTAATCCCTAGTGGTGCTAGGTGGCGTAAGTCCTAGTAGTTCAAACGATGATTCATATGGAAGAGCCTAGCTAGAACAAGGGTGACAGTCCAAACGATTTCAAGGAAAATACGACATGAGGAAGCCCGTACGAGGTACGGCAAAGGACTGAACTTATAAACATGGAAAGAAACATATGATTTTGAGTAACCTATATATGCGGTATATTAGGTTGACATGGACCATTACACGACTTTGGGCAAGGGACATTCATGGTTAACACATGACGCGGGTAGGGATACTAGTACGAGAGGTGCAGAGCAAATATACATGTTAGAACTAGGAAGAATATACATAATAGATACCGTGGGATGTTAGACGGGGTAGATACCATGGGATAATGTACTCGATAGAAATCTGACGATGTGATGCCTTGACTTATCATAACACCGTAGTTTATCATGATACCTTAGTTTACCTTGCCACAGTAGTTCAACCGGCTACCCTGGTTTATCTATCTTGTAGTTATCCTTATGTTTACTTTCAGTTTATGCATGTCATGTTACCTTTTCCTGTTTTTATACTGGAAGTAGATAGGACTTACTCAGTCTTTTTGACTGACCCATTTTGTTTCGCCTCTTTTCTTCCGTTTCCTCCCCCCAGGTTTCAGGGAGGAAACAATGCTGTTTAGTTCGGACTTCTTCTGCTTGAAGGTCATCATGGATGGCTTGGACTTCTCTTGGCTATGGCTACTTTACTGTTTTTTTAGGGAATAATTTATGAAAAAGGTTTCATGCTTCTTTATTTCGGCAAGACAGGTTTTGATGTACTCTGATGTAAAAAGGCTTTTGACCTCATTTATTAATGTTATGAAAGTTTGTTTTTACTTCCGCTATTTTATATGTTCTGTCTTGTGATATTTCTGTGCATGTTTACCAATAATGCCCCTCTAAAGCTAGTGCATTCCTTTGCGAGTGACCCTAGCGGAGGCGGGGTGTTACTGTAACGACCCGTGTTTTTCGACCATTTGAATATGAATATTTAAATTAGTTTTAAATATTATATTGGAATATTAATGAAATTTAATATTGAATTCGTTATTAAAAACGAAGTTGAATGTTATAATCTATATATATTATAAATTCGAGCTTGAAAATGGCGTGCAGTTCGTAAATTGGAGTTTTGAACTTCAACTGAGAATACAGGATTCTATATAAGTCGGATTTCTGTGAAACAAGACACGTTGGGACCGTATTGACGATAATTTTCATATGAAAAAGAAAAATCCAGATTTCGTGTTATAGATTGCGAGTTATGACCAAATCAAATTTTGAAATAGTCGCTATGAAAAACCGTTATTTAATTATAGGCCTTTAAAGTAGCCGTTTTGCAAACGGACTCTGTTTTCGACGAAACCAGTTCCGTTGAGTTCGTAGCGTCGATTATAGTCAGGATAGGTATATAGTTTGTTATTTTTAGAGATGGGAAAATTTGGCGTTAAAAAGGGTAGGGCGGTTCGCGGTAAAAACAGCCTACCGGGGCAACAGTCTCAGAATGCGACGAAATTAGTGCTGTTGGATTCGTATCGAAAAGTTATTGTCGATGTTCGCAGTTTCAAATGGATTTGATTTATCTGGTGATCGTGGAAAAATTAAATGCGTGTTCATTTCTGGTTTTATAAAGGATTTTTTTTCATACGACCTCGGATTTCGATGAAACTTGTTCCATTAGATCCGGAATATCGTTTTACATCAAGAACAGTTTTTTTATCAGAAGACAGAAGTCGTTTGTTGTGGTTTCGGCGTATTACTTTAGAACGAAGTTTCATACAATTTTAATATTAGTAGAAGCATCCTACTCCTTCACTGTAGCCCCTTGCGTTGCTTCCACGCTTTCGATTCCTTGGTCGCCAATCCTTTTAACCTTGCCGACAAAGCGTTGTCTCCCATCTTTTCCATTGTCAGCTATCCTACCATTTTGCTGAAATCCTATAAACTAAATGACTTGTCCTCCACGTTGTTCTCTTATAAAAAGACCTCGCCACTCCTTTTCCCTTTAACCCCTTCGTCCTCCTGAAGCACAAAACCCTGTCATCTCCATCGCAATATGAACGAAACAGAATCCTTCTTCCTCTTCAAACAAAACCATTTTTCGGCGCTGCAATAGGTGAAGACGAGCAAGGCTGTGGGTTCCGATCAGAGTCCGGTTAAGGCTAGGTGGCGGCAACCGCATGGAGTTGGTGATGGGTCCATGATGCCGAGTGGGGCTGCGGGTTCTTCAATGGAGCATGGAAGGGAGCGTGGTCCAAACTGAACTAGTTGATGTCCGATGAACTACTAAGGCGGCGGGAGGTCGAACGTGGTTATGAGGTCGCGATGCCGAGATCTGGAAGGGAGGAAAGCAATATTGGAAACAAAAGGAGAAAGGAAGGGTTCGGTTCAAACAAGAAATCCCTGGAACGATGGATTGGAAGCCGGCCTAAATCTCTTCTAACTGTATTGCGTTAACACTTTATTTAGTTAATTAACCAACTAATTATTATGCTAATTAAAAGGGTATTAACTTAAAATGGGAAATCATGCAGGCTATTGGGGTATGAGGCGGTAGCAAGCATGGATGTGGGAGAGGAACCAATATAATCAGCTGAGATTTTTAACCACGTAATTCATGAATTTTAATTAGAATTTAATAACCTCTAATTAGTTAATTAACATATATAATAAAGAATGAATTTGTGAAAGGTGACAGGGGGTTGAATCATGGCATTGTGGGATGAACAGCGTGTTGAAAGGGATACTATCATAACCGACGCTGGATTTTCAACAGGAAGGAAGACTTGGGAGTGGTTAATTTGTAGATCAGCTAATTCTTTTAAACCGCATGCAGCATGAAGGATGTTGGACGAACCGAGTATCAGGAATAATCGGCACAAATATACCTAATTCAAGTAATTAAAATTAGTTTAATAATATTTTTAATCAAAGAATTAATAATAATTTATAATCGTATAAATTAAACTGCTTATAATTCGTCCATATCTCAACAGAATAGGATGAACGAGGTACCGTTGGAATCTCTTATCAAGCAGAACATCGTGGAACTGTTCTGAGCAGAAGTGGAGACGACAGGAATTCACGATTTAATTAAACGACTGTTTAATTAAATTGTGCCCGACCAGTCCGGAAATAAACAAAACCAAGGTGAGTTAAACTCACTCAGTTATTTTCCCATTTATATTTTATATAAATTGGGTTTTTATTTGTGTGCTCTGCTTGCTGATGGTTGCCTGTTTGTTAGTTATACACTTGTTGTTGATTAAACCGATGAAATTAAACTGTGTTTAATTTCAGTGAAATACCAAATCGTTATTTTTAACGATTGGTGCCAATAAAAGGTAACTTACCTTGGTTGGTCACGTTTATTTATAAACGTGTTTAAATGGTTGCATTGTTTGAATTGCTTATGGTTGATGTCAAATGGTCGTTATTTAGTTTATCAGTTAAACAAAACTGAATGGTCTGATTTGAGATAACCATTTGAATACAGGGAAGAACAGGTTGGAGGGATCCAACCGGATTCCTCAAATGTATTATTTATTTTCATATGATCATATATGAACTGATCTGTTTGTGTGATTGATTTGATGGTTGATTATTGACTGGATATTCAACCTGTGTTGTGTTTAAACCAATAGGTGATATTGGTTAAGTGTTTGGCAGAGTATGGCCTTTAAAATTCAATCGTGTTATAAATATTGATTCACCGTCAGGTAAATCAATAAAGATGAAGTTATAAAATTTACTTTATAACTAGAGTTGGATTTTTAATGTATTATTTTGAATAAAGTTTTATAAAAGAAAAGTAAATAAATAAATATTTTATTTATTCAAGACTTCGATTTGTTCTGATGTTAATCAGATCTACAAATATGAGAATAAGGGATGAATCGAAAGGGCTAAACTTTGATCATTGTTGTGTAAAGAAAACAAATAATTAGAATTTATTTAAATTAATTATATTTTTATTTAATTTAAAGCGAGGATTGTTGAAATCGGTTAATGAGGTAATCAAGTTTTTGAGTTAATTAAATCGACCGTTTGGAATTAGAATTGTTTATCAAGTTAATGTGTTTTGACTAAAATAGTTAAATGAATATTGTTTGAATTTAAATAAGGATTTAAAAGGGATTTAATATTTAATTTAGTTAATAAAGGGATTAACTACTAAAGTAGTTAATGTTTGAAATGAGTTATTATTTTAATTAATGATGAATTTAGGAATATATTTTTAAATGGGAATTCATTTAAAAAGTTACCAAATGTGAGATGCAAGCCAATTGAATGGTGAAAGGAAATAAACGTACTCAATTATATGAATTAAGTGAAAAGAGATTACGATAAAAGGGTTTATTATAAACCAGAGGTTTTAAGTAAGATTTAAAGTGTAAAGCGTTAACTTTACATTAACGTTACGTGAGAGTAAAATCAAGTAAAAATGGGACAAGGGAAATAAGATCTCCAAAGTGGATAAGGGCTGAAAATAATTGAAAGGGGATCGGTAGAAAGTGAAATTTGGGGATAAAGAAATGGGTCATAAGATTGTATAACTGAACCCAATTTATAAATGGGATTTGTTTTGAGACTGGGGTGGAATTCTGGTGTTGGATTACAACTGACATTTATCTGAGGATAAGAACGTTGTGATCAAGGTCTGAGAGGTAATTAAAATACCCCAACTTGAACAACGTCAGGATTATCTGAAGATAGTATTAGTTGGTAATCGTAAGAGACGTTAGTGGATATGTTTGAAAATCTAAACAGCAATTTTAGCGCTGTTGTTATAATATATGTTTTGTAAATCTAATATAGCGATTGAAGCACTTTTGCTATAGTAAATGGATTGTAAACCTAAACAGCGATTATAGCGCTGTTGTTTTGTAAATCTAAATAGTGATTATAACTCTATTGTTATAACATATGTGTTATAAATTTCTTTGTTAAAACTAATGGATTTCCGAATTTAAAAGATGATTTGAAAGAAGATTTAAGTGTGTAATGGAATATAGTTATTCGAGATAGAATTAGCCAAACATAATTATTCGGCTAAGTTGCCATTTCGTACGACTGCTAGCGTAATTCGCAGGGCTGCAGATAGCCTACGGCGGTCGGATGTTTCCTGAGGGAATCAGGCGTAACCATTGTGATCACTGTGATCTAGAGTCAAGCGAATGGTTTTAAGACGAGTATTAGTTAATCAATTGGAGTAAATCGATTAGAGATAAATCGAATTAGAATTATTCAAATATCGTATCTTTGAATACTAAAAGAGTTAGAAGTTTTATTTAACAAAAGTAAATCAGTGATTTAAAGGCCAAATGATGCTAAATACTGAACCAGTGAACTCATTGGAGTGTCATGGTTGAAACACTGTATATTTTGATAGTTAAAACAACGACTATCAAATCTGACCAATACGATTGTTGGTATGGAAAGACCGGGATCGAATTTATATTCGAAAACCATTCCTGTTGGATCTAGAATAACCCTAGAGGGGGGTGAATAGGGTTTTTCACAGTTTTTAACTGAATTAAAAACTTAACGAGATATATAATAATAAACTGATCACAGAAAATAGCAGAAACAAGAATGCAGAAAGTAAATCACACACAGATATACCCAGCTTCGGCAAAACCCTGCCTACTGCTGCATTTCTAAGGTTTCTACTAGGTGATAGAACAGATCTCGCATACGAGACCTTGTACACTCGCAAACCCTGCTTCTATTCTAACCCTACGCTCAAAATCCTAGACTGATCTAAACCCCTAGATCAGATTTCCCGTATTACAGACCTGTAATCCGTAATCCCAGAATTTTACAGACTCTGAAACTGACAGTTAACCTCTAACTGTGACACTAGAATTTTACAGACTCTAGTCAAACTGTTCGTTTGATTTTACAATGTGATAAAAAAAACAATACAAAAAAAATAAAGGGAAACCCTTTAAAAACAAAACAAAGGAGTTAAAAAATAAGGGGTGATCCCCTTTTAATTAACCCATGGCCTTGGATTCATCATGGCCGGCCTCCTTTGAATTCGGTTGCACCTATTCACTTTATCACCCGATCTCTCTTTGGCTCTGGAAAAAAAAATGGCGGCTAGGGCGATCTAGGGTTTCTGTTTGACCCCAAATCACTGTGCTTGGATAACGAAATTCGATTCTCTGATGGCTCAAAACTCTTGCGGCTTGCTTCTCTTCGGTTTGCTACTGTCTGATTTGGGAAATTTGCTCTGTCGACCGAAACCCTAAATTGTGAGTGATTTTAATTTTCTGCTTGAATTTCTTGTTCAGATGCTTGTGGTTTTCGATGCGTTACTTGCCAGTGATGATATGTGTATATATAGGATTGTAAAATCCTTTATATTTCTCTGATTTCAGTAATAACTCCGATCTGAAATTGTGTGGTTTCCTTCTTTGATTTAATTTCTGATTTTGCTCGACTTTGAAATATATTCTGATTGCTGAAACCTCTCTGTAAATAATTGGAAACAAAATGAATTGATTTCCATTTTTGATTATTCGGTTTTTAAAGAAAAATAATTCTGAAAAAAAAACTTCCCCTTTTGTTTTCGTGATTAAAAGACTTTTATTTCTTGCACATGACCCGACTGATTTTGTGATTTCTTTGCCTTGAAAAACTTTCCTGATTTGAATTGAATTTCCTGAAATCTTGCTTTGCCAAAAAAAACAGATGTTGATTTCTTGTTTTGCTGTCATGAAAGATTTTTCTGATTGACACAAAAAAACAGGAAATAATTAATATGAATATTTGAATTGAAAAAACAATTTTGAAATAGAATAAAAACTTCCCTGATTTGAGTTAATCCCTGAAATCTTTTTTCTTTAATTCTGCATGCCTTATCAAAACATACTTGTTTGATTTCTGAAACACAAACTGATCCTTGATTATTTCTGAAAGCTTGACATCACACTGCATTGACTCACCCCTGTCACCATGTTGACTGGCCTGTTTCTTATGCTTGTGCTCTAAACCTTGTATTTGCTGATATGTATTGTACTTGTGCACTTGTTTGCCAAAAACTGGAATGATACTTGCTGAACTGCCATGTCATTGTGCATCCATCTTGGCATTGCTGTTTTACTCGTGTATATTGAAAAGTTGACTATTTTGATTATTGACACAGTCTTGTACTTGCCTCATCATGTATAATTGATCCACTAGGCTATCCACTCACACACACAATGCTGTATACTTGTATCCATGAATTATGAGCTGTTGCATTATTCATGCTGAACCATGCTTACTTGATATTGCCGAACCATTTTAACATGTACACTTGAGCTTGAGCCTTCACTGTTTTGTTCCACTGCTACTTTGATGATGCTGTAATTTGAGTGCATTCCTGAACCTGTAATGCTCCCACCTGGCTTGTTGCATTAGCATCTGGACTTGCCATGGCTGTTGCAATTTTTAAATTGTCTCGACATAACATGTGCACACATACAGTCTTGAACTCATGCATTCTAGTTTGTGTATGTCCATTTGCACATCTATATTGCTGTGTGAACCCGAAGCTTTACTTGTATACTTGACTTTGCTGATTTGTAACTTGCCAAAAAAACTGATTTGCTTATATTTGTGCTCATCTCTGAAACTGGCTTGTTTTCTCTATTCATGTTTCTGTTGTCCACTTGTACTTGCATGTACCATTCTCGACCATGCTGAAACGTGTATTTGCACACCATCTTGCTTCACACTGTTTTGAGTTTGTTGAAGTTTCTTTGCTGATTTGAACTCCACTTCTTTATTGCTGGCTCGACCATGTTTGAGCTGCACTTGTTTGTGCACTTTGATTTTTTTTTATTTGCTGACTTGTTATTTGGCTTTCATGAATGCTAGCTTGTCCATGTTTGACTTGTCAGTTGCACTGAGTTGAGCAGGTCCTAGTGGCTACTCCTCAGCTGCGTACTGATTGGCGTGGCAGTGCACACGTGTGTTTATACACGTGTGTATATGCAGCCATCAGTCCAAAAAAAAAAAAAAAGATCGAGTCAGAAAAATGATGAGAAACACACCGAATTCTGAGGCACATAAATTTTCAAAATAAAAATTATATTTACATGTGTTCAGTTTTTATTCCTGTTGCAGTGTACTGTGTGTTTTCTGTTTCATGACAGGTATGAAGATGAGACTGGGCTGAAATGACTGGACTGAAGACAGAAGACTGAAGACAGAAATCAGTGTGTAGAAGTGTATATGAGTAAATGTAAAAAAAAAAAATGAGAATGTACTGACAGAGAGTTGTATTGAGGAGTTTTGTATAAGAAAGTAAAAAAAAATGTACTGGTATTTGTAATAAACACATTTGTTTGAAATAAAATATCATTTTATTGTTGTCAAACAAACTTGTTTATTTTATTCAGTTTATTTATAAGTACAAATATCTGTCAAGTAATATCTGTGTATGTGTACAAATAGTGGGGCCATATACATTGTATTGTTTGAATGTTGAACTATAATATTTATGTTTAAATAAAATACTGTGTGAATATATAAAATTCTGTACAGTCGTATTTTGTTTGAACATAAATATTATATTCCTTCTATGATGTGTATATTGAAACAGTACAGTAACAAACACATATATAACAATATATTTGGTTGTTATCATCAAACAAAAATCATATAATTGTGTATACAACACCGTTATATACAACAATCTCCCCCTTTTGATGATGACAAACAAATAAAAGATTTTGAATATAATAAATGTGTTTGTTCGTGAATATTTGAACTCCTCCTATTTAAATGCTCCCCCTACAACAGAAACTCCCCCTATAACTGTGCATGAGTGAAATGTATGAATAATTAAATTTTCAAAATTAAAAATATTTATAAAATATTCACTCATAAATCAAAATCTAATCCATTCTCCCCCTTTTGTTATCATCAAAAGGATACAGTTTTTAAAATACAGATGAAAAATGACAAAATATAATTTCAGCTTAAGAGGAAGAACGGTCATCATAAATCTCAATCAATCAAACAAAATCATAATAAACTAAGAACAGGTGGCATATGTCACATTGTAGAGAATGACGGTTATACGATGAATTTTATAAAAATGAGGAGAGTTAAAAAAAATATGAATATTTCCCATTTATTTTCAAAAAATTTTTTATAAACTGAAGCACAAAAACAGTGATGGATTTGGACTATAATTAATAATTCAATTTAAGTGACGAGATCGAATAATCTCAAATCCCAATATCTATCAATCAACAAAACATAATACGTCATAATATTTTAACACATTTCACAGATTAGAAAGATGGATTGATAGACTGGTTTTTATACTCTGAGGAGAATTTCAGATTAATTTATATTTATAGCACATTTTTCCCTTTTTCTTTTTTATTTTATTTAAGAGCACCCTGACCACGCATAACCAGAGCTTGGATTTTTAAATACGGTCAGTCGCAGCTTAAATTATAAGTTGTCTCATAACCATGCATGACCAGAGCTTGGATTTTTAAATGAGGTTAGAGACACACTTATATATTTATTATATATGTTTATCATTTTCAGTTTCAAAAGGAAAAACTCCTCGGTATATAAAACCAATATATGGATGATAGAAATGTGGTAGGTACAGAAATGAGCTGTGAAATAAATTTCTAAATTAATTATATTATGAAATATAACCAACCGTACCGGAATCATTGAAAAATCTCAATTTCACTAATTCTGAATAATAACACAGTCACATTTCCATCACAAATATTTCCACTGTTTATTCAAAAAGATTTTTAACAAATATTAAACTCTCCACATTAAAAAGAATGATGGATGGCAGAAAGATGATAGATAAACAAGGTGGTCGTGAAATAATTGCCAGTTCAAAGATATTATAATAAATATTCAACCATCATGAAAATCCAAATAAAATTTCCTCTTGTTGTGAAATATATTGCAGTCACAATTCATCACAATTTCAAAATCTGATAATAATTTTGATGAATTCTAAATGCAGTTCAATTTGGATATTGATTTCAATTTCTGAATGAATAATCAATAAATAATTTTAAAGTTGAAAAACAATTACAAGAGTAATATGCTGATCTATACATGACAAGAGGGAAAATATATATATATATATATACAGCAAAAAAAATATGCAGCACTTTTAAACTGATATCACATGGTGTCTCTACAAAGTGAAAAATCAGAACAGGTGGATGAAAAAGCTGATATCAATTGTAGTCTCCCTTATCGAGGAATTTAATTACACCCTGATGGACTATCATGGACATCTCAGACCAAAGAAACAAACCCAGCCAGAAAAATTTAGCACATTAAAAAAATGTGTGGATCTATACAAGGTAAAAATTTGAATCTCAGTACAGATGGGTGAAACAAATATAAGCACTTCTGATACCACTTGTTATCTCGCTCTCGAGGATTTTAATCACACCCCGGTAGCTAACAATGGTACCTCAGTCAACAGAAAAGACTTAATTACAAAGCAAGCAACTCAAGCTCACAAATTTCAGTTATCAGAGCATGATAAATCTTTGATACCAAATCAAGCAGTCCAAAAAAAAAAATTACAAATCAATTTCTTATAATCAGAGCAGCATGATTCCAAAACAAACATTTTTCAAAAAACAGTTTCAGAGCAGCACAGAAAAATCATTTTCAAAGCAGACTTGTCAAGGAGATGTTCCAAAGATATTTCAAACAGTCAAAGAATTGTTCATGATTCAGGATTAAATATAGTTTATTTTAAATCATTTGAACGAATTGTGAAGATATCCGGATTCAATGAATCAATCACACGGTTTGTAAACTTTAGATTCAGAATATGTGTGTGATTCAATAAATCAATAAATTCAAATGATTTTAAACAAACTAGTATTCAAGTCAAATATTCATGAAATACCAATGACATTCAAATCCCAATTCTCAAAGAATTTACACAAATATTTCTGACAAACAGAAGAGTTATTTCAGATCATTTACATCAGAAATGAGAGATATTCATGATCTACACAATTAAACAATAGTTTATTTGAAATCAATTGAATCGATGTCAAAGTTTGAGATATAATGAATCAGTCACACAATATTGATAATTTTAATTTTAAGAAGTGTGTGAAATTCAAAATATCATGAATTTCAGTTGATTTCAAACAAACAAATTCCAAGTAAAATGATCATGAATATAAGATGAATTCCAAGATGTATCACAGATTCAATACAATTCAAAATATCCAAGCCAATCTGAAAAATAATGAAATTATCACAACTGATAAATATTGGTGTGCTGTAATATTTCAAGCTTTTCTAAAATGAATTAGAAGAAACTCAAAACAGCAGTGGTGTGTGAAACTTCATCAAATTTTCAGATCTTCAAAATTTAGAATTCTAATTAACAGTGTTCAAGATTTGACAAGAATACATCAACACTGTTATGAATTCATAAATCAGAAAAAAAAACTTCAAAACAATTGCAGATATTTACACAAATAAATTCAAGATCTGGAAATAATTACAAACACGAGAGTTTTCTACAAATAAAATGAATTTCCAGATAAATATGAGTTTTGCAATTGGAAGTTAATGGAGCACAGAATAAACAAAGATATGGCAGTGACAAATCAAATAAAGACAAATAGAAGAAAATAAAATAGAAAGGGGTAGAAGAAGTAGGAAAAAAAAATAAAAAAATATTTACAAGGTTGAGGTCAGAGATCATACCTGATTCACAGAAAACGTTGTGGATCTCTAACTCGTCAGACTTTGCTAAGGAACAGTAGATGATTCAATGATGTGAAGTAGTTTGAATCAGTTTCTCTTTTCAGCACAGTTGTTCCTCAGCCTCCTTTGGTAGCTAACTGTTTAGAGGATTGAGTGGTCTAACAAAGGCAGTAAAACCATTCACAGTTGTATTTGTTCGTTTTGGTACCCAAACCTGTTTATATAACAATCCATCAGAATAAACCTTTGTACCCTTAGCAACCCAAATCTGTTTGAATTTCACGAAGTTTGGTTTATTTCCTTTTGGGATCCAGGATTGTTTAGAAGGATTATTATAAAACAATTTCTCATTTTGATTTTGACTCAAAAAACCTTTGAAATTATAAGAGTTCAAATTTTCAAATTGATTCTTTTCAAGATTGTTTGAAGAATTTTTCAAATCATTTGTAATTCGTCTTTCAAAAACATTATTTTTCTCAAACCCAAGTCCATGTTTATTTTGAACAGAAAATTGGTTTTTCAACAACATATTCAAAGATTTTTCACCGTTTGAAAAATTAGACAAGATTGTTTCAAGTTGTTGAATTTCAGTTTTAAGATTACCATTTTCTTTCAATAAATCTGAACAACGATTTTTAGTGATCTCACATCTTTTAAAATCAGATTTCAAAACCAAATTTTCATCTTTGAGTAACTTTATTTTGGTTTGGGATTCAACAATCTCAGCCTCAAAATGTTTTCGACTTTCAGACTCAAATTTCTTGAAATTTTCAATCTCGTTTTCAAGTTCTTTCAAAATCGAATTCGATTTCAACAGATTTTCCTTTTCTGCAATTTCAAGTTTGGAATGAATATTAGTTTTAAAAATTTCAAATTCCTTTTGCAGATGATTGTTCAAATTTGATAACTCAATCTTGTTTGCTTTTAAGACCAAAATTTCATCTTCAAACTTTTGAATATTTTTATTGAGATGAACA
Organism: Allium sativum; assembly: GCA_030737875.1. Lineage (NCBI taxonomy): Eukaryota > Viridiplantae > Streptophyta > Magnoliopsida > Asparagales > Amaryllidaceae > Allium > Allium sativum. Next base: position 212,163,078 of record CM060915.1, on the reverse strand, counting down.
AGATTGGTTTTCGATTTCAAACAATTTTTACAATCTGAATCTGAAAGGTTTTTAAAATATTCAAGCCGTGATTCCAAATCATCAATTTTGCTGTTCAACTGAGAATTCCTAGATTTTAGAGTATTGTTTTTAGATTTGAGTTTATCAACAGATTTAGTTAAATCAACACACATATAAACCAAATCTTCGTATGAGAAATTTTCAATTTCAGTAACCGTTGATTCTCCATCATCTGATCCATCTGAATTCTCATTTGTAAATCCTGTTAAACAGAATTCTGAGTCTGAATTGACAATCTGGGGTTTTGAGCTGGAGTTGTCAATTTGACCATACTTCGTATTAAGAGCTGTCCAAATTTCCTGCGCAGTTAAACAATGGGAAATCAAACTGTATTGATTATCATCAAGATGAGAATAAAGAATATGTGTAGCACGAGAATTAAAAACTTTATCTACCATATCGTACCCATTGATAACAACATCCCAACATTTAATATTAACAGATTTTAAATAAAATTCCATTCTGGATTTCCAGTTTAAAAAATCTGTTCCAGTGAAAATAGTTGGAGATGAACTGGACTGACTCTCTTTCGACTGACAACAAGGATTCACCATTTCTCTAGAGTTAAAGAATACCTGCTCTGATACCACTTGTTGGATCTAGAATAACCCTAGAGGGGGGGTGAATAGGGTTTTTCACAGTTTTTAACTGAATTAAAAACTTAACGAGATATATAATAATAAACTGATCACAGAAAATAGCAGAAACAAGAATGCAGAAAGTAAATCACACACAGATATACCCAGCTTCGGCAAAACCCTGCCTACTGCTGCATTTCTAAGGTTTCTACTAGGTGATAGAACAGATCTCGCATACGAGACCTTGTACACTCGCAAACCCTGCTTCTATTCTAACCCTACGCTCAAAATCCTAGACTGATCTAAACCCCTAGATCAGATTTCCCGTATTACAGACCTGTAATCCGTAATCCCAGAATTTTACAGACTCTGAAACTGACAGTTAACCTCTAACTGTGACACTAGAATTTTACAGACTCTAGTCAAACTGTTCGTTTGATTTTACAATGTGATAAAAAAAACAATACAAAAAAAATAAAGGGAAACCCTTTAAAAACAAAACAAAGGAGTTAAAAAATAAGGGGTGATCCCCTTTTAATTAACCCATGGCCTTGGATTCATCATGGCCGGCCTCCTTTGAATTCGGTTGCACCTATTCACTTTATCACCCGATCTCTCTTTGGCTCTGGAAAAAAAAATGGCGGCTAGGGCGATCTAGGGTTTCTGTTTGACCCCAAATCACTGTGCTTGGATAACGAAATTCGATTCTCTGATGGCTCAAAACTCTTGCGGCTTGCTTCTCTTCGGTTTGCTACTGTCTGATTTGGGAAATTTGCTCTGTCGACCGAAACCCTAAATTGTGAGTGATTTTAATTTTCTGCTTGAATTTCTTGTTCAGATGCTTGTGGTTTTCGATGCGTTACTTGCCAGTGATGATATGTGTATATATAGGATTGTAAAATCCTTTATATTTCTCTGATTTCAGTAATAACTCCGATCTGAAATTGTGTGGTTTCCTTCTTTGATTTAATTTCTGATTTTGCTCGACTTTGAAATATATTCTGATTGCTGAAACCTCTCTGTAAATAATTGGAAACAAAATGAATTGATTTCCATTTTTGATTATTCGGTTTTTAAAGAAAAATAATTCTGAAAAAAAAACTTCCCCTTTTGTTTTCGTGATTAAAAGACTTTTATTTCTTGCACATGACCCGACTGATTTTGTGATTTCTTTGCCTTGAAAAACTTTCCTGATTTGAATTGAATTTCCTGAAATCTTGCTTTGCCAAAAAAAAACAGATGTTGATTTCTTGTTTTGCTGTCATGAAAGATTTTTCTGATTGACACAAAAAAACAGGAAATAATTAATATGAATATTTGAATTGAAAAAACAATTTTGAAATAGAATAAAAACTTCCCTGATTTGAGTTAATCCCTGAAATCTTTTTTCTTTAATTCTGCATGCCTTATCAAAACATACTTGTTTGATTTCTGAAACACAAACTGATCCTTGATTATTTCTGAAAGCTTGACATCACACTGCATTGACTCACCCCTGTCACCATGTTGACTGGCCTGTTTCTTATGCTTGTGCTCTAAACCTTGTATTTGCTGATATGTATTGTACTTGTGCACTTGTTTGCCAAAAACTGGAATGATACTTGCTGAACTGCCATGTCATTGTGCATCCATCTTGGCATTGCTGTTTTACTCGTGTATATTGAAAAGTTGACTATTTTGATTATTGACACAGTCTTGTACTTGCCTCATCATGTATAATTGATCCACTAGGCTATCCACTCACACACACAATGCTGTATACTTGTATCCATGAATTATGAGCTGTTGCATTATTCATGCTGAACCATGCTTACTTGATATTGCCGAACCATTTTAACATGTACACTTGAGCTTGAGCCTTCACTGTTTTGTTCCACTGCTACTTTGATGATGCTGTAATTTGAGTGCATTCCTGAACCTGTAATGCTCCCACCTGGCTTGTTGCATTAGCATCTGGACTTGCCATGGCTGTTGCAATTTTTAAATTGTCTCGACATAACATGTGCACACATACAGTCTTGAACTCATGCATTCTAGTTTGTGTATGTCCATTTGCACATCTATATTGCTGTGTGAACCCGAAGCTTTACCTGTATACTTGACTTTGCTGATTTGTAACTTGCCAAAAAAACTGATTTGCTTATATTTGTGCTCATCTCTGAAACTGGCTTGTTTTCTCTATTCATGTTTCTGTTGTCCACTTGTACTTGCATGTACCATTCTCGACCATGCTGAAACGTGTATTTGCACACCATCTTGCTTCACACTGTTTTGAGTTTGTTGAAGTTTCTTTGCTGATTTGAACTCCACTTCTTTATTGCTGGCTCGACCATGTTTGAGCTGCACTTGTTTGTGCACTTTGATTTTTTTTTTATTTGCTGACTTGTTATTTGGCTTTCATGAATGCTAGCTTGTCCATGTTTGACTTGTCAGTTGCACTGAGTTGAGCAGGTCCTAGTGGCTACTCCTCAGCTGCGTACTGATTGGCGTGGCAGTGCACACGTGTGTTTATACACGTGTGTATATGCAGCCATCAGTCCAAAAAAAAAAAAAGATCGAGTCAGAAAAATGATGAGAAACACACCGAATTCTGAGGCACATAAATTTTCAAAATAAAAATTATATTTACATGTGTTCAGTTTTTATTCCTGTTGCAGTGTACTGTGTGTTTTCTGTTTCATGACAGGTATGAAGATGAGACTGGGCTGAAATGACTGGACTGAAGACAGAAGACTGAAGACAGAAATCAGTGTGTAGAAGTGTATATGAGTAAATGTAAAAAAAAAAATGAGAATGTACTGACAGAGAGTTGTATTGAGGAGTTTTGTATAAGAAAGTAAAAAAAAATGTACTGGTATTTGTAATAAACACATTTGTTTGAAATAAAATATCATTTTATTGTTGTCAAACAAACTTGTTTATTTTATTCAGTTTATTTATAAGTACAAATATCTGTCAAGTAATATCTGTGTATGTGTACAAATAGTGGGGCCATATACATTGTATTGTTTGAATGTTGAACTATAATATTTATGTTTAAATAAAATACTGTGTGAATATATAAAATTCTGTACAGTCGTATTTTGTTTGAACATAAATATTATATTCCTTCTATGATGTGTATATTGAAACAGTACAGTAACAAACACATATATAACAATATATTTGGTTGTTATCATCAAACAAAAATCATATAATTGTGTATACAACACCGTTATATACAACAATTCCGACCAACAAATACGTGAAGATCTCAGAAGATGATCGAGATGGAGCATTGAAGACTGTGGGTTTTCATAAACGGAAGGACTGCTAATATTCTCTGCCTGGCAAGCAGAGATAAGCTGTGATTCTGTCGTAGTTGGAATCTACGGGTTACAAGGACTCCTCGCTACTGATCCATGGGGTGATTCCTATATTGGATGCGGTAGGAGAGTGCCTTCGGTTCATCCTGTTCCTGGATGACGTATATGGACGAATGTCTGACAAAGTATTTCCAAAGGGTCACGTACGTTGATTTCTTCAAACGTACGATAGTTGTTGGCAGGGAATTGCCATTCTCTAGCTTTCAGCTAGAGTATTTTTGTGGACGTCAATTAGTGATATCTGACGGATCTGACGATGTGGCATTCAAAGTGAATGGTGACCAGATGTTCAGGAGTTATTCTGACCTCAAGCCTCATCAACCGGGAAATGACAAAAATCGGGCAGGCAGCATGGCTATGTGGGTCGCTCCCATTAGGGTGTATGATCACCTATCTAGAGGAAATCCTATTTGTTTCTTAAATCTATGTTTCGATGCTATCCCTTGTCGGGAGACGGTTGCTGATCCCAACCGTCGGTGATATACATTCGATACACTCAAGCGAAATGAGTGGTCGGTCATGTGAGGGCCGGGTTGCAAGAAGTTCTTGTTGAACCCAGTGTATTCGTCTCTAGAGATACACGATCGGAAGGTGGACCCATACCTTGTCAAGTTGGAATCCAATCTCCAATAAGTGCCCGCGGTTTTGATTGTATACTATATATGTGGAGCGTGAGATGCAAGCGTTCCACTAGATTTCTATTTACTTGTGTTTAGACATTATTATAATATCAGACAAGATATTGGTTTCAAAAGCTGTTTTGGGTTATCGTAAGGTAAAAACCGTCCGTGTTTATGTGTGGATTTGGTCTTACGATTATCCTTTTCTTTTGAAAGGATTTTGAACTTTAAAATCAAGATTGGATGATTTACCCTTATTACTGTGCGAGTTTATCTCACTCTGGTTCACCAGACTGACCCGGTGTTTTGTAAATGGTCGGGTTAGGCCGGGTTGTACAGGTTCAGGTTATCGACTGCTGTGAAGAGACGAGCTGGAAGAGTTCAGACGTATGATATTATTACTATTCCGCTGTGTGTTATATGAGGACAGATTAGTATCACTGTCCAGATGTGTACTCTGATATTGTAAGTATTTCAAAAGCTTTTAATAAAGATTATTTCTATATTATATTTTGTTCCGCTGCGATGTGAGACTCTGTGTGGTGTTTCTTCTTCTATTCTAATATTTCTTTCTTTCTTATCTCACCCTCTAAATTCTTTCTAATAACTATCCAGTGTTTCGGTGCATGGAGGATCGGCATGAGTTACAGAAAAGGTATTTATGTCGATTTCCGGGCCGAAAATCCGCTGGGTCGTTACAGTGGTATCAGAGCTATTGGTTAAGTAATTACCTTGGCTCTGTGGCGTGACTCAGTAGAGATGGGGTTAGCAATACCCTAGATTGAGTTTGAGTGTATATATATGAGCGCGTATTTGTAAATTGATATAAAAACTGTTTATATTGTGTTGATTGGTTTGTCGAGTAGTTTACGAATTCTGGTCGATACAGTAATGCAAACTGTGTCGATAAGTGTTTCTAAACTCTTGAACAGAATAATTCGACACAGTATGTTTTTGAAAGAGGGTAAATGAAATAATTTTACCCAAATTATATTTTGATATAAAAGAATGATTAATATTTGAAGTGTTATAGTATATTGGTTGTGTTGGTTGATTTAAAATTGAAATGGTTATATAAATAACCAATTGGAATTCGTACAATACAAAAGCAGAATTATTAAATCTGAAATCTAAATCAGAATTGGAATTAAAATTCCTTAAAGTGGGATAAATGATTGCAAATGAACTTGAATTGAATATATGAGAATTTTAAAATCCTGGGAGGTTTTTAAATTGTTTTACAAGCCTTGCAAAGGATATTTTGAACTGATTTCAAAATGGAAGTGTTTAGAAATGGTTTTGAAAGTGATATAGTATTGAACTCACTTCAATAGCTGGAAAATAGATTCCGATGATGTGCGCGCCATTATCGGTGTTCATTTTCGAGTTCTAAGTGACGGATTACTACCAAAAATCCTGTTTTGAATTTCTTTGAGAAAAACAAGTTGTTTTAAATCCTGAAAGGGGATATTTGATTTTCAAAAGAGCTGAACTGTTTAAAAAAACTCCCAGGGAAATTGTTTGAACAAGAACAAGATTAAATCGAATTTGTGAAAGCAAATATGAATTGAATTGAAACCAATTAACTGGAAAATGGATCGCAAGATAATATATCGAGTAGAATCATATTTTGAAATTTGTGAGACAAGAATCTGAAATAGTGTTGATTGGAATTGATGATGGATGATGATTGAGTTAAGAATGAGATTTGGCTTGGATGCGTGAAGGATTTGATTTTGAGGATAAAATTGGAATTTTGTTTGGGAATGCATTTGCATATGCTGACAAGGTAACAGATGGGAAGGATATAATGATATGCCCGACAAAAAGGTACACGTTTATTTTATTTGGATTTGGTGATTTATGAGCCTGTTTGGCAAGCCGCTTGGCTGTTTTATTTTCTTTTGGATTGGAGAAGGCCTAGAAAGGCGAGTTGTGGTTGTACCGATTGAGCCGTACAGAGGAGGTGCTGGCGAAATTTTTCGGAAATTTAAGGTGTTAGAAAATTTTCAATATTTTTTTTGAAAATATATATTAATTGTATTGAATTGATTTCGATTTAAAATAAATTGAATTTGGAAGTTAATGAATTTATAACGTTCTTTCTTACCTTAGCAAATTTCGAGGACGAAATTATTTTAAGGGGGGAAGAATGTAACGACCCGTGTTTTTCGACCATTTGAATATGAATATTTAAATTAGTTTTAAATATTATATTGGAATATTAATGAAATTTAATATTGAATTCGTTATTAAAAACGAAGTTGAATGTTATAATCTATATATATTATAAATTCGAGCTTGAAAATGGCGTGCAGTTCGTAAATTGGAGTTTTGAACTTCAACTGAGAATACAGGATTCGATATAAGTCGGATTTCTGTGAAACAAGACACGTTGGGACCGTATTGACGATAATTTTCATATGAAAAAGAAAAATCCAGATTTCGTGTTATAGATTGCGAGCTATGACCAAATCAAATTTTGAAATAGTCGCTATGAAAAACCGTTATTTAATTATAGGCCTTTAAAGTAGCCGTTTTGCAAACGGACTCTGTTTTCGACGAAACCAGTTCCGTTGAGTTCGTAGCGTCGATTATAGTCAGGATAGGTATATAGTTTGTTATTTTTAGAGATGGGAAAATTTGGCGTTAAAAAGGGTAGGGCGGTTCGCGGTAAAAACAGCCTACCGGGGCAACAGTCTCAGAATGCGACGAAATTAGTGCTGTTGGATTCGTATCGAAAAGTTATTGTCGATGTTCGCAGTTTCAAATGGATTTGATTTATCTGGTGATCGTGGAAAAATTAAATGCGTGTTCATTTCTGGTTTTATAAAGGATTTTTTTTCATACGACCTCGGATTTCGATGAAACTTGTTCCATTAGATCCGGAATATCGTTTTACATCAAGAACAGTTTTTTTATCAGAAGACAGAAGTCGTTTGTTGTGGTTTCGGCGTATTACTTTAGAACGAAGTTTCATACAATTTTAATATTAGTAGAAGCATCCTACTCCTTCACTGTAGCCCCTTGCGTTGCTTCCACGCTTTCGATTCCTTGGTCGCCAATCCTTTTAACCTTGCCGACAAAGCGTTGTCTCCCATCTTTTCCATTGTCAGCTATCCTACCATTTTGCTGAAATCCTATAAACTAAATGACTTGTCCTCCACGTTGTTCTCTTATAAAAAGACCTCGCCACTCCTTTTCCCTTTAACCCCTTCGTCCTCCTGAAGCACAAAACCCTGTCATCTCCATCGCAATATGAACGAAACAGAATCCTTCTTCCTCTTCAAACAAAACCATTTTTCGGCGCTGCAATAGGTGAAGACGAGCAAGGCTGTGGGTTCCGATCAGAGTCCGGTTAAGGCTAGGTGGCGGCAACCGCATGGAGTTGGTGATGGGTCCATGATGCCGAGTGGGGCTGCGGGTTCTTCAATGGAGCATGGAAGGGAGCGTGGTCCAAACTGAACTAGTTGATGTCCGATGAACTACTAAGGCGGCGGGAGGTCGAACGTGGTTATGAGGTCGCGATGCCGAGATCTGGAAGGGAGGAAAGCAATATTGGAAACAAAAGGAGAAAGGAAGGGTTCGGTTCAAACAAGAAATCCCTGGAACGATGGATTGGAAGCCGGCCTAAATCTCTTCTAACTGTATTGCGTTAACACTTTATTTAGTTAATTAACCAACTAATTATTATGCTAATTAAAAGGGTATTAACTTAAAATGGGAAATCATGCAGGCTATTGGGGTATGAGGCGGTAGCAAGCATGGATGTGGGAGAGGAACCAATATAATCAGCTGAGATTTTTAACCACGTAATTCATGAATTTTAATTAGAATTTAATAACCTCTAATTAGTTAATTAACATATATAATAAAGAATGAATTTGTGAAAGGTGACAGGGGGTTGAATCATGGCATTGTGGGATGAACAGCGTGTTGAAAGGGATACTATCATAACCGACGCTGGATTTTCAACAGGAAGGAAGACTTGGGAGTGGTTAATTTGTAGATCAGCTAATTCTTTTAAACCGCATGCAGCATGAAGGATGTTGGACGAACCGAGTATCAGGAATAATCGGCACAAATATACCTAATTCAAGTAATTAAAATTAGTTTAATAATATTTTTAATCAAAGAATTAATAATAATTTATAATCGTATAAATTAAACTGCTTATAATTCGTCCATATCTCAACAGAATAGGATGAACGAGGTACCGTTGGAATCTCTTATCAAGCAGAACATCGTGGAACTGTTCTGAGCAGAAGTGGAGACGACAGGAATTCACGATTTAATTAAACGACTGTTTAATTAAATTGTGCCCGACCAGTCCGGAAATAAACAAAACCAAGGTGAGTTAAACTCACTCAGTTATTTTCCCATTTATATTTTATATAAATTGGGTTTTTATTTGTGTGCTCTGCTTGCTGATGGTTGCCTGTTTGTTAGTTATACACTTGTTGTTGATTAAACCGATGAAATTAAACTGTGTTTAATTTCAGTGAAATACCAAATCGTTATTTTTAACGATTGGTGCCAATAAAAGGTAACTTACCTTGGTTGGTCACGTTTATTTATAAACGTGTTTAAATGGTTGCATTGTTTGAATTGCTTATGGTTGATGTCAAATGGTCGTTATTTAGTTTATCAGTTAAACAAAACTGAATGGTCTGATTTGAGATAACCATTTGAATACAGGGAAGAACAGGTTGGAGGGATCCAACCGGATTCCTCAAATGTATTATTTATTTTCATATGATCATATATGAACTGATCTGTTTGTGTGATTGATTTGATGGTTGATTATTGACTGGATATTCAACCTGTGTTGTGTTTAAACCAATAAGTGATATTGGTTAAGTGTTTGGCAGAGTATGGCCTTTAAAATTCAATCGTGTTATAAATATTGATTCACCGTCAGGTAAATCAATAAAGATGAAGTTATAAAATTTACTTTATAACTAGAGTTGGATTTTTAATGTATTATTTTGAATAAAGTTTTATAAAAGAAAAGTAAATAAATAAATATTTTATTTATTCAAGACTTCGATTTGTTCTGATGTTAATCAGATCTACAAATATGAGAATAAGGGATGAATCGAAAGGGCTAAACTTTGATCATTGTTGTGTAAAGAAAACAAATAATTAGAATTTATTTAAATTAATTATATTTTTATTTAATTTAAAGCGAGGATTGTTGAAATCGGTTAATGAGGTAATCAAGTTTTTGAGTTAATTAAATCGACCGTTTGGAATTAGAATTGTTTATCAAGTTAATGTGTTTTGACTAAAATAGTTAAATGAATATTGTTTGAATTTAAATAAGGATTTAAAAGGGATTTAATATTTAATTTAGTTAATAAAGGGATTAACTACTAAAGTAGTTAATGTTTGAAATGAGTTATTATTTTAATTAATGATGAATTTAGGAATATATTTTTAAATGGGAATTCATTTAAAAAGTTACCAAATGTGAGATGCAAGCCAATTGAATGGTGAAAGGAAATAAACGTACTCAATTATATGAATTAAGTGAAAAGAGATTACGATAAAAGGGTTTATTATAAACCAGAGGTTTTAAGTAAGATTTAAAGTGTAAAGCGTTAACTTTACATTAACGTTACGTGAGAGTAAAATCAAGTAAAAATGGGACAAGGGAAATAAGATCTCCAAAGTGGATAAGGGCTGAAAATAATTGAAAGGGGATCGGTAGAAAGTGAAATTTGGGGATAAAGAAATGGGTCATAAGATTGTATAACTGAACCCAATTTATAAATGGGATTTGTTTTGAGACTGGGGTGGAATTCTGGTGTTGGATTACAACTGACATTTATCTGAGGATAAGAACGTTGTGATCAAGGTCTGAGAGGTAATTAAAATACCCCAACTTGAACAACGTCAGGATTATCTGAAGATAGTATTAGTTGGTAATCGTAAGAGACGTTAGTGGATATGTTTGAAAATCTAAACAGCAATTTTAGCGCTGTTGTTATAATATATGTTTTGTAAATCTAATATAGCGATTGAAGCACTTTTGCTATAGTAAATGGATTGTAAACCTAAACAGCGATTATAGCGCTGTTGTTTTGTAAATCTAAATAGTGATTATAACTCTATTGTTATAACATATGTGTTATAAATTTCTTTGTTAAAACTAATGGATTTCCGAATTTAAAAGATGATTTGAAAGAAGATTTAAGTGTGTAATGGAATATAGTTATTCGAGATAGAATTAGCCAAACATAATTATTCGGCTAAGTTGCCATTTCGTACGACTGCTAGCGTAATTCGCAGGGCTGCAGATAGCCTACGGCGGTCGGATGTTTCCTGAGGGAATCAGGCGTAACCATTGTGATCACTGTGATCTAGAGTCAAGCGAATGGTTTTAAGACGAGTATTAGTTAATCAATTGGAGTAAATCGATTAGAGATAAATCGAATTAGAATTATTCAAATATCGTATCTTTGAATACTAAAAGAGTTAGAAGTTTTATTTAACAAAAGTAAATCAGTGATTTAAAGGCCAAATGATGCTAAATACTGAACCAGTGAACTCATTGGAGTGTCATGGTTGAAACACTGTATATTTTGATAGTTATTACAACGACTATCAAATCTGACCAATACGATTGTTGGTATGGAAAGACCGGGATCGAATTTATATTCGAAAACCATTCCGACCAACAAATACGTGAAGATCTCAGAAGATGATCGAGATGGAGCATTGAAGACTGTGGGTTTTCATAAACGGAAGGACCGCTAATATTCTCTGCCTGGCAAGCAGAGATAAGCTGTGATTCTGTCGTAGTTGGAATCTACGGGTTACAAGGACTCCTCGCTACTGATCCATGGGGTGATTCCTATATTGGATGCGGTAGGAGAGTGCCTTCGGTTCATCCTGTTCCTGGATGACGTATATGGACGAATGTCTGACAAAGTATTTCCAAAGGGTCACGTACGTTGATTTCTTCAAACGTACGATAGTTGTTGGCAGGGAATTGCCATTCTCTAGCTTTCAGCTAGAGTATTTTTGTGGACGTCAATTAGTGATATCTGACGGATCTGACGATGTGGCATTCAAAGTGAATGGTGACCAGATGTTCAGGAGTTATTCTGACCTCAAGCCTCATCAACCGGGAAATGACAAAAATCGGGCAGGCAGCATGGCTATGTGGGTCGCTCCCATTAGGGTGTATGATCACCTATCTAGAGGAAATCCTATTTGTTTCTTAAATCTATGTTTCGATGCTGTCCCTTGTCGGGAGACGGTTGCTGATCCCAACCGTCGGTGATATACATTCGATACACTCAAGCGAAATGAGTGGTCGGTCATGTGAGGGCCGGGTTGCAAGAAGTTCTTGTTGAACCCAGTGTATTCGTCTCTAGAGATACACGATCGGAAGGTGGACCCATACCTTGTCAAGTTGGAATCCAATCTCCAATAAGTGCCCGCGGTTTTGATTGTATACTATATATGTGGAGCGTGAGATGCAAGCGTTCCACTAGATTTCTATTTACTTGTGTTTAGACATTATTATAATATCAGACAAGATATTGGTTTCAAAAGCTGTTTTGGGTTATCGTAAGGTAAAAACCGTCCGTGTTTATGTGTGGATTTGGTCTTACGATTATCCTTTTCTTTTGAAAGGATTTTGAACTTTAAAATCAAGATTGGATGATTTACCCTTATTACTGTGCGAGTTTATCTCACTCTGGTTCACCAGACTGACCCGGTGTTTTGTAAATGGTCGGGTTAGGCCGGGTTGTACAGGTTCAGGTTATCGACTGCTGTGAAGAGACGAGCTGGAAGAGTTCAGACGTATGATATTATTACTATTCCGCTGTGTGTTATATGAGGACAGATTAGTATCACTGTCCAGATGTGTACTCTGATATTGTAAGTATTTCAAAAGCTTTTAATAAAGATTATTTCTATATTATATTTTGTTCCGCTGCGATGTGAGACTCTGTGTGGTGTTTCTTCTTCTTCTTCTATTCTAATATTTCTTTCTTTCTTATCTCACCCTCTAAATTCTTTCTAATAACTATCCAGTGTTTCGGTGCATGGAGGATCGGCATGAGTTACAGAAAAGGTATTTATGTCGATTTCCGGGCCGAAAATCCGCTGGGTCGTTACAGTTACAATTTCTTAAATTCTTATCATGAAAACATTTCATTTTCTATGTTTAGAAAACATATCTGACTATATTTGGAAAACGTTTCCAAAACTCATTAACGGATTTCCAATGAACGTTGTATAAAACATCGTTACGCTTAATCCATTAATCGCTTATTACTTAACTATATTTCAAATCAACCTTTTCTATCGAACCACAACTATTCCTTTGTCAATTCTGAAGTCAATCAAGTTGGGGTATAATTAACTCTCAGACCTTAATTTAACAACGTCCTTTACTGTGAAATAGATGAAGCTCGTCACTCACTTTGTCCAATCATCTGTTTACGCAAATTCTCGGATTCAGGTTACGAATCTACTTTTTATATGACAACGTTTGATTATAACTATAACGTTATAATTCCTACTTCTACAATATCTAACCTGAATTATAACTTTATCTCCTAACTCGAATAATTAAACAGACACCTAATTTCTTAATCAATAACTAAACCTTGATTTAAACCTTGGAAAGTAAATAGTACTTTCCCGAATTCGCTATAATCGAATTCGACGTATAACTCTCCTTCGAGTAATCTCTATTTGATTAACTCTTCTTCGAATAACCTATATTCGATTATCTCTCTTCGAATAACTCATATTCGAAATCTCTCTCTTTCGAATAAACAATATTCGATCTCTTTCTTTCGAATATGCTATATTCGAAAATCTCCTTTCGATTTACTAATCGATAACTCCTTTCGATCAAACTAAAATCGATAACTCCTTTAACTCTATTCGAATAATTAATATTCGACTAACTCTTTTGGGTCGACTCATTTGATTAACTCCTTCGAATAACTAATTCGAATAACTTACCTTCGAATAACCAATATTCGATTTACTTTAACTCGATTAACTTAATTCTAATCGATTTACTCCATTTCGATTCAACTTAATTCAAATCGATTAACTTAACTCAAATTGATTAACTCCTTTCGAATAACTAAATTCGATTTAACTCTAATTGAATAACTAATATTCAATTAACTCTTACGTGTTTAACTCTATTTGAATAAGTAATTCGAATCACTCAAATGTGTTTAACTCTATTCAAATATCTAATTCGAATAACTCATTTCGAATAACTCAATTCGATTAACTCTTTTAACTTTACTCGAATAACTATATTCGATTAACACCTTCTTTCGAATAACTATATTCGATTAACTCTTCGGCTAACTCCTTTGGATTAACTAACTTCGAATAACAAATATTCGATAACTACTCTTTAAATAAATAATATTCGGTAACTCTTCTCAAATGAATAACATTTGATTTCTCCACTCGAATAAACGATATTCGATAACTCTTCTCTCGAATACACCATATTCGATAACTCTACTTCGGATAAGTGATATTCGACAACTCTACTCGATTAACTCCACTTGGATAACTCTAACTGGTCAACTCTAACTGGTCAACTCTAACTGGTCAACTTTAACTGGTCAACTTTAACTGGTCAACTCTAACTGGTCAACTCTAACTGGTTAACTCAACTGGTTAACTCAACTGGTTTAACCTAACTGGTTTAACCTAACTGGTTAACTCTAACTGGTTAACTCTACTGGTTTAACCTAACTGGTTAACTCGTCTTGATTAACTGAACAAATCCACTTAGTTTAACTTAGCTAATTCACGTTGATTAACTCTAACCGATTCACTTAGTTTAACTCAACTAATTCACTTCGATTAACCACTTAGTTTAACTTAACTAATTTACTTCGATTAACTCGACCAATTCACTTGGTTAACTCCTATTTATTTAACAAATAAATATCTCCTTTAGTTTAATTCTATTTATTTAATCTCTAAATAAATATCCTTTATATTTCTTTTAACGAATATAATTCCTTTATATTTTGATTAACAAATATATCCCCCTTATATTCGATTAACATATATATTCCCTTGTATTTGATTTACAAATATAATTCTTTTATATTTGTTTTACCAACTATATTCCTTTATATTCAGAATCCTTTTTCTTATATATATATATATATATATATATAAAATCCCTTGATTTTATATAAATAAACTATTTTCAAAATATACTTTGAAAACCCCTTTTCTACATTTTGGTATTTCTCATGGTATTTAACACACCATATAACAACGATAAATATCGTCCCACCACACATAATCACACAGATTATATACATCGCATTTATATATCACAATACATAAATCACAGTAAAAATAACTGTTGAGGAATCCAGTTGGATTCCTCCAACCTGTTTCCCTGCATCCACAGATGTTAGACAACACCAGTATAATATTCTGATAAACAGAATCAACATATAACTATTTGATGGTTTATATATATAAATATATACGTAAATATATATATATAATTTCTACTAACTGACTAGCAGTTCAATCAATAGTCAACACACAGTCAAACAACAGATAATTAACAGTTCTAAGAACACGTTGTAAAAATAGAACTGTATAGAGTTGGTGAGTTTTACTCACCGTTGCGCGTTAATCGTTGAATAACGGTTTGCGTTCATTTGACTGTGACGGACAATTTATTTCGCCATAAATTGTAACGAGCTCGGATTCACTCCCGGTCAGTTTCATTTTGTTGCTCCCGTCCATACGATCCCAACGCAACTTACGGTTCGTCAATCTGATATCGTATGATCAAGATATGATTTATACAAGATAAGATACTATTTTGAATTTAAATTAAAACTATATTTTAATTTAAAGTTGGGCTTTACCCTATTTTCGGCCCAATTCCCTTTTGAAACCATTTTGGAATTGTCCTGCTCCAGTACAAAACAGTACAAGTCTTCCCTGTGCATAGTGCTGGACTCAGACGTCCTCTCCACTTCATTTTTCATTGTCATTTGCCAACGTTTCTATTTTTTTCTCTTTTAAATGGGCCTTGCTTCTTAATACAAGTCCACGCCTCATTGTAGAAACCTTCCTCTTCTCAATGATGCAAAGCCCATCTTCCGTCATGCTTTTGAACACCCTCACCATCTCCACTATAGATGAACACAGTAGCTCTTCCAGTTTCCAACTATTTCCCCCGGTCATCACTAAGTCCACTGCGCACCTCAGCTTGCTGGCGCCTTGGCCGAGCTGACTCCCTCCAACAAACAACTGTAGCTTGAACATCTCCTCCCCCTTTCATAATATACACTTCCATTCTGTCCTACCCCCTTCTTTCACTTAAACACAGTGCTGCCATCCCCCCTATACAGCAGCTCTTCCCTTAGTTCAGACCAAGCTCCACCGTCAAACAAACCACTAGCTCGCCCACCTTTCCACGCATACAAACGATCTGCACTTTCCCTTCTCTTCAACCCTTCCACACCACACAGCACGCAACAGTACAGGTTGCGACTTCCCCACAAACGTTTCACCGCAAGCTCCAGCTTTAAACTTCCATGGCCGCACTTTGAATCCAGTCCTCTTCCGAACTCTGCATCTCCAACGCCAAAGGGACGTGCTCGCGAGCACCTCCTTCCTAAATATTTCTCCCTGAAGCTCGCTGCTCTAGAAGTTCCAGTCTGCACTAATCCCTCCTCTCCGCGACTTAGTTTGCTTCCAGGCATTTTGTTTTGAACTTTGTTTGCCAAGAATTCTTATGGGTTCGGTTTTTAACAAGGTTAAAGGGTATTTATATCATTAAATTTTGTCTACGTGTTTTTGTTTAAAGCCATGCATGTTTATCACTGTTTTGCGGTTGGAAAGGTTTGGAGGTGTGGCTTTGTTTTGATCGGAGAAAAATGGGAAAAAGGTTTGAGTTTCCATGGTGTACGGTAGGTACACGTTAGTTCATAACTAAGGTAAGTATATTTATTCACTTATGCATATAAAAATTTAACATTAAAGTAGACCGGTCATCATGAACTTCATAAATATATCGATTGTTATGAACAAAAATAAAAATACCGTTGAGATGAGCAAGATGCCACGATCCCAAAAATATAATAATACCGGTAGATGGACTCATATTTTGAAACTTCAAAATGTTGATTTCAGGGTACGAAATACTTGCTTATTTAATTTATTAAAAATTACAGTAAAATTCCAAAAATTAAGTTATCACTACTTCCCAAAAGAACCTTGTCTAAATTCAAATCTGATAACTAGTTATTTCGAAATAACCGTTATGGTCGATAAACGATTCTATAGCGACTATTTTAAAATTTGGTTTGGACATACATCAAAATCTACACGACGAAATCCCGATATTTCTTTTCCACTAGAAAGATATACTCCACCAGCTCCATACGTTTCTTGTTTCATAGAAATCCAGCTTAAAACGAATCATGTACATTCAGTTGAAGTTCAAATCGCCAAATCGCGAACTGCAGCGACGTTTCAGGTTCGTTTTAATTATAATTATAAATTATAAGTTCGAACGTTGTACTTTAAGTTATCGATATCGCCAAATCGATATATAAATCATTAAATAAATTAATTATTCGACAGCTAACAAAACGCGCCATTACATGAGATCAAATTGATATCTGTTTAAAATAAAGCGAAAATCACTTTATATCGAATCAAATTAATTATAAATCAAATCAGTAATTAATTTGCTATGTACTTCACCCTACATTCATTTAATAGCCGTATACTGTTGATCTCCTCTTCGCTTCCTTATAAACCGCGACACCACAACTATCCCTATTTCAATTCATTCCTCTCATTCCTCTTCTAATTTCTGTTTAATGAGATAAATTTCTAAATCAAAATCCAAAATCAAACCATTTCCTTTTCCTTCAATTCGAAATCGTTCGTATAAAAATAAGAAGAAAGGCAACTCGCGATTGAATCTTGAGACGCGAGATCTCCTGAGTCAACGCTGGGGGAGAGCACGCGATGGCAGTGGAGTTCGTTTGGATGAGGTGAGAAGGGGAGAACCGAGAAATCCTATTCATGGCTCGTGAGCAACGCCAGTTACAGTTGTTGATTCCGAGCAACAACGAAGTTGAGGCAGATGATTGCCAAGACTAGCGAGAGAGGTAAGTCAGCTTGTTGGTGCGGTAGGATTTCTGGCATCGAGCAGGTCATCGCGCGGTCAAGGATTTAGGGCAAAGTCCGATGTTGGAAGGTTTGTATCCTTTTCATTTCTCGCGAGCAGATCAGTCACGATGACTGGAGGAACAAATAAATGGGAGTTCGATGTTCTGTAACCGATATGGAGTGAGGAAATGGTGTTTGGTTTGTTTTTTTTAACACAGTAGAGGGTGTGATCTGTCTTGTGGGAAGGTGAAAGAACTAGGGTGATTTGGTTTGGAAACATGGTGATGTTAGGTGAAGTTCGGATCTGTGATGTTGAGATAGTGGTTGTACGTGTAACAGGAAATGGGAGGAGTTCAATTCTACAAGAAAGATGATGGCTCATTACAGAATTTTTAATGTATATTCTTTTCAAATTTAACATATCTAAGATAATTTACTTAATTAGCTTATTAACTTAAATTAATGATAATTTAAAACAATAAATAAGGATTTATTGTTGGTAAGGTAATTAACGTTAATAATTATCATTAGCTAATTTAAAATTTAATTTAATCATGTTTAGTTCAACTAGTTATTTATAAAAGCAATATGTTCATATCAAAATCAGATGCGAACTCCGTAAACCAGTTGGGCTTATAGCTGCGGATACATAAGCTGGGATTTAAATCAAAATCAGAATGGATCAAAATGAAATCACGGTGAGTAAATCTCACTCATAATTTTATATTTAAATTTATTTTTATCAAAAAAAAAAAAATTTGTTGGTTGCTTGGGTGCATGAATGAATTGTTGAATTTTTGTGGTTATTGGATATTTCTCGCAATACTATTAGCAGATGCCCGCAGTAACATTAGCGGATGACCCTACGCCCACATATATAAGTGGATCCCCTTTTTTATCGCGATATCCTGCCACAAAGCAGGATGGGTATTACTTCTGTTAACTAACGTTTGTGGATGCAGGAGAACAGGTTGGGGGAATCCAGCTGGATTCCTCAAAAAATTTATTAATTGTCTGTTTTCACATATTATCATATATATAATGTGTTGATTAGAAATTGGGTTGTTTGAATGTTTAAAATCACTGGGCCAAATTGTTGATATATAAAAATATAGTGAAAATGATATTTGAGATTTAAAAGGGAAATTCTATTTTGGAAAAATAGAATTTGAATTTTTAAATAGATTTGAAATATAAACTTGTTTTAAAAAAATAAAACAAGTGATTCCTTTATAAACGAAGTTCATAAATAGTTCTTTTATAAACGAAGTTTATAAATGAAGGGGAGAGAATTATCATTGGATAATTCAGAAATAAATTATAAGTATATTTTGAAAAAGGGAAAAACTATTTTTCCAAAGTAGAAATATCTATTTCAAAGGAAATTGAAATCGGGACTTGTTTAAATATATAAACAAGTAAAATAAATAGGGTTTGTAAATAAAAAGGGAAAATTATCATTGGATAATTTGAATATTTAAATTCAAATGTGAATTTAAAAATAGAAATGGGGAAATCAATTTAAAGAAATAAACAATGGAATTTATTCTGATGTTCAAAATATAAATTGGACTAAAATAATCCATAAGGATTTATAATTTGAATTCGATTGATTCGAATTTTATTTAAAGAGAAACTCAAATAGAATTGGAATAGATAGAAAATTCAAATAGAAAATATAAAGGAATTGAAATAGAATTTGAATTTAAAGGAATTCAAATAGAATTTGAATTCAAAGGAATTCAAATGGATTGGAATAAAGAAAGTTCAAATGAAATTTAAAATATAGAAATTTAACGAAATGTGAGTATAAAATTTGAATAAGAGAAACTCAAATAGAATTTGAATAAGAGATTTGAAATAGATTTGAATATAGAAATTCGAATGGAGTTGAAAATAGATTTGAATATAGAAATCCAAATGAAGTTTGAAAATAAGTTGAAATTCAAATGGAGATTGAAAATGGAATTTGAATATAGAAATTTCAAAGAGATTTGAAAATAGAATTTGAAAATAGAAATTTCAAAGAGAATTTTAAATAGAAATTTGAAATCATTTCGAAATGGGAACGACGAAATATATTTCAAAATGTGGATTTTTATGTAGAATAGAAATAAATCCAAAGGATTTATAATTTATAAAAGGAATTGAAATTTAATATAAAGATCGAAATATGAATGAATTTATTACTGAATAAGGAAAAATCGACAATTTTAGATAATCGAAAATAGTATGTTGAATTGGGAAAAATTGATTTGATATATATTAAAAATATATCAGAATGAAGTTGAATTTATTTTAAACGAAGTTTTAAAAGTTTATATATATAAATATAATTAAAACGAACTCGCCGTAGCGCTGCAGTTCGTAAATTGGCGTTTCGAACTTCAATTGAGTATACAAAACTCAATTGAAGTCGGAATTCTTTTAAACAAGAAACGTCAGGACCGATTTGATAATAGTTTTCTAAGGAAGGAGAAAAATCTGAATTTCGTCGTATATATTTTGAGTTATGTCAAAATCAAATTTTTAGAAAAACAGCGCCATAACCATTTAAAAACCATAACGGTTTATTTAATTTTATAAAAGGATTTTAAGCGAATAAATTCTGAATTTCTATTTAGAAAAATTTCATATTTGAGTTGTAAATTATATGTTAACTCAAGTGGAGTAATGAATTGATTTTTGAAACATAAATCAGATTTTTGATTATTGAATAGAATTAACTAATTCGAGTAGTAATTAGTTAGTGAGCTTTTGAATTGATATTGGGCTTTGAATAAGTAAATTCGATTTGAAAATTTATATTCGAAATCGAAAAGGAAACTAGAATTGAAATTGAAAATTCAATTTTGTATTGAGCAAGTTAAATATTTTATTTGAACATGTTATGTTCAAACAAAGAAGTGAAATAGGCAAAATAGCTAATTAAAGAATAAATGGGCGGAACTGAATTCAAACGAATGGATTGAGATGAATTGAATTGAAAACAGGTGAACATGTGTTAGACAGGTATGGGATGTAGTATATGAAGATTTTAATTTATGTGCCCGACAAAAAGGTACATGTTTAAATTCATATATGAGATTTTATGCGCCGTACCGGCAAGCCGCTTGGCTTTTTCTTTTGGATTGGTGAGGGCCATGGGAGGCTATTTGAAATATCCCGATGCTCCCGGTACAAAGGAGATTATGGCGAAATTTTCCGAAAATTTAAGGAGTTAGAATATTTTTAAGAAAAAATTGATAATTAGAGATAAATGTATCGATATATATAAAATTCGATAAGGAAACGAATTTAACAATAGAATGTTATAAACAAAAAGGAAATCGATAGGCTGGTAATAGAAAGAGAAACATATATACGTTTTTAAAATGAATAATTGGTTTTTATAATGTTGATTATTCGGGGTAAGTGGTTTTGTCTGTTTTGAAGTTAATGATGTTTCCCAGTCAAGGTCTGAGAGGTAGTTATACCCCAACTTGATTGATTTCATTTTTAATCTATAAATAGCAAGATCCAGTCTCAAAGAGAAGTGTTGAATAAGAGTTAGTTGAATAAAATATTTTGGGTTGTTGTAACGATGATTTATACAACATTCGTTTAAACCCAAGTGATGGAATTTTTCAAAATATAAAAGTAAATATTTCCTGAGTATAATTAAAGTAGTCAGAAAAGAGATAAGTGATTGAAATTGTTTTCAATTGCGAATAGGATATATTTTCTAAGTATAGAAAATAAAAGAAGGTGATATAGGGAAATATTTTTCCTACTAGCGTAAGAGATCAATAAGATTTCTGGAACTATTTGGTTAACAAATATTTGATAGGGAAATGAAGAAGTGAATTTATTAATGAAATATTAATTAAAGGCCCAGTGATTTGGTTGATGTTATGGATGAGTGTTTGGTTTTCTTCGATAGTTAAATAACCGACTATCGAAGTGTTTGCCAATATCGTTGTCAATATGGAGAGACCGGTTGGATTATTATCCGTGAACCACTCTGTATCGGCAGTAGCGTTGCGAATCAGATTTTATGAAGATAATCGAAGACAGAGTAAAATGCAAGGGCTTTTTCTATTAATAGAAATTGTGCCTTCGGTTTTGTTCAATCCCAAAACAAACGTAAATGGACGAATGTCTGACAAAGTATTTCCAATGATCGAATGGGTTGGTCTGTATAAATATATATGGTTGCAACGGATTTATTCCCTTAGCATAATATCCAGAATATTTGTACAAATCAATTAATGATTAACAGATCTGACAATGTGGCATTCAAAGTGATTGTGCTATCAATGAATGACAAGTGAGCGTAGCCTCAGGCCTCAACAACCGGGAAATGACAAAAATCGGGCAGGCAGCATGGTTATGTGGGTCGCTCCCATTAGGATGTATAATCACCTATCTAGAGGTTCATTTAATTTCTTATTCTATTCGATGTTGTCCCATTCGGGAAACGGTTGCTGATCCCAACCGTTGGTGATATACATTCGATACACTCAAGCGAAATGAGTGGTCTATCTTGTGTGGGCCGGATTGCAAGATGTTCTTGTTGAACCTAGTGTATTCCTCTCTAAAGATACACTATCGGAAGGTGGTTCCATACCTTGTCATGTTGGAAATCCAATCTCCAATAAGCGCCCTGTGGTTTTTGATTTTATACTATGTATATGGAGCGTGAGACGCAAGCGTTCCTCTGGATTCTATTTATTTGATTAGACATTATTATAATATCACTGGATTTTTGTATCAAAGTGTTTTGGGTTATAGTAAGGTAAAAACCGTCCGTGTTTATGTGTGGGTTGGTCTTACTATTATCGTTTTTTTTGAAAGGATTTTTAAAGTTAAACAAATGGTTGGAGTTTAGTCACACCAGTCCCATGACTGACCCAGAGTTTATTTTGTTTTGTTTTCCCTAAACTCTTAGGTGCCCAAATTTGTACGGGCAATCAAGTAGTCGGGATTTTACAGATTCATTTGGAAGAGCTGGAAGTAGGAGGCTTCACCAGTTAGCTATAGATTATCATATTTCCGCTGTGTACTATGTTGTATCTGGAAACAGGTGTTTATAACTGTTCCATGAATAACTGTTGCGCTCTGATAATGGTATGTATATCCAATTACTGATTTGTATTTCAAAAGTTATGTTATATAATATATTTTATTCGTTCCGTTGTGAGTTTGTGATCTTCGTTTTCTTCTATTCTAATATTTCTTTCTTTCTATTTCTCATCCTCTAACTTCTTTCTAATAATGATTCATATTTCTGTGCAATTTGGATTGGACGTGTGGTATTATTAGTCGACTCAAATAGTACGGATTTGCGGGCCTTTACAGTTGGTATCGGAGCTTAGGTTGAGCGAATACCTAGGCTTGTGTGGCATGTGCTCATTAGAGATAGGGTCAGTAGTACCCTAGAATGAGTTGAGTGTATATACGAGAGCGCGTATTTGTAAATTGATATAAAAACTGTTTTATATTGTGTTGGCTAGTCTGTTGAGCTGTTTATGAATTCTGATCGAATCGTGGGACGCCACGACGTCGATAAGAGTTTGTAAATACTTGAACAGAAGATTGAACACGATATTGTTTTAAAGTGGGTAAATGAAATAATTTTGCCCAAAATTCTATTTTTATAGAAAAGGAATAATTTTCTAGAACTATTATATTATATGGATGTGTTGGTTGTTATAGTTATAATCAAATAAGATTATAAAATTTATATGGTTATATATAACCAAAATAGAATTTGTATACGAATCAAATATACAAATGAGATGAACTTGAGTTGGATTCAAACTAGAATTTGGAATTTTAAATCCTGGGAAGTAGGAAAATATCTTTCAAAGTATATTTAAATAATATAGCTTTGTGTTAGAAGGATTTTTGAATAAAAATCATTTTTGAATAAAAATCATTTTTGAATTGATTTCGAAAGTGATAAAGTATTGAACTCACTTCTGTCGCTGGAAAATAATTCTGATAATGACTGCAGCATTATCAGTGTTCATTTTCGAGTTCTAAGTGATGGATTGCTACCATAGAAAGTTTTTGATGGAATTTGTTTGAAAGAAAACAAGTGGTTTGAAATTCAAATGTTTTTAATTTGAGATAGTGGCAAATATATATGTATTTATGGGATTTCAATATTGTTTTGAAATGAAACCCGGGTATTTGAATTCTGGAATTTAAATTTAACTTAAGTTAAATGGATCGAAGTGAATAATTGAATCAAAATCAAGTTGAATGAATTAGAATGCATATGGTAGAAACCAAAAGTTTTGGTGGAATGAAATTTGTTGAAATATGAGGAGTTGAGTTTCAACATAAGTGAGATTTTGAAAAGTAATGGATTTGTACCATTTTTCCTACCTTAGCAATTTAGAGGACGAAATTATTTTAAGGGGGGAAGAATGTAACGACCCGGATTTTTGGTCGAATTATTTTAAATATTTAGTATGGTTTTAAATATTGAATTTATAATATAAATGGTATTTTATTTGGGTTATCGATTAAATAATCGAAACACGATTTATTTTGATAATCATCGTAATACGAGAATTTAAAATAATTCAATTCGAAGTTAGAATTAAATCAAAACAATTTAGATGATAAGTATTAATTGTATTTGAATATATATGATAATAAAAATATTTTATTATCAGAGAATTTATTTGTTTTTTTTGAATTTAAAGTATATTATATTAATTTAATATAGTTATTTTATATTTACGTTCGAATTAGATTTTATAATCGTTTCTGTTTAGTTCAGAATAGCGTTATAATATTGGAATGGCGGTCGGTATGCTGAAATAGCGGTTCACAATTTTTAATTATGAACCCCGAGATATTTGTAGTGGATAAGCATGAGATCAAATCGATATCTGTTTAAAATAAAGTGAAAATCACTTTATATCGAATCAAATTAATTATAAATCAAAATAGTAATTAATTTGCTATGTACTTCACCCTACATTCATTTAATAACCATATACTGTTGATCTCCTCTTCGCTTCCTTATAAACCGCGACACCCCAACTATCCCTATTTCAGTTCATTCCTTTCGTTCCTCTTCTAATTTCTGTTTAATGAGACAAATTTCTAAATCAAAATCCCAAATCAAATCATTTATTTTTCCTTTAATTCGAAATCGTTCGTATAAAACGAAGAAGAAAGGCAACTCGCGATTGAATCTTGAGACGCGAGATCTCCTGAGTCGACTCCGGGGGAGAGCACGCGATGGAAGTGGAGTTCGTTTGAACGAGTTGAGAAGGGGAGAACCGAGAAATCCTATTCATGGCTCATGAGCGACGCCAGTTACAGTTGTTGATTTCGAGCAACAACGAAGTTGAGGCAAATGATTGCCAAGACTAGCGAGGGAGGTAAGTTAGCTTGTTGGTGCGGTAGGATTTCTGGCATCGAGCAGGTCATCTGGCGGTCAAGGATTTAGGGCAAAGTCCGATGTTGGAAGGTTTGTATCCTTTTCATTTCTCGCGAGCAGATCTGTTACGATGACTGGAGGAACAAATAAATGGGAGTTCGATGTTCTGTAACCGATATGGAGTGAGGAAATGGTGTTCGGTTTGTTTTTTTAACACAGTAGAGGGTGTGATCTGTCTTGTGGGATGGTGAAAGAACTAGGGTGATTTGGTTGGGAAACATGGTGATGTTAGGTGAAGTTCGGATCTGTGATGTTGAGATAGTGGTTGTACGTGTAACATGAAATGGGAGGAGTTCAATTCTACAAGAAAGATGATGGTTCATTACAGAATTTTTATGGTATATTCTTTTCAAATTTAACATATCTAAGATAATTTACTTAATTAGCTTATTAGCTTAAATTAATGATAATTTAAAACAATAAATAAGGATTTATTGTTGGTAAGGTAATTAACGTTAATAATTATCATTAGCTAATTTAAAATTTAATTTAATCATGTTTAGTTCAACTAGTTATTTATAAAAGCAATATGTTCATATCAAAATTAGATGCGAACTCCGTAAACCAGTTGGGCTTATAGCTGCGGATACATAAGCTGGGATTTAAATCAAAATCAGAATGGATCAAAATGAAATCACGGTGAGTAAATCCACTCACAGTTTTATATTTAAATTTATTTTTATCGAAAAAAATGAATTTGTTGGTTGCTTGGGTGCATGAATGAATTGTTGAATTTTTGTGGTTATTGGATATTTCTAGCAATACTATTAGCGGATGCCCGCAGTATCATTAGCGGATGACCCTACCCACGTATATAAGTGGATCCCCTTTTTTACCGCGATATCCTGCCACGAAGCAGGATGGGTATTACTTCTGTTAACTAACGTCTGTGGATGCAGGAGAACAGGTTGGAGGCATCCAACTGGATTCCTCAAAAAATTTATTAATTGCCTGTTTTCACATATTATCATATATATAATGTGTTGATTGGAAATTGGGTTGTTTGAATGTTTAAAATCACTGGGGCCAAATTGTTGATATATAAAAATATAGTGAAAATGATATTTGAGATTTAAAAGGGAAATTCTATTTTGGAAAAATAGAATTTGAATTTTTAAATAGATTTGAAATATAACCTTGTTTTAAAAAAATAAAACGAGTGATTCCTTTATAAACGAAGTTCATAAATAGTTCTTTTATAAACGAAGTTTATAAATGAAGGGGAGAGAATTATCATTGGATAATTCAGAAATAAATTATAAGTAGAATTTGAAAAAGGGAAAAACTATTTTTCCAAAGTAGAAATATATATTTCAAAGGAAATTGAAATCGGGACTTGTTTAAATATATAAACAAGTAAAATAAATAGGGTTTGTAAATAAAAAGGGAAAATTATCATTGGATAATTTGAATATTTAAATTCAAATGTGAATTTAAAAATAGAAATGGGGAAATCATTTTAAAGAAATAAACGATGGAATTTATTCTGATGTTCAGAATATAAATTGGACTAAAATAATCCATAAGGATTTATGATTTGATTTCGATTGATTCGAATTTTATTTAAAGAGAAACTCAAATAGAATTTGAATTGATAAAAAATTCAAATAGAAAATATAAAAGGAATTGAAATAGAATTTGAATTTAAAGGAATTCAAATAGTATTTGAATTCAAATGGATTTGAATGAAGAAAGTTCAAATGAAATTTAAAATATAGAAATTTAACGAAATGTGAGTATAAAATTTGAATAAGAGAATCTCAAATAGAATTTGAATAAGAGATTTGAAATAGATTTGAATATAGAAATTCGAATGGAGTTGAAAATAGATTTGAATATAGAAATCCAAATGAAGTTTGAAAATAAGTTGAAATTCAAATGGAGATTGAAAATGGAATTTGAATATAGAAATTTCAAAGAGATTTGAAAATAGAATTTGAAAATAGAAATTTCAAAGAGAATTTGAAATAGAAAGTTGAAATCATTTCAAAATGGGAACGACGAAATATATTTCAAAATGTGGATTTTTAAGCAGAATAGAAATAAATCCAAAGGATTTATAACTTATAAAAGGAATTGAAATTTAATATAAAGATCGAAATATAAATGAATTTATTACTGAATAAGGAAAAATCGACAATTTTAGATAATCGAAAATAGTATGTTGAATTGGGAAAAATTGATTTGATATATATTAAAAATATATCAGAATGAAGTTGAATTTATTTTAAACAAAATTTTAAATGTTTATATATAAATATAATTAAAATGAACTCGCCGCAGCGCTGCAGTTCGTAAATTGGCGTTTCGAACTTCAATTGAGTATACAGAACTCGATTGAAGTCAATTGAGTATACAGAACTCAATTGAAGTCGGAATTCTTTGAAACAAGAAACGTCAGGACCGATTTGATAATAGTTTTCTAAGGAAGGAGAAAAATCTGAATTTCGTCGTATATATTTTGAGTTATGTCAAAATTAAATTTTTAGAAAAGCAGCGCCATAACCATTTAAAAACCATAACGGTTTATTTAATTTTATAAAAGGATTTTAGGCGAATAAATTCCGAATTTCTTTTTAGAAAAATTTCAGATTTGAGTTGTAAATTATATGTGAACTCAAGTGGAGTAATGAATTGATTTTTGAAACAGAAATCAGGTTTTTTGATTATTGAATAGAATTAACTAATTCGAGTAGTAATTAGTTAATGAGCTTTTGAATTGATATTGGGCTTTGAATAAGTAAATTCGATTTGAAAATTTATATTCGAAATCGAAAAGGAAACTAGAATTGAAATTGAAAATTCAATTTTGTATTAAGCAAGTTAAATATTTTATTTGAACATGTTATGTTCAAACAAAGAAGTGAAATAGGCAAAATAGCTAATTAAAGAATAAATGGGCGGAACTGAATTCAAACGAATGGATTGAGATGAATTGAATTGAAAACAGGTGAACATGTGTTAGACAGGTATGGGATGTAGTATATAAAGATTTTAATTTATGTGGCCGACAAAAAGGTACATGTTTAAATTTATATATGAGATTTTATGCGCCGTACCGGCAAGCCGCTTGGCTTTTTATTTTTCTTTTGGATTGGTGAGGGCCATGGGAGGCTATTTGAAATATCCTGATGCTCCCGGTACAAAGGAGGTTATGGCGAAATTTTCCGGAAATTTAAGGAGTTATAATATTTTTAAGAAAAATTTGATAGTTAGAGATAAATGTATCGATATATATAAAATTCGATAAGGAAACGAATTTAACAATAGAATATTATAAACAAAAAGGAAATCGATAGGCTGGTAATGGAAAGAGAAACATATATACGTTTTAAAAATGAATAATTGGTTTTTATAATGTTGATTATTCGGGGTAAGTGGTTTTGTCTGTTTTGAAGCTAATAATGTTTTCCAGTCAAGGTCTGAGAGGTAGTTATACCCCAACTTGATTGATTTCATTTTTAATCGATAAATAGAAAGATCCAGTCTCGAAGAGAAGTGTTGAATAAGAGTTAGTTGAATAAAATATTTTGGGTTGTTGTAACGATGATTTATACAGCATTCGTTTATGTTGTATATAACGGTGTTGTATACACAATTATATGATTTTTGTTTGATGATAACAAACAAGTATATATTATTCTAAATGTGTTTGTTATTGTACTGTTATATCACATTACAGACGGGAATATAATATTTATATTTAAGTGAAATACTACTGTACAGAGGTTCAAATATTAACACAGTATTTTATTTAAATAGAATATTTTATTTCAGTATTCAAACAGTACAAATTTTTATAACTCCACCATTTATACATCTCTGTATTACATATCAAATACAATTTCATATACAGTGTTCTCCACTACAACACTCTATCTTTCAAGTACAGTTTCACTCACTCTTTCATTTACACAGACTCATATACATATACACTTTTTCACACTGTCCTTGTCTTCAATCTTCTGTCTTCACTACTTCTCTGTCAAACATGTCTTCAGTCAGTCCAGTCTTCGTACCTCTCATATACAGAAACACACACACAGTACATGGAACAGAAATAATTTTCAAAATACATGTGAATATAAATTTTATTTTTAAAAATTTTATTTGCCTCAGATTTCTGGTGTGTTTCTCATCATTTTTCTGACTTGATCTGATTTGTTAATCGGACTGTGTCTAAACAGTATACATATATAGTACAGAGACAGGAAATCTTTTTTGATGGCTGCATATACACACGTGTATAAATATACACGTGTGCACTGCCTCGCCAATCAGTGTGCAACAGAGGAGTAGACACGTGGACCGTCTCGACTCAGTGCACAATATATCAAAATGGTCGAGCTCAATACATGAAAAGAAACAACACAAATGTGAACAGCCCATCAAAATTAAAGCAAAGCCAAGTGTCGAGTCAAGCATGTCAGAAATGGCTACGCAGCAAATTCACAAAATGGTGCAGTTTCACAAGTGACATAGCAGCTGTTTTCAAAGTGCACAAATTAATATGACTGCATGGTGTTGGAGAAAAATATAAGCAAGAAAGTGGTCGAGCTAGCATGGTATATGTTCAGTGTACATTGGCAAAGTGGAGTAGTATGAGTGGTGTACAAGGCAATTTTACATACAAGCTCAAATATATATACATGAGTGAAAAAGCAAAGTGGTCGAGGCAGCTCAACGTGTGTGGTCGAGTGCAAATACAAGTGGCACAAGTGTGCATAAAGGTCAAGGCATGTTTTCAGATAATGCAGTTCAAAAGTTTCAACATGAACAATACAAGACAACACAGATGGCACAAATGAGTGTAGAGAACATGGCAGCAGTTTGCAAGTTTCAGGTTTATGTTCAAGTGGATACAAGTTATTCATAATGACAAAGCTCATCAATGGTCATCACACAACAAAGTTTAGCATGGAGCATTCACAACAGGGAATGAAAATCACGACAACATATCTAAGGGGGCTGAGACAACTTTACGGAGCATGAATGGTGAATTACAACTCAGGTGGTGCAAACTCGAGCAGCATGAATGCAAGCAGTACACAGGATGTACAAGTTAATATGCTCAGGTACAAACTACAAGTGAACAGCAAGTGTACATGTTTCTGGTGCAGCCAAGATGACACAAGCACAAGTGAACAAGTTCACATGAAGCTTAGCAAGGGGACAAGCATGAGTTCATATAAACTTTTTCAGCATGATCCAAACACAATCATTCATACAAGCAATGCAAATATATTTCAACACAGCTTGGAAATAGCAAGTGATATACACAGCATTTACATGAAAGTATGCTCAAACAAGTCAGTGTGGCAAAAATGAT
The DNA here is from genome assembly GCA_030737875.1 of Allium sativum. Classification (NCBI taxonomy): domain Eukaryota; kingdom Viridiplantae; phylum Streptophyta; class Magnoliopsida; order Asparagales; family Amaryllidaceae; genus Allium; species Allium sativum. Next base: position 212,132,515 of record CM060915.1, on the reverse strand, counting down.
GTGAAGCAGCTTTATTTTTTTATGGCATTAGCAAATCATGGTTCAGTCATAATTGGTAAGCAAATGTAGTCGAGCACAAAAATGAACAAGAGACAGACAAATAGAAGTGAGCAAGTGTGGGTCCATACATGCAATTCAAAATGGTTCAGGAAGTTCACGTGACAAATGAACATTCAATCAGTAAATGGCAAGCATTGGATTTTGCTGATCATTCATTTCTGCTTTCAAAATTCAGTGGCACAATTAAGGTTTATATGTTTGGCAATTACTTAAAATGTTTCCAGATTTCAAAAATCAGTATTCTTGCAAAGCAGGAATCTTAAGCAAACATATACATGGCAAGAAGCAAATGGTTGTTTCCAGTTTTGTTTCACAAGATTTATTTGGCAACAAATCAGGGATTTCACATGGAAGCATTTAGAACAAATCAATTTTCAGAAATCAGAGAGTTACTGGTTTTTTACCTCTCTTAATCAAAGCCGAGAAAAATTAGAGGGCCAGCAATTTTTGTTTCACATTCAAGGCCAATTGAATTTCAATTATAAGGTAACAAATCGAGTATGTTATTCATGCAAGATTTCTTTATATTTCAAAGCCAAAGAATCAATTTCAATCGAGAAATTCAAAAGGGGAAACCCGCAAATTCAGCTCAAGCCATATGCGTGAAATCAGAGTTTTAAAAGGATTTGAAATCCTATTTTATCACCAAATCATCACAGGCAGAAAAGGATCGAAAACACTCAACAAATTCAAGAAGAAAAATCATATTCTAAATCAGAGAAACTCACCAAATACTTCATTGTTTTCGATCGTTATTATCCCCAAATCAAAGCATCAGAAAGTCATAAAGATTCGAGCATCGAAGAAGAACCATCAGAGAAACTTCACGATCGCGATTTAGGGATTAAAGAGAAACCCTAGAAAAACATTCATAGAGCCGCCGCCATTCTTTTAGATTTCCAGAGCAAAAGAGAGATCGGCCAAACAAAATGAAATATGGGTGCACTAAATCCACAATGGGCCGACCATATTTTTTCTTAAGGATTAAAAGGGGATGACCTCTTTTGTTTAAACTCCTAAGGGTTTTTACTTTATTTTTTTTGTTGGTATTGTTTTGTTTTTCAATTTCTTCTGTAAACAATTTTGAACAGTTTTTTCTAGTGTCTGTAAAATACTAGAGGGTTCAGTCAAGGAGTTGACTGACAATTGACAAAGTCTGTAAAATCTGAATTACTGGTTACGGGGTTGTAATCAAGGGAAATTTGATCGAGGGGATATCGATCAGTCTAGGGATTTGAGCGTAGGGTTAGAATAGGAGCAGGGTTTGCAAGTGTACATGGTCTTGTATGCGGGAGTTGTTCTATCACCTAGTAGAAACCTTAGAAATGCAGCAGTAGGCAGGGTTTTGCCGAAGCTGGGTATATTTGTGTGTGATTTATTTTCTGCATTTCTGTTTCTGCTATATTCTGTGATCTGTTTATTTTAATATCCTGCCAGTTTTTTTTTAATTCAGTTAAAAACTGTGATAAACCCTATTCACCCCCCCTCTAGGGTTAATCTAGATCCAACAAGTGGTACCAGAGCTTGGTTTTTTTTAACTCTAGAATCATGTTTTCCCCTTGTTGTCGGTCTTCTGAGAGTCAGTCCAGTTCATCTCCAACTATTTTCGATGGAACAGATTTTTCAAACTGGAAATCCGAAATAGAATTTTATTTAAAATCTGTTAATATTAAATGTTGGGATACTGTTATCAATGGGAGTGATATGTCTGAAAATAGAAACATTGTTTTCGATTCTCGTGCTATGAATATCATATTTGATTATCTCAGTACAGAACAGTTTATTCACGTATCTCATTGTTTGACTGCGCAGGATGTTTGGAGAACTCTCAACAAGCTCTATGGAAAAACTGACGACTACTCAAAACCCCAGAATGTCAACTCAAATTCATATCAGTGCTTAAAAGGAAAAACAGATGGATCAAACGATGAAAAATCAACAGATGCTGAAACTGAAAGTCTCACATACGAAGATTTGGTTTATATGTGCACTGATTTAACTAAATCTGTTGATAAACTCCGATCTAAAAACAAATCTCTGAAATCTATGAATTCTGAGTTAACTGGCAAAATTGATGATTTGGAATCACAACTTAAATCGTTTAAAAACTCTTCAAAGTCTGATTGTAAAAATTGTCTAAAATTGGAAACCAAGCTTGTTCATGTCAATCAAAATATTCAAAAGTTTGAAAATGAGATTCTGATCATAAAAGAGAACAAGGTTGAGTTATCAAGTTTGAACAATCTTCTACAAAAAGAATTTGAAATGTTTAAGACCGATATAAATTTCAAATTTGAAATTGCTGAAAATGAAAATTTGTTGAAATCTGATTTGATTTTAAAAGAGCTAGAAGACGAGATTCAAAATTTCAAGAACTTTGAAAAACTCGAATTTGAAAAACAAAAATGTTTTGAATCTGAGATCTCTGAATCCAAAGTTAAAATCAAAACGCTTGAAAATGAAAATTCAATATTGAAACAAAGCGATTCAGAGAAAAATGAAATTTTGGTCGATCGTTGTTCTGAGCTAATAAATGAGAATAACAATTTGAAATCAAAAATCAACCGTCTTGGGTTGAGTCTGAAACGTTTTTCTTTCGGAGAAAAATCTTTAAATATGCTTTTGAAAAGTCAGTTTTCTCATGGGAATAAAAGAGGTCTCGGTTTTACAAGTAAGTTTGAAAAACGGAATTCAATTGGTTTTAAAAATCCTTCAAATCATTTTGGAAATGTTTGTTTTGAAAATTTGAACTCTAACATTCTCAAAGGATTCTTAAATCAAAAACGTGATGTGATTTTGATTGATAACAAATCATTTAAACAATCTTGGACCCCAAATAAAAATAAAACGGCTTCGACTAAATTCAAACAGATTTGGGTCCCGAAAGGTACAAAGGTAGATTCGAATGGTTTGTTATATAAACGAGTTTGGGTACCAAAACAAATGAATACAACTGTGAGTGGTTTTACTAATTTTGTTCGACCACTTGATCATCTCAATCGTTAGGTATCAAAGGAGGCTGAGGAACAACTGTGCTGAAAAGAGAAACTGATTCAAACCGCTTTACATCATTGAATCGTCTACTGTTCCTTAGCCAAGTCTGATGAGTTAGATCCACAACGTCTTCTGTGAATCAGGTATGATTTCTAACCTCATCCTTGTAAATATTTTTTTTCGTTGTTTATTTCTGCTTCTTCTACCCCTTTCTATTTTATTTTCTTCTATTTGTTTTTATTTAATTTGTCACTGCCATATCTCTTTTCTGTGCTTCTTAAACTTCCAATTGCAGTTCTCATGATTTTCTGGAAATTCATTTTATTTGAATAAAACTCTCTTGTTTATAATCATTTCCAGATTTTGAATTTAATCTTGTAATTATCTGCAATTGTTTAGAAGTTTATTTTATTCTTGAATCCATAACAGTGCTGAAGCATTCATGTCATATCTTGAACACTGTTAATTTGAATTCTAAATTTTTTGAAGATCTGAATATTTAATGAAATTTCACACACCTTTGTTGTTCTGAGTTTATTCTAATTCATTTTAGAAAAGCTGAAAATATTATACTCATTACAGCACTCTATTATTTATCAGTTGTGATAATTTCATTGATTTTCGGATTGGCTTGAATCATTGATACATCCTAAATTCCATCTTTATTCATGATCATTATGGTTAGAATATGTCTGTTTGAAATCATCTGAAATTCCTGATATTTTGAATAATCACACACCTCCTAAATTTGAAATTATCAACCTTGTGTGACTGATTCATTATATTTTAAAACTTGACATTAATTCAAGTGATTTCAAATAAATTATTTTGGATCATGAATATCTATCAAACCTGATGTAAATGATCTGTTTTTTTTAGGTTTGTCAGAAATACTTGTGAAAATTTCTTTGAAAATATGGTCTTAAAATTCTCTATTATTTCATGGTTATTTGATTTTAATATATGTTTGTTTAAAATCATTTGAAATTATTGATTTATTGAATCACACACATATCTTGAATCTGAAATATAATATTGTGTGATTGATTCATTAAATCCTGATATATTCACATTTCTTCAAATGATTTAAAATAAACAAAATTTTAAAATCATGGATCATGGAATATATTGTCTTTGTGACCTTCAGAAACATCGTCTGACAAGTCTGTTGTGATATTGATTTTTCTGTGCTGCTCTGATACTGTTTCTAAAAAATGTTTGTTTTTGGAATCATGCTGCTCTGATTATAAGAAATTGATTTGTAAATATTTTTTTTTGAGGACTGCTTGATTTGGTATCAAAGGTTTATCGTGCTCTAATAAATGAAATTTGTGTGCTTGAATTGCTTGCTTTGTAATTAAGTTTTTTTTGTTGACTGAGATACCCTTGTTTAGCCACCAGTGTCATTTTAAAAATCCTCATTAATAGAGACACCAAGTGGTATCAAAAGCGCCTTATATTTATCTCATCCATCTGTACTGAGATTCAAATTATCACCCTGTATAGATTCATTTTTTTTAAATCTGTTTAATTTCCTCTTGTAATTGATTTTCAATTTTAAAAGTATCCATTGATTATTCATTCAGAAATTGAAATCAATATCCGAATTGAACTGTATTTATAATTCATCAAAACATATTATCAGAATTTGAAATTGTGATGAAATTGTGACTGTAGTATATTTCACAACAAGAGAGGATTTGATTTAAATTTTTTCATGATGGTTGAACGTTTATTATAATATCTTTGAACTGGCAATTATTTCACGACCATCCTCATTACCTATCATCATTCTGCCATCCATCATTTTTTTTATAAATGTGGAGAGTTTATTTTTTTAATCATCTTGTTTTAAAACGGTGAAAATTATGTGTGATAGAAATGGGACTATATTATTATTCAGAATTAGTGATAATAGAAAATTTTCAATAATCCCGGTACAGTCGAGCTTATTTCATAATATAATTAATTTTAGAAATTTATTTCACAGTCCATTTCTGTACCTACCACATTTCTATCATCCATATTGGTTTCATATACCGAGGAGTTTTTCCTTTATAAAGCTGAAAATAATAAAAATATAATTAATATATAAGAGTGTCTCTAACCTCATTTAAAAATCCAAGCTCTGGTTATGCATGGTTATGAGACGTCTTATAATTTAAGCTGCGACTGATCCCATTTAAAAATCCAAGCTCTGGTTATGTGTGGTCAGTGTGCTCTTAAATAAATAAATAAAAAAAAGGAAATAAAGTGCTAAAAATAGAAATAAATTTGAAATTCTCCTCTGAGTATAAAAACCAGCTTATCAATTCATCTTCTAATCTGTGAAATGTGTTAAATTTTTATGACGTATTATGATTTGTTGATTGACAGGTATTGGGATTTGAGATTATTCAATCTTGTCACTTAAATTGAATTATTAATTAGAGTCCAAATCCATCATTGTTTTTTGTGCTTTATTTTGATAAATATCCTTTGAAAATAATTGGAAATGAATTGTTTATAAAACTCTCTCCATTTTTATAAAATCCATCGTAAATCCGTCATTCTCTACAATTTGAAATATGCCACCAGTTCTTAGTTTATTATGATTTTTGTTTGACTGATTGAGATTTATGATGACTGTTCTTTCTCTTAAGCTGATTTTATATTTTTAGTCAATTTTCATCTGTATTTTAAAATCTGTATCCTTTTGATGATAACAAAAGGGGGAGAATGGATTAAATTTTGATTTATGAGTGAATATTTTATAAATATTTTTAATTTTTGAAAATTTAATTATTCATCAAAATTTAATTATTCATACATTTCACTCATGCACAGTTATAGGGGGAGTTTCTGTTGTAGGGGGAGCATTTAAATAGGGGGAGTTCAAATGTTCACGAACAAACACATTTATATCTTTTGTCTGTTTGTCATCATCAAAAGGGGGAGATTGTTGTATATAACGGTGTTGTATACACAATTATATGATTTTTGTTTGATGATAACAAACAAGTATATATTATTCTAAATGTGTTTGTTATTGTACTGTTATATCACATTACAGACAGGAATATAATATTTATATTTAAGTGAAATACTACTGTACAGAGGTTCAAATATTAACACAGTATTTTATTTAAATAGAATATTTTATTTCAGTATTCAAACAGTACAAATTTTTATAACTCCACCATTTATACATCTCTGTATTACATATCAAATACAATTTCATATACAGTGTTCTCCACTACAACACTCTATCTTTCAAGTACAGTTTCACTCACTCTTTCATTTACACAGACTCATATACATATACACTTTTTCACACTGTCCTTGTCTTCAATCTTCTGTCTTCACTACTTCTCTGTCAAACATGTCTTCAGTCAGTCCAGTCTTCGTACCTGTCATATACAGAAACACACACACAGTACATGGAACAGAAATAATTTTCAAAATACATGTGAATATAAATTTTATTTTTAAAAATTTTATTTGCCTCAGATTTCTGGTGTGTTTCTCATCATTTTTCTGACTTGATCTGATTTGTTAATCGGACTGTGTCTAAACAGTATACATATATAGTACAGAGACAGGAAATCTTTTTTGATGGCTGCATATACACACGTGTATAAATATACACGTGTGCACTGCCTCGCCAATCAGTGTGCAACAGAGGAGTAGCCACGTGGACCGTCTCGACTCAGTGCACAATATATCAAAATGGTCGAGCTCAATACATGAAAAGAAACAACACAAATGTGAACAGCCCATCAAAATTAAAGCAAAGCCAAGTGTCGAGTCAAGCATGTCAGAAATGGCTACGCAGCAAATTCACAAAATGGTGCAGTTTCACAAGTGACATAGCAGCTGTTTTCAAAGTGCACAAATTAATATGACTGCATGGTGTTGGAGAAAAATATAAGCAAGAAAGTGGTCGAGCTAGCATGGTATATGTTCAGTGTACATTGGCAAAGTGGAGTAGTATGAGTGGTGTACAAGGCAATTTTACATGCAAGCTCAAATATATATACATGAGTGAAAAAGCAAAGTGGTCGAGGCAGCTCAACGTGTGTGGTCGAGTGCAAATACAAGTGGCACAAGTGTGCATAAAGGTCAAGGCATGTTTTCAGATAATGCAGTTCAGAAGTTTCAACATGAACAATACAAGACAACACAGATGGCACAAATGAGTGTAGAGAACATGGCAGCAGTTTGCAAGTTTCAGGTTTATGTTCAAGTGGATACAAGTTATTCATAATGACAAAGCTCATCAATGGTCATCACACAACAAAGTTTAGCATGGAGCATTCACAACAGGGAATGAAAATCACGACAACATATCTAAGGGGACTGAGACAACTTTACGGAGCATGAATGGTGAATTACAACTCAGGTGGTGCAAACTCGAGCAGCATGAATGCAAGCAGTACACAGGATGTACAAGTTAATATGCTCAGGTACAAACTACAAGTGAACAACAAGTGTACATGTTTCTGGTGCAGCCAAGATGACACAAGCACAAGTGAACAAGTTCACATGAAGCTTAGCAAGGGGACAAGCATGAGTTCATATAAACTTTTTCAGCATGATCCAAACACAATCATTCATACAAGCAATGCAAATATATTTCAACACAGCTTGGAAATAACAAGTGATATACACAGCATTTACATGACAGTATGCTCAAACAAGTCAGTGTGGCAAAAATGATGTGAAGCAGCTTTATTTTTTTATGGCATTAGCAAATCATGGTTCAGTCATAATTGGTAAGCAAATGTAGTCGAGCACATAAATGAACAAGAGACAGACAAATAGAAGTGAGCAAGTGTGGGTCCATACATGCAATTCAAAATGGTTCAGGAAGTTCACGTGACAAATGAACATTCAATCAGTAAATGGCAAGCATTGGATTTTGCTGATCATTCATTTCTTCTTTCAAAAATCAGTGGCACAATTAAGGTTTATATGTTTGGCAATTACTTAAAATGTTTCCAGATTTCAAAAATCAGTATTCTTGCAAAGCAGGAATCTTAAGCAAACATATACATGGCAAGAAGCAAATGGTTGTTTCCAGTTTTGTTTCACAAGATTTATTTGGCAACAAATCAGGGATTTCACATGGAAGCATTTAGAACAAATCAATTTTCAGAAATCAGAGAGTTACTGGTTTTTTACCTCTCTTAATCAAAGCCGAGAAAAATTAGAGGGCCAGCAATTTTTGTTTCACATTCAAGGCCAATTGAATTTCAATTATAAGGTAACAAATCGAGTATGTTATTCATGCAAGATTTCTTTATATTTCAAAGCCAAAGAATCAATTTCAATCGAGAAATTCAAAAGGGGAAACCCGCAAATTCAGCTCAAGCCATATGCGTGAAATCAGAGTTTTAAAAGGATTTGAAATCCTATTTTATCACCGAATCATCACAGGCAGAAAAGGATCGAAAACACTCAACAAATTCAAGAAGAAAAATCATATTCTAAATCAGAGAAACTCACCAAATACTTCATTGTTTTCGATCGTTATTATCCCCAAATCAAAGCATCAGAAAGTCATAAAGATTCGAGCATCGAAGAAGAACCATTAGAGAAACTTCACGATCGCGATTTAGGGATTAAAGAGAAACCCTAGAAAAACATTCATAGAGCCGCCGCCATTCTTTTAGATTTCCAGAGCAAAAGAGAGATCAGCCAAACAAAATGAAATATGGGTGCACTAAATCCACAATGGGCCGACCATATTTTTTCTTAAGGATTAAAAGGGGATGACCTCTTTTGTTTAAACTCCTAAGGGTTTTTACTTTATTTTTTTTGTTGGTATTGTTTTGTTTTTCAATTTCTTCTGTAAACAATTTTGAACAGTTTTTTATAGTGTCTGTAAAATACTAGAGGGTTCAGTCAAGGAGTTGACTGACAATTGACAGAGTCTGTAAAATCTGAATTACTGGTTACGGGGTTGTAATCAAGGGAAATCTGATCGAGGGGATATCGATCAGTCTAGGGATTTGAGCGTAGGGTTAGAATAGGAGCAGGGTTTGCAAGTGTACATGGTCTTGTATGCGGGAGCTGTTCTATCACCTAGAAGAAACCTTAGAAATGCAGCAGTAGGCAGGGTTTTGCCGAAGCTGGGTATATTTGTGTGTGATTTATTTTCTGCATTTCTGTTTCTGCTATATTCTGTGATCTGTTTATTTTAATATCCTGTCAGTTTTTTTTTTAATTCAGTTAAAAACTGTGATAAACCCTATTCACCCCCCCTCTAGGGTTAATCTAGATCCAACAGTTTAAACCCAAGTGATGGAATTTTTCGAAATATAAAAGTAAATATTTCCTGAGTATAATTAAAGTAGTTGGAAAAGAGATAAGTGATTGAAATTGTTTTCAATTGCGAATAGGATATATTTTCTAAGTATAGAAAATAAAAGAAGGTGATATAGGGAAATATTTTTCCTACTAGCGTAAGAGATCAATAAGATTTCTAGAACTATTTGGTTAACAAATATTTGATAGGGAAATGAAGAAGTGAATTTATTAATGAAATATTAATTAAAGGCCCAGTGATTTGGTTGATGTTATGGATGAGTGTTTGTTTTTCTTCGATAGTTAAATAACCGACTATCGAAGCGTTTTCCAATATCGTTGTCAATATGGAGAGACCGGTTGGATTATTATCCGTGAACAACTCTATATCGGCAGTAGCATTGCGAATCAGATTATATGAAGATAATCGAAGACGGAGTAAAATGCAAGGGCTTTTTCTATTAATAGAAATTGTGCCTTCAGTTTCGTTCAATCCCAGAACGAACGTAAATGGACGAATGTCTGACAAAGTATTTCCAATGATCGAATGGGTTGGTCTGTATAAATATATATGGTTGCAATGGATTTATTCCCTTAGCATAATATTCAGAATATTTGTGCAAATCAATTAATGATTAACGGATCTGACAATGTGGCATTCAAAGTGATTGTGCTATCAATGAATGACAAGTGAGCGTAGCCTCAAGCCTCAACAACCGGGAAATGACAAAAATCGGGCAGGCATCATGGCTATGTGGGTCGCTCCCATTAGGATGTATAATCACCTATCTAGAGGTTCATTTAATTTCTTATTCTATTCCATGCTGTCCCACTCGGGAAACAGTTGCTGATCCCAACCGTTGGTGATATACATTCGATACACTCAAGCGAAATGAGTGGTTGGTCACGTGTGGGCCGGGTTGCAAGATGTTCATGTTGAACCCAGTGTATTCCTCTCTAGAGATACACTATCGGAAGGTGGTTCCATACCTTGTCATGTTGGAAATCCGATCTCCAATAAGCGCCCTGCGGTTTTTGATTTTATACTATGTATATGGAGCGTGAGATGCAAGCGTTCCGCTAGATTCTATTTATTTGATTAGACATTATTATAATATCACTGGATTTTTGTATCAAAGTGTTTTGGGTTATAGTAAGGTAAAAACCGTCCGTGTTTATGTGTGGGCTGGTCTTACTATTATCGTTTCTTTTGAAAGGATTTTTAAAGTTAAACAAATGGTTGGAGCTTACTCACACCAGTCCCATGACTGACCCAGAGTTTATTTTGTTTTGTTTTCCCTAAACTCTTGGGTACCCAAATTTTATGGGCAGTCAAGTAGTCGGGATTTTACAGATTCATTTGGAAGAGCTGGAAGTAGGAGGCTTCACCAGTTAGCTAAAGATTATCATATTTTCGCTGTGTACTATGTTGTATCTGGAAACAGGTGTTTATAACTGTTCGAGGAATAACTGTTGCGCTCTGATAATGGTATGTATATCCAGTTACTGATTTGTATTTCAAAAGCTATGTTATATAATATATTTTATTCGTTCCGCTGGGAGTTTGTGATATTCGTTTTCTTCTATTCTAATATTTCTTTCTTTCTATTTCTCATCCTCTAACTTCTGTCTAATAATGATTCGTATTTCTGTGCAATTTGGGTCGGACGTGTGGTATTATTAGTCGACTCAAATAGTACGGATTTGCGGGCCTTTACACTGAATATGGACAAATTATTGGGAGTTTGATGCATTTAATGAATTTCTCTCGACCTGACATAGCTTATGCTGTATGCAGATTGAGTAGGTACACACACAATCCCAATCGTGATCATTGGGCTGCAATAGTAAGACTAATGAAATATTTGAGAGGAACCATGAATCATGGTATCATGTATAGTGGATTTCCCGCTGTATTAGAAGGATACAGCGATGCTAACTAGATCTCAGATTCAGACGAGATAAAATCCACTAACGGTTACATATTTACTCTAGGTGGAGGTACAGTTTCGTGGAAATCAACCAAGCAAACTGTTGGCTCGCTCTTTGACCAAGCCACCCAGGATCATTCGTAAGAGGAAAGCAAGAAACCACGCTCCCCAAGAATATGAAGTAACGGATCGCACTCTATCGACTCGCCCAGGAACGGATCGCACTCTATCGACTCGCCCAGGGACGGATCGCCCCCATCTCATCAGCGAACGGCACATCCAGGCGATCCGATCCAAACTTATATTGTTGCCCAGAGCGAACCGATCCGATCCCTTGGTGCATGGAGAACCTTCTGACCCGTTCAAGCGCGAGCTAGTCTTCAGCGATCCGAATCGCACGGATCTGGCGACACGTGTCCCTAACCGTCATCTGGACCAATTCTCCCCATCTGCACGATCCGATTTTCAAGCAGATCGCGACACCTGTCCACAACGGCTAATTTGACCATTTCCTCAACGGTGGCGATGCGATTTTTTCGGGATCTGTGCCACGTGTTATCACGACCCGCCTGACAAAATCAGCTATAAATAGCCCAGAGCTTGGCATTTTTCAGGATCTTTTGGCAATATTGAGTACTGAATCCGCCATTGTTGTCAAACTACTGAAATATTGAGAGAAATCATTGTTGTATTAGCTTTTAAAGCATAATCAATAATATATAAAGTGGACGTAGGCTCGTTAACGCCGAACCACTATAAATTCTTATTGTTATTTTCTTTTTTCTCGTTCTTCATTTGAGATTCTCTAGCGTTCATAACAATTTGGGTGTTAGGTCCAAATTTCGATCTAACACAAACTATTATTGCAAAATCCACTATAGAGTCTGAATTTGTAGCTCTAGAATTGGCTGGAAATGAGGCGGAGTGGTTGAAAAATTTCTTGACGAACATTCCGTTGGGCATAAAACCTACACCTTCTGTGTCTTTGCACTGTGATTGCCAAGCAGCAATTTCTATTGCAAAGAATAAAACCTTCAACGGTAAAAATAGACATATTCTTCTAAGGCATGAAGTGATCAAGCAGCTGCTAAAAGACGGAACTCTCTCCATTGATTACGTGAAGTCAGAAGTGAATTTGGCCGATCCTCTGACAAAACCTTTATGTAGAAAATTAATTAAAGAAACTTCAAAGGGAATGAGACTTAAGCCTATTTAAAGATATTAGTAGTAATAGTAACCCAACCTTTTGGATTGGAGATCCCATGAATAAGGTTCATATGGGTAATAACAAGTTGCTTGCTAATACTGCTAGCACTAATTTTGTCCCTTTCTATTGTGTGATAAGTGCTAGACTACATAATTGTGAGAATGAGCTGAAAGGCTCTTAATGAATTTCATATCCATTATGGATGGTGTATTAAATGCAGTGTACACTTGATGAAATCATCTGTAGGAGTGTGGAGTGGGGCCGCTCCTATGAAATTGTGGCATAATTTCTAAAGCACTCATGAATTACCAGGCTCGTGCATGGCCTATTTGCACAACACAGCGTTAAACAACAGAAATTGTGGGGGTGTAATGTGATTGATAAAGTGATAATTTATATGTAAGAATTTCGGATCATAGAAGCTAAAAGTTTCACCGAGATTTTATTTATTATGTCTTATCTTTCTAAAACTGGTTCATAGTCCAAAAGACACCAGATTTGAAGCATTTACACTTATGTTTTTAATCCAGCAAATGTTTTAATTACTTTTGAAATATGTGGGGGATTGTTATAAATTATGCAGAGTTAACTATTTCAAAAGGAATTAAAAATACACGTAAGATATTATTTCAGTTCTGACTTAGTATTACATTAGAATTGGTGCTATGCCTACAATTGTGCATCTATTCCCTTCTTTTTCTCTAACAGCTAGTTTGCCTGTAATGGCAGATTTCTTTTTTATTTAGACACATCTAACAGTGGTCATTTTAGATATACTCACAAAAATATTCAATAACCATATTTTTCATGCTGGATAATTATATTCTGTTGTTTCTGCTTCCTGAATTCTCATTGATATTCAGAGGACCTGTTGAATCTTGGGGGATTACTCCGTAAATCCTTAAGGACAGTGCTATCTTGCTTGCACGCCTCAGGTGTTATCATTCTCTACTGCAATTATTTCAACAATTTCAACCTTAGATGAGTGCATTTTGAGACGAGATATATATTTGTCTTACCTACAAACGAATTACTTTGTTCACGAATAGGATGAAAGACTGTAGATTAGCATAATATCTTTACTTGAATGCTTGATAAGTTGGTAGGTTGGCCATTTACGACGCTTTGTAGCTAGGTAATTTGAGGTACTTTGCATACAATTTTAGCTATACGGTATCTTTAGTGTGTACAATTTCCTATATAGAAAGTTTATGGTTTAACTGATAGTAAAGGTATATGTCATTTCTGGGATGGATATCTTTCGTTGATTTTATTTTGAGAATTGATTCATTAACTGCCGTTTAAAATCAAGGTCGTCATTGAATTGACGAAGATTTCCATTGACGCGATTTCGATTTGAGAGAAAGCAGATTTAAAGGAGGTCGTTGTCGGTTCAGATCTGTCCATTGGAGATGGTTTTCTGCAGTTAAGGGATGGAAAAATGATAGTTTGATTATTGATGGAACATCTGGCAAATAAGCTTGATCTGCAAAATGAATCAGTGATCAGGTTTATGTTTAATCAATTATTTACCAAACAAATATGTACATGGGAAGCATGCGTAACTGTAAATAACTGATTTACATATACATTACTGTATATCTATATGTTTTTACTAGTTTCTAGAATAAGTGTCGACGAGTTAGATATTTAGCAGTAAACAGTGCGTCAGAATACAAAAAGTTAATCTTAAGCATTCCTATTTCATTACAACTTCGATCTAGAAAAGAATATCGGCTCCTCTACATTTAGGTTGGGTAATCCGATAGTTATAAACCACTATTATAATACGCAATGTCAGACATGTATTGTCCAATTATTTGAATTTAATATCAAAGTGTTCTAGTAATGCTTATTTAAATTTGGTTTTATATACTTTATTATGGTATAATTTTTATGGATGTTGTTTTTTTAGTATATTTTTACCGCAGCTGGACAATACCCTATTTGTTGCTGATGATGAAGAAAGAATACCATTCGAAAATAATTAGTAGTGCCAAATTATGTTGATGTTCCCTACCATTTTCCGTCATCGTGAAATTGCTATATCATGAAGACATATAAAAATTTGAAAATTTTATGCGCAAAACTTTAAATGACATCATATGGCCTTCAACATTTTAGCTGCTTCCAAGTTAATAGATTCCATGTCTTGAATGTGAATTAAGTGCACGACAATTTGAGGCTGAACCAAGAGCATGTTACTGATGTAAGTTAGATTTTATTGATGTTATTAGTGCAAGTTGTCAAGGTCTTTTTTTGCTATCATGCATTTTTTAATGTATCAAAACAATTAACTTAGTGGTAATTAATGTATTTTGAAGATAGTATTCTTTGTAACAAAAAAGGTATGACATTTCAGGTTCTTTCAGCTGCGTACTCTAAACTTAGAAAATCTGCATCTTTTCTTATGGTGGAATCAGTTCAAACTTTGGCAAATTTGCAGAGTTTACCAGATGAAAACCTTGTTGTGATTTGTGACATAAAATCACATGTGTTGATAGAGACTAGACGTGAATGCGCTTGGCGGTAGAGGAGATGGTATAGCAACAGAAAGAAGGTTAGAAGGAGAAGTTTGGCGTCTGAGCGGATTTATTGCTGGATATTGACCCGGTCTTTCTGTGACTTATCTGCAAGTATTGAGGGGATATATTCCTTATATATATCTCTAAAAGGATAATTGGATATTTTTCCTAGGCCTTCTATTCTCCTATAAAAGCAGCACATAGGGTTGGATTAATGCATGACCGAATAGAGTGGAGGCTGTGTGCCTCTAGGGCTTGTGTGCCCTAGAGAGGAAGTTTAAAAATTGAGGGCTGAGAGAAGCTATTCCTATTGGTGCCTTCAGATTAATCCATGGGTTAGCCGCTGTTCTTCATTGTTGTCCTTCTTCAACAAGAGTGTTAGTCATCTAGATATTCTTTCCCTTTCTCAATAAGGTTATTGATTCTTGTAATTTGTTTATTGTTGGTAGTTGAACAGTTAGTGTAAACAAAATTTGTTTTTGTGAATCAATAAAGAGGCTGGTTGGGTGGAATATCTTGTGTTTGCGCGTATGATTTCATATCTGTGTTTGTTTCCATAGAAATCATCTTTATGTAATTGGGTGAAGAAGATCCTGGTCGCTTCCGCAAAGGCGCAGTTTTCATAACAGTTGGTATCAGAGCTAGATCATTGCAAAGCTCAGAGTGATTTTGGATTGAAAAAAAAATTGATTTTTGTTCGAATTTTTTTTTTGATTTTTTGTTGAAAAAATTGATTTTTTTTATGTCGGATACGATGGCGCTGTTGGTGATGACTAATTTTGATTGGGGATTTGAAGGCCTCAATGGTTTGGTTGATGAAGATGAAGAGAAGCCCTCCTATGTGGATAAGGGAAGATGGAAGAAGACGAAGATGTTGGCAATTGGTTTGATTTGCCTATACCTTGGTGATTCGGTTCATGTTTTCGACAGGGGTCTTCACGTTGATGATGCTCAAGGGATCAGGAGTGATCGAGGAAGGAGCTCAGGTCAAGTGGTAGACGGGTGTCGATGTGGAAGGCAAGTGACGGTTGAAGAACCTAGTCCACAGCAAGTTGCAGAGGTTAATTTGGTCACTGCTGATGTTTTCGACAGAGGTCTTCACATTGATGATGCTCGAGGGATCCGGGGTGATCAAGGAAGGAGCTCAGGTCAAGTGGTAGACGGGTGTCGATGTGGAAGGCGAGTGACGGTTGAAGAACCTAGTCCACAACAAGGTGGAGAGGTTAATTTGGTCACTGCTGATGTGTTAGACAGGGGTCTTCACGTTGATGATGCTTGAGGGATCCGGAGTGATCAAGAAAGGAGCTCAGGTCAAGTGGTAGACGGGTGTCGTTATGGAATTGCAAGCACTTTTAGACCGTTGGTTTATGCACGGTGCAGCTCAGGCGGTAGATGCATCTTTTGCAATCGGTGTGTTGTGTTTGTAACTGAGGTGTGGTCGTAGTCCTTCAAATCGACTGGATTATCTTGTTTCCCTAATATTGAGGTTGTGGAGTGTATCTCGTTGCCCGGAAATCGAGATTGGTTTAATTGAGAGAAGGTGTCGTTGAAAGAGCTAGGTTGACTTGGTTGGTGATTGTTGGAGTGTTGATATGATTTCAGATTAAGGTGGAGCGTTGTGATGGTGATTTCACATGTCCATGGAAGTCGGATGACTTGCTGCTGATGTGATTTCATATTAAGGTGGAGTGTTGTGATTTTTGACATAAAATCACATGTGTTGATAGAGACGAGGCATGGATGTGCTTGGCGGTAGAGGAGATGGTGCAACAACAGAAAGAAGGTTAGAAGGAGCAGTTTGGTGTCTGAGCGGATTTATTGCTGGATTTTGACCCGGTCTTTCTGTGACTTATTGTAACACCCCACCTCCGCCAGGGTAACTCATGCAAGCACACTGGCTTTGGAGGGGCGTTAAACAGGGTAAACATGCATGCAGATATCACAAGACAGAACATATAAGTAAAACAGAGTAAATAAAGCAGCGGATCAAACTAGCATTTCAAAACCATAGTCATGTTACAACAAAGTACTTGATCATTATTTTCCAACAAACAAAGTCTAGCATAAACTGAAAAACTGAAATACATAAAGTACTATCCCCAAAGTGAAGTGATAAACCATAGCTAGCTCAATGTCCAAAACCGTACATGAGCAAATCCAGTAAGCAAGCTATAAAGATCCAAGCTAAGCTCCAATGTTCCCACCCTGAGAACCTGAGGGGGGGGGGAAACGGAAGAAAAGAGGCGAAAGAAAACAGGTCAGTCAAAAATACTGGTAAGCCCTAACTACTATCTGTTCATGAACTAGTAAAGTTAACTGGCATGAGAGGCTGAGATGAACATAAGGATAACAACATACTGGCATGATGATTAACTAACAAGATAGATAAAGGTGTCATCGCATAATCAAGGTTAAGTTTTGCACCACGGGTGTACTAGCATTCTAACATGTCAAGTAAAAACAAGAATTGATCCCTTGGCCCAAGCTTGGCCCAACATCATGAGGTGACCTAAATCAAGGTCCAACTACACGGTCTAGTTGATCGGCTCCCTATAAGCCTAACTCGTCAAGGGTCGGTGTCATACGGCCCAAACATGCAATGTAGTTAAACTGCGCTAGGTCCACCCTAGGGTGTATCAAGTCCTAGGGTGTCAACCTCGGACACCAATCAAGTATGCACAGTCTAGATCTACTGGTACCCGTGCCTGATTTTCCAACTCCGGACTATGTGCACGACCATAGTCCGCCTGGACCTACACCGGCGTACCTACTCAGCTGTCGTTTTGGTCGCTTACATGTCAGCCCAGTAATCGTGCCCCACCCTAGCCTAGTCCTAGGGTCTTATGATACTATCAAGAGGGTTACTGCTGAAAAGGACCACACAACTAGGGTTTCTTAACGGGTTAAATGTGGTTAACCCGATCCAAACGTGGATTAAATTGGTTAAGTGTACCCAAGGTTCATGACTTAACCCCGATTAACCCATCAAGCCCAAATTGGTTAAGTATTAAGTGGACCATGACTTAACCCTAATCAGGAGGCATTAATTAACTTAATGTGCTTTAACCTCTCACATTAGACCTTGTTGTGGTTACTAGTTAAGCCGGGCGGGTCCGGGTTGCTTTACACCACAACTTGGTCTAACCTCGGGTTCGAGCACAACATGACCAACTTCTCACATTGGGTCCTATTGTTTGTAGCCACTAGTTAAGCTGGGCGGGTCCGGGTAGATTTATGCTACAAACTCAACCCAACCTCGAGTTGGCCACATTCATATTTTCTAAGTGTCATGTCCATTATGTTTCCAAAACATAATTACAAGTTAACATATCACGTCATGTTATAAAAACCATGTTTATGTCATAATGTTACCCAACCCCAACGTAATCCCATCGTTTACATAATCGCATCAACGCATAAAGGATAAACTTGGCATAATCATGACAAAAAGGTGTTGAAGCCACAAGTTTATCATGGTGGCATATGAAATGTACATATGTTCATATACTTGCATATTGCATTATTA
Source organism: Allium sativum (assembly GCA_030737875.1). Lineage (NCBI taxonomy): Eukaryota > Viridiplantae > Streptophyta > Magnoliopsida > Asparagales > Amaryllidaceae > Allium > Allium sativum. Next base: position 212,113,984 of record CM060915.1, on the reverse strand, counting down.
GGCTTCAAAAGCATGCATAAAACCAAACTTAGCATATGAGTGATACATGGTGATAAATGACATGTAGAAGTTGCTAGAAGTTCGCATTTAGCCTCACATGCAAGTTATCATAAGGGATATGATAACTTCCATGTTGCCAAAATGCAACCTTTAATATAAAGCTTTAAGCTTTAAGCTCACAAACTCAAGTTTAACTTGCATAACATAATAACATGTGTATAATGATCAACCCAAACTTGGATAACATAGCAACATGTGTCATACATAATGATTGAACAAACTTGCATAACATAATGATCAACCAAACTTGCATATCATAATGATCAACCCAAACTTGCATCATTCATTTAACTTTAGAGTTCAATAAAAAGAAAGTAGAAAAGGGCTTACAATGCTATGAAGACACAAATGAATATTATTATAAAGATTGAGACGAAGCCCTTATGCAATCACCAAAAAAACCCAAATATGCAAGCTCCAAATGCAAAACCCTTGAGCCAAATCAATAAAAACCCTTTCTTTGTAATAGAAATGTTGCAACTTGGCTTGAATGCAAACTAAGAACACTCATATAAGTTTGAAAACACTTGTATGAACTCAAAATCTCTCATATAAATAAACTTAGGAATTTTAGCTTGAGAGTGGAGGCCATGAGAGGAACAAATTTGACATAGTTTAGTTGTAGGATTGAATAATGGTGATTTAGGCTAGGTTTAGGGGTCCTTTTATAGAAGATTAGGATAGTATTAGCCATAGGATTAACCCTAGATTCAACCCAAGCCATCAGATCACGTCACAAGCCAACAAAACAGGTCAAAGCAGCCAAAATGGTGCACCAGGTTGCCTGGGTCCGACCAGGCAGGTCGACCCCCAGGTCGACCCTGGGGTCGACTCCCCAGTCAACCTGGTCCCACCCAGGTCGACACCCAGGTCGACCCCCAGGTCGACCCCCAGGTCGACCTGGTCTGGGCGGGATTTTTCCCGCCTACCCCGATTTTCTGAAATTTGAATCTGTTTTGAATTTTGAAGTTTTCGTGAAACTTCGCGAGGCCATATCTCGGTCATACGGACTCCGATTTTCGAAAACACGGACTCTATTTCGCGTATTTTTCCGAGAAGAACGCAATGGCACAACCCATTTCCCTTGATTCAGATTTTACAGTTTAATTCTGCCTTGATTTATGTTATAACATGTTATTCAAAAATACGGGTTGTTACATTCTCCCCTCCTTAAAGGATTTTGTCCCCGATATCTCCAAGTTAGGAAGAACGTATCCTACCATCCATCATCCATCTACTCAAAACATCATCCACGTGCAGCTATTGTCCTTAAAGGATTCTAAATGTTGTATGATCATATGCAAAGGTGTGTGTATATGTACTTATCTAATGCAAAAATCAGGCGGTTACTGATGCAGTAAACCTCCTTAATGCAAAGTATGTTAGTGAAATGAGTCCATATGTATGCAAATTCCTTACATAACTCATAGTCTCTACATGAGTGCACATAACATTCATCCATATGCAACATCCACGTGATAGCATAACAAGTTTCATCCATGAATAAGTATAAGCACTCATGCATATGCAACATGAAAGTGTGTGAGCCGATCTTAGTGCCTAACGTGTATCATGCATCCACGAGTATCCACTTGCAAACACTTGCAACCACTTGCAAACATCAAGCATAACATGTTTCAAATACATGTTTAATCCAAAGGGTTTCTACCTAAGGTTCTCATGACACAATTAACGAGATAACAAGATAAACAGGATAAACATGGATAGCAAAAAGGAAGATATGCTAATTAGGAAAGGAGATTGAGAATGTACCCTCAAAAAGGAATGGATAAAGCCCACGCATCTTCTCCTCGGTTTCCCAAGTTGCATCTTCATCGGCTTCACTCCACTGAACTTTCACCAATTTGACCTCTCGATTCCTTAACTTCTTGATCTCTGTTCCCAAGATGCGAATCGGCGCTCTTCTCAAGGTTGCCTCTTTCTCTACCTCCACGTATTCAAGGATGCTTGGTTCAACTACTTCAGCGGACTCATGCAGACACTTTCGGAGATGCGAGACATGAAAGACATTATGCACTCCGGCTAGCTTCTCGGGCAATTCCACCCTATAGGCCATCTTTCCAATTCTCTCTATGATAGGGAAGGGTCCTACGAATCTTGGTGCCAGCTTCATAACTACTCCAAAACGTACCACATTACGCAAAGGAGAAACCTTCACGAAAACCATGTCTCCCACTTCGAATTCCAAGTCTGCCCTTCGCTTGTCAGCATAGGATTTCTGTCTATCTTGGGCCGCTTTCATTCTTCTTCTCACTAATTCAACTTTATCGGATGTGTCCCGTATCATATCGGGCCCAAGTATAAGTCTATCTGTTGCCTCCCACCAACAAGATGGTGACCTACACGGCCTCCCATATAAAGCTTCAAATGGTGCCATCCCTATGCTGGCTTGATAGCTATTATTATACGCAAACTCTACAAGAGGAAGGTGGTCTTCCTAAGTACCACCGAAGTCGAGAACACAAAGCCTCAAGAGATCTTCTAGCACTCTATTCACCCTTTCGGTTTGGCCATCCGTCTGGGGGTGATAGGCTGTACTCAAATTTAATCGCGTACCCATCGCTTCTTGCAAACTATTCCAGAACTGGCTAGTGAAAATTGGGTCACGATCGCTAACTATGCTAGAAGTAACTCCATGCAACTGCACTATCTCCCGAAGATAAATAGATGCTATCCATGATGCGGTCCTCTTGCTCTTTACTGGAATGAAGTGAGCACTCTTCGTAAGTCTATCAACTATGACCCATATGCTCGTGTTCCCTCTCCTTGACCTAGGCAATCCATCCACAAAATCCATAGAAATACTCTCCCACTTCCATTGCGGGACCTCAAATGGATGTAATAGCCCACCTGGTTTCTTTGATTCGGCTTTCACTTGTTGGCACACCATGCACTTTGAAACATACTCTGCCACATCTTTCTTCATTCCGGCCCAAAAGAAAATGCGCTTCATATCTCTATACATCTTATCTCCTCCCGGATGTATAGTCATCTTCGAGTGATGTGCTTCTTCGAGAACTTTATGCACCAGATCTCCTACTTGTGGAACGCATAGCCTTCCATCACGCCTTAGCCATCCTTTATCATCAATAGTATATCTAGCAAGGTGACTAGACGTCTCACCACGAATCAACTTGTCCATAACTTCGACTATCTGTGGATCTTCCTTCTGCGAAGCCCCAACTTGATCAAGAAGTGTGGGTCTAAGCTCAAGGGATGCTAATGAACCCGTCATCGACTCAACAGCCGTCGTGAAATCAAAGGTTGCCAAGAATTCTAAGTTCTTCATCTCAATGAACAAGGGGCTCAAAGTCAATCTCCTTCTGCTTAGTGCATCCGCCACAACATTACCCTTGCCAGGGGTATAAGCTATCTCGAAGTCATAAGATGCCAAGAATTCCATCCACCTTTGCTGCCTTAGATTCAGATCTTTTTGCGAGAAGAGGTATTTGAGTGACTTGTGATCAGTATACAACTCAAACCTTTCGCCTAGAAGATAGTGGCGCCAGGATTTGAGTGCAAAGACGATCGCCGCTAACTCCAAATCATGAGTGGGATAGTTCTTCTCATGAACTTTAAGTTTCCTACCCCCATAACATATCACTCTTCCCTCTTGCATCAGAACAACATCTAACCCCGTGCCACATGCATCTGTGTACACGGTAAACATCTTACCACTATCGGGTAATGCCAAAACTGGAGCTGAGGTAAGGGCTCTTTTGAGCTTTTGAAAAGCAAGCTCACACTCCAAGTCTCATGCGAAGACTAAGTTCTTCTTCGTCAACTTAGTAAGAGGGGCCGAAATCTTAGCGAAGTCCCTCATGAACTTCCTATAGTAGCCCGCCAGACCGAGAAAGCTTCTTACTTCGATTGCATTCCTCGGAGTCTTCCAGTCTTGAACCACAACCACTTTCGCGGGATCCACCGCTATGCCTTGCTTAGAAACTATATGTCCAAGAAACCGAACTTCCCTTCTCCAGAAATGACATTTGGAGAACTTGGCTTTCAACTGATGCGCTCTAAGCGTATCCATCACTTCCTTGAGATGCCTAGCATGCTCTTCCTCATCCTTTGAGAAGATCAGAATATCATCCACGAAGACAACAACAAACTTGTTGAGGAACTCCCTGAACACCCTACTCATCAAGTCTACGAAGTAGGCGGGTACATTAGTCAATCCGAATGGCATGACAAGCCATTCAAAGAATCCACCAGGAGTCCTAAACGCAGTTTTATCGATACTACCCTCAGCCACTCTAAGCTGATGGAATCCGATGGCTAGATCGAGTTGAGAGAAAACAGAAGCACCTACAAGCTGGTCAAAGAGATCATCAATCCTCGGTAACGGGTGCCTATTCTTCTTTGTCAGCTTGTTCAACTCTCGATAATCAACACATAGACGAAGCGAACCATCCGCCTTAGTAGCGAATACCACCGGAGCACCCCATTCAGAAATGCTTCGCCTAATAAAATTCTTCTCAAGCAATTCCTTGATTTGCTTACTGAGCTCCCTTCTTTCACGTGGGGCCATGTGCCTAACGGGCAATGATACTGGCTTGGCATTATCAACTAGATAAATGCAGAAATCTATCTCTCGTTTAGGGGGTAACCCCTTAACTTCTTCAAAGACATCAGGATAGTCTCGGACCACCCTTACAGATTGCAGATCATCGATGGACGAGTCGAGAGATTCAAGATAACATAACATGACGGGACCTCTAGGGTTACAAGAAATTTCTAGGGTATTACCGAGGCGAGTCATGAGCCTCACCACCCTATGTTCACAATCGAGAATGGCTCCATAACTGGACAACCAATCCATGCCCAAGATCAACCCATATCCCGTGAACCCGAGAACATAAGCATTACACGTGAATTCTACGGTCAAGATAGAAATCTTCAAATCCACACAAATAATAGATAGATGGGCGGAACCCCCAATTGGATTTGAAACACAAACGGGATCCTCAACTAGGCTAGTACTTAGGTGCAAACTTTCAACAATGTCAGAAGAAATAAAACTATGCGATGCGCCAGAATTAAATAAGGTGCGAACAGGATAATCAGAAATATAAACAAGACTTTCTACAGAAATACTACCTCGGTCCTGAACTGGAGCAGCGTTGAGAGCATGCACTTGACCTCCAGAAGGTCCTGCACGCTGATTCTGTCCTTGCCCTTGTCCTTGCTTCTTGGGGCAATCCTTGCTAAAGTGTCCAGTCTCTCCACAATGAAAGCATTCGCCCGACTTCCTCTTCCTCTTCTTATAGTCTTTAGCTATGTGCCCCACATTCCCACAGTAGTGGCATTTTCTTGGATCCTTTGCCTTGCCCTTGTTGCCCTTGTTGTTCTTGTTGTTTTTGTTGTTCTGATTGCTCTGATTTCCTCCCCACTTGGAGTCTGTCCCCTTGGCTTGAGTCTCATTAGCCTTGACTTCCTTCTTGCCATTCTTATCGTCTCCTTGAAGCAATGCCATGTCTACTAGTCCCTCAAAAGTGGCCCCCATGGGTATATGAGATAGGGCTAAACCTTGTAATGGCTCATTCAACCCTCGTGCAAAGCGTAAAGCCTTCTTCTGGGGAGTATTAACCATGTCCAAACCGAATCGGGCGAGCTTGTTAAACTCATTCACATACTCCCTCACCGTCATGTCCCCTTGCTTCAAAGATATAAACTTCTCCAATTGCAGATTCGCCTCAGCTGATGATAGAAACTTAAGCCCAAATCTTGTCCTAAAGTCGGCCCAATTCTCTATAGGCCTCGTAGCATTGGTGACCTCCCACCAATAAGCAGCTTCTTCTTTTAATAACCATGCTGCCAATAAAACCTTCCTATGATCTTGTACATCAAAGATGGCGAAGAGATCTTCAGTTTCTTTCAACCAATTTCTTGCCTCCACAAAAGTCTTTGTCCCAATAAAGTTATTGCCACCCATCGCCTTAAAGTCTTTGCAAATCTTAGCGAAATCTGTTTGCGGATTCTGAGGAGGAGGAGGAGGAGGAGGAGGAACCTCAGTTATATTGGGGGTATTTGTTGGGCCCACATCGTTGGCCCTAGCTTCCAAGTACCTCCGGAACCATCCGGGAATGGTCACTCCCTTGGGAAGATTAAGATCGGCCATACTGAAAAAGAAAAAAGATAGATTCAGAACGAAGAAACGAAGGATAGTGCTATGGCTTTTGGGGAATAGCCTTTAAAATACTAGACTCTTCTTGGAAAATACTTAATTGGTTTTGAAAATAGTTTTTCAAAAGGTAAGTTTCAAAAACACTTTTGCTCAAATCTTGTAAACCTTATGCTCTAATACCAAATGTAACACCCCACCTCCGCCAGGGTAACTCTTGCAAGCACACTGGCTTTGGAGGGGCGTTAAACAAGGTAAACATGCATGCAGATATCACAAGACAGAACATATAAGTAAAACAGAGTAAATAAAGCAGCGGATCAAAGTAGCATTTCAAAACCATAGTCATGTTACAACAAAGTACTTGATCATTATTTTCCAACAAACAAAGTCTAGCATAAACTGAAAAACTGAAATACATAAAGTACTATCCCCAAAGTGAAGTGATAAACCATAGCTAGCTCAATGTCCAAAACTGTACATGAGCAAATCCAGTAAGCAAGCTATAAAGATCCAAGCTAAGCTCCAATGTTCCCACTCTGAGAACCTGAGGGGGGGGGGGAACGGAAGAAAAGAGGCGAAAGAAAACAGGTCAGTCAAAAAGACTGGTAAGCCCTAACTACTATCTGTTCATGAACTAGTAAAGTTATCTGGCATGAGAGGCTGAGATGAACATAAGGATAACAACATACTAGCATGATGATTAACTAACAAGATAGATAAAGGTGTCATCGCATAATCAAGGTTAAGTTTTGCACCACGGGTGTACTAGCATTCTAACATGTCAAGTAAAAACAAGAATTGATCCCTTGGCCCAAGCTTGGCCCAACATCATGAGGTGACCTAAATCAAGGTCCAACTACACGATTTAGTTGACCGGCTCCCTATAAGCCTAACTCGTCAAGTGTCGGTGTCATACGGCCCAAACATGCAATGTAGTTCAACTGCGCTAGGTCCACCCTAGGGTGTATCAAGTCCTAGGGTGTCAACCTCGGACACCAATCAAGTATGCACAGTCTAGATCTACTGGTACCCGTGCCTGATTTTCCAACTCCGGACTATGTGCACGACCATAGTCCGCCTGGACCTACACCGGCGTACCTACTCAGCCGTCGTTTTGGTCGCTTACATGTCAGCCCAGTAATCGTGCCCCACCCTAGCCTAGTCCTAGGGTCTTATGATACTATCAAGAGGGTTACTGCTGAAAAGGACCACGCAACTAGGGTTTCTTAACGGGTTAAATGTGGTTAACCCGATCCAAACGTGGATTAAATTGGTTAAGTGTACCCAAGGTTCATGACTTAACCCCGATTAACCCATCAAGCCCAAATTGGTTAAGTATTAAGTGGACCATGACTTAACCCTACTCAGGAGGCATTAATTAACTTAATGTGCTTTAACCTCTCACATTAGACCTTGTTGTGGTTACTAGTTAAGTCGGGCGGGTCCGGGTAGCTTTACACCACAACTTAGTCTAACCTCGGGTTCGAGCACAACATGACCAACTTCTCATATTGGGTCCTATTGTTTGTAGCCACTAGTTAAGTCGGGCGGGTCCGGGTAGATTTATGCTACAAACTCAACCCAACCTCGAGTTGGCCACACTCATATTTTCTAAGTGTCATGTCCATTATGTTTCCAAAACATAATTACAAGTTAACATATCACGTCATGTTATAAAAACCATGTTTATGTCATAATGTTACCCAACCCCAACGTAATCCCATCGTTTACATAATCGCATCAACGCATAAAGGATAAAATTGGCATAATCATGACAAAAAGGTGTTGAAGCCACAAGTTTATCATGGTGGCATATGAAATGTACATATGTTCATATACTTGCATATTGCATTATTAGGCTTCAAAAGCATGCATAAAACCAAACTTAGCATATGAGTGGTACATGGTGATAAATGACATGTAGAAGTTGTTAGAAGTTCGCATTTAGCCTCACATGCAAGTTATCATAAGGGATATGATAACTTCCATGTTGCCAAAATGCAACCTTTAATATAAAGCTTGAAGCTTTAAGCTCAAAAACTCAAGTTTAACTTGCATAACATAATAACATGTGTATAATGATCAACCCAAACTTGCATAACATAGCAACATGTGTCATACATAATGATTGAACCAACTTGCATAACATAATGATCAACCAAACTTGCATATCATAATGATCAACCCAAACTTGCATCATTCATTTAACTTTAGAGTTCAATAAAAAGAAAGTAGAAAAGGGCTTACAATGCTATGAAGACACAAATGAATATTATTATAAAGATTGAGACGAAGCCCTTATGCAATCACCAAAAAAACCCAAATATGCAAGCTCCAAATGCAAAACCCTTGAGCCAAATCAATAAAAACCCTTGCTTTGTAATAGAAATGTTGCAACTTGGCTTGAACGCAAACTAAGAACACTCATACAAGTTTGAAAACACTTGTATGAACTCAAAATCTCTCATATAAATAAACTTAGGAATTTTAGCATGAGAGTGGAGGCCATGAGAGGAACAAATTTGACATAGTTTAGTTGTAGGATTGAATAATGGTGATTTAGGCTAGGTTTAGGGGTCCTTTTATAGAAGATTAGGATAGTATTAGCCATAGGATTAACCCTAGATTCAACCCAAGCCATCAGATCACGTCACAAGCCAACAAAACAGGTCAAAGCAGCCAAAATGGTGCACCAGGTTGCCTGGGTCCGACCAGGCAGGTCGACCCTGGGGTCGACTCCCCAGTCGACCTGGTCCCACCCAGGACGACACCCAGGTCGACCCCCAGGTCGACTTGGTCTGGGCGGGATTTTTCCCGCCTACCCCGATTTTCTGAAATTTGAATCTGTTTTGAATTTTGAATTTTTCGTGAAACTTCGCGAGGCCATATCTCGGTCATACAGACTCCGATTTTCGAAAACTCGGACTCTATTTCGCGTATTTTTCCGAGATGAACGCAATGGCATAGCCCGTTTCCCTTGATACAGATTTTATAGTTTAATTCTGCCTTGATTTATGTTATAACATGTTATTCAAAAATACGGGTTGTTACACTTATCTGCAAGTATTGAGGGGATATATTCCTTATATATCTCTAAGAGGAAAATTGGATATTTTTCCTAGGCCTTCTATTCTCCTATAAAAGCAGCACATAGGGTTGGATTAATGCATGACCAAATAGAGTGGAGGCTTTGTGCCTCTAGGGCTTGTGTGCCCTAGAGAGGAAGATTAGGAATTGAGGGCTGAGAGAAGCTATTCCTATTGGTGCCTTCATATTAATCCAAGGGTTAGCCATTATTCTTCATTGTTCTCCTTCTTCAACAAGAGTGTTAGTCATCTAGATATTCTTTCCCTTTCTCAATAAGGTTATTAATTCTTGTAATTTGTTTATTGTTGGTTGTTGGACCAGTGAGTGTAAACAAAATTTATTTTTGTGAATCATTAAAGAGGGTGGTTGGGTGGAATATCTTGTGTTTGCGCGTGTGATTTCATATCTGTGTTTGTTTCCATAGAAATCATCTTTAAGTAATTGGGTGAAGAAGATCCTGGTCGCTTCCGCAAAGGTGCAGTTTTCATAACAGTTGGTATCGGAGCTAGATCATCGCAAAGCTTAGAGTGATTTTGGATTGAGAAAAAAAATTGATTTTTGTTCGAATTTTTTTTTGATTTTTTGTTGAAAAAATTGAATTTTTTTTATGTCGGATATGATGGCGCTGTTGGTGATGACTAATTTTGATTGGGGATTTGAAGGCCTCAATGGTATGGTTGATGGAGATGAAGAGAAGCCCTCCTATGTGGATAAGGGAAGATGGAAGAAGACGAAGATGTTGACAATTGGTTTGATTTTCCTATACCTTGGTGATTCGGTTCACGTTTTCGACAGGGGTCTTCACATTGATGATGCTCGAGGGATCATGAGTGATCGAGGAAGGAGCTTAGGTCAAGTGGTAGACGGGTGTCGATGTGGAAGACAAGTGACGGTTGAAGAACCTAGTCCACAGCAAGGTGGAGAGGTTAATTTGGTCACTGCTGATGTGTTCGACAGGGGTCTTCACATTGATGATGCTCGAGGGATCCGGGGTGATCAAGGAAGGAGCTCAGGTCAAGTGGTAGACAGGTGTCGATGTGGAAGGCGAGTGACGGTTGAAGAACCTAGTCCACAGCAAGGTAGAGAGGTTAATTTGGTCACTGCTGATGTGTTAGATAGGGGTCTTCACGTTGATGATGCTCGAGGGATCCGGAGTGATTGAGAAAGGAGCTCAGGTTCAGTGGTAGACGGGTGTTGTTATGGAATTGCAAGCACTTTTAGACCGTTGGTTTATGCACGGTGCAGCTCAGGCGGTAGATGCATCTTTTGCAGGCGATATGTCGTGTTTGTAACTGAGGTGTGGTCGTAGTCCTTCAAATCGACTGGGTTATCTCGTTTCCCTGAAATTGAGGTTGTGGGGGTGTATCTCGTTTCCCGGAAATCGAGATTGGTTTAATTGAGAGAAGGCGTCGTTGAAAGAGCTAGGCTGACTTGGTTGGTGATTGTTGGAGTGTTGATATGATTTCAGATTAAGGTGGAGCGTTGTGATGGTGATTTCACATGTCCATGGAAGTCGGGTGACTTGCTGCTGATGTGATTTCATATCAAGGTGGAGTGTTGTGATTTGTGATATAAAATCACATGTGTTGATAGAGACGAGGCATGGATGTGCTTGGCGGTAGAGGAGATGCTGCAACAACAGAAAGAAGGTTAGAAGGAGCAGTTTGGCGTCTGAGCGGATTTATTACTGGATTTTGACCCGGTCTTTCTGTGACTTATCTGCAAGTATTGAGGGGATATATTCCTTATATATCTCTAAGAGGAAAATTGGATATTTTTCCTAGGCCTTCTATTCTCCTATAAAAGCAGCACATAGGGTTGGATTAATGCATGACCGAATAGAGTGGAGGTTGTGTGCCTCTAGGGCTTGTGTGCCCTAGAGAGGAAGATTAGGAATTGAGGGCTGAGAGAAGCTATTCCTATTGGTGCCTTCAGATTAATCCATGGATTAGCCATTATTCTTCATTTTTCTCCTTCTTCAACAAGAGTGTTAGTCTTCTAGATATTTTTTCCTTTCTCAATAAGGTTATTAATTCTTGTAATTTGTTTATTATTGGTTGTTGGACCAGTGAGTGTAAACAAATTTTTTTTTGTGAATCATTAAAGAGGGTGGTTGGGTGGAATATCTTGTGTTTGCGCGTGTGATTTCATATCTATGTTTGTTTCCATAGAAATCATCTTTAAGTAATTGGGTGAAGAAGATCCTGGTCGCTTCCGCAAAGGCGCAGTTTTCATAATAACCTTTCTTTCAGTAAGCAGCTTCATGAATGTGTTGGTTCAGCTGTTGCAGCTATCGGGCCTGACATATTCCTGTGTATTCTACCTCTTAGTCTGGGTTTGGAAGAAACATCCAAATCCAACACCTGGCTCCTTCCTATTTTAAAGCAATATATTGTGCAAACTAACACGAAATGCAGAAGGACTTACATATCAGTTGTGGCTTTGTTGTCTGCCTTTTGTGACTACCCTGTTAATATGCATCTCAAATCAAAGATCTATGTAAAATTTTATGCCATAATCTTCCCCTAGAGCCCGGTTGCATAGGATCATCTGTTGTAGCCTCCAGATTCTAATTCGACAGAACAAAACTGCTCTTAACAAAGACTCCATCATCCCTGATTATGAACTGTCTTCAGAAATGAAAGCCAAGGAACATTATACTCAAGATGTGCATTTGTAAACATGTGTTTGACTACCCCTTTAAATAACCAACTCATCTCTACAACTAGTTTTAGTAGGTAATGGAATAAAATATCACCTAGATGGCTCATTCTTCCTTTGTTGGCCTCCTCTTTAAAGTCCTACAAGATACACACACAATCGGGTATCTCTATATTTTATTTTCATATTCCTATAAAATATTTTCTTAGTTTTTCCATTTACTATGATATTGCTAGTTGTTGTAATGTTTGTAACATTACAATTGGCTTTATGATTGATCTATCATTTCAAGATGCTATATATAGAATCTAAATTCTACTATAGACATGTAGCAAGAATTTTCCTACTACTGCCAAGTAGCCTTGAATCATTCTAGGTATATTATTTCCCAACCCTGTTGTGACTAGTGTTTTTCGGAAATTATTATCCGAAGACATATGTTTGTTGTTCTTGATTACCGTATCCTTCTAGCCAGTCACTTCAAAACTACAAGGATCCACTTCATTTTTCCTTAAGAATGGGCAAACGACAGACTCAGTATTATGTTCCAGATGAAAAGTCAAAAAAAAAACACAAAATTTAATATTAGGGTCACCTTTTGGTTGTCAATTGACGTCCTAAGTTAACAAATCTTGTTGAGCTCTGCCCATGCAAAATGATTTCTAGGAGATATTCTTCACACTTTTTATCAATGTTCATTGACATTCTTGATAATAGAAAGCATACTTGAGTGTATCTATTTATTCGTTGAGATATTAAGTCTTTTTAGGCCATTTGTGTGAACTTATTTCATAATGTATATTTGATATTAGATGAGATCATCCTTACTTCAGAGTTGCAGTAAACCGACAAGAGTATAAGTCTTTGAACATGTCCTTTGTGTTGCGATAGTTTTTGAGTTGATTATATTTTTATGGTGACTTTGAATTTGACTTTTACCCTCCTAGCGCTGATGGTGCTATAACACTAACCACTTCTTTCGAGTTGATAGAGGGAGGCTTTGTTGAACAAATTGCTGAAGTTGCAGAGGTAGAACAACTCCTTTGAATGAAAAGAAAATTAAGGAAGTCAGGAAACCATTTTGGGTGAATTTAGTGACTTAAACTTGTCAGAGGAATATTGTCCATGGGAAGATACTCCGATCCGAACAGTGCACGGTCATCTTCCTCAATTCTTCTAGGAAATGTCAAAAAGGGTGATGATACATTGCAGAACTTGGAATAACTTCCAACCTATGCAGTTAAAGCGCTCAGCGGATCAAATGCGGTGGAGATGCAAAAAGTTATAGCGGGGATAAAGCGAAGAAATAGCAGGATATAGCGGATGAGACTAAAATAGTATATAAAACTCGTATTTAATGCTTTTACATATATATGTATATATAAATGATAAATAAATGGAAAATTAACATTCAACTTAATTATAATGTGTACATTCTTAATTTTAAATAAAAGCATAAACAAATGTATGTAAATAAGTGTAAACTTTTATTTAGTTTGACTAAATTTAATAGAATATTATATTATTTTATATTCTGAAAAATGTATGTTAAAAAATTATATTTAAAAATAATTTTATAATGCATAAATGACATTTTTAATTCATTTCTCTTACATAAGATATAGCGGAGATAACAAAATATAACTGAAATAATGGGATATATCTAGAATATAGGAATATAGCAGGGATTAAAGTGGAAATTCTATTTCAAAGGTTACTTGGAAATAGCGTAGCGTTAGGAACCCGCTACACGATATAACGGGGTAATAGCAGGGCATAAACTGCATAGCTTCCAACACACAATGAAGGAATCGTAATAATGCCTACAGAGCGTATCACCATTCAGTCCACATATAGGTATGATATGAAAGAAGAAAGCTAACAACGGGAGCTATTCTTAAGAGGAAGCTATAATCTTCTATTGAGACCAAAAGAAAGACTGAAATGCTTTACATGACTCATATAATGTCCAGCATGCCTCAGATTATGTAGGTGAATCAGATGATTTGAAAATAACTTTTGTTTTTTTAGTGCATGTAATTTTATATGTAAAACCATATTTTATTGCCATTTTGATGATACTTTTTTAGTTGATACTTTATTTTGTTATCATGATTATGCGTTATATTTGCTGATTTTTTTTTCATACATTGCTCTTTAAAATTGTTATGAAAATTCATTTTGATTGTTATTATTAAAATATAGCACATAGGCATAGTTCTTGAAAAGTGATATAAGTTTATGATATAAGCCTTATAAAATTGTAATGTAATGTAGGTTTACTGTCAGCAAATAGCTGCTATTGTATCTACAAATTTTAATAGCATCATATAGCCGCTATCGAATTAATATGTTATAGCGACAATACTGTGTTATAAAGATTTTCATTTTTGTTGTGATTTAGATGTTTAATAGTGGTGAGAATGAGTTATTGCCTTTAAGTAACATAGTGGTAAATTTGTGCTATAAAACCATGCGCTTTTGTAATGACTTTTTATGTGTTATAAATAATCTGTAGTTTTTTTATAACATGTCGATATATAATTTTTATCGAACCACTTTAGAACTTATTAATAGCGGCTATATGCTGCTATAAAGGACAATTTCTGTTGTAGTGAGTACAAAAGTCTATAGTTGAAGGTTCATAATCATTTTATAAGCATTACATGAATTACAATTAAATAATACATGCATCTGATAAGCAAACTAGGAAATATTCTTAGCACACCAAATTTTCAACAGTAAAAAGGGGAATTAACTTAATATTGTACAATCATACAGTGCCAAATTATAAACTGTAATCATCCGAATTTAATTTGTATATATATTGTTATAATCTACTATGTTTATGCGCCTTCATCATCATCATATAATCACTACAGTACAACGCACTACATTATATCATAACAATTTTCTTTTATCATTAAATTACACTCATTTAAATATTTCTTTCTCTACTATTTGCATCAAACTATTTAAAGAGTTGAAAATTAAAGTACTTGGTCATAAGAGAAGTTGTTTGAAATGCATTTTATCAATCTCATGTCCGCATAGTCTAATCATTTAGAGTTTAATTCTTCTTTGCTCATACTTTACGGCCCATATGCCAAGTTGATCACAAGCTATAATTCATCTTATATCAGGAATAAGCAACACTTCTTTGATTGATGTTCAAATCGCTGAGTTGGACTTTATACTTGACGGATTGAAATAAACTTTGTATGATAAGTTTCAACCTTCCTAAAAAGTATGAAAATCAAATATTAACATGCACAAATTAGTAACTTGGAAAACCAAAACAATATTAGGGGTGGCAATTAGACTCGACCCGACCCGGCGGGTCTCGGTTCTAGGCGGGTCGGGTTTTGTCGGGTCTAAACTATACATTTCAAAAATCTAGGCCCGACCCGAGCTTCGGTTTGGGTCGGGTCGGGTTGAAGCTCGGGTCTGGTTGGTTCGAGTTCGATTGAATAATAACACTAAAAATACATATATTTCAATGTTTATTGGTCGGGTCTATGCGGGTCGGGTTTGATCGGGT
The DNA here is from genome assembly GCA_030737875.1 of Allium sativum. NCBI lineage: Eukaryota > Viridiplantae > Streptophyta > Magnoliopsida > Asparagales > Amaryllidaceae > Allium > Allium sativum. The sequence continues at coordinate 212,098,487 of CM060915.1, read as the reverse complement.
CTTGATGGTATTTTTCATCACCTAGACCCGACCCGAGACCTATCGGTTCAGGTTCGGGTCTTTTCGGGTCGGTTCGGTTCGGGTTTTCGGTTCTCGATTCTAATTTCCAGCCCTAAACAATATGAGCAGACAATAAACATTTGATTTCATTAGTCAAATATAACGCATCGATTCAGTGCATTTCGAAAATAATGAGAAACACAAAATCCATTTAAGAAATATTTTAAAAGCTAACCTACCCAATGTTTTAACTGGTAATAAAAAGACAATTTAAGCTGTTAACACATGGCAAAATATTGCATTTATTGTGCAGAAATTTATGTAAAAAAAGAAATATTATTTCTTTGTCTATTGCAAAAGCTCAGATGACCTATTCTATGATAATCGGGTAATAATTGTACAAATTGAAAGAATACTGTTTTCACATCCAATGTTTGAAATTAAATTGAATTATGGTAACAAAAGACCAAATCTAGTGTTGGAGAGTGATTAACATTAGAATCCAAATCCTTTGAATTAATCAACTGTAATATCATTTACTGTGTTATTAAACCTAATTGATGTTACCATTGGGAAAGCATATCAAGATTGAAAGAAAATCGAACAAATAATTTTTCGAGATAACAAAAGGACGAAAATTACCTGAACAAGGAAAAGGCGGTGTTAGGCCAAGGAGGTGCGTTGTGATCCCAGATCGAAAGTGGAAAAAAAAAAACAAATGACGAGGAGGATTAGGAATCGGTAACCCTAGATTGAAAGAGGACCGTGAACCCTCGAGAAGCGTAAGAAGCAAGATAAAAGTGAAATAAAAGCGAAATTACAATCTTATCCACTCTTCTTTAGGCCATTTAGGAAATTATGTGCTTATATAACAATAATAACCATTGCAATCGTTCCTAACACTTAAAACCATTGTAACTTTATAACACTTATAACCGCTACAATTTAGGACGTAAAAACTGTTACAAAATGGCGAATTTGGTGTTGTGTTGGAAACATTGCTTATGCATTGCAAATTTTTAGAGAAACGGTGAATAACTTGAAGTATTTCCGGTTCTAGTGAACCATTTTAGCATATACATTTTTTTCACAAATATTTTGCTATGGACTAATTAATTTTGCAAATGTTTGCAAAAGTATCTTTATTTTAAGAAAACATGATTACAATCATTTAGCATAAATTTATCTGTTCAAGTCAAAAATTGACCAAACACCAAAGGTATCTTATCAATACTTCTCCAAAAAGGCATGCAATGGAAAATGGGGCCACGATAAAAAAATAAAGTGCAAAAAGCAAAGAACAAGAGAATTTTAGAGTGGTTCGATCAACTTAGACCTACATTTACTATGGAAGAGATTTGCATTATCATCGCAACAAATACAAAGTACATGATTTCTCTTTTACGTTCATCTCTCTCTTTTTAAATGATCTCCTACTTTTTTCTCTCTTTTTATAATCAAGATTTCACTTGAATTTGCAAAGGTATCGTTGAGATCTCTTTCTTTGTGATGATGGATGTGTAGATCTTCGATCACTTTAGCAATTGAACGATCTTCATGGATTCCACGGTGATTTAGCGTAAGATCTAGGCTTTAGAGAGGATTAGCGAAGATTAGAGAAGCTTGGTGTAACAACCTAGAATTTTGGAACCAATTTAAAAAAAAAATTTAGAAATTTTAATGGATTTTTAATATTTAAAAATGATTTATTTTAAAATAATAACGACTAAAAATTTATTATCGAAGTTAAAACGAATATGTTTATTTTAATTATAAAAGGAGTTAGAAATAGCGCGGTAGTTTGAAAATTTGAATTTGAACTTTGACTGACTACACAGGATGCAAAATAAATCGGGTTTTAGTGAAACCAAAAATATTAGAATCTATTCAAAAATATCTTTCCAACAAATCCGAAAAATTGAAATTTCATAGCGGGAATCAAAAGTTATTTCTAGTTAAATATTTGGAATAGTCGGTGTAAAATTTAATATAATATATAGCCTGTATAAATATTCATTTTTCAAATGACCTCCGTTTTCGATGAAACCACTTTTGTTGGATCCGGAATATCAATTTATTGCAAGATTCTAACTTTCATAATTTTTGGAATCAATATGTGAGCGCGGCAAAAGAAAACGTGTTTTGTCAATTTCAGTCAAATTTAATCGACTTGAAAATGGCCATTTTTCAAACGATCTCCAAATTTGATGAAATAAATTTTGTTAGGACCGTATCGTCAAAACATAACTAGAAATAATTTTTCTGTAATTTTTAGAGTCTGTATGTGGCCCCGGTAAATTTAAGTGTACATTAAATTAAATATATATTGTTTTATATTTAAATTTTGATAAAAACTGATCGTAATAACCGAATTGGGTTACGAAACATGTTCCATTTTGTCCAGAACGGGGGTATTTGGCTAGGAGCTACACTCGTTGGGTTTGATTTGGAGTTTGTATCAACATACAGGTATTTTGGGAAAATAAATAAATAAAAATAAAATAAAAATACGCTATATATACTAGTATAAATACAGTACAATGGAAAACCCTTATTCCTGTCTAAAGCAGCCGCCGCCCTCTTAATCAATGGCGTAAACCGTTCAAACCCATCCTCCTCAAAATCTCTCGATCCTCTCATCAAATCTATTCGATTCTTCAGGGAGTATTGGAGAGGGGACTGTGTACTTCACATCCATACGGCGGGATTTTATCTAGAGTAGTATTTTGCTCGATTCGCCCCCACGAAATCGTGCAGTTCGGTCGAGGATTGGGGCCTCATGCCGCGTGCGAGTTCGAGGAGTTTGGCACCCCCAGGCGCGGCTCTCTGAGGCGAAGGACGTGGCATAGTTCGATCATGGTCAAGGCCCTCTATTCTTGTGATATCTCAAACCCTAATTCGAACCAGGACAGAAAGGCGTCGGCCTTGAATTACTGAAGGAGAAGATGATGTAATTTATTCTAATCATAAACTTAATTATATTATTTAAGTAAGTAAATATTCATACCTTAATACCTTACTCACATCTAATCAGAATTTAATGATTTTCATTGCGTTAGAACCGTATTTCCGAGATCTACATGATGGGTTAGTCTGAAATGGATTTAGAGCTGACTGCAAATTCAGAAAGAATAAACACATTATGAGATATCTATTCTAAAATTAAAATTAATTATTTGTTGCAATGTGAAATTTTATATTTATTCCATATAAAATTCATGTTGATGTTGTATATATTTATTTAAATGTTGATTTGTTTTGTGATTGTGATGAACCACTGAATTGAATTGTGTGTATTCATGTTTGTCAGAATTTTTGTGTATACAATAAAAACCATAGTTTTATTGTATATATAAAATATATAATGTTCATGTTTGTAGAAATTCGAGTATACAATAAAGACCATATTTTTATTGTATATATAAAAATAAAATGTTTATGTTAGTCAAAATTAGTGAATACCATAAAAACCATATTTTTATTGTGTATATAAAAATAAAGGTGTTCATGTCTGATTATATGAAAAGAATGTCGTGTTAAAAATAGGCTTTGTCAAAATTAGATTTACAATAAAAATCTCATTTTTATTGATTGCATGAAACATGGTTTATTTAAATTTAGATTAACAATAAAACTTCACTTTTATTGTTAAAAGGAAATATTGTTGTGGTCAAATTTAGATTAACAATAAAAATTTCATTTTTATTGTTAACATGAAAAATTGTTTTATCAAATTTAAATTTACAATACATATTCATTTTTATTGTTAACATGAAACATGATTGAGATTTAAAATAAAATATTCATTTTTATTGTCAACATGGTTTTTGTCAAAAGTTTGTTTTCATAATAATAATAAGATTATAATTAAAAAAAAGATTAAAATAAAAGGATAACAAAAATTATCACTTTTGTTTCATAGTCTAGTTGGAACAAGAATTTTCACTTTTTGTTTCATAGTTTAGGTAAAAACAAAAATCATCACTTTTGTTTAATGGTCTGGTTGAAACAAAAATGAAAGGAACAAATTTGTGTCAATTTGTTGAATTAGAATTTTCAACAAATATGAAACGTCACTTTTTGTATCAATTTGTTGAATTAGAATTTTCAACAAATATGAAACATCAGTTTTTGTCAATATAGAATAGTTAAAAAATATATTCATTTTTGTCAATATAGAATAGTTAAACTACAATATTCATTTTTGTCAATATAGAATAGTTAAACAAAAATATTCATTTTTGTCAAGAGTAGTTAAACAAAAATATTCATTTTTGTCAATATAGTTTAGTTGAACAAAAACATTCATTTTTATCAATTAGTATAGTTGAAATAAAAACATTCATTTTCGCCAAATTAGAATTGTTGAACAAAATATACACTTTTATCAAATTATACAAGTTAAAACTAAAATTGTCACTTTTATCAAATTATAAAAGTTGAAACCAACTTGTTGCTTTTGTCAAATTATCAAAGTAGAAACCAATTTGTCGCTTTTCTCAAATTATAAAGGTTGAAATCAAATTTTTCGTTTTTGTCAAATTATAATAGTTGAAACCAATTATGTCACTTTTGTCAAAATGTAACAGTTGAAACAAAATTGGCATTTTTCGAAATATAATGGTTAGAACAAAAATTACATTTTTGTCAATAAGAATTGAGCAGAACAAAAATTACATTTTTGTCAAACAGATTTGCGTTGAAACAATAATATCATTTTTGTTAAATAGAAATTGTAAACAAATAACATTATCATTTATAAGTTGAATTAGAAATTGTAAACAAATAAATTATCATTTTTATTTCACTACAATAAATTGACCATATTACAATGGTGGAAAACAGTTGTAAAAGATTTTTTACAATGGTGGAGTCACCATCGTCTATTAAGAAGTTGTAATAGACTGAATTGTTTTACAACTTTTTTGCACCATTGCGACACTGTTGTAAAATGTGTATTTTACAACTTTTTTCCACCGTTGTAATAAAATTTATTACAACTTTTATGCTCCACTATTGTTATAATTTTTTCAACTATTTAAAACCATTATGATATATTTTATTACAACTATTATTTTACAATTGTAACATATGCACAAATTATATATATATATATTACTAAAAAGGGAATTCATTTCATAACATATTATAAGATATCAAACAAACTTAAAACATGAACTAAAACAATATATTGGTTTTTTCAAACTCTCATCGTATTTTTTACATAATACATTGAATTTACAAATCATACAGATAGCTCTAAGTACATAAATGGATAGTAGCACAAATTTATAAAGCATCACACATGCGTCAAACACAGAATTTTAAATACAGAATTTCTAAAGAGCATCATGCAAATCCATGATATCCATCCCATTAAAATCCTCCTTCATCTTTTGTTCAGAACCCTAATTTCAGAATCTGCAAACAATATTAATTTCACTTCATATTGAGATTGTATCACTGACCCCTGAGATACACTTCATGTTCTCTTGTCAGCACTATGCGAACTATACCAGGATTAATACAGTCCACTGTTAAATTTTGCTTCCATTTTCTGAAATGATACATGTATATATACATCATGTTATTCAAGTTTGATGAAAAATAGTATAGAAATCATTCTTTTTGTCAGTTCTTTGGTATGGAATAAAGAAGCCAGCTTCGACAGAGCATATGCCTTTGAATGCATATACATAGGATATGCTCGGGTTTTGTAACATGTGGGTACATATCATGACATCTATATTTACTGACAAAAAATTTCATTTCTTATCCAGATGTAATAGGTTCGTATGGATATGCTTGGGTTTTGTAACATGTAGGTACATATCACGATATCCCAATTTACTGACAAAAGATTCAACATACTTCCCAAAGACAAACAGTTAGCAGTATTTTGTCTAATGTATGTTATTTCAATGAGAATCATTTTTAGTCTTTTTCCTTTTTGATGAATAAACCTGCAAGCTTTTGTACTTGATTAATGCAGATACATAGGATATAATGTGATACTCATACTAGGATGGCAACTTATCTAATTTGAAAATCTTACCTCGGATATTACCCAAAGAACATATTACTTGCAGTCTTGGGTCAACGTCAGCAATACACGGTTATGCTACTGCACAAACACAAAAGGCTTTCAAGAGGTAACAGAATCATTCAATGGTCATGGTAATCAGTGTTGATGTGAGTTGCAGCTCTACCCATGTGACTAAAAGGGCAATGCTCAAAGACAAAGTTAGCATGTTCTTGGTTGAACATTAAATGAAGCATCGGTCATTGCCTAATTTCATTTCGAACAAAATTAATTGTGCAGTATACATATTTTAGTTTTTCTTAATTTATGATTTATTATGTATTCGTTCAAAGCCAAGGTTGGGATGAAATGATCATAAAAAAAATTCAATGAAAAAAAATGGTACAGTATGCAATGTGTACAGTTAACTATATGGTCTGGGCCAGTTTTTCTTCTGAATTCTAGGAAGTTTCATTTTCTGGGATGAAATCAAAATGTACTATGACTCTCTTTTATGGATTAAAAGTGTAATATATTTTAAGATAATTTAGTTTGTTTAGAATACCAAAGCACCCTATGCATAGCATGACTCTTCAAAAATTTCCATTTAGTTGTAAACATAAATATAATTGAAATGTTGACTTTAAATAAGAACACATTCCCTGCTCTTAAGTTATTGACATGCTATTCACTGCTTTTATGTTTGATGATGGATTTTTTGTTGCTGAAACTTGAGATGTAAAATCAACTGCTAATGTTTTGCGCTACTTTTCTCATTAAGTTGGATATGAACAACATAACTAATGGTACTAACTTAAATTTGGATACGTTGACATTGGGCTAACTCCTATATTAATTGAGGTTTGGTAGTGTTATTAAGTTTAAGATATAAAGTGCAAGCATTTTAATGTATATATTTAGAATCATTAATGAACTTAGTCTAAAATACATTACTTTCATTCAACTCGGATTACCTTCAATGAATAAAAGCTATGCTTTACTTAATTCAAGTTATGTAAAATTAAAAAATCATCTGTACATATCATTGTCATTATTGTTTCACATTAAAATGAATTTTCTCATTATTTTATTTGCGCAAATCCAACATGTGTCTAATGTTTTGGCATCTTTAAAAGTATTTGCTGCAAGGGATTGTTTTCATACAAGTTCTCTCTAATGATCTCTGTAACTTTTTTGTTCGAACTCATGATTTCTAAATTTATTCATAGTGCAAAAGTAATGGTTTTTACCTCTTAAACATGCATCGATAAGGAATATAAATTTAAGTTTATAGTGCATGTTCACAAAGCAAAACATGGATAAGGTTCAAGTGAAAGTACATAAGAAAAATAAAACCAGGGTCGTGAACATACCATGGTTAAGAAACTCGCATAACAGCAACTGAAGCGCAAGACAGTAACATACCACACCACGTAGTGATAAAGCCTCCATACTTCAGTGACAGAAGATAACCCAGCCGCCACCCTGGACAGATCCAAAGCCAGAAAATCACGAAATCTCTCTAAAACTATGACTTCATACCAGATCCAAGACCTACCATGTCCGAAACAGTAACCCAAAGACGCACAGACGCCATGAGATAGCCAAGCATGTTGAGATAATCTCGATCCACGACCACCATAGATACCAGTATGGCCTTGCGTTTTTTGCTAGACAACGGGTGGCAGATCCCAGAAAAGGCTTCGATAAGGGATGGAAGGCCAATTGGAGGAGAAATAGTTCGAAAGGATGTGGAAAAACTGAGTTTGGATCTGAAAAAAGCAGATCTGAAGGGGCACGCAAATCAGAAAGGGGATCTGGAGAGTGGCGAAAAGGAGAACTAACAACATAGGAGAAAACTGGCGATGGAGGAGATGTGAATCTTAGAAAATGGGGAGCGAGAATAGACGAGAACGAAGATGAGAGAAAAGAAGGCGGTTGGGGGAACGACTCTTTCTTTATTGCCGAGGGAAGAGGAAACGTGAGAAATAATATTCTGGGAACAGGAAAAATTTGGTTGGTTCGAAGGTACAAAAAGTTAGATTTCGAATCCAGAAGAAATTGCTTTGGAGGGAAATTTTTGCGTTTGGGGCCAAAACTTCAACTATAAAGCCAAATGCGGATACCTTGGTTTTGTTTTCGTATTTAACCATATGTTTGATATTCAAGGTCAAAGAAAGACTCAAATAAACAACACATACACATTATCAAGGAATGATGCGAAAATTAAAAGAAATTATTATGTAACCATTCAAAAATTCTAGTTCGTTGATTTTTTTTAGAAATTAATTTGTGAAAATTTCAATATATTATAAGCTTTGTCTAGAAAAATTTAAACTTTTTCTGAAATATTGGATGTTAAACATAATTATTACGTATAACTATTAAATATTAAAAACTAATAATAAGTATTACTTTTAAATTATTAAAGATTTCTTATTAATCATTCGTTATTATAAATTAATTATTAAATATAATCTTAGTTATTAATCTCTTCTTCTTAATCATTGATCTCTACTTCTTAATTATTAATAGCAATCGTTGATTGTTCATGATTAGCATTAATTATTATAATTTAATTATTAACTATTTAATAGTAATTATGCAATATTAACTATATTTTTTTAATTATTCTTATTAATTGCTAAGTATTAAATATTACAGATTGATTATTGATTATTACTTCCTAATTGATTATTAATAGTAATTATTAGTTATTGATTAGAAATAATAAATATTAATGTATTAAATATTAATTATTAGTTGCTAATTATATTAAAATATAGTCATATATTACAACAGTCAAAAAATAAAAGTTGTGATAGGCTTTTATTACAACTATCAAAATAACACAGTTGTTAAAAATAAGTTTATTACAACTTTTCTGAAAAAAGTTGTAAAAAACATTTTTTACAACGGTGCATTTACCACCGTTGTAAAATTAAAGTTGTAATTTGGTGTTTTTGTGGTAGTGTTTGTTAGGTTGAATAGAAAAATGTAAAAAACAAACACATCACTTTTATTTGTTTTGTTGAATTAGAATTGTCGACAAAACAAAGTTATCATTTTATTGTTTTGTTGAAATAGATTTGTTGACAAAACAAAGTCATCATCTTTATTGTTTTGTTGAAATAGATTAGTTAAATCAAAACATGTATTTTTGTCAAAATATACACATTTGTGTCAAAAAGAACATTTTTGGCCAAATAGATTAGTTGAACCAATATATTCATTTTTTTCGAAATATAATAGTTGAAACAAAAAAATTACATTTTGTTAAATATGATGGTTGAAAACAAAAATTACATTTTGTTAATTAGATTTGGAATAAAACAAAAATCACATTTTTGATAAATGAAAGAGTTAAAACACAAATAGCATTTTTGTTAAATAGGTTTGTGTCAAAACACAAATAGAATTTTTGGTAAATAGATTTGTGTTACAACAAAAATATTCATTTTGTTAAAACAGAATTGTCAACAAAATGGACGTATCACTTTTTATACATTTTGTTGAAATATAATTCGTATGCAAATATAAGAATCATCGTTATTTGCAGAACATACATTAGAATTTGTATGTGAAATAAAGAATCATTTGTATGAAAGTAAAAGTGACATTTTTATGAGTTAATGTATACATTAAAATTTGTATGCAATTTAAAATAAAACATTTTTATGTGTTAGGTTATACATTGAAAAAACATACAAATAAAATTATCTCTTTTATTTGTTAAAATTTAAAAATGGAATTTGCATACAAATAAAGTAAAATAAAAAAAATTATATTTTTATTTGTCATCAGCAATAATGCCATGTACATAAATTACATTTATTAGGCATTAGAAAACATGTAGGGAAATTATGCGAGTGAAATATGTTTTTATTTGGCATTAGGAATATTATAACATGTTTTGTTCATTATCAGCAACATGTTAGCGGAATTAAAATTGGTTAAATTCATTAACCAATTATTTATTTAGATGAACTGTTGTTGTCTGAAAACCCCACACAGGTATTGGGATGATATTTGACATACACTAGTCCCAATATTTAGTTGTATGTCAATCGATGGATTGACAGGCTGCGATGAGCGTTATTTATTCGTTTTAATGCTCACACAGTTATAAATTTCACTCTGGATGTGAATGGATGGTTTAATGATTATTTATTATTATTGTCGTATATATGCAATGTATGAAATCCATATAACCGAAATTAGATGGTAACTGATTGAGTCGCATTCCGATTCAGAATGTCTTTTAAAATAAAGAATATTTTAAATAAAGAATTTCTTTTAAATAAAGAATATTTTTAAAAGACATTGTAATATAAAGAATATTTTAAAATAAAGAATATTATAATATAAAGAATATTTTTATATTAAGAATTTTTTTATATACATTTTTTTTAAATAAATATTTTTAAATAATATTCAATGAAGAATAAAATGATGATTTCTATGTCCGTTTTTGGATGGACACAAAAGATAAAATATATTTTTATCGAAATAAACTAGTTATTAACTAGGAATAAATCTTTTAAATTAAGATTTAATGAAGTCTTCCAATTTATTTAATATTTAATTGGAATTAAATAAAAGAATTAGATTTTGGGGTTGTCGTGGATGGTGTCTTAAATAACACTATTCTTAAACCCCGTATGAAAAGAATAAATCTTTTAATTAAAAATTATTGGAGTTTCCAATTATATCTAGTACTTGGAATAAAATGATATGTGAATTAGGTTTATTGTGAACTGTGTTTCAAATGACATTTGTTCTTTATCCCAATTAACAGTAAAAATATGATTTAGAATTTATAAATCTTTTTATTAAGATTTAAAAAGAAATTTTCTAAAGTCAAGTTTTCCAATTTAATATATTAAATTGGGATTGAGTGGAAATTCGATTTGATAATAATCGAGATAGACTTCTGTAAAAGAAGACTGTTACTATGTATGGAATTTAAAAGGCTTGGCCGTTATTCCATCTATATTATCAGTCTGATACGGAAATTTATATTGATTATATATTGATTTGATTTCTGTGGAAATTCCATATTTAATGGAAGATGATTTTGGGTTTATCGTAGACTGTGTTTTAAATGACATTGGTTTTTTAACCCAGTTAAAGACAAGATTAATTTCTTAAAAATTGAATAATCATAAAGTAATGATTTTGATATTAAAACCGAATTGGAATTTTAATAAATCTTTAAAAAGAAGATTTAAGAATAAATCTAAAAGAATTTATCTTTGATACAATTTATGGGAATCTTTCCCCATATAATACGAATATTTTATTAAAAGAATATTCTGAATTAGAATGAGGCATATGATGTGTCTTTATAGCACTTGATTTTTAATTATAAAATACGTGGGTTATTCGGAAAGAACGGGTTTAACCCATTCTGAATAATTATTACAACGATTAAAAGTAGAAGACATTGAAGACAGTGGTTAAAGACCGGCGATCTTCACATCGAATGGACAACTACTGATGCCTGACATTGGGTAGCTCCCAGTAAAGGGTTAAAGTGGTAGTTTGTCCAGAAGTACTTGTTGATTATCCGGATATGCGAGCACCTCTCTTCCGTATTGGACATACGGGACGAGGAATAAGGTGTCTCCGGTTTCGTTCAGACCCAGAACGGACTTGTAAATGGATGTGTGTCTGACATTGGATTTCATTCCATGTAAATTAAATTGATTTCTATTTAATATATATCTGTGGTGGCGGAGAATTTATTCTCTTGCTTAACACCCTTCTCGGAGACGCACGAGCTCAGAGGTTATATATTGGTAGTTATCGATCGCATGGCGTGAATTGTCAATGTGGCATGCTAAGATGCAAATGATCGAGGCTTTTATTGAAAAGCAGAGCCTTGTGGTTGATGATCAAAGCACGACCTATTTAGGTGTAGCTTTGTGTATAGCGTTACTTCGCGAGCCTCACACCCCGGTATGAGTCAAAAACGGGACAAGGGAGCGCAGGGAGTGCACACGTTTCTTTCTAGCTAGAAGTGGTGTCAGCGTTTACAAGCCCTGACATTTTTACTTATGTGGATGATGGATTTCGAGGCCTCGGATTTATTGGTCGATTGTGATCATTTTATAGGTTCAATAGGACCAGGAAATGTGTGTTCAGGAATTGCCAATCCACTAACATTATTTGTGGAACGACCCTACAGGATCTAAGGGTTCACTGCGGGGGATCCCGAGACATTGCTAGAGTGTCTCGAATCGGTAAGAAGATCGTTCCTAGCCTTGACACATGATGGAAACCCAATTTCCAATACGACATGACGATTTTGATTGTAAACTTATATATGGCGACATAGTAGGATGGGGAACTATGCCGTCTATGATTGATACATTATGATTGAAATGTTTTGAAACATATATACACTAATAATAATATCAAATCCGTTTTATACGTATCAAGCATTTTTGACCATTATAAGGTAAAACTCTATCCTCCGGTTTGCGTTGCATTGTGTGATGAGACTTGAGTCTTATAATGGTTTCATTTTTCTAAAAAGCATTGCGGTGTTTAACGATTTACTTTATTTAATTTATGCACTGGCAATCCAATGGAGTAAACCCATTCCGCATTAGCGGTGTGGTCCTGTTATTAGCCTTCTTATTAGATAAGTTAAGTAGATTTCTCATACCAGTCCCATGACTGACCTGTAGTTTGTTTCACTTGCAAACTCGGGTGCCCATATTTTCCACATGGGTAGTAGAGTAGCTTATTTTGTAGATATATTGAGCAGGATTCTGGATCGAAGCTTAAAACTGTGTCCAGAGCATTGATGAGCTTCCGATGTATTAGTTTATTTGTTCCGCTGCATTGTATTACATTTATTATAATTTATCTTCCACTGTATTTTATCGATGTACTCTGATATTCTATACTCTGATGTAACATTATTGTAATGTTTATAAAAGTCTTATGTTGTTTGTTCTGATGTGTTGTATTCCCAGAGTTAGCGTATTCGGGTTTTGAACGGTCTTAGTTGATTTTGCGATCGATTAGGTCTGGGCAGAATCTAAGATGTTACAGTTGGTATCAGAGCTCTGGTTAGCCCAAATCTTTGGGGTACAACTCATTAGAACTAAACAAAAGACTCATCAGAGATTGGATTAGTAATATCCAATAAGAATACCCATTAGAGATAGAATCAGTAGCATCCTAGAAGGAGAAAACTCGTTAGAGATGGGGTTAGTAATGCCCTAGAATGAGTTGAGAGTAACAAATTTATAATTAGCATATTTGCGATTATATATATAATCCAGTCTTAGAAAATATGATTTTTGAATATATAAAAGCTATATATTTGAAAAGTTAATCAACTAATAAAATTATTGAAATCAATAAAAATACAGCTCCGTTCCTTTTCGAGGACGAAAAGATTTTAAGTGGGGGAGATTGAACAACCCGGAATTTTGGAACCAATTTAAAATTTTTATTTTAGAAATTCTAATGGATTTTTAATATTTAAAAATGATTTATTTAAAAATAATAATGACTAAAAATTTATTATCGAAGTTAAAACGAATATATTTATTTTAATTATAAAAGGAGTTAGAAATAACACGGTAGTTTAAAATTTTGAATTTGAACTTTGACTGACTGTACATGATGCAAAATAAATCGGGTTTTAGTGAAACCAAAAATATTAGAATCTAATCAAAAATATCTTTCCAACGAATCCGAAAAATTGAAATTTCATATCGGGAATCAAAACTTATGCCCAGTTAAATATTTGGAATAGTCGCTATAAAATATAATATAATATATAGCCCGTATAAATAGCCATTTTTCAAATGACCTCCGTTTCCAACGAAACCACTTTTTTTGGATTTGGAATGTCAATTTATTGCAAGTTTCCAATTTTCATAATTTTTGGAATCGATATGTGAGCGTGGCGAAAGAAAACGTGTTTTGTCAATTTCAATCAAATTTAATCGACTTGAAAATGGCCATTTTTCAAACGATCTCCAAATTCGACGAAATTAGTTTTGTTAGGACCGTATCACCTAAACATAGTTAGAAATAATTTTTTGGCAATTTTTAGAGTCTGTATGTGGCCCCGGTACCGTTTAAATTAAATATATATTGTTTTATATTTTAAATTTTGATAAAAAATGATCGTAACAGCCGAATTGGGTTACGAAACATGTTCCATTGTGTCTGGAACGGGGGTATTTAGCTAGGGACGACACTCATTGGGTTTGATTTGGAGTTTGTATCAACATACAGGTTTTTTGGGAAAATAAATAAATTAAATTAAAATAAAAATACGCTATATATACTAGCACAAATACAATACATTGAAAAACCCTAATTCCTATCTAAAGCAGTCGCCGCCCTCTTAATCAATGGCGTAAACCGTTCAAACCTATCCTCCTCAAAATCTCTCGATCCTCTCATCAAAACTATTCGATTCTTCAGGGAATATTAGGGAGGGGACTGTGTACTTCACATCCATATGGCGGGATTTTATCTAGAGCAGTATTTTGCTCGATTTGCCCCCACGAAGTCGCGCAGTTCGGTCAATGATTGGGGCCTCCTGCCGCGTGCGAGTTTGAGGAGTTTGGCACCCCCAGGCGCGGCTCTCTGAGGCGTAGGACGTGGCATAGTTCGACCATGGTCAAGGCCCTCTATTCTTGTGATATCTCGAACCCTAATTCGAACCAGGACAGAAAGGCGTCGGCCTTGAATTACTGAAGGAGAAGATGATGTAATTTATTCTAATCATAAACTTAATTATATTATTTAAGTAAGTAAATATTCATACCTTAATACCTTACTCACATCTAATCAGAATTTAATGATTTTCATTGCGTTAGAACCGTATTTCCGAGATCTACATGATGGGAAAGCCTGAAATGGATTTAGAGCTGACTGTAAATTCAGAAGGAATAAACACACTGTGGGATATCTATTCTAAAATTAAAATTAATTATTTATTGCAATGTGAAATTTTATATTTATTCCATATAAAATTCATGTTGATGTTGTATATATTTATCTCAGTGTTGATTTGTTTTGTGATTGTGATGAACCACTGAATTGAATTGTGTGTATTCATGTTTGTCAGAATTTTTGTGTGTACAATAAAAACCATAGTTTTATTGTATATATAAAATATATAATGTTCATGTTTGTAGAAATTCGCGTATACAATAAAGATCATATTTTTATTGTATATATAAAAATAAAATGTTTATGTTAGTCAAAATTAGTGAATACCATAAAAACCATATTTTTATTGTGTATATAAAAATAAAGATGTTCATGTTTGATTAGATGAAAAGAATGCCGTGTTAAAAGTAGGCTTTGTCAAAATTAGATTTACAATAAAAATCTCATTTTTATTGATTACGTGAAACATGGTTTATTTAAATTTAGATTAACAATAAAACTTCACTTTTATTATTAACATGAAATATTGTTGTGGTCAAATTTAGATAAACAATTAAAAAAATTATTGTTAGCATGAAAAATTGTTCTATCAAATTTAGATTTACAATAAATATTCATTTTTATTGTTAACATGAAACATGATTGAGATTTAAAATAAAATATTCATTTTTATTGTCAACATGGTTTTTGTCAAAAGTTTGTTTTCATAATAATAATAAGATTATAATTAAAAAAAAGATTAAAGGATAAAAAAAATTATCACATTTGTTTCATAGTCTAGTTGGAACAAGAATTTTCACTTTTTGTTTCATAGTTTAGTTGAAAAAAAAATCATCACTTTTGTTTAATGGTCTGGTTGAAACAAAAATGAAAGGGACCAATTTGTGTCAATTTGTTGAATTAGAATTTTCAACAAATATGAAACGTCAGTTTTTGTGTCAATTTGTTGAATTAGAATTTTCAACAAATATGAAACATTAGTTTTTGTCAATATAGAATAGTTAAACAAAATTATTCATTTTTGTCAATATAGAATAGTTAAACTACAATATTCATTTTTGTCAATATAGAATAGTTAAACAAAAATATTCATTTTTTTCAACAGTAGTTAAAAAAATATTCATTTTTGTCAATATAGTTTAGTTGAACAAAAACATTCACTTTTGTCAATTTGTATAGTTGAAATAAAAACATTCATTTTCGTCAAATTAGAATTGTTGAACAAAATATACACTTTTATCAAATTTTAAAAGTTAAAACTAAAATTGTAACTTTTATCAAATTATAAAAGTTGAAACCAATTTGTCGCTTTTGTCAAATTATCAAAGTAGAAACCAATTTGTCGCTTTTGTCAAATTATAAAGGTTGAAATCAAATTTTCATTTTTGTCAAATTATAACAGTAACGACCCGTATTTTCAGCGGTATATAATTAATTTATTTAATTATTTAAATAGTGAAAATGGTTGTTTAATTAAATTATATTGAATATTTAATTAATATAAATAATAAAATAATATATTTAATTTCGAAATAGTCGAAGATAGTGAATTGATGATATAGTGTCAACTGGACAATTCAAAATATATAATTCAGTTTAGAATTTGAATTATATTAACGAATATATTATATAAACGACTGTTGAACGTATAATTATATTATAATTATAATCGAGCTCGAAATGGTGCGGTAGTTCGCCATTTGGCGATTCGAACTTCAATTGAATATACAGAGTCCGTTTTAAATCGGATTTCTGTGAAACAAGAAACGTTTAGGAGCTGGTGAAGTATATTTTTCTAGTGGAAGAGAAAAATCCGGATTTCATTGTGTAGATTTGATTTATGTCCAAATCAAATTTTAGAAAAGTCGCTATGGAATTCCTTTGAAATTTATAAATATTCGAATATCGATATAACTGGGAATTTTGAAATATCGTGTTATAAATCCAATTGGAGCTGTATGATATTCTATTGTGAATATATACGATAATATTAAATTATTTTTATTTATTTTTTTTAAATATATTTATATATTTAAAAGGGTTATTTAGAGCTTTAAAAATAGCTAATTTTGCAAACAACCTCCGATTTCAATGAAACTAATTTTGTTGGATCCGTAATGTTAAATAATTGTTAGTTATTAAGTTTCATGATTTTTAGAGTCACTATGTGGCCGTACAGATTTTTAATGTGAAAAACAGTCAGTATTTCGACGGTTAAAAATACGGTGTGCGAGCATACAGAGTCGGAATTCGACGAAACCTGTTTCGTTGGGTCCGTAATGTCGAAGTGTAGATGCATGTCCTGTTTCGTGATTTTTGGGTATCGTATGTGATTATAGGAATTTTTAACAATAAGAAAATATAGTGTTTGCTTAAAATAAAATTTAATAATCATTATAAAAAATATTTTTTTCTCTCTATAAATATCCTCTAACCCTTCTTAACCCTAAGAAATTTTCTCTTCCGTCAAAAATGCGCCGCCATCACCGAAGAAATTCAAACAGGAAAAATCCTCTTCAAAAAATCCAAAAGAAATCCAACTAAAATCTATAAATCCGCAAACTTATAGATATGAGTTCTTTGAGTGATTTCCTTCAGCCTAGTAACCATTTTGTGGAGCTCGACACCCTGTTCCGTCGCTGGGTTTTAGAGCAGTGAATTAGGGTTAAAGATTAGATCAAAACGAAGAGATATTTGCTCGATTCGAAGTCGTTTTGAGGTTAAGGAGTAGAAATGGAGTCTGTATGTTGAATTTGTGGGTTTTCGGTGATCATCCTGTTCGATGATGTACTGTAGTTGTGTGGAGGGGGGCTGAAGTCGGGTTCAATGCGAGGGGTGCGAGCTCCGTTTGATTGTGATGAGCATGAAGAGGCCGAGAAGTGGAGTCAAATGGTGAAAACCAATATCAAATTCGTGGAGGATTAAGAGTAGAAGAAGGGATCGAAGTAGCAGAAAATGATGGGTTCAAAAGAGAACAGGTCGCGATGATATTTTGGGGAAGAAGGGCGCTCACTGTTCATTCGGGTATTGGGCTCGAATTGCATTGGGTAAAGCCCATTTGAATTTAAATCCATGTTTTAATCTATTTAAATATGTACGTTAACTTCAAATGATCATAACTTTGCCATACTATATCGAAATTCAGCGAACCAAGATCCGTTAAGATCGTATGGACGACGACTACAAAATGGGATTGACTGGGAGTGGATTGGAGCTCGTTTGAATTTATGGCGAAATAAGTTGTTTGATTCAAATCAAACAAACAGTTTATCGTTCTTTAACGATGAACTACCAAAGTGAGTAAAACTCACCAACTCTGAACAGTTATATGTTTATAATGTATTCTTAGAACTGATAATTATCTGTTGATTGTTGTGTGTTAACTATTTAGTTGAATTGCTTATGTATTGGTTGAAATTATAGATAACGATATATGTGACGGCCTGGAATTTCGCTCAATCCGAATTAGTCGTTAAACCGATCTAGACCGTTCGAAACCCCTGATCGTTTGAGAACAGGACAAATTTGAACGCAGACGGAAGAACATTTCATTGTTATTACAACAATATCATCAGAA
Organism: Allium sativum; assembly: GCA_030737875.1. Classification (NCBI taxonomy): domain Eukaryota; kingdom Viridiplantae; phylum Streptophyta; class Magnoliopsida; order Asparagales; family Amaryllidaceae; genus Allium; species Allium sativum. Next base: position 212,079,957 of record CM060915.1, on the reverse strand, counting down.
TACAAGAATATACAGAGTATAATTGAATAAATTACATTCGATAAATATCAGAGATTACAATACATTACATAGCAGCGGAAAATAATACAAAGCACAACTGAAGGTGATATACGGATACAGAGCTTTCTGGATATCATTCAAGCTGTAAACCAGGATCCTGTGAATATAAATCTGCAAAACCAAAACTACTAGCTGCCCGTGCGGAAATAGGGGCACCCAGAGTTTAGGTTAAAACAATAAACTCCAGGTCAGTCATGTGACTGGTGTGAGAACTAAAACAGTTTTAAAGACTTTACTTTAAAAGAGAGTAATTCAAGGGACCACGCCGTATAACACGGAACGGGTTTCCTCCCAAGAATACCAGTGCATAGGATAAACAACGCAATGCTTTTTCGAAAAATGAAGCTATTATAAGACCCAAGTCCCATCACACAATGCAACGCAAGCCGGAGGATAGGGTTTTACCTTATAACAGCCAAACATGCTTGGTACGTTTAAAAACAAATCATTTGATACTATAATAAGTGTATAGTGTCAAATCAATTTCAATCATAGACGGCATAGCATCCCATGCTACTATGTCGCCATACTAGGCTCTACAAATAAAGCCGAAATACACATATTGGAAATTGGATTTCCGTCATGAGTCGAGGCAAGGGGCAAGCTCCTCTCCGCTTCGAGACACTCTAGCAAATGCCTCAGGACTACACACTCTGGGTAACCCTGGATCGGTTGGGCCGGTCCTCTCTTACGTTTGAGGATTGGCAATTCCTGAACACACGTTTCCCAGTCCTTATAGACCTAATATCGAGGCGCCTCATTCCAACAACCACAAAGGTGAAAAGTATATAAATGTCAGGGCTGGTAAGTCACTGACACCACCAAAGCTAGAAAGAAACATCGTGTTCTCCCAACGGTCCGTATCCCGTTTTTGACTCATACCGAGGTGTGAGGCTCGCGAATTCACGTTATACACAAAGTTACGCCACAAAGGCTGTGCTTTGATCATCAACCACAAGACTTTGCTTTTCAACAGAAGCCTTGATCCATGCAACTCAGTATGCCACAAAGGCAATTCATGCCATGCGACTGATGTCCATCGATATACAACCTCTGAGTTCGTACGTCTCAGAGAAGGGCGTTAAGCAAGAGAATAAATTCTCCGCCGCCAAACAGATGTATATTTAATAGAGATCAATCAACACAGAATAAATTCCAATGTCAGACACACAATCCATTTACAAGTTCGTTCTGGGTATGAACGAAACCGGAGGCACTTTCCTCGCATATCCATCGATCTCCAAGTACGTCTGGACGACCACCAACTATTTCCATCCTCTTGGGTGTACAACCCAATCGGGATCGTCAGTAATTATCCAAACGATGTGAAGACTTCCTGTCTTCAACCACCATCTTCATCTTCGACTTATCGTCGAATCGGTTATTCAGAATGGGTATAAACCCGGCCTTTCTGAACAACCCGCGTATATTAAAAACAAATGTTACACAAATACAACATACGCCTCATTCCAATTCATTAGTCACTAACCGTAAATCAGCAAGAGAACAATTTCCCAAATATTAACCCCGAAGGCCAAAACCAACATCAGATCAATATCCAGGAGACCACTCTTCTTAACTAACCTACAGCTAGTTTCTAAATTCCACATTCTTAGGGAAAGGTTCCCATTAATTTTATCCAAGATAAATTCTTTAAAATTTATCCTTTAATCTTCCTTTGGATGTCATTTCAAACCAAATTATGGTTTTTCCAAACTAGTCGAGATTAGCGAACCACACCGAAGTAATTATTTATTTTATTTCCCAATCCCAACCTATTCATCCCATGAAGTAAAACTGGTAATACTCCTATCTAACACCACGGTGTTATCGGTAAAATTTATTACCATTACACGTTCAAATCTAATTAAAGATTTAACTATCGCTTTGGAGCAAAACTGGAAATACTCCATCCTCGCTCATTTTCCAAATTTGATAATTTAGATTATCAATGCACATTTCAATCTAATTGCAGATTCATTAAAACTCCTCTTACAGGGTTAAAGAACTAATGTCATTTAAAACACAGTTCACGACAAACCCAAATCACATTCTATTTATTTATCGGGTTAAAGAACTAGTGTTATTTAAAACACCGTTCACGATAAACCCACAAATCGATTCTATTTAAAACCCGTTTCAAATCCAATTCATTTATTTAAAAATAAACGGGTTTAATTTTAGTTCAAAACTAGTCCATTTCGATAAAAATCTATTTTTATCTTTTCAAATATGGAGTTTTTCATCCCAAATTTTGCCAAATCATTTCTTATGATTTTACACAAATTATTGATATTTTTAATAATTTTATCAAGGCCCGTACAGTCGATTTCCATCAACGGCCATCGAACTGCACTTACAACGACCTTTTCCAAATTTGATTTGGACGTATCTCCAAATCCAACCGTTAGATTTCAAATTTCTAATATTCGTTAGAAAGCTCTTTTCGATACGAACCCAACGGTTCCGGTTTTAGGAGAATTCGACGGTCGGATCTCCCGCAATGTCCGTTCGAAGTTAATGATCGAAATTCACGAACTGCCGCGGCGCGGCGCGTTCTATTCAGGCCATTATATTATATATCTAATATATATAATATATATTTCGTCGATTACTATTTAAAACGAATTTTATAAATAGTTTTGAACTTGTTTCAAAATCAATTTCAACATTTATTTCAAATTCAAATTAAAATTGAATTTTCCATTATAAATTCTTTTTACTTTCATTTCTATTTGATTTCAATTCAAATCGATTTTAATTCGATTCGAATTCATTTTATTTTCAATTCAATTCGATTCGAATTCGTTTTCTTTTCAATTCAATTCAAATTCGTTTTCTATTCAAATCAAATTCAATTCGTTTTCTAATCAAATCAAATTCGTTTTCTATTCAAATCAAATTCGTTTTCTATTCAAATCAAATTCAATTCGTTTTCTAATTAAATCAAATTCATTTTCTATTCAAATCAAATTCGTTTTCTATTCAAATCAAATTCGTTTTCTATTCAAATCAAATTCGTTTTCTATTCAAATCAAATTCAATTCGAATATAATCGATATAAATATCGTTCGCGTCAAAATAGCGCATTTCTAATCCACACGGCTTTATATATTTCAATAATCCCGTTATTCTATTCAACAAATGGATATTTATTCTATTCAATACATGAATCTATATTTTTGCCAACACATGACTAATCTCAACGAATGAGTACCGTCCACGTGTGACAATTTTTGTCATTCAATATATATTATAAAAATTATAGTATCTATCGTTTGATTTAAAATCAGACTCCAACCGTAAATTAGTAAGAGAACGATTCCCTGAATATTAACCCCGAAGGCCGAAACCAACATCAGATCAATATCCAGGAGACCACTCATCTTATCTATTTTCCAATTAGTTTCTAATTTTATATATGATAAAGATGTAAATTTTATTGTTAAAATATTTCGTTCAACACATGACTAATCTCAACGGATGAGTACTGTCAACACATGAACCTTTATTTTATAAAGATAAAGATGTAAATTTTATTGTTAAAATACTTCGTTCAACACATGACTAATCTCAACGGATGAGTACGGTCAACACATGAACCTTTATTTTATAATATTCTTTATTTTCCCGATTGGAATGAGCCCCAATCAATTACCATATAAAGTTAATTATATGGATTCCATACACACATGTATATAATAGCAACGATAAATAATCAACCATCATCCAAAGTGCACTACACTGTATAAGCATCAAATATAGATATCTAACGCTTATAACAGCCTGTCAATCAATCGATCGACATACAACTAATTATTGGGACTAGTGTATACCGTATTTTATCCCAATACCCGTGTGGGGTTTCAAACAATCAAACACAGATTTTATTTGTGTAGTTGGGCGATGTGTAAAATTTATCATCCCAATCAATCAGTCAAATCAGTGTACATAAACAAATCGGTCGATTTGTTTATAAATATTCATTTATTCACTTTCACGTTAAAAAATATATTTTTAACGATAAAATATTTTTAACTATATAAATATTTTATTTCCTTTCAATACATTAATTTATATTATCGATTTCAACTCAACAACACAAACAATTTTTACAACACATCAATCAAACAAACAAGCCATCCATGGTCTGTGGATGACGGGTGTCGGGTGCTACTAAACACCGTCTGCATCCTAGTATATATATATATATATATATATATAACTAGAAAAAGAAATTGAAAGGTGAGAAATTCTCACCAATAGCTATCCAATACCACGACTCTTCATCGTTAGAAATCTTCATCATTCTCGCCTTTTTATCACCTTCGTTGCCTGTATTCTCTACATATGTAAAAATCGAATTTTCACTTCGCTATTCAATATATAAAAATCGAATTTTTTACATTGTCATTCAATATATAAAAATCGAATTTTTTACTTCGTCATTCAATATATAAAAATCGAATTTTTTACTTCGTCATTCAATATATAAAAATCGAATTTTTTACTTCATCATTCAATATATAAAAATCGAATTTTTCCTTCGCTATTCAATTATAAATATTTCGCCTTTTCAATTATAAATATTTCGCCTTTTCAATCCATCACTATAAAAATCACCTCTTTATTTCAATGTATATATAATAAATCTATTTTTCAAATCAAAGAAAATCTACTTTTGAAATCAAATCTTTTTACCGCTACTCGAACCAAATAAAATTCAAATCTTACTTGTTTAAAAATCAAAGCTTTCTTGGTTTAAAAATCTATTCTTTCTTCGTTTCAAAATATTCAAAAAAAAAACCGAAATTAAACTCAAGGCAAATTCATATAAGAAAATCAGTTTTTACCTATGCTAATTTTAATTAAAACTGAAAATAAATTTAGATTAGTAATTAAAACTTACTTTGATCGGAGGAGGGGGTGCAACAGTCGGCTTCGGGGGTAGGGGAGGAGCTGGAAGCGGGCGGAGGTCAGGCGAGGGGGGGGGGCTGATGCGGCGGCTTAGGGTTTAGAGGGGCGGCGGGGTGTTCGACGAGGGTGCAATGGAGGTTGAACGCGAGATGGGGGAAGGAGGAGAGGAGGAGGTCGGGGAAGAAGAAGAGGGGATGGCGGCGGCTCATCGACGGTGGGGGGCTCGGCGCTGCCGCGCTGCGGCTTTTTTTTTCTTTTTTCTGAAATCGATTTTGAAGGGGGGGGGGCAGATAGTATATAAGGGGAGAAGAGGGTTTTATTTTATTTTTAATTTATATTATTTTAATTCTAAAAGTAACTTTTTCATTCGACTTCGAAACAAGGCCCACCGCCTGTCGTCCATAGCTAATAACCCCCATTCCGAACACAATGGGATATGTATCGTAGGCTGATTCGATCGTTTCGATCAGTTTCCGTCAAAATCAACATATAACTCTATATATTGAATTTGAACGCGCATTTCAATTACTGGGGTCACATACTAACTCGAAAATTCCAGAAAAATATTTTCTTGCTTCGTATTGACGATACGGTCCTAACAAAACTAGTTTCGTCGAGTTATGAGACCGTTGGAAAAATGGCCATTTTCCAGTCGATTAAAATCAACTGAAACTGGTCAAACGCGTTTTCCTTTGCCACGCTCACATATTGATTCGAAAAATTATGAAATTTGGAATCTAGCAATAACTTGACATCACAGATCCAACAAAAGTGGTTTCGTCGAAATCCAAGGTCGTTTGCAAAATCTCCATTTTTAAGGGCCTGAATTCCATAGCGACTATTCAGAATTTTCAACTGGACATATCTTTTGATTCCCGCTATGAAATTTCGATTTTTCGGATTCGTTGGAAAGATATCATCAATTAGATTCTACTATTTTTGGTTTCACTAAAATCCGGATTGTTTTGCACCCGATACATTCAATTGAAGTTTGAAATCGAATTATCGAACTACCACGCCATTTTCAATGCTATTTATAATTATATATAAATATTTATATTCTAACGACGACGCGTATAATATATACGTCGAATTATAGTCAAAATAAATTTCTCGTCGATATTATTTAAAATAATTCATTTTAAATCTTCAAAATTCGTAGAAGTTGCCAAAACAAAATTTTTAAACTGGGTCAGAATTTCCGGGTTATTACAATATATATATAAATCATTAATCAAATATTGATTCTGTTTAGCAGAATATTTCATATGGAAATGAAATCGATGTTAATTATATTGTTTAACATCTGTGATGCAGGGAAACAGGTTGGAGGAATCCAACTGGATTCCTCAACATTTATTTTACTGTTTTTCATATATGGTGATATATGATGTGATATATAATCTGTTGTTGATGATGTGTGTTAGAATGATATTGATCATTGTTATTTGGTATTTTAAATGCCAAAAGGAATACTGGAATGTTAAAAAGGAAAATTTTCAAATGTTATATTGAAAAAGTAATATTTATAAAATCAAAAGATTTTATAAAAAGAAAATATTTATTTAGAAAATAAATAGATTAAAAAGAAAATATTTATTTAGAAAATAAATAGATTAAAAAGGAATATTCATTTGTTAAATAAATAGAAAGAATAGAAAAGGAAATATTTGTAAACCATTTACAAATAGAATTGAAAAGGAAATATTTATATAGAATAAATAGAACTTTAAAAGGAATATTGATTTAGAAAGTAAATAGAATTATAAAAGTGAAATATTTGGAAAATGAATAAAGTTTTATAAAAAGAGAATTTTACATTAGGAAGGTTTAGACCCGTGCCTCTCACACGGGTGTAACATGATATTGATTTAAAGTGAATGTTTTGCAAATAAAATATGATAAAGGAATTTGGGGTTTGAATTAGGAATATAAAGGGAATTACTGGAATTAGAAACTGACTGGAAATTAGTTGAGTTGAATAGCTTTCTAGGTATCGATCTAATGTTGGTTTCGGCCTTCGGGGTTAATACGTAAGGGGTTGTTCTCTTACTAGTTTACAGTTAGAGACTGATATATGTGAGAAGATAGTGATGCATGAATCAGAAATGGAAACGTTTTCCAAAGTTAATAACGTATATTTTCTAAAATTAGAAAATAAGGATTTGATGAATATATGGAAATGAGAAATGGGGAAATGAATAAATGTTGATTGATGATTGATTGATAGAATTTCCATCTGGAAATAATATCGTTGTTTGCACACGTGTTTTCTTCGATAGTTAACTCACCGACTGTCGAAGTTTTTGACCATTTTTACGTTGTCAGTATGGAGAGACCGGTTGGATTATTATCTGAGAACCACTCCATATTGGCATAAGCATTGCGAATCAAGTATGCTGAATATATTGAAGATGGAGTAAAGTGCAAGGGCTATTATATAAATCTTAGGTAGAGATTTCCTAAGATGGATGTACTGAATAGTGCCTTCTGTTTGTCCAGTCCCAGGACAACTTGAATGGACGAATGTCAGACAGAGTATATCTGGTAGATCGCGTAAGTTGATCGTTTCAAACGTATTTACGTTGGTGGCGGAGGAATTCATTTCTCTTAGCTTATACCCGTGGTATTTTTGGGGAAATCAATATGTGATTTGACGGGTATGATGATGTGGCATTCAAAGTAAATGAAGATGTGATCTGTGTAGAGATACGTTATAACCTCAAGCCTCATCAACGGGAAATGACAGAAATCGGGCAGGCAGCATGGCTAAGTGGGCCGCACCCAATTAGGGTATATTGTCACCATCTAGAGAATATTCATATTTGTACTTCTTCCAATTATGTATCTCCCGGGAACAGTTATGTTGGAATACTAACCGAGGGGTGGCAATATATTCGATACATTTAAGAGAAATGAATGGTCGGTCATGTGTGACCGAGTTACAAGATGTTCTTGTTGAACTCCAGTGTATCGCTTCTAGGGTACACTGATTGGAAGGTGAATCCATACCTTGTCATAGTTGGAATCCATTCCCCAAATAAGAGCCCGTGGTTTTGATTGTATATTATATATGTAGAACGTTAGATGCAAGCGTTTCTGCTAGATTTCTATTTACTTGATCTAGACATTATTATAATATCAAACAAGTATCGTTTTAGAAATATTTTGGGTTATCATAAGGTAAAAGCCATCTGTGTTTATGTGTGGAACGGTCTTATGATTATCCTTTGTTTCAAACGAAAATTTGAAAGTTAAATCAAATGATTTGTGTTTACTCACACCGGTCACATGACTGACCCAGAGTTTATTTTGTTTTGTTTTCCCTAAACTCTTGGGTGCCCAATTTTGTATGGGCAGTCAAGTAGTCGGGATTTACAGATACTTGAAGAGCTGGAGCAGGAGGCTTCTAGATTATATAGCTATTGTTATTTCCGCTGTGTTGTAAGTGTTATACTCTAATAATGGTATTGTATACAGATACTGTTTTATTTCAAAGTTATGTTATGAAATATATTTATTCGTTCCGCTGTGAGATTCGTGTTTACTCTGATGTTGTATGTTCTTCTTCTTCTATTCTAAGTTTCTATCTTATCTATTCTCACCCTCTGTTTTCTTTCTATTAGTTTTCTGGTTTTCCAGTATAATATAGGTTGGGCTTGTGTTATTTGGTCAGCTCAAATTGGACCGGCATTTCGGGGCACTACAATAACAGTTGAAACCAATTTTGTCACTTTTTTCAAAATGTAACAATTGAAACAAAATTGGCATTTTTGTCAAAATATAATGATTAGAACAAAAATTACATTTTTGTAAATTAGAATTGAGTAGAACAAAAATTACATTTTTGTCAAACAGATTTGTGTTGAAATAACAATATCATTTTTGTTAAACAGAAATTGTAAACAAATAACATTATCATTTTTATTTGTTAAGTTGAATTAGAAATTGTAAACAAATAAAATTATCATTTTTATTTGTTAGGTTGAATAGAAAAATGTAAACAAACAAACACATCACTTTTATTTGTTTTGTTGAATTAGAATTGCCGACAAAACAAAGTTATCATTTTATTGTTTTGTTGAAATAGATTTGTCAACAAAACAAAGTCATCATCTTTATTGTTTTGTTGAAATAGATTAGTTGAATCAAAACATGTATTTTTGTCAAAATATACACATTTGTGTCAAAAAGAACATTTTTTTCCAAATACATTAGTTGAACCAATATATTCATTTTTGTCGAAATATAATAGTTGAAACAAAAAAATTACATTTTGTTAAATATGGTGGTTGAAAACAAAAATTACATTTTTGTTAATTAGATTTGGAATAAAACAAAAATCACATTTCGATAAATGAAAGAGTTAAAACACAAATAGCATTTTTGTTAAATAGGTTTGTGTCAAAACACAAATAGCATTTTTGGTAAATAGATTTGTGTTACAACAAAAATATTCATTTTGTTAAAAGAGAATTGTCAACAAAATGGACGTATCACTTTTTATTCATTTATAATTCATATGCAAATATAAGAATCATCTTTATTTGCAAAACATACATTAGAATTTGTATGTGAAATAAAGAATCATTGGTATGAAAGTAAAAGTGACATTTTTATGTGTTAATGTATACATTAAAATTTGTGTGCAATTTAAAATAAAACATTTTTATGAATTAGGTTATACATTGAAAACACATACAAATAAAATTATCTCTTTTATTTGTTAAAATTTAAAAATGGAATTTGCATACAAATAAAGTAAAAAAAAAAATTTGTCATCAGCAATAATGCCATGTAAATAAATTACATTTATTAGGCATTAGAAAACATGTAGGGAAATTATGCGAGTAAAATACATTTTTATTTGGCATTAGGAATATTATAACATGTTTTATTCATTATCAACAACATGTTAGCGGAATTAAAACTGGTTAAATTCATTAACCAATTATTTATTTAGATGAACTGTTGTTGTCTGAAAACCCCACACGGGTATTGGGATGATATTTGACATACCCTAGTCCCAATATTTAGTTGTATGTCAATCGATGGATTGACAGGATGCGATGAGCGTTATTTATTCATTTTAATGCTTACACAGTTATAAATTTCACTCTGGATGTGAATGGATGGTTTAAAGATTATTTATTATTATTGTCATATACATGCAATGTATGAAATCCATATAACCGAAATTAGATGGTAACTGATTGAGTCGCATTCCGATTCAGAATGTCTTTTAAAATAAAGAATATTTTAAGTAAAGAATTTCTTTTAAATAAAGAATATTTTTAAAAGGCATTGTAATATAAAGAATATTTAAAATAAAGAATATTATAATATAAAGAATATTTTTACATAAAGAATTTTTTTATATATAGATTATTTTTAAATAACGAATATTTTAAAATAATATTCAACGAAGAATAAAATGATGATTTCTATGTCCGTTTTTGGATGGACTCAAAAGATAAAAATATATTTTTATCGAAATGATCTAGTTATTAACTCGGAATAAATCTTTTAAATTAAGATTTAATGAAGTCTTCCAATGTATTTAATATTTAATTGGAATTAAATAAAAGAATTAGATTTTGGGGTTGTCGTGGATGGTGCCTTAAATAACACTATTTTTAAACCCCGTATGAAAAGAACAAATCCTTTAATTAAAAATTATTAGAATTTCCAATTATATCTAGTAGTTGGAATAAAATGATATGTGAATTGGGTTTATTGTGAACTGTGTTTCAAATGACATTTGGTCTTTAACCCAATTAATATTAAGATTTAAAAATAAATTTTCTAAAGTCAAGTTTTCCAATTTAATATATTAAATTGGGATTGGGTGGAAATTCGATTTCATAATTATCGAGATAGACTTTTGTAAAAGAAGACTGTTACTACGTATGGAATTTAAAAGGCTTGGTTGTTATTCCATTTATATTATTCGTTTGATACGGAAATTTATATCGATTATATATCGATTTGATTTATGTGGAAATTCCATATTTAATGCAACATGATTTTGGGTTTATCGTGGACTGTGTTTTAAATGACATTGGTTCTTTAATCCAGTTAAAGACAAGATTAATTTCTTAAAAATTGAATAATTATAAAGTAATGATTTTGATATTAAAACCAAATTGGAGTTTTGATAAATCTTTAAAAAGAAGATTTAAGAATAAATCTAAAAGAATTTATCTTTGATAAAATTATTGGAATCTTTCCCCTTATAATATGAATATTTTATTAAAAGAATATTTTGAATTGGAATAGGCGTATGATGTATCATTATAGCACTTATTTTTAATTATAAAATACGCGAGTTATTCGGAAAAACAGGGTTTAACCCATTATGAATAATTATTACGACGATTAAAAGTCGAAGACATTGAAGACGGTGGTTGAAGACCGGCGATCTTCACATCGAATGGACAAATACTGATGCCTGGCATTGGGTAGCTCCCAGTAAAGGGTTAAAGTGGTAGTTTGTCCGAACATACTTGTTGATTGTCCGGATATGCGAGCACCTCTCTTCCATATTGGACATATGGGACGAGGAATAAGGTGTCTCCAGTTTCGTTCAGACCCATAATGGACTTGTAAATGGATGTGTGTCCAGGTTCGGTTTTTATTTCCACCAGAGGTGCTTCGGGTTTGAGGCTCTGGAGTTCGTAGGGGATCTAGGAGCGACAGGAGAAAATGGAGATCGAAAAGAGGAGGACGTTGGCCAGACTTTGAAGGGTACGGTGGCCATGGATGTGGAGTTTTGGAATATAGGGTTTCGCCGTTATTTTTTATTACAGTTGAAGACAGGAGGGTAATGACGACCGTCTGTTGTAAGGGAAATAAGAAGGTGCGTGGGTTTCTTTTTTTCTGGGCTGAACTAATTTCAAGGGGTAAGGCCCATTCTATATTTTTCCACTGAAATTTGAGTTTAATTCATTTATAAATACATACCATACTTATATAATTCGTATTTCATGCCTACGATTTCAGAATTTGATAAAACAAAAAATATCGAGATCGTATCAACGAGCTTTTCAGCATGGAGCTGATTGGGTCAGGAACGGAAGCAGCCTAGAAATTTAGTCAAATTAATTATCTGTTTAATTTGACTAAAACGAACCGTCTTATCGACGTAACAAATCCAAGGTGAGTTAAACTCACTCAGTTATTCCCATTTATATTTTATATAAACTGGGTTTATATTTTGTGTGCTCTGGTTGCTAATGGTTGACTGTTGCTAGTTATATTTTTATTTGTTGATTTTATTGATGAAATTAAACTTTTGTTTAATTTCGGTGAAATACCCTATCATTATTTTAACAATTGGTTCCAATAAAGGTAACTTACCTTGGTTGGTCACGGTTATAAAATAAACGTGTCTAAATTGTTGAATTGTTTGAATGGCATGTGGTTGATGTTAAATAACCGTTATTTATTGTTATCAATTAAATGAAACTAAATGATCTGGTTTGTGATAACCGTTTTGAACACAGGGAAGAACAGGTTGGAGGGATCCAACCGGATTCCTCAAATATATTATTTATTATCATATATGAACTTTCCTGTTTGGGGTGATTGATTTGATTGTTGATTATTTAATATTCAACATCTGTTAGAGTTTAAACCAATAGGCGGTATTGGTGGAGTATTTGGCAGCGTATGACCTATAAAATCAATCATCTTATAAATATTGATTCACCGTTAGGTGAGTCGATAGAAATGAAGTTATAAAATTTATTTTATAACTAGAGATAGATTTTTAAATATATTATTTTGAATAACAGTTTATAAAAGGGAAAGAGATAAATATTTTATTTATTAAATACTTTGATTTATTATAAATTGATTTTACAAAGTAAATCTAAGATTAATCAGATTTATGAATATGGGGATAGAAATTAACTGTAACGGTTAGGATGTGGATAATTGTTTTGTTAAGAATTTATTTAATGGAATTATTTTAAATTAATTATATTATTAATTAATTTAAAAAGGAAAACGAATTGAAATCGATTAACGAGATAACCGTGTTCAGAGTTGACTAAATGGACCACTTTTAACTGGAATAAATTATTATTTTAGTTTTTTTTGGATTAATCTAATAAAATTGTGTAAAGAATATTTGTTTAATTTTAATAGGATTTTTAAAAAGGGAATTACTATTCATTTTAGTTAATAAAGAAATTTACTACAGAAGTAGTTAATAATGGAAGCAAATTATTATTTTAATTAATAATAATTAGAGAATTAGTTTTTAATTGAAATTCGTTTAAAAGGTAATCGAAGTTGAAAAGAAATCCAATTGATTGGTGAAAGAAGTTTATGAACAAGTTTTATTTTTAACCTGATTTTGATGACGAAATGATAAAGAGAATTTTAAGCGAACATGGCAACTTAAAATAAATGTTACTTAATTATTTAAATTAAGTAAAAGGAAATTTAGTGAAAGGTTTACCAGAAACCAGGATTTTATAAGTGAGGATTAAGATGTTAAAGCGTTAATTTGACATTAAAGTTTCTTGATAATGGAATTAAGTAAAAGTGGAGAATTGAAATGAGAATCCCAAAGCGAGAGATGGTTAGATGGATTTGAAAGGAAATTGGGAAAAAGTGAATTTGGTAGTAAAAGTGAATCTTAGGATTTGATAACCAAATCTGAATCATAAATGAGCTTGGTTAAAGAGGTCAAGTTAAAAGTGATGTGTATAAAGGAGTTACTTAATCATTGAATTAAGAAAGAATGGGCATATCCGAGAAAGAGATTTTTAAAGTGTAAGAAGGTTTTATGAAACCATATTTTGAATAAAATAGTGAAATGGAATTTGTATTGATATTGGAATGAAGTATCGGGTTTTGGATTACAACTTGTATCAGTCTTTAGATATGATCGTTGTTGATCAAGGTCTGAGAGGTAATTAAAATACCCCATCTTGAACGACTCCAGGATTATCTGAGAATGATACTAGTTGTAAGGGTAAAGGAGGTTAGTGAAATTTATTATTTCATTAGCAAAATAATAACGCAACAATTTTAGTGAAATTTGGAATATATATATATATAGGGATTCCAAAGTAAAAGGGAGGTAAAAGGAAATTGCGGGAAGTTATAACGACATTTTCGAGTGAGAAGGAAATGTAAAAGTTGAGTTTTATTATATAAGAATAAGCATGGATTTTGTTTCAAGTAATGAATAAAAGATATTTCGTAACGTTATTTTTACGAATAAATAAGTTGAACAGATTTTCCCAATATTAAATAATAACATGGCTAATGATTTGAAAGTAAAAATCTAAGGCTGGATATGATATAGGATTTTCCTAAGTAATAAAATGATTTTGTTTAAGAATAATCTTATGTTAAATAAGAAGCGAAGCTATATTTATAATATCGAAATATTTAAGAGTTTTAAATTAACGTTTCGTTTTAATTAAAAGGCCCAGTGGTGCTGAATACTGAACCAGTGAACTCATTAGATTATTATGATTGAATCATTGTTTATTTAGATAGTTAAATCACCGACTATCAAATCTGTCAAATACGATTGTTGGTACGGGAAAAACCAGGATCGAATTTATATTCGAATACCATTCCGACTAACAAATACTTGAAGATATTGGAAGATGATCGAGATGGGGCAATGAACACCGTAGATCTTCATAAAACAAAAGAACCGCTAATAATCTTTGGTGAGCTCCCAGAGATAAGCCGTGGTTCCGTCGTAGTTGGAATCTACGGATTGCAAGGACTCCTCGCTACTGACCCATAGGGTGATTCCTTGGATGCAGTAGGAGAGTACCTTTGGTTCATCCTGTTCCTGGATGACTCGTATGGACGGATGTCTGACAGAGTATTTCCAAAGGAATTACGTACGTTGATTTCTTCAAACGTACCATAGTTGATGGCGGAGAAATGGTTTTTTTCTTTAGCCAAATAACTAGAGTATTTTTGTGGATGTCAATTAGTGATATCTGGCGGATCTGACGATGTGACATTCAAAGTGAATGGTTACTAGATGTTCCAAAAGGAAATTTAAACCTCAAGCCTCATCAACTGGGAAATGACAACAATCGGGCAGGCGGCATGGCTATGTGGGTCGCTACCATTAGGGTGTATAATCACCTATCTAGAGAAAATCCTTCCGCTTCTTTAATCTATTTCGATGTTGTCCCTTTTCGGGAAACGGTGGTTTGAGCCCAACTGTTGGTGATATACATTTGATACACTCAAGTGAAATGAGTGGTCGGTCATGTGTGGGCCGGGTCGCAAGACATTCTTGTTGAACCCAGTGTATTCGCCTCTAGAGATACACTATCGATAGGTGGTCCCATACCTTGTCATATTCGGAATCCAATCTCCAATAAGCGCCTGAGGTTTTGATTGTATACTATATATGTGGAGCGTAAGATGCAAGCGTTCCACTAGATTGCTATTTACTTGTATTTAGACACTACTATAATATCATAAAAGATGTTGATTTCAAAAATGGTTTGGGTTATCGTAAGGTAAAAACCGTCTGTATTTATGTGTGGATTTGGTCTTACGATTATCCTTTTCTTTGGAAAGATTTTAACTTTAAAATCAAGTTGTGTGTTACCTTAATACTGTGCAAGTTTTTCTCACTCTGGTTCACCAGACTGACCCGGTGTTTTGTAAATGCTCGGGTTAGCCCAAGGTGTACAGGTTCAGGTTATCAAAAGTTGTGAAGAGACGAGCTGGAAGAGTCCAGACGTATGATATTATATAGCTATTATTCCGCTGTGTGTTGTATATGGGACAGATTTTTATAACTATCCAAAGATATTGATGTACTCTAATATTGTAAGTATTTATAAAAGCTCTCAATAAAGTTTTATTTCTGTATTATATTTTGTTCCGCTGAGATGTGAGACTCTGATTCTGTGTTATTTTGGTTCTTCGTATTCTTCTATTCTTATATTTCTTTCTTTATTATCTCACCCTCTAAATTCTTTCTAATAACGTCCCAGTGTTTTCGGTGGTTGGGAAGGTCGGCATGAGTTACGGTAAAGGTATTTATGTCGACTTCCAGGACCGAAAATCCATGGGTCATTACAGTGGTATCACAGCTATTGGTTTAGTAATAACCTTGGCTCTGTGGTGTAATTGGGTTAGTAATACCCTGGATCGAGATTGAGTGTAAATATATGAGAGCGTATTTGTAAATTTTATATACAAATGTTTTGTATTGTGTTGGTTGATCGGTTCAAGTGTTGAGAAGCGTTGAACTGGCAAATCGATACAGTATTGTTTTGAAAAGGGGTAAACGAAATAATTTTACCCAAAATCATATTTTTGTATAGAAAATAATAATTTTATACAATTATTGAGATATAAATATGTTTGATCGATTTGAATGGAATTCAAATTGGATTGAAAATTTGAGTTGAAACTTAACTTAGTTAAGTGTAATTTAATAATGATATCGAAATTAAAAAAATGTGGAATTTGGAATATGAATAAATGATAACCTAATAGAAATCAATCGGGTATTAATCAATTGATGTTCAAATATGTGAAACCAAAATAGAATGTTAATATTGAATGTAAATTCAATTGATTCGGTTGCTTGTTGCTTGTTGCTTGTTGATTAAGAATTGGTCGTATTGGATGATAGTTTGGTTGATGGGATAATTAACAAATTTAAGGGAACTAAATGATTTATAAACTAAAGAATAAATTTTGTTATAGTTAAACCGGAATGAAACTGCATAAGAATTGAAATTAATGATTTAACCCTATGTTTAAGAATGAATTGATGTTGTGTGTTTGACTTTGCAATTGGTGTAGTTATACCAGTTGATTATTGAAATATTAACTCATAATTTCAAATATTTATTACTGATATGTGAATTGAGTTGAGTACAGGTGCCAGATGGCTAGGCAGATTGATATTGGTTGAGTAAATCGCATATACGTTGAGCAGATATGCTCAATAACACTCGTAAAGGTACGCCTGCGCGGAAATATAAAGTTTTGGGTTTTGATTTTTGTTTTCCGACCATGTTGGTCGATGTATATATATTATTTGTTCCTGCGATATCGCAGATGTCACTCCGTACAGGGGAGACTCTACCGAATTTTTCTGGGAATTTAATGTGTTAGAAAATTTTCGATATTTTTGAAAATATTTATTTACGATATTGAATTGGTTTTCGATTTGAAGTAAATTAGATTTGGAAATTAATGGGTTTGTAATGTTCTTTCCTACCTTTGTAATTTTGAGGACGAAATTATTTTAAGGGGGAAAAAATGTAACGTCCCGTATTTTTGGTAGCCAAATATTTTATTTATTTTATTATTTTATAATATTTTATTTGGAATATTAATGGATTTAATATTGAATTCGTTATTAAAACGAAGTTTGAACGTTAATTTATTTATAATATAAAACGAGCTCGAAATGGTGCAGTAGTTCGTAATATGGAGTTTTGAACTTCAACTCGATATACAGGATCCGATATAAGTCGAATTTCTGTGAAACGAGAAACGTTGGAAGCTTGTTGATTATAATTTTCATATAAAAGAGAAAATTCAGATTTTGTGTTATGGATTGTTAGTTATGGCCAGATCAAATTTTGAAATAATCGCTATGGAATTGTTTTTAAATTATATCGATTTATTTATAAATGTAAAAGTAATTTCTCTATAATGGAATATCATTTGAACCCAGAATTTTATTGTTTTGTACTGATTGGAATTTAACTGTTTTTTTTAATAAATACAACGATATTATTTCATTGTTAAATTTGTTTATCGAATGAATTTATATTATATTGACATTGTATAAGATTTAAGAATTTCCAAACCTAAAGCTTGTGTAAAACATACACTTTATATTTTCAATATAAAGAACATTTAGGATTTTCAGCAATTGCTCTTGCCTTTGCAAAAGCTGCCAGGCTTAGTGCGGATTGACCAAATGCTCTATATATATAGCAACAAAATACAGTTGTTTAGTTCATCTGATTAAAATATTAAATTTTCTTTTGCAATGGTATAACTTTAAAGATCACACGTTAATGATAATCAAAGGCACCTGTATTGTCATTTAGATTCTAACTAATTTACATTCAAACTAAACTTATTATAATTAAACACATATAACATCAACCTAATTCATTTAAACTACACGCAGAGAATGCTGGAAGCAAACACAGCAAAATGTAGAACATGGCAGCAAAGTGAAAGGGGCTTATATATGTTATCCTGTATGTACAAATGCAAATTTAAAGAAACAAAAGAATTCATTCTAAATTTTCATACAACACGACTTGTTCTTTCACGAAAACAGTAACACACAAATATCTCATTTGGCACAGTATAACAATCAGAATAGCCGAACAGCTAGAACAATTAAGTATGTTCACACATTGAATCTATGTATATAAATTGATGCATCAAATCAGAACAGCTAAGGAAACTAGAAAAAAAAACAAATGAAACAGAAATGAACAGCTAAGGTAGAACAGGGTATGAACAACAAATGAAATTGTACAAGAACAACTGAAAACAGCAAATATATGTATATATTTATACATCAATCTGTACAGCCAAATCAAACAGTTAAGATACAGTAAAAAAAATCATTTCGAAATTCACTGTTATCATACATTGAAAAACCCAACATGGAATCGAAAATACAGTTCGAATCTCTAGATTGATTTACACAACTCATAGCCTGGTTCCATCACTGTTCCTTTGAACAGACCAACCGTACTGAAATAAAATACCAAATTCAACAAAAACCTCTGCTAAAAACCATCACGCAGCCAACAAAAACCCCATTGCCAGTATAAAACAACATGGAAAGCAAAAGGAGCAAATAGCCTAAGCTTATGGTAGCTGAACCTACCTATGATGTATCCGTGATAGACATTGATCTTATTGGAACCAACCACGGCTATATATATCCAAGTATCCTCACATAGCATTTCAGGATTTCCACAACGAAAAACAAATCAACCCAGTAAACAGAAAACCAATTCGAACCACATAAAAATCAGAAAAGAAAATATGTACAGAAATCAAAAAAATCCATTAAAGCGTTTATCTCTACTCAGGGATTCACGCACTTATTTTTGACGAGTTTTCTGATGATTTCTGTTCTAGCCGAAGACGTAGGGATCAATGGAAGCCTCAGCTTTGGGTTGTGTGGTGGCTCTAGAAAATCAGAGGTAGATCGGAGGGCTGTGGTGGCGTTCGAAAGGGGATTTATGTGGGGTTCGGTTTTTATTTCCACCTGAGGGGCTTCGGGTTTGAGTCTCTGGAGTTCGTAGGGGATCTAGGATCGACAGGAGAAAATAGGGATCGGAAAGAGGAGGACGTTGGCCTGACTTTGAAGGGTACGACGGCCATGGATGTGGAGTTTTGGAATATAAGGTTTCGCTATTTTTTTATTACAGTTGAAGACGGGAGGGTAATGACGGCCGGCTGTTGTAAGGGAAATAAGAAGGTGAGTGGGTTTCTTTTTTTTTTTGGGTTGGACTAATTTCAAGGGGTAAGGCCCATTCTATATTTTTCCATTGAAATTTGAGTTTAATTCATTTATAAATACATACCATACTTATATATCTCGTATTTTATGCCTACGATTTCAGAATTTGATAAAACGAAAAATGTTGAGATCGTATCAATGACCTTTTCAACATGGAGCTGATTGGGTTAGGAACGGAAGCAGCCTAGAAATTTAGTCAAATTAATTGTCTGTTTAATTTGACTAAAACGAACCGTCTTATCGACGTAACAAATCCAAGGTGAGTTAAACTCATTCAGTTATTCCCATTTATATTTTATATAAATTGGGTTTATATTTTGTGTGCTCTGGTTGCTAATGGTTGACTGTTGCTAGTTATATTTTGATTTTTTTGATTTTATTGATGAAATTAAACTTTTTTTTTAATTTCATTGAAATACCAAATCATTATTTTAACGATTGGTTCCAATAAAGGTAACCAAGTCACGGTTATAAAATAAATGTGTTTAAATTGTTGAATTGTTTGAATGGCGTATGGTTGATGTTAAATGGCCGTTATTTATTGTTATCAGTTAAATGAAACTGAATGATTTGGTTTGTGATAACCGTTTTGAACACATGGAAGAACAGGTTGGAGGGATCCAACCGGATTCCTCAAATATATTATTTATTATCATATATGAACTGTCCTGGTTGGGGTGATTGATTTAATTGTTGATTATTGAATATTCAACATCTGTTAGAGTTTAAACCAATAGGCGGTATTTGTGAAGTATTTGGCAGTGTATGGCCTATAAAATCAGTCATCTTATAAATATTGATTCACCGTCAGGTGAGTCGATAGAAATAAAGTTATAAAAATTATTTTATAACTGGAGATAGATTTTTAAATATATTATTTTGAATAACAGTTTATAAAAGGGAAAGAAATAAATAATTTATTTAATAAATACTTTGATTTATTATAAATTGATTTTACAAAGTAAATATGAGATTAATCAGATTTATGAATATGGGGATAGAAATTAACTGTAACGGTTAGGATGTGGATAATTGGTTTGTTAAGAATTTATTTAATGGAATTATTTTAAATTAATTATATTATTAATTAATTTAAAAGGGAAAACGAATTGAAATCGCTTGACGAGATAACCTTGTTTAGAGTTGACTAAATGGACCATTTTAAACTGGAATAAATTATTATTTTAGTTTGTTTGGATTAATCTAATAAAATTGTGTAAAGAATATTTGTTTAATTTTAATAGGGTTTTTAAAAAAGGAATTACAATTCATTTTAGTTAATAAAGAAATTTACTACAGAAGTAGTTAATAATGGAAGTAAATTATTATTTTAATTAATAATAATTTAGAGAATTACTTTTTAATTGAAATTTATTTAAAAGGTAATCGAAGTTGAAAAGAAATCCAATTGATTGGTGAAAGAAGTTTATGAAAAAGTTTTATTTTTAACCTGAGTTTTATGACGAAATGATAAAGAGAATTTTAAGCGAACATGGCAGCTTAAAATAAATGTTACTTAATTATTTAAATTAAGTAAAAGGAAATTAAGAGAAAGGTTTACCATAAACCAGGATTTTATAAGTGAGGATTAAGATGTTAAAGCGTTAATTTGACATTAAAGTTGCTTGATAATGGAATTAAGTAAAAGTGGAGAATTGAAATGAGAATCCCAAAGCGAGAGATGGTTAGATGGATTTGAAAGGAAATTGGGAAAAAGTGAATTTGGTAGTAAAAGTGAATCTTAGGATTTGATAACCAAATCCGAATTATAAATGAGCTTGGTTAAAGAGGTCAAGTTAAAAGTGATGTGTATAAAGGAGTTACTTAATCATTGAATTAAGAAAGAATGGGCATATCCAAGAAAGAGATTTTTAAAGTGTAAGAAGGTTTTATGAAACCATATTTTGAATAAAATAGTGAAATGGAATTTGTATTGATATTGGAATGAAGTATCGGGTTTTGGATTACAACTTGTATCAGTCTTTAGATATAATCGTTGTTGATCAAGGTCTGAGAGGTAATTAAAATACCCTAACTTGAACGACTCCAGGATTATCTGAGAATGATACTAGTTGTAAGGGTAAAGGAGGTTAGTGAAATTTATTATTTCATTAGCAAAATAATAACCCAACAATTTTGGTGAAGTTTGGAATATATATATACATATATATATATATATAGGGATTCCAAAGTAAAAGGGAGGTAAAAGGAAATTGCGGGAAGTTATAACGACATTTTCGAGTGAGAAGGAAATGTAAAAGTTGAGTTTTATTATATAATAATAAGCATGGATTTTGTTTCAAGTAATGAATAAAAGATATTTCGTAATGTTATTTTTACAAATAAATAAGTTGAACTGATTTTCCAAATATTAAATAATAACATGGCTAATGATTTGAAAGTAAAAAATCGAAGGCTGGATATGATATAGGATTTTCCTAAGTAATAAAATGAATTTGTTTAAGAATAATCTTATGTTAAACAAGAAGCGAAGCTATATTTATAATATCGAAATATTTAAGAGTCTTAAATTAACGTTTCGTTTTAATTAAAAGGCCAAGTGGTGCTGAATACTGAACCACTGAACTCATTGTATTTTTATAATTGAACCATTGTTTATTTTGATAGTTAAATCACCGACTATTAAATCTGTCCAATATGATTGTTGGTACGGGAAAAACTGGAATCGAATTTATATTCGAATACCATTCCGACCAACAAATACGTGAAGATGTCAGAAGATGATCGAGATGGAGCAATGAAGACCGTAGATCTTTATAAAACAGAAGAACCGCTAATAATCTTTGGTGAGCTCCCAGCGATAAGCTGTGGTTCCGTCGTAGTTGGAATCTACGGATTGCAAGGACTCCGCTACTGACCCATAGGGTGATTCCTTGGATGCAGTAGGAGAGTACCTTCGGTTCATCCTGTTCCCGGATGACTCGTATGGATGGATGTCTGACAGAGTATTTCCAAAGGAATTACGTATGTTGATTTCTTCAAACGTACCATAGTTGATGGCAGAAAAATGGTTTTTTTTCTCTAGCCAAATAACTAGAGTATTTTTGTGGATGTCAATTAGTGATATCTGGCGGATCTGACGATGTGACATTCAAAGTGAATGGTGACCAGATGTTCTAAAAGGAAATTTAAACCTCAAGCCTCATCAACCGGGAAATGACAAAAATCGGACAGGCAGCATGGCTATGTGGGTCGCTCCCATTAGGGTGTATAATCACCTATCTAGAGAAAATCCTTTTGCTTCTTTAATCTATTTCGATGCCGTCCCTTTTCGGGAAACGGTGGTTTGAGCCCAACCGTTGGTGATATACATTCGATACACTCAAGCGAAATGAGTGGTCGGTCATGTGTGGGTCGGGTTGCAAGACGTTCTTGTTGAACCCAGTGTATTCGTCTCTAGAGATACACTATCGACAGGTGGTCCCATACCTTGTCATAGTCGCAATCCAATCTCCAATAAGCGCCTGTGGTTTTGATTGTATACTATATATGTGGAGCGTGAGATGCAAGCGTTCCACTAGATTGCTATTTACTTGCATTTAGACACTATTATAATATCAGAAAAGAAATTGATTTCAAAAATGGTTTGGGTTATCGTAAGCTAAAAACCATCCATATTTATGTGTGGATTTGGTCTTACGATTATCCTTTTCTTTGAAAAGATTCTAACTTTAAAATCTAGTTGTGTGTTACCTTAAAACTGTGCGAGTTTTTCTCACTCTGGTTCACCAGACTGACCCGGTGTTTTGTAAATGCTCGGGTTAGCCCAGGGTGTACAGGTTCAGGTTATCAAATGTTGTGAAGAGACGAGCTAGAAGAGTCCAGACGTATGATATTATATATCTACTATTACACTGTGTGTTGTATATGGGATAGATTTTTGTAACTGTCCAAAGATATTGATGTACTCTGATATTGTAAGTATTTTTAAAAGCTCTCAATAAGGCTTTATTTCTGCATTATATTTTGTTCCGCTGTGATGTGAGACTCTGATTCTGTGTTGTGTTGGTTCTTCGTATTCTTCTATTCTTATATTTCTTTCTTATCTCACCCTCTAAATTCTTTCTAATAACATTCCAGTGTTTTCAGTGGCTGGGAATGTCAGCATGAGTTACGGTAAAGGTATTTATGTCGATTTCCGGGACCGAAAATCCCTTGGTCATTACAGTGGTATCAGAGCTATTGGTTTAGTAATAACCTTGGCTCTGTGGCATAACTCGATAGAGATTGGGTTAGTAATACCCCAGATCGAGATTGAGTGTAAATATATGAGAGCGTATTTGTAAATTTTATATACAAATGTTTTATATTGTGTTGGTTGATCGGTTCAAGTGTTGAGAAGCGTTGAACTGGCAAATCGATACAGTATTGTTTTGAAAAGGGGTAAATGAAATAATTTTACCCAAAATCATATTTTTGTATAGAAAAGAATAATTTTATACAATTATTGAGATATAAATATGTTTGATCGATTTGAATGGAATTCAAATTGGATTGAAAATTTGAGTTGAAACTTTACTTAGTTAAGTGTAATTTAATAATGATATCGAAATTAAAAAATATGGAATTTGATAAATGATAACCTAATAGAAATCAATCGGGTATTAATCTATTGATGTTCAAATATGTGAAACCAAAATAGAATGTTAATATTGAATGTAAATTCAATTGATTCGGTTGCGTGTTGCTTGTTGATTATGAATTGGTTATATTGGATGATAGTTTGGTTGACAGGATAATTAACAAATTTAAGGGAGCTGAATGATTTATAAACTAAAAAATTTCGTTATAGTTAAACTGGAATGAAACTGCATAAGAATTGAAATTTATGATTTAACCCTGTGTTTAAGAATGAATTGATGTTGTATGTTTGACTTTGCAATTGGTGTAGTTATACCAGTTGATTATTGAAATATTATCTCAGAATTTCAAATATTTATTACTGATATGTGAATTGAGTTGAGTACAGGTGCCAGATGGCTAGGCAAATTGATATTGGTCGAGTAAATCGCATATACGTTGAGCAGATATGCTCAATAACGCTCGTAAAGGAACGCCGACGCGAAAATATAAAGTTTTGGGTTTTGATTTTTGTTTTCCGAACGTGTTGTTCGATGTATATATATTATTTGTTCCTGCGATATCACAGATGTCACTTCGTACAGGGGAGACTCTGCCGAATTTTTCCGGGAATTTAATGTGTTAGAAAATTTTCGATATTTTTGAAAATATTTATTTACGATATTGAATTAGTTTTCGATTTGAAGTAAATTAGATTTGGAAATTAATGGGTTTGTAACGTTCTTTCCTATCTTTGCAATTTCGAGGATGAAATTATTTTAAGGAGGAAAGAATGTAACGTCCCGTATTTTTGGTAGCCAAATATTTTATTTATTTTAAAATATTTTATTTGGAATATTAATGGATTTAATATTGAATTCGTTATTAAAACGAAGTTTGAACGTTAATTTATTTATTATATAAAATGAGCTCGAAATGGCGCTGCAGTTCGTAATATGGAGTTTTGAACTTCAACTCGATATACAGGATCCGATATAAGTCGGATTTCCATGAAACGAGAAACGTTGGAAGCGTGTTGATTATAATTTTCATATAAAAGAGAAAAATTCAGATTTTGTGTTATGGATTGTTAGTTATGGCCAGATCAAATTTTGAAATAATCGCTATGGAATTGTTTTTAAATTATATCGATTTATTTATAAATGAAAAAGTAATTTCTCTATAATGGAATATCATTTGAACCCAGAATTTTATTGTTTTGTACTGATTGGAATTTAACTATTTGTTTTAATAAATACAACGATATTATTTCATCGTTAAATTTAGTTTATCGAATGAATTTATATTATATTGACATTGTATAATATTTAAGAATTTCCAAACCTAAAGCTTGTGTAAAACATACACTTTATATTTTCAATATAAAGAACATTTAGGATTTTCAGCAATTGCTCTTGCCTTTGCAAAAGCTGCCAGGCTTAGTGCGGATTGACCAAATGCTCTCTATATATAGCAACAAAATACAGTTGTTTAGTTCATCTGATTAAAATATTAAATTTTCTTTTGCAACAGTATAACTTTAAAGATCACACGTTAATGATAATCAAAGGCACCTGTATTGTCATTTAGATT
The DNA here is from genome assembly GCA_030737875.1 of Allium sativum. NCBI lineage: Eukaryota > Viridiplantae > Streptophyta > Magnoliopsida > Asparagales > Amaryllidaceae > Allium > Allium sativum. Next base: position 212,054,282 of record CM060915.1, on the reverse strand, counting down.
CTATCTAATTTACATTCAAACTAAACTTATTATAATTAAACAAATATAACATCAACCTAATTCATTTAAATTACACGCAGAGAATGCTGGAAGCAAACACAGCAAAATGTAGAACATGGCAGCAAAGTGAAAGGGGCTTATATATATATAATCATGTCTGTACAAATGCAAATTTAAAGAAACAAAAGAATTCATTCTAAATTTTCATACAACACGACTTGTTCTTTCACGAAAACAGTAACACACAAATATCTCATTTGGCACAGTATAACAATCAGAATAGCCGAACAGCTAGAACAATTAAGTATGTTCACACATTGGATCTATGTATATACATTGATGCATCAAACCAGAACAGCTAAGGAAACTAAAAAAAATCAAATGAAATAGAAATGAACAGCTAAGGTAGAACATGATATGAACAACAAATGAAATAGTACAAGAACAACTGAAAATAGCAAATATATGTATATATACATCAATCTGTACAGCCAAATCAAACAGCTAAGATACAGTAAAAAAAATTCATTTCGAAATTCACTGTTATCATACATTGAAAAACCCAACATGGAATCGACAATACAGTTCGAATCTCTAGATTGATTTACACAACTCATAGCCTGGTTCCATCACTGTTCCTTTGAACAGACCAACCGTACCGAAATAAAATACCAAATTCAACAAAAATCTCTGCTAAAGACCATCACGCAGCCAACAAAAACCCCATTGCCAGTATAAAACAACCTGGAAAGCAAAAGGAGCAAATGGCCTAAGCTTATGGTTGCTGAACCTACCTATGATGTATCCCTGATAGACATTAATCTTATTGGAACCAACCACGGCTATATATATCCACGTATCCTCACATAGCATTTCAGCATTTCCACAACGAAAATCAAATCAACCCAGTAAACAGAAAACCAATTCGAACCAAATAAAAATCAGAAAAGAAAATATGTACAGAAATCAAAAAAATCAATTAAAGCACTTATCTCTACTCAGGGATTCACGCACTTATTTTTAATGAGTTTTCTGATGATTTCTGTTCAAGCCGAAGACGTAGGGATCGATGGAAGCCTCAGCTTTGGGTTGTATGGTGGCTCTGGAAAATCAGAGGTAGATCAGAGGGCTGTGGTGGCATTCGAAAGAGGATTTATGTGGGGTTCGGTTTTTATTTCCACCAGAGGGGCTTCGGGTTTGAGTTTCTAGAGCTCGTAGGGGATCTAGGAGCGACAGGAGAAAATGGGGATCGGAAAGAGGAGGACGTTGGCCTGACTTTGAAGGGTACGGCGGCCATGGATGTGGAGTTTTGGAATATAGGGTTTCACCATTTTTTTTAATTACAGTTGAAGACGGGAGGGTAATGACAACCGACTGTTGTAAGGGAAATAAGAAGGTGCGTGGGTTTCTTTTTTTTGGGCCGAACTAATTTCAAGGGTAAGGCTCATTCTATATTTTTCCATTGAAATTAGAGTTTAATTCATTTATAAATACATACCATACTTATATAATTCGTATTTCATGCCTACGATTTCAGAATTTGATAAAACGAAAAATGTCGAGATCGTATCAACGAGCTTTTCAACGTGGAGCTGATTGGGTCAGGAACGGAAGCAGCCTAGAAATTTAGTCAAATTAATTGTCTGTTTAATTTGACTAAAACGAACCGTCTTATCGACGTAACAAATCCAAGGTGAGTTAAACTCACTCAGTTATTCCTATTTATATTTTATATAAATTGGGTTTATATTTTGTGTGCTTTGGTTGCTAATGGTTGACTGTTGCTAGTTATATTTTTATTTGTTGATTTTATTGATGAAATTAAACTTTTGTTTAATTTCATTGAAATACCAAATCGTTATTTTAACGATTGGTTCCAATAAAGGTATCTTACCTTGGTTTGTCACGATTATAAAATAAACGTGTTTAAATTGTTGAATTGTTTGAATGGCGTGTGGTTGATGTTAAATGGCCGTTATTTATTGTTATCAGTTAAATGAAACTGAATGATCTGGTTTGTGATTACCGTTTTGAACACAGGGAAGATCAGGTTGGAGGGATCCAACCAGATTCCTCAAATATATTATTTATTATCATATATGAACTATCCTGTTTGGGGCGATTGATTTGATTGTTGATTATTGAATATTCAACATCTGTTAGAGTTTAAACCAATAGGCGGTATTGGTGGAGTATTTGGCAGCGTATGGCCTATAAAATCAATCGTCTTATAAATATTGATCCACCATCAGGTGAGTCGATAGAAATGAAGTTATAAAATTTATTTTATAACGAGAGATAGAATTTTAAATATATTATTTTGAATAACAGTTTATAAAAGGGAAAGAAATAGATACTTTATTTATTAAATACTTTGATTTATTGTAAATTGATTTTACAAAGTAAATCTGAGATTAATCAGATTTATGAATATGGGGATAGAAATTAACCGTAACAGTTAGGATGTGGATAATTGGTCTGTTAAGAATTTATTTAATGAAATTATTTTAAATTAATTATATTATTAATTAATTTAAAAGGGAAAACGAATTGAAATCGATTAACGAGATAACCGTGTTCAGAGTTGACTAAATGGACCATTTTTAACTGGAATAAATTATTATTTTAGTTTGTTTGGATTAATCTAATAATATTGTGTAAAGAAAATTTGTTTAATTTTAATAGGGTTTTTCAAAAGGGAAGTACTATTCATTTTAGTTAATAAAGAAATTTACTACAGAAGTAGTTAATAATGGAAGTAAATTATTATTTTAATTAATAATAATTTAGAGAATTACTTTTTAATTGAAATTCATTTAAAAGGTAATTGAAGTTAAAAAGAAATCCAATTGATTGGTGAAAGAAGTTTATGAACAAGTTTTATTTTTAACCTGAGTTTTATGACGAAATGATAAAGAGAATTTTAAGCGAACATGGAAGCTTAAAATAAATGTTACTTAATTATTTAAATTAAGTAAAAGGAAATTAAGAGAAAGGTTTACCATAAACCAGGATTTTATAAGTGAGGATTAAGATGTTAAAGCATTAATTTGACATTAAAGTTGCTTGATAATGGAATTAAGTAAAAGTGGAGAATTGAAATGAGAATCCCAAAGCGAGAGATGGTTAGATGGATTTGAATGGAAATTGGGAAAAAGTGAATTTGGTAGTAAAAGTGAATCTTAGGATTTGATAACCAAATCCGAATTATAAATGAGCTTGGTTAAAGAGGTCAAGTTAAAAGTGATGTGTATAAAGGAGTTACTTAATCATTAAATTAAGAAAGAATGGGCATATCCGAGAAAGAGATTTTTAAAGTGTAAGAAGGTTTTATGAAACCATATTTTGAATAAAATAGTGAAATGGAATTTGTATTGATATTGGAATGAAGTATCGGGTTTTGGATTACAACTTGTATCAGTCTTTAGATATGATCGTTGTTGATCAAGGTCTGAGAGGTAATTAAAATAGCCCAACTTGAACGACTCCAGGATTATCTGAGAATGATACTAGTTGTAAGGGTAAAGGAGGTTAGTGAAATTTATTATTTCATTAGCAAAATAATAACGCAACAATTTTGGTGAAGTTTGGAATATATATATATATACATATATATAGGGATTCCAAAGTAAAAGGGAGGTAAAAGGAAATTGCGGGAAGTTATAACGACATTTTCAAGTGAGAAGGAAATGTAAAAGTTGAGTTTTATTATATAAGAACAAGCATGGATTTTGTTTCAAGTAATGAATAAAATATATTTCGTAACGTTATTTTTACGAATAAATAAGTTGAACTGTTTTTCCCAATATTAAATAATAACATGGCTAATGATTTGAAAGTAAATATCGAAGGCTGGATATGAAATAGGATTTTCCTAAGTAATAAAATGAATTTGTTTAAGAATAATCTTATGTTAAATAAGAAGCGAAGCTATATTTATAATATCAAAATATTTAAGAGTTTTAAATTAACGTTTCGTTTTAATTAAAAGGCCAAGTGGTGCTGAATACTGAACCAGTGAACTCATTGGATTATTATGATTGAATCACTGTTTATTTTGTTAGTTAAATCACCGACTATCAAATCTGTCCAATACGATTGTTGGTACGGGAAAAACTGGGATCGGATTTATATTCGAATACCATTCCGACCAACAAATACGTGAAGATATCAGAAGATGATCGAGATGGAGCAATGAAGACCGTAGATCTTCATAAAACAGAAGAACCGCTAATAATCTTTGGTGAGATCCCAGAGATAAGTCGTGGTTCCGTCGTAGTTGGAATCTACGGATTGCTAAGACTCCTCGCTACTGACCCATAGGGTGATTCCTTGGATGCGGTAGGAGAGTACCTTCGGTTCATCCTGTTCCTGGATGACTCGTATGGACGGATGTCTGACTGAGTATTTCCAAAGGAATTACATACGTTGATTTCTTCAAACATACCATAGTTGATGGCGGAGAAATGGTTTTTTCTCTAGCCAAATAACTAGAGTATTTTTGTGGACGTCAATTAGTGATATCTGGCGGATCTGACGATGTGACATTCAAAGTGAATGGTGAACAGATGTTCCAAAAGGAAATTTAAACCTCAAGCCTCATCAACCGAGAAATGACAAAAATCGGGCAGGCAGCATGGCTATGTGGGTCACTCCCATTAGGGTGTATAATCACCTATCTAGAGAAAATCCTTTTGCTTCTTTAATCTATTTCGATGCTGTCCCTTTTCGGGAAACGGTGGTTTGAGCCCAACCGTTGGTGATATACATTCGATACACTCAAGCGAAATGAGTAGTCGGTCATGTGTGGGTCGGGTTGCAATACGTTATTGTTGAACCCAGTGTATTCGCCTCTAGAGATACACTATCGACAGGTGGTCCCATACCTTTTCATAGTCGGAAACCAATCTCCAATAAGCGCCCGCGGTTTTGATTGTATACTATATATGTGGAGCGTGAGATGCAAGCGTTCCACTAGATTGCTATTTACTTGTATTTAGACACTATTATAATATCAGAAAAGATATTGATTTCAAAAATGGTTTGGGTTATCGTAAGGTAAAAACCGTCCTTATTTATGTGTGGATTTGGTCTTACGATTATCCTTTTCTTTGAAAAGATTTTAACTTTAAAATCAAGTTGTGTGTTACCTTAACACTGTGCGAGTTTTTCTCTCTCTGGTTCACCAGACTGGCCCGGTGTTTTGTAAATGCTCGGGTTAGCCCAGGGTGTACAGGTTCAGGTTATCAAATGTTGTGAAGAGACGAGCTGGAAAAGTCCAGACGTATGATATTATATAGCTATTATTCCGCTATGTGTTGTATTTGGGACAGATTTTTATAACTGTCCAAAGATATTGATGTACTCTGATATTGGAAGTATTTTTAAAATCTCTCAATAAATTTTTATTTCTGTATTATATTTTGTCCGCTGCGATGTGAGACTCTGATTCTGTGTTGTGTTGGTTCTTCGTATTCTTCTATTCTTATATTTCTTTCTTTCTTATCTCACCCTCTAAATTCTTTCTAATAACGTTCCAGTGTTTTCAGTGGCTGGGAAGGTCGGCATGAGTTACGATAAAGGTATTTATGTCGATTTCCGGGACCGAAAATCCCTGGGTCGTTACAGGTTATATATTGGTAGTTATCTATCGCATGGCGTGAATTGTTAATGTGGCATGCCAAGATGCAAATGATCGAGGCTTTTGCTGAAAAGCAGAGCCTTCTGGTTGATGATCAAAGCACGACCTATTTAGGTGTAGCTTTGTGTATAGAGTTATTTCGCGAGCCTCATACCCCGGTATGAGTCAAAAACAAGACAAAGAAACACAGGGAGTGCACCCGTTTCTTTCTAGCTAGAAGTGGTGTTAGCGTTTTCAAGCTCTGACATTTTTACTTATGTGGATGATGGATTTTGAGGCCTAGGATTTATTGGTCGATTGTGACCATTTTATAGGTTCAATAGGACCGGGAAACGTATGTTCAGGAATTGCCAATCCACTAACGTTATTTGTGGACCGGCCCTGCAGGATCCAAGGGTTCACTGCGGGGGATCCTGAGACATTGCTAAAGTGTCTCGAATCGGTAAGGAGATCGTTCCTAGCCTTAACTCATGATGGAAACCCAATTTCCAATATGACAAGACGATTTTGATTGTAAACCTATATATGGCGACATAGTTGGATGGGGTACTATGCCGTCTATAATTGATATATTATGATTGAAATGTTTTGAAACATATATACACTAATAATAATATCAAATCCGTTTTGTACGTGTCAAGCATTTTTGACCATTATAAGGTAAAACTCTATCCTACGGTTTGCGTTGCATTGTGTGATGGGACTTGAGTCTTATAATGGTTTCATTTTTCTAAAAAGCATTGCGGTGTTTAACGATTTACTTTATTTAATTTATGCACTGGCAATCCAATGGAGTAAACCCGTTCCCCATTAGCGGTGTGGTCCTGTGATTAGCATTCTAATTACCAGTCCCATGACTGACCTGTAGTTTGTTTCACTTGCAAACTCGGGTGCCCATATTTTCCACACGGGCAGTCGAGTAGCTTATTTTGCAGATATATTGAGTAGGATTCTGGATCGAAGCTTAAAGCTATGTCTAGAGCATTGATAGACTTTCGTTGTATCAGTTTATTTGTTCCGCTGTATTGTATTACATTTATTGTAATTTATCTTCCGCTTTATTATATTGATGTACTTTGATATTCCGTACTCTGATGTAACATTATTGTAATGTTTATAAAATTCTTCTGTTATTTGTTCTAATGTGTTGTATTCCCAGAGTTAGCGTATTCGGGTTTTGAACGGTCTTAGTTAATTTTACGATCGATTAGGTCCGGGAAAAATCTGAGTCGTTACACTTGGATTGAATTTGAGAGAGAATTAATGGTGTTTGGAGAAGATTAGATCATTTTGTTGTTGGAGTAAGTTAGACTGAGTTGGAGAATCCATTAATGGTGTTTGAAGTGTTTGAGAGTGGTTCAGAAATGATTTGGCAGCCCTTCGAGGTGGAAAAATCGGTCACTTGAATGGTGGAGAAGTGGGTTATTTATAGTGTAGTTTGGGGGTAATGGCAATGTTGTAATTATGGTGTGCAGGGTTTGGGTCGACCTCAAACTTATTTATGAAAATGCCACTGGGTAAAATCCGATCAACCCACTTTACAGCTGCAAACAGTTATCATGACCCATAATTACAATCCTATCACCGTCTTTTCCTTTTATGACCGACCAGAAATTGATTTTAAGGCCGACTGGGTAATTACTATTGTGCCACCGCTTTATTTCAGAGCCTAACATCCAGCTATTTTATAAAATGCATGCTGACCCGTTTATCTGCGTACAGACCATCCCATTTCACTTAAATAGCAACGACCGGTTTTTCAAGTCGCCTTTGGTACCATCACATATACATATCAGCTGGAGCCGACCCATTGGATTTACATTCTTTGTTAGTTTAGGACCGACCGTTCAACAATTTGCTATCGCTTCAATTTGCCTGCCACATGGAAAGTTGCATGCCGCCCCTTTATTGTTTGAAGCCAACCCTATGCATCACTATAACGTGCCTAGTCTTCGTAAAAGCCTTGCATAGTGCATTAATATATATGATCAATCGGTTTTCTATGCTAGCCGACCATAATTTCAGTGCCGACTCAAACTTGAGAAGCTGCTATGCGTTGCTTGCTGTTCCATACTATGGTTTCATAGTAGTTCATCAACTCGTTGGAGAATATAATAAATGAGCTTCAAATATGTATGAGTGCTTTTATTCCAACACATTACATGATTGCCATGCATGAAATTATAACCATGCACGCTGTGAATAGGTTGCAACTGAATCATGTTTATTCAAAGTTGTTGTGCTTCCCATATGTTACTTTATATTGCGTTACATGGTCCTTTCACGTGTATGCTTTACTTGTCAGGCCCATATGTATTATTTTCCAAATGTTGATAATCATGGACCGTCCCATTATTTTACATTATATCTCTACCATTTGTACTTCTGTGTGGATATGATTTTCATGTTGCAAGTGTATACTGGAGCTGATCCGTATGTATTGAATATAAGGTGCCAATCTTTCGGACCAAGACATTGCTGCCCACGTGCATTAATTCTACCTCTTGTTTAATACGTGTAGCATGCGTGGCGTTATTCAATTTGTAAGCACTATATGCGAACTATACTCGGTATATATGTTTGTATACGTGACCAAGTATTAAGGAATATACCGACCCTGTTAATATGAAAGCTAACCAATCCACATGGCAAGTCTTCATCAATTTGCTACCGGTCCATATATGCTAATGCACACAATATATTGGTCTGCATGCCATAATCTTATACAAATACATATGGCGCCTGGTCCATTCAATTACTACATTGCTGTTGCATGAGATATTAAGTTGTTCCAACATTTGTTGATAATCCCATTTTTACGTGACGCGTCCAATGTGCAATATACCATGTGTACAATCTTATCCATTTCATAATCAAATATTTAAAGTACCAAGCCAAACTTTGCATGAACTGACCAACCCGCGTGATGTTAATATAAAGTGCCGACTCATCTTAATGCTGTTTAAGCCAACCTTTGTGCTGTGTATTGCGGCCAACCCAGTTGGTGAATATACGAACCAACCCGTTGCTGTTGGGCAATCTGACCGATCCGTATGATTGAGACCAACCAATCCTTGGTACTTAAATGTTAACGATCTGTTTCACGTGCATTTAAATGATTATTTCTGACCCATGTTTTTAGCAGGGTTAACATTTGCCCCTCGAAGCGTGTATTTTTGCTTGTGAAAAATATGAGATTTGAAATTGTTGTTAATATGTTATGTGTTAAATGTACATGAACAGATCGTAAAAAAAAGTTTATGTTGGATCAGAGTGCTTTTATTTTTTGGTATATAAGTTATTGGGTTCAGACACTCAAGCCTTCTTGCATTGCATATGGAACTTGCATTTTTGATCCAAACTTGGTCGAGTTCCCAATGTCGAGCACTTGAAAGCTTATTGGTGATATTCCGAAATCAAATCCATTTTTGAAATGCTTTATTGCACAGATTTTGTTACACTAGCAAATGCTCTGTCTTTGAACTCGAGTGTTCATTGCTGATAGCGTCGTGCTTGTGTGTGATTGTCCTGGCTTTAACTCAGACCTGAGCGCGTAGAACATGTGAAATTTGTGATGAACTAGTCGTACTCGATTTTCATTGTAACGACTATGGCCAATCCATGCTAAATTGCTTGTTTTACGAACTTGTGACTTTTTACTACTACAACCTATTTGCAACAATAGAAACAATGAACATTTTTGGGCTAATAATATTTTGTTATCAACGGCCCATCTCCATAACAAATTGGTAAGTTAAAATTTCCAATTATGGCGAATTTTTATTTTGAATTGAATGATGTGTCTATACAGAATTGTTTTATTCAACGGTTTATAACTCGTCGAATATTGTCTGCATATTCGTCCACGAGATCAACTTATTCGAATTCGATATTCTAATTCGAATTAGCGTCAACGTCCGAGATCAACTAATCGACGTAAGCCGACTGTGGATTTCAAGCGCCATTATTTTAATGACTTATATGATGGTGTACGATATTACGTATCTGCGATTTATTCTCTGCTTCCTTTCAGAGAAGTCTTGGATATTCGTGCCCCTGTCTGGGAGGTCTTTATCTTCCACTCTGGGAAGTATTCTGGCATGTGCTGTAGAAAGGAATATCTGTGCCTAATGTTCGTCTTCTTGGTCGATCAGTTTTGACATCAAAGACATCATTAGATGCCCCTCCTATGGAGAAGTCATTTATAATCCAACGTTTGTCTTCTCCTGCTGACTGAACTGATAGACTTCACCGAGTATCGTTGACCTCTGCTATGGAGAAGTTGCCGTTTCTTTGAAAAGGACTTTTGTTGTTATGCCCCCACTTGAGAAAGACTTTGAATTTCGTGCTCCTGCTTGGGCTAAAATCTAACACTTGTCACGTCTGGGGTATTCAGACACTATGCAAGTGAACTTGTTAAAGTCCAACACTTGTCGCATCTGAGATATTCAAACAATACGCAAGTTAATTGGTTAAGGTCCAACACTTGTCGCATCCAAGATATTCAGACACTACGCAAGTTAATTGGTTTAGATCCAATACTTGTCGCATTCAAGATGTTCAGACACTGCGCAAGTTAATTGGTTTAGATTCAACACTTTTCGCATCTGAGATGTTTAGACACTATGCAAGTTAATTGGTTAATGTCCAACACTCGTCGCATCTGAGATATTCAGACACTATGCGAGTTAATTGGTTAAAATCCAACACTTGTCGCATCTAATATGTTCAGACACTATGCAAGTTAATTGGTTAATGTCCAACACTTGTCGCATCCGAGATATTCAGACACTACACAAGTTAATTGGTTAAGATCCAACACTTGTTGCATCTGAGATATTCAGACACTATGCAAGTTAATTGGTTAAGATCTAACATTTATCGCATCTGAGATATTCAGACATTACGCAAGTTAATTGGTTAAGATCTAACATTTATTGCATCTGAGATATTCAGACACTACACAAGTTCATTGGATGGCTATTGTATCGTTTCACGGGGCCGGCATCAATTCGTTTGTCGGATGCTTGACTTGGCTAGCTATCTCAGTTCAGGAACTGGATCTTTGAACCTATCACTTGGGGAAGTGCCCCTTCGACAAAAGTTATGACCTTCTCGTTTGTTTGTAGTGGCGCTTGTTTGTTGTTTGAATATTTGCAACTCTTCCCATTCACTTTCCAAGACGGTGCTTCTCTATTTTTGCATTTGTGCATGTTAATATTTATAGCCTTTAGTGCTTGAATCAGTGTTGTTGGGGTCGCTATGTTTCATCAGATTCTAAAGAAACAAGCGCTCGACAAATAGTTTGCAATATGAAATCAACTTTTAATCAAGTTTTGATTCAATATAAAATTTGGCAGGCAAGGAGTTCATTCAGGCATATATGCTCTTAGTTATAGAGTTATGTTCAGTACGGTGTTTGTAAAATATTACAGACTATTTATATGAGGTTCAAATACAACATAAAGTAAAACATGAAGTAAAGCATGAAGTAAAGCAGTGGCGATGATGATCGCTTATTCTAAGCCATTGAAATTAGAGCACCACTGGTTGTCAGTAGATGATTGGCTTCGATTTGGTTTGAGCAGGAGCTTCGTTGCTTGGAACGAACTGGTTACTTGATGCCCCTTGCCCCTGGGGAGTTGGAGCAGTGTTTGAGGATTGTGAATTTTTCACATATTGTTGCAGACGATTCTTCCTAATCAGCTCTTCTATCAGTGATTTTAGATGCCTACATTCGTTGGTATTGTGGCCTGGCTGATTGTGGAACTGGCAGAACTTTCCAAAGTTCGCTTGATCGCCACCTACTCTCTAGGGTTTTGGTATTGGATAATTTTTGGTATCCTTAGTTGCAGCAAAGATATTTTCTAGAGTTTCTATCAAAGGGGTTAATTCGAAATTTTTGAATAAGCGGGGCTTCTTACTATTCCGGTCATCCCTACCGTCATTTCCCCTCTTTTGACCACCTTTGGGATTCTTCAGATTGTATTGAGTAGCATCATTTTTATGAGCTTCAAGAAGTTGGTTAGCATCAATAATCCGAAGAGGCACAGGATTATTATCCACTCTCATATACTCCTCTTCTTTCTTATAGATTTTCTCAAGCGAGTTTGGTTCTTTCATTTTAATCCGTCTACCAAATTCGCTCTTTTTCTCTATGGCGCCGATTAAAGACATGAGGATTATACAAGGTTCTAGATTCCTCACCTCGGACAAAGCAACATTGAATCGACTGAGAAAACTTTAACGGATTCTCCTGGATTCTGCTTCATTGCTGAAAGTGGTATGGCATCCTTTGCTTTAGTAGCATACTGGCGGAATTGCTCCTTGAACTTCTTGGTTAAGTCATAAAACTGGTCTACGAACTTAGGTGGTAGCTTTATGAACCATAGTGACGCAGCACCTTCTAAGTAGAGAGGAAAGTATAGGCATCTCATCTCGTCTGTTGCCTTTGGTGAGCTCATATGCCACTCGTACTTGAATAGAAAGTAGTTAGGATCAACAAGGTCGTTGTACGGAGGCAAAGTCGGAGGATTGAACTTCCTTGGACACTCTGTTTCTCGGATTCTCTCAGTAAATGGAGTCCTATTGGGAGAGAAATCCGAGTCTCTTTCATCGTCACTGCAAGCTTGATTCCTCTTCATGTTTGCTCTATCATATCCGAGATGTACTCTTCAGTGTTATGCCGCTCGGTGAAGTTAAGTTCTTTACCAAATGTTCGTCTAGGAAAGCGATCTTGGTTAGACAACTTAGGTCCATTACCTTCCCAGCGAGGAGGTGCCCCCGTGACGGGACTGCTAACCCTTCGATTATTCCTTTCGGACTGATTCTTAGCTTTTGGCTTCAATTCTTTGATGTCATCTTCGTCTTTGTCTCTCAACCATTTATTATTGTCTTCCATGTCGTTATTATTATGGTCAGAAGTAGATGAATTGGCATTCCCTTCGAAATCAACATGGACCTTTTGAGGTGGTGGATTTGGTCGAGCGTTAAGGATGGCATCATGTTTTTCCATCACCGCCTTGGTAGAAGCAACCATTCGTTGGTTACGTTAGCAACGACGACGTCCAATTTAACTTTAGTTACTCCGGCTCCACGTATTGAGTTTTCTCCAACTTCAAAGCGATTAGTAAGTGGTGTAGCCTCATTAGAAACATTGTCGATTTCTACAACAACTTTACTTGCGGTTTTCTTAGATTTACCATTATCTCGAAGAAGGTTTAGAACTTCAATGCAATGCTCTTAAGATTGAGAGAAGTGTGAACGTGGCCTCACGGTGGGAGCCAAATGTTTAAGTCAAAAATTAACCAAACACCAAAGGTATCTTATCAATACTTCACCAAAAAGGTATGCAATGGAAAATGGGGCCACGATCAAAAAATAAAGTGCAAAAAGCAAAGAACAAGAGAATTTTAGAGTGGTTCGGTCAATTTAGACCTACATCCACTATGGAAGAGATTTGCATTATCATCGGAACAAATACAAAGTACATGATTTCTCTTTTTACATTCATCTCTCTCTTTTTAAACGATCTCCTACTTTTTTCTCTCTTTTTATGATCTAGATTTCACTTGAATTTGCAAAGGAATCGGTGAGATCTCTTGCTTTGTGATGATGGATGTGTAGATCTTCGATCACTTTAGCAATTGAATGATATTCATGGATTCCATGGTGATTTAGCGTTAGATCTAGGCTTTAGAGAGGATTAGTGTAGAATAGAGAAGCTTGGATTGAATTTGAGAGAGAATTAATGGTGTTTGGAGAAGATTAGATCACTTTGTCGTTGAAGGAAGTTAGATTGAGTTGGAGAAGCCAGTAATGGTGTTTGAAGTGTTTGAGAGTGGTGGAGAAATGATTTGGGCAGCCCTTTGAGGGTGGAAAAATTAGTCCCTTGAATGGTGGAGAAGTGGGTTATTTATAGGTGTAGTTTGGTGGGTAATGGCAGTGTTGTAATCATGGTGTGTATTGTTTGGCTCGGCCCCAAACTTATTTACGAAAATGCCACTGGGTAAAAATTTGACCGACCCACTTTACAGCTGTTATGACCCATAATTACAATCCAGCCACCACCTTTTCATTTTATGATCTACCAGAAATTGATTTTAAGGACGACTAGGTAATTACTATTATGCCACCACTTTATTTCAGAGCCTAACCATCCAGCTGTTTAATAAAATGCATGCCAATCCATTTATCTACGTACAGACCGTCCTATTTCATTTAAATAACACCGACCCGTTTTTGAAGCTGCCTTTGGTACCGTCCCATATACATATCAGTTGGAGCCGACCCATTGGATTTACATTCTTTGTTAGTTTAGGACCGATCGTTCACCAATTTGTTGTCGCTTTAATTTGCCTGCCTGCCACGTGGAAAGCTGCATGCCATCCCTTTATTGTTTAAAGCCAACCCTATGCATCACTATAACACAACTGGTCTTCGTAAAATCCTTGCATAGTGTATTAATATATATATGATCAATCAGTTTTCTATGCTGACCGACCAAAATTTCAGTGCCGACTCAAACTTGAGAAGTTGCCACGCGTTGCCAGCTGTTCCATACTATGGTTGCACAGTAGTTCATCAACTCGTTGGAGAATATAATACCTGAGCTTCGGATATGTATGCTTTATTTATTCTAAGACATTACATGATTGTCATGCATGAAATAATAACCATGCACATTGTGAATAGGTTGCAACTGAATCATGTTTATTCAAAGTTGTTGTGCTTCCCATATGTTACTTTATATTGTGTCACATGGTCCTTTCACGTGTATGCTTTACTTGTTAGGCCCATATATATTATTTGCCAAATGTTGACAATCATGGACCGACCCATTATTATACATTATATCTCTGCCACGTTTACTCCTGTGTGGACATGGTATTCATGTTGCAAGTGTATACTAGAGCCAATCCGTATGTATTGAATATAAGGTGTCAATCTTTCGGACCAAGACATTATTGCTCACGTGCATCGATTCTACCTTTTGTTTAATACGTGTAGCATGCGTGGAGTTATTCAATTCGTAAGCACTATATGCAAACTGTACTCAGGATATATGTTTGTATACGTGACCAAGTATTAAGGAATATATCGACCCTGTTAACATGAAAGCTGACCAATCCACGTGGCAAGTCTTCATCAATTTGCTATCGGTCCATATATGGTAATGCACACAATATATTGGTTTGCATTGCCATAATCTTATGCAAATATGTATGGTGCCTCGTCCATTCAATTACTACATTGTCGTTGCATGAGATATCAAGTTGTTCCAACATTTGCTGATAATCCCATTTTTACGTGACGCGTTCAATGTGCACTATGCAATGTGTACAACTTTAGCCATTTTATAATAAAATATTTAAAGCGCCAAGCCAAACTTTTCATGAACTGACCAACCCACGTGATGTTAGGGTAAAGTGCCGACCCATCATAATGATATTTGAAGCCGACCCTTGTGCTGTGTATTGCAACCAACCCACACCAATGCTGACACAGTTAGTGAATACACAAACCGACCCATTGCTGTTGAGCAGTCCGACCAATCCGTATGATTGAGACCAACCAATCCTTGGTACTTAAATGCTAACAATTTGTTTCACGTGTATTTAACTGATTATTTCTGACCCGTGTTTTTAACAGTGTTAACATTATCCATTTCTCATATCTTTATGAGATGCACTATTTGTATGTAGATATTGTTCCATAGACCCATATTGCTAATATTTAGGAAAGGAAATATCTATTTAGATCCAGTGGCCAACATATATTATGCCACTTTTTTTTTGCATCCAATAGTAGACCCTTTTACAAAATTATTGAATGAATACAATCAATCTGATTTGTTTGTAAAATATATTCAATATTTTTTCAAATATTTGTGTAATCCTAATTTAAATATATACTTTACACCTATTCATTTTGCTAAAAGGGTTACTAGAGAGAAGGACAAACTTCGAAAAAAAATTAGATTGGAGGACACCAAGCTTTTATTTTTATGTTGAGGGACAAACATAAGAAAAAAATAGATTGAAAGAAAATGCTAAATATAACTAGTTTTTACACTATACCGAAGTGCTTATTTCAACTAGTTTTATATTTAGTTTTACACTGTACAAAATGCTAGTTGTATTTAACATTATCTTCCAACCTAATATTTTTCAAAGCGTGTCCTTCAACCTAAAAAGAAATTTTGTGTCCTTCAGCTTAAATTTTTTCTGAAGTTTGTCCTTCTGTTTATTTTCCACTTGTTAAAATTAAAGAAAATACACAGATTTTCTGGAAAAACGTGGATATATGTATTTTTTCATCCATTTATGCCTCTTTGTTTTTTTAATCTGCATTATGTTCTCCCTTTTGTCATATAGTTTGGATTTCAGCTATTGAATACTTTTAATTTTATTTTTGCATCTGACTGTTAATAGCGTGGAGCTGGAATAATCAAGTAGCTGCATAAAATGTCATGGGGAACTTGATTTTAATTTTCTTTTTTTTCTTCAAGGGAAAGAACCTTTAAGGAGGTTAAAAAGAATAATATATGTGTTTATATAACTATCTGTATACAGTGGCGGAGCCACATTAAGGTTGGGGAGGGCACGTGCAGTAACACCCCATAATTTTAAAAGGTTGTTATAACGATAAACTAAAGAATACTTAATAAAATATTGGTAATTAAGTAAAACAGACTATATCATTGCGTTCGTCTCAGAATTTTACTTAAGATAGACTTTGAGTATGCATAAAACGGACATCGTATAAGAAAGATATGAAGGTTAGAAGTTAGTATACATATAAGGGCTTTATATATAAATAAAACAGATCAGAAATCCAAACCAGTTCGAATTTACGTAAGAGAGAAAAAGGGATGGGCGTAGCAGGAAATCGACCCATTAAGGGTCGACACATGCTAGGTCTGGGTCGACCCAGGGAGGAGTGGGTCGACCCAACTGGGATCTGGCAGAATTCGTTCTACTGAATTTAGACTTGTTTTAGGGCTGGGTTTGTTGGAGGTAGGCTATATAAAGGACAACATTTCTATTGTTTTCTACACCTAAAAACAGTGCAGACAATGAGATGCTGCCCCAGCTTGGATTCAATCGGACTATCTTCTTCAACACCAGCTGTAAGGACCCGAAACTTCCCCGGTCTCCGAAGAGAAGAGAAGAACGGATTGCTTTGAGAACACGACAAATCAGAACATAAACAGAAGAACATTTCATTGCTTGTTACAACAATTTCATCAGAATACAAGAATATACAAAGTATGAATAAATATTACACATTTACTAAATATCAGAGATTTACAAATTACAATGCAGTAGTAAAATAATACAAAACACAACTGAAAAGAATATATGGATACAGAGCTTTCCGAATATCATTCTAGCTGTAAACCAGGATCCTATGAATATAAATCTGCAAAACCAAAACTACTAGCTGCCCGTGCGGAAAATAGGGGCACCCATAGTTTAGGTTAAAACAATAAAATCCAGGTCAGTCATGTGATTGGTGTGAGAACTAAAACAGTTATTATTTTGATTTTGAAGTTAGGTAAATCAAGGGACCACGCCGTATAACACCGAATGGGTTTACCACCAAGAATACCAGTGCATAAAACAAACAACGCAATGCTAAGTAAAGAACAATGAAGCTATTATAAGACTCAGGTCCCATCACACAATGCAACGCAAGACGGAGGATAGAGTTTTTACCTTATAGTAGCCAAGAATGTTTGGTATGTAAAATTTCATGTTTTATTATTACTATAAGTGTGTAGTGTCAAAACAATTTCAATCATAAGTATCAATCATAGACGGCATAAGTGCCCCATACCACTATGTTGCCATATATAGGTTTAAAATTAAAACCGCAAAATGTCGTATTGGAAGTTGGATTTCCATTTGTGAACCAAGGCAAGGGATCATCCTTTCCGCTTCGAGACGCTCTAGCCCGCCCCTCAGGCAAGTACTCTGTCAAGCCTTTAGATCGTCAGGGCCGATCCACATGGAGTGGATTAAAATACCTGAACAATGCGTTTCCCCGCCCTATGGGGCGTAAACTGGTCATGTCCCGACCAAATTATCGGCCCCGAAATGACAGATATTACCGAGGTGTTAGAAGGAAACGCATGCCCTCCCTGATGTCCTCTCCTGTTTCTGGTTCACACCGGGGTGTGAGGCTCGTGAATTAACGATACACAATGCTACACTATATTAAAGCCGTGCTTTGATCATCAACCACAAGACTCTGCTTTCCAACAGAAGCCTTGATCATTTGCATCTTAGCATGCCACACAAGCAATTTACGCTATGCAACCAATGTCTATCAATCATACAGAATGAAATCCAATGTCGGACACACAATCCATTTAAAAGTTCGTCCTAGGTCTGAACGAAACCGGAGGCACCTTATTCCTCTCCCATATGTCTAATACAGGATAAAGGCCCTCGCATATCCGGTCAATCTCCAAGTACGTCTGGACGATCACCACTTATTACCTTGTCTTGGGTGTACGGCCCAATCAAGACATCAGTAATCATCCAAATGATGTGTAGACCTCCGGTCTTCAACCACCGTCTTCATCCTCGTATATCGTCGAATCAGTTATTCAGAATGGGATAAACCTGATCTTTCTGAATAACTCGCGTACATAATAAACAAATGCTATAAAAACACAAGATACGCCTTATTCCAATCCAGAATATTCCTTTATTCAAATATTCTTTTACTTTGGGAAAGGTTCCCATTAATTTTATCAAAGATTTATTCTTTAATCTTCCTTTGAATATCAATTCAATCTAATTAAAGATGCATTAAAACTCCACTTGGTTTTAATGTTCCCAAAAATCAATATTAACGATTGTTTAACTTGGGAAATTATATCCTGTCTTTAACTAGGTTAAAGAACCAATGTCATTTAAAACATGGTTCACGATAAACCCAAAATCGCATTCCATTCCATCAGCTTTGAACCATAAATTAGCAAGTGAACAATTCCCTAAGTATTAATCCCGAAGTCCGAAACCAACATCAGATCAATACCTAGGAAACCATTCAACTTGAATAATCTCTAGTTAGTTTCTGATTTTCTTAACTTCATTGGGTCTAAGAACAGTATTATTAAAGATACCATTCACGACAACCCAAAATCTTGTTCCTGTCTTTAACTGGGTTAAAGAATCAATGTCCTGTAAAACATGGTTCACGATAAACCCAAAATCACATTCCATTCCATTAGCCTCTAACCATAAATTAGCAAGTGAACAATTCCCTAAGTATTAACCCCGAAGGCCAAAACCAACATTAGATCACTACCCAGGAAACCATTCAACTTAACTAATCTCTAGTTAGTTTCTGATTTTCTTAACTCCATTGGGTCTAAGAACGGTATTATTAAAGATACCATTCACGACAACCCAAAATCTCATTCCATTGTTAATCGGGTTAAAGAACAAGTGTTATTTAAAACACCGTTCACGATAAACCCAAAGATCAATTTCAATTCAATTCCAACTGAATATTAATTAATTGGTATACTTCATTAAATCTAAATAAAAAGATTTAATCTTTTCTCAGCTGGGTTTAAGAACAGTGTTAATGAAGACACCATTCATGACAAATCCAAATCACATTTGATATTAAATACAAGGCTCTGAATAGAAAATATATCGGCTTATATTCGGTATCAAATTCTGGAATCAACAAATACCATATAGGAATAACGATATATATATCTTCCAAATTCCTCCACAATATCCGTATAGCCACGAAATCAAATATCGAAATATCTCGAAGATAATTTCGATTCAAATCCATTCCAATTCATATACTGGAAATTCCAGTTATTTTTAAAACCATTTCAAATCCAATTTATTTATTTAAAAATATTGGATTATAATTCTAGTTCAAAACTAGTTCATTTCAACAAAAATATATTTTTATCTTTTCAAATATGGAATTTTTCATCCCAATTCTTTCCAAATCATTTATTATGATTTTAAACAAATTATTGATATTTTTAATAATTTTATCAAGGCTCGTACAGTCGATTTCCATTAACGGCCATTGAACTGCACTTACAACGACCGTTTCCAAATTTGGTTTGGACATAATTCCAAATCCAACCATTAGATTTCTAATTTATTGTATTTGTTAGAAAGCTCTTTTCGATACAAACCCAACGGTTCCAGTTTTAGGAGAATCCGACGGTCGGATCTCCCGTAATGTCCATTCGAAGTCAATGGTCGAAATTCACGAATTGCCGCAGTGCGGCGCGTTCATTTCAAGCCATTATATTATATATATAATATATACTTCATTGATTTCCATTTAAAACTTATTTTATAAATCATTTTAAATTCGTTTTCAAAACAATTTCAACTTCATATCCAATTTTAAATCAAAATTGGATATTCAATATCATAAATATATAAATGATAATATTTTCAAAATATTATATTTTGAAATCAATTCCTTTTCAATATTCATTATAAAAATGAATAAAATCGATATAAATATTGTTCACGTCAAAATGGCGTTATTTAATCAACACGGATATATTTATTTAAATATATTCATGTCTATCCCAAATTGGACATCAAAATCACATTTTGATCTATTACTGAATATTATTTTAAAATATTCATTATTTTAAAATATTCATTATTTTAAAATATTCGTTATTTTAAAATATTCGTTCTTTCTGAACTAGAATTAGACATAGCCAATTACCATATAATGTCATTATATGGATTTCACACAACAAATGTGTATAACCACAATAATAAACAATCAACCATCATCCAAAGTGCATTTTACACCGCATAAGCATTAAATATAGATATTTAACGCTTACAACAGCCTATCAATCCATTGATCGACATACAACTAATTATTGGGACTAGTGTATGTCAGATATCATCCCAATACCCGTGTGGGGTTTCAACCAACAAATACTGAATATTATTTGTGCAGTTGGGCGATGTGTAAAATATATCGTCCCAATCCATATCAGTAAAATGGGTGTTCATAAACAAATCGTCTGATTTGTAAATGAGTATATATTTTATTTATATCAACGTTAAAAATTATATTTTTAACGATAAAATATTTTATTCAACATATGAATATTCAATTCAGTACATTTATACAATAAAAATGATATTCTTATTGTTCTAACATATTTTAGAAAATTTTGGCGGCATAACGGCGCGATATCAAAATCGGGTAATGTCAAGCATTACCCCTCTCCTGATATTGGCTCGCGCCATACACACATAACAATTCTAATCAATTCATTTTACCCAAACAATCAAATTCAACCAAACCATCTAATCAACCAAACCAAACAATCAAACAAGTCGTACATGGTCTGTGGGCGACGGGGAACAGTTCATATATGTAGTTATAAAATAAATAACTGTATAAAAATTATAGTGAGGAGTTCTCACATTTGGGTTCCACTCCTCCATTTTATTTCTGAAATTCAGAACAGTTTGGATTTGCCCGTACTTCCAACGTAGTCTTCTCCATGCTGTTCATATTAAAATCACATTTTTAATATGATGTTCATATATTTAAAAAATCGCTATTTTTATACTGCTACTCACATAAAAATTATATTTCTATAACGCCCTTTTTAGAATAAAAATCATATTTTTATTTCAAAACAACATATATAAAAATCGAATTTTTCTATAATGATTCATGTAATGAAAACCACTTCTTATATAAAAGCGTATTTTTATCCTATCGCTACATATATAAAGATCAAATTTTTATTCCGTTACATATATAAAAATCGTATTTTTATTATCTATATAATATAAAAATCATATTTTTATTATCTCTATTATACAAAAATCTTATTTTTAATTTGCTACTCATATAAAAATTATATTTTCACCATGTTAATATATATATATATATATATATAAAGATGTCACTTTAATCGTATCACTATTTATGTAAAAATCAAATTTTTATACTATAACTATTTAAATAAAAATCATATTTTTATTCGCTAGAAATATAAATAAAAATCCTATCTTTTAAACAAATAAAAATCGTATTTTTATACTTCTAAATATCAAATCTTTTTCACTTCTCTATATATTTAAAAATCAAATCTTTTATGTTGATAAAAATCAAATCTTTGCTTATAAAAACTGATCTTTTTTTGTAATGTATTATATTAAATAAAAACTGAATTTTTTTTCAATATATAATATTAAATAAAAACTGAATTTTTACAATGTATAACATTAAATAAAAACTGAATTTAAATGACTAAAGAAAAGAACTCACTGTATAATTTGGCGGAGGGGGTGGGCTGCGTCGAACGGAGGTGGTCAAGGGGCGGAGTTGAGGTCTTCCAGCAGGCGGCGGCGGAATGGGGAAGCAGGGCTGCGGATTGGATGTGGGAGGGCTACGAAATCTAGGATTCGCGAGTGGAGGGGGGGGGGTTCTCCAGTGGAGGGGGCTGCGGATTCGAGGCGGATTTGGATTGGAGGGGCGGTGGAAGTGGAAGCTCGATGGCAGTGGTCCGACATTGGGGGGGGGCGGGCGATTGGGAAAGCAACGTTTTTTTTTTCTCTTTTCTATTATTCGATTTGGAGATGAATGACTGAGGGGGTTGACTTCGAAGAGAAGGGTATAGGAGGTGTAAATAATTATATTATTTTAATTTAGTTCCATAAAGTCACTTTTTAATCCAACCTCCAATTCAAACCCAACGACTGTCGCCCTAGCCAATTACTCCCATTCTGAACGCAATGGGATATGTTTCGTAACCCAGTTCTAACACTTCGATCAGTTTTTGTTTAAATTAAAACATAAATCTATATACATTCAATTCAAACGTACATTTCAATTTATCGGGGCCACATGCGGACCTCAAAAATTTCGGAAAAATTATTTCTAGCTTCGTATTGAAAATACGGTCCTAACAAAACTAATTTTGTCAAATTTGGAGACCGTTTGAAAAATGGCCATTTTCTGGTCGATCCAAATTGACTGAAACTGACAAAACATGTTTTCCTTTGCCACGCTCACATATTCATTCGAAAAGTTATGAATTTTGGAATATAGCAATAACTTGACATCCCGAATCCAACAAAAGTGGTTTCGTCGAAAACGGAGGTCGTTTTCAAAATTTTCATTCTAAGGGCTATATTTTCCATAACAACTGTTCTGAAATTTCAACTGGACATAACTTTTTATTCCCTATGAAATTCCAATTTTTCGAATTCGTTGGAAATATATTTTCAATTAGATTCTAATGTTTTTGGTTTCGATTAAATCCGGTTTATTTTGAATCTTGTACATTCATTTGAAATTTGAAATTAAATTTTCGAACTACCGCACCATATTCAATTCCTTTTATAATTAAAAATAAATATTTATATTCTAACGATGATTCAAATAAATATATACATTCTAATTCTATTCAAAATAAATTTCTCATCATTATTATTTAAAATAATTCATTTTAAATATTCAAAATTCATTAAAATTACCAAAATAATTTTTTTAAATTGGTTCGGATTTTCCGGGTTGTTACAATCTCCCCCGCTTAAAATCTTTTCGTCCTCGAAAAGGAACGGAGCTGAAAGTTGTTTTACAAACCAACTCAACTTTAATTATTTTCATTTTGCCTTAAGTTCTTCAAACTGTTTAGTTTCCAAGAACTTTTCAAATTTTTCAAAAATTTGGCTAACACCCTAAATTTTTGAAAAATTTCGCCATACCCTCCCCTGTACGGGAGCACCGAGAAAATCCCGAAATCGCCATACAGGCCTCTCCAATCCAAAAAGAAAAAGAAACAGCCAAGCGGCTAGCCAATCGGCTCATAAAATCATCAAAAACCCCAAGAAATTAGTAAGCATGTACCTATTTGTCGGGTGTACAATTTTATTCCTCTGCTCAGTCTCCTTGCAATGACCTGTTCACACATACATATGTGCATGCAAGCATTTCCAAACAATTTTCAATTCAGTTCAACATTTGGCTTAATGGTTCAAATTTTAATTAATCAACCAATAATCAAACAACACAACCAATAATCAATCGGTTGATTATCGTTTCAAACATATAACTTTAATACATAGCAAAAATCATGTTTTTGATGCCAAATCACAACAAATATATTCTAATTATATTTTGGTTCTCACACCAGTCAATTGGAAATATATAGATATCTCACTTTCAAACACGAACATAAATTCTGATGATGTACGTACTATAGCGATCATCAGAACCATCTCCGGGCGACTAGAGTGTGATTCTATATCTATCCAGGATATTAAGACTTCGTATACACGTGGATCAGACGTACATGCAAAATCTTTATATACCCGATTGTCCAAATTCAATACAAATAAAATATTCAAATACGTTGGATAAGGTTTAAATTTTCAAAACAAAGTTTGTTTCCATTTTTATTTTAAAAGCACTACTCTTCACACTCGTTCTAGGATACTGCTGATCCTATCTCTAACGAGTCATTCTTATTGGATATTACTGATCCAATCTCTGATGAATTCTTTTGTTTGGTTCTAACGTGTCTTGTTCACCGAGCTCTGTAAGCCAAAGCTCTGATACCAAATGAAGCGACCCGAACTTTCCCGGTCTCCGAAGAGAAGAGAAAGAACAGATTGTCTGAGAACAAGACGAATCAGAACACAAACAGAAGAACATTTCATTGCTTATTGAAACAATTTCATTAGAATACAAGAATATACACAGTATGAATAAATATTACACATTTACTAAATATCATAGATTTACAAATTACAATGCAGCGGAAAAATAATACAAAACAAAACTGAAAAGAATATACGGATACAGAGCTTTCCGAATATCATTCCAGCTATAAATCAGGATCCTGTGAATATAAATCTGCAAAACCAAAACTACTAGCTGCCCGTGCGGAAAATAGGGGCACCCAGAGTTTTGGTTAAAACAATAAACTCTAGGTCAGTCATGTGACTGGTGTGAGAAATAAAACAGTTATTATTTTGATTTTAAAGTTAGGTAAATCAAGGGACCATGCCGTATAACACAGAACGGGTTTAGCCCCAAGAATACCAGTGCATAAAACGAATAGCGCAGTGCTAAATAAAGAACAATGAAGCTATTATAAGACTCAGGTCCCATCACACAATGCAACGCAAGCCGGAGGATAGAGTTTTTACCTTATAATAGCCAAGAATGTTTGGTACGTAAAATTTCATGTTTTATTATTACTATAAGTGTATATTGTCAAAACAATTTCAAACATAAGTATCAATCATAGACGGCATAAGTGCCCCATACCACTATGTCGCCATATATAGGTTTACAATTAAAACCACAAAATGTCATATTGGAAGTTGGATTTCCATCTACGAACCAAGGCAAGGTTCGTCCTTTCCGCTTCGAGACGCTCTAGCCCGCCCCTCAGGCAAGTACTCTGTCAAGCCTTTAGATCGTCAGGGCTGGTCCACACGGAGTGGATTAAAATGCCTGAACAATGCGTTTCCCCGCCCTATGGGGCGTAAACTGGTCATATCCCGACCAAACTATCGGCCCCGAACAACCGATATAACAGAGGCGCCTCGCTATCCAACAACCACATGAGTCAAACGTGCCAGGGGATGCAAAACCACTGACACCATTTCTAGTTAGAAGGAAACGCATGCCCCCCCGATGTCCTATCTCATTTCTGGTTCACACCGGGGTGTGAGGCTCGCAAATTAACGATACACAAAGCTACGCTATATTTAAGGCGAGCTTTGATCATCAACCACAAGACTCTGCTTTTCAACAGAAGTCTTGATCATTTTCATCTTAGCATGCCACACAGGTAATTCACGCTATGCAACCAATGTCTATCAATCACACAGAATGAAATCCAATGTCGGACACACATTCCATTTACAAGTTCATCGTAGGTCTGAACGAAACAGCCGGCACCTTATTCCTCTCCCATATGTCCAATACAGGAGAGAGGCCCTCGCATATCCGGTCAATCTCCAAGTACGTCTGGACGATCACCACTTATTACCTTGTCTTGGGTGTACGACCCAATCAAGACATCAGTAATCATCCAAATGATGTGAAGACCTCCAGTCTTCAACCACCATCTTCATCTCAACATATCGTCGAATCAGTTATTCGGAATGGGATAAACCCGGTCTTTCTAAATAACTCGCGTACATAATAAACAAGTGCTATAAAAACACAACATACGCCTTATTCCGATCCAGAATATTCCTTTATTCAAATATTCTTTTACTTTGGGAAAGGTTCCCATTAATTTTATCAAAGATAAATTCTTTGAATTTATTCTTTAATCTTCCTTTGAATATCAATTCAATCTAATTAAAGATGCATTAAAACTCCACTTGGTTTTAATGTTCCCAAAAATCATTATTAACGATTGTTTAACTTGGGAAATCATATCCTGTCTTTAACTGGGTTAAAGAACCAATGTCCTTTAAAACATGGTTCACGATAAACTCAAAATCACATTCCATTCCATCAGCTTTTAACCGTTAATTAGCAAGTGAACAATTCCCTAAGTATTAACCCCGAAGGCCGAAACCAACATCAGATCAATACCCAGGAAACCATTCAGCTTAACTAATCTCCAGTTAGTTTCTGATTTTCTTAACTCCATTGGGTCTAAGAACAATATTATTAAAGATACCATTCACGACAACCCAAAATCTTATTCCTCTCTTTAACTAGGTTAAAGAACCAATGTCCTTTAAAACACGGTTCACGATAAACCCAAAATCACATTCCATTCCATCAACCATTAACCATAAATTAGCAAGTGAACAATTCCCTAAGTATTAACCCCGAAGGCCAAAACCAACATCAGATCACTACCCAGGAAACCATTCAACTTAACTAATCTCCAGTTAGTTTCTGATTTTCTTAACTCCATTGGGTCTAAGAACAGTATTATTAAAGATACCATTCACGACAACCCAAAATCTCATTCCATTGTTTATCGGGTTAAAGAACAAGTGTTATTTAAAACATTGTTCACGATAAACCCAAAGATCAATTTCAATTCAATTCCAATTGAATATTAATTAATTGGTATACTTCATTAAATCTAAATAAAAATATTTAATCTTTTCTCAACTGGGTTTAAGAACAATGTTAATGAAGACACCATTCACGACAAACCCAAATCACATTTGATATTAAATACAAGGCTCTGAATAGAAAATATGTCGGCTTATATTCAATATCTGGAATCAACAAATACCATATCTGAATAACGATATATATATCTTCCAATTTCCTCCACAATATCAATATAATCACGGAATCAAATATCGAAATATCTCGAACATAATTTCGATTCAAATCCATTCCAATTCATATACTGAAATCCCGGTTATTTTAAAAACCATTTCAAATCCAATTTATTTATTTAAAAATATTGGATTATAATTCTAGTTCAAAACTAGTTCATTTCGACAAAAATATATTTTTATCTTTTCAAATATGGAATTTTTCATCCCAATTCTTTCCAAATCATTTATTATGATTTTACACAAATTATTGATATTTTTAATAATTTTATCAAGGCACGTACAGTCGATTTCCATAAACGGCCATCGAACTGCACTTACAACGACCTTTTCCAAATTTGATTTGGACATAATTCTAAATCCAACTGTTAGATTTCTAATTTCTTGTATTCGTTAGAAAGCTCTTTTCGATACGAACCCAACGGTTCTGGTTTTAGGAGAATCCGACGGTCGGATCTCCCGTAATGTCTATTCGAAGTCAATGGTCGAAATTCGCGAACTACCGCAGTGCGGCGCGTTCATTTCAAGCCATTATATTATATATATAATATATACTTCGTCGATTTCCATTTAAAACGTATTTTATAAATCGTTTTAAATTCATTTTCAAAATAGTTTTAACTTCATATTCAATTTTAAATCAAAATTGGATATTCCATATCATTAATATATAAATGATAATATTTTCAAAATATTATGTTTTGAAATCAATTCCTTTTCAATATTCATTATAAAAATGAATAAAATCGATATAAATATCGTTCACGTCAAAATGGAGTTATCTGATCAACACGGCTATGTATATTTAAATATATTCGTATCCATCCCAAATCGGACATCAAAATCACATTTTGATCTATTAATGAATATTATTATAAAATATTCATTATTTTAAAATATTTGTTGTTTTAAAATATTCATTCTTTCTGAACTGGAATCAGGCACAACCAATTACCATATAATGTCATTATATGGATTTCACACAACAAATGTGTATAACCACAATAATAAACAGTCAACCATCATCCAGAGTGCATTTTACACCGCATAAGCATTAAATATAGATATTGTTAGCCCTCTTTTTGGCAAGAGTCCTAACGGGCTGAACCGAAGCCCAAAGCGCGACTAACCGAGCTACAGAAAGCACCACAAGATAATAAGGTCGCCTAAGTCACCAGTCGACCTATCTCCCGCACGAACAGAAGAAGGCCCGCTCCTTCAAAGGGTTGCACTCTCAAGCTGAAGATCTCCCTTCCAGATATCTCGCCTTGACTGATTATCTCGCCTTGACCGATTATCTCGCCTTGGCCGATTATCTCGGAATAGTTTGGAAACCACCTACCGTCACCGAATATCCCGACTTTTGAGGCAATGGATATGGTCAAACCATATCCGGACAAAGCTCAACTTTTGATATGCCTTCCAGTGGACGCCACGTCTGCCACAGAATCCGAGGGCACTATTTATGAACATTTGAACCCATCAGCAGCCGAAAGTCCGGCCAATCATCGGAAGCCACGTGTCCGAGCTTTCCCGAAATGGCCGGATAATATTGCAGCAGCCCAAGCCATTATTTTCACCTATAAATACCTCTAAACCTAAAGAGGAAAGGGATCGGTTTTTCTTTGGCAAAGAGAGCTTCCATAAGCTTTTCACCATTACTCTTCTCCATCATCATTCTCTTTCTCTTCTTCAATTAGAAAAAGCATTGTATTTGTAATCCAAAAAAGATATATGACATATAAAGTGGACGTAGGCAATGACTTTGCCGAACCACTATAAAAATTCTGTGTGTGCTCTTCCCTTTTTTCTTATTGCTTTCTGCATTTTTTATCTTATATTGTGTGTTGCTCACGCGACTGGGGGTTGGCCGTCATTAGTGACCAACTTTTGACGTCGACACTTTGGCGCGCCAGGAAGGGAAAGCGCACCGATACGGCCATCGAGCCTCTGCTTGTTTCAGATCGTGGCGAACAAACGAAAGAAATATGCAACATCCTCTTGTCCCTCGGGCACCAACGCAACCTAGACAGATGCTGCGGAAGTAAGTCACGAAGCTTCCTCTCATGACGATCGGCCTCAATTTCTTACCCGGGACGACCTGGATAAAATTATGACCGAGTTCCGAGATCGCATGACATCTCAGGGCAAACTCCTCGAACAACAACAACAATCGATGGAGCACCTTCTCGGTCGACTGGGTGCGGGGTTGAACGCTTCAACATCAATTCCTCCACCAAACGAAGCTGGAGCGATGACTGATCTTCGGTCTGCACATAATCAGGCCACTGATCGGCCTACACCTTTATTTCATCCTGGTTTGATCCCACCAACCAATGCTTCACAACCAGGAGTATCGCTTCCAGCGACCAGCGCAGTTATGGCAGCAGAATCTCAAGAGGCGGGCGATCATGATCTAGGCCGTCTGGCAAATATTCCTCCGCTCCTTGGAACATCTTGACCTGTCGGATCAGTCGAGCTACCACCGGGTCCCTCAGCATCAATGCCATGCCAATTACAACCCGGGATCTTACCACAGACCAGTCTAACCACTCTTCCCCTTCAACCAAGAGCTGGTGCAGCCTTCCCTTCGAACGAGGACAACCAGCCCGCTGCACCGACCCTCGCAACAGCGGAAGAGAATGTTACCGTAGACCCTCATAACCTCTCTTCAAACGTGGGCAATCTTGGGCTCCGAACATCACATGCTATGCTAGATCGGCCAGGACCCTCGGGACTGGGAATGGGTCGACACACAACTCATCTGGTTACAGAGGGGCCATTCTCCCCAGAACCAGTCGCCAGATCTCACCTTCCCTCACACCTTCACTCAAGTCTCGGCGGTCGAGCCCATCCAACGGTCACCCTTCCGAGCATGCTTTTACCAAATCCTCGAACAGAATTTCCTTAGGATGCAGAATTAATTTCATGGCAACGACTCCTCGGAGATGGGATCCAGCTTGCAAGCATTATCCGACGCTTCACTCGGGGCAATTCTTCGCAGCAAGACATAGACAATGTCAATTGCAGCCCCTTCACCAGAGAAATCAGAAATTCTCGGAATCGTCCAGACTTCAGGTTTCCGGCTATCGAGCCATACAACGGTCGCACTGACCCGACCATTCATCTCATGCGATACATGCGACATATGGAAGTACTTGGCGCATCGACCGGTTTCATGGCTAAGTGCTTCCCTCTCTTTCTCACAGATATAGCCGGTATGTGGTTTCGGCAGCTCACAACAGAGTCGATCAGCAGTTGGAACACCCTGGTCACCCGTTTCATCGAGCAATTCCGAGTGCACATCTCTCGACCGAAAAGTGTCATGTTCCTGTCTACCATCAAACAACGATCCAGAGAGACGCTAAGATCCTTCCTCGAAAGATTCAACGCAGCCGTAGCATCAGTTGATCGGCCCGAGCCATCAATGGTACTTATGACCGCCATCACAGAAGTTCAAAATCGATCGGAATTCTCCATCTCTCTAACTCGAGATCCTCCCAAGGACATCGATGACTTTTATTCTGAAGCCGAGCGATTCCTCCGACAAGAAGATGCCAGCCTGGAAATGGAGAGCCTTGAAGTTCTGGTAGCCAAACAACAAGGTCCATTCGAGGGCCAAGGCCAGAATAAAGGAAGAGGAAAAGCTCCAGAGAACAACGAGCGCCATGTTCGGCCTTGGAGTGAAAACAAATATGATCGCTACACTGAGCTCAATTCCCCCTTGCTCGATATCTATCTTGATATGCACGAGTCCTTTCCCACTCCAAAACCGCCTCGACGAGAGCCGACCCAGATGGAACTCGACTCTGGCAGGCATTGTATATTCCATAACGTAGCTGGACATAATACAAATGACTGCCGACATCTGCGCGACCTCATCGAAGGACGGATCAGAAAAGGGGAACTCGCTGAATATGTTAAAAATCGCGCCTCGGCCATGCCACCGCGATCCTCTGCCCAAGATCCTTAGGCTGGTCCGCGAGCTCCTCGAAATGGAAGGGACCCTGAGACTAGCACCCGCGACATTATTATAAATTAGAATTTGTTTTTTCTCTTAAGGCACCTCGATGTACCCGTACACAGAGTTAGGACTTAGCTCTAAGACATGTTCCGGGATTGATGGTGTCCCTCTTTGAATTTCTTTGTTTCTTGTTATGAATTTCCTTTAGCATACGTGAATTGTCTAAAGATCTCTAAGCCGGGCATGGGAATTGCCCGCCCCTTCTTTATATATACCACATGGTTAGCACGAACGCTTACCATCCGCTTAAACCCCTTTAGACAAGGGAGACTCTGTTTTAAGCATACTCTTCCTCATGAAATACTTATAACTCGCAGAAAATACTAACCTAAAATGAGTTGAGCATAAGAAAAACACTTGCACTAAGCCGAGTATGTTTAATGCTCGCCACTTTAGTAAGCCGAACCAGGTTAGCGTTCGCCACCAAGCCGAGTATGTTTAATGCTCGCCACTTTCATAAACCGAACCAGATTAGCGTTCGCCACCAAGCCGAGTATGGTTAATACTCGCCACCAAGCCAGACATGGATAATGTCTGCCATCCTCTAAGCCAAGTGAACTAAAATGCTCGACCCAAACTCTGTTTTGTTTTATATTCACAGGAATCCTTATGCACAAGATAGTTACCACATCGGCCTTAATACGGATCCGCGATAACTGTCGGTTTTCTAGCCTTAATACGACCTAGAACGGTCGTCGGATTTTTGGCTTTAATACAGTATCGGGACCGTCGGTTTTCTGGCCTTAATATGGTTTGGCATAACCATCGCAAATCGAGCATTTGTGCTCCGGCTCAGGTTTCAGAACACACCTCCCTCTACCGATGAAGATATATTCTGAGGGGCAAAGTGTTAGCCCTCTTTTTGGCAAGAGTCCCAACGGGCTGAACCGAAGCCCAAAGCGCGACTAACCGAGCTACAGAAAGCACCACAAGATAATAAGGTCGCCTAAGTCACCAGTCGACCTATCTCCTGCACGAACAGAAGAAGGCCCGCTCCTTCAAAGGGTTGCACTCTCAAGCTGAAGATCTCCCTTCCAGATATCTCGCCTTGACCGATTATCTCGCCTTGACGGATTATCTCGCCTTGGCCGATTATCTCGGAATAGTTTGGAAACCACCTACCGTCACCGAATATCCCGACTTTTGAGGCAATGGATACGGTCAAACCATATCCGGACAAAGCTCAACTTTTGATATGCGTTCCAGTGGATGCCACGTCTGCCACAGAATCCGAGGGCACTATTTATGAACATTTGAACCCATCAGCAGCCGAAAGTCCGGCCAATCATCGGAAGCCACATGTCCGAGCTTTTCCGAAATGGCCGGATAATATTGCAGCAGCCCAAGCCATTATTTTCACCTATAAATACCTCTAAACCTAAAGAGGAAAGGGATCGGTTTTTTTTGGCAAAGAGAGCTTCCATAAGCTTTTCACCATTACTCTTCTCCATCATCATTCTCTTTCTCTTCAATTAGAAAAAGCATTGTATTTGTAATCCAAAAAAGGTATATGACATATAAAGTGGACGTAGGCACTGACTTTGCCGAACCACTATAAAAATTCTATGTGTGCTCTTCCCTTTTTCTTATTGCTTTCTGCATTTTTTATCTTATATCGTGTGTTGCTCACGCGACTGGGGGTTGGCCGTCATTAGTGACCAACTTTTGACGTCAACAGATATTTAACGCTTACAACAACCTTTCAATCCATCGATCGACATCCAACTAATTATTTGGACTAGTGTATGTCAGATATCATCTTAATGCCCGTGTGGGGTTTCGACCAACAAATACTGAATATTATTTGTGCAGTTGGGCAATGTGTAAAATATATCGTCCCAATCCATATCAGTAAAATGGGTGTTCATAAACAAATCGTCTGATTTGTAAATGAGTATTTATTTTATTCATATCAATGTTAAAAATTATATTTTTAATGATAAAATATTTTATTCAACATATGAATATTCTATTCAGTTCATTTATACAATAAAAATGATATTCTTATCGTTCTAACATATTTTAGAAAATTTTGGCGGCATAACGGCGCGATATCAAAATCGGGTAATGTCAAGCATACCCCTCTCTTGATATTGGCTCGCGCCATACACACATAACAATTCTAATCAATTCATTTTACCCAAACAATCAAATTCAACCAAACCATCTAATCAACCAAACCAAACAATCAAACAAGTCGTCCATGGTCTGTGGACGACGGGGAACAGTTCATATATGTAGTTATAAAATAAATAATTGTATAAAAATTGTAGTGAGGAGTTCTCAACTTTGGGTTCCACTCCTCCATTTTATTTCTGAAATTTAGAATAGTCTGGATTTGCCTGTACTTCCAACGTAGTCTTCTCCACGCTGTTCATATTAAAATCACATTTTTAATATGATGTTCATATATTTTAAAAATCGCTATTTTTATACTGCTACTCACATAAAAATTATATTTCTATAACCCCCTCTTCAGAATAAAAGTCATATTTTTATTTCGAAACAAAATAAATAAAAATCGAATTTTCTATAATGATTCATGTAATGAAAACCACTTCATATATAAAAATCGTATTTTATCCTATCGCAACATTTATAAAGATCAAATTTTTATTCTGTTACATATTTAAAAATCGTATTTTTATTATCTATATAATATAAAAATCATATTTTTATTATCTCTATTATATAAAAATCGTATTTGTAATTTGCTACTCATATAAAAATTATATTTTCACCTTGTTAATATATATATATATATATATATAAAGATGTCACTTTGATCATATCACTATTTATATACAAATCAATTTTTTTTACTATAACTATATAAATAAAAATCATATTCTTATTCGCTAGAAATATAAATAAAAATCCTATCTTTTGAACAAATAAAAATCGTATTTTTATACTTCTAAAGATCAAATCTTTTTCACTTCTCAGTATATATATATAAATCAAATCTTTTATGTTGATAAAATCAAATCTTTGCTTATAAAAACTGATCTTTTTTTGCAATGTATTATATTAAATAAAAACTGATTTTTTTTCAATATATAATATTAAATAAAAACTGAATTTTTACAATATATAACATTAAATAAAAACTGAATTTAAATGACTAAAGAAAAGAATTCACTGTATAATTTGGCGGAGGGGGTGGGCTGCTTCGAACGGAGGTGGTCAGGGGGCGGAGTTGAGGTCTTCCAGCAGGCGGGGACGGAATGGGGAAGCGGGGCTGCGGATTGGATGTGGGAGGGCTGTGGATTCTAGGGTTCGCGAGTGGGGGGGTTTTCTCGAGTGGAGGGGGTTGCGGATCCGAGGCGGAGGTGGATTGGAGGGGCGGTGGCAGTGGAAGCTTGACGGCAGTGGTCCGGCATAGGGAGGCGCGATTGGGAAAGCAAGGGATTTTTTTCTCTTTTCTGTTATTCCATTTGGAGATGAATGACTGGGGGGTTGACTTCGAAGAGAAGGGTATATGGGGGTGTAAATAATTATATTATTTTAATTTAGTTGTAACACCCCACACCCGCTATGGTCACTCTCTAAGGGAATGCCATAACATCGGTGGAGTATTTTAAGTGAATATAGAACAGAAAAATTACAACAAGACAGATATAAGTAATACTTGAAAATTTCAAACATCATTTCAATTGCAGCGGAAAGTAAAACATGTTTGGTTACATCACAAAACCAAATAAGAGTCAAGTACAAAATATCCATCCTGATAAACAAAAGTACATAATCCCAATACATGAACTGATAGCCATAAAAGAAAGGGTAAGCTGAGCTCTACACCTATGGTCCAAGCTCCAAAAGAGAATAAAGCGGCCTGATCAAAGCCCACTCGTACTGGGCCCACTCTGATAACCTGAGGGTTGGGAAAAAGATAAAAACAACGGGGTCAGACATAAGTCTGAGTGAGTCCTATAACTTTAACAATACAATCATTAAAGTAACCAGAGAAGACATAAGCTTGATACACGGTAACGTCTGGGGATGAATGGCTACACTAAGCAGCTTGGCAGACTTAGGATAAACTAAGATAACCGTAAAGACGCATCTACCCACCCAAGGATAATTACTACACTGCACCACACCAGTCATTCCTACTTAAAGGTTGATCCCCCTAAGTGTACTTAGTAATTTAGTAGTTTCGTGTACCCCTATCTGACTACATAGGTGTACCCACTACTCCCCAAGCGATCGGCTCCCCTATGTAGATACCCGTGCAGGTCCCATGAATGGGGTGTATCATTCCCCAACGTGGCCACCTGATAATATCAACGGTGCACGGCTTTATATCTACACGATGCAACAACGACTTACCAACCAGCCCGGGTCCACACACGCATATGAAACCCGTTGGTCCCGCGTTGCCACCGCTAACCCGGTTTGGCCTCTTATAGTCAAGCCCAATATGCGTGTCCCGTCACTCGACTAGAGTCGAGCCCACAAAGATACGTTTGGGATATTGGTTGAAATGGGCCCCTACAAGCTACCACCTAAGCTTGTTATTTCTAGTGAATCCCACTTAACCCTTTAACCATGTCCCCTTACATGTTATAAATTTTGGTTAAGTCCTTTAATCATATTCTAATTGTCATACAAGGTACCCACTAGCTTTGCACATGCCACCCATGGCACTTACTTAACCCTTTAATCATGTTTAATTACATGATCCCCTTTGGTTAAGTATTCTAATCGTATTTTCACATGCCACCCATGGCACTTACTTAACCCTTTAATCATGTTTAATTACATGTTCCACTTTGGTTAAGTATTCTAATCGTATTTTTTCTATTGCCACCCAAGGCAACTCACTAGTCTCCTCATGCCACCCAAGGCACCCACTTAACCCCTCATGTCCCACTACATGCTAATCTGGTTAAGTGTTTCTTAATTCATTAATTAAGATCATGACCTCATAAAGACCTCTCACATTAGACCGTCTTTTATGACTGCTGGATATGCCGGTTGGTTCCGGGCAGACTTCTGTCATCAAAAGGGTCTAACCTCGTGTCTTTACTTTAATCATGTATTTAATTTATGACTAAGACCTCTCACATTGGGCCAATCATTTGTAGCCGCTGGATGGTCGGTCGGTTCCGGGCAGACTTCCGCTACAAAAGGGTCCAACCTCGTGTCTTAGTTGATTAATTACACCTAATTAATCACCCCCATATTAATTATCCCTAATTAATATCAAGTTTTTCATAACATGGGTTGACCTAACTCAATAGGTAAATTCCCATGGGGTAGACCTAACTCAATAGGTAAATTCCCACTTATGCTTATTCATTTTATGGTATGCTTAATCATAACCATTTCACACCATTTCATTAACATGTCTGTTAACCCCATCGTTTCCCCACGTACTTATGCTAATACGACATATTTCCAAGAGAAGATTCTTTCACAATTAACATGGGTTTCATTTAGCATACATTAGCATTAACATGGGTTAAAAGGTGTCCCCTTACCTCATGACATTAACCCAACTAGCATTACTAAATAACCCAACTTGCATGAACATACATATGTCATGTATAAAGGAAACTTGCATAAGTGTTCATAGGTTATACAAAGGTGAACTTGCATGTGTTTTAAAGGTGTGAACTTGCACAACATGTTACATGTTAACTTGCATAACATCATACACATAACTTGCATAATATTATAAACATAACTTGCATATCAACATACACATAACTTACATAACATCATGCACATAAGCTTGCATAACATGTTGAGCTTGCATACACATAACTTGCATAACATGTTGAACTTGCATACACATAACTTGCATAACATGTTGAACTTGCATATATGACTTGCATCTTGAAGGAGAGTAACCATGCATATATATATATTCATAGCATATAAAGGTGCCATCTTGCATATGTATGCATCACATTTAAAAGGGTAAACTTGCATGTCATGATTTATGCATAATACCAAACACTTAGCATGCATAAAACCACCTACTTAGCATGCATAAAATCAATTACTTATTATGCATAAACCCACCACTTAACTTGCATAAACCCACATATCCAACTTGCATAAACTCACATATTCAATATGCATAAACTCTCATATTCAACATGCATAAACTCTCATATTCAACATGCATAAATTCACATATTCAACATGCATAAATTCACATATTCAACATGCATAAACTCTCATATTCAACATGCATAAACTCACATATTCAACATGCATAAACATAGGATTAATATTAAACATAGATTAGCATATTCACATCATATTATATGACTTGAAAACCCATTAATCCTCATGCAAAACCATAGATCTCCTCATATCTCATCTACTTAATTTAACAATTGATCATCAAAGTGATAGAAACTCACCAAAACCAAGATTAGCAAACTTATGAAGTGGAATTAGTTGAAGAAGATGTTGATTAGAGGTTGATTAGCTTGCAACTCTCTTCATTGATTTGTGGAGGCCATGATCAAGTTTCATTTTGCCATAGTTTAGTTACAAGATCTAATTATGAATGAATTAGGGTAGGGTTGGGGTCTTATTTATAGGATTATATAGTGTTTTAGGCCCTTAGATTAACCCTAGGTTAGATTAGGACCCTTAGATTTAGGAAATCTCTAGAACCCAGCCCTCCAAGCCAGCCTAAAACCCAACCTGGTGCACCCAGGTTCTCTGGACGCCGCGCCTATGTCGACAGGCAAGTCGACACCCCTTTCGACAGGCCTGTCGACAGCCCTGTCGACATGGTTAGGGCGGGAACTTTCCCGCCTGACCCCGCTTGTTCCATTCCAAAATCTGAATTTTAAATTTTTAAATCTGTTTTTAGCTTTGAATTTTCTGCAAACTTCTTTGGGCCATAACCGGGCCATACGGACTCCGATTCTCGAAAACCCGGACTCTATTTCGCGTATTTTTCCGAGACGAACGAAATGACGCAGCCCGTTTCCCCCAATTCTCACATCTGAGATTATTTATTCTGTAATTAGTGAATTTTAGCATTAACTAAAATTCGGGGTGTTACATTCTCCCCTCCTTAAAGGATTTCGTCCCCGAAATCTCTAAGCTAAGGAGAATGCATATCCTACCATCCAAACAACCATCTACTCAATCCATCAAACACGGGCATCCATTGTCCTTAAAACAATTTCTAATGATGTATGAGCATATGCAAAAAGTGTGTGTATATGTTCCCTATCTAATGTATGAACATATGCAAACCATGATAGTGCCATGCATCCATTATGTATGCGAAAGAACCCTATCGACACATACAATATCTATATGAGTGCACAATCATTCACCAAAATGCATCATCCATATGATAACACAATCATCATACATCCATAAATATAGCTTCCTACATACAATTTTATGCAATATGCAATATGAAGTGATTGAGCCGATCTAGTGCCTAGAGTGTGTGTATATGCATCCACGAGCAACCACTAGCAAACACTTGCATCCACTTGCATCCATCAACCATAACATGTCTCAAACACATGTTTCAACCATAGGTTTACCCTATCTAAAGGTCAAAGGTACTAACGAGAGGACATACTAAGGATAAGATAAGCACAAGATATGATGAAGGAGAAGCAAAAGGACATACCCTCCGAAAGAAAAGGGTACCTCGAACGCATCTTCGCTTCCGTCTCCCAGGTAGCGTCGCTCTCTTCATCTCCCCATTGTACTTTGACTAGTTGAGCCTCTCTGTTTCTCAACTCCCTAATCTCTGACCCAAGGATGCGGGTAGGAGCTCGTCGAATAATCACATCACGCTTTACCTTACTTCTTTAAGCAAGCTTGGCTCTATCGCCTCTACGATCTTATGTAGGCCCTTCCTCACATGGAATACATCATGTACACCACTAAGTCTGTCGGGCAACCCCACCAATGGAAGATGCTCTTCCCATGTACCACCTAAATCCAAGATACATAGCCTCAAAAGGTCTTCTAAAATACGATTCACCCTCTCGGTCTGGCCGTCTATCTGAGGATGATATGCGGTACTCAAATACAACTGAGTCTCTACAGCCTCTTGCAAACTTTTCCAAAACTCTTTAGTGAAGATAGGATCTCGATCGCTCACTATACTGGAAGGTACATCATGTAATCTAATAATCTCTCGAATGTAAACTGAAGCTAGCCATGGAGCAGTTCTCTTACTCTTCACGGGTATACAATGGGCGCTCTTAGTAAGCCTGTCTACTACCACCCAAATTCCCGTATTACCCTTCCTTGATTTTGGTATCCTTCGAGACACTATCCCACTTCCTTAGCGGAACTTCCAATGGGTGAAGCAACCCACTTGGTTTCTTTTGCTCCGCTTTCACCAAGCATCTAGCGACATACTCGGCCATGTCTTTCTTCATACCGGCCAAAAAGAAAACTTGCTTCATGTCTTGGTACATCTCGTCCCATGAGAAAACCAGATTCTTCTTCGTCAAGCGGGTTAATGGGGCTGATATCTTCGCGAAGTCTTTGATGAACTTCCTATAATATCCTGCCAACCCCAAGAAACTTCTTACTTTGGTAGCATTCCTAGGAACTTTCCAATCCTGGATAGATACTATCTTTGCGGGATCCGCAGCTATCCCTTCCTTAGAGACCACATGCCCTAAGAATCGCACTTCTCTTCTCCAAAAATGACATTTAGAGAATTTAGCTTTAAGACTATGTGCTCGAAGAGTCTCCAACACTTCTCTGAGATGTAAGGCATGGTTTCCTCCACTTCTAGAGAAAATCAGGATATTCTCCCATGCAAAATCGTCACAACTATCCATCTCTCACGCAGACCACCTTAGTCGAACTCGACATCCCCTAAATGCAAGCCCCAAAGGCCTAAACCAATATCAGACAAACACCCAAGGGATACCTCCTTCGAATTCAGACGACCTACGTGAGATGATACTAGTAAAAACGGCTAAATAATTAAGCCCTTGTCCAACTCTGGATGTCCTCGCCAGTCTCGCTCCAAAACCACCGTTTATCCCATAACTGGCTTTGCTCATCCTATTGAGCACATACGAAAACTTATTTCGCTCCTAGAAAAGACCAAGATGTCATTTACAAAGACCATCACGAACTTATTTAGGTACTCCCTTGACAACCCTTCTCATCATATGCGGGGGCGTTCGTCAAACCAAATGGCATCTCCAGCCACTCACAAAAACCATCCGGAGTCCTAAAGGTAGTCTTCTCTATACTATCCTCAGTCACTCTCATCTGACGAAACCTCGTGGCTAAGTCCATCTGCGAAAATACTGAGGCGCCCACTAACTGATCAAAGAGATCATCAATCCTCGACAATGGGTGTCTACTCTTCTTTGTGAGTTTATTTAGCTCTCTTTAGCCTACACAAAGTCTGAGGGACCCATCCGCCTTCGTGGCAAAAACTACCGGAGCACCCCACTTCGATATACTTCGTCTTCTAAACCCCTTCTCAAGCAAATTGCCTACTTGCTTATGGAGTTCCCTCCTCCCACGAGGAGCCACGTGGCACACTGGCCAAGACACTGGTTTGGCATTGCCTACCAGATATATTTGGAAGTCAATCTCCCGCTCCGGAGGTAAGCCCTTCTCCTCCTCAAAACACATCCGAGTATTCCCGGACCACTCTATAGTTTGCAAACTCTCGACCGACGTGTCAAGCGACTCTAGATAGCTTAGCATAACAAGTTCCATGGGATTACAAGAGATTTCGAGAGTGTTACCCAAGCGGGTTATAAGCCTAACAACTCTCCCTCCACAATAAGAACGGCACCATTACTGGATAACCAGTCCATGCCCAAAACTAACCCATAGCCCGTGAAGCCCAAAAAGCATCACATCTAAACTCAACGCTAAGTATAGAAACTTTCAAACCCAAACACATCATGGAGCCCCAATTGGGTTTGAAACAACTAAGGGATCATCTACTAACTGGTGTCTCAGTGCAGTGACTCAACTAACAGTAATGAAATAAACGAACTCGATGCGTCAAAATCAAATAAAGTACGGACAGGATAATCAAACAGGAAAAACTAAACTTTCCACAGAAATAGTTCTACCTCTTTCCTGAATCGGTCGAACCGCGAGAGCCTGAGCTTGCCCCCTTGCCTGAGTTGGTGCCAAAAGAACTTGCACCTGTC
Source organism: Allium sativum (assembly GCA_030737875.1). Classification (NCBI taxonomy): domain Eukaryota; kingdom Viridiplantae; phylum Streptophyta; class Magnoliopsida; order Asparagales; family Amaryllidaceae; genus Allium; species Allium sativum. The sequence goes on along the minus strand of CM060915.1, from coordinate 212,013,152 downwards.
CTCCTGAGGTAGATCCCGTCCTTTGCCCTTTCTTAGGGCAGTCCTTCACTAGATGTCCTGCTTCGTCACAGTGGAAGCAGCCGGCCTTCCTCTTCTTGCGACAATCCTTGCTTAGGTGGCCTAGTGTCCCACAGTTGAAGCACTTCTTCTTTCCCTTGCCACCGTTACCTTTCCCACCCTTATTTTGTTGTTGAGGTTTCTTCTGATCTTCATTCTTCTCGGGTGCTTTATTAGCATTGGGACCCTTCTCTTCCTCATGCATAAGTTCCATGTCCACTAGTTTCTCGAAAGTGGCCCCCATAGGGATGTGAGACATAGCCAATCCGTGCATCGGTTCGTTTAAGCCTTTAACGAACCTCAGAGCTTTCTCTTCTGGTGTGTTTACCAAGTCCATGTTGAATCTCTCTAGCTGATTAAACTTGTTAACATATTCTTTCACCGACAAGTTCCCTTGCTTTAAGTTCAAGAACCTATCCACGTGCATATTTTCTTCCGCTTTTGAGAGAAACTTTGCCTCAAACCTTTGCCTGAAATCCATCCAAGAATCAACCGGGCGTTCTCCATTAGTGGCCTCCCACCAGAACGAGGCCTCTCCTTCCATTAACCAAGCGGCTAACCTGACTTTCTTTCCCTCTTCCACTTCCAAGATTTCCATCAATTCTTCCGTCTCATTAAGCCAGTCCCTAGCTCCCACAAAAGGTTTTCCTCCCATAGCCTTAAACTTCCTACAAGTCATAGCAAAAGTATCCGCGCGAGGAGGAACGAGTGCAACGGGTGGAGGAGGAACATTTGCTGGACCTGCAGCGGCGGCCCTAGCCTCTAACAACCTCCTATACCATACTGGTACCGCTACACCGTCCGGAAGATAAAGATCTTCAGCCATGCTGAGACGAAAAAGGAAAGATTCAAAACGGAGAATTCGAAAGATAAAGATATGGCTATCGGGGATTATGCTTTTCTTTCAAAAACTTTTCTCTTTAAAGACATGTCCTTGAAAATATTTCTTCCAAAAATGTTTTTAAAAAAAATAGTTTTCTAAAAATTTTATCTGTTCTGGTAACCTTTGCTCTGATACCACGTGTAACACCCCACACCCGCTATGGTCACTCTCTAAGGGAATGCCATAACATCGGTGGAGTATTTTAAGTGAATATAGAACAGAAAAATTACAACAAGACAGATATAAGTAATACTTGAAAATTTCAAACATCATTTCAATTGCAGCGGAAAGTAAAACATGTTTGGTTACATCACAAAACCAAATAAGAGTCAAGTACAAAATATCCATCCTGATAAACAAAAGTACATAATCCCAATACATGAACTGATAGCCATAAAAGAAAGGGTAAGCTGAGCTCTACACCTATGGTCCAAGCTCCAAAAGAGAATAAAGCGGCCTGATCAAAGCCCACTCGTACTGGGCCCACTCTGATAACCTGAGGGTTGGGAAAAAGATAAAAACAACGGGGTCAGACATAAGTCTGAGTGAGTCCTATAACTTTAACAATACAATCATTAAAGTAACCAGAGAAGACATAAGCTTGATACACGGTAACGTCTGGGGATGAATGGCTACACTAAGCAGCTTGGCAGACTTAGGATAAACTAAGATAACCGTAAAGACGCATCTACCCACCCAAGGATAATTACTACACTGCACCACACCAGTCATTCCTACTTAAAGGTTGATCCCCCTAAGTGTACTTAGTAATTTAGTAGTTTCGTGTACCCCTATCTGACTACATAGGTGTACCCACTACTCCCCAAGCGATCGGCTCCCCTATGTAGATACCCGTGCAGGTCCCATGAATGGGGTGTATCATTCCCCAACGTGGCCACCTGATAATATCAACGGTGCACGGCTTTATATCTACACGATGCAACAACGACTTACCAACCAGCCCGGGTCCACACACGCATATGAAACCCGTTGGTCCCGCGTTGCCACCGCTAACCCGGTTTGGCCTCTTATAGTCAAGCCCAATATGCGTGTCCCGTCACTCGACTAGAGTCGAGCCCACAAAGATACGTTTGGGATATTGGTTGAAATGGGCCCCTACAAGCTACCACCTAAGCTTGTTATTTCTAGTGAATCCCACTTAACCCTTTAACCATGTCCCCTTACATGTTATAAATTTTGGTTAAGTCCTTTAATCATATTCTAATTGTCATACAAGGTACCCACTAGCTTTGCACATGCCACCCATGGCACTTACTTAACCCTTTAATCATGTTTAATTACATGTTCCCCTTTGGTTAAGTATTCTAATCGTATTTTCACATGCCACCCATGGCACTTACTTAACCCTTTAATCATGTTTAATTACATGTTCCACTTTGGTTAAGTATTCTAATCGTATTTTTTCTATTGCCACCCAAGGCAACCCACTAGTCTCCTCATGCCACCCAAAGCACCCACTTAACCCCTCATGTCCCACTACATGCTAATCTGGTTAAGTGTTTCTTAATTCATTAATTAAGATCATGACCTCATAAAGACCTCTCACATTAGACCGTCTTTTATGACTGCTGGATATGCCGGTTGGTTCCGGGCAGACTTCTGTCATCAAAAGGGTCTAACCTCGTGTCTTTACTTTAATCATGTATTTAATTTATGACTAAGACCTCTCACATTGGGCCAATCATTTGTAGCCGCTGGATGGCCGGTCGGTTCCGGGCAGACTTCCGCTACAAAAGGGTCCAACCTCGTGTCTTAGTTGATTAATTACACCTAATTAATCACCCCCATATTAATTATCCCTAATTAATATCAAGTTTTTCATAACATGGGTAGACCTAACTCAATAGGTAAATTCCCATGGGGTAGACCTAACTCAATAGGTAAATTCCCACTTATGCTTATTCATTTTATGGTATGCTTAATCATAACCATTTCACACCATTTCATTAACATGTCTATTAACCCCATCGTTTCCCCACGTACTTATGCTAATACGACATATTTCCAAGAGAAGATTCTTTCACAATTAACATGGGTTTCATTTAGCATACATTAGCATTAACATGGGTTAAAAGGTGTCCCCTTACCTCATGACATTAACCCAACTAGCATTACTAAATAACCCAACTTGCATGAACATACATATGTCATGTATAAAGGCAACTTGCATAAGTGTTCATAGGTTATACAAAGGTGAACTTGCATGTGTTTTAAAGGTGTGAACTTGCACAACATGTTACATGTTAACTTGCATAACATCATACACATAACTTGCATAATATTATAAACATAACTTGCATATCAACATACACATAACTTACATAACATCATGCACATAAGCTTGCATAACATGTTGAGCTTGCATACACATAACTTGCATAACATGTTGAACTTGCATACACATAACTTGCATAACATGTTGAACTTGCATATATGACTTGCATCTTGAAGGAGAGTAACCATGCATATATATATATATATATATATATATATATATATATATATATATATTCATAGCATATAAAGGTGCCATCTTGCATATGTATGCATCACATTTAAAAGGGTAAACTTGCATGTCATGATTTATGCATAATACCAAACACTTAGCATGCATAAAACCACCTACTTAGCATGCATAAAATCAATTACTTATTATGCATAAACCCACCACTTAACTTGCATAAACCCACATATCCAACTTGCATAAACTCACATATTCAATATGCATAAACTCTCATATTCAACATGCATAAACTCTCATATTCAACATGCATAAATTCACATATTCAACATGCATAAATTCACATATTCAACATGCATAAACTCTCATATTCAACATGCATAAACTCACATATTCAACATGCATAAACATAGGATTAATATTAAACATAGATTAGCATATTCACATCATATTATATGACTTGAAAACCCATTAATCCTCATGCAAAACCATAGATCTCCTCATATCTCATCTACTTAATTTAACAATTGATCATCAAAGTGATAGAAACTCACCAAAACCAAGATTAGCAAACTTATGAAGTGGAATTAGTTGAAGAAGATGTTGATTAGAGGTTGATTAGCTTGCAACTCTCTTCATTGATTTGTGGAGGCCATGATCAAGTTTCATTTTGCCATAGTTTAGTTACAAGATCTAATTATGAATGAATTAGGGTAGGGTTGGGGTCTTATTTATAGGATTAGGTAGTGTTTTAGGCCTTTAGATTAACCCTAGGTTAGATTAGGACCCTTAGATTTAGGAAATCTCTAGAACCCAGCCCTCCAAGCCAGCCTAAAACCCAACCTGGTGCACCCAGGTTCTCTGGACGCCGCGCCTATGTCGACAGGCAAGTCGACAGGCAAGTCGACACCCCTTTCGACAGGCCTGTCGACAGCCCTGTCGACATGGTTAGGGCGGGAACTTTCCCGCCTGACCCCGCTTGTTCCATTCCAAAATCTGAATTTTAAATTTTTAAATCTGTTTTTAGCTTTGAATTTTCTGCAAACTTCTTTGGGCCATAACCGGGCCATACGGACTCCGATTCTCGAAAACCCGGACTCTATTTCGCGTATTTTTCCGAGACGAACGAAATGACGCAGCTCGTTTCCCCCAATTCTCACATCTGAGATTATTTATTCTGTAATTAGTGAATTTTAGCATTAACTAAAATTCGGGGGGTTACATTAGTTCCATAAAGTCACTTTTTAATCCAACCTCCAATTCAAACCCAACTACTGTCGCCCATAGCCAATTACCCCCATTATGAATGCAATGGGATATGTTTTGTAACCCAATTCTAACATTTCGATCAGTTTCCATTTAAATTAAAACATAAATATTTATACATTCAATTCAAACGTACATTTCAATTTATCGGAGCCACATGCGGACCCCAAAAATTCCAGAAAAATTATTTCTAACTTTGTATTGACGATACGGTCCTAATAAAACTAATTTCGTCAAATTTGGAGGCCATTTGAAAAATGGTCATTTTCTGGTGGATCCAAATTGACTGAAACTGACAAAACACGTTTTCCTTTGCCACGCTCACATATTGATTCGTAAAATTATGAATTTTGGAATCTAGCAATAACTTGATATCCCGGATCCAACAAAAGTGGTTTCATCGAAAATGGAGGTCGTTTGCAAAATTTTCATTTTTAAGGGCTATATTTTCCATAGTGACTATTCTAAAATTTCAACTGGACATATCTTTTTATTCCCGCTATGAAATTCCAATTTTTCGGATTCATTGAAAAGATATTTTCAATTAGATTCTAATGTTTTTGGTTTCGCTTAAATCCGGTTTATTTTGAAACCTATACATTCATTTGAAATCAAATTTTCGAACTACCGCACCATTTTCAATTCCTTTTATAATTAAAAATAAATATTTATATTCTAACAATAATTCAAATAAATATATACATTCTAATTCTATTCAAAATAAATTTCTCATTGTTATTATTTAAAATAATTCATTTTAAATATTCAAAATTCATTAAAATTACCAAAATAAAAGTTTTAAATTGGTTTGGATTTTCCGGGTTGTTACACCAGCCTATACACATACAAGAATCTCTTCTACAACATCAGCATATTATTCTCTATTCTTTAGATCCAAACTCTTGAGTTCATGTTACTTTTAGATATAAAGATTTAACAGGTAACCTTGACATGTTTATAAATTTGGATCTAAAACTATGTCTGTTAAGAATCTGATTCATACCTAAATAGTTCTGCTATTACATGTATCCCTCTGTACACCTGATCTGCTGTTTAGTTCTTATATGCCTAATTTTGCTATTATATGTCTATCTCTGTTATTTTATATGCCTATTTCTGTTTTCCTCTCTCTTTCCCTTTTTATTTTTATAGTATAGGCTACCTTCGAGCCTAGGCCAATATTGTTGAAACATGCATACGAATGGGATTGGGATAATTTGGGAGTGACTGAGAATGATAATTTTGGGGGCATGTCTTGTACTATGAAACATGACTAAAATTTGGGGAATATCTTATACTTTGAATTATGACTTGAGGTTTGGGGTACATAAATCTGTAGGCTTGATTTATAGATTAAGCGGAACATGTTAGCAAAAAGGTAAACAACCTATGGAACCTGTTTAATCTATTGGGGTTAAGTAAACTTGTTTAATCTATTGGGGTTAAGTTAACATGTTTAATCTGTTGGGGTTAAGTAAACCTGTTTAATCTGTTGGGGTTAAGTAAACCTGTTTAATCTGTGGGGGTTATATGAACCTATTAACCTGTGAAAATTAATCTGTTAATCTGTGGGGGGGTTAGGCGAACTGTTAATATGTAGGCTTAACCTGTTAAAATTCCTAGTTAATTAGGGGACACAAGTTTAGTAGTTGACTTATAGCATCTGCTGTGTGGGACCCATATCAGTCAGTTACCCATTTTGGCATTAAACGGGGATCCCGCACTTGGTAGGGGTCAGGGAACGCATACTGAACTGATTGTAAGAGGTTCATCTGAATGGGGGTGTATACGGGAGCATTCCAACAGAGTCATGTGTGTGCATGAGTCCGGTCTGTAGGGGGAAAATAAGCCGATGTAGCATTAGTAAATAGGTATGTGTCCTTCTGTAGGTTTCCACTTTAGGAAGTAATACACCCTATTGTGGGGCCGACACATGGTATTTACAAGTTAGGGAGTCGATCGCTTAGGGATAATAATTATGGTACATCTAGTCCTATTTGTTTCTGTTGAGGTGCCCATTATTTCTGTTTGGGGGTAACACTCGTTATATTCTGTTAAGGTACCCGTTATTTCTGTTTGGGGGTAAAACCCATTATGAAACTAGAGTACACCTAAAACAATCAATATGTTTCTGTTGGGATCATTCTATTTCTGTTATGTAATTAGGGGATACCTAATCTTGTCACATATCTGTTAAACTAGTATTGGTGCAGAGAAAAGTACTTGTGAAGCAAATCCACTCTGTTTATTCTGCTTATCATGTTCAGTCTGTTTATGCCAATTATATGATATAGTTATCTCTTATCCAGTTTATATTCCTGTCATGATGCTTTTACTTCTTTATATGCTAAAAGTCACTGGACTCGCCAGACTTTTCGTTTGACCTGTTTTGTTTCCTTTTCTCTCTCTTCCTTCCCACAGGTTCTCATGGTGGGAACACTCAGGCTTGATTAGGATTCTCTTTTCTGTTTCTGCTTGGATCTGGATCTGCTTTGATGTATCGATTTGACTACTTGTCTACTTTATTATGGCTATTACTGGGGATTATGATTTTACATTTTTGCACTCTGATGGTTTTTAGCGCAAGATAGATGTTTTGTTTTGATGTACTCAGTTTCAATATTTTATGCATGATGTTGTAACTGATTTTGAAACTGCAGTGTATATGCAAAATAATGAAATTTTAAATTTCTGATGATTTTTTATATTTGTCTTGTGATATTCTGTTTCTATTTACCTACAACGCTTCACAGAACATAATGCATTCTGATAAAGAGTGACATTAACGAACGTGGGGTGACTCATTTGGTATCAAATTTGAAGGTTACAAGATCGGATAAAAGGTTTTGAAAATTGATTTTAAAGGGTTTCAAAAAGAAAGTATTTTCAAAGAAAGGTTTGTTTTTGAAAAAGATATTCCCCAAAGCCATATAAAATATCTTTCGATTCTCTATTTGAATCCCTTTTCCTTTCCTTTTCAGCCTATCTGGGGAACTGAATCTTCTTGTGGGCGTTCAGATACCGACTTGGTTCTGTAGATACCTTGAGGTTACGGTGCCTGCCGAAGGCCAAGGAGATACCCCTCCCCCAGCAGCAGCGGTTGTTCCTCATCCTCCTCCGCGAGCAGAAAATTTCTCTAAGATATGCAAAGAATTCTGTGTTGTGGGAGGAAAGCCATTCCGTTAAACTGAGAACTTTGTGGAAGCACAAAACTGGCTATAAGAGACAGAGAATTTGTTTGGGCTTTTTGAGGTTGATTACCGCAGGAAGATATAGTTGGATACATAGCATCTTAAGGAGAGGCTTTGTTCTGGTGGGAAGTGGCGCAAGCAAGGCATCTAGTTGATACTTGGGATGATTTCCGACAAAGATTCGAGACAAAGTTTCTTTCTCATACAGAAGAGAGTATGCAAATGGAGAAGTTTCTGGCACTTAAGCAAGGAAGAATGTCTATCAAAGAGTATGTCAATAAGTTCAATCAGCTGGCAAGGTTTGGTCTGGAGCTGGTGAATACCCCGCACAAGAAAGCTTTAAGATTTGCAAGAGAATTGAATCAATCTATTCAAGCATTGGCATTATCTCACATCCCAAAAGTCCCCCAGGGAGAAACGTGAGTTCATATGGGGCTACTTTTGAGGGACTGGTTGATATGGCATTGATGCACGAAGATGGTAAGGATGAGAAAAAGGAGGCTAAGACTGATGAGACACAAAACAAGAAAGTGTGGCCTAAGAAAGAACCACAAAAGAAGAGTGGAAAGAACTATAAGGCTCAAGGCAAAAAGAAGTGTCATAGTTGCGGGAGCATGGGTTATTTGGTCAAGGATTGCAGAAAAAGGAAGAATACTTTCTTCAACTGTGGTGAGGTTATACACCATATGAGGGAGTTCCCGAAGAGGCAAGGACGGGGCCAAAAGGCAGGATCTTCTAGAGGGCAGGTGCATGCTCTCGAGGCCAGTGTACCGGGCAGAGGTAGGAAAGTTTATATTGAAGGTTTGATTTCTCTTTTCGATCATCCAGTTAGAACTCTTTTTTATTTTGGTGCTTCTCACTCTTTTATATCTTATTCTATGATTGAGTCTCTACAACTTAGTACTAGTATTATTTCTGATCTCGTTATTGTCTCAAACCCCATTGGCGGCGCGGCTCATCTGTCTATGATATGTCGGGGTTTGAGGATATTTGTGTTGGGCGGTGAGTTTGAGTGCAACTCATATGTGCTGGGTTTTATGGGCTATGGTCTGATTCTAGCGATGGATTAGCTAGCCATGTATGGTGCCATTCTAGACTGTGAGAGGAGGGTCGTTAGACTTTTGACTTGGCGAGTGAGGACTCTCAAGATTTCCTGTGACCTCAAGGGGTCTGTCATGCTTAGTTACCTAGAATCACTTGATGCTTCTGTCAATGATTTGCGATATGTACCTATAGTTTATGAGTATCCAGATGTTATTGATGAGGTTAGGGGCTTGCCTCCGAGGCGCGAAATTGATTTTCGGATATACTTGGTGGATAATGCAAAGCCAGACGCACTTCCTGTATGCCACATGACTCCTAGGGAAAGGAGGGAGCTTAGCAAACAAGTAGGGGAGCTACTTGAGAAGGGGTTTATTAGGCGAAACATATCAGAATGGGGTGCTCCAGTCGTCTTTACAACTAAGGCGGATGGCTCGCTTCGCTTATATGTGGATTACAAGGAGTTGAATAAGCTCACTAAGAAGAATAGGCACCCACTTATGAGGACTGATGATCTGTTTGACCATCTGGTCGGCACATCTGTTTTCTCTCAGTTAGACTTGACCATGGGGTTTCATAAGTTGAGGGTGGCTGAGGACAATTTAGACAAGACCACTTTCAGAACTCCAGATGTTTTCTTTGAGTGGCTAGTTATGCCTTTTGGGTTGATGAATGCACCCGCATATTTTGTAGGTCTAATGAGTAGGGTGTTCCGGGAGTTTATGAATAAGTTCTTGTGGTTTTCGTGGATGACATTCTGATCTTCTTGAAGAGCGAGGAAGAGCATGCCTTATATTTAGGGGAGGTTTTGAGGACTCTCCAAGCGCACTGGCTTAAGGAGAAGTTCTACAAATATTACTTTTGGAGAAAGGAAGTAATTTTCTAGGGCATGTGGTCTCTAAGGAAGGGATAGCGGTGGATATCACGAAAGTAGTTGCAGTTCAAGATTGGAAGGTTCCAAAGAATGCAACGGAGGTGAGGAGTTTTATCGGTTTAGCGGGCTATTATAGGAAGTTTATCAAGGACTTCACAAAGATACCAGCCCCACTCACCGGACTAACGAAGAAGAATCTAACCTTTTCTTGGAGCATTGATTGTGAGGATGCTTTTCAGCGGTTGAAGATGGCTCTGACGACAACCCTAGTTTTGACTTTGCCTGAAGAGAACAAAGTGTTCAAAGTGTACACTGATGCATGTGTTACAGGACTTGGTTCCGTCTTGATGCAAGAGGGAAGGATAGTATCCTATGGTGGTAGACAGTTGAGAGTTCATGAGAAGAACTACCCTACCCATGATTTGGAATTGTCTTCTATAGTATTCGCGCTAAAGACTAGGCGACATTATCTTCTTGGAGTGAGGTTCAAGTTATACACGGACCATAAGTCGCTCAAATATCTGTTCTCACAGAGGGTTCTCTACTTGAGACAGTAGAGATGGATGAAGTTCCTAGCATCCTATGATTTTGAGATTGCTTATACCTCTAGCAAGGGTAATGTGGTAGTGGACACGTTGAGTAGGCAGGGGATGACTTTGAGTCCTCTATTCATAGAGAGGTGGAGTTTAGAGTACATATCGACCTTCAATTTTAGGCCATCTACGGATCTTACACTTGGTTTGTTGGCATCCTTAGAGGTGCGACCTACTCTTATGGATCAGATAGATCTTCGCAGCGAAAGGACCCACATATAGCAGACATCTTGTATTAGCTCAGTAGAGGGGAAACTTCTAGTCGTCTTAGTAGATATTCCACGGATGACAGGGGGTGGCTATAATGGGATGGAAGGCTTTGTGCTCGCTGAGTTGGAAATCTGTTGAAGACAATCCTTGAGGAAGCCCATCATTCTAGGATAGCTATCCATCCGGGCAGCGATAAGACGTATAAAGATATGAAGATGGTTTTCTTTTGGGATGGGATAAAGAAAGATATAGCGGAGTTTGTATCTCGATGTTTTATTTGCCAGCAAGTTAAAGTTAAACAAAGGAAGCCCGACGGTTTGCTTCATCCTCTAGAGGTCCCATAGTGGAAATAGGACAGCGTCTCTATGGATTTCATTGATGGTTTGCCTAGATCGAGGAAAGGCAACACCCAAATTTTGGTTATAGTTGACAGGCTTACTAAAAGCGCTCATTTCATTCCTGTTAAGAGTAAGAGGATAACAGCATGGTTGGCAGCAGTTTATCTTCGTGAGATAGTCCGTCTACATGAAGTACCTTCTAGTATTGTGAGTAATCATGACTCCATATTCACTAGTGAGTTTTGGAGGAGCTTGCGAGTGGCAGTAGGTACACAATTATGTTTGGCACCACCTATCACCCTCAGACTGATGGGCAGACAGAAAGGGTGAATAGGGTCCTTGAGGATCTGTTAAGACTGTGTATCCAAGACTTCGGAGGGACATGTGAAGAGCATCATCCTTTGGTAGAGTTCGCCTACAAAAACAATTATCAGGCTAATATAGGCATGGCACCCTTCGAGGCATTGAATGGATGACCTTGTAGATTACCGACTTGGTGGTAGGAGTCTACAGATAGGCTTCTATTTGGACCTGGGATGATTAGAGAAACTTTAAAAAAGACTGATCTTATCCGTAGATGCATGAAGACAACACAGGACGGGAAAAAATCCTATGCAGATAAAAGAAGGGCTGATATTGATTTTAAGGTGGGTGACATGGTTTTCATCAAAGTATCACCATTGAGGAATGTGGTTCGCTTTGGATCTGTACAGAAATTAGTGCCAAGGTTTGTAGGGCTATTTCTGGAAAGGATAGATTAAATGGCCTATAGGGTGAGACTACCATAGAGATTAGAAGGTGTTCATGATGTTTTCCACGTTTCTCATTTGCGGAAATGTCTACGTGATCCAACAGAGGTAGTAGAGCCAGGCATTCTTGAGGAAGCAGAGGTAGAAAGGAAGGCGACAGTTAGATGAGTTCCTAGCTGTATACTTGGATCAGAGTTTAAGAAGCTACGCAACAAAGAGGTTAAGTTGATGAAAGTGCAATGGAGAGAAGACGTCGAGGATGCAAGTTGGTTGACTGAAGACAAGATTCGTGCTTCACACCCTTTCTTTTTCAAGGGTATGTTCTTGACTTCTTTTTCCAAGCTTTTACTCATACTTGCTTCTGTCATTTAAGTTTATCCTATCGTTCGAATCTTCGACCTTTACGTAGGAAACCAGTGGATGTAAACATGTGTTTGAGACATGTTATGTTTGATGGATGCAAGTGTTTGCTAGTGGTTTCTTGTGGATGCATACACACACACTAGGCACTAGATCGACTCAAAGCACTCTTGTACTAGATATGGATGTGTGTGCATTTTAATTTTTTATGGACCGAAATGGATGTATCATCATATAGATGTTGCATTTGGATGGATAATTGTGCACATTTATAATGTTCACATGATATACTAGGACTATTTGCATACATCTTGGATTCATGGCACTAACATACATTGCATTAAGGAGGTCGACTGAATCAGTAGGCCGCCTGATTTTTCGCATTATCTTAGGAACTTATACACACACCTTTGCATATGTTCATATAAGCATTAGATATCTTTAAGGATAATGGATGTCTGTGATTGATGGATGAGTAGATGATTGATGGATGTTAGGATAAACATTCTTCTTAACTTGGAGATTTCGTGGACGAAGTCCTTTAACTTGGGGAGAACGTAACTCCCTATAATTTTAAAAGAATGTTATAACGATAAACTAAAGAATAATTAATTAAATATTGGAAATTAAGTAAAATGGACTATACCGTTGCATTCGTCTCAGAATTTTGTTTGGGATAGACTCCGAGTTTGCGTAAAACGGACTTCGTATGAGAAGGATACAAAGGTTAGATGTTTGTATACATATAATGGCTTTATGTATGAATAAAACAGATCAGAAATTCAAATCAGTTCGAATTACGTAAGCAGGAAAAAGGGGCAGGTACAGCGGGAAATCGACCCGTTAAAGGGTCGACCCATGCCAGGTCTGGGTCGACCAAGAGAGGAGTGGGTCAACCTAACTGGGATATGGCCGAATTTGTTCTGCTGAATCGGGACTTGTTTTGTGGTTGGGTTCGTTGGAGGTAGGCTATATAAAGGACAACATTTCTATTGTTTTCTACACCTAAAAACAATGGAGACAATGAGATGCTTCCCCAACTTGGATTGAATCAGACTATCTTCTTCGACACTAGCCTATATACATACAAGAATCTCTTCTGCAACATCAGCATATTATTCTCTGTTCTTTAGATCTAATCTTTGTGAGTTCAAGTTACTTTTAGTTATAAAGATTTAACAAGTAAACCTGACATGTTTATATGTATTCCTTCGTAAACATGATCTGCTGTTCAGTTCTTATATGCCTATTTTTGCTATTATATGCCTATCTCTGTTATTTTATATGCCTATTTCTGTTCTCCTCTCTCTTTCCCTTTTTATTTTTATAGTATAGGCTACCTTCGAGCCTAGGCCAATATCACTGAAACATGCATACGAACGGAATTGAGAAAATTTGGGAATGATCGAGAATGATAATTTGGGGGAATATCTTATACTATGAAACATGACTAAAATTTGGGGCATATCTTATACCGTGAATTACGACTTGAGGTTTGGGGCATATAAATCTGTAGGCTTAATTTATAGATTAAGTTGAATATGTTAGTAAAACGGTAAACAGCCTGTGGAACCTATTTAATCTGTTGGGGTTAAGTAAACCTGTTTAATCTGTTGGGGTTAAGTAAACTTGTTTAATCTGTTGGGGGAGTAAACCTGTTTAATCTATGGGGTTACATGAACCTATTAACCTGTGAAAATTAATCTGTTAATCTATAGGGGTAAAGCGAACCTATTAATATGTAGGCTTAACCTATTAATAATCCTAGTTAATTGGGGAACACAAGTTTAGGGGTTGACTTGTGTCATCTGTTATGTGGGACACATATCAGTCAATAACCCATTCTGGTATTAAACGGAGACCCCGCACTAGGTAGGGGTCAGGGCACACATACTGAACTGATTGTAAGTGGTTCATTCGAAAGGGGGTGTATACGGGCTCGTTCCAATGGAGTCATATGCGTGCATGAGTCCGGTCTATAGGGGAAAAAATAAGCCGATGTAGCACTAGTAAATAGGTCTGTGTCCTTCTGTAGGTTGCCACTTTAGGAAGTAATACACCCTATTGTGGGGCCGGCACAGGGCATTTACAAGTTAGAGAGCCGATCGCTTGGGATAATAATTAGGGCACATCTAGTCATGTATGTTTCTGTTGGGGTGCCCGTTATTTCTTTCCGGAGTAACACCCGTTATATTCTGTTAAGGTACCCATTATTTCTGTTTTTGGGTAAACCCTGTTATGAAGCTAGAGTATACCTAAAACTATCAATATGTTTCTGTTAGGATCATTCTATTTCTGTTATGTAATTAGGGTTACCTAATCCTGCCACATATCTGTTAAACCAGTATTGGTGCGGAGAAAAGTATTTGAGAAGCATAACCCACTATGTTTATTCTGCTTATCTTGTTCAGTATGTTTATACCAGTTATATGATACAGTCATCTCTCATCCACTTTATATGCCTGTCATGATGCCTTTATTTCTTTATATGCTAAAAGTCACTGGACTCACTAGACTTTATGTCTGACCCGTTTTGTTTTCTTTTCTCTCTCTTCCTTTCCCCCAGGTTCTCATGGTGGGTACGCTGAGGCTTGATTAGGATTCTCTCTTCTGTTTCTTCTTAGATCTGGATCTGCTTTGATGTATCGTTTTGACTACTTGTCTACTTTATTATGGCTATTACTGGGGATGATGATTTTACATTTCTATACTCTGATGGTTTTTAGTGCAAGACAGTTGTTTTGTTTTGATGTACTCATTTTCAGTATTTTATGCCTGATGTTGTAACTGGTTTTGAGACTACGATGTTTTCTGCAAAATAATGAAGTTTTAAATTTACGCTGTTGTTTTATATATGTCTTGTGATATTCTGTTTCTGTTTAACTATAACGCTTCACGGAACTTAATGCATTCTTAAAGAGTGACATTAACGGGCATGGGGTGTCTCACGTGCCCTTCCTAGGATTCAAGAAAAAAAAACTTCTACCACTCAATAGAAAACTTACTCATTAAGGTTAGTATAAGTAATCTTGTTTTTAAACCTGCATGAATCTGCTGGAGATGTTGCCTGCGATGTTGTCGGGGTACAAAATTTTAATCCGCATGTTGCCTAGGTTCAAATTGCTGGCTAAGTAGTCCATTGTTTAAGTTTTAACCCGCATGAATCTGCCTCCACTCCAACACTCAGTAAAAAACTTCCACCACTTAATAGAAAACTTACTCATTAAGCTAAGTATTCCATTGTCGGAGTAACGGAGATGTTGCCTTGGATATGTACTACAGATACAAAACTTACTCATTAAGGTTAATATAAGTATTCCATTGTCCAAAAAATTCAAATAATAGAAAAGAAGTTGAAAATTGCTGGCTAAAAAGTCTGGAAATTTTCATTGTGCCCTCGCCAGTGAAATTTCCTGGCTATGCCACTGTTTGTATACACAAACAGCATACAGCTCCAAGTTGAGAAGTGGGTTATGAAAAGACATAATTGTGTGTGTCTATATATATGTATATATTCACTCGTATGCAAGACTATTTCCAATTGTTTGAAGCAATGTTTTCAAAACCGGACCGTGAGTCAAACTGTGAGCACTTAGGGTCCAAGGTTTTGAAGGTCTGACCGGTCGAACCGTCAAGAACCGCATATGCTTGTTATTAGTGAAAATATGAGTAATCAAGCTTTATGTTTAATCAAATGAATGAATTATAAAGTTTGAAAGTCTTCTATTTGTTCACTAACATTAATAGATTGCATGATATAACTAAATAGCAAGGGCACAAACAAAATACATGTATTTTTTTTAGAATAAAATGGTAAAGTTTACGGTTTAGATGTTGGAACAATTATGATTTTTTGAAATATTTCAGTTATTATTTTCAAAACAATACAAAAGATGAAATGATAAGAAAGAATTACTCAATAAGAGGTAGAAAAAACAAAAAACCGTGGTTTAACCCTATAAAATTGAAGGTTGAACCGCTTGTTTGAAGGTCTGACCAGGGTTCATGCATGAATGAGGTCTGATTGAGTTTTGCGCCGCGTCGGTCCAAGGTTCAGCGTTATTCGAGGTTAAACCACGGCAGGGTCGGGTTATGAAACCCTACTTTGAAGTCTAGATAACGGTCTTTTGTTTATATTGTTGATGTATACAAGATACGTTGTCAGGGTTTAACTAATGTATCATATATGTATAACTCATATAGCTCAACTGATTATCAGTGAAATTTAAACGCATGCATTTTGAAATTTCATCAAGATTGCTTTGTAGTCAGTTTAATTAGCATAAATCATGAAGTGTTTTTTACCTTCCTCATGTAGAGCGCTTAAACAGGCAGGTAGGCCTTGCCCGTATATAAGATTATTGTTTTAGGCATCTAAATTCTAACCCATCTTGTATGTCATTCTTAATACAGGCATGGGTATTTGCTTCATAGACCTCACTCCTCTAGCTAAACGCATCAGCTTTCTCACTAAGTAAGTTTTTCTAAGTATTAACTCATCAGTGGCTCCATTGATGTCCATACGAATGTCTATAGGTTTTACCATAAAGATATCTACTATGCATTAAGGTTGAATCAATTGTGTATGACTGTTGCATCATCTGATCATTTTTAGAACATTTCATGCAAATTTCTTTCTTCACCGGTCCAACTGGTAAGCAACAAGTTCCCTTATTTGAACATTTTTTACTTTTATCTTGATGTCCCCATGCATGAATGTGATGCCCCCCACCTCCCCCGCACCAGCCAACTTTTCCAATGAAAAGCGCTGTACCGACGTCTAACCAGCACGGGACGGTCGTCAAAAGAAAGGAAAAGGGAAGGAATTTGAACAGTGAACCAACAAACAACCTGCAGTATACTCACAGCGCATGGGAAAAATGTAATAATAACATAACTTGATATAAAACAGGCGAGATAGTGCATCATCTGAAAACTATACCATCATAACAGCGGAAAATTCAAAATACAGCTTATGGTCCAAACCAACTTTATTACAACTTTTAAAACTGTCTCTAAAGAAAAATAGGAAGGTACACTACTAATGCCCAAAGTAGTGACCAGTAATAACACAGGATGAATATATGGAAATGATATGTATAAGCCTCCTGCTCGTCTCCGGACAGCTACTCGTGCATAACTAGTTAACCTGTCTCTAGTCTGCTCGTTTAAGAGCACCTAGAGTAATAAGAAGAGACATAAAACTCTGGATTAGACAAAAGTCTGTTACGAGCGATAATCAGCGAAAAACAGAACAATAACAGGTATACATAACCATACCTAAACCTGGACTTGCAACCAAAGAGTTAGCACAACAGGATGTATAATACTCTAAGGTGACACTAACAAATGGTGCGAAAATAATGGGGAGGGGGTGTGCATGTCATGGTGATAGCAAACATCAAACATAGCAATCATCCTCACATCTCTCACTCAGTGTGTAAAGCATACTATATCCACCACTTTTGAACACCCAATTCTTTGTTATAATCACTCTGCCCCATGGAGTCATGACGGCTCCACTGCACTGATATGTAACCACTAATACTTTGCTATATCCACTATGCCCCATGAAGTCATGACAACTCCACTGCACTGGCTCATAGCCCTGCTACGATCACTTTGCCCCATGGAGTCATGATAACTCCACTGCACTGATCCATAGCCAATATCCGTCTCTCAGTGGTAAGTCAAAGTTATAGACATCGATAACCCCTTTGCACTCATCCCGCAGCAAAGTCCTTCTCATGAAGTTAACTTGTTGGTTCCCATCTGGATCCTAAGTTACAACTTCTCATTTGGACTACCTTTGCGTCTCGGGTTTGGTCTTCTCCGGATCGGTTCAGAAACAAGCTTCCATTCGGTTCGGCCTTCTTCCCATCTTCTGTTCGGTTCGGTCATGGTTACCCCATCAGGTCGGGTCGACCTCATCCATTCAAGTCAGTTCATGCATGGAAACTCCTCCGGGTCGGATTATGAGCACCCATTGGGTTTGAGTTGGGCTCCTCGGTTCGTGATGTCCTCTCCAGGGCATCGGGTCGCGACTCCAACTTCGGGTTAGGGTCTTCCATTGGCTCGTGGGTCGAGCCTTCATCGGATCATTTCGTGGTGCTCGAGCAGGAGCGGATCGGTTCGGGGTACTCTGACGCGAGCGGGTCGGTTCGTGGCCACCATTCACGAGTGGGTCGGGGTCGTGGGATGCTCCACGAGCAGGTTTGGGGTCCGATCCGATCCCATTTCCTGCAGTTTTCCAACGAGTTATTTACGTCATACGACGACATTTTCGACCAACCGAACTTTTATATGCAATCACAAATCATTCCAAACAGTCATTGTAACATGTAGAAACGACCATATACATCAAAGCAACAATTTAACAAGTTAAAATGGACCAAACATACCCAAAACCATGATTTTCCCCTTAATCTCCCTAATCATAATTTAATCATACGATTAGCAAAACATACCTAAATTAACCCAAATTTTTATCAGAGCTCCAAAATAATATTTAAGAATTTTTACATATTTTTCCAGAATTTTAACATGCATAATTTCGCTAATTATCACTAATCACCCCTAATTAGCCGTAATTAGTGAAAAACAATGCAAATCACTCACCTTAGCCACAAACGAATTATGGATATGAACTTTAATACTATTTTGGGGCGGTTTTCAACGCAACATAGTAGCTCCAACTCTAATTTGATGCTAATTTGACTTTATTTGGCGTTGATTTGCTTAATTAGTGACAAAAAGGTGATTTGGAAGTGATTTAGAAGATGGAGGCCATTGCTAGGGTTTCAAGGATGTAAATGGCGGCTGAAAATTGGAAATGAAATGTTTTCCCTAACCCTATCAGGCCTCCCATAACCTTAATCCTGAAATGGGTTATGGGCCTAACTGCTAATCACCCTAATTTGGCTCGGTTAAGCTGTTTTTCACCTTCCCAACCTTGTTTCAGCCGTATCTCCCAAACAGTAAGTCCGTTTGGCTAATGTGAGCACTCTATGGAAAGGTAAACCATCATCCAAATCTAATGGAAGTGGTTTCAGTAAATAATCCTTTCCAATCAAAAGTTATAGACGAAACAAGATTCTCCAGGGGCAAAACAGTCATTTAAAAATCGGCAAAAATCGTGAACATGGGAAATGACCCCAATAGTTATTCCCCAAAGTTACACAACCATACGATTTCGTATGTAAATGAAATAAATATTCTACGACCCTCCGATACGTAGAATGCGGGTCGTTACATTCTCCCTCACCCCACCCCCTTTTAGAAATTTCGCCCCTGAAATTCCTTAATCAAAACGTATAATGTATCCCGCATGCCTATCAGCCATATACAACAATCAAACGTACACAATAATACTGCAAGCTTATCCTAGTATGCGGTTTACTAACAAGGGAATAACTATCGCTATTAAAACCTTACCAGGCAAAGAGTTCTGGATGCGACTTCCTTATGCTCTCCTCTGTTTCCCAAGTACAGTCATTCTCATTATCATCCCACTAGATTTTGACCAGTTTCACCCTCTTCCTTCGAAGTTGCTTCGTATCGTACTCGACAATACGAATCGGCCTGCGGTTCCTAACCGCCTCGGGTTCTACTTCGATGTCATCCAACTGATTCGGTGAAATAGCCATATCAGGGTCCTGTACGAACTTCCTTAACTAGGAAACATGAAATACTTTGTGAACTTCTGCCATCTTGTCAGGCAACCCAACTTTGTACGCCAAAGTCCCCACTTGCTCGAGGACTGGAAATGGACCAACAAACCTTGATGCTAACTTGCCTCTCCTACCAAATCGAATCATGCTCTTTAACGAAGAAATCTTGACAAACACCAAGTCGCCAACAGATAATTTTAATTCTTTTCGCCTCTTATCAGCATAACTCTTCTGCCTATCTTGGGCAGCCTTCATTCGTTGTTAGATAACCTTGATCTTATCTGAGGTTTCACTTATCACCTCCGGTCCAAGCACAAATTTCTCACCGGTTTTTAACCAACATGATGGTGAGTTGCATGGTCTTCCGTATAAAGCATCAAATGGAGCCATACCAATACTGGACTGATAACTATTATTATATGCAAATTCAACCAGATGCAAATGGTCATATCCCATGACCCTCCAAAATTTAATATGCAAACTCTCAAGAG
The DNA here is from genome assembly GCA_030737875.1 of Allium sativum. NCBI lineage: Eukaryota > Viridiplantae > Streptophyta > Magnoliopsida > Asparagales > Amaryllidaceae > Allium > Allium sativum. The sequence goes on along the minus strand of CM060915.1, from coordinate 211,992,947 downwards.
GTCTTCTAATACTCGATTCACCCTCTCTGTTTGACTATCGGTTTGAGGATGGTACGCGGTACTGAGATGTAATTCTGACCCTAAAGCCTCTTGTAAGCTCTTCCAAAATGCACTTGTAAACAACAGATCTCGATCACTTACAATGCCTTTGGGTACTCCTTGAAATCTCACTACCCACTTCATATACAGTTCTGCTAACTTAGTTGTTGTTCTATTCGACTTGACGGGTATAAACCTTGCACTTTTGGTCAATCGGTCCAAGATCACCCAAATGCTATCATGGCCCGATCTAGTCCTTGGTAACCCATCAATGAAATCCATTGAGACTTGTTCCCATTTCCATTTTGGAATTTCCAATGGTTGCAGCAAACCACTAGGCTTCTTTTGCTCGGCTTTAACTAGCTGGCAATTTATGCACTGGATATAAACTTCCCAACGTCTCTCTTCGTTCCTTCCCAGTTGTAGGTCTGCTTCATGTCTCGACACATTTTATTACCACCGGGATGTATAGTCAGTTTTGAGTGATGACATTCTCTAAGCAATGCATCTCTCAATCCATTGACATTGGGCACAACTAGTCTCGCATTCTTTCTAAGCCATCCATCTCGATCGAGCCCATACTTGTTCATCTCCTCATCGATTACCATTTCTAACTTGGAGATGATTTCTAATAGATTATGTGATGGCCTGCCCCGCACTAGCCGACATTTCCAATGAAAGTGCGCTATGCCAATGCCCGACTAGCACGGGATGGTTGCCAAAGAAAGGAAAAGAAAGGAATTTGAACTAACAAGGAACCTGTAGAATGTCTCACAGCGCATAGGATAAAATATAATAATAACGTAACTTTGTCATAAAACAGGCGAGACAGTGCATAAGATGAAAACTAAACCATCATAGCAGCGGAAATCCAAAATACAGCTTATCATCCAAACCAACATTATTACAACTTTGAAATGCTTTCTCTAAAGCAAAGAAAAAAGTGCACTACTAATGCCCAAAGTAGTGACCAGCAACAACACAAAGAGAGTATATATATCTATCTATATATATATATATATATATATATATATATATATATATCATACGTGGAAGCCTCATACTCGTCTTCGGTACAGCTACTCGTGCATACCACCTAACTTGTCTCTAGTTTGCCCATTTAAGAGAACCCAGAGTAATAAGAAGAGACATAAAACTCTGGGTCAGACCAAAGTCTGGTATGAGCGATAAGCAGCAAAACAGAACAATAATAGGTATACATAACCATACCTGAACCTGGACAAGCAACCAAAGAGTTAGCACAACAGGATGTACAGTACTCTAAGGTAACACTAACATATGGTGTAAAGATACTGAGGAGGGGTGTGTACGTCATAGTGATACCAAAAAATCAAGCATAGCAACCATCCTCACATCTCTCACTCAATGCGTAAAGCATATGATATCCACCGCTTTGACCACCCAAATCCTTTGCTATGATCACTCTGCTCCATGGAGTCATGATAGCTCCACTGCACTGATCCATAGCCACTAATCCCTTGCTATGTCCACTCTGCCCCATGAAGTCATGACGACTCCACTGCACTGGCTCATAGCCATGCTACGATCACTTTACCCCATGGAGTAATAACTACCCCACTGCACTGATCAGTAGCCTAACATCCGTCTTGGTGGTGAATCAAAGTTATGGATGTCGATAACCCCTTAGCACATGTCCCACAGCAAAGCCCAACTCATGAAGTTAACTCGTTGGTTCCTAACTGGATCCTGAGTTCTACTTCCTATTTGGACTACCTTTGGATCTCGGGCCTTGGTCTCCTCTAGATCGGTTCGGTCCTCCTTCTCATCTTCGATTCAGTTCGGTCGTAACTATCCTTTCCTGGTGGTTCGGTTCATAGAACCTCCTTATAGTCTAGTTCGTGATTCTCCTCTAGCTCATGGTCATCATGTCGGCTCGTGGAAGGCTCCCTGGTCCGATCGGTTCGTGATGAAGCTCCGGTTCGAGTCGGGCCTTCATCACCGGTTCGGGCACGTGGTGTGCTCCGGTTCAGGTCGGGGGGGCTTCAGATGTGAACTATTCGTGAGCTCCTGATCAGATCGGGATCTCCAAGTGGTTCAGGGTCTACGCACTAGCTCGTAGTGTAGCAGTTCGGAGGAGCAGTTCATAGGGAGGGGGTGTGTATGTCACGAACGGGTCGGGGTAGGGTGATCCAATCCGGTTTCCTGCACTATTTCCTGCGACTTTTCCAGCAAGTGTTTATGACATACGACGGTGTTTTCGACCAATCTAACTTCACCAATCAATCATACAGAATTCCAAACAGTAATAGAAATATGTAAAATCAACCATAAACATCAAAGCAACAATCTAATAAGTTAAAATAGATCAAACATACCCAAAACCCATGGTTTTTCCCTTAATCATGTTTAACCATAACTAATGATAGGATTAGCAAAACATTTCCAAATTAACCCAAATTTTTATCAGAGCCCTAAAATAATATTTTAGAATTTTACAAATTTTTCCAGAATTTTAACATGCATAGATTCTCTAATTAACAATAATCACCCTTAATTAGCCTTTATTAGTGAAAAACAATGCAAATCACTCACCTTAGCCACAAATTAATCTTAGATATGAAAATATCTCTGATTTGGGTCGAATTCTAATGCCTAACAGCAGCTCCAACTCTGATTTGGTGATATTTCTCCTTGATTTGACGTAGATTAGCTTAATCCTTTTTTTCCAAAAGAATATATATATTCAAAAGGGGAAATTCAGCCATCCTCCAAAGGCTCACAAAAACAGATTATGTACAACTACATAACCTGTGCACACACAAAACAAAACAAAAAGATACATAGAAAATAAAATAAAAATGTAGGCAACTCAGACCCATGAAGAGCCAAAGAAGATGTCACAGGGATGCACCGCTGTCAGACTCCCACAATGCAGATCACTCCACTAAAAATAGAAAGCGGTGGATAGACGAGAGCCCGCTCGACTGATAGAGTCCACCTATGAGCTGAGGGAAACATCTAGAATCTTCGTCTGCCGTGATGTAGCGCTAAAAGTGCAGTCTGGTATCAAGATCCCAACCAATCCATGAATCCCAGTCCATTGCTCTGAAAGCCTGATCAGCAGCAACCTGTAAAACCAGCCCCTGCAGAACTAGCAAACGAAATAAGCCAAAAAAGGGGGGAGGTGAGAAAAGGCTACCGGGATAGATCCCGATACCTTTAGGAAACAAAAGCTCGGTCGATTCCTGCTCTAGAGGTTGCTATAACCGATGAGACATCAAAGGTTATAGCGAGCCTCCTCGAGCGGGAACCGAATGAGCCTCTGAACAGTCTGCCACGGAAGGCTAGGAATACATCATTCCTAACATTTCGGATGATACAGGATGGGACCATAGGCACCTCATCATACATTGCCCTATTCTGCGCGCACCAAATATGCCAGCAGATAAGACAAGGGACCAGACGCAGAAGGATAGAACGAAGGGATTTTCCTGAGATTCCGGTCCACCAGATTCTCAATCTATCAGCAAGAGAAGAAGCATTTCCTTGGATACCGGTTAAATTACCGAAGTAATTCCAAACAGAGTTGGAAGTAAAGCCCAAGAAGAACAGGTGAGAAATGGATTCTGTGTCCCCTGATCCACAACACCTGCAGCGAGAAGCTAAGGGGATGCCAATTCTCTGAAGGTTCTCATCTATCGGTAGCCCCTCGTGGAGCGTCCGCCACATAAAAACAGAAACCTTCGGAGGAATCCAGGGATCCCAGATGAGAGAGAAGGCAGGAAGAAGGGGAGATGGCGTCCTAGCCGAGTTCCAAGCTGCATGAATCGAGAAGGGACTGCCATCCCGTCCCAACCCACCACCATGCGAATCTGATAAGGCCTTCACTAATTGCATCCATTTCCACATCTCACTAGCATAGGAAAGAACCCCGATATAGTTATTCGCATGTAGCCTGCGGTACTTTGCGTGAAGAAACGATGCCCATAAAGAATCATTCGCTTTGAACCTAGCCCACAGTTTACAAGCAAAAGCAGTGCAAGTATCCTTAGGACTTCTGAGACCTAAACCCCCCTCGCTTTTGGGGCGGCAGATAATGTCCCACGAGATCTAATGGTGACGATTAGCGTTGTCCTTTTTCCCCCAGAAAAAAGACGAGGCCAACGAGCGGTAAGATCTGAAGAAAGCAGAGGTGGGAGTCATGGCTGCAAAGACGTGAGATCCTATTGAGTCAAGCACCGACTTTATGAGAACCAGTCTTCATGCCTGAGAGAGAAGGGTTGCATTCCACCTAATGATCTTCCCCCTAGCTTTATCGGCTAAGGGGTCAAAAATGGCATTGAGATTACGGCCTCTGAAAAGAACGATACCCAAATACGGTAGAGGAAGGGTAGCCGCCTCATAACCGGTGTAGGTTTCGATCCAAGAAGATCTGGCCGTGGACAAATCTCTCGACGGGACAAAGCAACTTTTCGTAGTATTAACGAGCTGACTAGAACTCCTCTCGTACTGCTTGATGAAGTGACAAGCCGACGAACAGAACAACGATTACCATTTGTGAAAATGATAATGTCGTCCGCAAAAGATAAAGAAGAAATGATCGGGAAATCAGAGGGTGTAACACCCCGTATTTTCTGAGAATATTAAAAAAAAATGGTTAATTAGGAAGAAGTTATTAAGCCTTGAAGTTTGTATGCATATGAGAGAAATATATATAGATATATATAAAAATTAAATAAATAAACATGCAAAAAAGGTTCAAAACAGCGAATTGGGAGGGGGAATAACCGAACCGGCCCATTTTTGAGGTCGACCCAAGCCCCGCTGGGTTGACTAGGGGTTAATCCAGGGTGTTTGGCTGTCATCCCGTGGGCCGATTCGCTCAAATGCAGATTTTGCATTTGAATGGTTCTCATGATTCAGGGTTAATCTAATGGTCCTAAATAACTTCCTACACCTATATATACATCCCTAACCTAAACCTAAATCTCATATACAATTCTCTAGCCTCCATTGCTCTCTTCCTCTCTAAAAATAAATAAATCAATGGCGTCTCTACTTTGCTGAAACCTAAGCTAGGACTTGTGCTTCTTCTTCCTCCAATTCTGATTAGGATTAAAAGAGAACAGCTACAACACCTTTTTCTTTTAGAATCCAACCAAGGCAAGTGCGGTTATTTTCCGATATAAACTTTAATTATAATTGTGACATGATTGTAAATCTGAATTTGAGATTGCGTATGTTCTGATCTATTTTATTCTATATCTCTTTCTTCTTTCTGTTCTATAGCCAGGCTACCCCGAGCCTGCGCCAAATCTCATAAGAGATTAACGCACGAACGTTAAACTTTGGGACAAATAATGAATGATGGCATAATTGGACATGGCTAATCTGTGACTAAAAGGACATAGCTTGTAAACTAGATTTAGATCTGTGCATATTCTGTGAATTGGAAGAAGAGGAACCATTGTATATTAACATGTGACTTGAGACATTGGACATAACGCATATTTTTGAATTAAAGATCTGTTATAATTTAAAGTTCTAGATTGTTGGGCATATTGTTTATATAGAGATTCATGATTTGGGATAAAAAGGGAATATGACTTAGGTGTGAAGATTTATGTTAAGATTTGATAACTATTAAATGTGAATAACACCTAAGTGGGAGATTTTTGAATATATGACATGCATTGAAATCGATGGCTATATTTGGTATAATTTATATGTGAATCTTTTGTACTAGGCAAGTTTAACTAAATTTGAGACATGTGTTATATGGTAAATTATGACCATAATCTGTGCCATGTAAATTCAATGCAAACGTGGGGTATATGATCATAATGTGAATCATGACAACTATTTAGGCATGCAAACTTAGGCCAAATTTATAATTAGGCAAGATATGTTTATGAAACTTTAAGGAATGATTAAATCTGTTATATAGCCTAATCTTCTAGTTCTGTTATATTGCCTAATTTGCTAGTTCTGTTATATTGCCTAATTTGCTAGTTCTGCTATAATCTGCTATATCTGTTCATATACCAAATCTGTCATCTGCTAAGTCTGCTGAAGATGCCTAAACTGTTATATGCTAAATCTGCTAAACTGCTTAATCTGCTGAATCCGTTAAGTCGCCTAATCTGCTAAATCTGTTATCTGCCATATCTGTTGATTTGATATATTTAGTCTATTATTGACATAATATGAATTGGCTATAATTATGAAAATTGACATGTATATTAGGCGTGGGCATAAATGGTAAATTAATAATTAATTGGCCGCAAAGATAAACATGGCTGACTCGAGGTTAGAATGAGTTTGCGGCGTAATCCTGCCCGGAACCGCCCGGCACATCCAGTGGCCGCAAACAATAGGTTCTACTGTGAGAAGTTAGTCATAACGTGCTCGAAACCCGAGGTTAGACTCAGTTTGCGGCAGAAATCTGCCTGGAACCAACCGGCCTAACCAGTAGCCGCAAACTGTCAGTCTAATGTGAGAGGTCTGGGCATTAATATTTAATTAATGAAAATCTGAGATAAATATAATTTCTAAAACGTGTTGGGCGGATAGGGTTAAACCCACTAGACTGATGAGTTTAATAAATATATTTCGTGAATCGGTAGGCCCAATTACAAAGTTAGACAAATCTGTAAATCTGTTAAATCCGTATATCTGATTCATTAGTCTAAAACTTGTCTGATCTATGAACTAGTTGATCTGAATTCTGTATGTCTGAACTTGTTAATCTGAAATCTGTTAGTCTGGGGACACAAGGATAGGAGGGGAATTACTTGTGTCATCTGTTGTTTGGGACCCATATTAGTCAGTAACCCTTTCTGGTATCAAAACTTTGACCCAACAGTAGGTAGGGTCCGGGCACGCTTACTGAACTAATTATAAGCAGTTCATTCTGATAATGGCGAGGGGTGTTGATGGTGCGTTCCAACCGGGTCATGTGCGTGCATGGATCCCGGTCTGCCTCTGAGGATGTAAGACGCCGTGACATCTGTAAATAGGTCTGTGTCATTCAAAGGTTGCCACTTTAGGGAATGATACACCCTTCGGTGGGACTGGCACAGTGTATTTATGTATTAGGGAGCCGATCGCTTGGGGTAGGCTTTTAGGGTACACTTAGTTCTGTCTATTTCTGTTGGTACCATCTATTTCTGTTGGGTGGCATCACCTGTCTGTTTCTGCATGGAACCGTCTGTTCGGGTGGTAAAGGCCCAATTACTAGCGTGGAAATTATTTTGTACCTGTTTCTGTTTCAGTTTAGACATTAGGGTGACACCTAATTCTGTTATACTAGTATTAGTGCTGAGAAGTGTAAAGCAATAGCTTATATCATTCTGTTCTTCTGTCATATCTGCTACATTTGTTACAGTTATCTCTCATCCATTTTTATTTTCATGTCATGTTATTATTATCTGTTCATAACTGAAAATCACTGGACTTGCCAGACTTTTGTCTGACCCTTGTTGTTTCGCCTCCTTTCTTCCGTTTCTCCCCCCAGGTTTTGTAGAAGGGAATACTTTAGCTTGATCCAGATTTCTTCCGCTTGCAGTGCTTAAAGTATGGCTTGTCTTCTTCTGTGGGGATTATGATTTTAAACTATGCATTCTGAAGGCTTTTGTACAAGACTGATATTTTGTACTTGAATTCTGATATTGTGATTTGAAAGGATGTAACCAAGCTTCTATTGAAATAAAGTTATAAATTTTTCAAGTACTGTTTTATCTGTCTTGTAAGTTTCTGTTCTGTTTACTAAAATGCTCCACCAAAGTTAAGGCCTTCCCTTGTGAGTGACCTTAACGGAGGTGGGGTGTTACAGAGGGCATGCCAAAACGGTGAATCTGATTAGCTATCATCAGTGAATGCAATCCACGTACGAAAGCCTCAGCAGCGATCACGAAAAGCATTGGAGAAAGGGGATCTCCTTGACGGAGACCTCTTCCAGCCTTGAAAAACCCGTTGGCCTCTCCGTTAATAAGAATTGAGAACCAATAGTTGGATATAAGCCTCCAGATAATATCGATGAGGTTCTCGGGGAACCCAAAAGCACGGAGAACCTTGATGATGAAAAACCAGGACATGCGGTCGTAAGATTTTGCCATGTCCAGCTTAACGACCACATTAGAACTCCTGACTTTCCTCTCAATCTGAGACGCCAGCTCTTGGGCTAAAAGAACGTTTTCTGTAATCAAACGTCCTTTAACGAACCCTGCCTGAGAAGCTGATATAATACGCTGGAGAAAAGGAGCCGACCTAGTGGCCACGATTTTAGAGATAACCTTGTCTGAAAAGTTGCACAAGTTGATTGGGCGAAAATCTGCACACGAACTGGGATTTTCACACTTAGGGATAAGGACTAAGTTAGTGGAGGTCCAGCCTTGAGGAAGGTCTCCACCAGAGAAGAAGAATCGAATTACATGGCAGAAATCCAACTGGATAATGGGCCAAATGCTACGATAGAAGACCCTATTGTAACCATCGGGGCCGCAAGCACTGTCCTTACTTAGGGAAAAGATACAGGCATGTATCTTTTCTGTGGTAGGGGGCCGCTAGGTCGATACCTTCCATAGGTAGGACCAACCTTGGGATGAAGGAGAGGAGAGATGGATCCGACACCGAGACAGAGGGAGAGCCAAGAAAAGATTGGAAGTGAGAGAGAATAGTTTCTTTATCTAAATTATAACTTCTATGGCATGCTATTATGTGGATTTGTGTAGATCTATTTCTAAACTAGCATATCTAATTTATGTGGACATTGAAACTGTTAGTCAGATCTAGATTATCACCTTGCGTTACCATGTTAGATCTATTTAACCTCTAGATCACGTGATCCAATCTATCACAATGTGTTATTATGTTAGATCTAAACAAATGGGACATCTAAACTACTAATTTAGATCTTACCGTGCTTATTGAGACATCATGTTATGTTCACTAGTTTTATGTTCAACAATTAATTTTCCATGCCAGTATGTATGTTCACATTATCATGCTAAGTTTATGTGTTTGCCAAGCTGATCACTTTTGTTACATTCCTATTGTTTTTCCCTATTATCGTTTATGACTAGGCTGTTGTCTAGCCTAGGCATAATGCCAATTTTGTGAGGGCGCTAGTTAAGGAACGGGGGAAAAGGGGTTAATATTGGCATAACTTGAATATGAACATTTTTGGACCTGTAATTCAAATTACTGGGTAAGATAGATATTGACACCTATAAAAGGAAAGGATTAATTAATTTGTAAATTAATTAAAAATGGAATGTTTAGTAATTACAATTAGGACTTGTAATTGTACTTATGACACGAGGTTAGGTTGCATTAGTGGTGGAAGTCTACTCGGACCCGACCGGCATATCCAGCAGTCACTAATGTTGAACCTAATGTGGGAGGTCTAAGTACGCAAATACGAATCAAGCTAAGACATGAGGGCCCAACTGTGGAACAAGATAGCCCAGACCCGACCGGCATATCCAGCATCCACACGTTGTAGGCCTAATATGGGAGGTCTAGCCCATTATAAACAATAAATGGACATGGTAATGAATTGGACTACTTAACCAAATTTAATCCGTAGGGATTGTATGATATATAACTGAAGTAAGGATTAAGTAAAATTGATTAGATCAGTGGGAGGTTAAGTAAATCTTAGATAGGTGGGTAATATTAGTATATATAGGCCCACAACTTAACTATTAAACAAACATGCTTGGATCAGTGGGAGGTTAAGTAAATCTTTGGTAGGCCGGTAACATAAGGATATATAGGCCCACAAACTTAACCGTTAAATAAACATGCTTGAATCAGCGGAAGGGTTAAGTAAATCTTGGGTAGGTGGGTAATATTAGTATATATAGGCCCACAAACTTAACCCGATAAGGTTATGTAATTAAAGACACCTAATGGTATACATAATTGGTGGAAATAATAAAGTTATGTAATTAAAGACACCTTTTAGGGTAAACATAACTTATAGAAATGACAGGGTTATGTATTAAAGACACCTATAGGTAAGCATAACCGGTTGAAAGATAGAGGGTTGTGTATTAAAGACACCTGTAGGTAAGCATAACCGGTAGAAAGATTGGAATTATGTAATTAAAGACACCCTTTAGGGTAAGCATAACTGGTAGAAATAAATAAGGTTATGTAATTAAAGACATCTAGTGGTATACATAACCAAGGGAAAAATAAAATAAAGTTATGTAATTAAAGACACCCTTTTAGGGTAAGCATAACTGACAAAGGGCTATGTAATTAAAACACCTAAGGGTATACATAGTCAGTGAAAAACCTAGTGGTGATACAAGACAAAGGGGAGAGCTTGTATCATATTGTGTGGGACCCATTCAGTCAGTAACCCGGAGTTGGTATCAAGTAAAGAACTTCGTACTAGGCAGAGAAGAGGCACGCTTACTGATTGATTGTAAGATATCCAAATGAGGCGGATGGTGTGGGCGACAACCGACCGGGGATATGTGCATGCGTGGGCCGGGCAGAGGGGGCTAAGACGACCATGACACCAGTAGATATGATTGTGCACACCATGGGTTGCCACTTTAGGAAGTGATACCTCCTACTATGAGGCCAACATAAGATATCTACTGGGTAGGGAGCTGATCGATTAGGGTAGTGGTTAGGGTATACTTGGGCGTATGACCTAAGCCTACCAACTTATAGTAGAAGGGATCATCTCATTTCAGTTATAGTAGTAATAGTCCAGAGTAATCATTAGTGAGGCACATACACCTTATCTTGCTTACCTTGTCACACTTGCCATTTATGTAGTAATCTCTCTCTTATCCACTTTATATGCCTATCATGTTGCTTTTATTTATCTACTAGCTAAAAGTAACTAGACTCGTCAGACTTTATATCTGAAACTTTTTGTTTCTCCTTCTTTCTTCTGCCCCCCCCCCCCAAGTTCTCAAGGGAGGGAATTCTCAGACTTAGTTAGGATTCTGCTATCGTCTTGCTTGGAGCTTCTAGATGTATTTCTCAAGCTTCTATCTTTCCTACTATGGCTTATGATTTGGGGATTATGCTTTCTTTGTTAGTGCACTCTGATATTTAAAGTGCAAGATAGAAGTTTTAATGATGAACTGAGTTTATGTATTTTCAGACATATGGTGTAACCGTGATTTATGATTAATAAAAGTTTTTAATTCCACTGCTATTTTATATCTGTCTTGTAATGTTTCTTTTCTGTTTACCTATAATGCTTTACGAAACTTAATGCATTCCCTTAGTGAATGACATTAACGGACGTGGGGTGTCAAAAAAACATATAAAACACAATATAGAATATAAAAATTAAATTATAAAATGTAAAAAAAACAAAATAAAGTGTAAGGTTAATATAAAATGTAAATACAAATAAATTATAAAATAAGTAATTTATAATAATAATATAAACATTGGTATTATGTTATTATGGTATCGATTCAATTTCTCGATTAAAGGCTCAGTTAAAGGACTCAGTTATGGGCTATGTTACTATATAGGTTATGGGTGTTATGTCCAGTTGTGGTCTTCACTATGGGCTTGGTTATTACATAGGTTTATCATCTCGGTTATGAGCTCTGGGTACTATGTTCAGTTATAGGCTCGGTTATGAACTTGATTATGGATGTTTTGTTGGATTATGGGCTTATTTATAACCTTAGTTATGAACACGGTTATGGGTGTTACGTTCGATTGTGGGTTCGATTATGAACTCGGTTATGGTTAATATGTGTGGGCATAGTTATAAGCTCGATTATGTATCAACATATTAGGCTATGTAAAAGCTTGATTATTACTTCGTTTAATTAGGGTAGGTGGACGGTTACAAAATTAGCCAAGTAAGACGTCATATTAAATATAAGTTTGTGTAATACAAATGATGAAAGAGTGAATAAAGCTAAGTTAAAAAAATATAAAACATAATATAAAATGTAAAAACTAAATTATAAAATAAAAAAATACAAAATAAAATGTTATGTTAAAAATATAAAATGTAAATACAAATAAATTATGAAATAAGTAATGTATAATAATGATATAAACATTAGTACTCTATTAGATTATGGTATCGATTAATTCTAAATTAAAGGCTCAGTTAAAGGACTCAGTTATGGGCTATGTTACTATATAGGTTATAGGTGTTATATACAGTTGTGGTCTTGACTATGGGCTTGGTTATTACACAGGTTATTATGTTGGTTATAATCTTTGCTAAGAACACGGTTACTGGTATTAATCTCGGTTATGGGCTCAGTTAATGACCTCGGCTATGAACACGATTATGAATATTATGTTCTGCTATGGACACAGCTAAAATTATAAATGGTAAAATACAAATACTAAAATAATAAATATAAAAGATAAAATAGAAAGTATAAGATATACAACATAAAATATAAAAAATATATAAATAAGTTATATAATAAATAATATTGATTATGGGCTCGGTTATAAGCTCGGCCATAATCTCAGTTATGGGTAATGTGTTTGGCTATGGCCTCACTTACAGACTATGTTACGTGCTTGGTTATGATCTCAGTTACGGGTGCTATGTTCAATTATGGATTTTAGTACGAGCTCGGTTATGACTTCGTTTATGGGCTTAGTTAAAGGATAAATTATGAACTTTCTTACAAATCAGTTATGACTTTTGTTATAGGCTCTGTTATGGGCTTATTATGGGTAATATGTTTGGTTATGGGCTCACTTATATACTCACAAATGGGCACAGTTATCATCTCGTTTCTGAGCTCGATTATGGGCACTATGTTCCATTATAGGCTTATTTTTTACCTTGATTATGGTGTTATGCTAGATTATGCGCTTATTTATAACATTGGTTATAAACATGGTTACGGGTGTTACGTTCGATTATGAGCTCGTTATGGTTAATATGTTCACTTATGGATGCAATTATAAACTGAATTATGTATTAACACATTAGGTTGTGCAAAAACACAATTATTACTTTGTTTAATATGGTCATGTGACGGTTATGGAATTAGCTAATGATGACATACATATTTAATATAAGTCGTGTAATACAAATACTAAAATAATAAATATAAAAGCTAAGTTAAAAAATAAAAAACATACAATAAAAAATAAAAATAAAACATGAAATAAAAAATAAAAACAAAAATAAATTATAAATTAAATAATTCAGTTATGAGCTCGGTTATGATCTTAGTTATAACCTAGGTTACAACCACGATTATGTGTACTATGTTCGATATAATGTTTGGTTATGTGATTGATTATGGACGTGGTTTTAGCCTCGGTTGTAGGCGTGGTTATGAGCTTGGTTATGTTTTTGGTTATGATCTTAGTTATGGGTATTATGTCCAGTTATGGGCTTGGTTATGACTCCCTTTTTAAGCTCGGCTAAGGGATAAATTATGACCTTGGTTATGGGATCAGTTATGACCTTGATTATAGGCTCGATTGTGGGTAAAATGTTTGGTTATGGGATGGGTTGTAGATTCGGTTATAGCTTCAGTTATGATATTGGTTATGGTTACTATGTTTAATTACGTGTCTGTTTACAAACTTGGTTATGACCTCATTTATGGGCTTGATTATGACCTTAGTTATGAGCTCGTTTAAAGGCTCGATTATATATTTGGTTATGACCCCAGTCATGAAAACGATTATGAGTACTATGTTCAGCTATAGGCTTAGTTATGATCTTGATTTTGGGTATTATATTCGATCGTGGGATCAGTTATGAACATGGTTATGGGCTCGGTTATGATATGTTTGATTATGTGCGCAATTATAAGCTCAATTATGTATTAGTGTTTTAGGTTGTGTGAAAGCTCTATTATCACTTTGTTTGATTTGGTTGAGTCGATGGTTATGAAATCTAGTTAAGGATGACGTACATATAAAATGTAAAATTTAAAATATAGAATATAAACAAAATTAATTATATAATAAATAATCTATAATAATAATATAAATATGGGTTGCGTTGTAGGCTCAATATTAACCTTTATTATTGGCCTTACGTTAGATTATACACTTAGTTAAGGGCTCAATCAAGGGCGTGGTTAAAGGACTCGATTACGGACTCTTTACAATCTATGTTATGGACTCGGTTATGCTAGATTATATTTATTTTATATTTTAAAGTTAATGACCTCGATTATGGGTATCATGTTCTGTTATGGTCTCAATTATGAACACAGTTAAAATTATAAGCCATAAAATACAAATACTAAAATAATAAATATAAAAGATAAAATAGAAAGTATAAAACATACAATACAAAAAATAAAATATAAGTTGTAAAATAACTAATTTCGATTATGGGCTCAGTTATGTGTTTGGTCCAGATCTCGGTTATGGGTAATATGTTTGTTTATAGCCTCGATTATAGACTTCGTTACGTGCTTGGTTATGATCTCAGTTACGAGTACTATGTCCAGTTATGGATTTTGTTACGAGCTCGGTTATGGCTTCTTTTACGGGCTTGATTATACAATAAATTATGACCTTGGTTATGGGATCAGTTATGAATTTGGTTTCAGGCTCGATTATGGGCTTGGTTATAAGTAATATATCTGGTTATGGGCACGTTTGTATAATTGGAAATGGGTACGATTATCATTTATGAGCTTGATTATTGGTACTATGTTCAGTTATAGTCTCGGTTATGGCCTAAATTATGGGTCTTATGCTGGATTATGAGCTTATTTGTAACCTCGGTTATGAACATGGTTATGGGTGTTACATTCGATTATGGGCTCAATTATGAGATCGGCTATAGTTATTATGTTCAATTATTGGTTTAGTTACCAACTTGGCTACGACCTTGTTTATGGGCATGATTATGAATTTGGTTACGAGCTCGGTTAAGGGCTCAATTATATCTTCAGTTATGACCTTTTTCATGAAAATGGCTATGGGTACTATGTTCAGTTATAGGCTCGGGTATGATCTTGATTTTTGGTGTTATGTTCGATTATAGGCTTATGAACATGATTTGGGTGTTACATTTGGTTATAGGCGTGATTATGACCTCAGTTATAGGACGCTTGATTATGGGTGCAATTATAAGCTTGATTATGTATTAATGTAATAGGTTATGTAAAAGCTCAATTATTACTTTGTTTAATTTGGTTATGTCGACGGTTATTAAATCTTGCTAAGGATGGCGTACATATGAAATATAAATTGTAAAATACAAGTAATGAAATAGTAAATATAAATTTAAATTGGAAAATATAAAGTATAAATTATAAAATATAAAACAAAACTAAATTAAAAAATATAACAAATACAATATAAAATGCAAATAAAAATAAATATAATTAATGTTTTATAATAATATAAATATGGGTTGCATTGTAGGCTCAATATTAACATTTATTATTGGCCTTATTAGATTATGCTCTCGTTTAAGGGCTCAATTATGGGCTTAGTTAAAGGACTCGGTTATGGACTCTGTAACTCTCTAAGTTATGGACTCGATTATGTTAGATTATATTTGTTTTATATTTTAAAGTTAATGACCTCGATCAAGTTGAATGGCTATCCGAGTGTTGATCTGGCATTGGTTTCGGCCTTCGGGATTGATACTTAGGGAGCTGTTCTCTTACAAGTTTACGGTTAGGGACTAATGGATTTAGAAGAGTAATGGTGCGTGAATAAGAAATGGAAATGTTTTCCGAGCTTAATAAGATATTTTCTAGAATATAGAAAATAAATAGTTTAAAATAGATGGAAATATTTTCCAAGAATCGTGAGAGGCTAAACAAGTTGGAGAAATATTTGGGTAAAGACACTGAAAGGAAACTGGTAAGTGAATTAATTATTGGTAAATTAAATTAGAGGGGTTCAGTGTTGATTGATGGTTGATCGAAAAAATTTCCATTTGGAAATAAGATCTTTTTTTGTATGGATGTTTTCCTTTGATAGTTAAAGAACCGGCTATCAAAGTTTTTATGACCATTTTTCTGTTGTCAATACGGAGAGACCGGGATCAGGTTTATTATTTGAAAACCACTTCATATGGGCATTAGCATTGCAAATCAAATACATTGAAGACAGAGTTTATGCAAGGACTGTATTAGCGATCCTAGATAGAAATTACCAAAGATGGATTTACAGGATAGTGCCTTCGGTTTTCCCCAGTCCCTGGACAACTTGTATGGACGAATGTTTGACAACGTATATCTAATAGATTGCTTAAGTTGATCTGTTCAAACATATTCATGTTTGGTGGCAGAGGAATTCGTTCTCTTAGCTTTATACCCATGGTGTTTTTAGGGAATTCAATTTGTAATTTTGCAGGTATGACGATGTGGCATTCAAAGTAAATGAAGATGTGATATGTCTAATGGTAAGTTATGACCTCAAGCCACATCAACCGGGAAATGAGAAAAATTGGGCAGGCAACATGACTAAGTGGGTCGCACCCAATTAGGGTATATTATCACCATCTGGAGAATATTCTATTTTGTTCTTCTTTCTCTTATGTATCTCCCATAACCGGTTATGTTGGTATACCAACCGTAAGGTGACAATATATTCGGAACATTCAAGCGAAATGAATGGCTGGTCAAGTGTGGCCGAGTTGCAAGGTGTTCATATTAAACTCCAGTGTATCCCCTTTAGAGTACACTGATCGGAAGATGGTTCCATACCTCGCCATAGTTGGAAATCCATTCTCCAATAAGAGCCCGCTTGTCTTGATTGTATACTATGTATGTAGACCGTGAGAGGCAAGCATTCTGCTAGATTGCTATTTATTTGTATTAGACATTATTATAATATTAGAATAATATTGTTTTAAATAATGTTTTGGGTTATCGTAAGGTAAAAACCATCCGTGTTTTGTGTGGATCGGTCTTACGATTATCATTTCTTTAAAAAAAAGTTAAACCAAGTGATTGAAGTTTATTCACACCAGTCCCATGACTGACCCAAAGGTTTTTTTTAACCCTAAACTCTTGGGTGCCCAAATTTGTATGAGCAGTCAAGTAGTCGGGATTTTACAGATATACTTGGAAGCCTTCAACATTAGATATATATATATATATATATATATAAAGTTTATTTCCGCTGTGATTTTATGTGTTCTACTCTGAAATGGTATGTTTATATAGTAATAAGTTTGTATTTCAAATGTTATATTATATAATGTATTTTGTTTGTTCCGCTGTAAGATTCATGTTTACTCTTATTCTATTTTATTATGTTCATCTTCTGTTATATCTTTCTTTCTTTATATTTATCACCCTCTAACTTCTTTCTATTAATGATTTGTATTTTCGATACTTGAATAGTTGACATGGTATTTGTTTCAATTTTCGGGGTTGAAAATCCTGGTTCATTACATTGGTATCAGAGTTGAAGGTTACGTGATTACCTTGGCTCTGTGACGTGACTCAATAGAGATGGGGTTAGTAATACCCTAGATTGAGTATTGAGTGAATGTATACGAGAGAACTTATTTGTAGTTTGTATAAAAATGGTTTTATATTGTGGAGATTTATTAATTGAGTGGTTAACGAATTCTTTTTGACGGTGGGGAACCAAAATATCGATAGGGGTTTCTGAGCGCTTGAATACAATGAATCAACATAGTATGTTTTTAAAGGAGGGTAAATGAAATAATTCTACCCAAACTATATTTTGATATAAAGAAAGTATATATATATATATTAGAATTATTATAGTATATTGGATGTGTTGGTTGTTATTATAATCAAATGAGATTATACTTGAATGGTTATAAATAACCAATCAAAATTCTTATAAATATGATTTACAAAATTGGATGGATTAAATCTGGATTCAAAATAGATTTGGAATTTAAATTCCTGAAATGTGGAAAGTTGTTGTAAAGGAATTGTGGATTTAAAATATGTAATTCAAAGATCCTGGGTGGATTTGAAAATATTTTCCAAATATTATGAAGGATATTTTGAAATAATTCCAAAATGGAAATGTTTGAAAATAAATTTTGAAAGTGATATAGTATTGAACTCACTTCGATCACTGGGAAATAATTCCGACGATGAGAGCGGATTATTGGTGTTCATTTTCGAGTTTCTAAGTGATGGATTACCAAAAATTTTGTCTCTGAATTGTTTTGAGAAAAACAAGTTGTTTTGAAAAGGAATATCTCCTTTTGAGAAAAGCTATGTTGTTTAAAAACCTCCCAGAAATAGATTGTTTAAATTAAAATGGATTTATTTTTGAAATAAAATCTGATTTTGAATTGAAGATAAATGAATAGAGAAATTAGTTAGTTATTTGAATATATGGGAATGTAACTTAACCTAGTTAAGTAACTGGATTTGTGAGATAGAATTTGAAATAGAATTGAATTGGTAAGTTAAGAATTTGAAATGGAGAATGGAATTGGAGTTTGAAATGGAATTCGACTGGGGTATAAGCGGATTATTGGAGATCAATCGGGAATGAATGGGTATATGCTGATTAGGTAGCAAATGGAAGAGATAGAGTTGAATGCCCGACAAAAAGGTACAAGTTTGTATTTTATATGAGTATGAGACTTATGTGCCTGTTTGGCAAGCCACTTAGCTATTTGATTTTCTTTTGGATTGGAGAGGGCTCGGAGAGTCGAGTTGAACCGATTGAGCCGTGCTAAGGAGCTGTTGGCGAAATATTTTGGAGATTTAAGATGTTAGAAAATTTTCAGAATTTTTGAATTTTTTTGTTAGAAGAAATAAATTTAGTATTTTAATTGAAATTAATTGGTTCAATCGAAATTGAAGTTAAGAAGTAAAACAGATTATTTCTACCCTAGTAAATAGGAATTGTAGCATTATTTTTCCTACCTTAGTAATTTCAGAGACGAAATTATTTTAATGGGGAAGGAATGTAACCTCCCGTATTTTTTAGAAATTGAATAATTAATTTATTCAATTATTTATTTAATGGTTTGGTAATTTACATGGTTTGAATTCAAATATTTTGGATATTTAATTAATATAAATAATGGAATAATAAAAATTTAATTTTCGAAATAGTCTAAAATAGTTGAATTGACAATATTGTGTGAATTGGATAATTCAAAAAGATGTAATTCAGTTAGAATTGAATTTTAATAACGAATTTATTTATAAACGACAATTGAACGTATTTATTTATAATATAATTATAAACGAGCTCGTAACCTCATGGTAGTTCATAATATTACGATTTAAACTTCAAATGAATATACAGGATCCGTTATAAGTCAGATTTCTTTAAAACAAGAAAAGTTCAAATCTAATTAACTGTGTTTTTCTAATGGAAGTGAAAAATCAAGGTTTCGTCTAATAAATTGTAAGTTATGGCCAAATCAAATTTTTAAAAATTCGTTATGAAATCGTTTGTAAAATATAGCGATTTATATAATAAATAAAAGGGGTTTTAATATAAATTTAATGTTGTTTTAACTTGAAATTAAAACATCAAGTGTAAATCCGAATTTTTATTTCTGAACCAGTATATATTATGTCCGGATATATACGGAAATAATATAAAATATAGAATAAAATAAAATTCTTTCCTTGCCTTGGCAACCATGCTTCGTACTCTTCTCTTTTCAGTACCCAGTGAAAACACAACCTACCAGCTACCCTAAAACTTGGATAAGCACATGCCTATCCCCTAATTTCTAGCTGACCTAACCTATATTTGTACCAACCTGAAACATGGAAAAAAACATTACTCAAGCCATTCAAAGAAATTGAACAAAACTATACCATGTTCAAGCCTAGCATGTGCATTTTAGCTTATTGTTGGCCTACTTTGTTACTAGGCCACACAAAGTCCTGATACCCTGACCATGTGCGCAAGGAAGGCAAAATACTCGAGAATTCAATAATGAAGAGATGGGTCGAATAAAGAAAAGAGTCTTAGGTTCGAATGGAGTGAAGGGAGCATCAGATCGGATGAGATAAAGCATTAGTGGCTCGCATGGAGAGAGGTACATGGTCGAATGGAACCATATACTAGCAGCTCGGAGAACTTAGAGGACGCGCCCATTCAAATAAGTAAGCTCTGTGTCAGATGAAGTTGACCCGAGCCACACATGCCTTGGAGTTGATCGTCGAACGTCTTTGTTTCAGGTCGGACTAAAGCCGACCCGACCCCGTATTCCCAGAGCTGGATTGTTGCTTAGTCAATTCATGGCCCTATTCTCTAGCCACCAAAGGCGGATCGGTTCCTACCTAGTACCCAAGATCTAAAAGGCCATTTCCACCACAACTCCGAGATTTCATGGGAGGCTACCACGTGGCATCCGACCCGAGCTCAGGAAACCCCTATAAATACAAGTATTGTGACATTTTGAAGGATCTTTTGGCACTCTACACACTCGAGCTCCACTATTATCATCACTATTCCTATTCAACTAGAATTTTACTCTAGATCATTGAGTATAGTTCCACAAGTATTGAGAGGGAATTAATTGTATTTGAGAGATTGAGTGGTTATAATCATTGTACATGAAGTGTGGTAGGCTCCTTAACACCGATCCGCTATAAATCTTGTGTGTGTGATTGCTTTTCTTTGTT
The DNA here is from genome assembly GCA_030737875.1 of Allium sativum. Classification (NCBI taxonomy): domain Eukaryota; kingdom Viridiplantae; phylum Streptophyta; class Magnoliopsida; order Asparagales; family Amaryllidaceae; genus Allium; species Allium sativum. Next base: position 211,972,371 of record CM060915.1, on the reverse strand, counting down.
TTTAATTATAACTCTTCATTATTCTCTACAAAACTTGATCCATAAGGTGTTGGTGCCATTTTTTGGTCTAACATTTTGGTGCTTTCACTGAGAACCTGAATTCTCAGCTTTTTGGATTATTATTCTACTATTTGGATCACCAAGTCTGATGAGAAAATCCACATTTCCTCCACTTCCGGAGTTTTCGTCGATTTCAATAGATTTGAATTCCATGGCTCCAAGAAAAGAGAAGAATCAACGAGCTTCCCAATCGAATGAAGCACAAAAAAGTGGCGTTCAAGCTTTGACTATTGCACGGGCTGCTGGCTTGGATGGGACCGGATCGGTTTGACTTAACCCGATGGTCTACCCCCGATCCGACTCGATGGGGAGAACCTAAATCCAACGAATGTCGATGCCTCAAACCTAGTATGAGTCGTGGGTGTCTCTACCTGATCCGATGCTGGCACTTCATATCCAACTGCTATAACCAATAGTCAACCTATTGCATCCGCACCTGTTTCTCAGATTGATTTTGCTCACTTGTTTGCTACGATGGAAGAAACAAATGCAACATTTGAAGCTCAACGATGTGATGATGCCGCAATCCGTGATGATGTGAACACGATGGCTAGACATATGGATGAGCTACGCATACAAAGAACACTATCGCATACTCATTGCTGAGAAGAAGAAGATTCATCTTCCTAGGAAGAGAAAGAAAGGCATTCACGTCAAAGGAGACCCCCAGGAAAGACCTGAGAATCTCGAGCAAGTCCAATTTGGCTCAATCGGCTCAATATAGGTTACAACACGACGTTTAGGTCGTAACAATCCTAGCCTAGCAGAGCCTATGCTACTACCGATGTGAAGATCCCATGTTCTCCTTAGAGACCCAAACATTACTCATCCCACTCAGGCACAACTCCTCTAGCGCACTCGTCCGGTGACCGACCAGGACCGCTGGAGGCAAGGAAACTATACGCAGACAACAGGATAGTGACGTTGTCTAAAGCCAGGGTAGGTGGGTCCAGAAGATCTTAAAGCATTGAACAGGAACCCACGATGACTAATGCTAAGGTAGAAGTAATGGTTCACTAGATAATGAGAGATAACAGGGGGTATACCAACGAAGACATAGGTATAGACCGAAGCCATACACCTTTTACGGATGATATCTTGGATGTGCAATTCCCTAGGCGATTCAACCCAACTATGATGAACCATTACTTAGGAAGAACTAATCTCCGACAACACTTGACACGATATTCATGGTATATGAATGTCGCGGTGGCTCCAGACATTGTAATGTGCAAAGCTTTCCCGATATATTGGGAGGATGTTGCTCTGATGTGGTTCGCCCAACTTCCACCGCGATCGGTTTCCAACTTTAAAGAGATAAGCGAGAGATTCCTGATTCTGTTCCATTTACACACCCAAAAATCCAAGAATGGCATTGAATTGTCAGTCGTTAAGATAGTTTCAGGGGAAACTTTAAGAGAATAGTTGGATTGCTTCAATATGGCTATTATGGTAGTGAGTAAACCCCACGAACAAACTGTTGGAGAATTGAATTTTGATGACAACCACCTTATTTCAATATTAATTGGTTATATAATATATACTAACACTTTTGTCTATAATATATATATATATACACACACACACACATCTGCAGGATTCATATACAAGATTATTACCGAAGACTGTACAGTTTAAAGATGTTAGAGATTCAGAATTTAGAAACGTTTCAAGACTCATGAGTATTCAAGATTTCAAGAGTTCAAGATAAATATAGTTATAGAGTCTAGATCATGTAAGACTCTAAATAGCACTCCAGATTCAAATTCTAAATAATTTCAAATTCTATTTTTCAAATTCTACTTTCAAATTCTATCTTCAATCTCTTTCTTCTTTTTTCTACTTTCTATTTTTTATTTTGATTTTAAACTTAAGTTTTATAAGTTTATACTTTATAAGTTTTATATATTTATATTTTATACTTCATATTTATATAGTTTTAAACTCTATAATTTTATAAATATGTTCATATAGTTTATATTTATGTTTTAATATGATTTTCTACTTTAGAATATTTATTTGTAACCCTATATTTTAATTCAAGAATTTCCAGAATTATATATATCTAAACACTTGAAAAATGTTCAAATATCAGTTTTGTACATGTATATGTCGAGATACATAAATGTACATGTCGACATATAACTGTCATTTTTTCAAAATTGAAAGTGTCTTTTCATCATTTGTGATGGTTCTGTGACGTTGCAATCTTTCACACACATAAAAAGGGGCTGATTTTGATTTTTTTTATAATTTCTTCTTCTCCATCTTCATTCCCTTCATTACACCATTGTTCTTTATCATTTTAATGATTTCTGCACCTATACTCTACCGAATTCAATTCTGTTTTCGCTAATCTTCTTCTCTCTACACTCTCTACTCATTACTCTCTGAATCAAGCGCCATCGAAGAGTTATAAGGCTGTTTGTAATATTTTGGGTTATGTAAGTAATAGGTGGTATCACTTGTAGCCGTGAAATCAAGGATGTGTAATCGGTGGTATCCCTTGTAGCCGTGAAATGAAGGAGGTTGGAATCGGTGGTATCCCTTGTAGCCGTGAAATCAAAGAGGTTGTAATTGACTATTGATACAGTAATAAAAATCTGTGCAATCCAAAGTTGCATGGGACTAGACGTAGGAACAATCTCGAAACAGTATAAAATCCGATGTGTTCTTTGCTTTTCTGCACTTTAGTTTTGCTTATATTTGTGTTTGTGTTTGATTCTGTGTCTGTGATTGTCTCTCCAGTGTTTGATTCATATAGTAGTTCACATAAGTTTTAGATTTTGTTTAAATTCTCAAAAACACTATTCACCCCCTACTAGTGTTTGTTTTGCCTTAACGATCCATTCCGCAATCCCTAACAATTGGTATCAGAGTAAGGTCTTTCAAAAAATTCATAATCTGATTTTTGAAAATTTTGATAATGACAACAATCACTGGCAGCAATAATAGTTTTTTCGTTGAGGGTCAGTTCACTGTTAGACCACCACTATTTAATGGTAGTAATTATTCATATTGGGCATGTAGAATGAAGATATATTTACAATCAGTAGGATTAGATACATGGAATAGTGCACAAAATGAAATTATTAAACCCACAACTACTACTGCACAATAGAAAAATGAACAAAAGACTGCTGCACAAAGCAATTCTAAAGGCATGAATATGTTATTTTGTTTATTAGATAGGAATGAGTTTAATCGAATATCAGTATGTAAAACTGCTTAAGAAATTTGAACTTTACAAGTTACTCATGAAGGAACTAGTAAAGTTAAATGAACTAAAATAGCAATGTTAGTAAACTAGTTTGAATTATTCAAAATGAACGAGAATGAGTCTATTTCCGATATGTATTGTAGATTTCAAGAGATAGCGCATTTATTAACAACACTTGGAAAAACCTATTCTGAAGCAGATCAAGTCAAAAAAATATTAAGTTCACTAACTCCAGAATAGGATCAGAAAACTTTGTCAATTGAAGAAGCCAATGTTGTTAATGAAATGAAGATTGAGGAGTTTATCAAAAATCTGATGTCTTATGAAGTCCAATTGCAAAAGAGAAAAGAAAACAGGTCAACGGAGAAGAAATCTATTACATTAAAAGCAACATCAAATGATTCTGACTCGATTAGTGAAGATGATGAAAAAACAGCTATTGTGACAAATAATTTTAGAAAATTTCTGAGATGTAGAAGGAGAAATTACAACTAAGCAAGCTCAAGAAGTAATGATGGTCGATGTTAAAATTGCAACAAACCAGGCTATGTAAAGAAAATGTTCCCATATCCAGATAAATCGACTCAACAAATAGACAACAACAATTTATCGAGAAAAAGAAAGAAAGCATATGCATCAACATTAGATGATTCAGACTCATCATCAAGTGATGAAGAGCCAGAAACTAGAAATTCAAATATATGCTTTACCGCAATTCAAAGTTCAGAAAATTTCGAAGAAAGGGATCTAAAACCGGGTACGCCTTAATTAATTTTTAGTTTTATTTGGTTGAATGGTTGCTTTGTTTGTTTTCTTTGATTTGAATTTTAAAAAAATTAAAATTTAAACTTGAAATTCAAAATTTGAAATTCAAAATAATATAATAATAAATAACAAATAAAATAATAAAATAAATTGTTTGTGTGTTTGATAGTATTAGAATTATTTCAAGAAATCGTTAAACCTGAAATATAAATCGATAATATAAATTACATTTCATAAAAATTCAATTTCCTTTGAAAATAGGCACATATGTCGACATACGTATGTCCATATGTCGACATGTATTGATCAGAAATTTGAAATTTAAATTTCAAAGGTTTAAACTTTCAAACTTCCCTCCAACTTTTCACTAACTCCCAAGGTATGAAAAGGTGTCATTTATGTCTGAAAAAGTGTGCTTATTCAATTGATATCCATTCAATTTCTATATATACATGTATCCTTTCTACCTTTCGTTCACATCTCAAATCAATATTCTTCATATCTATTGTTTTCACCACTATCAATTCAATGGCTTCCTCAAGTTCAACTCAGAAATTGAAATTAACCAAAACCATCAAAGGTTATCTTCATAATGACAAAGAAGCTATCAAAACTTATGTTAACTACATAGAAAATGCTAAAGTTAACACTGGTGCTTTCTCCATCTTTAGCGAATTTCCCTCCTATGATATTAGCTCTCTATTTCAACACAACAAAGTCTTAGGTCTAATTGACTCTCATGATAAGGACTAAGTGTGTTATCCCAAACTTGTCAAGATGTTCTATGCGAATCTTAATCGTGGATTTTATGAAGGAAACGAAGACCAAATTTGGAGTAGTGTCAAAGGCACTCAAATTGTTCTTGATGCTGAACTCTTAGGCACTATTCTAAATTGTAGAATCATGGGCTCGGATTTATCATATTTTCTTATTGATGAAACCAACTTAGAGACCTATCACGATATATTTGAAGACGATGCTCCAATGAAGTTCAAAAAACACTTTTTCCGCCCAAAAACAAGAATCGTAAACCTTTTCCTTTAACATACTATCACTCCTCGTTCCGAAAATTTTAATAACCCAACTCTCAAAGTCCAAAAGGCTATATTTGCTATTGTGGGTAACTACAACATTAATTGGGACGACATGATCTTAAAAGAGATCAAACTCATAGAATTATCATCAAGAGAAAACACTCTCTACTATGGTGTTTATCTCACTCGTATTTTCAAATACTTTGGAGTTGGTCTTCATGGAGAAGAGTTTGTGTCTTGAAGAGTGTTTGGCTCGTCAAACATACATCTCATGCAAATTCCTCACTTTCAAGCCATATGAGACATCCAAACCAAACAAGCTCGGATGCAACAAGAACAAGCGCTAATGGAAGTCGAAGAAGAATAAACTTCTCATAAAGTGTTGTATGTCCAAACAACACTAGATACATTTCCAAAGAGACGATTGTTCAAAACCAAGTAAAAATTGTCAGCAACCAAAAGAAGCTTAAGAAAACTTCTCCGAAATGACCAAGTTCATGGTCAAGATGGGAAGAAAGCTTGAAATTTCACCTCCCTCGTCATCATCAGAAAACTAGACTATCTAGTTTAATCTATCTCTATGTATTAGCTTATGTATTTGCTTATGTTTTTCTTTCGAATCTCGTATTTAGTGTGTCTTAATTAGTTGGATGTATTTGCTTTCTATTAGGTAATGAATGGAGTTTTATTTATGTTAAAATCATCTTTAAGTCTCTGTAAAAACTTTAGAATTAATTATTGTTTAATATAAGTTCAAAAGATTCAAAAATTTAAATTTTTTCAAAATTATCAATAGGATATGTCGACATACATTTATGTATATGTCGACATATAACTGCCAGATTTTCAAATTGTTTCAAATTTTAAAAATTAAATAACTACTCATGTCCATTCAAAATCGAGCGAATTCCAGACCTTTTTTAAGTCTATTTCTTCCAGAAAATTTCATTATTCTATTTCTTCTTCTCCTGTACACATTTCTTATCAAATCCACGGCAAATCCAATTCATAATCTTAGTGAAAATCTAGAAGAAACCTTGAATTCTTTCAAAAATATCCTCTCTATCATTCTACGAAACCAGTGTCATCTCGAACTAAGCCAAATAAAGATATTTAAGCTGTAAGAGAAACATTTTGATGCAATTCGGTGGCTAATCTCTTCTCTTTTCAGAGATAAAGATGATAATCCCGCAAAGGCTCTACTAACCAAAGAAGATGAGGATTGGGAAGTCATCAAGAAGGATCCAGTCTTTGGAGAAGACGATTGGGTTGAAGTCCCAAGAAACATTTAATTGATCAGTATGGTTGATTTGATTGATTTGTTTGAAATTTGAATTCTATTACTTCAAACTTGTATATATTAAGACATATGGTGTTGTGTGCTTTGATTTGGTTTGTATATATGGCATTTAACAAATGTAAATATAATACTTGGATTGGTTTGTATTTGATAATCATAATGTTAGTAATTACTATTATAGGATTACATAGATTAAGGGGGAGTAATCAACTTTGAATTAGTAGTTACTTAGTTTCTTATAGGTTTTATTTAGATACTTATACAATTTAGGGGGAGTAGTTTAAGAATTTATTTTTGGTAATGCCAAAGGGGGAGAAATTATAAAATATAGACATAGTTTATAGGATTCACATAGACAGGGGGGTATTTGAAGGATCATCATCAGCAGGTATATACAGGTATGATATTTTATAAACTAAGGTTGTCATCATTAAAAAGAGGGAGATTATTGGAGAATGGAGTTTTGATGACAACAACCTTATTTCAATATTAGTTGATTACAAAATATATACTAACACTTTTGTCTAGAATATAAATACACACACACACAAATATATATATATACATATACACACACACACATCTACAAGATTTATATACAGGAATTATTACCAAAGACTGTACAGTTTAAAGATGTTAGGGATTCAGAATTCAGAGATGTTTCAAGACTTGTGAGTATTCAAGATTTCAAGAGTTCAAGATAAATATAGTTATAGATTCTAGATTATGTAAGACTCTGAATAGCACTCGAGGTTCAAATTCAAAATAATTTCAAATTCTATTTTTCAAATTCTGCTTTCAAATTCCATCTTCAATCTCTTTCTTCTCTATTTTACTTTATATTTTTATTTTTATTTTAAACTTAAGTTTTATAAGTTTATACTTAATAAATTTTATATATTTATATTTTATACTTTGTATTTATATAGTTTTAAACTCTATAATTTTATAAATATTTTTATATAGTTTATATTTATGTTTTCATATGATTTTCTACTTTATAATATTTATTTATAACACTGTATTTTAATTCAAGAATTTCCAGAATTGTATATATCAAAAAACTTGAAAAATGTTTAAATATCAATTTTGTACATGTATATGTCGACATATAACTGTCATTTTTTCAAAATTGAAAGGAAGTGTCTTTTCATTATTTGTGATGGTTTTGAGATGTTGCAATCTTTCACACACTATAAAAAGGGGCTAATTTCGAATTTTTTATAACTTCTTCTTCTCTATCTTCATTCCCTTTCATTACACCATTTTTCTTTATCATTTTTATGATTTCTACACCTATGCTCTACCGAATTCAATTCTGTTTTCACTAATCTTCTTCTCTCTACACTCTCAACTCATTACTCTTTGAATCAAGTGCTTTGAAGAGTTATAGGGTTGTTTATAAATTTTTGGGTTGTGTAAGTAATCGGTGGTACCCTTGTAGCCGTGAAATCAAGGACGGGTAATCGATGGTATCCCTTATAGCCGTGAAATCAAGGAGATTGGAATGGGTGGTATCTCTTGTAGCCGTGAAATTAAGGAGGTTGTAATTGACTATTGATATAGTAATAAAATAGTGGCAATCCAGTGTTGCGTGGGACTGAACGTAGGAGCAACCCCGAACCAGTATATTATCCAGTGTGTTCTTTCCTTTTATGCACTTTACTTTTGTTTATATTTGTGTTTGTGTTTGATTCTTTGTCTCTGATTATCTCTGTGGTGTTTGATTCATATAGTAGTTCATATATGTTTTAGATTTTATTTAAATTCTCAAAAACACTATTCACCCCCCTGTAGTGTTTGTTTTGCCTTAACGATCCATTCCGCAATCCCTAACACAAACCATCTTGATGGCACTGTTAGACGAAATAGATAAAGATACCGAATTTGGGAGGTACCTAGTTGGGAAACTGCCAATAACCATTGAATTGTTTTATGAAAAAGCTAATATTCATCTACGACAAGACGAAGTGTAGGTGAATCAGAAGAGAAGGCCCAGTGAAGTCATAAGGGAGGATATCCAGAGCAACCCCGCGATAAAGCAATCGGGTGACAACTCATGGTAGGTTGAAGTCAACGTCGGCAGCCAGAATGAAGGGAATAGCCCCCAAGGTGGGAATAACTACAAGAGAAGACGGAATCAAAGAATGACTCAAAGAAAAGGCCTCAGTTCCAATCCTTCAAAAGTTACATGCCATTGAACGATATGCTGGAAAACATCTACCTGGATACCTTCAATGCGATGCAATACAAAAAGCCACTGCCGAGAGATTCAACCGAAAAGGAATGCGAGACCGGAAAGTTTTTCTTGTTTCATGAAGTATATGGAAATTCGACTAATAAATGTCTCCACTTGAGAAACGTAATGGAAAGATTGCTCCGTGAAGGAAAGCTAGACGACTATAAGGCTACCCAGAGGGATAGGGGGCAAGGAGGTTCATCTCCAAATCAGGGTCAGTCGGCTCCCCTAGCCACTTCCTAGAAAAAAAGGAAGGGGAATAGTTATCAACACCATGGTCGGAGGGCAACACCTGGCAGGATTCAGTAACAAAACTATGGAGCAGTATGTTAACGCTACAAAGCATCTCAACATGGGAGATCGCAATGCTCCTGAGGATGTCGTACCTATAAAGCAATAGAGAACATTGACTGACAACATTATTTTCTGAGATAGAGAAAGTGTGGGAGTAGAGACCCCAAGTATAGACCCATTGGTAATATCAGTTATCATCGGTCCAGCAACCGTGCAGAAAGTACTTATTGATTACTGCAGTTCCGTCAATATCCACTTCAAGGAAGCATTCAACCAAATGAAGTTGGAGGCTAAAAACCTGAGATCATGCATTGGATGAATATTTGGCTTTAACGGTTCAACGATGACACCTATAGAAGTGGTAGATTTATCTATGGAGCTCAGGGAAGGCGACTATAGGAGAGTACAGATCCTCCCTTTTGTTGTAATGAATATTGATTCTCCGTACAACGATATTTTGGCCTGACCGGCACTTGCGGAATTTAGATGGTGCATCACACCTTGGTGTCAATTGTTAAAATTCCCAACGGGGTCGGGAATAGGAATGGTCCGCGAAGATAAAGTAACAGGGAGGGCCTGCTATCTAGCTGAATAGAAGACTCCGCCAAGTAGATGATCCGGATCCCAAGAACAAATCCTACCCCGCTAGGGAGGCATCGACGTAGCAAGTAAATGATACATTCTGGTCAGAGTCGCCAAATTACCAGTCCGAGGATATTGATCCCAGAGAGGACGAGTAACCAGGATGTGGAAGGGTGACGTCTAATCAAGAAATTATGGATATTATGATTAATGATGATGACCCTACTGGGGTCTTGAAGATCGGATCTCATTTAGATCCCCTTCGGACGAGGAAACTGACATATTTTCTACGATCAAACCTGGATGTATTTGGATGGACACATATTGACATGTTGGGATATCTCCATCCATTACGTGTCACACGCTGAGCATAAGACCATACACCCCCGTCAAGCAAAAGAGATGTATGCTTGGCCTGAAGAGGTCAGCTGCCTTAAAGGAAGAAGACGAAAAGCTAAAAGGCAGTGGATTCATACAAGATGCTACTACCCTGACTGGATATCAAACCCTGTCCTTGTTAAGAAAGCTAATGGAAAGTAGTGTATGTGCATCGATTTCTCATACTAGAACAATGCCTGCCTAAAAGTTAGTTTTCTACTACTAAGAAATGACCAGTTAGTGGATTCAACAACAGGACATGAGCTTCTTTCTTCCATGGACACGTACTCACGATACAACGAAATTCCCATGCATGTGCCTGATCAAGAACATATGAGTTTCATCACAGATCTCAGATTATATTGCTACGTGGTGATGCTGTTCGGATTGAAGAATTCCGAGGCAATGTACCAACGTTTAGTAAATTGCATGTTCTACAACCAGATTGGAAAGTCTATGGAAGTTTACGTGGAAAATATGCTCCTGAAGTCTAAGAAACCCTCAGATCACGTATCGGATTTGGCAGAGATGTCAATATCCTATGACACTATGGAATGAAGCTAAACCCTTTGAAGTGCTCTTTCGGCATAGCGTCAGGGGAGTTTCTTGACTTCGTAGGTAGCTCACGTGGAATCAAAATTAACCCCGACCATATTGTGCGATCCGGAACATCAGTGAGCCACGGAGAATTATAGATGTACATAGCCTAGCAGGGAAGGTGGAAGCACTTAATAGGTTTATCTCTAGGGCCACAGATAAATGCATAGCTTTCTTCAAGTTGATAAAGCGATGAAAACACAACTTGAATGGACCCCCGACGGCATTGAACCTTTCCAGAACCTGTTGAGTCATTTAGAGAGGCCCCCGATATTGTGTAAGCCTATGGATCGTGAAAACTTATACATATACTTATTAGTGTCGTCGCACACAATCAGTTCAATGCTTGTACATGAGAAGGATAAAGTCCAGATACTAGTGTATTGTGTAAGCAAGAAGTTAGCTGCGGCAGGACACAACTACCCAAAGGTTGAGAAGCTCGCTTACAGCCTGTTTATGGTTTAAGAAAGCTTTGTCACTACTTTCAGGCTCATCCGATTGTGATATACACTAATCAGCCGCTACAACTGGTCCTACATCAACCTGAGGCATTTGGAAGATTACTCAAATGGAACATCGAGCTCAGCCAATTTGATCTTAACTTCCTTCCAAAAAGGTCTATAAGGGGGCAGGAATTAGCATACTTCATCGCTGAGTTCACCATTCCCGAAGAGGATGTGATACATGAAGAAGTTCGCCCTTCAGAGCGAAAGATGGAATCAAGCAATTGGAAGCTGTATACAGACAGTGCCCGAAATGGTCGATGGTCTGGCTCTGGGGTTGTATTGATAACCCCTGAAGGACAATCAATCTACTATGCTTTGCGATTGAATTTCCACGCTACTAACAACGACTCCGAATATGAGGCCCTGATTGCCGGGCTGAAACTTGCTAAGGAATTGGGAGTAGTTGCATTATACATTTTATGTGACTCCCATATTGTTATTTGGCAGGTTCTGAAGGAGTTTTAAGCGAAAGGACCATGACTAGAAGTTTACTTAGAAAGGGTTGAAGAACTGCTGAACGTGTAGAATACCATACCATCTCCCATATTCCTCGAGCATAAAATCAAAAGGCGGACAGATTGGCCAAGTTGGTGAGCTCCAATAATTCAGAAGAGATGGCCAATCAAGTCAGAGAAACTCCAAGCATTGATCAGATGGAAGCTGATCCAGTATCGAAGACCGAACCTGAAAGATAGTCATGGATGACGCCCATAAAGAACTTCCTATAGCATGAAATGCTTCCCGCAAGAAAAAGTGAAAAGCGTACCATTGTTCGTAAAGCTTCAACATATATTATGCAGAATGACATACTTTATCAGTGAGAATTTTCAGCCCTCTTGCACCGTTGCATAGCACATGACAACATCAAACGTGCACTAAGGGAAGTGCACAAGGGCGATTGTGGAGATCACACCGGAGGACAGCCATTAGCAAAAAAGATACTATGGTACGACTACTTTTGGCCTACCATAAATTGGGATGCAGCTGACTACTCATGAAATTGCGACAAATGCTAGAAATTTGCGAGGATTCCTAGTGCACCTCCAAGTCAACTCACCTCGATAGTGAGCCCGTGACTATTCGCTGTATGAGGGATTGATATTATTGGAAGTCTTCCAATTTCAAAGGGTGGAGCAAAATTTGCAATTGTGGTTGTAGATTACTTTACGAAGTGGATAGAAGCTGAACAGTTGGCCACAATCATGATGAAGCTGGTGATAAATTTCATTGTTAGAAATATTATTTGTCGATTCGGTATCCCGAAAGTAATCATAACAGACAACAGAACTATATTCAATAGTATAGATTTTAGACATTTCTACCAGAGATATCGCATTGAGAAATGATACACCAATGTAGTGCATCCATAGTCGAATGGGAAATTAGAAGCAGTGAACAAGATTATTAAGTCGATTATGAAGAAGCAATTGGAATGGGCAAAAGCCATGTAGGTCGATGAATTGCCCTTGGTACTATAAGCTTACAGAACAACCTACAAATCAGCGTCTGGTCACATTCCCTTCTCATTATCATTTGGATCAGAAACTGTCATCCTAGTAGAGTTGAAAGTCCCTTCTTACAGAACAAAATACTATGATCCATTGACAAACAAGGCTCTTCTCCTTAAGTCCTTAGAAATAATTTAAAAGAAGAGAGATAAAGCGGATTTGCGTGCCTCAAGGCACAAACATCAGGTTTCTCGGTATTAGAGCAAGAAGGTTCGTCCTAGGACCTTTGAACCTGGGAACCTGGTACTGAAGCGTGTCTTCCCGTCCCTTGTCTTTATGGGCCTAATGTGGGAAGGACCATACGTCATCTAGTGGAGGCTTGATAAAGGATCTTTCAAGCTAACAACAGTTGATGGCGAAGACACCCCAGAGCATTGAATGCCCAGCATTTACGACACTACTTAACTTGAGATTGTATCTTTTGTTTTTCAAGCTATCTGAAAAGGCACGACTTTCTTGGAACAATTTTTTTGATACAAACAAAAGATTATAAAGTAGACGTAGGCTATGATTTGGCCAAACCACTATAAAAATATCGTGTGTCATTTACCTTTCTTCCATTTATTTTTCTCTGTGCCCTGCGATATGTTTGACATTCGTTCCATGCTCTATGACTATTCTGATATTTGATTTAACATTGTGGTGAATTGGCTAGTGTTGCATCAATGAAAACTAGACGATTCACTCCTCAACGATGTTCACTCACTTCCAATGGAAAAGTAGACTCAAATCCATGGCTGACTGAAATCAGATTGGCTAACATCGAGCTTGAAATCGATAGGCGATGCAGTGATAATCACTTTGTGAACCATAGTGACTGTACGACACCTAGACATTACACAATTTTCACCCCGCAAGTCGGTAGGGCGAAAGAGATTTGATTATTGTAGAAGGACCCCTTTGCCCTTGAATTGGGGATGATGAGGTAGTACCTTGGCAAGTGTGACCCGACCTCTTTCCCGATAAGCTCCATGTGATGGAGTGTAGCGTGGAGCACCGACTAAGATGGAGTTCTAGAACGACACTCGAGTTAGCAGAATCCCACTCTTGGAAATAGAGTGTAGAAGGAAAGCCGAGTTGAATGACATGACTGTTTACCAAATTAACTCAAACTCTCCCGACTCGAGAGGTGAGTATAAAAACAGGTATGATTGGTGCACCCCGATTAGAGTCCGTCGTAGCTAAACTCTAATCTGGGCATATGACAGGAGAGTATAAAGGCACAGAGACTAAGTGCTAAAGGAAATTGGCTCCTACCCCACAGAAGGACTGGGGGAAAGACTGAAAGCTGAGCCTAAAGTCCTAAATGGAGGATTGGGGGCAATAGGAAGTCGTTATTAATCAATCCTGAACAAACCCTGGCCAGGAAGTTTATTCGAGATTGATTGGGGGCGTGTACATACACATCACACCCCTAATCTTTTTACTTTGTCTGGTAATGAATTTTTAATCGCAATAATTTTGATTTTCAGGGATGTTGGATTGAGACACTAGATTAGTTATGATGTGATTTGCTTCCTATTACTTAGCACAATAATGTTTTGACTAAAATGCATAATAGACTTGCAAACATATGACATTGCAGGAATACTGTTTATTACGAAATGCAGGCTTGTACAAAATAACTATACAAAAATGTAAGGGTTGCACTTGCAACAACAACAACAAGCCAATAGAGAACAAAAGAGAAATTGAAACAATGCTTCACTTGGACTTGGGAGAATGCTTAGGTTTCTTGGCATCGTTGAGCTTTTGCTTCTCCTCCTTTTCAGAACCAGTGAGAATATGCCTTTTCTTCTTTTTGTCAGAGGGAGGGTCTTTTGGATTAACGAAGGACTTGGAAGCAACTCTCCAGTGATCGATCGAGATGGAAGCCTAATGGTTACTTTGGTACCAGAAGGAGAGACCATTTGGAGAGGATCGACCAAAACGGGCTCTTCTTCAGTTTTGACCTTTAGGAGTTCCTCATTTCTTGTTTTCATTTGAGCAAGTGTCAAGTTCTCAGTTTCATCCGTATCTCTAGTGATTGTGACATCCACATCCTCTTCACGCCCTTGTCATCGAGATCTTTTAAAGCGTCAATCACTTCTCTGTCCTTGGGGGTCTCAGCACCGAGAGCACTATAGCCTTGTTAGCGGCTTCTTGTTGCTTCTCTTCAGCCTCATCAACATGCTTCAAACCAACTGAAGAAAGAATAATAGTTATTAACTCTGGATAAAAGACATGCCTTTAAACTGACTGTTCCACGATGCAACGACATGTTAGAATAGCTTTGACAAATTATGGAGAAAAGGTGGAGATACCTTCCACAGACTTATCCCCAGGAGTAGCAGGAGTTGTTGCTTCAATGATAGGAGACAGGAAGGTAGACTTTGGAATCTCTGGGTACTCAGGGTTGTACCCCTCTGTCTCTGTAGCTACGAGGGCATCAGAAGAAGAAATGGAGCCGCATACTAGAGCATCTTTCCCTTGGCTTGACATTCAGCCTCCTCAATAGCTTCCTTGATTAATCTCCTTCCTTCATCCATACGCTCTGGCTCCTCTCCTCTTAGGTATGTTTTCATCGGCTCTTCCTCATTGATAGTGGTAACTTTCAACCGTCGCTTCTCATCATCAACAATTTGATCCCATACATCGACTAAAGTGGTCTCATAATCCATGATCCACGATATGTCTCAAGTCCGGAGTACTTTGGCGAAGAAAGATATAGTAAGTTCCCCATACTCATCCGACTCCTTCTAAGCCTCAATGAGTTGTGGCTTAGATGCGGTAGCAGATTCGAGAGCGAGATTGGTATTTCCTTCAGCTAGTATTGTCCTCTCCTCGGCCTTTGCCAACCTGGCTTTCAAACTGGCAATCTCTTTCTCCAACTCAGTCTTCTTCTGTCCGAGGCGAGCACACGACAACTTTAATCCAATGTTCTCAGAAGTGACATCCTCAACTTATTTATTGAGAGCTGTGAGCTCTTGGCTATGGAAATCGAGCTCATTATAATAACGCTTACGTAGTTCATTATGCTGCTACTTGTAGTTTTCAGCGTCGCATTGCACAAGGGGAAGTTTGGCTTGAGTTTCTTCAAGTTCTTTCTCTGTGGCCTCTTTAGAAGATATGTCATACTCTCGACCATTTGCTTTAGATTGTCCATGCCCACCAATAGATCTTTTATGATTTTTGAAAGCTTTCGAGCGAATTTGCATGACTCTTGATACTTACTATCCACAAAGTATATCCGAGCTTCAACGTTCTCCACCCAATCTGAAGGTACCGACATAAGGTTCAGAACAAGGTGCATGTTCCCGAAGCAAGTATCATGGGACTTATTGCGCTAATGTTGATGTGCCTGCGCTTGGCAGGCATGACATTCGCACTACTTTTACCCTTATCCTTTTCCAGATCTTTGGTTTTATCTTTGGGATTGGAGTGCTTCTTTGTTGGCTTGTCTTGGAAATGTGAATCCTTTGGATGATCCGGAACTGTGGGAGGTTGTTTACCTCCTTCACGATGGCTTTGATAACTCTTGTATTGGTCAGTGTTCGACTTGGAAGGAAAATGTAAGCATGAAGAATGGTGGTGATGTGATTCATGATGCATTCTACTGTTTCTTCTGTGACTATCCATTTGATCGTGTTCGATGTCAAAACCGTGTTTAGGTGAGCTTGCACTAACTTCCCTAAGATTGTAGCTGTGGCGATGCATCTTTCCTGCAAGATAATGCAACCCAATGTTAGAACCAAGAAGAGATATATTACACAGGTGCTGAGATGCGCAGTGCTAGTGTGGTGTGTGTGTCCTAAGTGACCCCCCCCCCCCCCCCCCCGGACCGACCAGAGCCCGGAGTTAGAATTATCGGTGTTGTCTTCGTGGCTTTAACAGGAGTAACCTCCTCCTCGGAGGTAGGAAAGAAAGAGCCTATGCCAATATCTTGGGAGGTATATATATGTCTTCGAGATAAGGAACTTTAGCTAAGTCTCCAAATATGGATTCCTATAGCTGGGAATCATGAACAAGGGACTTAGTTAGAGATGGTGTCCTCGGAGAAGGCCGCCTTTCATGAGGAGACACATCTTTAGGAGAGCGGCCTTAGGGCTCGACCTTAGGCGACCATTCTAGAAGCTTTTCGATAGGAATGTTTATTGGAGAAGGACATAGGGGAGTCTCAATTTTTTCTCTCTCTAGAGTTTTCTCTCTTTCTTGTGGTTTGTGACTGGAACTCGCGGGATCTTTACTCTGGGAACTCTCCCCCACCCCGGTTGTAGTTGTGACTTACCCCCCAACTATGGGCACATTGTCGATTTCTGCAGACGCAAAAAGAGATGCATATGGGGGCACGTATGTGTAAGCACGACATCTATGACCAATACTCTCACTCATTTTAAGCAGACAGTAACGATGAAGATACTCGTCCACCAAGCATTTTCTAACATTTAACAAGTTCAGATTGCCTTATAGTAAGCGGTTCAAGCGGTCTAAGTATATTTAACCCTGCTCTTTTCTTGGATTTGGAACTGCAAATAAGAGAGAAAAGTCAGTGCATTCATTATTATAGTTGAAATGGGAACACCAGAACTTGAAGCCTTCTTGATTAGAGCTATCTCCTAGCACATCCAGCCTAGTGTTTGATGTAGAACCACTTGCGCTTCACGTCCCCTACTTTGTTGTATCCTTCATTAAGAATTTTTCTTTTCAGCACGGATTCAAAGTACACAAAGGAAGGAGTTTCCTTTGATCGGTGGTTGAAATGATAAAATAAATTCACATCCTTGAAAGTGAGCTCTACACCTAAGATTTCCATGTATGTTATGTATAACATGTACAGTTAAGTATACACAGTAGGATGGAGTTGCATGGGTGCAATCCACATTCGTCATAGAAAATCGAGATGAATGGTACAAATAGAGGAATAACTCCCATTGTGAACATCAATCGACTGATGGCCATATACCCCTCTGGAGGATTGTGGGGGTATGTCCGTGCTAGTTGCAACTTTAACTTCTTCACAAGAAATACCATGCCTTAGACATATCTGCCTAAGTCTGGCTTTATCGGTTGCCGAAACCACAAATCACTAGGTGCGTTTATAAGGACTGTGCCCCCAAATTCATCAGGAGCTCGATTATCTCCTACTCCTCCTTTCTCTTCTTCATCCGTAGAGATTTCTCCCTCAGACGACTCAACATTTTCATAAAGCTCGACTTCGTAATCAGAATCTGCACTATCCCAATCCAAATCTAATGAAAGAACGTTGGGATCAGGATTACTTGACAATTCTAGAGCTTTACTCTTATCTGATTCGGAGTAATTATCTGATATCTTCTCGACATGTTAGTTGTACTATCGAAGAACAATCAAGGATTATAGTATAGTTGTTTGTGCCCCCCTTGTGTTTGTACTAGTGTGTGCCAATGTATGCAGTATAGGCATGAAAAGACATAAGAAAATCATAAAAAACAAGTAATTAGTTAATATGCGTGGAATGGTTGTATGGTCTTATGTTCGTCAAGTCCAGAATGTCCAATCTCTGAAGGCTCTATCCTAACTGTTCACAAGTTTATAAGTTGTAATTTCCAAGTTTCATAGGATGCAGGAGAACACAAAAATCATGTAGATTGCATGAATTTCGAATCTACATAACACTCCGGATCGGGGAAGGCTCCGGGTCGAATGAGTACCGGGTCGAAGAAATTTGACCGACCCGACACTCCCCACAGAGCTCCATCCCCTTGACTTTCCCTCTCTTGCTCGAGTCGCCCTTTTTATCCGCTGGCATCCATACAGACCTCTGCTCTCTCTTCTCCAGTTCCATTGGTAACCCCTTCTTCTCCTCATCCTTGGATTAAAAGGAAAAACCTTTGAATTCCTCAGAATTAGGGATGAAGTTTCATGACCGCCGCCCAAAAGATTAACCAATGACACAAACGATAGTGACGATCTCGAGACCCATGCCTCATGCATCGCAATTGCAAAAATCAACATTCAATGCAAAGATTGAATAAATATAGATCAAGAATCGAGATTAGAACGTGATTCCATCTAAATCGGAGATTAAAAATATGAGTTAAACGGTCTTGGACCCACCTACAAATTGGATTTGAGAATCAAAGATGATTTGTGAAAGTTGGGATAATTTAGGGTTTCTAGAGCTAAACCGTATAATCAAGAAAGAAATAAGATAAGAAGTAAAATGGTTTGACTTATATATAATGTAAGGAGGGCCATTTATATCCCCCATAAGTGATGGGGCGATTCGATCCACCAAGCAATCTTAAAGGCAATTCTAGATTATGCAGATCGAAGGTGGTAGCGGGTCGAACAAACTTGACCCGATCCGTAACATGTGAATAAAGATTGGCAATGTGACGTAATCTAGTCAGATAACAATGATTTTGGACTCACCAAAGGTAAGTGAATTTACCTGAAGGCACACTTGTACACCGGGTGAAATCTCCGACTTATTAAACGCAATGAAAATAGTTGTTGATTAGATCTTGCATTTATACACGACAAATGAGAATCAAGGGACACGACTTTGCAAAGTGTCATGAATTTACAAATGGATACGACTGTTGACTATCACTAATTGGAGAATAAACAAATTCAAAGCACGCCTCATTTTCGATAAGACGTACTTTGAGAGGGTAAAATGTTGGCCTACTTTATGACTAGGCCACAAAAGTCCGGATACCATAACCATGTGCACAAGGAAGGCAAAATACTCGGGGATTCGAAAATGAAGAGACAGGTCGAATAAAGAAAAGACCCTTCGGGTTGAATGGAGTGAAGGGAGCATCAGATCGGATGAGATAAATTAGCGGCTCGAATGGAGAGAGGTATAGGGTTGAATGGAACTATATACTAGCGGCTCACAGAACTTGGAGTAGGCGCCGATTCAAATAAGTAAGCTCCAGTTCGAATGAAGTTGACCCAACCCGCACGTGCCTAGGAGTTGATCACCGCACATCTTTGTTTCAGGTCGGCCTAAAAGCCGATCCGACCCCGTATTCCCATACCTGAAGTAGTTGCTTAGTCAATTCGTGGCCCTATTCTCCAGCTACCAAAGGTGGATCGGCTCCTACCTAGTACCCACGATTTGAAAGGCCTTTTGCACAACAACTCCGAGATTTCATGGGAGGCTACCTCATGGCATCCGACCCAAGCTCAGGAACCCCCTATAAATACAAATATTAGTGACATTTTGAAGGATCTTTTGACACTCTACACACTCGAGCTCCACATTATCATCACTATTCATGTTCAATATGCATTGTACTCTAGATCATTGAGTATAATCCTACAAGTATTGAGGGAGAATCGATTGTATTTGAGAGACTGAGTGGTTATAACCATTGTACTTGTAATTCTTCATTGAATCAAAGAACTATAAAGTGGACGTAGGCTCGTTAACGCTGAACCACTATAAATCTCATGTGTGTGATTGCTTTTCTTTGTTTTTAGATTATATCTCTTCATTATTCTATACAAAACCTGATTTGTTGGGTGTTAGTGCCATTTTTTGGTCTAACACCTATCATTGCAGCAACCCTACACTGTCATGGCAAATCATATTTATATATTAAAAAAAAGTGGCATGCAGACCTATGGATTTGAGGGACATACATCTTACAACACCTAGGTATCCAAGGATTTACCCTTATAAATATACAAGCGTAGCGTGGTCATCCATTTTTGCTTCAGTAAGAAAAAAACCATAGCCGAGTTTTAATGGCTTTCTAAAATCAAGTCAAACTAAAATCCTCCACTTAAAATTCCAAATGATATGTAAATGAACCCCTGAGATAATTCTCTTCCACCTCACATAAGTTTTGTTGGGCTTGACAATGATTTTTGGTCACTGGTTTATATCTGCGAAGGCTAGGGTTCGGCATGGTGCCATATGGAGGTTGTCGGGGTTAGACGAGTGATGCAGTCGTGCTTGGGGTGGCAAGGGAGTAAATCGGCAAATTATGGGAGAGATTCGTGATACAAAAGAATGTATGTTTACCATGCTTAATCGGAAATGGGTGATGATGAGTTTCGCACGTGGGTGTCAATATGTATAAAATGGCGATGTTGCAGAAGAGTTTTTGATGTGGAAGAACATGGTGCTGTCGGCTCGAGGAATGTTAGACTGTGGACGGAGGTAGGTGAAAGAAAAGTTTGCGGCATGGGGAAGAGGAGCTTCAGACGGGTTAGTATATTCAAATGAGGAAGAAGAAAATATAATGGATCGGGTTGAAGATGTTGGGTCGGTTAATAAAAAGGGTAAGGCCCAATATTTTGAAAATAAATTAAAATTTAATTTTCTAGTTAAATAACGTTGTAAATGTTGAAGAATGGAGTTTTGATGACAACAACCTCATTTCAATTATCATTGATAATAAAATATATACTAACATTTCTATATAGACTATATATAGACGAATATGCAGGATTTATATACAGGAATTAATACTGAAGACTGTACAGTTTTAGAGTTTCAAGAGATTTAAAATTCAAAGAATATATACTAACATTTATGTCTATAATATATATACATGATTATGCAGGATTTATATACAGGAATTCATACTGAAGACTGTACAGTTTTAGAGTTTCATGAGATTCAAGATTCAAAGAAGATTCAAGACTCATGAGTAATCAAGTAATCAATAATTCAAGAGTTCAAGACAAATATAGTAATAGAGTCTAGTTTATATGTAAGACTCTGAATAACACTCCAGGTTCAAATTCTCTTTTTCAAATTCTATTTTCAAATCTGGTTTTCAAAATTCAAGTTCTAATTTCAAATTATTTTCTATTCTACTTATGATTTCAAATATAAGTTTAAATTTGAATTTATATAAGTTTATATAAATACTTTTATAATTATATAGTTTTAAACTTTTTAAATTTATAAATATGTTTATATAATATATATTTGTGTTTTTATATGATTTTATACTTTAGAATACTCTTTTATATCACTAAGTTTTAATTCAAGAATTTCCAGAATAGTATATATATTTAAACACTTGAAAATGATCAAATTTCAAATTTTACACAAAGTTATGTCGACATACATAATAGTCTATGTCGACATACAACTGTCACTTTTTCAATTTTCAAAGGAAGCATCTTTTCACTATTTGTAACATTCCAGAAGCATTGCAACCTTTCAAATCTTAAAAATAGGGGTTGAATTCGAATATTTTTTAACTATTCTTCTTCTCCATCTTCACCCCTCCATTAATATTTCTTATTTTATTGAGTTTTACACTTCTACTCTGCCGATTTCTACTCTAATTATAAAAAACTTCTTCTTTTCTCACTCTTTGTCTACTACTCTCTGAATTGAAGTTCTATTGAAGAGTTATAGGGTGTTGTAATCATTTGGGAAGTGTTAGGGAAAGACTGTGTTCCTTTAAGCACTGAAATCAAGGAAACAGAGTGGTGTTATCCTTGTAGCCGAAATCAGGGGGATTGTACTTGATCAAGGGTGTTTGGAGCAGTGTTAACCATGTAGCCATGAAATTAAGGGTGACGGAATCAGTGTTAACCTTGTAGCCTTGAAATCAAGGGTGTTGTACTTGGATATTAATATACTAATAAAACTCTGCGCAATCCAGCGTTGCGTGGGACTGGACATAGGAGTAATTCGAGCCAGTATAAAATTCGGTGTGTTCTTTCCTTTTCCTGCATTTTATTTTTGTTTACTTTTGTATTTGTGTTTGATTATGTGTTTGTGATCATCTCTGTTGTGTGTGATTCATATAGTTGATCATATAAGTTTTAGATTTTCATAAATTTCTTATAAACACTATTCACCCCCCTCTAGTGTTAGTCTTGTCGTAAGATCCACATTCTGCATTCCCGAACAATTGGAATCAGAGCAAGGTTTTTCAAAAAGTTCATAATCTGATTTTTGGAAATATTAAATGGTAAGTTTTGAAATCATTTATAACACTAGTTTAAATTCATGCCTTGCATTAGTATTAGATGAGTCTGCATTCAATTTTATTTAAAAAAATCAAGTTATCACTGTATGATTTCTTGAAAAGTTGAAATGGACGTATCACAGAATCACCATGATGTTATTATCTCAAATTACAATTAGTTATTTTCAAAAGTCACTTGATTCTTTGAAAAGGTGTGTTGTTTTGCAGGAAAGGTTGTTATATCTGATGGCAGTTGGCCAAAAGACACCAACATGATCGTTTATCAATTAAGAAAAAAAGAGTTTATGAAGGGATATGACTTTTTGGCTTATAATAGCTGAAGTGTCCATTCATTCAAAATTCAAATTCGAATTTAAAATTTAGACGCCAAGTTGGTTAAACTGCTAAATCATCGATCCCATCGTCAAATTCTGAAAGGTGTAAATATATGGTTCATGATAATGGAAGAAATGAAGGTAGATGTTATAACTACCACAAACATGGGCATATAAGGAGAATGTGTTCATATCCAGATAAATTGGATCAACAGACGGACAATAGCAATTCATTAAAGAAAAGAAAGAAGGCATACGCAACAACTTTAGACGATTCTGATTCATCATCAAGCGATGAAGAACCAAAAACCAGAAATTCAAATATGTGTTTCACAGCAATTCAGAATTCAGAAAATATCGAAGAAATGGATCTAAAAACTGGGTACACCTTGATTAAATTTTAATCTTTTTTGGTTGAATAGATGTTTTATTTGCTTTGTTTTGAATTTAAAATTAAACCTTAAAATTCAAACATGAAATTTAAAATTCAAAATTGAAAATTGAATTTTTGAAATTCAAAATAATAATAAAAAATAATAGTTAGTAAAATAATAAAATATATTTTGTATGTTTGTTAGGATTAATATTATTTCAGGAAATAGTTAAAACCTGAAATATAAATCGATAATTTAAATCAAAAGTAACGAAACCATATGTCCATTGAAATTGTACATGTGTGTCGACATACAAAAAGGGCATGTCAACATAAATGCCTTTAAAATGAAATTCAAATTTAGAATTTCAGAGGTTTAAACTTTCAAACTTCCCTCCAACTCCCAAGGTCAGAAAAGGCGTTAGTGTTTCTGAAAAATTGTGCCCATTCAATTCATGTCTATTCAATCTCTATTTGTATATCTATTCAATCTTATTCTCTCTACCTGTGACGATCGCCCATAACCCCTGCACTAAACAAGAGGAATAATGCGCTAAAAAGTGTGCCAAGCGGCTATGGACGATCATCAGAGTAGGTAAACAATATTGGAACCTGTCATAAAACTCACACCGCAAGGATAAAATATAATAGAACATATACAACAGGAAATAGTAATGAAGCATCATATAGCAAACTTTTGAAACTTTCTCAACATCCTAAAAGGTTATCCAACTGGTACCAAAGTTTGTACATAAGGCCTCACTACAACCCTCATAGAGCACTCAAACAGCGAAAACATAAATACTAGATAGTACTAAAACTGGTAGCTAGCCTCCTGCTCGCCTCCGCACAGCAGCATCGTCCTCACTAATCACCTGTAACCTGCTACTTAGTCTGCCCATCCACAACCGGATGAACAACCCTAGGTAATAAGAGGAGACATAAAACCTTGAGTTAGACAACAGTCTTAGTGAGCGATAAAACAGCTAACAAACTTCAACAATAAAGGTATATGAGAATGGATAGATAAACATATTAATTTACCCACAACACCAGAGAAGAACTCAATCAAATCTTCCCCACATCGGACAATGATAGCCTTTACGATAAACAATTCAACCATTCATCCATGGAAACTAGAACACTCATGTAATCATGGTAAGCACTCATAACATCCAGATTATATATATCTCATGTACACCATCCTAATCGAGTTCGACATCCCTCAAGCACTAGCCCCAGAGGCCTAAACCAGTATTAGACAAGCACCCAGGTAACATCTCCCTCGACTTTGGACAATCTACATGAGACGGTACAAATAGAACAACCAATCATCCATGACTGACTTTGACTATCACTGCCAATCTTGCTTCGAAACCATCATTAATCGTATGATGACCAACCTTGCCATATGTCAAGGGCTAATGGTAACCCCAGTTCCAGCATAAACTCCATATGTCCAACCTTGACAACGTCCAAACTTGACAACTAGGCCTTTCTACAAGACCCAGGGTACTCGACCTACAATCGGTCTTTTAGACGTCTCTAGTGTATGCTGCTTCGAGCCTGCTAGAACTTAAGACAACGATAATCTCTCGGCCTTCACATCTCTAGTCATCCAACCCAACCACTTTTTATAGCCCAAGAAACCTTCTCGAGCCACCATTATCCACCAGCTCTCGACCTTTGAGTTGTCACCTCATTCGCTGTTCTACACCAATCAACGAACACCTATCAACACTTCAAACCTTCCAACTTGAATTTACTTCGAAGTCACATCATCACCGAACCAAATTACATCACTGCGCTGCGGCTTGAGTAGGGTTCGAAGGTTGCCACCGAATTTTTTTTCAAGCTCTTTTTCTTCCAACCCGAGTCGTACCCGAAAAACTTACATTTTCAGAAAATGACCCTGTGCGACCGACCCCCTTGGTACGACCGACCCCAACATGTGCGACCGACCCAGGCTCTGCTTGACCCAACATGACTGACCCGACCACTCTGCTCGACCCCTCCTTCGCGATCGATCCAAACACCTCACCAAGACATGGCCGACCCGATCCGTGTTTGTTCAACCCAAAACATGACCGACCTGACCAAATTATGGTGCGACCAGAAATACCGCATAACCCGTATGCAGCTCGACCCAACTTGCTCGATCCAACCTGTTTGACCCAACATGCTCGAACGACCCAATCATTTCTTTTCCTCCAAGAAAACCCCTATGCTTGGATCGACCCTCCATGTTTGATCCACCATGTCCGACCCTCCATGTTCGACCCAAAACCTGCATTCTCCGATGCAACTCCAATTTCGACCAAAACTTTGCCAAAACTATTCGTTCGACGGAACCAGCTCATCTAATACATCCAATATGATCACAAGCATGATATGAAACCAACAATAACACCAATATTACAATTCCATCAATAAACATGTAAAATTCACCAAAATCACCATAAATGTACATATGAGCAAAACCATGGATCTAACTTGCACATTCATATGAAACGTTATGGAAATTACCTATCTAAACTTGATAGATCAGACAATAGGGTGATCTCTATGAAAATGAACTTAATATGGAATAAATCCATGAAAAAAAACTTGAAATTGATGAGAAACATGCACAAACACTCATATACTTCATTGCATTCATGTGAGAGATGTAAATCACTCACCAATTCTCCCAAACAAGAAAAAATCAAAGAAAAATGAATCCGAACAACAACCACTTCACACCAAACACCTTGATCTAATGAATCCTTGCCTCAATTGATGTAGATCTAGCCTCCAATGGTATGGATCTATGATTTCCCTCCTTAGATTATGATTTTTAATTGTGGAAAGGTGTTAGAGGAAGGAGGAGCACAAGGCACTAAATGAGAGAATGGAAACCTAAAACCATTTCCCATATCCCTTGCCCCCTATTTATACCCTTCCATTAGCCCACCAATGGGCCTTCACAAATAGCCAACTGTGGCTCTCCAAACCTGAGCAGCCAATTGAAAAACCTTAAAACAACGATTCCTCCCAAACCGCTTATCCAAATCTTTTATATAACCACTCTACTGAAAGTCAATCATCAATTCCTTTCCAATGACATAGGTCTCACCCTCCGATTCGACCTGGGTCAAAAGTTATTCCCTGTACAAGACTGAAAGGGGCAAAATGGTCACAAACAAAATTGGTAAAAATTATGGATATGTCTCACATCCCCATAAGCAACATATCAAAAGATGAGAATGATCCAACCCACAGGGAATAAAATAAAAATGTTTTACGATCTTCCGATATGTAAAATACGGGCTGTTATTTTTTCCCCCTTAAGAATTTCGCCCCCGAAATTCCAAGTAAACATAGGCAACCACAACAATTCTGCATGCCTGTCATCCATGAGAAACCAATTCTATCATCCAAACTAGCAACCATCAAGCCATGCATCCATAGCCTTATCCTAGCACGCAGAACTTGTAACAACCCGTAAAATCTGGGCCAGTTTAAAAATTTTATTTTGGCAATTTTAGCGAATTTTGATTATTTAAAATGAATTATTTTAAATAATATCGACGAGAAATTTATTTTGAATATAATTCGAACGTATATATTATACGCGCCGTTGTTAGAATATAAATATTTATATATAATTATAAATAGAATTGAAAATGGCGCGGTAGTTCGATAATTCGATTTCAAACTTCAATTGAACGTACCGGGTGCAAAACAATCCGGATTTTAGTGAAACCAAAAACATTAGGATCTAATTGATGATATCTTTCCAACGGATCCGAATAATCGAAATTTCTTAGCGGGAATCAAAAGATATGTCCAGTTGAAAATTCTGAATAGTCGCTATGGAATTCAGGCCCTTAAAGATGGACATTTTGCAAACGACCTCGGATTTCGACGAAACCACTTTTGTTGGATCCGCAGTGTCAAATTATGGTTAGATTCCAAATTTCATAATTTTTCGAATCAATATGTGAGCGTGGTAAAGGAAAACGCGTTTGACCGGTTTCAGTTGATTTTAATCGACTGGAAAATGGCCATTTTTCCAACGGTCTCGGAATTCGACGAAACTAGTTTTGTTAGGACCGTATCGTCAATACGAAGCTAGAAAATATTTTTCGAGAATTTTTAGAGTTCGTATGCGACCCCGGTAATTTGAAATGTACGTTTAAAATTCAATATAGTGATTTAAATGTAAATTCAACGGAAACTAATTCAAACGATCGAATCAACTTGCGATACATATCCCATTGTGTTCAGAATGGGGGTGAACCGCTATGGACGACAGGCGGTGGGCCTCGTTTTGAGGTCGTATGAAAAAGTCAACTTTAAGTTGAATTAAATAATTAAATAATAATAAAATAAAATAAAATAAAATCCCCCCCTTTTCCCTTATCTTCTGCCCCCCCCCCCCCGTTCTTCGAACAGAAAAGGAAAGAAAAAAAAAGAGTGAAATCGAAATCGCGTCGATGCCCCTGCCGCCGCCCTCAACGCGCCACCGCCCCTGCCATCGTCCCGCCACCTCTGATGAACCCCCCACCGCCGCCTCTCCTCCCTCCAGCCCTCTTCCCCTTCGACCGCGATGAAACCCAAACCCCCTCCCCTAACGCGACGCCCCCTTTCTCCTCCCCTTCCTCTTCTTTGACCTCGACGCGCCGCACCCCCTTCCACCAACCCCGAGCCCCCCTCGCAGCAGCGGCCGCCGGCCTGACCGCACCCCCCCTGTAAGTTTTTTTTAATTTATTTATTTTATTTTTATTTTATATAAATAGTGGATTTTTTTAAACTGATTTTTATTGATTTTAAAAACTGATTTTTATTGATTTTAAAAACTGATTTTTAGTGATTTTAAAACTGATTTTAAAGAGTAATTTAAAACTGATTTTAAAAAGAATTTAAAATAGAAAAGGTTTGAATTTTAAATGGAAAAAGATTAGAACTTTGAAAGGTGAAAAGATAGGATTTTTATTTGGTAAAAGGTATGATCTTTATATTTTTAAAGTGATAAAAATATGATTTTTATATTTTTAAAGTATTAAAAATATAATCTTTACTATATAGAAATATTAAAAATATGATTTTTATATTTTTAAAGTATTAAAAATATAATCTTTATAGGATAGAGAACATAAAAATATCATCTTTGTGTATGTAGCAAAATAAAAATCTGATTTTTATTTTATATACGTTGAAATGAAGTGTTTATTTTTATAAAGGCGAAACCTTTATTTTTGAAAGGGCGAAATCTTTATATGAAGAATAAGGTGATAAAAATATAATCTTTATCTATATAGAGCGTGATAGTAAAAATGTGATTTTTATATATTGAACTTCGAATTAAAAATGTGATTTTTATATATTGAACATCGAAGTGAAAATTCGATTTTTATATATTTAATAACGAAGTAAAAATTCGATTTTTCCATATGTAGTGGCTACAGCAACGAAGATGCGATAACGATGGAGATTTCTATCAAAGAAGAGTCAAGAGGATTGGATAGCTATCTGAGAGAATTTCTCACCTTTCCATTTCATTTCTATTTATATATATATATATACTAGGATGCAGACGGTGCTTAGTAGCACCCGACACAATCGTCCACAGACCATGGACTTGTTTGTTTGGTTGCATAGATTAGTTATATGATGTGATTTGAATTGGTTGTTTGGTGATTTTGATTGATGTGTGAATGGCGTGGGCCTTCACTAGACCGGGGATAAGGCTATGCCTCGTCCCGTTTCTAGTATCGTGCCGTTATGCCGTCGAAATTTTCTAAAATATGTTAGAAATATAAAAATATCATTTTATTGAATAAATGAACCGAATAGAATATTCATAGGTTGAATAAAATGTTTTATCGTTAAAAATATAATTTTTAACGTGAATGTGAATAAATAAAATATTCATTTACAAACCGGACGGTTTGTTTATGTACACCTATTTGAAGGACATTGATTGGGTCGATAAATTTTACACATCGCCCAACTGCACAAATAAAATCTGTGTTTGATTGTTTGAAACCCCACACGGGTGTTGGGATGAAATTTGAAGTTCACTCATCCTGATTGATTAAATATGTCGATCGATTGATTGACAGGCTGTTATAAGCGTTAGATATCTATATTTGATGCTTATACAATGTAGTGCACTTTGGTTGATGGTTGATTATTTTTCAATGTTATTATATACATGTGTTGTATGGAATCCATATAATTAATTTTATATGGTAATTGATTGGGCCTCATTCCAGTTTAGAAATAGAAATATTTGAAATAGAAATATTTGAAATAGAATATTTGAAAATAGAAATTTATGAAGCCGTGTTGATTAGAGTGACGCCATTTTGACGTAAACGATATTTATATCGATTTTAACGATTTCGAAATGAATTGAATTGAAAACGATTTCGAAATGAATTGAATTGAAAACGATTTCGAAATGAATTGAATTGAAAACGATTTCGAAATGAATTGAATTGAAAATGATTTCGAAATGAATTGAATTGAAAACGATTTCGAAATGAATTGAATTGAAAACGATTTCGAAATGAATTGAATTGAAAACGAATTCAAATTGAATTGAAAGTGAATTGAAATGAATTCAAATTGAATTGAAATTTGAATTGAATAGAAATGAATTTTGAAACGAATTTATAAAGAAGAATTCAATTTTACTTTGAATTGAAATGGAAGTTGAAATAGATTTTGAAACGAATTTTAAAACTATTTATATAATTCGTTTTAAATAGAAATCGACGATATATATATTATATATATAATATAATGGCCTGAATAGAACGCGCCGCGCCGCGGCAGTTCGTAAATTTCGACCATTTACTTCAAAGGGACATTACGGGAGATCCGACCGTCAGATTCTCCTAAAACCGGAACCGTTGGGTTCGTATCGAAAAGAGCTTTCTAACGAATATTAGAAATTAGAAATCTAACGGTTGGATTTGGAATTATGTCCAAATCAAATTTGAAAAAGGTCGCTATACGTGCAGTTCGATGGCCGTTGATGGAAATCGACTGTACGGGCCTTGATAAAATTATTAAAAATAATAATAATTTGTGTAAAATCATAAGAAATGATTTAGAAAGAATTGGGATGAAAATCTCTATATTTGAAAAGATAAAAATAGATTTTTATCGAAATGAACTAGTTTTGAACTAGAATTATAATTCTATTTATTTTTAAATAAATAAATTGAATTTAAAAAGGGTTTTAAAAATAACCAGAATATCCAATGATTGCATTGGAGTGGATTTGAATCGAAATTGTCTTCGGAATATTTCGATGTTGGAATTCGTGATTATACAGGTGTTGTTATGAAAATTTGAAAGATATATATTTATATCGTTATTTCCAATACGACATTTGTTAGTCGTAGAATTTGATATTGAATATAAGCCGATATATTTTCTATTCAGAGCCTTGTATTGAATATCAAATGTGATTTGGGTTTGTCGTGAATGGTGTCTTCACTAACACTGTTCTTGAACCCAGTTGAGAAAAGATTAAATCTTTTTATTTAGATTTAATGAAGTGTACCAATTAAATAATATTTAATTGGAATTGAATTGGTATTGATTTTTGGGTTTATCGTGAACAGTGTTTTAAACAACACTCGTTCTTTAATCCGATAATTAATGAATGTGATTTTGGGTTTATCGTGAACCGTGTTTTAAATGACACTGATTCTTTAACCCAGTCGAAGATTAAAACTAAGTGGAGTTTTAATGAATCTTTAATTAGATTGAAATGATCGAAAATGGAGTATCACCAGTTTTGCTCCAAGCGATAGTTAAATCTTTAATTAGATTTGAACGTGAAATGGTAATTGAATTTACCGATAACATTGTGGTGTTAGATATGAAGTATTACCAGTTTCACTTCATGGGATGAATAGGTTGGGATGGGTAAATTAAAATAAATAATTACTTCGGTAAGGTTCGCTAATCCCGGCTAGTTTGAATTGAGATTCAAAAATAGAATAAAGAATAAATTCAAGGAATTTATCTTGGATAAAATTAATGGGAACCTTTCCCTATGAATGTGAAATTTAGAAACTAACTATCGGTTAGCCAAGCAGAATGGTTTTCTGGATATTGATCTGATGTTGGTTTCGGCCTTCGGGGTTAATATTTGGGGAATTATTCTCTTGATTAATTTACGGTTAGTGACTGGTGAATTGGAATGAGGCGTATGTTGTGTTTGTGTAACACTTATTTAAAATATACGCGAGTTATTCGGAAAGACCGGGTTTATCCCATTCTGAATAACTGATACGACGATAAGTCGAAGATGAAGACGATGGTCGAAGACCGGAGGTCTTCACGTCGTTTGGGTAATTACTGATGATCTTGATTGGGTTGTACACCCAAGAAGATGGAAACAGTTGGTGATCGTCCAGACGTACTTGGAGATCGATGGATATGCGGGGTACTAGGTGCCTCCGGTTTCGTTCAGCCCCAGAACGGACTTGTAAATGGACTGTGTGTCTGACATTGGATTTTAGTCCGTGTGATTGATCTCTATTAAATATATATCTGTTTGGCGGCGGAGAATTTATTCTCTTGCTTAACGCCCTTCTCTGAGACGTACGAGCTCAGGGGTTATATATTGATGGATATCAAACGCATGGAGTGAATTGCCTGTGTGGCATGCCTAAGTGACAATTGATTGAGGCTTCTGTTGAAAAGCAAAGTCTTGTGGTGATGATCAAAGCACGGCCTTTGTGGCGTAGCTTTGTGTAACGTTTACTTCGCGTGTTTCACACCCGGTATGAACCAAAAACGGGAGACGGACCTCAGGGAGGGCATGCGTTTCCTTCTAGCTAAAAAGTGGCGTCAGTGGTTTTACACACCCTGACGAGTTTGACTTATGTGGTTGTTGCTGTTGCGAGGCGCCTCGGATATATCGGTCGTTCTCGAACCGATGGAGTCATTTGTTGGCTCATTGACACCCCAAAGGGTGGGGAAACGTAGTGTTCAGGCATTTTAATCCACATCGGTGGACCGGCCCTGACGATCCAAAGGCTTGACTGAGTACTTGCCTGAGACACGGGCTAGAGCGTCTCGAAACAGTTGAGGACTATCTTTTGCCTCGGTTCATAGACGGAAATCCAATTTCCAAATACGTGACATTTGCGGTTTTATTTGTAAACCTATATATGGTGACATAGTGGCATGGGACGCTCATGTCGCCTATGATTGATACTTATGATTTGAAGTTGTTTTATACACTGTACACTTATTATAGTATCAAATGATCTGTTTTAAACGTATCAAGCATTCTTTGGCTGTTATAAGGGAAAACCCTATCCCCCGGCTTGCGTTGCATTGTGTGATAGGACCTGGGTCTTATAACAGCTTCATTTTTCTTTATTTAGCATTGCGCTGCTGTTTTATGCACTGGTGTTCTTGGGAGGAAACCCGTTCCGTGTTATACGGCGTGGTCCCTTGATTTACCTAACTTTAAAAATAAAGATTAACTGTTTTAGTTCTCACACCAGTCACATGACTGACCTGGAGTTTATTGTTTTAACCTAAACTCTGGGTGCCCCTATTTTGACACGGGCAGCTAGTAGTTTTGGTTTTGCAGATTTATATTCACAGGATCCTGGTTTACAGCTGGAACGATATCCGGAAAGCTTTGTATCCGTATATCTCTTCTAGTTGTGTATTGTATTATTTTCCGCTGCGTTGTATTTAAATGTAATTTAAATCTCTGATATTTCTGTGTAATATTCATTTATACTCTGTATATTCTTGTAATCTGATGCATTGTTGTAATATGCAATGAAATGTTCTTTCGTATGCGTTCTGGTTTGTCGTGTTCTCAAACGATAGGGCGTTTCGAGCGGTCTGGATCGGTTTAGCGACTGGTTCGGACCGAGCGAAATCCCTTGCCGTCACAGTTGGTATCAGAGCTTTGGTTTACAAAGCTAGAGAACAAGACACATTAGAACCATACGAAAGGATTCATCAGATATTGGATTAGTAATATCCAATTAGAATGACTCGTTAGAGATAGGATCAGTAGTATCCTAGAACGAGTGTGAAGAGTATATTTTTTTCAAAAGAAAACAGATTTGTTTTGAAAATTTAAACCGCTTTATACGTATTTGATTAGTTATTATATTGATTTTGGATAGTCCAGTATATATAGACTTTGCGTATACGTCTGATCCACGTGTATTTGAAATTTAATATACTGGATAGATATAGAGTCACACTTTAGTCGCCTGGAGACGATTCTGATGATAGTCTAGACATCATCAGAATTGGTATTCGAGTTTCAAAGGTGTGATTTTCTATATATTTCCATTAGACTGGTGTGAGAACCAAAACTTATATAGCTAGAACACATTGTTGTGAATTGGCATCAAAAACACGATTTTCTGTATATGTATCAAAATTATGATTTTGCAACTCTAATCCACTAATTGATGTTTGTGTTGTTTGGTTATTTGTTTGCTAATTCTGAACCATTATGCCTAATTGCATCAAATATTGAATTGTATTGACAATTGGTCGCATTTGCTTGCATATACTTGTACTTACATTGAACAGGTCATAGCAAGGAGGCTAGAGCAGAGAATAATATTTGTCTGCCCGACAAATAGGTACATATTTACTACATAATTTACTGTTTTGTTTGGGTGATGATGATTTTATAAGCCTATTGGCTAGCCGCTTGGCTTTTTCTTTTTGAGATCTGAAGGACCGGGGAAGCTATTTGAAATTCCCCGATGCTCCCGGTGTAGGGGAGGTTATGGCGAAATTTTTCGAAAATTTAGGGTGTTAGCCAAATTTTTGAAAATTTGAAAATTCTCAGAAACTAAAGAGTTGGAGAATGGAAGCCAGATCGAACGTAGAGCTGAATAATCAAACCACTTTCGACTTTGTTCCTTTTCGGGGACGAAAAGTTTTAAGTGGGGGAGATTGTAACAACCCGTAAAATCTGGGCCAGTTTAAAATTTTTATTTTGGCAATTTTAGCGAATTTTGATTATTTAAAATGAATTATTTTAAATAATATCGACGAGAAATTTATTTTGAATATAATTCGAACGTATATATTATACGCGCCGTCGTTAGAATATAAATATTTATATATAATTATAAATAGAATTGAAAATGGCGCGGTAGTTCGATAATTCGATTTCAAACTTCAATTGAACGTACCGGGTGCAAAACAATCCGGATTTTAGTGAAACCAAAAACATTAGGATCTAATTGATGATATCTTTCCAACGGATCCGAATAATCGAAATTTCTTAGCGGGAATCAAAAGATATGTCCAGTTGAAAATTCTGAATAGTCGCTATGGAATTCAGGCCCTTAAAGATGGACATTTTGCAAACGACCTCGGATTTCGACGAAACCACTTTTGTTGGATCTGCAGTGTCAAATTATGGTTAGATTCCAAATTTCATAATTTTTCGAATCAATATGTGAGCGTGGTAAAGGAAAACGCGTTTGACCGGTTTTAGTTGATTTTAATCGACTGGAAAATGGCCATTTTTCCAACGGTCTCGAAATTCGACGAAACTAGTTTTGTTAGGACCGTATCGTCAATACGAAGCTAGAAAATATTTTTTGAGAATTTTTAGAGTTCGTATGCGACCCCGGTAATTTGAAATGTACGTTTAAAATTCAATATAGTGATTTAAATGTAAATTCAACGGAAACTAATTCAAACGATCGAATCAACTTGCGATACATATCCCATTGTGTTCAGAATGGGTGTGAACCGCTATGGACGACAGGCGGTGGGCCTCGTTTTGAGGTCGTATGAAAAAGTCAACTTTAAGTTGAATTAAATAATTAAATAATAATAAAATAAAATAAACCCCCCCTTTTCCCTTATCTTCTGCCCCCCCCCCCCCCCCGTTCTTCAAACAGAAAAGGAAAGAAAAAAAAAAGAGAGAAATCGAAATCGCGTCGATGCCCCTGCCGCCGCCCTCAACGCGCCACCGCCCCTGCCATCGTCCCGCCACCTCTGATGAACCCCCCACCGCCGCCTCTCCTCCCTCCAGCCCTCTTCCCCTTCGACCGCGATGAAACCCAAACCCCCTCCCCTAACGCGACGCCCCCTTTCTCCTCCCCTTCCTCTTCTTTGACCTCGACGCGCCGCACCCCCCTTCCACCAACCCCAAGCCCCCCTCGCAGCAGCGGCCGCCGGCCTGACCGCACCCCCCTGTAAGTTTTTTTTAATTTATTTATTTTATTTTTATTTTATATAAATAGTGGATTTTTTTAAACTGATTTTTATTGATTTTAAAAACTGATTTTTATTGATTTTAAAAACTGATTTTTAGTGATTTTAAAACTGATTTTAAAGAGTAATTTAAAACTGATTTTAAAAAGAATTTAAAATAGAAAAGGTTTGAATTTTAAATGGAAAAAGATTAGAACTTTGAAAGGTGAAAAGATAGGATTTTTATTTGGTAAAAGGTATGATCTTTATATTTTTAAAGTGATAAAAATATGATTTTTATATTTTTAAAGTATTAAAAATATAATCTTTACTATATAGAAATATTAAAAATATGATTTTTATATTTTTAAAGTATTAAAAATATAATCTTTATAGGATAGAGAACATAAAAATATCATCTTTGTGTATGTAGCAAAATAAAAATCTGATTTTTATTTTATATACGTTGAAATGAAGTGTTTATTTTTATAAAGGCGAAACCTTTATTTTTGAAAGGGCGAAATCTTTATATGAAGAATAAGGTGATAAAAATATAATCTTTATCTATATAGAGCGTGATAGTAAAAATGTGATTTTTATATATTGAACTTCGAATTAAAAATGTGATTTTTATATATTGAACATCGAAGTGAAAATTCGATTTTTATATATTGAATAACGAAGTAAAAATTCGATTTTTCCATATGTAGTGGCTACAGCAACGAAGATGCGATAACGATGGAGATTTCTATCAAAGAAGAGTCAAGAGGATTGGATAGCTATCTGAGAGAATTTCTCACCTTTCCATTTCATTTCTATTTATATATATATACTAGGATGCAGACGGTGCTTAGTAGCACCCGACACAATCGTCCACAGACCATGGACTTGTTTGTTTGGTTGCATAGATTAGTTATATGATGTGATTTGAATTGGTTGTTTGGTGATTTTGATTGATGTGTGAATGGCGTGGGCCTTCACTAGACCGGGGATAAGGCTAGGCCTCGTCCCGTTTCTAGTATCGTGCCGTTATGCCGCCGAAATTTTCTAAAATATGTTAGAAATATAAAAATATCATTTTATTGAATAAATGAACCGAATAGAATATTCATAGGTTGAATAAAATGTTTTATCGTTAAAAAAATAATTTTTAACGTGAATAAATAAAATATTCATTTACAAACCGGACGGTTTGTTTATGTACACCTATTTGAAGGACATTGATTGGGTCGATAAATTTTACACATCGCCCAACTGCACAAATAAAATCTGTGTTTGATTGTTTGAAACCCCACACGGGTGTTGGGATGAAATTTGAAGTTCACTCATCCTGATTGATTAAATATGTCGATCGATTGATTGACAGGCTGTTATAAGCGTTAGATATCTATATTTGATGCTTATACAGTGTAGTGCACTTTGGTTGATGGTTGATTATTTTTCAATGTTATTATATACATGTGTTGTATGGAATCCATATAATTAATTTTATATGGTAATTGATTGGGCCTCATTCCAGTTTAGAAATAGAAATATTTGAAATAGAATATTTGAAAATAGAAATTTATGAAGCCGTGTTGATTAGAGTGACGCCATTTTGACGTAAACGATATTTATATCGATTTTAACGATTTCGAAATGAATTGAATTGAAAACGATTTCGAAATGAATTGAATTGAAAACGATTTCGAAATGAATTGAATTGAAAACGATTTCGAAATGAATTGAATTGAAAACGATTTCGAAATGAATTGAATTGAAAACGATTTCGAAATGAATTGAATTGAAAACGATTTCGAAATGAATTGAATTGAAAACGATTTCGAAATGAATTGAATTGAAAACGATTTCGAAATGAATTGAATTGAAAACGATTTCGAAATGAATTGAATTGAAAACGATTTCGAAATGAATTGAATTGAAAACGATTTCGAAATGAATTGAATTGAAAACGATTTCGAAATGAATTGAATTGAAAACGATTTCGAAATGAATTGAATTGAAAACGATTTCGAAATGAATTGAATTAAAAACGATTTCGAAATGAATTGAATTGAAAACGATTTCGAAATGAATTGAATTGAAAACGAATTCAAATTGAATTGAAAGTGAATTGAAATGAATTCAAATTGAATTGAAATTTGAATTGAATAGAAATGAATTTTGAAACGAATTTATAAAGAAGAATTCAATTTTACTTTGAATTGAAATGGAAGTTGAAATAGATTTTGAAACGAATTTTAAAACTATTTATATAATTCGTTTTAAATAGAAATCGACGATATATATATTATATATATTATATATATAATATAATGGCCTGAATAGAACGCGCCGCGCCGCGGCAGTTCGTAAATTTCGACCATTTACTTCAAAGGGACATTACGGGAGATCCGACCGTCGGATTCTCCTAAAACCGTAACCGTTGGGTTCGTATCGAAAAGAGCTTTCTAACGAATATTAGAAATTAGAAATCTAACGGTTGGATTTGGAATTATGTCCAAATCAAATTTGAAAAAGGTCGCTATACGTGCAGTTCGATGGCCGTTGATGGAAATCGACTGTACGGGCCTTGATAAAATTATTAAAAATAATAATAATTTGTGTAAAATCATAAGAAATGATTTAGAAAGAATTGGGATGAAAATCTCTATATTTGAAAAGATAAAAATAGATTTTTATCGAAATGAACTAGTTTTGAACTAGAATTATAATTCTATTTATTTTTAAATAAATAAATTGAATTTAAAAAGGGTTTTAAAAATAACCAGAATATCCAATGATTGCATTGGAGTGGATTTGAATCGAAATTGTCTTCGGAATATTTCGATGTTGGAATTCGTGATTATACAGGTGTTGTTATGAAAATTTGAAAGATATATATTTATATCGTTATTTCCAATACGACATTTGTTAGTCGTAGAATTTGATATTGAATATAAGCCGATATATTTTCTATTCAGAGCCTTGTATTGAATATTAAATGTGATTTGGGTTTGTCGTGAATGGTGTCTTCACTAACACTGTTCTTGAACCCAGTTGAGAAAAGATTAAATCTTTTTATTTAGATTTAATGAAGTGTACCAATTAAATAATATTTAATTGGAATTGAATTGGTATTGATTTTTGGGTTTATCGTGAACAGTGTTTTAAACAACACTCGTTCTTTAATCCGATAATTAATGAATGTGATTTTGGGTTTATCGTGAACCGTGTTTTAAATGACACTGATTCTTTAACCCAGTCGAAGATTAAAACTAAGTGGAGTTTTAATGAATCTTTAATTAGATTGAAATGATCGAAAATGGAGTATCACCAGTTTTGCTCCAAGCGATAGTTAAATCTTTAATTAGATTTGAACGTGAAATGGTAATTGAATTTACCGATAACACTGTGGTGTTAGATATGAAGTATTACCAGTTTCACTTCATGGGATGAATAGGTTGGGATGGGTAAATTAAAATAAATAATTACTTCGGTAAGGTTCGCTAATCCCGGCTAGTTTGAATTGAGATTCAAAAATAGAATAAAGAATAAATTCAAGGAATTTATCTTGGATAAAATTAATGGGAACCTTTCCCTATGAATGTGAAATTTAGAAACTAACTGTCGGTTAGCCAAGCAGAATGGTTTTCTGGATATTGATCTGATGTTGGTTTCGGCCTTCGGGGTTAATATTTGGGGAATTATTCTCTTGATTAATTTACGGTTAGTGACTGGTGAATTGGAATGAGGCGTATGTTGTGTTTGTGTAACACTTATTTAAAATATACGCGAGTTATTCGGAAAGACCGGGTTTATCCCATTCTGAATAACTGATACGACGATAAGTCGAAGATGAAGACGATGGTCGAAGACCGGAGGTCTTCACGTCGTTTGGGTAATTACTGATGATCTTGATTGGGTTGTACACCCAAGAAGATGGAAACAGTTGGTGATCGTCCAGACGTACTTGGAGATCGATGGATATGCGGGGTACTAGGTGCCTCCGGTTTCGTTCAGCCCCAGAACGGACTTGTAAATGGACTGTGTGTCTGACATTGCATTTTAGTCCGTGTGATTGATCTCTATTAAATATATATCTGTTTGGCGGCGGAGAATTAATTCTCTTGCTTAACGCCCTTCTCTGAGACGTACGAGCTCAGGGGTTATATATTGATGGATATCAAACGCATGGAGTGAATTGCCTGTGTGGCATGCCTAAGTGGCAATTGATCGAGGCTTCTGTTGAAAAGAAAAGTCTTGTGGTGATGATCAAAGCGCGACCTTTGTGGCGTAGCTTTGTGTAACGTTTACTTCGCGTGTTTCACACCCGGTATGAACCAAAAACGGGAGACGGGCCTCAGGGAGGGCATGCGTTTCCTTCTAGCTAAAAAGTGGCGTCAGTGGTTTTACACGCCCTGACGAGTTTGACTTATGTGGTTGTTGCTGTTGCGAGGCGCCTCGGATATATCGGTCGTTCTCGAACCGATGGAGTCATTTGTTGGCTCATTGACACCCCCAAAGGGTGGGGAAACGTAGTGTTCAGGCATTTTAATCCACATCGGTGGACCGGCCCTGACGATCCAAAGGCTTGACTGAGTACTTGCCTGAGACACGGGCTAGAGCGTCTCGAAACGGTTGAGGACTATCTTTTGCCTCGGTTCATAGACGGAAATCCAATTTCCAAATACGTGACATTTGCGGTTTTATTTGTAAACCTATATATGGTGACATAGTGGCACTGGACGCTCATGTCGCCTATGATTGATACTTATGATTTGAAGTTGTTTTAAACACTGTACACTTATTATAGTATCAAATGATCTGTTTTAAACGTATCAAGCATTCTTTGGCTGTTATAAGGGAAAACCCTATCCCCCGGCTTGCGTTGCATTGTGTGATAGGACCTGGGTCTTATAACAGCTTCATTTTTCTTTATTTAGCATTGCGCTGCTGTTTTATGCACTGGTGTTCTTGGGAGGAAACCCGTTCCGTGTTATACGGCGTGGTCCCTTGATTTACCTAACTTTAAAAATAAAGATTAACTGTTTTAGTTCTCACACCAGTCACATGACTGACCTGGAGTTTATTGTTTTAACCTAAACTCTGGGTGCCCCTATTTTGACACGGGCAGCTAGTAGTTTTGGTTTTGCAGATTTATATTCACAGGATCCTGGTTTACAGCTGGAACGATATCCGGAAAGCTTTGTATCCGTATATCTCTTCTAGTTGTGTATTGTATTATTTTCCGCTGCGTTGTATTTAAATGTAATTTAAATCTCTGATATTTCTGTGTAATATTCATTTATACTCTGTATATTC
This sequence comes from Allium sativum, assembly GCA_030737875.1. Lineage (NCBI taxonomy): Eukaryota > Viridiplantae > Streptophyta > Magnoliopsida > Asparagales > Amaryllidaceae > Allium > Allium sativum. The sequence goes on along the minus strand of CM060915.1, from coordinate 211,931,752 downwards.
TTGTAATCTGATGCATTGTTGTAATATGCAATGAAATGTTCTTTCGTATGCGTTCTGGTTTGTCGTGTTCTCAAACGATAGGGCGTTTCGAGTGGTCTGGATCGGTTTAGCGACTGGTTCGGACCGAGCGAAATCCCTTGCCGTCACAGAACTCTATCAAACAACAACAAGATACAACGATATAACGATGATACGGTCAAAGGGTCCTACAGATTAAGAGTTCTGGATGAGTCACCCTCATGCTCTCTTCCGTCTCCCACGTACAATCTTGCTATCTTCACTCCATTGTACCTTGATTAGCTTAACTGTCTTCCTCCTAAACTGTTTTGTGTCATCCCCCACAACACGAAGTGGCTTACGAGGCCTCATAACTGCAATCTCCACTTCAAGGTTTTCGTACTGCTCTAAAGATACCACCACATTCGAATCATGCACCAACTTCCATAGAAACGACACATGGAACACTTTATGCATGCTCGACATCTTCTCGGGTAACTCCAATCTATATGCGAGCTTTCCAATTTTCTCGACTATGGAAATGGTCCAACGAACGTTGGAGCTAACTTTCCTTTACTTCTAAATCGAACCACATGCTTCAACGGTGAAATCCTCACGAAAACCATATCGACAACATCGAATTCCAAATCTTTTCGACGTTTATTGGCATAACTCTTCTAACGATCTTGGGCTGCCTTCATTCGTTGTCGAACGATCTCGATACAATCTGAGGTCTCTCTTATCATCTCTAGCCCAAGTACCAACTTATCTCCTGTTTCTAACCGACATGCCGGAGAACTACACAGTCTCCCATACAACGCCTCGTATGGTGCCATCTGAATGCTAGACTGGTAGCTATTATTATATGCAAACTCAACTAGATATAGATGGTCTTCCCATGATCCTCCAAAGTCTAACACACAAGCCCTAAGGAGATCTTCCAAAACTCGGTTAACCCTCTTGTTTTAACCATCCGTTTAGGATTATAAGCCATACTCAAGCACAACTCGGTTCCCAAAGCTTCTTGCAAGCTTATCCAAAATCCACTCATAAATAATGGATCTCGGTCACTCACTATATTCTTTGGGACACCATGGAATCGAACTATCCATTTCACATAAAGTTCAACCAATTTCGACGCCGTCCTAGCCAACTTGACAGGAATGAATTTCGCACTTTTGGTCAAACAATCCATGATGACCCAAATCCCTTCGTTTCCTGCCCTGGATTTAGGTAGCCCATCTATAAAATTCATCGATACTTGCTCCCACTTCCACGTAGGAACTTGCAATGGCTGAAGCAAACCACTCGGTTTCTTCTGTTCAATTTTCACCAACTGATAGTTCATACACTTGGAAATGAACTTTCCAATATCCCGCTTCATCCCTTCCCAGTAGTAAACTCGCTTCATGTCCTGATACATCTTGTTACCATCGGGATGAATCGTCAGCTTTGAGCGATGACATTCTCCTAGAACCTCATCTCTCAATCCATCGATATCAGGAACAATTAATCGGCCTTGCTTTAAAGCCAACCTTCTTGTTCAACTTCGAACTCTTTAGTCTCTAATTCCAAATTTTAGATAACCTTGATAAGCTTTACGTCTTGCTTTTGGCTCTCGCCAATCCTTTCGATGAGAGTAGATCGTATCGATAAGCTTGCCAACATTTCAGGATCTAATTCACATCTTGGCCTAAAATCAAACTTTGCCAAATACTCGAGGCTCTTCCATTCTGAAAACATTTGTAACGACCCGGATTTTTGACCGTTTAAAATCGACAATAAGCCACACATGTCGACCCAAACAAATCGCAAATGCAGGTAGTTATTGGGAAAAGAAGAAAAAGAAAGAAAGAAGAGAAAAACAATAACAGAATCTCACAGCAGAAGGACAACATATAATAAACAAATAGCCATTAAAAAGTAGTTGAAATGTATACTATGGTTATAACATTCAATGATTATCAGAGTTACATATACATACGGATGTACATAATAAGCAGCGGAAATAAATGCAGTGGTTAAACCATACTCATAATAGATATATATGCCAAACTTCGTCTTCGTCCTCCAAGGCAAGGGAATCTTCGCTAACTGCAACATCTGCTGACCCGAGCGTATTGCATAAAAAGAAAACACAACAAACACTCGGATCAGCACTAAATCATCTCATATTAGTCAAATCAAAATACGAAATAACATCAGTAACATGGGTGCAGTAACTCAGGAGATATTACGGGATTTTTCTATCTCTTGAGGATCCGTTAAACTAATACATACATAGATAATACGCTATTACGATAGTGTCTACTCAGTGAAGTATAAATACTGAAAATAGCATAAGCGGGATTACATTTTTACCCTTACACCATTTATAATACCGTTGTCTATACAGTACCGTAAACCCACCGTAAACGATGGCATCAGAGGGCACTCCATAGGTACGATACAAATCAAAATCGTATGGGGCTCGATAAGGATAATATGACAAGGCACTCAAGGCAACGCCCAGGGTAGGATTCTACCAATTGCACTCCCGGACCGGTGGTAACGCATAGCAGCCACTACCGCCCACCTCGGAACACACTCCCATAATTAATAAATGGGCCCAAATCATCATCATCATAGTCATAGAAATAGTATCGAAGAAGTGTGTCCGATCAAAGGTGCTACCTCAGTTAGTCACGGTATAGCTCCTATTTTAGTCATTTCAATTCTGACCCGAAGGTCAGGGCTATTTCGTCCTCGATCATCTTCTTCGATTCAATAATCGACTCTAAGTCATCATATCTCGTTCTGGATACGTCAAAACGTTCACAGTTGTCAAAGTGGTATCGACACTGATAGAGAGTATGCCTTATGTCGACTCCGGTCTCTTTAACAACCAACGCTTACATTTTTCACATCGGTTGGTTCTTTTACATTTCAAAGGTTCGCTTTCATCTCAAAATATCATATTTTGTTTAGAACCCATTTTATATTCAAAAGAATAAAAATTTCATATCAACATATCCCAATCATACCCAAAACCGATTTTTATTCTAAACTAGAATATATTTCATATCCTTATATTATAATCATATAATATTTCAAAATCGACTTATATTCAAACAGAATATATTTTACCTCAAAGGTTATACTTATCTCAAATCGATTTGAATTCTAAATCCGTTCATATTCAAAAGAGTATACATCTCCATAACCCTCATTCATATCATTTATGAAATCCATTATATTCAAATAAAAATATCAATTTCATTTCCATATAAAATTGGTTAACGTCGATTCCATATTTGAATACTTTATTTCGACTCCATCTCGAACTGGGGTATAAATCCAGCATTTTCCATTCGGAAGAAAATTTACGATCATTGACAAAATTTGAAAACAGATGCTCTTAAAAAAAATCTTTATATAAAGTATATGTATAGAAATAATGGTTAAACAAAATAAGATAATTTATATCATTATGAGTATATATATAATAAAAATTTCTAATTAATTTTAAATAATATAATATAAGAAAATTTAAGCTAGAATAAATAGTCTATAAGTAAAAGTTAAATGATAGATTTTAAGGAAGGAATAGCTTATTTGAGCCAAACATTTTAAATACATATATATAGTAAATTCTTAAATCAAAATTTCTTCTTTCTTCTGAACTTCAAATACTTGAACCCACACTCTAGTCCCAATGGAGTTATAAAATTCAATATCTTGTTTCAAACGCCATTCAACCCAAATCTTCGATTTAGGGAAATTCAACCCATATTCCTCGATCCTCTCTTCTTTTCAAATTTAAATTCAAATAAAATAGTTCATTCAAATCCAACCTAAATTTGAAAGTTTCAGATTTTATCCAAACCTCGTTTTAAGAATTCCACTTCCTTTGGAAACAATTTCCTAGCCACTCAAATAACACTTGCGATCCAGGTCCTTTACAGGAACAGGTTTATCGAGTATCGGTTCATTTCTTTAACTGAAATTTCTGTCAAATAAAATCCCCAAATATTTGAAAATCATTTAACCAAACGATGTCTGTATAGAATTTCCTATCCAATGGCCAAGTGATTAAATTTTAATTTTTCGATATTCCAGGGATGGATCTATCATTTCAATCCAAATCAAGATCACAAAGGTTTATCATTTCACTCTGTGTTCTTAATTTATTTATCGATAAATCCCGGGTTCATTAGATGCCCGTAACATCAAGGGTAAATGAGATTTATCGTAATCAACATGCATTATAATATACTGAAATAAGGATCATTAAAATGTCACTATAAATTCAGTAATAAATTTCAACCAACATCCGTCACACAATTTCATTCAACAGATCAGCATTAAACAGTTTCATGATTTTTTTCAAGGGTTCGAATTTTTATTTAGAAATTTAAATTAAATAACTAATCGTTACCTAAATTGCATGTTAACACACTTGCATGTCAAATTGAAACAACACATCAACAATCCAACACAACCATGCAACCAAACTTATTTCATAATTTAATTCAATAAATATGTGAATAATTCAGTATTTCGTGAGTGAGAAAATCACTCACCTTTGGGTCTTTAGTGGATCGGACGTCCAAAAGAAGCCCAAAATTTGACAGTCTCAGATCGCAACCAAACCAGCGCCAGAATGTCCGCAATCTCGCCACGATTCCAACGCACCCAACCGTGCGAAAATCCGAGTTAAAACGAGAAAGTTATCAGCGTTTTACTATCTGGATTTAAAATATATTAAAATATTAAAACAATACTTTCTCACCACAAACCTTTGACACGTCATCGCCTGAAATCCTTCTTCCCGCTCCTCTCTTCTTTGGCTACAGTAAAACAACGAAAATAAACCCATTTTGAATGCAACTTTGATCGCCCAATACTCCGTCCACCGTCCATGGTAGGACCTCCGACTACCCTCACCTCGAAGCTCTTGTCGAGCTTCATCCGCCAGCACTGACGCCATTAGCTCTGGTGGTTCTGAGGTCCGACCGTCAGCAACCCTAAAACCGCCATATCGGAGCTTTATCCACCAAATCCGACCACCACGACGACTTCTAGACTATGCCGTAACCACCATCGAACTCGTATCGTCGATCTCTACAATACCCATATCCCCGAATTCCCGATTTACTCAGAAATCAAAAACCCCTAAATCGAGGCTTAGGGTTTCAAAAACAGAAAGCTTTGACCATGATTTCCGGCAAAACTGATGACTGCATGTCGCAATAAATTGCAGATCTAGATTCTACTCATCGAGAGCTTCGATCTGATATATAATACGATAGGTTTTTGGAGAGATTTTATTTTGAGGTGAATTTTTGTTTTGAAACCAAGGTTTAGAATTTATTTTCTGCCATTAACGATGAAATTTTGATGGAGAAAAGCATAGGAAACAGAGAATGGGATGATAAGAAGGAGGTGGAAATTCATTTATATGTAAAAGGAGGCCCAAATATGATAAACACCAATTACCTTATTTCATTGACTCCTTTCGCACTTCCTCTCGTATGATCACATATCAAGTCTGATTATTCTAAAAATTGGAATCCTACAATAATTCGCCGTTCCGGATCCAATAGCGCCTGTTTCGTCGAATTCCGAGACAGTCGCCAAAATCGTTAAATTCTACAGCTAATTAATTAATAAAATATTCAATTTCTCAATTAACTGTTTAAATTCAATTTAAATATAAATAAAATTCCAATTTAGATCAAATTATAACTTAAACAAATTTTATACATCGGTTTTCATAAGTTTAAGTTCCCAGATTTGGTTATTTGAATTTAAAATTGAATCTCAAATTTAACTTAAACAACTTACAAATTCACCATTAAGTCAATTTAACTTGAATTTCCCTTTTTATTTAGACCATCTATGTTTACCTTATTAATAAAATATTAAATTCCAAATTATCACATTTCTGAATAACTAAATTTGGAAATCTCTTTACGCTCAATTCAAACTATCATCAACACTATAATCAACACAATTTTGATTTTCCCGATATTATTCCATTTTATTTACTTTAAATCGAAATTTAAATATACGGAAAATATGGGATGTTACATTCTCCCCCACTTAAAAACTTTTCGTCCTCGAAAAGAGAATGAAAGGCGATATTGAGAACATACTTACTTCACATTCATACTTGAAAATTTATATTTACAAAGTAGGTTATATAGTTGTAATACTCAATGAATTTTCTAACTCTCGAAATTACGGAAAGTTTCGGCAGCATCTCCTTTGTATGGAGAGCCCCGGGAAAAATCCCGATACGTATATCAACCCTAACATACATCTCATCAACGATAAGGCATCCCTGAACCAGGGGAAAACAACAAAAAAACAAAACCCAAAACCTATATGATCCCAAATATACCTCTTTTAGCGTTTATATGCAAATTTACTTACTTGGCACAATAGCATTTAGCGCAAGCGAGCTCCAACACGTAACCCCATCCCTTGCACCTACTAAAACACTCAAATATGCATGAGAATAGAACATACAACAATACATGACGATTTCATATAATCTATACAACATATATCCAACACTTCAACTATAAACAAACATGTTAGCAACAGGCCAGCAAACAAATCATCAATTATCACTTAATAAATGATGGAATTTGCCTAAGACACCCTAGGAAAAAGTTGTAGCATTTGTTTCAAGCTTCCCGAATTGTCCGGATTCGTCGAATTCAGATAATTCATTTAAAAGTTATGACTATTTTAGTGAAGGCGAACGCTTCAGCTCATACGCTGAAAAATGTAGGTTTGAGTTGTTCAACCCAGTTTTTACCCCTTTAAATCTCAGATTTTTACATAGCATAATAAAGGAAAGTTTTAGTTCAGATCCTGAGCTTTCGGAATTGTACTTTCACATTAAAATCCGACGCTCCTTTAGGAAGTTATGACTAAAACAACATTAGTATTCAGTTCAGATTTTTTTTTTCTTTTTCTGCGCACACGACTATGACTAAAACTTGAATTACAGCTTAGTAACATGAAAATTCCAACATGGCGCTATTAATGAAAGTTTTAGCTCGGTTTATGAGGTTTCCAAATTGTCCTGAATTGCCGAATTCCGATCATCCAATCAAAAGTTATGACTATTCTACTACAGCTTATCGAACACTTCAGATTTTCGCATGAACGTCGACTTATATAATTGGAGTTTCACACTTTCAGGAAATAAAATTTGTGAATTCGTTATGACTTCACTTTATCATCACTACTTTACTTGAAAAATGGATTCGCGTTGAATTCTTACTAAATTTCCGAGTATTTCTATTCATTTCCCATTTTATTTTAAATGTCAATTTTAGTCAAACTCGAATTCATTTTTCTTTCCGAATTTTATTCGATTATATTAAACATCGATTCGTTAACATTGGTCAATTTTTCTTTCATTCATTATTTTCTTATTTATTTACCCATATTATATTGAACTTCATTCCAATATATTTTTATTCACTTCTCGTTTTGTTTTCAAGTATTACGTCTCGAAATAACTTGAATTCATTTAACGTTCTCAACCGACTCAATTTTTCCTAAGTATTAAATTTTAAATCAATCTTTATGCAGTTCCTTTAAGTTAACTTTTATCGAATCAACTCACTTGACTCGACTAACTTTTAGTTCCATTTCGTATTTCAATTTTCTTCGTTCGATTTTTAGTTAGCTTCGGACTCATATTAATGGAGTTAGATTAGTTATGGTCTTTATATAAACATTCTATTTCATGTCGTTATTAAATTTCATTTACTTACCTACTCATCATTCATTAATATGAGTCTAATTTTCGCTTAGTCCACCAAGTTAGCTATATCGATTCTAGATTTCAAACATCAGGTTTCGAGTGATATAAGTTTCCATATACATTTCAGTTTAACTAAATCTTATTCCCTTAGCTAAATTTAGTTGCTTGACTTACCAATCAGGATTTTAATAAACGGTTGTTTATAATTCAAGGTTTATACTTAGCTCTCAAACCTTTTTATTCAATTTCCAAATTTAACCTTATTTCACTCGACTAACCTAACATCCTTATTAATTTGCCAGGTCATAAGCTATGCCAATTTTATTTGCACAACAACTTTCCAATTTATTTTACTGGTTGGGTTTCATTCCTTGGTTATTTTCAACTTTATCTAACACTTGTATCAACTAAATTTGTAGCTTATTTAACTTAATAGTCGTCCACGTTTATAGGTTTAAACGATGGTTCCATTCTCAACACTTATTTCCAATTCTTAGTTTCAAAAATCTAGAATTTCAATGAATCGAGCAACTAAATCCTAACCCATTATCATTTGTTTAGACAAACTCAAAGTACTTGATTCTGGGTTTTAGACCAAGTCTAAAATACATATGTATTTATAAAATTCATAGAGAACATACCATAAATCTAAATTCGAACTCTAATCAACAAAAACAAAGAAATTCCAATCCTGGTTAAATCTTAAACTCAACTTTACGTATCATTGGAAATTAAATCCAAACACCTTTTCCAAACAAGTTATGAAAGTACGGAGTGGTCTCCCCCACTTAGACGCTTCAGAATAAACATCGATAATGTGTGCACTCATTACCGAAATCTTTTCTGATGTCCGAGAAGGGATTACACACTTTAATCCTTAAAATCCTTTAGAAAACTACCTATAATACGATATTTTTTCCCAAAATTTCATAACACTATTTCAAGAGTACCCCAGGATCAAGTTTCAAGTTTATTTCAATCTCAAACTTTTTCACCCAATTATACTTTAAGGGATCATTTCATTTTTTTTTCAAATATTTTCTCATACCATTTAAATTTTCCTTATTAAATTTACTATCGAATCAACCGTAATAGGTATTAATTTAATATTACCACCTACTAAAACGAATACATATATACTTGAACTAAATATATATATATATATATTCAATATATTTTAAAAATATGATCGAAAACCATATTATGTTGATCATTCTATTCGATTATTTAGGAATTCCTATCGATGATATGGCGTCCCATATATCGACCAGAACCCATAAATATTCAACAGAATAAGTCAACACAACATAAATCACTTTATATCAAAATACAAGTACGCTCTCTCATATATACCCTCAAACTCATTCTAGGGCACTGCAAACCCTATCTCTAATGAGTAAATTCCCAAACAGAGAGCCAAGGTTATCGCTAACCATCGCTCTGATACCAACTGTAACGACCTGGATTTTTGACCGTTTAAAATCGACAATAAGCCACACATGTCGACCCAAACAAATCGCAAATGCAGGTAGTTATTGGGAAAGGAAGAAAAAGAAAGAAAGAAGAGAAAAACAATAACAGAATCTCACAGCGGAAGGACAACATATAATAAACAAATAGCCGTTAAAAAGTAGTTGAAATGTATACTGTGGTTATAACATTCAATGATTATCAGAGTTACATATACATACGGATGTACATAATAAGAAGCGGAAATAAATGCAGTGGTTAAACCATACTCATAATAGATATATATGCCAAACTTCGTCTTCATCCTCCAAGGCAAGGGAATCTTCGCTAACTACAACATCTGCTGACCTGAGCGTATTGCATAAAAAGAAAACACAACAAACACTCGGATCAGCACTAAATCATCTCATATTAGTCAAATCAAAATACGAAATAACATCAGTATCATGGGTGCAGTAACTCAGGAGATATTACGGGATTTTTCTATCTCTTGAGGATCCGTTAAACTAATACATACATAGATAATACACTATTATGATAGTGTCTACTCAGTGAAGTATAAATACTGAAAGTAGCGTAAGCGGGATTACAATTTTACCCTTACACCATTTATAATACCGTAGTCTATACAGTACCGTAAACCCACCGTAAACGATGGCATCAGAGGACACTCCATAGGTACGATACAAATCAAAATCGTATGGGGCTCGATAAGGATAATATGACAAGGCACTCAAGGCAACGCCCAGGGTAGGATTCTACCAATTGCACTCCCGGACCGGTGGTAACGCATAGCTGCCACTACCGCCCACCTCGGAACACACTCCCATAATTCATAAATGGGCCCAAATCATCATCATCATAGTCATAGAAATAGTATCGAAGAAGTGTGTCCGATCAAAGGTGCTACCTCAGTTAGTCACGGTATAGCTCCTGTTTTAGTCATTTCAATTCTGACCCGAAGGTCAGGGCTATTTCGTCCTCGATCATCTTCTTTGATTCAATAATCGACTGTAAGTCATCATATCTCGTTCTGGATATGTCAAAACGTTCACAGTTGTCAAAGTGGTATCGACACTGACAGAGAGTAAGCCTTATGTCGACTCCGGTCTCTTTAACAACCAACGCTTACATTTTTCACATCGGTTGGTTCTTTTACATTTCAAAGGTTCGCTTTCATCTCAAAATATCATATTTTGTTTAGAACCCATTTTATATTCAAAAGAATAAAAATTTCATATCAACATATCCCAATCATACCCAAAACCGATTTTTATTCTAAACTAGAATATATTTCATATCCTTATATTATAATCATATAATATTTCAAAATCGACTTATATTCAAACAGAATATATTTTACCTCAAAGGTTATACTTACCTCAAATCGATTTGAATTCTAAATCCGTTCATATTCAAAAGAGTATACATCTCCATAACCCTCATTCATATCATTTATGAAATCCATTATATTCAAATAAAAATATCAATTTCATTTCCATATAAAATTGGTTAACGTCGATTCCATATTTGAATACTTTATTTCGACTCCATCTCGAACTGGGCTTTAAATCCAGCATTTTCCATTCGGAAGAAAATTTACGATCATTGACAAAATTTGAAAACAGATGCTCTTAAAAAAAATCTTTATATAAAGTATATGTATAGAAATAATGGTTAAACAAAATAAGATAATTTATATCATTATGAGTATATATATAATAAAAAATTCTAATTAATTTTAAATAATATAATATAAGAAAAATTAAGCTAGAATAAATAGTCTATAAGTAAAAGTTAAATGATAGATTTTAAGGAAGGAATAGCTTATTTGAGCCAAACATTTTAAATACATATATATAATAAATTCTTAAATCAAAATTTCTTCTTTCTTCCGAACTTCAAATACTTGAACCCACACTCTAGTCCCAATGGAGTTATAAAATTCAATATCTTGTCTCAAACGCCATTCAACCCAAATCTTCGATTTAGGGAAATTCAACCCATATTGCTCGATCCTCTCTTCTTTTCAAATTTAAATTCAAATAAAATATTTCATTCAAATCCAACCTAAATTTGAAAGTTTCAGATTTTATCCAAACCTAGTTTTAAGAATTCCACTTCCTTTGGAAACAATTTCCTAGCCACTCAAATAACACTTGCGATCCAGGTCCTTTACAGGAACAGGTTTATCGAGTATCGGTTCATTTCTTTAACTGAAATTTCTGTCAAATAAAATCCCCAAATATTTGAAAATCATTTAACCAACCGATGTCTGTATAGAATTTCCTATCCAATGGCCAAGTGATTAAATTTTAATTTCTCGATATTCCAGGGATGGATCTATCATTTCAATCCAAATCAGGATCACAGAGGTTTATCATTTCACTCTGTGTTCTTAATTTATTTATCGATAAATCCCGGGTTCATTAGATGCCTGTAACATCAAGGGTAAATGAGATTTATCGTCATAATCAACATGCATTATAATATACTGAAATAAGGAGCATTAAAATGTCACTATAAATTCAGTAATAAATTTCAACCAACATCCATCACACAATTTCATTCAACAGATCAGCATTAAACTGTTCCATGATTTTTTTCAAGGTTTCGAATTTTTATTTAGAAATTTAAATTAAATTAAATAACTAATCGTTACCTAAATTGCATGTTAACACACTTGCATGTCAAATTGAAACAACACATCAACAATCCAACACAACCATGCAACCAAACTTATTTCATAATTTAATTCAATAAATATGTGAATAATTCAGTATTTCGTGAGTGAGAAAATCACTCACCTTTGGGTCCTTAGTGGATCGGACGTCCAAAAGAAGCCCAAAATTTGACAGTCTCAGATCGCAACCGAACCAGCGCCAGAATGTCCACAATCTCGCCACGATTCCAACGCACCCAACCGTGCTAAAATCCGAGTTAAAACGAGAAAGTTATCAGCGTTTTACTATCTGGATTTAAAATATATTAAAATATTAAAACAATACTTTCTCACCACAAGCCTTTGACACGTCATCGCCTGAAATCCTTCTTCCCGCTCCTCTCTTCTTTGGCTACAGTAAAACAACAAAAATAAACCCATTTTGAATGCAACTTTGACAGCCCAATACTCCGTCCACCGTCCATGGTAGGACCTCCGACTACCCTCACCTCGAAGCTCTTGTCGAGCTTCATCCGCCAGCACTGACGCCATTAGCTCCGGTGGTTCTGAGCTCCGACCGTCAGCAACCCTAAAACCGCCATATCGGAGCTTTATCCACCAAATCCGACCACCACGACGACTTCTAGACTATGCCGTAACCACCATTGAACTCGTATCGTTGATCTCTACAATACCCATATCCCCGAATTCCCGATTTACTCAGAAATCAAAAACCCCTAAATCGAGGCTTAGGGTTTCAAAAACAGAAAGCTTTGACCATGATTTCCGGCAAAACTGATGACTGCATGTCGCAATAAATTGCAGATCTAGATTCTACTCATCGAGAGCTTCGATCTGATATATAATACGATAGGTTTTTGGAGAGATTTTATTTTGAGGTGAATTTTTGTTTTGAAACCAAGGTTTAGAATTTATTTTCTGCCATTAACGATGAAATTTTGATGGAGAAAAGCATAGGAAACAGAGAATGGGATGATAAGAAGGAGGTGGAAATTTATTTATATGTAAAAGGAGGCCCAAATATGATAAACACCAATTACCTTATTTCATTGACTCCTTTCGCACTTCCTCTCGTATGATCACATATCAAGTCTGATTATTCTAAAAACTGGAATCCTACAATAATTCGCCGTTCCGGATCCAATAGCGCCGGTTTCGTCGAATTCCGAGACAGTCGCCAAAATCGTTAAATTCTACAGCTAATTAATTAATAAAATATTCAATTTCTCAATTAACTGTTTAAATTCAATTTAAATATAAATAAAATTCCAATTTAGATCAAATTATAACTTAAACAAATTTTATACATCGGTTTTCATAAGTTTAAGTTCCTAGATTTGGTTATTTGAATTTAAAATTGAATCTCAAATTTAACTTAAACAACTTACAAATTCACCATTAAGTCAATTTAACTTGAATTTCCCTTTTTATTTAGACCATCTATGTTTACCTTATTAATAAAATATTAAATTCCAAATTATCACATTTCTGAATAACTAAATTTGGAAATCTCTTTACGCTCAATTCAAACTATCATCAACACTATAATCAACACAATTTTGATTTTCCCGATATTATTCCATTTTATTTACTTTAAATCGAAATTTAAATATACGGAAAATATGGGATGTTACAACATCACTCCAAAACTCGCGTGTCTCCTACTCAACGCACCTGCAATCATGTTATCCTTGCCCAGAGTATAGGCTATACCAAAATCATATGATGCCAGAAACTCTAACCGTCGTTGCTGCCGAAGATTCAAATCCTTTTGGGAGAAAAGATACTTCAATGACTTGTGATTCGTGAACAACTCGAATCGAACTCCCAATAGGTAATGTCTCCATATCTTTAGAGCAAAGGCAATCGCCGCCAACTCCAAATCATGAGTTGGGTAGTTCTTTTCATGCGGCTATAACTGTCGACTCGCGTAGGCCACAACCTTATCCTTCTACATTAGCACGACTCCAAGTCCACTACCACATGCATTGGTGTATACCACCATCTCTTCATTCCCACTTGGAATGTTCAACATAGGTGCACTTGTCAATCTCTCTTTCAGGATCCTGAACGCTTGCCCACACTTTGTATCCCATGTGAACACTTGTTTCTTCTTCGTAAATCCTGTCAACGGTGCATCTATCTTGGAGAAATCCTTGATAAACCATCGGTAATAACCAGCCAACCCAAGGAAACTTCTCACATCTATCGCATTCTTAGGTCTATCCCAGTCCTGAATTGTATTGCCACTTAACGAGGTCAACTATTATCCCATTTCCAGAAACAACATAACCTAAGAACCTCACTTCATTTTTCTAGAAGTGATACTTCGAAAACTTAGCTCTCAGCTAATGCTTTCGCAAGATCTCTAGTACAACCCTCAAGTGCGTCTTATGTTCTTCCTCATTTCTAGAATAAACCAGAATATCATCCATGAACACAAGCATGAACTTATGCAACTGATCTCTGAATACCCTATTAATAAGATCCACAAAATACGCTGGCGCGTTAATCAACCCGAATGGCATCACTAACCATTCGAAAAACCTGGATGGTGTCCTAAAAGTAGTCTTTGGCACAATATCCTCAACTGGCGAAATCCTGTTGCCTAATCCATCTGAGAAAACACTTTGGCTTCGTGGAGCTGATCGAACAAGTCATCAATCCTTGATAACGGATACTTATTCTTCTTTGTTACCTTATTCAGCTCACGATAATCCATGCACAATCTTAATGAGCCATCTGCCTTAGTTGCAAATACGACTGGTGCACCATACTCGGAGACACTTCTTCGAATGAATCCCTTTCCTAGAAGTTCCCAAACTTGCACCTCCATCTCTCGCTGTTCCTCAGGCGCCATCCGCCTAAAAGGCATAAGATTGGTCTAGCACCCTCGGCCAAATCGATCCTAAACTCGATCTCATAAGGCGGCGACAACCCTTTGACCTTGTCAAAGACATCTACATACTCATTAGTGATCAGCACTGATGACAGGTCTTCTTGTGGAATCCCAAGCGAATATAGATAACTCACGAAGACCATTTCTTCACGCTTACATCTAATCACCACCTTTCGCCCTTCCACATCCCCGACCCTCACCTCTAGCTTCTTGCAATTCACCCGTGCCGCATACCTCTTGAGCCAATCCACGCCCATGATGATCCTAAACACAACGAAAGTCACACTAAGCATCCATTCATAAATGAGCATCCTTGATCAAACAATACTAGATCCACAAGATATGCAAAGAATAGATGAACCCATACTAGATTAGTTACAACTAAAGGTCTATTACAACTTCAAGTTCCAAACCCATTCAACGTACAATCTTATTATAAGTAAAAGAAGACGATTCTCTAGTACCAAATAGAACTCAAACAAGCTTCACCGACAAAGAGCACATCTAAGCTAACCACAACTTCTCCTAATCATCATCAGGAATGCAATAGGAAATTGGGAAAGCCTCCAGAACGCACGCTTCCACTAATTGCTTATCATTCAGAAAATATGGGCAGTCTTTCTTCTTATGTTCGTGCTTGCCACAATTATAGCACTTCTTCTCAGCTTTGGGATTCTTACAATCTCTAGAAATATGGCCCCTCTGCCAACAGTTGTAGCAAGTCACTTCGCCTATCTTTTAGATTTATTCTTTTTCTTATCCAGTTTCTTTCCAACTCTGGTGCCAGAAAAGTTTCTTCATGAGGCTCATGTCTAGTTCCAAAAGCCTCGTCCCAAGCAGCACTGATTCTTTCTTCTCGCTCCTTAACTCGGCGTTGAAGTTTCCCCAAAGCTCTACTTCTTCTTAACTCATCTTCTTCACATGTAGGAGAATTATCCCTTTTTCGCTTAGCAGAATCCCTTCTGGGTACTTGCACAGGAACACCGCGTCCTACCTCCGCTTCTGGAATAGGCATCCTTAACATAACTGCTACCATCATGGTAGGCCCAAATGTGACCAGATATTCTGGTGCAACGGCTAAAGCTCCCAATTGGCTTTCATCTCCTACTCCTCCAGTCTCAGACTCGCTCCTAGAGGTTTGATGACTCATTCTAAATCTAAAATAGAATGATTAGTCCACATATGAGATAAAATAGAAATGAAATCTGAATCCCTATTATACTATACACTACTATATAGTATACATCCATCAAAATCTACAAATATGTCTCTCATACGTGATTATGTCCTTGAACTTTGGCTAAAATAGTTAACCAGAGCTCTGATACCAAATAAGACGACCGCCCATAACCCCTGCACTAAATAAGAGGAATAATGCGCTGAAAAGTGTGTCAGGCGGCTATGGATGATCATTAGAGTAGGTAAACAATATCGGAACCTGTCGTAGAACTCACAGCGCAAGGATAAAATATAATAGAACATATACAACAGGTAATAGTAATGAAGCATCATATAGCAAACTTTTGAAACTTTCTCAACATCCTGAAAGGTTATCCAATTGGTACCAAAGTTTGTACATAAGGCCTCACAACAACCCTCATAGAGCACTCAAACAGCGGAAATAGAAATACTAGATAGTAATAAAACAATAACGCCAGCCTCTTGCTCGCCTCCACACAGCAGCATCGTCCTCACTAATCACCTGTAACCTTCTATTTAGTCTTCCCATCCACAACCGGATGAACAGCCCAAGGTAGTAAGAGGAGACATAAAACCTTGAGTCAGACAACAGTCTTAGTAAGCGATAAAATAGCTAACAAACTTCAACAATAAAGGTATATGAGAATGGATAGATAAACATACTAATCTACACATAACACTAGAGAAGAACTCAACCCAATCTTCCCTACATCGGACAGTGATAGCCTTTACGATAAAAAATTCAACCGTTCATCCATGGAAATTAGAACACTCACGTAATCATGGTAAGCA